>OY282558.1:195786504-197104004 GCA_958295665.1 Tipula vernalis | reverse complement strand
TAAAATCAGTTTCATGTGTGAAAAAGATTTTGCTCTATGGGTTAATGCAATGAACATTAATCTTCAGTTTCTTTAAATTAGAGAGAAGCCATTCTTTGGAAAGTCGGATAGATACCTAAAAATATGCTGATATTAGGAAAATAGTAATATCAAAAAATATAAACAATTATTTAGTAGAGTGTAACTGCTGATCACTTAAACCTAGCTTAAGACCGTCAATGCATGACAGACACTTTGCGTCAAAAAAAGCGGATACATTACATAATACAAAAATTTCATTGGAATCATATGTACTCGTATATGTATATCTGATGATAGGAATCCAGCATTATGGGGGAATAATCAGTAAGATTAACAGAAATGCAATTAACAATCTCAGACCGGAGATCACTGGCTGAGTAGCAAGGGGACTGAGAACCTTGCAGTTGAAGCTGATGAATTATTTCATTAAATAGGCAGTTGTCATCGCTTGGAATGGTGTATACTTCCATATTATTCACTTAGTGAACTTGTAAATTTTGAAGTTAACTGAAATGAATTTCAGTGTACCAACAAACTTGTTGGAAATTCAACTTATTTTCATTTAGTGCGCTAATAACTGAGCCATAAATTTAATGCCTTTAATAAGGAAATTACTGCTTACAGAAATGGTAAAGGTATTTTAGGTTATGAAAACGAATACAGACACTAGGAAATAAAAGAAATTCATATGGCATCTATCGATGGTGGCTCAAAGAATTCCGTACCGGAAATTTTTCCGGCTTTTGGGGTTTAAATAAAAACGCAAAAAGGGGAAAAGGGGAAAAAAGATGGAAAAGAGAAATAAAAATACAAAATGGAAAAAATAGTTAGAATGGATTAGTCTCGTCATTTTATTTAATTATAAAATGAGTGTATTTGAACAAATGAATCAACCAAATTTGTCGCCAAGGTTACAAAGTGAGTCTCTGAAAAACCCTCGCTTTATAAATAAGAAGTACAATTGCAGGGAAATAATTATTAATAATTAACATTTAAAGAGGTTTTAGAACATTGTTGCGTCCCCATTCACTCACGGTGTGTGGGTTGGGGATTAGATTAATAAATTTGTAAGCCTACAGACTGTTCCAGACTTTAAACTTTTGTAAATATTTAAATCTTAAAATTAAACTTTAAATTTGATGTTGAATTAATAGTACTTTAGTTTAGTTAGGGGGTGGTCTTCCGCACTAGTAGGCTTGAAAGATTGTAGCTGGTTATTATTAAAAAAAAAAACTTAATATATTATTATTTCAGGAGTAAGTTAACTCTAAGTCTAATTTTAAATTTGAATTCAAATTAAGATTGGATTAGAGGGTTAGATATATTAGGATTTCAGAATGAAGAAACCAGGGGCAGCGGTTTACTAATTTTTCCATCGGTTATTATGTATTAATATAAGTTCAACAAGAAATCTGCCCGGGTTTCCTGAAACATAAAGCAACCAATGGCGGAGAGTTTAGAAGTTGTGTGTCCTGAGCTAATTAAGTTATTGTATATCACGGACAAGAAGAAGACCAAAAACAATCTAAACCATGAGGATTTAAGAGTTTAATATTTTTTAGTTAATTTGAAAGTAATACCTAGTGATAATTAAAAATTTGATCTGGATCTGGATTCCCAAAATTATCGGTGAAACCTAATACAGATTTTCAGAAACTTTAAGCAGCCAATGGACAGGTAGTTTAGAAATTGGGTTGGATTGATTTTTGTCATCTTAATTCACAGGACAGAAAGATGCTGTATTTAACTTCAGTGATGAGTGTCTTCAGGCGTTTGAAAATCTTAAGCAATCACTTACTTTCGCTCCGGTATTGGCTGTGTATGACTCAACGCGGGAAACTGAGTTGCACACAGATGCTAGTAAGATTGGTTTTGGTGCTGCTCTCATGCAGAAACAGGATGATTCGAAATTTCATCTAGTGGCCTATTTCTCTAAGACTATTGGTAAACATGAAGTTAATTATCATAGTTACGAATTGGAGACATTGGCTATTGTTTACGCTTTGGTCCGGAAGGAATTCCATTTACTATTGTGACTGATTGTAATTCATTGGTGCTTACGTTTAATAAAAGAGATGTTAACCCGAGGATTGCTAGATGGGTATGGTAATTTAAAAAATATAATTATAAAATTATAAACATCGACATGGTACCCAGATGGGTCATGTGGATGCCCTCAGTCGAAGTCCTATATTTGCTTTTGTTGATACTTCCGATATTGATTTTCAGTTATGACTTACGCAAAACCGTGACTCAGTGCATGTAAAACTCAAAGAATTGTTAGAGACTAGTGAATCTTCTGTTTACGAAATGCATGACGGTATTGTTTAGAAAAAAAATAAAGTCAAGTGCATGAAAGAATTGGTCATTATGGAAGTGCAAAATGCTATGAGAAAATAAGAGAGCATTATTGGTTTGCAAATATGAAGGATAAGATTGATAGCTTTGTCAAAAATTGTATTAAGTGTATTATGCATTCTGCACCTTCCCGTTCAACCGAGCGAACATTATATAGTATACCTAAGAAACCTATACCGTTTGATACAATTCATCTTGATCATTTAGGTCCTTTACCTTCAGTTGCTTCTAAACGAAAACATTTGTTAGTTATTATTGACTCGTTTACAAAATATGTTCGATTGTATCCAGTTAATTCTACGAGTACTAAAGAAGTGTGTTGTTCGCTTGATAAATATTTTGATTATTACAGTAGGCCTGTTCGTATAATTAGCGACAGAGGTACGTGTTTTACGTCTTCCGAATTTGCCACTTATGTGGAGAAACATAATATTCAGCATGTTAAGGTAGCAGTAGCATCTCCTCAGGCTAATGGGCAGGTGAAACGTGTCAATCGTGTCCTTAAGAACATGTTAGGAAAATTAACTGAACCATTGCAACATTCCGATTGGACTAAAAAACTTAAGCATGTTGAATACGCATTGAATAATACAGTGTAATGTTCCGTGGGGAATACGCCAAGTCGATTATTGTCAGAAATAGTTTGATGAACATTGTAAGCCTGCACAGAGTTACTAACCAGGGGATTTTGTAGTAATTCGTCATGTGGATACTACTCCTGGTGCTAATAAGAAATTCATTCCCCTTTTCCGTGGTCCCTATGTCGTTCATAAGAATCTACCTAATGATCGTTATGTAATAAGGGATATTGAAGATTGTCAGATTACACAGTTGCCTTACGATGGGATAGTGGAAGCCAGACATATGAAATTATCAACAGCAATACAACAAGAGCTTCGATTTAGCCGGGGATTTTTTTATTTTTGCACTCGTAATTAGTATGCGTAGCAATTTAACGAGACAAAACTTGTACGGAAAAAACACGAGAGCGCAGCTCGAGTGTTTTTGCCTGGACAAAAGTTTTGTCGAGTTAAATTGCTACGCATACTAATTACGAGTGCAAAAATAAAAAAATCCCCGGCTAACTCAAAGCTCGAGTTGTATTTGTTGAGATAATTCAACGAGAAAAGAGAAAAAAGTTAACACGTACATAGTACGTATGTCCTTTACAATATTTTCATTCGAGATTTTTCCAAAACGCGTTTTCGACGGCATATTTTTGGAAATTTTATTATTTTAAAGCAACCAAAATAATAAACTTTTCTTTAATAAGTGACAGAAATCTCATGGGTTTTTGATGTTATATAGAAATTTATTATTTAAACTTATAAAATAATTGAAAAAGGTAAATAAAAAAATATCCGAAAAAATATCCACTTGCATCACACCTTCCTTCCTTTTTCGAAAATATCCGCTAGCAAACAGCTACTTTGATACATTTTACTATGAATTTTTTTACACAAGTTGAATTATCGAGAGATGGCGTCACTGCTTCTGTACCAAATGGAATACTTTCCGAAACTTAGAATAAGTGTATAAATAATATTTTATTAATAATTCAGCCGATAGAGGCATCGGCTAATGTCAGATTGGTCGAGTTGTAGAATAAAATTGTTTTGTTAGAGAGTTGAACTCGTTTCGAAATAGAATGAACCTCTTCTGAACGAAGTAGAAAAGGAAAATGTCAAAAATGGGGGGGGGGGAAAAGAGATTCATTCTATCTTGTGGAAGAGAACTAAAAAAAACACATGTAATTAAAGTGAAGTGTAAATCTAATAAATTAATAAAATAAAAATCGTTAAAGATTATTGAAATCTGATTGTTTTAAATGGTTAAAAAAAAAAATCATGGAAAACTTGATTGAACTTTTATGTCTACCACAGATTTTTGTTCATGGCGATTTTCACTGTGAAATAAACTAAGTGTAAACTGGGCTTATTTATACAAATTGTAACACAATCTAAAATGAAAGTTAAATTGTTCCCCAGTCGAATTGCTTTCAGTGGAATTATGTCTAATGGAATTACTCTTATATAATGGTAGTGAAGTTTTTACTATATTTTACTAAAATGATTTTAGTTCTTGTTTAGTAAAAACTTCACTGTCCTATATAGCAAAGTGAAATTTTTACTAATCTAAAACTAATCAGAAATATACAGCTACTCAAACAATGACATTTAGGGGAATTAATAGTTTAAATATTTTTCAAATTTCTATGACTCTGTGTAGATGTTAACACAAAAATTCGCTAAAATAATTTTATATTAATTTTAACAAAATATTTAGCCAATGAAACTTCATGGTGAGAAACATCACAAATAATAATGCTATATTTTAAATGACAACAGGCACGAAAAACGGAATAATATATTTCAATAAGATATTTTGCGATATTAGCCGATTGAGATAAAATTCGACACGTACAATAGAAGTGTGATTCTAAAATATTTTTGAACACAATTCTGGAATATAAAAAACGAATGAAACTCTACCATTTTCAAACCAATTAAGATAAAATTCGAGATGTTTTCGAAAAGTTACGGAATATAGAAAACTGTATTAAAAGTAGACTATTTCTTAAGTAAATATTTTTATTTATCGCTCTCGATGTTAGAGTAAGTAGAACGCTTTCTTAATCATCCGAGGATCACTGGTTCAATTTAATTCTTTTATAATCTTAAGTCTATCTTTAATTAACCTAATTTCTTTTATAATCTTATAAGGGAAACTAAAGTTGTACATTACATACTTTCTTTTAAATACCTCATTGACGTTCCGAAGAAGGACACATATATCTAATATTTGGTTTTCCATATCGGTTACAACAACTAGTTGCAATAAGCGAAAGAAAAATCAGTTTTTTTTCAATTTCTTTGCATTTCACAATTTTCATAAAGACCTGGAAATGAAGATTAATATTTTGTTTGCTAATTATTTCTGTAGGCATTAATTTTACTATAATTCAATAATACCTGCTAATCCCGGCTTTTCATTGGATATGGTTAATATATGTCGCCGCAGACATACCTGTTACAAAAATATCAATCTGATTATGATATACCGTTATTCAATGGGTTCAACATTATTTGTGGAAATTTTTAAAAAATTCGCTTGGATTTTACAACCCCTAGGATACTTGAAGTAAAAATTACTAACTTTAGTTGAATATCATATAACTTCAAGAAAACATTAAATTAAATTTAGCCAGTTAGGCATCAATCTTATTATGATTCACCGTAAGTGGATGGGTTCAACATTATTTGTGGAAATTTTTAGAAAATTCGCTTGGATTTTACAACCCCTAGGATACTTGAAGTGAAAATTACTAACTTTAGTTGAATATCATATAACTTCAAGAAAACATTAAATTAAATTTTGCCAGTTAGGCATCAATCTTATTATGATTTACCGTTAGTCGATGGGTTCAACATTATTTGTGGAAATTTTTAGAAAATTCGCTTGGATTTTACAACCCCTAGGATACTTGAAGTGAAAATTACTAACATTAGATGAATACGATAAAACTTCAAGAAAACATTAAATTAAATTTTGCTAGTTAGGCATCAATCTCATTACGATTTACCGTTAGTCGATGGGTTCAACATTATTTGTGGAAATTTTTAGAAAATTCGCTTGGATTTTACAACCCCTAGGATACTTGAAGTGAAAATTACTAACTTTAGTTGAATATCATATAACTTCAAGAAAACATTAAATTAAATTTTGCAAGTTAGGCATCAATCTCATTATAATTTACCGTTAGTCAATGGGTTCAACAATATTTTTGGAAATTTTTAGAAAATTCGCTTGGATTTTACAACCCCTAGGATACTTGAAGTGAAAATTACTAACTTTAGTTGAATATAATATAACTTCAAGAAAACATTAAATTAAATTTAGCCAGTTAGGCATCAATCTTATTATGATTTACCGTAAGTCGATGGGTTCAACATTATTTGTGGAAATTTTTAGAAAATTCGCTTGGATTTTACAACCCCTAGGATACTTGAAGTGAAAATTACTAACTTTAGTTGAATATCATATAACTTCAAGAAAACATTAAATTAAATTTTGCCAGTTAGGCATCAATCTCATTATGATTTACCGTTAGTCAATGGGTTCAACATTATTTGTAGACATTTTTAGAAAATTCGCTTGGATTTTACAACCCCTAGGATACTTGAAGTGAAAATTACTAACTTTAGTTGAATATCATATAACTTCAAGAAAACATTAAATTAAATTTTGCCAGTTAGGCATCAATCTCCTTATGATTTACCGTTAGTCAATGGGTTCAACAATATTTTTGGAAATTTTTAGAAAATTCGCTTGGATTTTACAACCCCTAGGATACTTGAAGTGAAAATTACTAACTTTAGTTGAATATCATATAACTTCAAGAAAACATTAAATTAAATTTTGCCAGTTAGGCATCAATCTCATTATAATTTACCGTTAGTCAATGGGTTCAACATTATTTGTGGAAATTTTTAGAAAATTCGCTTGGATTTTACAACCCCTAGGATACTTGAAGTGAAAATTACTAACTTTAGTTGAATATCATATAACTTCAAGAAAACATTAAATTAAATTTTGCCAGTTAGGCATCAATCTCATTATGATTTACCGTTAGTCGATGGGTTCAACATTTTTTGTGTAAATTTTTAGAAAATTCGCTTGGATTTTACAACCCCTAGGATACTTGAAGTGAAAATTACTAACTTTAGTTGAATATCATATAACTTCAAGAAAACATTAAATTAAATTTTGCCAGTTAGGCATCAATCTCATTATGATTTACCGTTAGTCGATGGGTTCAACATTTTTTGTGTAAATTTTTAGAAAATTCGCTTGGATTTTACAACCCCTAGGATACTTGAAGTGAAAATTACTAACTTTAGTTGAATATCATATAACTTCAAGAAAACATTAAATTAAATTTTGCCAGTTAGGCATCAATCTCATTATAATTTACCGTTAGTCAATGGGTTCAACATTATTTGTGGAAATTTTTAGAAAATTCGCTTGGATTTTACAACCCCTAGGATACTTGAAGTGAAAATTACTAACTTTAGTTGAATATCATATAACTTCAAGAAAACATTAAATTAAATTTTGCCAGTTAGGCATCAATCTCATTATGATTTACCGTTAGTCGATGGGTTCAACATTTTTTGTGTAAATTTTTAGAAAATTCGCTTGGATTTTACAACCCCTAGGATACTTGAAGTGAAAATTACTAACTTTAGTTGAATATCATATAACTTCAAGAAAACATTAAATTAAATTTTGCAAGTTAGGCATCAATCTCATTATGATTTACCGTTAGTCGATGGGTTCAACATTTTTTGTGTAAATTTTTAGAAAATTCGCTTGGATTTTACAACCCCTAGGATACTTGAAGTAAAAATTACTAACTTTAGTTGATTATCATATAACTTCAAGAAAACATTAAATTAAATTTTGCCAGTTAGGCATCAATCTTATTATGATTTACCGTTAGTCGATGGGTTCAACATTATTTGTGAAAATTTTTAGAAAATTCGCTTGGATTTTACAACCCCTAGGATACTTGAAGTAAAAATTACTAACTTTAGTTGAATACCATAAAACTTCAAGAAAACATTAAATTAAATTTTGCTAGTTAGGCATCAATCTCATTACGATTTACCGTTAGTCGATGGGTTCAACATTATTTGTGGAAATTTTTAGAAAATTCGCTTGGATTTTACAACCCCTAGGATACTTGAAGTGAAAATTACTAACTTTAGTTGAATATCATATAACTTCAAGAAAACATTAAATTAAATTTTGCCAGTTAGGCATCAATCTCATTATAATTTACCGTTAGTCAATGGGTTCAACATTATTTGTGGAAATTTTTAGAAAATTCGCTTGGATTTTACAACCCCTGGGATACTTGAAGTGAAAATTACTAACTTTAGTTGAATATCATATAACTTCAAGAAAACATTAAATTAAATTTTGCCAGTTAGGCATCAATCTTATTATGATTTACCGTTAGTCGATGGGTTCAACATTATTTGTGGAAATTTTTAGAAAATTCGCTTGGATTTTACAACCCCTAGGATACTTGAAGTGAAAATTACTAACATTAGATGAATACGATAAAACTTCAAGAAAACATTAAAATAAATTTTGCTAGTTAGGCATCAATCTCATTACGATTTACCGTTAGTCGATGGGTTCAACATTATTTGTGGAAATTTTTAGAAAATTCGCTTGGATTTTACAACCCCTAGGATACTTGAAGTGAAAATTACTAACTTTAGTTGAATATCATATAACTTCAAGAAAACATTAAATTAAATTTTGCCAGTTAGGCATCAATCTCATTATAATTTACCGTTAGTCAATGGGTTCAACATTATTTGTGGAAATTTTTAGAAAATTCGCTTGGATTTTACAACCCCTAGGATACTTGAAGTGAAAATTACTAACTTTAGTTGAATATCATATAACTTCAAGAAAACATTAAATTAAATTTTGCAAGTTAGGCATCAATCTCATTATGATTTACCGTTAGTCAATGAGTTCAACATAATTTTTGGAAATTTTTAGAAAATTCGCTTGGATTTTACAACCCCTAGGATACTTGAAGTAAAAATTACTAACTTTAGTTGAATATCATATAACTTCAAGAAAACATTAAATTAAATTTTGCCAGTTAGGCATCAATCTCATTATGATTTACCGTTAGTCAATGGGTTTGGTAAATTTGGTAAATTTAGTTTTTTTAAATTTTGGAAATGGTTCGACACAGTTTGGTAACTCGGAATCATCATTTGAATTTATTAAAACGAATAAATTCAAAGAGATTTTGGACAATGGTTCGACACAATTTGGTAAATTGGAATCATCATTTGAATTTATTAAAACTAATAAATTCAAAGTGATTTTTGACAATGGTTCGACACAATTTGGTAAATTGGAATCATCATTTGAATTTATTAAAACGAATAAATTCAAAGAGATTTTGGAAATGGTTCGACACAGTTTGGTAACTCGGAATCATCATTTGAATTTATTAAAACCATTAAATTCAAAGAGATTTTGGAAATGGTTCGACACAGTTTGGTAACTCGGAATCATCATTTGAATTTATTAAAACGAATAAATTCAAAGAGATTTTGGAAAATAGTTCGACACAATCTGGTAAATTGGAATCATCATTTGAATTTATTAAAACCAATAAATTCAAAAAAATTTTCGACAATGGTTCGACACAATTTGCTAACTTGGAATCGTCATTTGAATTTATTAAAACCAATAAATTCAAAGAGATTTTTGAAATGGTTCGACACAGTTTGGTCACTCGGAATCATCATTTGAATTTATTAAAACGAATAAATTTAAAGAGATTTTGGACAACGGTTCGACACAATTTGGTAAATTGGAATCATCATTTGAATTTATTAAGAGGAATAAATTCAAAGAGATTTTGGACAATGGTTCGACACAGTTTGGTAAATTGGAATCATCATTTGAATTTATTAAAACCAATAAATTCAAAGAGATTTTCGACAATGGTTCGACACAATTTGCTAACTTGGAATCGTCATTTGAATTTATTAAAACCAATAAATTCAAAGAGATTTTGGAAATGGTTCGCCACAGTTTGGTAACTCGGCATTATCATTTGAATTTATTAAAACGAATAAATTCAAACAGATTTTAGACAATGGTTCGACACAATTTGGTAAATTGGAATCATCATTTGAATTTATCAAAAACGAATAAATTCAAAGAGATTTTGGAAATGGTTCGGCGCGGTTTGGTAACTTTGAACCATAATTTTGAATTTATTAAAACGAATAAATTCAAAGTGGTTTTATATAATAGATGTCGATCGATAACTCAAAGGGTTTTCTATAAAAAAGTATTAAATTAGTATGACAATCATAGTTGGATTAGGTTTTATTAAATTTTCAACAAAATGAACATTGGGCATATATGGACATTTATCTAACAATATTTACATTTATTGTCCTGTATAATATCCAATCTTATCTCAGAACATCTGATATGAGTTTTTCTATTGCAATTTGTACAATTATTGTGTTCCTTTGTTATGTCAACAGTTGTAAAACAGATAATACAATTGAAAGGCTCATTATTTGATCTCTCCATGATAATTTTCTTCAAATTTATGCGATAAGCTGACAAAGCTTTGTTGTATTCTTCCATTTTCTTAGAGTGAATTTCATTGATGACCTTATTGTTGGATAGGTTATCTACTGCATAACAAATCAAGGGCCCACAATTTACACTGTCATGTTGCAATGGCAGCTTATAATTCGCCCGGGGGTGAAATGAAGATTTTGCGTTGCCCCAAAATTCTTCCATTTTATTATAAAACGATATAACTTTTTTACATAGTTTATGATTAATCACCCCTGGATTAAGTGGATCATACGTTATGACGGAGTGATTAATTGTGTCGATTATAATAACTATCCAATGGTTACCATTTACCAAATATGGAACATAAATTTTATGCTTTGCTTTGCAAATTTTTAGCACTGACTGGTCTTTAAAAGAGGAAGCTTTTAAATTAAAAATTGCTCTATTTTGATACATATCTAAAAATACATCATTCGTACCAATTAATAATGCATTACAGCAAACAAATAAAGCGTTTGCGGTTAAATATTGATTAGCGTTTAACGAACAATAACAAATATTTGTTAATGTTACTATTCGATGCTCATCGAAACTAAATCTAAAAATTTCGAAACAGTCACCTTTCTCGGTCATTTTATTAAAATATTCCGAACTAGTCATATCGAAAAATTCTAATTTCTTTCGCTTTACTAGTTTGGTTAAAACTCTTCTACCAGAATATTTCGATTTATTTCGATATTTCTTTCTTCCCCACCGTTCCTGAGCATTCACGTTATTTGGACTATCTTCGTCCGCCATGTGGCGTTTGGGCGTTGATTCTGGTGTTACTATAGTATTATGTCTAGTGCTTGGTGTTCTTTTGCGTGCTACCATATGATCAGACAATTCCATGTTATTTCGAACTAGTTCATTAGAATTTTTAAGTTCTTCAATTAAACGGCCAAGTTTTAAATTTGTTTTTTTAATTATATTATTTTTTATAAGGTTAAACCAATTTTCAACGGATGCGTTCGCCGGTCTATTTTTAGTTTCAAAATATTTAAAGAAAACGGTTGCACATAGAGGTTAATACGAAAAATATCTTTTTATACAGAATACCAAAAAATCCTGACAAAAGTATGGATTTTTCTCCAAATCGGTCGTCACTTTTTCAATTTCGTCGATCTTTTCAACTATAGTTAAATAAATCTGGTGAAATCTAATGTAATAAGGAGAGTCACGTTCATTATATTCTGCTTGTTCCTCGTTCTCATCTTTTGAATTTTCATGACTCAAATTAATATTGATCCTCTCGGAAATTGGAGTCGAAAGTTGAGATTCCATATATTTTACAAATTGTTCGTAAGCCTCAACGAATAATTGGTTTTTATGATACGAGCAACATAATGTACAAAAAATTTTAAATAGTTTGTCAATTTCATCCAAACTACTACAATCTAAAATTAAAAAAAAAATAATCATTATAAACTCCCTTAGAATATTGGAACAGTTAGGAATCTTCGAATTGATTTGCCGAATTATAATTGCTGAAAAATGGGAACAACAAATAAAAATGCCTATTAAGTTTTTGTGTTTATTCTTTTCAGATAAAATTGAATACGTCGATTCCAAATATATAGCCAAAGACATCGAATTCATTATAAGAATTATGCTATTTATAAACACCCAAGACCAGTCAGAAACAAAATACTTCGGTAGACGAATTTTAGGTTTCGCCTTTTCAATTTCTTTTTTAAATTTTGCTAAAAACGTAATTATAGATGCAGTATCGTGTTCCGAGCTAATCAATTCACAAATTGGAAAAATAATATTATTAATATTAACTACACAAACATAATAATAAATCCTAGAAAAATTGTGTTCTGCACAACACTTTAGTTTACGAACTAGCCCTCCTGTAGCATCAATATACACAGGAACACCATTTAATCTATTTAAAACACGTAAATTCTGTTGTCTCATTAGTATTATAAATAACGGATTACCAGCAAAATAAACATATTTGTTACTTTCTTCTTTGGGGTTTGAACGGTAAATAGCATCCATCAAATCGCAACCTTTAACTAAGTCTTGTAATAATAGCCGCTCAGATCGTGCTTTCCGAAAAATAGTTGGCTGCTTAATATGTTGTGTGTTTCCAGCACTTAGAAGATTTAAATCTACTTCTTGATTATTTTCTAAGAAAGTAATATAAGGCAGTTTATTTTCCATTATTGTTTGGGTATTCAATCTTTCTTTTCCTCTCAATTGTGTAAATTCTTTGATCATGCCATGCGATTCTATGTCTTGTCCTTTAGACCATATTTCCATTAAATCACCGCTGATAACAAATTTAAATTTTTGTTTATGTATTTTATACTTGCATTTCGCGTATTGCACTAATTGAAGACGAGGTTTATTAAAATTTATTGTGCCAAATGACAAAACACAATTATTTTTAATTCTAGTAAAAGCACGTCTGATCGAGGTGCGTAGCGTTTCTTTAGTCCATGTTTTATTAACGTTAATTTCAATTTTCATCGTTCCACGAGAGTACCATTCATTACATAATGGACTTTTAAAAATAATCGGCCAGTTATTCAAGTCAAAATCAACATTTTCTGTGGTCGTTTCCTTTTCCTTTTGTAGTGATCCAAAATTATCCACTTTTTCCATTGAAATACGATTATCAGTAATAGTTGTATTAAATACTTCTTCTGAAAAATCAACGTTTATATTGGCTATTTCAATTGTTGATTCTTGGTCATAATTAAAATTGGTTGAAGAAAACCCGAAATTATTAGAGTTGATGTCATTACCAGAGAAACGGGAAGTTTCTGAAACACTTTGTTCCATTTCATGTAATGGGGCATTGTTTGAAATTAAATTGCCAGGTATTTCTTCTGCACTATTATAAAACTTAGTTCTATAAATATTATAAATCTTTCTGCGGTTTTTCGAAGAATTCGAGATTTTTAGCTGGCGACAAATATTTTCCATAATGGGAGAGTTGCTTCTACCAATTTTAATATTAATATCGCCATATAAATTGCAAAGGGTAATTTGTAGCGTCTTGCTATTTAGTTTCATCTCATTGATTTTCTTTTTAACATTCGCGGGACAACGCCTTTTTAAGGGTGGATTAACATTTTCTTTCTTTTTATCCATCGTATGGGATGGGATTAAACTCAAAACGCAGACAGGTATTCAATAAAATAACCTTAAATATAAACAAGTAAAGCTAAAAATGTAGCCAAAAAAGCAGTTTTAAATATTTAAATCTTGCTAAAGATGTTTTAAAGTTAACAATGTACACATGCAAAATAGAACCAATAAAAGGAATTACCAAAAACCAAAGCCGAGTCCAAAAATGGACCAAGCAGCTGAATACCTTGCTCAAAAGCTAAGGCAAAATAAATTATTTGATGGTATAGAAATAGTATTTCTACCAAGCTACACAAATGTACCTACTAAAAGCAAATCACAACAAATAAATATGTGTTATAATCCACAAATAAAATTTAATCAAGAATAAGAGAGAATGTCCTTAAGAAAGTCGAGGGTCAGTAGTTTTAAAAAAAACTTTTTATAAAAAAAACGCAATATAAATTCACAGAAAACACAATATGAACAACACAATATGAACAACACAACTATGCGAACAACACAAAGTCTGAAAAAGTATTGAAATGAAACCGAAATTTTTTTTCCTTTTATACTCTCGCCTAAAATTAATTTTTTCTTATTTGCTTTTTTATCTTTTATATTTTCGGATTTTCGGTTTCACAAATAAATATTTTTCGTTTGTGTAATTATCCTTGTTAATTTCTTATATCATAGGTGGAAGTCATGTGGTCTAATGGATAAATTGCATTAATTGGATGTTATCCAATTGTTCGAAGTATGGAAAAAATCGCAAATTGTTTAAAAAATACAGTGTTACGTTATTTTTAATTTTTATTTTTATTAATCAGAAATAATTTTGAATACATTTTAGTGATGTTTTATAATTTCTCTTGAAATATTATTATTCAGTAAAGTTATTACATTATCGGCGGCCGTATCAATTCTGTCATTAAGATCTTCTAATATATTTATGTCTGGACAATAAACCGTTCCTTCATAGTTCCCCTTAAAAAAAATTAAATATGGAGGTGACCTGAAAATCTGTGTTGTTAATAATAATATGTGCTGTTTAGGGCTGGCTGTAGGTTAAATAGGTCAATTAGTTGATAGCCAAGAACAATATTATTTCCGCCCTTGAATGACGTTTATGATAATTCGTTATGCCGTCTCTCGTAAACTGTGACTCATTCGTCCCTAGAATATTCAAAACGAAGTCTCCATCATCCATTTGTTATGCAAAATTTCTTTTCGTTTATCAATGTTAGCAGACACGGATGATGTTATTTGGCAGCCAGTATATTCAAATTTTTAAATGTAGTATTAAATTACAGTGACAATTGTTTGATAATGATACTGAGTATCTTTTAACACAGAAAATAGCAACCGCAGAATAAAAGTGACGATAACATTTTTTTGTATAACTATTTTATTTTTTCAAACCCATTGCAATATTCATCAATCACAATTGTAAAATTTTAATTTTTGCCTAAATTTGTTCTAATTTATATACCATACAGCTAAAATTTACAAACTATTATTATACTTTTGCAATACGTACATAATGTCTTATATACTAATAATATTTAGGTAGAGATGAAGAGTAATTAATATGTTATGTTGGAATAAGTAAAGGAAACAAAACAAACCTATTATTATTGCAGTTGTAAAACCCTCCTGTTAAAACATATTCTGTTGTAAATGAAATGATAAATATGTAGCTATAATAAAACTTGTGTTTTTATTTTTATGTTGGTTCACATTTTTTTTTATAAAATGTACTTATAAATCATTTCTCTACGTATAATATAAAATATATAACCAAAAAAAAACAGATGTGCCAATAATTCACTTAAAATGTTGAATCCATTGCAGATTTACTTGAAGTTATATGATATTCAACTAAAGTTAGTAATTTTCACTTCAAGTATCCCAGGGGTTGTAAAATCCAAGCGAATTTTCTAAAAATTTCCACAAATAATGTTGAACCCATTGACTAACGGTAAATCATAATGAGATTGATGCCTAACTGGCAAAATTTAATTTAATGTTTTCTTGAAGTTATATGATATTCAACTAAAGTTAGTAATTTTCACTTCAAGTATCCTAGGGGTTGTAAAATCCAAGCGAATTTTCTAAAAATTTCCACAAATTATGTTGAACTCATTGACTAACGGTAAATCATAATGAGATTGATGCCTAACTGGCAAAATTTAATTTAATGTTTTCTTGAAATTTTATGGTATTCAACTAAAGTTAGTAATTTTCACTTCAAGTATCCTAGGGGTTGTAAAATCCAAGCGAATTTTCTAAAAATTTCCACAAATAATGTTGAACCCATCGACTAACGGTAAATCATAATGAGATTGATGCCTAACTGGCAAAATTTAATTTAATGTTTTCTTGAAGTTATATGATATTCAACTAAAGTTAGTAATTTTCACTTCAAGTATCCTAGGGGTTGTAAAATCCAAGCGAATTTTCTAAAAATTCCACAAATAATGTTGAACCCATCGACTAACGGTAAATCGTAATGAGATTGATGCCTAACTAGCAAAATTTAATTTAATGTTTTCTTGAAGTTTTATCGTATTCATCTAATGTTAGTAATTTTCACTTCAAGTATCCTAGGGGTTGTAAAATCCAAGCGAATTTTCTAAAAATTGCCACAAATAATGTTGAACCCATCGACTAACGGTAAATCGTAATGAGATTGATGCCTAACTAGCAAAATTTAATTTAATGTTTTCTTGAAGTTTTATGGTATTCAACTAAAGTTAGTAATTTTTACTTCAAGTATCCTAGGGGTTGTAAAATCCAAGCGAATTTTCTAAAAATTTCCACAAATAATGTTGAACCCATCGACTAACGGTAAATCATAATAAGATTGATGCCTAACTGGCAAAATTTAATTTAATGTTTTCTTGAAGTTATATGATAATCAACTAAAGTTAGTAATTTTTACTTCAAGTATCCTAGGGGTTGTAAAATCCAAGCGAATTTTCTAAAAATTTACACAAAAAATGTTGAACCCATCGACTAACGGTAAATCATAATGAGATTGATGCCTAACTGGCAAAATTTAATTTAATGTTTTCTTGAAGTTATATGATATTCAACTAAAGTTAGTAATTTTCACTTCAAGTATCCTAGGGGTTGTAAAATCCAAGCGAATTTTCTAAAAATTTACACAAAAAATGTTGAACCCATCGACTAACGGTAAATCATAATGAGATTGATGCCTAACTGGCAAAATTTAATTTAATGTTTTCTTGAAGTTTTATGGTATTCAACTAAAGTTAGTAATTTTTACTTCAAGTATCCTAGGGGTTGTAAAATCCAAGCGAATTTTCTAAAAATTTCCACAAATAATGTTGAACCCATCGACTAACGGTAAATCATAATAAGATTGATGCCTAACTGGCAAAATTTAATTTAATGTTTTCTTGAAGTTATATGATAATCAACTAAAGTTAGTAATTTTTACTTCAAGTATCCTAGGGGTTGTAAAATCCAAGCGAATTTTCTAAAAATTTCCACAAATAATGTTGAACCCATTTACTAATGGTAAATCATAATGAGATTGATGCCTAACTGGCAAAATTTAATTTAATGTTTTCTTGAAGTTTTATGGTATTCAACTAAAGTTAGTAATTTTTACTTCAAGTATCCTAGGGGTTGTAAAATCCAAGCGAATTTTCTAAAAATTTCCACAAATAATGTTGAACCCATCGACTAACGGTAAATCATAATGAGATTGATGCCTAACTGGCAAAATTTAATTTAATGTTTTCTTGAAGTTTTATGGTATTCAACTAAAGTTAGTAATTTTTACTTCAAGTATCCTAGGGGTTGTAAAATCCAAGCGAATTTTCTAAAAATTTCCACAAATTATGTTGAACTCATTGACTAACGGTAAATCATAATGAGATTGATGCCTAACTGGCAAAATTTAATTTAATGTTTTCTTGAAGTTTTATGGTATTCAACTAAAGTTAGTAATTTTTACTTCAAGTATCCTAGGGGTTGTAAAATCCAAGCGAATTTTCTAAAAATTTCCACAAATAATGTTGAACCCATCGACTAACGGTAAATCATAATGAGATTGATGCCTAACTGGCAAAATTTAATTTAATGTTCTCTTGAAGTTATGTGATATTCAACTAAAGTTAGTAATTTTCACTTCAAGTATCCTAGGGGTTGTAAAATCCAAGCGAATTTTCTAAAAATTTCCACAAATAATGTTGAACCCATTGACTAACGGTAAATCATAATGAGATTGATGCCTAACTGGCAAAATTTAATTTAATGTTTTCTTGAAGTTATATGATATTCAACTAAAGTTAGTAATTTTCACTTCAAGTACACTAGGGGTTGTAAAATCCAAGCGAATTTTCTAAAAATTGCCACAAATAATGTTGAACCCATCGACTAACGGTAAATCATAATGAGATTGATGCCTAACTGGCAACATTTAATTTAATGTTTTCTTGAAATTTTATGATATTCAACTAAAGTTAGTAATTTTCACTTCAAGTATCCTAGGGGTTGTAAAATCCAAGCGAATTTTCTAAAAATGTCCACAAATAATGTTGAACCTATCGACTAACGGTAAATCATAATGAGATTGATGCCTAACTGGCAAAATTTAATTTAATGTTTTCTTGAAGTTTTATGGTATTCAACTAAAGTTAGTAATTTTCACTTCAAGTATCCTAGGGGTTGTAAAATCCAAGCGAATTTTCTAAAAATTTCCACAAATGATGTTGAACCCATTGACTAACGGTAAATCATAATGAGATTGATGCCTAACTGGCAAAATTTAATTTAATTTTTTCTTGAATTTATATGATATTCAACTAAAGTTAGTAGTTTTCACTTCAAGTATCCTAGGGGTTGTAAAATCCAAGCGAATTTTCTAAAAATGTCTACAAATAATGTTGAACTCATTGACTAACGGTTAATCGTAATGAGATTGATGTCTAACTAGCAAAATTTAATTTAATGTTTTCTTGAAGTTTTATCGTATTCATCTAATGTTAGTAATTTTCACTTCAAGTATCCTAGGGGTTGTAAAATCCAAGCGAATTTTCTAAAAATTTCCACAAATAATGTTGAATCCATCGACTAACGGTAAATCATAATGAGATTGATGCCTAACTGGCAACATTTAATTTAATGTTTTCTTGAAGTTATATGATATTCAACTAAAGTTAGTCATTTTCACTTCAAGTATCCTAGTATTTTCTAAAAATTTACACAAATAATGTTGAACCCATTGACTAATAGTAAATCTTATTGGAATATAACTAAATCTAGCTTTATAATTGTGATGTTGTTTAGTAAATCAATATATCAGTTTTTACTAAATAGTCGATCTAATTTGATTGAAACAAATAAATTCTATATTCTATGACTACATTATTTAGAAAAAAGTAAAACAGAACACAAATTTTTAAAATTAAGTTTTATAATTCTATTTCTTGATTAAATACCCCTGAATGTATGCTTTTGGATAGCTACTGCCGCCATTTTTATTTAGTAAAAATTAGTAAAAACTTCATTCCCGTCTTATATAGCCTAAATCAGAATTTACGAATTTCAAGGATGAAATTCACAATTATATTCTCTATAAAGATTTTGAAAGTACGAGTATAAATAAGGTGAAATAAGCCACACAAACAGAGAAATTATGAATTCTGCCATAAAATTACGCCTTTAAACATTTGTATTGATTCAGCCTTTTTTGCTTTATCAAAGAAAAAAAAAAAAAAAAAACCGAACTACACATTACATACAACTTAAATTGTTTCTAACTTATAAGATAATTTCCATTTTAATAGACGATTACATATAAATTAAAAGCACAACCTGAAAAACCTCTTTTCTTTTATCCATTCGGTTTCTTCTTTAAATTTTTGAAGACATAAAAAGTGTATGTAGAATTTTTTACCTTCATTTTTATTAACATTAATTTTAGGTGAAAAGTTAAATAAAAAATTTATATAACTGTTTTGTTTTTACCTACTTGTGCTTTTTTGTGTGTGAATACTGTTTGGTTGGTTTTCTTTCATATCATACATACATATATGAATGTGGAGATATTTTCTCTGCACCACATTCAGCAGCCAGCAGAGTACATATACGAAAAAAGAAAAATGAAGTTGAAAATCATAAAAGTGAAAGATAAACAACAATGTTAAGAATAAAATAAACAATTTTTTTTTTGCCTTCAACCTATTGTTGTTGTTGTTGTTGTGTATTATCATCATTAGTGTGTGTTGTTATTATTATATTAATGAAAATTAAATGAGATCATTTTTCTACATTTTTACCCAAGAAAATGTTAGTTTTGTTCACTAAATTTTAATAATAGTTTTCATTTTGTGTTAAAATGAACTGAAAATAACTACTTTTATCGATTCACAAATCTCAAAGCACAATAAACAATTTTAAGTAAAACAAAAACGTAAAGTTTATACTAAAAAAATTATCACCCAAAAATTATGTGTGTACGTACAAGAAGACAGAATAAAAAAAGCTTCCCTCATAAAAGTTTTATTATATCTTGACTGAAAATTTATGACTTTATCATCGAATGAACGCACAGTATAAAAGGAAAACACCAAAGTTTTTTTTTTTTAACTACTATGGTTTGTATATAAATAGTACTTAGTATAGTAGTTAATAGTTCGCTAACACAAAAGTTCATGTGAAAGAAGAGATTTGGACAAATAGATACCAACATCATCCGCATGTACACCAACCGACGAGAACAAAAAAATAAATTAAAAGAAAAACAGAAAAATTTAAATTGAATTTTCATTTGGGAATTGGGTGTTTGTTTGTATGTATAGATAAAGGAATACATTTTTCGTTCGTTTTGTACGTATATATAGCATTTAGGGATGCCTTCATTGAACAGGATATTGAGAACATTTCTCCCAAGTGATTAGTTTTTTTTTTAATTTCCTTATTTTATTTAGTTAAGTTTTTTTTTTCAACATTATTAAGAAATTTATGTTTCACAATTATTCAAATAAATTACGTTTACATTGCTTATTACATTTATTTACGTTGAAAGTTCGTAACTCTCAAACATTACATATTGCATATTAGAAAATTTTTCAATATTGAAATACCAGGGTGAATAAACTTTGCTTGCGAACGAAGTTAGTAACTTATTTGACGATTTGCTCAATAAATTCTCGTAAATTAGTCTATTTTACTTGTCAATTTATTTGTCTTTTTTTTTAATTTCAATTCGTGCTGGGCTATGTATACGACAAAATTATTTTTTTGTGATTTTCTGTGGTTTTCGAAGTTTATAATTAAAATAAATGGTTTAATGTTCTTGCAGCATTTATTAATCAATTAAATTTTTCCTAAAGTTTATTTTTGTGTTAAATTAAACTAAATTTGTTATTGTTTTTTCACGTGGTAAACTAATTTTTGTGGCGTGCAGAAGAGAACACCACATGGTAGAAATTCAACGCGTTGGATCAAACAATTATAGTAGAACAGCTGTACAGATTAGGGACCAATTTAAAGTTTATTTAAATGAATCCGATGTTATCCCCTGGCAGTACACAATAAAAACAAATTTTAATGTTAAATTATTTATATTAATTCAATAATCGATGTAAATAAAGAAATACGAGTATATATATTAAATTCATAATTCAAAATTCAAAATAAATTCATAAATGTAAATAAAAACGATAAAACTAATTAACATAAAAAAATAAATAAATTTGTACATTCCTATAATAAAATTTTAAACTAAATTACATTAATTTCTTTTAAATACTTATCCCTACTTCCATAAATTTTACAAAATTCGTGAATAAGCCTCGTCTGTTCCGTTAAATGCCAGTTGCTAAAATTTCCGCTTAACTTTTCCGCGAAACTTACTAATAAACACGGCTTTTTTCTTTTAGCCGATGAATCATACTTCTGTGCTCTTGCATATTTCTTAACACTTGCTTCATTATGGGCTCACTATCTTTTTTTCTATTTTCTAGCTGGTTCTTCCGTGGCGTGGGCTTCTTTTGCTTTATCGAGCTGAACATTTTCCGTCATGTCCTCTTCAAATAACACGAAGGTGGTTTGTTGAGTTTTGCCAACTAAACACTTAACATAGTCGGCTCTTTCTCGGAACTTGGCGGGATGAAGCTACTGTCGGTTGGTCTGAAATTTCCTTCTTTATTTGTAAATGTGATGTCGATATGCTAAAGTTGTACATAGAGTTGTTCGTCAAATATGGATGCGAGGCTCGACAGTGATGGTTGAGTAACGATACTCAAAAGAGTGTTAAGTCTCAATTGTAGGTCAATATGCGGCGATGATACCCCAAACCCTTTGTAGTATATGAAGTTGTCTTCGTGTTGTCTGTAATATAACAAAATAATCGTGCTGAATAATTGCTGTTCTGATTGTTTCTGTAAATGTGAGTCCAAAAAAAAGCTAAAGATATATAGGGGTCGATCATATGGAGGTTCGAATACTGAAAAATGAGTACCCATTTGGATAAATGTACTCAAGAACATTGAATATGATTTCCCAAATCTGAAACGTGACGATATTGGCACTTACTATTTATTACCCAAGGTTTAGGTAGAGAACGACTCGGCATTTCCATTTTCGCTTACCTAACAAGAAATATTTTCCTGATACCGGAACTGAATAAGCCATTATACTACCTGCGAATTAAAAGTAAAAATAAAGCAATTTTATTAAATCTATAATAATAACTAGTACAGTTTATAACTGTGTAAACGTAACTTATTCTATTATTATTTGGTCTTTTAAAAAGATTAACGATCTCACCAGCGACGCGTCTCTTGGCTTGAAAATGGCGGCACTTCAACTTTTGGGTGGCTTTAATTATTTTATTAACTTTGCATGTATAATTTTCCAACGCTTCTAGCATAGTTCCGATGAAACCCCAAGCTGTTCTCCAATTTCGCCCCAAATGACGCCTTTTACAGCAGTGTTTTTATAATTAAAATGCTCCATGTGGTATAAAAATTCTCTACCCCCTTTTCGGACTTCCTCGATGATTCTGTCATCTAAATCAGCCATTCTTAAAACAATCAAATTAATTCAAATAAAACTCGCCTAGCACAAAAAATTCAAAAATACTTGAAACTACCTAGTCTAAATTGTTTGTGCAATATAAATTTTCATTGCATCGTAAGATCAACACAACTTATTATTTTCATTAAATCTTGTAATTTAAAAAATAATAATTTTCGGTAATAACGTTTATTACCGAACAAAATAACAAATATGTATGTTTCATAAATCGAAACGTCACAAATAAGCAAAAAAAAAATGGGGAAAAAATAGCTCATATATATATTTTTTGTTATGGTTATGTTGGTTTTCTGCGGATATTTTGCTTAATGTTGAAATAATTTTAACTCGAGAGGAGATATAGGGGAATTTATTTTCGGTCACATGACAATATTTGGGTAATTTCATTGGATGAATGACCGGATTCAGATTGTACGGATTTATATCCATACTCGTGCAGTGACCTTTACAAGCGAATTAGAAACGAGGAAAAAACCAAACTTTTCATAGTAAAACACACAAAACATGGGAAATCACATTTTTTCCTAAGACAAATTTTGAAATGAAAACATTACAAATTCTTAATTATGATTTCTGAAATACTTTCATAAATGTTTGAATTTCAACACATATGAATGTCTTTTAAGTAAATCGTTTTCATTTTCTTGTGGTAATTGATTTATTTAAACGAAAATTTAATAAAATTTTCATAACAACAGAACATACATACTATAAATCGTGTGGTCACTAAGTCAATACACATGACATAGATGGCAGTGATGGCAGTATAAATTTGGTAAAATCGAACCAAAAATTACCACCTGGGGAAGTTTCAAGTTCAAAAATTGTAGGAAAAGCAAAACAAGGTCACAAAATGTTAAGAACGGGTGATAATTTTGTGATTAAATAATTGTTTTGCGTATTTTTCTGAAAACATCTTAGACATCTGACGTACATTATTAAAACTAAAGATAAATTTAGCAAGTATTACTGTAACTCATCAGAGTCAACTTTGATATATTTTTCAAAATGAAAGTACGAAAAATATATTTTAGAAATAATTTAATTTTAATCTTTCTGCAACTAATAGCTACTTAATACCAATATATCCTTTACTTATTACTTAATACCAATATTATAATAAATTGTTGTTAAAGATATGTAGAAAATTGTTATATAAACATCTTGAAGCTAAAAAACACCATTTGTCCACGACTAACGTATAATATACTCATTATACGTTTGTTTCTTCACTTATAATGATATCCATTATTCACTGCTAGTTTATCTAGTAGTCCCTTCTTCCATTATTCACTACTACCAAATAAAAATTTCATTTTTGGAAATATTATCTAGTAGTATCTTGCCATTTTCATTATTATTAAACTGAGACGTCAAAATGTCGACGGAAATTATTTTAGGTTTATTTAAAGGATTTGATAATAAAATAAAATTTTTTGTCGGTCGTGGACAAAGTATCGTATTCTACTCGCATATAATGGCTGTTATTCACTCAGATGATTTACGACACCCGCCTATCGGCTCGTGTCGGTAAACTTCATCTTCGTGAATAACAGCTATCATTATATGCTCGTTGTATAATATACTATTTTACTATAGATTCCTATGGAAATCAGTGAAAAGTTATACATATAAGAGTTAGATTATCGCTCTATATAAAAGTTACATTATGGCTCTATGCTATAGAAGGCTCTAATATAGGTCTTATGGCTGGTCTCCACTTATGTATTTTTCTCTTGACAAAAAACAAATCTAGTCCATTTTTTTAATCGTGACAATTTTTAGTACATTTTCCAAAATACATACACAAACATTGATTTGAGCATGCGCATTGAAAATTTGTCAAGAGAGGAAAAGATCAGAATATTCAATATTTTTGTCATGACGTTGTGCCATTTGAGCATAAATTGTATTTTATGCTCAATTTCATGTCATTTCATGTTGCATATTTTGACAATTAAAATGAAATTTTCATTCTTTTTTGACAAAATTTTGGTGCTTTTAATAAATTTTAGGTGAAAATATGGCTTAACAAAATTTGTATTACTAAAATAAAACATAAATAATAAATTGTGGAATACAAAAACTAAATGCCAAAAATTGTATTAATCGAAAAACGAATCAAATTCAAATTTCTTCTTATTATCAAAGAGAGAAATTAGTTATATTCTTTATGTTAGTAGTTGTACAAAAAATGTCACGAGTCGTTTGTCATTTATTTTGTGTCAAGAGAAAAATTCGTAAGTGGAGATCAGCCATCAGTATACGATGAAAAGAAAACAAAGGAGTTATACTTACTCTTTGTAAAATTGTCCCCAATGACGGTTTTAATTAACTTGAAGTCCTCTCAGTAGGCTATGTCACTACCATTAGGAGAATCAGGCGATAAGGGATCCATTTCCTTAAAATCTATATGGCCATATGCAATTTTGGGTCTAAACTTGCTATTCATCGCTTTGTAAAATTAACCCAGATGATTTATCACATTAGTTTGATAGCTATAAAACTAAAATTCTATTTAAGTTACCTTATCTGGCAATTTAAGTTCTTTGATCGCTATACTCAAGCCACTCCGCCGCGTCAAGTCTGTGATGTTGGAGGGTTCTTTGGGATATTTAAAAATAATTATTACAATACTTCTCACCTTAGGCCAATTCTGCTTGGTTGCACCTACCATGAGACGAAGCTCACCCAGATTGCCCTTGGGATCGTTGAAGCAAAAACCAAAAACTCAACTACACATTTTTAACAAAATTCACAAGTTTCGTTGTTAAATTTGGTTAAACATTTCTTGTGTGTCAGTCGCAGACATGCTTTGCATTGTTCACTTTTTGATTTGGCGTAATCGAAGCATACAAAGCATTTGTCGTGAACTGATTCAGATTTTTCGATAATCATTCTCTGTATATGCATTTGCGATATTCACTTAAGGCGTTAAGGTAATTGACGCTACATCCAATTTTATTGGTTTCGTGAATCCTGTGCAAATAATTTTCGTTCAGTAGTAAATCTATGTGTGTGAATGGGTCATAAAATATAATATTATTTTCTTCCATGTTAATAATTACAAGTACCCAATATTGGTGTTGGTAGATTGGCAGAATGATATACTTATTGGTCAAAGGAACGTTTAGTTCTGGTTGATTAATGCTTTCGTTGTATTTATACCGACTAAATATATTTAATATTTTATTTATTTGGTATTGGTCTAGGCAAATCGTTTCCATTCGGGATCTTTTAGCTAAAAGTATCATTGCTACAAACATCGCATCAGAAACTATATAATTTTCCCCACAGAAAGATTTATATGAAATATTATCCAGATGTGTTTCCCAAGAAAAAAAATTATATCGGTTGAAAACTATATGTTTCTGGATACGTTCGTAATACTCAACAGAATTTATTAAACCATTTGGTAAGATTTCAACACAAGCCTCGTTTTCTTTTTTAAATAATTTTTGGTATTTTGCCAGCACCATAGTACCCATGTGTTTGGTATAGTTCTTCCGATTTGCTTTCTTTTTCCATATTTCTGTTTTCTCGTACAAGGAGTCGGAGACTAAACTAATACCCCCTTTTGAACACTCGTTTTTCGAGAGCTTGATTGTCGCCCTTTTGTTTGCGCGCAAATATAGTGCATAACTTATATTTTTCATTAAAAGACCCGTTTTTCCCTCAAAATTCTACAAATCGGTCTATTTTCAAATGGAGATCACTTAACTAAATATTTTTTACCAAATTAAACCAATTTTCTGCGATAGCGTTTACGATTATGTCAAGCATATTTAAATTGGATACCAGTTCATCAGTCTTGTACACCGAACAAAAAATATTGCAAAATATTGAAAACAACAAATCAACGCTAACGAGATCGTCGGAATCGAGTATCAAATTTACCAGCACTAAAATCAGATATTTACGGTCCTTACAGCATTTGTTAAGTTTGCTTTTTATTTGACGAACAATTATGGCAATAAAATGGAAGCAATAAATAAATATACTTGTTTTAATTTGATCTGTTGGCTTTCCTCTATCTAAAAATCCATATATGTATTCTAAATCTCTATGAACGTCCATTAAATTAAATTGATTCAAAAATTAGTTAATTAAAACAATTGAAAAATCAGAAACAAAATATAGAGGACATTTAATTTTTGGTACTGCCCTTAAAATCTGAGAATTGACATTTAGACAAAAATGACTAAGTGAAGGTACATCATGTTGACTGGTTATATATTCAGCTATTGGAATAATTGGACCTTCTTGAGTTTTAATAACGCATGCATAGTAGTATATTCGTTTATATGCATGCTCTGGACAACACCTTACATTTCGAACTACGCTACCTGTTGCATCCACATGGAAAACTGCTTCTTTTTCAGTGTTAATTAGATGTAAAGTACTTTGTCTTAAGAGTGTTACGACCATTGGATCGCTTACCGAAAACATATAGCGTTCTGTTTCGGGATTGTTGTCTATGTACAATTTAAAAGGTTTAAAGAGTTTAGTTGGGGTACAAGGTCATGTACTTTTTTTCGTTTAGAACGGGCTTTCCTTAAATTACTTCCATGCACGAAATGCTGAGGGTTACCTTTTTTAACAACTGGACATCTAAACAGCTGTAGGACTTTAATAAAACATTTTGAGCCATTTGATTTTCAAGATTGTCTTGTAGGTCGATTCTGCGCTGCCCTCTCAACTGATAAAACTTCTTAAGCTCTCCATGATATTGCATGTCTTTTCCAATATTATAAATTGTTAATTCGCTTGATGTAATTTCGAATTTGTATTTCATATTATGATGTTCGTATTTGCAGTATGCGTAGACAACCGTGGTTGTACATTGATTAAAATTGATGCTGTCAAAGCTTAAGACACACGGGTTTTCTATATTAATAAGAAGCTGTTTAATAAAATTTCTTATTCGTTTGTTCCAATAACTTGATTAAATTTAGTTTTAATAGAAATAACTCTATTCCAAATAAGTTTTCTATTTTTTTCAGAAGTTTCTTTAACTGTTTCTACTGAACTTGAAACAATAATCAAAAAGGTTCTTAATTAATTTCACTAATTAATGTTTCGTAATCAAAACTACGCGCTACCTCTTTTAGTTCAGAAGGATCATCAATAACTGAAATATTGCAGCTATTAATATCTGCAACTTTTTGTGTTTAAGAGGTTTTTTTTGAGACAATTTACACTCAAAATTGCTTATGGCCATATAGATTTAAAGGAGATGGATCCCTTATCCCCTGATTCTCCTAATGGTAGTGACATAGCCTACTGAGACAACTCCATCTGAATTAAAACCATTAACAAGATCAATTATAAATTATTGAGGACAATTTCACAAAGCAATGAAAATTAAGTTTCATACAACATATTTTTCGAACTTTCATTTTGAAAATATAGGTACCAAAGTTCGCTCTGACGAAGTAAAATAGTACTTGCTAAATGTATCTTTAGTTTTACTAGTGTACGTCATATCTATAATTGTTTACAGAAAAATACGCAAAAAAAAAAATGTAATCACAAAATTATCACACGTCCTTAATTTTTAAACTTGAAATTTTCCCAGTTTTTAATTTATTGTTCAATTTTACCAAATTTCTACTGCCATCACTATCATCTATGTACGGACACGAGACCAGAATGCTGTTATAAAAATTTTACCAACTTTTGTTAAATAAACCACATATTGCAAGAAAATGAAAACGATTTTCTTAACCGATATTGATATAGGTTGAAATTCAAACATTTACGAAAATATCTCAGAAATCATAATTAAGAATTTGTAGCGTTTTGTTCTCTTCATAAGCGATTATGAATCGCAATCAACCTTCCAACACCAATTCATTAATATCGGCAATATTCGCTGAACTGTGTACGGTTGGAGTTTCGTTTGGTGGTTGAATGAAACTCATTCGTAATTCAAATGTATTCAATGTCTTTTACTTACATGGAAAAGATAACAATCAATGCAAATCTTGGTGCTAAACTACGTTTTTCGTTTTGTTTTCCGGAGCGTAAAAAACGAAGATGATGGCTTGCCGACAGGCGAACACGCGACACACAGTTGGAAACTCCAAGTTAATCCCGCCAGCTTCCGACTGGAATTGCAGCCATTTGAACTCGAATGGTAAGTCCGTAGGAATCATCGGGATGCGCAGAATCAAAACATCCTCTTCTTTGTACTTTCCCTTAATAATCGTCGCCTAGATGATGTTGTTCATAAGCTTTTTCACAGCCAGTCTCGTTCCATCATGATCATTACTGAACCTACTTTCAATTGCTCTTTTCTTTGTTTCTCGCCGCCAATATGGCTCGTTCGCTCAGCCAATTATGGTTTTGATGTTTTCACTATGTTCGGAAAAACATGTCGAATGAGCTCTATCTTCGATGTTGTTGCAAAAACACTCGCATGTTAGTCGTCAATCGGAGGGTTTTTACATGCCGCCACACATTTGATGATTTCAACCACGCGTTAAGTTCGTCAGCTGCAGTTGAACGTGGAATAACAGGAAAAGTCTGATGAAAATCACCGGACAACAGAATCATGGTTCCACCAAAAATGTTTTGATTGTCACGAAGACCTTTTTTGCATTCGTCCCAAACTATCAATTTGAATCTCTGTAGAATCTTTGCTACTGTGCTGTGTTTGTAGATGTTGCAAGTTGGTGTCTCGATGATTTCCATATTCAGTGGCAATTTCATTTTCAACGAAATTAAGAACGTTTTTCCAGTCCCTCCGGGAGCCTACCAGTCCCATTGTTCAAAGCTTCCATCAAAGAGTCGTACGCAGTCTTTTGTTGTTGATTCAATTCAACGGTGTCTTACTGTTTTTCTCTTTATAATTCGTGGTTGGATGCTTCGTACATTGGGCGATTAGGTGATATCATGCCCAAATGCGACAAGACTTTATTCACCATTAAAAAACACGTGTCTTCTATCATGATTAGTACTTCATTGTGCATTTCTGCTGTCATTTGCAATGTCGGATTTGAAGTTTGGCGATGCCCACGATGCAAAACATCCTCAGACATGTCGTCCTTATATTTGACCCACGAATCGTTCGGATTTCAAATGGGAACATGTGGATACGATAATTGCAAACAATATGCGAATTTGATGCGGTGCTGAAGATATGACGGAATCTTTGAGCGTATTGTCCCAATGCGAATCGTTCTCGAGGAACTATAAAAGTTGAGATGAAGGACGGTAAGTCGCTCAAAGATGCCCATTAACGGTTCTCAGTTGTTGAAACGACGTCGTATCACGAACATACACCAACAACAATGGAAGAAGCATTTAAAATCAAATGTGTACCAATCTTGTGGAAAATTGCAGAAGTAATTATGATTTCAAAACCTGAGAAACTATCAAACAAAAACCCATCTTATAGGCCAATTTCGCTATTGCCATTCATGTCTAAACTCTTTGAGAAAATTCTGGTAAAAAGGTTAAATCCGATAATCGAGAGTAAAAACTTGATCCCAAATCATTAGTTCGATTTTCCTAATCAAACAATCAACATATAATCAAGTACACAGAATAACCAGTATAACTGTGAAAGCATTAGAGGAGAAAAAAGTCTGTTCAACAGTATTTCTAGACGTTGCACAAACGTTTGATAGAGTGTGGCATGAAGGGCTTAACCACAAGTTAAGAAATAAGCTAAAATACTGTAATCTTACTTTAAAGATTAAGTTTCCTCAGGATTAAGTTAGATAATACCTTTTCTGAACTGACAGAAATCAACGCAGGAGTTCCACCGGGCAGTGTATTAGGTTCACATCAGTTCATATTCCGATTACCATAAATCGGGAAATAATACCGCATGCGAACACAGCTAAGTATCTCGGCATGCCCCTGGATGCTAAACTACGATGGAAAGCACACGTCAAGAAGAAAAGTGAAGAATTAAGACTTAAATACAGAAAAATGTATTGGCTGATGGAAAGGAACTCTTCTTTATCAACATACTATACAACAAGCTTCTACTTTATAAGCAAATATTGAAACCGAATTTGACTTATGGTATTCAGCTTTGGAGTTGTATCATCAGTGCAACGTAAATACATATCATCCAAAGATTTCAGAATATGGTATTAAGGAACATCGTTAATGAACCTTGGTGTGTCAAGAACAATGACCTTCATAGGGACCTTAAAGTGAACCTCATCTTAAACGAAATCCAGGAAAAAGCACGGAGACATGAAGAAAGTTTCCACTAACATGTGAACATTGAGGCAACTTAGATCCTAAGCAACACGAATTTAGTACGCAGACTTAAAAGAACCAAAATTTTTGAGCTGGTGTGATTTTCAGCTTAAACAACATTGTGCTGATCTAAAATCCACTATACAGAGATGTGGTTTACTTCAATTTTCCAGACACTATGGAACACCAATGGGAAAAAGCCATAGATTAATTTAAGTTAGTAAATTAAGTCAGAAACCAATTGCTCATTAGTCCAGGAAACTAGATTGTAATTACATAAAAAAAATAAAATAAATAAATTCAATGGTTTTAAATATTGTTTTTAATAAATTAATTGAAAGAAAATTTCATGAAAATCCGGCTTTTCGACCCAATCGGCCGTTCCACACGTTCGATCATTTAATCCATTCGGCCTTTAGACATTCGGCATTTCGAACATTCGACCTTTAGACCCATTCGGCTAATAGACATTCGGCCCTTCGACATTCGGTCATTTGACATCCGGTCTTCCGACTCATTCGGCCTTTCGGTGTTCGGCCTTTCGATATTCCAACCTCAAACGAAAGTATCAATTCGGTATAAGTATCAACTTGGTTGGAAGTATCAATTCAGAATTTGTTTAAAAGAGTAACAATAAAACCTTATTCAAACGAGTATATGCTAATATCATTTTGAAAGGAAGACGTAAACATATGTGACTGTCCTCTTTTGGTGAATTGCTGATATTGGTTTGTGAAAGTTTTTTCCCCTGAGTTAACCAATCGAACTATAACTTCATATTTAAACTTTTTTCATTTCGTTCTGGGAATTTCGATGTAATCATACTCAACATTCACATGGATTCAAATGAAGCTAAATGTTTGGGTCGTGTGGGACATTGAATTTAACAGTGAAAAATTTAATGAACCGAGTTTATGAAACGTATAATTACGGGTGACAAACCAATATTTAATGCCAAAAAAAATGATGTTCTACAATTAGGCCAAACCATTGATTATGTTCTCAACTGTCAACAATTAACCGGATTACATCAACCAAAAAGGAGTTGTGTTCCATCATGACAACACCAGACCAAACACATCTTTGATGACTCGGCAAACCTGAAGTGAGCTTGATTGGGGAGTTTTAATACATGCACCGTATAGTCCTGATCTTGCACTATTAGACTATGATTTATTTCGTTCACTGTATAACCCTTTTAATGGTCTAACATTGACTTCTAAAGAGACCTGTGAAAATTACTTCAGTTCAGTTTTTCATTCAAAAGTAACAGAAATTTTACAGTGACGCAACAAGTTGTCTCCCAAAATATATTTAGTTTAATAAAGTTACTCGTATAAAAAAAAAACGGCGAAAAATTTTTAGATCTTCGAATATAATCGTATTATATGTATTATAAGATGAATACAAAAGATTTTATAGAGACGTTTACGCTGTACGATAATAACAATTTTTTATATGGATATGGATAATAAACGAAAAAGCTATTATTTGGCAACAATTAAGTACCAAGTTTGATGTTGATGGTACATACATCAAACAATACCGTATAATAAAATGTGTTTTGATTTTCGGTAATGTACTCGTATTATGTATCATACGTGGGGAACATAAAATTGAAATGCAGTGACGCAATGTGGCGTGTGTGGCTGTGTTCAAATTTGACAGATATAAAGGTGAAAAACTTTTCCACAGTATTGTACACGTCTCAACTATCCGATTCCCCATTTTAAATGACCAGGTTAAAAACTTCATTGGAACACGTTGCGGTAAGTGGCTAAAAAACAAAAATAAAATATTTACTGTACTTCGAATTATTAGAAAACAGCCGTGTACTTTATTTATTAAAGAAATATTTATTTTATTTATTTAAGACCGTACGGTATGTTGTCAGACATTACATTCGGTGCAACCAAAAAACTATATTTTGGAAAACCTTAGGCAGTTAACACGAAGGTTAAACCCGTATTTTGCAGCCCATTTGCCTGTAAAATGTAGGTAAATTTTCCGGACTCAAAACCGTTTTCCTGTAAGTAAAAATTAAAAATTTGGCTGTTGCAACGTAATCAACGTAAAACTGAAGTATCGGAGGGGTTTTGACATACTCTTTTTAGTCATATAATTTTTGACAGATATTTCTGGCATGAAGCCGCAAAAAAGTACCATACTTGGGAATATGTTAGGGATTAACGGACGTAAAACCGAAAGATATAATGTTTTTTGCCATCTCGTTCCACATGAAGCCTAATAAAATTACTAAATTTGGGAATTAAATAATAATCGACGTAAAACTGGACGATCAATTTTACGGTTAAGTACGCTAAATTATTCGAACAGTCGGTCAGACTTTTGATATTGTATTATACTGGTAAGTGTTTCATCGGCAAAAAAGAGGTTTTCCATGGAAAAAATGAAATTCAAAATGGAGGAAAGGTTAATAGAGAGTTCTCGGTTTATTTTTGAGTCACCTGATGAAATTACTGCACTAGGTGGCATCCTATATAAATATCACCAAAGTAATGATGCAGCTATTAGTGTGAGAAAATTATAACTCTAAAACAGAACATTTTTCAAAAAATTCTTGTTGGCAGACGAATAAAATCGAATTTTTTTACCCCTAAGGACAAGCACCTTCACGTTCTAATATTTGCTTATCCAACAGCTAAATACTTGATGTTGTTGATTAGTATCAAGTTGATATTTTGAGAAAATCAAGTAAAATTATTTCCGTTTTTTTTATTCACTTCACCCAATGTCTTGATTAATAACGTTCAAAAACTTTACCTTTCGAGAGCAAATTCTGCCTTCTGCCCAGACCATGAATATTTTGTTAGCAGCTCGCGGGAACATAAATGATCCAAACAGGTTTTTTACTGTTTCATTTAGTTTGTCTATAATTTATATAAATAAATTGTCTGAAATTAAACTAATAAATGTTTAATTATTGTTTTAATTTATTAAGAGCTACAATTTGTTCGACCGAAGTAATTGGTATTTTTGGATATACAAGTGCAGTATCTAATGTAATTACACTTGGATTTGGGGGGGGGGGGGGGAAGGACGTTAATTACCGCCTCTAAAATTTCTTTGATAATTGCTTGGTTTAGAAATGTTTTTTGTTGGTTTTCTAATATGGTAGAGTTTTGTGATTTGGTTTCTGATATAATTCGTTATGCCTTTTTAATTTTTTCTTCCATTTTTTTAATTTTAGATAAAATGTTGTCGCTAACTTCGTTTACTTCTGAGACATTTTCTGTGTAATTGAATGGTTCACCAATGAAGCAGTTCGATCTGAATACTTGTGTTGCAGAACAATCAACCAATTCCGGTATGTGTTCTGTTAAAGGTGGACATTTTCATTAAAATGTTGTATTTGGTATTTCATTTTCTGTGTTCGGTATTCCTCGCGTTCTCCTTTGTCTCTCGGTAAAGGTTAATATTGCATTATCATCAATATCTTACAGTGGAATAATTTCCAATCCGGCTCTGGATCAAGTTGTGTTTTAGTGTTTGATTATAATGTTTTGGGCAAGCGATAACCCCATTCTTCATCCAACGTGTACACACAGCCGATACCTCTTTTTCACCGTCCTGACTAATTGTTTCTATTACTTAATGCCGAGTTTTATTTTATTTATTTATTTATTTACCATCAACGGGATAAAACTCCTTTTTTGATTACAATTTTAATTTTCAATTTTACAATTTAGTTTTTATTAATATTTTAAAAGAACATTTAGAAATATTAAAATCAAATACATCAAAATTACAAATAAACTGTCGACAAATCGCCGGGACCGGAGCATTATGGGCGTAATTAGATTTAAATGTCAGATATATAAAATTCCTAATCCGAGTAGGTTTACAGGGCACATGAATATCAATCTTTGCAAGTAGTTTAGGGAAGTCAATCGAACTGTTAAGCAGATCAGCGATGAATGTTGAAGCAGCACATCTACGTCTTACAAGCAATGAATCCAAATCAGCAATTCTACAGCGGTCACCGTTGGATGGCAAATTCTTTTTATTCAGCCACATTGGAAGGTTCGGATCAAATGGCCAATTCAATTTATGAAGATAGTAAATAATAAATTGCTTCTGTATTCGTTCAATTCTATCGATATAAATATTGTAAGCAGGATCCCAAATAATCGACGCGTATTCCAAATTAGGCCGAACAATGGAACAATACAAAGTTTTAATTGATTGTGGATTACGAAAATCTTTTGTGATACGACGAATAAAGCTAAGTAGAGAATTAGACTTAGCTACTATTAAATTAATATGGTCTCGGAAATTCAATTGATGGTCCAGGACAACACCCAAATCTTTAAATGTCATAACTCGTTCTAGCTGGTGATTACCAATAAGATATTGATGAAGAATAACTGCTTTTTCCTGGAGAAGCTCATAATCTTGCACTTTTCCAAATTTAAGTTCAATTTATTCATAACTGACCATTTATACAGCAAATCAAGATCACTCTGCATTCCATTACATTGTTGCGGGCTACATACACTTCTTGATATTTTCAAGTCATCTGCATATAATTCACAGTCGCAGTGCTGAAACAAAGAAGCAATTTCATTTATGAAGACATTAAATAATACAGGTCCTAGGTGGGTGCCCTGAGGCACTCGAGAATGAACTTCAATCATCTTAGATGTAAACCCGTTAATTTGAACTACCTGCTTCCGATCAGGCAGATACGATCCAATCCAATCCAAAAACAATTTACTCACTCCAAATGTGTCCAGTTTGGCAAGAAGTAACTCAAACTGAGGTGAGTCAAATGCTTTCGCAAAATCAGTGAAAACCACATCAAGCTGACATTTAGAGTCAAAGGCACTGAATACTTTAGATGTTAAACTTAAAAGATTTGTAGTGGTAGAACGATGCCTGACGAATCCATGTTGTTGAAGTGATAATAAAGGTTTAACATTAAAATACAAATAATCGGAAATAATAAGCTCAAATAATTTTGGAATTGATGATAATATAGATATGCCACGATAGTTTTTAATGTTGCTCCGTTTTCCGGATTTAAAAATGGGAATTATAATTGACTTTTCCCATACCAACGGAAATACACCACTCTTCAGAGACGAATTAAATATCAGAGATAGTGGTAATGATAGCGAGCTGTTAAGATCTTTAAGTATTTTTGCAGGTATGTTATCAAAACCAAATCCCGATTTCATCTTGGATATACCAAGGCTGACATCTTTTACTGAAATATAAGGTATTCCATTTAAATTTTGATGATGCGAACTACGAGGTCCTAATGAAACATCAATAGCATTATCATTGTATTTTTGATAGACTGATTGGAAAAATTCAGCAAATAATTCACATATGTCCTCAGCATTACAGGCAGTTACATCATTTGACGATATCATTTGTGGATAACCAGAACATTTTCTTTTGACATCAACAAAAGGCCAAAATAGTTTTGGGTTTGAAATTAAATTATTTTCCAGCCGTAAAATATAGTTCCTATAGGCTCGGCGTTATTCCTTATCAAATGCCCGGCGTAGTTGTAGAAAAGTATTTAGACAATCCAAGTTATCACCAAATTCTTTGGCAAATGTGTGTGCCTTATTCTTTTTCTTTCTTAAATTGAAAAAATTGTTGTCAAACCATGGAGGATGGTTATTCTTACGTTCATATCATTTAGGTACATGTTTGTCGAAAGCATCAAATAAAACCAAATAAAATTAGTCGACTAGAGCATTAACATCACTCCATTTAGAATTGAAAGTTACTTCCCAATCCACCAATACAAAAAACTCCTGCAGACCGGCAATATCAGCCTTATTAAAATTGTAATTTAACCTTGGTTGTGGATTGTTGATGAATTTACAAAACAGCTCCTGGCAGTCAAAGTTAATTTCCAATCCACTGTGGTAAAATCTATCCGGGACAAAAGGTTCCAACGACTTAGTAACCAATCCACAATTAGGATCATTCATTAAAACTAGATCCAGAATTCTACCATTCAAGTTAGCAACTTTACAAATTTGATGTAAATTTAAAGACAACATGGCATCAATAAAAATCTGTTCCACATCACTCGAAACATTGGATGGAAAAACAGAAGCAGTTTGAAGAGCAGCAAGATTGAAGTCCAATACACATATGGTGTCATGTGCGTTACACTGTGATACAAAATAATAAATATTTGCACAGTGTAAGCTATAAACCTCAGCAGAGCTTAGAGGTGGGACGTATGCAGCATATAAATATAATGATTTCACTGTCCAAGATAATTATAGTTCATTGTTATTGTAGCTAATTAAAATAAATAAAAAATTATGGTTTGTATAAATTAAGTTCTAAAAATCTAAAATTATTTAAAAACGTTAATGCTGTGTGCCTCAGAAGACTTTTCAAACTAAACTTTTGTAAGACCCGGTAATTCATGCAATATTTAAATAGATGTCACTAGGTTAAACGTATTCAATTGTGCCTTATAGCCAACTAAACTTTTCAATGTCTCGTTTAAATAAGTGACGTCTAATAAAAAATAAACCGAATCGTATAAGAAGAAGTTCAATGGCGTTAAATCGCATGATCTTGGTGGCCATTTCACGTCTGTTCTTTGAGAAATTATTCAATTATTAAACTTCTGTTTCAAAAGATCGATTGATTGCATTGGGGTGTGGCGTGTTGCACCATCCTGTTGAAACCACATATTCTACACATCAATATCTTCCAATTGACTCCACAAAAGTTGTTGGTTTGAGGATTAATTGCTGTGAACGACGACGAATTGATGTCCTTGGCTCTTCAGCAACACTTGTTGTAACAGTTGGCATATTTTTACTTGAACGACCACTACGATAATAAATTCTACTTCTCTGATCTTGAACTGAACCAGGTTCTTCAAAATTATCAATGATAAGTTTATTAGCACGGTTTGTCGAACATTTTCTCTACTGAATTTTGAACGAAATTTTCTTCCAACTTCTGAAAAACTTTCACCATATTTAAAATAAGTTTTAATAATGAAAGCACGTTGTTCACTCATGTAGCGATCCATTTTAACTAACCGAAATATTTGTATTTGTCATCTGCCAAATAACATGTGGTACATGTCTAGTACAAAAAATAAAATGACGGAATATTTAAAAAAATACCTCGAATTGGAAAATCCTTTAAATATAATTTGTGAGGTTATGTTACAGTAACATTTTTATGTTATTTGCACATAACACGAAACTATAAAAAAACTGAAATTTACAAACATATATTTGCTAATGATAATGCTTATATCCGCAAACACTTAAGACTGTCTGCTCATTCACTTAATAAAATATGCTGTGCTGGCCCAACTTAAAACTTTTAAATGTTTCAAATTTTCAATAAAATTCCGCGTTTCTATGTTTCTGTATTGACTGACCAGTGCAGCGACCTATAGGGTCTCTGGTATAAGTTTCAATTGATATGCTGTAAGAACAATTGTTGGCCACGGATAAACGGGCGGTTATTCGATCAGCTTTAAATTCATGCTTATCTGCGTAAAAAATTTAAGCAAAAACCGGAGTCAAAGCAAGCTTATCAACGGTTCGACGTGTGATTAACAATGCTACGCATCTTAAATTGAAAAAACTCCAAAATAAACCTCCTTTGAATGCATCATGCCAAGCAAACTGATTGGAATCTGCCAAAAACCACATGTTATGGAAGCAAGAATGGAACCGGTTTGCATTTTCGGACTCATGGAAATGAAACTGATGCCCGTCAGAACCATTAAAATTAATTTTTTTTTCGTCGGAAAATTTTTATTGATAAATTTAATTAAAAATAATAAATCAAGACTAATTAACAAAGTTTTTTACCGTAGCTTTTTCATAAGCTACAACTATTCACTACTGGTCGTAATCAAGTGACGCGAGAATCAAGAGGTAACGGTTTTATTGTTGTTATCTGTTTTACAGTTATTTCAAAAAGCAACAATGTACATTCAAATGCATGTAAAAATTAATGCATGCTACATTTGTCAAATGCATGCTACATTTTTTTTTTTTTTAATTTTCGACAGTCAGTCAGTTCTGTGGTGATTTGAGCCTCCTCCAACTTTCAATTACTTACTACCTATTTTAAACTGTATGTGATACAAATTGAAAAGTCGTCGAAAAGTAACCTCGTAAAGTGCCTTTTCACCAAGCATCTATGAGGAAATAGCGAAAGCTTCAAAATTTGACAAGTTTAGTTTGAAAAGTCTATTGAGGCACATAGCATAACTAATAAAATGAAGAATGAAAAAAAAACGTAAATATCCTTCGTCAATGTTTCTCATAGCAAACTTCAACTTTTCTTAAAATGTTCTTTGTTTTCTCTACTTCTAATAGAACTGTTCGTTCTCCCTTGCATTGTTATGTTAATACAGAAAGTTACTCTATATTTAATGTAATCACCTTCTACGTTACATTTGAGGCAACTAAAAACCCAGCTTGAGCTTTTACCCCAAGGATATTAGACTGTGCAGGGCATTACATAAAAATGAACGAATTTTCACAGTGATTATATATTGCTTTCATAAAAAACATCTAAAAAAAATTTTTAAGTTCATCAACAAGTGATCTGAAATATTGATTAAAATTAGTTGGTTTTATAATCTAGAGCCTTCTAGAATATAGAGCCATAATCATAATGGCGTATTTTTAGAAGTTTTTTTAGTGGTATAACTTTTCACTGATTTCCATAGGAATACATAGTAAAAATGGTGTTTTTTAGTTTTAAGTTTTTCAATGAAAAAAGCAAAACTATTATAAAACGTTTATATAAAAATTTTGTACATATCTTTAACCACAATATACAAGAAGGCTATATTGGTATTAAATAAATATTAATTGCAGAAATATTAAAATTAAATTATTTCTAAAATATATTTTTCGAACTTTCATTTTGAAAAATACATCAAAGTTGGCTCTGACGAATTAAAATAATACTTGGTAAATTTATCTTTAGTTTTAATAGTGTACGTAAGATGTCTAAAATGTTTACAGAAAAATGCGAAAAAAAATTGTTTAATCACAAAATTGTCGCACGTTCTTAATATTTTGTGAATTTGTTTTGCTTTTCCTACAATTTTTGAACTTGAAATTTCCCCAGGTGGTAATTTTTGGTACGATTTTACCAAATGTTTGCTGCCATCACTGCCATCTATGAAATGTATATTGATTTAATGACCAAACGAGTTGTAGTAAGCTTTTATTTTAATTTGACCAGAATGCTGTTGTTATGAAATTTTGTTTATTTTGGTTTAAATCAATCAATTATTACAAGAAAATGAAATCGATTTACTTAAACGACATTCATAGATGTTGAAATTCAACCATTTGAATCAAATTCAACCATTCACAGATGTTGAAATTCATCCAACCGTAATATTCGTGATTTTCTACATGAGAATTGGAGAAAGCATAAGACTGACATTAATAGGTTAAAATACGTTAGAGCTCGTAATAAGCTAAATTATATGATTAAGGCTACCAAATGCCAGTTTTTTAATGATCGTTTTAGCAATAATAGTACGAGTAAATTGTTCTGGAAGAACTTCATCACATATGTAAATCCGCCAATTCCGGAGTGCAAATGTGACATTACCTCTGATGGGTTCAATAGTTACTTCGGTTCGGTTTTCAACTCCAATGATGTAAATTTTGTTTGTGATGCAGTTCATTCTATCGCTGCTGACGTAAATGCTTTCTACTTTAAAAATATTTCTGCTGACAAAGTTTGTTTCCATCTGGATAAAATCAAATCGAGTTCTGTAGGAGTTGATGGTATTCCACTTAACCTCTTTCAAATTCTACTTCTGGTTTTGCTACCTCACTTAACTTTTATTATAAATTCTGGCCTCACAAAATCGATATTTCCTGATGCGTGGAAAATTGCGAGAATTTCGCCTATTCCAAAAATACCGAATCCATCTACAGTAACTGATTTTCCTCCTATAAGTATATTACCAACATTATCTAAGGTTTTTGAAAGAATTATTCATGCTCAGATCAATGGCTTTATTGCTAAACATAATCTATTGGATGAACTACAATCTGGATTTCGTGCCAAGCACAGTACTACAACTGCCTTGTTGAAAGTTACTGATGATATTACTATTAATATTGAAGATGGTAAAGTTGCAGTTTTGGTTCTCTTAGGCAGGCCACACACGTACAGTTTTAACTGACAGTTTTAACTTTACAGTTAAAACTGTCAGTTTAAACTGTACGTGTATGGGTATTTCAGTTCAGATAAACTTAACTGTACAGTTTAACTGAGAACTTTAAAATTTTTATATTTTTAACTGAAACGATTAACTGAACTGAAGGTTTGTGGGGGTTTAACTGCACAGTTCTCAGTTTTGTGTCGAAATTTTGAGATGAGAGGACGTGTCATATAATAACTAAAACATTGAATTATACAAAACTAGTTCGACTATTTAAATAATTTTCATTGGCATAGCAAATGGCCTAAACGATGCAAAGATTTATATTGTATCAGACAGCCAATCGGCCTTAAAAGCTTTTAGGTCTTATACCGTTGAGTCAAGGCTGGTATGGGATTGTCTGAAGGTTATTTAACATCTGGCAGGCTCAAATAAGGTAACACTTATGTGGATGCCAGGTCATACTGGAATCGAAGGAAACGAGGCAGCTGATGGCCTCGTCCGTGAGGGTTCTGCCTCTCCATTTATTGGACCAGAACCCTTCTGCGGCGTCACTAAGGGACACCTTAGAGCAGCGGTAAAACACTGGGAGGATCTGCAAAAGTCCTCCTACTGGCGCAGAATTCCAGGTTTACGACAGGCGAAGAAATGTATATCACCTTCGTGTGTCAGAGTTAAGGTGTGTCTTGAACTTAAGAAACCTGAGTTGAGGCTGCTTACTGGCTTCCTCACAGGTCATGTCCCCTTAAGGTATCACCTTAAGAAGATGGGCCTAAGTACAACAGATAGACGCCGCTTCTGCGATCTGAAAGCGGAATCAGCGGAACATGTTCTGTGCCAATGCCTAGCCATTTTCCAGCAAAGACTTCAACATCTAAGAGGGAGAACAATGAGCCCGGATAGTATGTATCTTGTACTGGCCAATAGTATTATCAGATTCATTAAGAGCCTGAATCTAGTGGTTCTTATTCACTTAATTCTTTTAATAAATTTATATGGAAAGTTAAATTTCGTTTTTGAAGCCAATTCTTGCACCACTTTTTAGAACTTTTTTTTTTAATTTTTTTAATATTAAAAAAACCACACCGGGAGCAGACAAATCGTTCCGCTCATTCAAATCCATGATAATAACTGAAGGATTAGACTGGACGTGTGTGTGCATCTCAGTTCACAGTTAAAACTGATAATTATAACTGCACAGTTAAAACTGTACGTGTGTGGGCCTGCCTTAGACTTTTCTAAGGCATTTGATAAAGTAGACCACGCTATGTTGTTATCGAAACTATGTTATGAATATAACTTTCCAAGAGTGCTTGTCAACTTATAGGTTCTTACTTGCATCTGCGACAACAATCTGTAAAATATCATGGCAACTTTAGCGACAACATTTTTGTCACATCTGGGGTTCCTCAAGGATCTATTTTAGGACCTATTCTGTTTTCCCCAAACGGGAAACATTTGCTATCACCTTTTTGCGGATGATTTGCAAATCTATTCTTTCGGGGATATTGATTCGGTTGACGCTGTGATTAATAATCTAAATCAAGCTTTGTGTAATATTTTGGAATGGTCCAAAGTGCACAAACTTCAAATCAATCCTGCGAAGTCACAAGCCATATTAATAACTAACAAAAAACGTATAAATTTACCGATAAACAGTCTTTTAATTGACAATTACAGAATTGAGTTTTGTGACGTTATCAAGAGTCTGGGGTTGATCATAGACACTAAATTAAATTGGAGTACCCATGTTATAAATCTACATGGTAAAATTTAAGGAATCTTAGGTAAATTGTGGTGCACGGCGAAATTTATTTCAAGTGATGTGAAATGTCATATCATTCGTACTCTTGTGGGACCTTTACTTTCATATTGTTCTTCGATATATTCGCAATGTTCCAGGAAGTCCTTACGAAAGTTAAATGTTGCTTTTAATTCTTGTGCTAGATACATATTCTTGAAGCGAATGGGCGATCCAATTTCGCACCTTTCTGAACAGATATTTGGTGTAAGCTTGAACCAGTTTTTGGAACTGTCGGTGTTGACTGTGATGTTTGGTTTGACTAAAAATATAGTTCCGAACTACATTTGTGATAAACTGAAATTCTCGAAATCGCAGAGGACATTAAATTTAAATTTGCCTAAATCATGCAAAACAAAGCCAAGACAACGTGCTTTCTTTATCCATGGAGTGAAGCTCTGGAATAGTTTGAATCCATCTATAAAGGCAGCATCTAATTTGCCTGGTTTCAAGGGACTGTATCTCGAGGGGCTGATTGGCACATAATTCGTTTCCATTAATTTGTTATTTTTTTTCTTTTTTCCATTATCACGTCTTCTAATGTTTTATCTTTTGTTCTTAATCTTTTTTTCTGTATTTTTAATTATATTATATTTAATTTTAATTATTGTTCTAATTATTTTTCTGTGTAATTGCTGGAATACACCTAGGAATATATCCCTGGATATTGTAAAAAGGTTATGCCTTATTTGTGTATAATTAAATAAATAAATAAAAATAAATAAATATTTGAAAGTATAATCATAATTAAGAATTTGTAACGTTTTCAATTAAAAATTTGTCTTAGGAAAAAAAGTGATTTCCCATATGTTTTGTGTGTTTTACTATGAAAAGTTTGGTTTTTCCCTCGTTTCTAATTCCTTTGTAAAGCTTCGTTTTTTAGACTGTGGCTTTGTAAAATCAGAACCATCTTGACGTAAATAGAGCCGAATGTGAAAAATGAACTTAAAATAAGGGATACAGAAACACCAAATACACTTTATTCATTTATTTTCATAGAGTTTGCATGAAAAAACGCGATTTCGATTGAAGAAAAAACATGAATTAAAAACACAGGTTCGCAAATTTCCTGATTTTCCAGCAATAACCAAAAGAAAATAAGGGAATATAAATTAAAAAACATTCTACAACAACAACCATATGTGTGAAAAAAAAAATTTATTTAATGACGTCATGATTTGTCCTCATCTAAAACCAATGGCAACAATCGAAATTAAAATAAATCAAAAAGAGCCAAACAGAAAACCTTAAATCAATACAATTAGCGTGAAGAAAACAAAAAATCGAAACAATCTAGCATGCTTCGCAAATTCAAAATAACAACAGAACGATATTCAAATTCAAATTTGAATAGAGGCAATGAAAGGTAATTGAATGAATTGTATTGTTTGTAAATTTTGAGTTATTAGTTTATGACGTACATATATTACAAAAACAACAACACTTTAAAGTTCAAAAATAACTTCTTTTTGAAGACGATATTCGCTAAGAAATAAACATTTTCATGATTCGATTTTTGAATCAAATAAAATTACATAATATAAAAGCTCATAATTCTTATAGGCTAAAAATGTAAATGAAAACAATGAAAAAATTTTATGTACCTTATTTTAAGCTTAGTAAAAAATACAGTCAATGTGGAGGCTCTTATTTATAGAGTAGGCTCTGGTATAATCAAGGTTGCTTTGGTTATAATCATGAAAAATTCCAATTGTTATATTTAGAATTGCAAAATTCTAGCTAAAATTGGCTAAAAAAGCTTGGGTTGCTTTTGTTATAAGCAACCCGTCAATATTTATATATATGTACACTAAAAAAATAGCTGGTGGTACTTCATAATTATTCAATAAAGCTTCAAAAGACAAATTAAAGGCTATATCTACGTATTTCGCTGAAGGACATTTTAAAATACCTCGTGTTTTTTCTTTTTGAGTTGTTTAAAAGCGTTCTGCTATTCAAGAACGTATCTAGATGTCATAAATGTGCCCGAAATGCGAACTAAATGGAATAACTCTGAATTAATAAACCGATAAATATGATTAATTAAAAAATATAAATTGACAAATTTCAATTTGTGGGTTCGTTTACTACTTTTCTTATTAAAAAAGAAAATAATATTATTGCAATATAACGAGATTTTAAGTAATTATTCCTTTGAAACAAACCGTTTGGTTTGTTGGTTTTGGCAAATGATACTTTTAATTCGTAATCCAAGGAAAACTAACAATCGAGATAAACGCGTTTTAATTCAGAAATGGATTCAACTTTAGAAAGCACGCTCGTCACCATATTGAATTTTTTAACCGGCTTTTTATGGTCTCAACCCCGTGAAGCTTGTTGCGATTGACGATTGTTTGTCGAGATATTTTAGAATCCGTCTTGCTGTAAGTATAATTAAATATTTTGGTATTGATTTATAGCCGACGTTAGACCATACGATATTAGTTTTTGAAAACTGTTAGCCTCATATAGAATAGCTGAGTTGAAGAATACCTTTTAGATTAATTAAAAAGCCACGTACGGCTGGATGGATGATATTAGGTTTTTGCATGTGAAAACTCATTTAAAAAGAACAGAACTTTAAGTACTTTCCACTATACTTAAAATTCAATTTCAATCCAATTTTTTTCTGGTATATTTGATCATATTGTTAAAAATCACTTTCGATTTAATGATCTTTCGTTTACTAATCTAAGTAAACCTGTAATCAATTGGTTTTTAATATTTTTATTATGCCAAATGGCCCATGGCGTTGTCGAACTTGAATCATATAAAATTCGAAATATTTTTTTTGACCAAAGTGAAGCTCTTAGCAACTAACAAAAAATTTAGTAGCGTGACCCAGCAAACGTAGAAGTACTTCCAGAACTGATGCAGAAGTAGTGAAAAGAAGTACTTCTTTTCTTGTGAAAAAAAACATAGGACAGAGGGAAAAAATTCATCAGTTAAAAAAAAAAAATCTATCTTTCTCTTTCACATTTATTACAAAAAAAAAACTATTTGTCTCTTTCTAATTGATTATTTTTCCGCATATAAAATGTACTTTAAAACTACTTCTTTAAAAGTGCTTCCGAACTACTTCCTTGGAAGTACTTTAGGAGTAGTTCTTATTCAGTACATTATTAAAAATTCTGAGAGACTGGTATTTTAATAAACGATTTTTTTTTAATAAAATTGTGATATTTATATTTTACTACAATAATAATTCATATAATTTACATTTGGTTCACAATAATTGTTTTATATTCATTTAAAAGTTTTTAGATGTCACGATATTAAGCAACTATAATTCAGTCCATATTACATACTATATAATATATTATAACTTATAAGTAAATCTTAATTCAAGTTTCTGTACATACGAGTACATAAATGTTGATCATTTTAAATTTGACGGTAAAATACTAAAATATTGATTAATTTCCAAAATTTATTAATATTATGTATAATTTCAATAATGTTTGTACAGTAATTCATTTGTAGCCTAATACTACTACTTAATTTAATTAATTATAAAAAATGTATATATCTAACACTTAACAAATTACACAAATTTATTATAATATATAAAATTCAATAATATTTGCATATAGTACCTAATTCAATTTAATTTTAATAATACTATAGTTTTGTGTAGACATAACGAACCTATGTATGTACATATATGCGAAATTATACTTATAAAAAATATATCTTATTTCAATTTTGATTAATATTACTTAGTTTATATTTATTTCTTATTTTTAAAAAATCTATTATGGGCATGTTGAATACATCTTCTCAGTTCATTTTCAAATTTTTCTCTCCCAAATAGTCCACCGCAGGCATCTAACGATATAAATACAAAAAGTTAAGAATATACGTAGTTTTGAAATTGTACATGGTTTTTTACCAAACAGAACTGCATTGAATAGCTTTAGAGAGTTTAAAGCTCTTTTCCCTGCTCGGCCATTTAAATTGAACTCGTGATATACGTTGTCCGTTACCATATACCGAAACACACTCTCCACGCTGGACGACCCCTTTAATTTTTTCAGAAACATTACCTATAGCGATTAAAATTTGGTTAGTTGGGACCAGCATATTTTCAAAATGGTTACATACCAGTTTTCCAATGTAGGGTTTGTCGATTAATCGCAATTCCATATCACTTAGTTCTGCTATTGATTTAATCGGAAAAATAGTCTCAAACTCAATAGATGAGTCTTCTTGTTCGCCAACCAGTCGTGACAATGATTGATTCAGCTTTTTCACATGAATCAACGTTTCCATTATTATTTTATTTTGTGCATTTCGATGATTCTGATTTTCTTTTTCCTGTTTTTCTATGCTCCTTTCCAAATTAGAAATTTTATCAATAATTGTGTTAATTTTATCCGACAGAATATTTTCTGAAATTTACAGAGAAATGATGGGTCAGTTTTTAATAAATGTATCATATAATTTTTTTTAAGTTAATAGAAAAGAATGAATAAAATATTATTTACCTGGTACGGTCAAACTGTTTTGTGTTTCTTGAAGATCAGTTGATCCATTTGAAGTTGATTATTCATTTAAGTAGTTTGATGTATCTTGCCACCACTGGTGTTGTTCGGTCGGTTTCATTGCTTTAGAATCTCTGCCTTTTTTTTAGGAGGAAACAAAGTTTCACTACTTTCACAAATGTTTTCATTCTCTGAATTGCCTTTTTGTGGCTTTTGGGTAGAAGTAATAAACCCTTGAGAAACATTTTCGCTATTGTCCAAGTTTTCCCAATTGTCGATGATAGGTGACAATATAATATCTGTATTTGAATATATCAATAAATGAATTAATTTATTAATTTTAAATATTGTGTAAAAATATGTACCATTTGCTTTCTCACCCATTTTAATTTACTATTCAATTCAGGAAATCTGGAATTAGTATTGAAATGTCTAAATTTTATTATAATAATGTAGAATAGTGTTTAATGTGAAAACTTTTTAAATGTTTTATGTAAAATGGGTATTAAAATGTATCCTTCCTCTGATGGCACACAAAAAAATTTATGTAAAATATCATTTAAATTAAAAGTTCGTAGTTCAGGAAGAATACCATTGGCAAGTACGATTCCAAGAGCGTTTGAAGAGTTAAAAGGTTTATCAAAATAATGTGATACATTTTTGAAAATATGGCCAATTACTGTTTTCTTGCCGGCAACTAAACCAAATCCCACAATTTTGAGAATAATTCTTTCGACTATTACACAGTAACAATCAGCTTCAGTTTCATTTGAAATATGCAACATATCAAATTTTGAGGGCTTTGGTTGTATACCAGCAGCTTCGATCTCTTCTGTGCGTCTGTATATTTGTTGCAAAATCTTATTTGGTTTCTTAATGATGCTTTTTATAAATTGCATGTAGTTTTCGTATTTGTAAGCACAGAATGAATCGAACGAACCAAACTGTTTAACGCAAGCAGGTAAATGAAGCAGCCCATGAATATTGAAGCTGATCTTGTCCTCTCCATAAATTGATGAAAATGTGTCAACAAAATTTTGTACTAAAATGAAAGCTGCATCAGCATTTTCCCTGCAGTTTTTGTGGTCCGATAATAGCCTTATAGCGCAATGTAGTAATAAAAAATGATGAAATATTGTATCATTAACTAAGTCTTTGAGAACTATAATTCCCGTGTATAGTAAGAACTGTCTAAATTCAGTGGCTTTCCATAAGGCTAAATCATGAAGTGTTCTACAGCTTCGACCGAATTCTGATGGGGTTCGTGAAGAACATAGTCGTAATCTTTCGTTTAACAAGTCGATATTTACTTTTATGGTTGGTAGTTTCTTTTTTGTAATGTGGCTTAATATTTTTTTTACAACTCCTAAATCGACCAAGTGCATGGGGTCGAGAGGAAATTGTGATACCATACCAACGCCAATTGTTTCTAATATATGTTCGTTGTGTAAAAAATTCCCATGATGGTATTTCTGATCCCTTCTGATGCTGTAAGATATATCCGTCCTTTCATTTCCAATTTCTGTTTCAAATACAACTCTTCGGTTTTGATATTTTCCAATTTCACAGCATTTTGGACAACTGTTTTTTCCAGTATGATACTGAGTAGCGGTAACAAATGAACGTGCTGGGCTGTCACATACAAATAACCTATTGTTGAATTGTCTAACAGTTTCCAACTGCGATATTTTAATACCATTTTTTATAAGAAATTCCGTTTCTTCTACAAAGAGTTTCAAAAATTTATTAATTGAATGGGGCTTTTCAAAGCCTGAGTAGCATCCGATTAAAAATGGTGTTTCGTTCGGAAATTCGGAGAAATATCCAATTATGGGCCATAAAACACGTCGGGAACTTTTAAACACTTGTAACCCATCAATGAAAACATCAATCAAGACACAGTCTTTTTCTAATAAAAACTTAAACAAGTTGGATTTCACGTGATTTTGAATTCCAAAATACAAATATTCACCAGGAGAATGTTGACTATATTAATCACACCGGTTTTGGTTGTTAGTAATTTTCGAGCTGTTCTTGGTATATTATTTACACCAGACTGAGTCAGGGTTCTCAACAAATCATCTACATGATTTTGTGGTCTCGTGGTATTTCGTATAGCCCAGTGTTTTAAATTATTACTAACTACTGATTCGACTTCCTGAATTTCGCTATCACTGGAACTACTAACACATTCGTAATCGATAGATATATCATTACATCCCGAAATATTTTCCTCAATAGCATTATCCGGAAAAATCAAATCAGTTTCATTTCCTGGGCATGAATTCACTGTAGAAATTTGAACTTCGATTTTTGAATATTCTAAATTTACTAATATATCTGGTCGTGCGAACGAATCTAAATTTTCGTATCGTAATAAATCATTTTTAAATGATTTTTTTTGCTGCGCTAAGCTATTTAACAAGGTTTTTTTCGACATATTTTAATTTTTAACACAGTAAATACACGCACAGTTACTTTAAATTTTTAATTATTACCCGTATTAATTATGTATACAGTACACATGGTTTTAATATTGAGCAGCAAACATAATATTAATAAATATTGTTAATATTAATTTAATTAGGTAATTTTGTATGTGGTAGGTACTATTTATCTATTTATACACTATTTTAATAACACGACTTTATATGTACAAAAATTTACTGTTTTTCTATATCTTATTTATTGTCCGGCCTTAGCACTTCAAAGATTTATTTACACCTTACACAATTAAATTTCAAATGTTTACATTATTTAAAAACTAATTCTAAAACATTATTTCAAATATTTCCACTATTTATATAAATTGTAATTATTAATATAAAATACACAAAAATGACTTTACAGAAAAATGACGCTTACAGAACAAAAGAACTTAACAAAATTTTAACTATTATACTTTAGCAATATGGCGATGATAATTTTTTTTACATACCACTTTAGCAATATGGCGACTATAAAAACGAGAACATTATTGTTATAGTGTTGACCCTCTTTATTCATATATTATATAAAAACGTTTATGTGTATGTGAAAAGACGTTTGCATGTAGTTTAAAGTAGTGAACTAATGTTTGCTGGGGAGTGTATTAAATAGAATACATTTAGGGGATTTTTGTATCTTCAAACAACCGATGGAAGTGAATAAATTTATTCGACAAAAAACAAAAATGTGAAAGTCATGTGGTTTTTCTCGAATGCCCTTGTATGCAATTGATGCAAAAATGATCATGTGGGCGGTCCCTGAAATCGGCCATAAAAATAACAAGCAATATTGCCGCCGACGAAATTTGTGCAACAAAAATCAAAAGTTCCAAGGTCAAATTTCTCGAATGTTCGTAGTAAGCACTTGATGCAAAAATTATAAAATGGGCGATCCCTAGGGTCGGCCATAGAAATATCAAACAATATTTTCATAATTTTTGAATCAAGTCCATATAACGGATATTCGAGAAAAATAGTTTGACTTGGGCACTTCTGAATTTTATTAAACAAATTTCGTCGGCGGAAAATCGTACAAAATTTTATGAAAATATTGTTTGTTGTTTATATGGCCGACCCCAAGGACCGCCCATTTGATAATTTTTACATCAAGTGCATACTTCGGACATTCAAGAAAAACCATTTGGATTTGGAACTTTTGATTTTTATTGAACAAATTTCGTCGGCGGAAAACCGAACAACATTTGATGCAAATATTGCTTGTTATTTATATGGGCGACCCCAGGGACCGACCATTTCATAATTTTTGCATCAATTACATACTACGGACAATCGAGAAAAGTCATTTGACTTTGGGTATTTTGATTTTTATTGAACAAATTTCGTCGGCGAAAAACCGAACAACATTTGATAAAAATTATGCTTGTTATTTATATAGCCGACCCCAGGGACCGACCATTTCATAATATTTGCATCAAATGCATACATGGGACATTCGAGAAAAGTGCTTGTTATTTATATGACCGACCCTAGGTGTGGTATTTTGTTCTAACCTGATAATAAATAATGAATCAATTATAATCCTACCGGCTTGCGGTTTTTATGAGCACGAATATGAAAAGCAATTTACAACACAAATTAGAAATAGAATTAAACACACTACAACTTTTAAATACATTTATTGTTAACTAATTATCATAATTTTAGTAGCGTATTCCTCAACTTTCAGACATCTCGTATCTTTGTTTTATTCCTCTTCTTTTGACATCTCTTAGTATACTTTCATAAATGTTTTTATGTACACTTTGATTAAATTAACTGCGCTCATGTCATGTACTATATTATGTTTATAAATATAAAAGAGTTGTGCTCTTCAATAAACTACTTTGAATAAGCCTCATCCCTCCTGTTAGCTTAAAAGCTTATGCTTTATAAAAATCTGGTGCTTTAGTGATACGACCGAACTTAGTGATATAACCACTCAATCCTGCTGCTGGTGCATTGTTTGAATCTGGCTGACGTATTAAATTTTCGTGATTATCGGAATTTGAAACATTTATATCATCATCGTTTACAGTTTGGCGAATATTTGGTGCATTCATTGATTTGCGCAGATGCATAGAATTTCGACGAACTTATCAAATTGTATTTTGTTATTTATTTGATTTTGCCTCAATCGTTCAGTAGGATTAACCAGTGTAGGCTGTAATAGATTATCATGAACTGGAATTTTTGTTCTTAATAGTCGATTCATCAATATTTGCGAGGGTGATAACCCTGTATTTGCAACTGGAGTTGTTCGATATTCTAGTAAGGCATTTGATACATCACCTTGACTTTCTGTCACTTTTTTGATCATACTTTTTGCAATATGCACCGCACCGCCTTCTCAGCTAGGCCGTTCGATCGTGGATACCGAGGATTTCAAAATATAAACTTGGAATTCCACGATTTTGCAAAATCATTCATCTTATATGAATTAAAAGGATTATTGTCTGTAACAATATATTTTGGAATTCCATGATTACAAAAAATTTGTTTCATCGCCATAATTAAACTGTTAGCCGTTTTATCAGGTACCTTATGGATTTCTAACCATTTGGAATAATAATCCATCATAACAAAATAATTGGTTCCAAAACACTCCATTAGATCACAATCTACTGTTTCAAAAGGCAAATTTGGGATTGTGTGGCTTATCATTGGTTGAGAATAATTAGACGATTGATACTTTTCACAAATGCGGCACTTCGATATGATTTTTTCAATGTCGGCGTTAATGTTAGGCCAATACAGAATTTGTTTGGCCCTTGCTTTTGTTTTGGACATTTCAAAATGTGGTTCGTGCAAAGTATTTAAGATTTCATCTCGTATTTTAATTGGAATAAACACTCGATTTTCATAAAACAGCAACTCGTCTTCAACATATAATTTGTCTTTCATAGGCCAATAAAATTTTAATGCATCTGGAACTTTGGCTTTTGTTTTTGGCCAACCTTCCTTGTAGTACTTTATTAAGGAATGCGTAATGTTGTCATGAATTAGTTCTGCTTTGATAATTTTTTGTTTTTCCTCGCTAATATTAATAGTATGTACGACGTCTTTCAGTGATGTTTCAATATCCGTTGAATCAAAATTAGAATTTCTAGAAACAAATCAGCAACATGTAAATATTTACATGGTACGTACTGAACATCTAACGGATATTAACGGTTTATGATCTGTTTCCACTTTGACCATTCGCCCATAAATGAAATTGTGGAATTTTTATATCCAAACACTATAGCAAGCATCTCTTTTTCAATTTGTGCATAATTGAATTCAGCTGAGTTTAAACTTTTTGATGCAAACCAAACTGGCTTACCTTGTTGCATCAAACAACTACCTAGACCATCTTTTGATGTATCAGTTTGTAAGGTAATATGTAACTTTGAATTAAAAATTTGTAGCAGCGTATTTTCAGCTATTTTGTCTTTAATTTTGTTGAGTGCTTCAGTTTGTTTATCCGTTCATAAGAACAAATTATCCTTTTTTAATAAGAGACGTAATGATAGATTTAATTGTAAATAATTTGGAATAAAATTACAAAGATAATTGATTGTACCTAGAATTTTTTCTAATTCGTTGCGATGTTTAGGTTCCTTAATATTTTGAACCGCTCGGATTCGTTCAGGATCTGCTTGCATACCATTTGCTGAAAATATACATATGTATGTCCCAGATATTTCACGCTTTCAACACAATACTGAATTTTATTTGGATTAAATTTTATATTAATTTCACGTGCTTTGTTCAATACATTTGTTAAGTTGTTATTATGTTCTTCTTTAGTACTACCAAATACTAGGATATCATCAACGTATATAAAACATGCCGGCAAATTACCGAAATGTTTTGAATTTATTTTTTGAAAAACCTCTGGTGCTATTTTCAAGCCTAATGGAAAAACATTAAATTGGTAACAACCAAATGGTGTGGAGAACGTAGTATATTTTTTAGATTTGTCGTCTAACCTTATTTGCCAAAATCCTTCACGTAAATCTAAGACTGTAAAATATTTCATGCCTTGCAGGTGCCATAACAGATCATACAAAGATGGTATTAAATAATGTTCAAATTCTAAATAGTTGTTTAATTCTCGTGGATCTAGACAAATTCGAATGGATTTGTCCGGTTTCTCAATTAGTACCACATTATGTGTCCATTCAGATGGACCGTTAACTTTTATTATTATATTGGCATTCTCCATTTGCTGGAGCTTTTTTAACACTTTATCACGAATTCCTAATGGTATGCGACAAGGAGCTTTGCAGATCGGTGTTGTATTATCTTTAATTTTCAATGAGCATTTGTCAGGAAAACAACCCGTACCTTCAAGCACATCTTTATTTACTTGAATGAAAGATTTTACTTCTTGCAGTTGTAGCGAATTAACATTGTGATTTCGCTTAATCAAGCCCATTTCAACGCATGACTGAAGACCAAGAATTGATTTTGCCTGCAAATTAGACAGAATCTCAAACTTTGTAAAAAAATTTTGGTCCTTATACTGAATGTTGACAGTAATTTCACCAATTAAATTGAGCTTGAAACCACCAAAAGCTTCCAATGACAATGAAGAAATTCGAATAATTGGTTTAGGTGAAATTGCTTCATATAAGCTTTCAGGTAAAATGTTGACATCCGCACCACTATCCAATTTGAATTTGATTATCATATTTCCAATTTTTAAATTTTCATACCATGCTTTATCATGTAAATCTTTTATGACTTCTACTTTGCAGTTCACCGCACTAACCGAATCCACAAAGAATGTATCCAATGAATGACCGTTATTGTCCTAATTTGCAAGGTCATCCATTTTGGCTTGAATTTGCATCACCGAACGACATGTATTAGCAAAGTGGTTAAATTTGTTGCATTTCTTACATCGTTTTCCAAACGCTGGGCATTGTCCATATAAGTGCTTGTAGGAACAATTGTTGCAGTTGAACGTTGTTCTATTTGCACTAGCAGTACCAGTTTGACTGTTTTTAGAATGATAGTATGAATTTGGTGTATTCGAATAACTTTGGAATTGATTTGGTTGCATTTTACTACCATTCTTTGCAAATTTTGAATGATATGAATTTTCTTGATACGCATTGAATTTGGACGAACCCGGTTTTGAGGTTATTTTATCAATGCCACGTGGTGTTGCTAACTTAGCACCTTGCTGGATTTCCTTTGCTTGGACATTAGTTAATTCGGCTATACGGCTTATCTCTTTTGCTTTATCAAGCGCTAGATCGTCTATTCGCAATAACTTGGCTTGTAAGTCATTATTTGCTACACCAAGCACTATACGGTCCCGCAACATATCATCCTCTGTGGTACCAAAGCTTCTAAATTTTAAACTTTGGAATTAGCTGTCATTTACAAATCTGTAATTGATTGTTTTTCAAAATAATAAAAACTTCATTTAGCATCTTACCTCTCGTGCATTTTATCAATTAACGAAATCATGTAGGATCTGTTTGCCACAAAAACCGTACATACTTTACATTAGTGTATGATGACTAGCAAGGTTTCTACGTATATTTATAATAAATGTCAAAAAAATGTTGATCCTTATATTTTGAAAAATGGAAATTTTCACAAGTTTTCTACCGTCGTTACATAAAATTCTGTTCCCTCACGAAACATGTCGAGCACATATGTATGAACCAAAAATACACAATAGCAAGTTAAACATAAATCAAAATGATTAATCATATCTTTTTTATAGTTTTTCCATCAAGGAATATAATTTTGGCAGGAAAAATGTTTTATTTTCCCACATTTTATTGATTTCGATTTTCATCATTTTATGCTTGTCATAAATACGTTAAGTTTAGAATGGATTTTTCATCTAAAAGATAATCGAACGAAGTGAAACCTATTTTATACTATTATTTATGTTTTTAAGTAAAACAGTATAAACAGTACATGTGGGTATTAATTGTCTATAAATAAATATTGTATGAGTCCTCAATTTAACGTAGTAAGGTATCTGTGATATACTCCCCACTCCGAGTTTTTAATGTAAGTTTAAATCAAGATGAAATCTGAAACATTTCCAACGATATCGAAATTTTCCAAAATTGATTAGGGGATGTTAGTTAAAGCTAGTTTGATTCTTCTGCAAATATTTAATGTTTGCGGATTTACAAAAATACTCGCAAACGTTTTTAACATAGGTGAGGGTATATCATCCGGCCCACATCCGTCTTCAAAACCCTTCAAAGCTGAAATCATGTGGTCACCAAGTTAATACATATTACATTAGATGGCAGCACAAACTTGGTCAAATCGAACCAAAAATTACCTTCAGGAAAAATTTCCAGAACGTGTGAACATTTTGTGGTTACATTCTGTAAACAACTATAGGCATCTCAGGTACACTTGTAAAACTAAGTGTACGTTTCCACGAAAAATTTCATTGTAATTTTTTCAACGAAACTCACATGGATAGTACACATTCCCAAAAAAATTGTGTCTCGACAGACAATTTGTAACTCACACATATAAAAAAAATATTGGAAAATACAACCGATTTTTGGAAAAAACAACCGATTTGTACTAATGGCTACAACTTTTTCCATTGTATTTTTTACATTGGTACTAAAATAGAAGGGACATTTTTTGGACACCTCTGCATTAAACGTCATATTATGTATTTGTTTTGATTGTTTGTTATTTTAATTAAGTGGATTGTATTTTAATAGTTTTCTTCTTGATTGTTTTTTAATTATTAATACTTTATAAATACACAAATATTAATAATTATAAATACACAAATTTTTAGAGATAACTCACAGCAAATTACTAATTTCATAAAACGTCAAAATGATACTAATACATGTTATATCGATTCACTAACATAATCATAGAACAAAAATTTCCCTGTTGTAAAATTTACAATGAAATTTGCGGTGGAAACTAGGACTATTTACTACGAAGTAAGTAGTATTTTACATCGTCAGAGCCAACTTTGGTGTATTTTTCAAAACGAAAGTTTGACAAATAAAAGCAAACTCTACTAGAATTATTAATACCCTCATGAAGTGAATTTATATGTTCCCAAAACAGAGCAAAAGCCACATTGGCAATAAGTAGTATCTACTGAGGATGAGAGCTTATTATTTTGTTGGTCTAAAGCGGCCTTTACACGGTCAATATTAATGCCATTACTAGTAATGACCAGCGTCATTATTCCATCAGTAATTTTTAACGTTACACGATCATTCCAAAGCTTCATTAATTTTATCATTACTGTTTATACTCAGTAAAATATAGTATATCAAATAAAAGTGTGCTAATAATGGATGATAAAGAAAAGCATGTATCGCTATAATTTTAGTGTTATCTGTTAAAAACAATGTTAGGCGCCGACGCTGGATGAAGGATTGTCTTCAAAAACGGAATAAGTATTCATATGTTGTCCTCCTTGTCAGCTTCAAAAATTATTTCCGTCTGAGTGACGGAACATTTAATAAGTTGCTGCAATTGGTTGAACCAATACGAAAGGCGGGACACGAACATGAGGGAAACTATACCAGCGACTGAAAGGTTCGCATTACGTTGAGGTAATTTTCGGCTGTTATGTCACCTGCAAGAATAAGCAACGTTATTATAGAGTCTTGTGAAGTGCTCATGTATGTCCTCAAGGACTATTTAAAAGTAACTGTGTCTAATCGTAGTTATTCATTTATTTTAAATAAATTTAATTTGTTAGTTCCTCAGTTTTACATTCAATACCTTGGGGTTAATCAACGGCAAAGATATTGCGATTAAAAAGCCAGCAAATCCCGACTCTTTGTACTACGACTATCTAGTAGTAATGGAGGAGTTTTGTATTACTCCAAATTTGAGGAACTAATGTAGAAAATAATCCTTAGTTTAACGAATGCTTGTCTCTTACCAAATGCAAGAGGAGTGTATCCATATGCGAACGTCGGGGACGAGGCATTTGCACTAAATGTCCATTTATTAAAGCCTTTTGCACATAAATCAATAAATGAAGCTCGATATGAGTTTAATAACACACCATCAAGAGCACACGCATTGTTGTGGAGAACGCATTTGGTGTCTTCGCATCCAGATTTGGCGTATTCCAAAAATCAATTAGCCTAGAACCTCACAAAGCCAAGATAATGATGCAAAATACACTAAGCAGAAATAGTACATTAGATGCAAAAATCAACATGGATAAATTATGTGTTTATATATTATAATAAGGATGGTAAAGTGGGATAGAACGCTAATAATTGAAACGCTATGTAGGAGCATGAGAAATGTATAACGTTGATGTCAATTCACAGTTACATATCTAAAAATATTGAAAAAAATTTACATATCTAAAAACGTTTAAAATTGGTCGTATATGACCAATTTCGATCAAATTGACCAATAATAATAACTTATGACAATCAATATAATTTTACTGTTTGTCATTTTCATCGACATTGGTCATTTACGACCAATTTTAAACGTATTTAGATACGTACATTTTTTTTCAATATTTTTAGATACGTAATTGTGAATTGGCATCAACGATAAGCTGACTGAAATAAAATCCGTAACATTAAATTTAAAATTTTTATTATTTTTGGTTTGGTTGATTTAATTAAAAAAAAACATAAATTGGGCTCGCTACATGCTGTGGAAAAGGTTGAGGAGAGGTTGCTTCAAAACCGGAACTTGAAGTCATATCAGTTGGTGATACAACCCTGTATAGGTGCTGATTAATTTTTATCGAATATCTATCAAGTTTTTCCAGCCGTGCCTCGAAAAGCACTTCGTTAATTGCGCTCTCAGAGAAGATTCTTTGCTGAGGATCTATAGTATTAAGGGTTTCATCTCAAGCAATGGCAATAGTTGGAATTTTTGCTCTACTTTTTTGCTGCTAGACTGCTCCAAATAGGTACATGCCATCTTAACAGTTCATTCTGCTTCGATCCCACATTGAGGCGTTTATTTCACTTTGGTGGTGGTGGTGAACAAATATTTGAACACGATGAAGTCTGTGCCTCATCGTGCAGATTATCGCTTTCTTTAATCCGAAAAAATGAAATAAATGAGTAAAAACTTATATTCCAAGCGCATGGTACCAACTGGGTTTTTCGTATTTTTTTAAAACCCACGCACTTGGCTGGTACATCATGTCCGGACTAATTCTCCATCTTTTCGAATCGACTATTTTTTTAGGTTCCTTTCGATAATTGGACCTAAGCGTATTTTTTTTACGTTGTACATCGTCCCTGTTAGCACCGCTCTTAATTTTTTTATAAATTGGTAATAGCTTGTCCAATGTACTATTCCGAATATCTTTTTTCATGTAACGCGGATGTGTGGGGTTCTATAATTGTGGTAGACTCTCATAAAGCTCTATGAAGTTTTCAAGATCTTTGCACTCTTCTACATTAATTGTTTCACTTAATTCGGGTGTATGTGATTCGCAAGGGTCGGACATAAGGCTTAACTCTGCCTCATGATGTTTATTATTAATTATTACTCTGTAAAAATATTTGTAATAATACACTTTATTTATATTTGTAATAATACACTTTAATTATATTTATAATTTCTTTAATAATTCCGCAGTAATAATTGCGCTTTTTGAATTTGACAGATAAATCGCCGAACGAGTAGAGAGATGTATAAAAGTAAGGACGCGAACCCTACACGGTCACTAATAATGGCATTATCCCCACCATATGCCAGTAATGATGTCTTGAAATCAGAAAATCCGGATTTTCATCATTACCGACCATCATTCGTCATTACTTCAAGTTACACGATCAATATTAATGTCATTATAAAAAATTAATGACACTAATGTTGACCATGTAATGACGTGTCTAGAATATTTCATTAATTGCATTACTGCAAGTACCTTTGTTAAGTATTTCATTCAATAAAGACCATTGTTGTTTACTATTATTACCTACTTTTTGGAATTAACTCAAATAATATCTATTTTTAGCTCCTTTTAAAACGTGTTTCAGATTTTTTGGCATGCTGCTGAAAATGATTTTTCAAATCTAAATTGTTGGGTTGATTTTTTAATTTTCTACTGAGTCCATTCTTCTTGTTAACCTTAGTGATCAACGAATTATTCGTTCAAGGTTTCAATCTTTGAAATTTAATAAAACCCTAGGTGGTTTAATAAAAAAATATATGTAGTGTGTAGCAATAAACAAATCAAAAGCTTCTGAAATATCAGCTATAGATAGCACAGCGTTCCAAGGCTTTACTAATAACGTATCGTTTAAAAATTCAAAATTAATCCGAAATTGATGATCAACCTTGGACCTCCTGGATTCGGGAAACGGAATTTCCTTTAAACATCAATCGGTGATGCATAAGTCTTCAACTAAATAATTTATCGCAACATTATAGAGAATCTGAAAAAAACATGGTCAATACATGATGAAGATAAGTTAGAAATTCTAGTCGAAACATTTACCTCAGAAACTAAACCATTAATTGACATTAAAAATTTATATTTATATTAAGGGATGAACTGAATTCTTCCAGAAACAACTCAATGTCATATCCCTTTCGCATGTGCCAAACATTAAAATCTGACGGATACAATTTTGTGAATAACTTTAGGTACGTAATGTTTTGCTAATAAAAGATGCTATTACACCTAATAGTGATTGTCAGCGGCTGCTACCACATACCATTTGATATGTTTTATCCGTTATTTCTTAGCTGAGTAAAAGTAGCTCGAGAATTAAGAAGGATGTATAACTTTACATACAGACTCCATTCGCGTCACTTGTCTGTATGTAGGTAAGTTATTTATTTCAGTGAAACAAACACAGAACGCAATTTTATTAATTATTTATTATTAATTTATTATTATCAGTTATTTAAATATACGACATATGATATAATTATTGTATTAATATTAAATTGAAAGCCACATATTAGTTTTATTTGAATTCTACACAACATATAATATATATACAATTATTGTTGTGTCTTTATTTGTCAACGACCGAGTAACCACTGATTTATTATTAACCGTGGTAACAAATAACAAAACGTTGATGAGTATGATGCGTTCAGTTTTTGATGATAAAGCTTGGGTCAACGGCTTGTGGTCAGTATATACAGTAAAATCGCGACCTTCCAAGAAAAACCTGAAATGTTTTATAGCTTGATATACTGCCAACAACTCCCTATCAAACGCAGAATATTTAATTTCTGCTGGGGAAAGCTTTTTGGAATAAAATCCTAAAGGCTCCCATGCTTTATTATTTAATTGGTGAAGAACCGCACCCACAGCAATATTTGAAGCATCTGTTGTTAAACTTATTAAAGCGTTTTCAATTGGATGAGCTAACAAACTGACATTGCATAGCGCATTCTTGGCTTTTTTAAACGCTTCCTCACAATCATTAGGCCATGAAAATTTTTTTCCATTCTTTGGCAGCCTTTGCAATGCATTGAGATGAGAATGTAATGGGGCTAGCATTACTGCTAGTTGCGGTATAAATCGATGGTAAAAATTTATCATGCCGATAAATCTTTGTATTTGTCTAATCGAATTCGGTGACGGAAAATCTCTAATGGCTTCGATTCGGTGGTCAGCTGGAAAAATTCCATGTGATGTTATTTTATGACCGAGAAACTCAAGTGATTGCGTACCAAACACGCATTTTGTGATATTAATAGTGACATTATATTCAGATAACCGATTGAATAATAAACGTAAATGCTCTTTATGTTGAATTTCATCTTTGCTTGCGATTAAAATGTCGTCTATATAAACAAATGCGAAATTTAAATCGCCTATCACCATGTTTATAAAACGTTGGAACGTTTGGGCCGCATTTCGCAAACCAAACGGCATTCTCGTATATTCATATAACCCAAAGGGTGTTGTTATGGCTGTCTTAAAAACATCATCTGGCGCTACCGGTATAAGATGGTAAGCCCTCACTAGATCAACCTTTGAAAATATCCGACACTCATTTAGGAACATTGAAAAATTTTGCAAGTGCGGTAAAGGATACCGATCGGGAACGGTGATGGCATTCAACCTGCGGTAATCTCCGCAAGGACGCCAGTCAGAGCTTTGCTTCTTTGCAACCATGTGTAATGCTGATGAGACCGACGAGCTAGAGGGCCTACAAATTCCCAATTCAACCATGTGCCTAAATTCAAGTAACGCAGCTTTATGCTTAGTTGGATTTAATCTTCGTGGCTTGGAATAAGGTAGCTGGCCCTTCGTAACAATATGATGCACAACTGAATGATTAATTCTTGCATTGTAATTTGGGGTGGAAATTAGGTTTGGAAATTCTTTCAAAATTTCAGAAAAATTATTGTTCACTACAAAACTGAATGGTGTTGGTGTGGTATTATCGATTGTTATTGCTCTAACCGAAAGAGTGGTCTCAGAGTCAATTAACCGTTTCTTTTTAATATCCACCAACAATCCAAATTTATTTAAAAAATCTGCCCCAATGATAGGCTTAGTAACTTGAGCCATTACAAACGGATGCGTAAAATTACGACGCAATCCTAAATTAACACTCAGTAATCTCGTGCCGTACGTATTAATGGTCGAACCATTGGCTGCAGTTAAAATTAGATTCTCATCCCGCGTTGCATTGTTACGTAAAGATGTTTTAAACGGAATTATCGATAGATCCGCACCTGTGTCGATAAGAAAGGATAAGTTATTATTGGTATCATGAACTATTAAGCGACTGCTAAAATTCAATCGCCTGTCCGTCGCTGCGACAGTCGATTGAATTATTTTGGGTTATTCTCAGATTGTGAATTTTGTGTCGGACCAGAATTTTTACAAAAACATCTGCGAGCACGATCCCCAAATCTTCTATGGTACCAACAAATAAAATTATTTGAACCAATACTTCGAGACCTAGAACGTCTGCGATAACGGTCTGGGGATTGTGATCGAAATGAGCGTTGATGTTCTCGCGTAGTCATTTGTAACATCATGGATTCAATGTTAGCTAACCGCTTTTCAAAATCGGTTACGTGTGGTGAGCTGGATGCTTGACTTTGTTTATTTTGACTAGATTGGCCAACTTCAGCAATATTATTGTTACACCGTGACGCTTCATATATTTTATCAGCTATCGATAATAATTCGTTGATAGGTTTATCACCAACAGATATTAATGTAATATTAACAATTTGAGGAAGTCGACGAAACCATAAATTTTTAATAATATTTTCACTAACACTACTTCCGGCTAATATTTGCATGGATCTATAAGCGTCTGACGGTTTCTTATCACCAAGGTCTTCACGCTCTATTAACTTTTCTAAACGCTTTTCTTCCGATAATGAATGACGTTGTAAAAGAGCGTTTTTAAGCGTAATATATCTTTGTTCCGTAGGAGGGTTAGATAAAATATCTATAATATTATCGCAAATGTCCGAAGGTAATACACTAATGATTAAAAAGTATTTAGTCAAATCAGAAGAAATTTTGTAAATACTGAATTGAGCTTCAGCTTGAAAAAAAATACCTGTGGATTGTGGGACCAAAATGGAGGTAATTTTATCTTAACTGAATCAATGCTAGAATCAGCATCTGTATTTTCATTTGGTCGATTTTCCAAATTGTTATCATCCAACTTAGCTTCCTCACTGCTTGTATTATTTCCGTTATCCTTCCCATCATCCGACATATTTAATTATTCGAGATTTTTTTTTTTTTTTAAATGTTAATAAGAACAACAACAACAAAATAAACTAAAATATGTCCAAGAAACAAAAAATGTATATACATATATATAAATATATGTATGTGTGGCGTTCAATTTTTACAAGATTTTACACAATTGAACATTTACTATAGATGTACACTAAATAGGACAAAATATTTTGATTAATTTATCTATTTATAAAATATTGAAAACATAATTTGTTAGTAATATTTACAAATTATTTTTATATCAGTTCAACGATCCTCTTCAATTGTTGTGTTTATGCAATGGTAAAACGGCAATTTTACTGTAATGATGATTCCGTTTTGCTAATATGATGCGGGAATATATGTATTTATATATTTGTTTTTGTACAACTTTCTGGTAATCTAAAGTTCGTCTGGATTTTTAAATTTTTGTATTTTGTATATCCAAAATACAAAATATGTTGCGCAATGTTGATCGTGGTTTCTGTTGATCGAATCCGGCTTTGAAAACTACGGATGATTTTCTATTATTTTTACCGTAAGGTCGAATTCGGCGTGACTATGTGATAACTTGACTTCTTATAGCGAGCCAACACTGTTTAGTTCTTTTTATTATTATTATAGTTTTTATGTAATTTATGTTTCAATCTATATTTTAATGTTTCACTGTAATTATTATAATTTTAATTTAATTTTATTGTCGATAACTTTACATACAGACTCCATTCGCGTCACTTGTCTGTATGTAGGTAAGTTATTTATTTCAGTGAAACAAACACAGAACGCAATTTTATTAATTATTTATTATTAATTTATTATTATCAGTTATTTAAATATACGACATATGATATAATTATTGTATTAATATTAAATTGAAAGCCACATATTAGTTTTATTTGAATTCTACACAACATATAATATATATACAATTATTGTTGTGTCTTTATTTGTCAACGACCGAGTAACCACTGATTTATTATTAACCGTGGTAACAAATAACAAAACGTTGATGAGTATGATGACGTAACTAATTTAGGGGATATTGTAGTTGCATGTAAACAATTTGTGCGGTGTAAAATGTTTCCGCTACAGATGATTAAATAAACCTTAAACCAAAAAGTAAGGGCTTTTAACTATGATGTTACATGTGTTGGCACAACACACAAAACCTTACAGACCGACAAACAGGCAGAATCTTGATTTTTATTAAAAAAAAGAAATAAAAATTGAAAAACAAAACTAATATGAGTTGAGCAGAATCGAACCTCAGATCCTAGGCGCTCTACTACTAACTTACATCCAACGCAACAAACTTCATTTCATTGTTGTTTTTCAAACATAGCACGCTTTATACTTGGATTTTATAATACGACAAAAGTTTTACCGAAAAATTTTCATGGCTTACTACAACATTTTTAAATAATTAGTAGTAGTATTTGCATACATTTAGGCGCATCTTAAAAGCTTACCATTTATTTTTTGTGTAATTGACTACTTAATTAATAGAATTTAACTTATAATAAGAACTATTATTTACTACTTATGATAAATAAAATAAAATAGTTATCACAAGATAATACAATTTGTACGCTACATAACAGCTAGATGCTTGGAGTTTCTGGATGCTGAGCGAGAATTCACCAATATTTCTGTAGCTCGGAGACTAATTTATATCAGCTCCATATTCTAATGATTTCCTTCACATTAGTCATTTTCGCAACTTAAAATTACTGTTAAGCTCAAACTACTTTTATAGTTGAAGCAATTCCGCAAATTTTCCACAACCATACTACCCCTCAACCTTAGTAAATTAACTGATAACATCCTACAATCCAACAATTCCTTCCATTTAACTCCATTTGTACTCACAAACACAACCCTTAAAGATGTAAACTATAAATCGTTCAAAACTCAGAAAAGTACCACTCAACAATACCACTAAAATTACTAAGAGTATCATGGTCATTAATATCTCTGAAAATGTATATCAAATTAATTGGCTATTCGTTATTTGTAAGATAGCGATCATCAATATTTCAAAAATTATATTTAAAACTTATAAAACAGTAGACTACTTAAAAAAAATCCAATTAGCATCATTCACCTATTGAAGAGTTCCCCGCCACACCATTTACCATCACCACTTAAAAATACAAGTCAGTAAAATAATAAATCAATGAGAGGAAACAGAAAAATTATATTCTTAAAAATTTTTTCGGTGTACCATATAAGTAATATTGACGTTTGTATGAGAAAACTGCAACCTAAACTTCAATAAATCCATTAAGTTAATTAATTAAGTTCAATACATTTAGCTCTCGATTTTCATTTACATAATTCCACGTTGTTCACATTCATTGAATAAAAATTTAGCATGCAAAAATAAATACGTCATTATGTGTTGCAAACCAAATCTCAATTTAACTCAAAATTAATATTTCCATATTAGTATTTTATTTAAATTTAAATTTAGTTAATTTATATTCTTTTAATATTAATTAAATTAATTTAGTATAATTAATATAATTTAATGCAGTTTTAGTACCCTGGAAAAAAATTAATCATACCTAAATAAACAATCAGCAATTTCCGATTCGACTCAAACTTACTCGATTATACGAAGTATAAGAATCCTATTTGAGTCGAATACATTAAAATTTTCGTTGTGTTTGTGTAGTTCATGTTTATCAAGAACACTATAGTTGTCTCATGAATACAAAAAATACAAACAGGGAAAACAACACCAAAATAAAAATAACAGAATCGTATATACTAAACCACATAGAGAAGGTAAATATTTTCAAACAATCTTCCATGTGCGTAGCAGGAGGCGTGTCATGTTTTCACTACAGATTAAAAACATTTGTATTTAGATTTTATGTACAATTACACAAACATTAAAATCAAAATCATGCAATTAATGAAGAAATCAAGAAATTTGATTTCTTTCACTATAAATTCAACACATTGCCTGATAAATACCAATATTCCTATTGTGTAACAATATTCAGGAATATAGTATACATTTGTGTAGATTGTACATAAAATAAAACACAAGAACACATTCAAGTAAGCTTAAAAATAAAATAAGATATGAAATTAACTTCGTATATCAAATTAAGTTAAAATCAATTTTAATACGATCAAATTATTAGATTTTAGTAATTAAATTCCATGTGCAACTACACAAAAGTTAAAATCATGGACTTAATCAAGTGATAAATGTATCCCGGTGGATTGCATTTTCCAAAATTACACTATAATTATTATTTCACTGTAATAAAATTGAACTGAATTAGAATTAAAATTAAAATTAAAAAGTATAATCCTCTTGTTACACTGTGATTCGGTTCCATCGTGTAAAAAAAAAATCGTTTAGAAAGGACCATGAAAAAACAGGTTTAGATGTATGTACTCGATTATTAGCATGAAGAAACACTGCAAAATAACGGAATTAGTATTTTCGTTTCTTTATTTCCTTTACAATTGTGATAATTTAAAAACCAAAAACCCTGCAAAAAAAGATCGTGTTAAAAGAGGATTGGGTGTATATACATATGTACATATGTATGTATATAAAGTACATTATATACATAACATTTTACACTAACAACACATAAATAAAAAATAAAACTAAATAAAAATAAAATAAAATTTAATTTTGAAGAGGAAAGACAAAACACGTCTATCCTCTTTGAATGTTCGCTCTCTTTAATCAAGGACAAAATAATTCATAACGTCTTCACAATTCATCACCTTTTCCTAAAGTAAAGGCGATTTCAAACCACCTATAGCTTCTGATAAGCGCTTCTTTTGAAGATATATCTTAATGTATAATGTTATATGTATATTTAAAAAAATAAAGTTGAAATCGGTTTAACGACATTTTGCAGGCATTAGGCATTTTTTCAACGAATCATTTTTTAAAATGTTTTTGGTCTCTTTTTAAAGAAAATTTTATTTCAAATTATATGTTGTACAGACATATTTTTGTAAATCCAATAGAAAAAAAGTTATTAACCAAAATGTTAAAAAAGAAAAGTACCTAGTTCTTGTGCTAAATGGCCCTAATGGGTTTGAATATCGTAACTTAACTGGACTATTAAAGAAATTCAAGTTTAAAATTGTTTAGGGAAAATTTGGTTTAATTTGTAAATTAAATTTTATATGTTATAATAATTATGCTAAATTGATATCATTATATTGTAAAAAAATTGTAAGTACTTTTATGTCATACCATTGTTATATAGAGGTAAAGAGACCACAATATAATTCACTTTCCAATTTTTCACATCATTTTCTTTTTTTGAAAATAAAACTTGACTACTCCAGTACTCAACAAAACCACTTTTATTATACACGTAACACAAAAGAAAAGAAGAAAAAACTCCGTTATCTATCTTTACTGTATTCTGTAGAATTCTTGAAGTCTACTTTTAAAGTTTGTTATTTCAACAGTAAAGTAGTTTTTTATTATTGTATATGAAGCATATACATTTGTATATTCCATGTACACAACAAAATCCAAATTTACTAACCAGCGCACCAGGAAAAACAACGTGATGAAGAAGACTGTGTATGGATACAGTTTTCGTGTTTTCGGAAAAGGTGGTGAGATGGTTAAAAAAATGTACATCACATTTAAAGGTGTTAAATAAAAAAAATAAAAAATTATAGCGAGATGTGGTTACGTTATTTCAAAATTATTTATTTTTAGATAACCAAAATAATACACTTTATTAAACAATTAATTTTTATTTTATTTTGGTTGGTTTCTGTTTAAAATAGATAAAATAAAATGAATTCGAAATGTCAATAGCCATTAATTTTAAGAGGTAATCTAATGTTATTCTTAAACATAGATACGAGTACAACACATCTTCATTCCAATAATAATGTAATACCATATATAACATGACCGCATTTTATGGTCGTACATGCAAAGTTAGTTTCTTTGTTTTGTACTTGTCGTTTTCTATTTTGTTGTTGGTTTGTGAAAGGTGTAACCAAAGCGATGGATAATAAGAAAACCATTTTCATAAATTTTAAATCTAATCTCATTTACATACTGTTATGTAGTGGTGGTTTATCCCACATACCCAATGAAATTTATTTATGTGGTGAAACAATCTAATTATGGATTTATTGTTTTGTTTATATCAAATAACTAAATTAGAATTGATATTTTTAATAAAAAAATGATATTGCAGCATTATGTACTCGTAAAGGTGAAAGCACTCGCATTTTAATTGCCAGCATTTTATATTTTAGAAACTTACAAAATACAACTTAGGCTGCGGTCAAATAGTAGGGTAAATTATTAGTTTACCTACTTTTTAACAGTGTACCGGGTAAATTCAAAAGTTTAGTAAAATATCAGGAAAAAGGTAAGTGACGTTGTTGTTAACTTTTTGACGTTACAGTGATTTTTGGTTAAAAATTCCGCGTTTCCATTTTATATAAAGGCATTAAAATATATCTTGGTTTTATTTTCAACCCCCTAAACCATAATTTGTGTCTATCAAACCATTTTTACTTCTAGAGAATTGGTACGCCAATTGAGGTAAATGTGTACTAAAATTGAAATTCAGTGAACTAAATGATTTACCCGACTATTGGTTCATAGCCTTAAAACACTATTGACAAATAATATGTACTCGTATGTAAAATGCAAAGACTTCTTATGAATGCAAAATTAATTGGAAATTACAGTAGGATCGCAATAACTTTATTTTCTTACTCTTATAAAAAGGCCCGATTCTTCAGTATACTCTTTATAACAAACAGACTACCCTATCTCGAGAATATCGAAAACAATACAATAAAAATATGGCGATTCAGATGCCATCTATTAAAAATCATAAAAGTACGTTGAAATAATGTTAGTGTTACATTCGGCCAATCCTGAATATTAGATTGTCCTCAATCTTTTTCTGATTCTTCGTTGTACTCATCGATGTCATCAGGACCCTGGGCTGACTACATTCTATCCGCAACAAACACTCTATTGCCGCCTTCCCTTACTTACATCATCAATTCGATACCGATCGCCATGTAAAACAGCAGTTACTTTAAAGGTCCTTTAAAACGACGTTGCGATAATTGATTTTATCAATGAAATGAGCGATAAATTCAATTTGTTCAACATGCATCTATAAATGAAAAGATCATACAAAAAATAACCAACAAAGAAAAATCATCATACAGATATATGATCAGAAGGAAAATTGTAGCTCACATCGGAAAATGCACACATAGAATAAATCGTATAGGTTTAGCATTTTACTGGCATCTTTGGACAAATAGATAAATAAACTCGGGAAAATTATTTTTTTTGTAATATTTGGTATACCATATATTGGGTTAGATCGTAAGGAAATCCCCTAATCCCCTTTTTTCAAAACTGAAACTGGTTTCGGATAGCCTAGGTCCTATGGCAACTTTTCGTATAGATCCGTTTGGTGTCAACTTTTTAGGATTTTTTCAAGAAAATCGGGAAAATGATTTTTTCATAATAAGTATTTGGTATATATAGGTAGCAATATTATTTGGTATATCTATGAAAACGAAAAAAAATCAAGTATCAAGCTTTACTAATCTGCTAATTTGTTTATGCGGAAATTGCTCTGGGTTCCTAAGTAAGCCTAAGTAAAAACAGTTTATTACAATATATTCTGAAGGAGTTTGAAAAGAGCCTTCACGTGGTTTTTATTTCAAGCTTCTTTCTGCAGTGGTTCAGGTTATTTTAATTTCACATTTCAGGAAATCTCCTGAATGAATTACAGGTAGGAGCATGAGCATATGATATCGGTGTAAATCTCAATTAATAGAAAACTCTGAAAAACTTTGAAAAATTTAAAAATTCTCACTGTCAACCTAAATCTATGTGTATTGTTCATTATTTCTCTAATAATTTTCATAAAACTAATTAAAAAGCTAACGTGACTTTCAAGACCAAAATCTCGAAGAATTAGGTTATCAGTATTCCTAAAAAATGTCATGCCCGTCCGTCCGCAATCCCATTCATTGATAGTTTTGAGTCAATCCGGGTCTAAAATAGAAGACGTTGCGGTGGAAGAAAAACTGCCAAATGCAATTTTCTCAAAAACGGCAATAACAATTTAGGTTGTTGTTGAATGTGACAATTTAGCATCTACCATTTTACAATATTTGAAGACAATTGAAATATTTCGTGTAGGTGATTTTAACAAAAAACAGTTAAATATTTGGTTTTATCGTTTTCCGAGGTAATACACAACTTTTCAAAGAAATATTATTCTACGGTTAATTCACCTTGGAAATTCCAACAATTGTGCCATAGGTGCGTTTAAGATAAAATGAATAGGTTAAGGTTATTATTGCTGTTGGAAAATATTATGGTCAATATTTCCAAAAAAAAAAAATAATAATAATTCTTCAAATTCCAGCTCTTTCTCTCAAGTCCAACTTTGGCTAGTTAAGTCCCCTCTGTTAATTTTTAATACTCTACATGTGCTAGAGTAGGAAAGGAAAATTTAAAATAAGTTTAATAAAAATACATAGTGCTCAAAGCATAAGTCGTGTTTGTTGTAAAATTCTTGGTCGTTAACTTGAAAAATATTAACACCATGTCCTGTTTGACTCTAATGGTGACTCTTGAAGAAAACTTCTAATTGATAAATTTACCAGCTGGGAGTTTGCATCTTTCCAAAAGTATCATTCATGTAACATTTAAATTTTATTGGTAACTCAGAATTACATTCCAAGCAATCATTTTCCTTAACTAATCAAATCACAATTATCAGAATTATATTTTTTTACAGCTCGCTCTATGATATTCGTACACTGAAAACATTTTCTGTTTGTTTTGTGGAGTTCGATTGGACAAAAAAATCATTTATTTTTCGACTTAAATCAATTTTCATAAATCGCGATTTTTTGCAATATTTACCAATACTTGTGGTTAAATAAAAGTCGAACTCAACAATTAAAATAACTTAAAATAACAGTCGAACTCAAAATTTGTATTGATTAATTGATTGATTGATTGATTGTGAGTGTACGGCCAACCATTATAGCAGGATCTCTCGGACTCCCGGGCACACACCGTACACCCGTATACATATAACAAAACCGAAGGATAGGATAGGATTATTAGTTGTGACAGACTCGAACGGGTTACAGAAACCATGCGATCGATAGTTAGTAAATTATTAGTACAATATATAAAAAATAGGTTAGCACAAGCCAGCACAATCAAACTACATTATTAGATGATCATTTCTCTGGAATCCAGGTTCGGATACTCAGGACTCCCTAAATCTAAATCAAGACTTAAAAATTATTAATGTTATAATTTCACCCCTGACCGATTTTCATTAATTTACCTGATAAAATATTTAAGAAAAATTTAAAATAACAACGCCTATTTCCTTATTCCTGGTCCTTATATATCTAATCAATTAATTATTACGTACTGTAACAAGAACTAACATAAACCTTAAAACCATTTAAACATCAAATTCAACTTAAAACTAATCATCAACTTCCTACCGATCCAGAAGATTCAATTATTTTATAAAATTTATTTATGATAATGTTACAGCACCCCAACACCTAGACTTTTATCAATAATTCAATTAGGTACTATAAATACAGTCCGTTACAGCAGATTAAATCCACTAAATAAAAAAATGGGAATTCCCGAATACATCTCTTTTGGATTCTATTGCTATTGTTTTTTCTATATTGAAAGGTAGATGATTTCATCACTAACCAAATGACTAAAAATTTGTTTTCTAGTTGGCTTTGGAAATGTTCCTTTTTTTGTTTTTCATTTAAACACGGTAAAAAAAATTCATTTTTATTGTTACACGTGAATAAATCCAGTTTATTTTCCTTTCTTTTGTTTAGTTTTATTAAAATAAAAATTAAATTAGTGTTTTAAATTGTTTTTTAAAAAAATGGGAAAAAACAAAAGCCTAAACGATGTTGAAAACGGAAAAATTGATGCTTACCACGTACGACTGAGTGCTCTAAGAGCGATCAATGATCAATCACGGTGATGCTCTCTTATACCTCACCGTGATCATCACTTTACACCATAATTCATAAAAAAAGAACGAAAAAAGTGCAAACATTTTAATTTACTCCAATGAAAAACAAATTTAAAAAACAGAAGATTTTGTTTTTTTATGTTTTATATTTCTGTTTCATGTTTTAACGTGCCATCTCAAACAAAATTTCTCGATTACTCACGCAAAGTACAACTGGGCACGATCAAAGACATTCGAGCCGATTCATAGCCAAAAAACTAGGCCGAATTCACACTGTTGTGCTAAATTATTTGAGAAATCCTGAAAACTATGGAAAAGATATGAAAGGCTGTTCTATTTCGAAATTAAAACCGGTAGATAAGCGTAAAATAATTCGTATTGCCTCCAATTCTGCTCGATCTGTTCGCAGAATCAAGGAGAAAGCCGGTGTTAATGTCTGTGTACAAATCGTTCGTCGCACCATACAGAAAGCTAAATATCTTAAACGGATTAAGAAAAAGAAAATTAAGAAAAAGTCACCATTAAACAAAGCTCGAAAAAACAATCGGCTTCAATTTGGGAAAGACCATAAAACATGGAATAACCAGTGGTATGAAGTCGTGTGTTCGGATGAGAAATAATTCAATTTAGACGGGCCCGATGGTTATATAACTATTATTTCCATGACCTACGCAAAGAAGAGCTAGTTCTCAATCGACATCATAGCAGCTGTTCGGACCACTGAAATGGACTTATCAGCAAGATAACGCTCCTATACATACGGCAAGAATTGTAAAAGGCTGGATTTCCAAGAGAAACATCGATTTACTTAAATAGCCCCCGTACTCTCCTGATTTAAATATTATGGAAAACGTTTGGGGATGGCTTTCTCGCAAGGTTTATGAAGAGGATGAGCAGTATAATGATAAGGAGTCGCTTATTGAAGCCATCTGCTTGGACCGACATTTCTTTGAATTATTTGAAGTCGCTATATACGATTCAATGCCCAATAGAATATTTGAGCTTATTTCAAAGAATGGAGGCAGCACTCATTATTAAAATAAATAAAAAAATATATTATTATAAATAAATAAACTTAAATATTAAAAAAAAATTACAATTTCATAAAAATATTTCATGTATTTATTCAAATTCTGGCGTGGATTTATTCATATGTAACAATAAAAAATGCATTTTTTTGGTACTTCCCAACAAAATAACAAAATGTACGGCTTTAGAACTCAAAAAAAAAAAAATGTTCAGCCTTTTATTTAAGTGATAATGTTTTTTAAATTTTAGTAAAAACCCAAATAACACGGGGGTTAAAATTAAATCATACAAGGGTATTTCCTACATTGTTTTCATTGGATTTATTCAACTGTAACGGACTGTATATCAAGAATCGGCCAATCAAATTAATATAAAAATTCCCCGGCTACTCTGAAAACCAAATTTAATTAATAAACACGTACACCCATTTACACATCCCCAAACCGATGGATAGAATTAATTGGGACACATTCAACCCGTTTGTAGTCTCCTAAGCGATTAATAGATAATTAATTAATAGATAAACAGGTTAGCACAAGATATCACATTTTAACTATATTATTAGATGCTCGTTCCTCTGGAATTCAATGCCAGAACTCAGGATTCTTTAAATCTAAATCAGGGGCTCTATTCTCGAATTCTACATCCATTTTCCATATGTAGACATCTGTCAAAATTCATAAAAATTGAATTTTTTCGGTACTAAGGGAATATTTCCGAATGGGTATAAGCAGGTGGAAGAAATTCCCCATATAGGAAAATGTCCATGCCCCATGTGTTTTATATACGAATTAAAATTTCCGAAGATTTTGATGAATTTTGACAGATGTCCGCATGTGGAAAATGGATATGGAATTCGAGAATAGGGCCCCAGGACATCAAAATTTTTTATTATTATTAATGATTTAATTTTACTAATCTTGTTGACTTAATTAAAATAAACAAAAATCAATATCTACGAAATGTATTACTTATGTACTCCCTAAAACTTCAACTCAATGTATGGAACCTGAAACATTATTTCCTTAAAAAATTTTATCGGTGTACCATATCAGTAAAATAAACGTTTGTATGTGAAAACTGCAACCTAAACTTCAATAAATCCATTAAGTTCAATACATTTAGCATCACGATTTGCCTTTACATAATTCCACGTTGTTCACATTCGATTAATCAAAATTTGGCATGCATAATTAAATACATCATTATGTGTTGCAAACCAAATCTCAACTCAACTTAAAATTAATATTTCCAAATTAGTATTTAATTATCTAACTTAGTTAATTTATAAACTTATAATATTAATAAAAATTGATTAAATATAAGTTAATCAATTTTTATTAAGTAAATTGAAATCAATTTTTGTAGTTTATAATACCCTGTAAAACAAATAAATCATATCTAAATATACTATTTTACATGTATTATATATGGCGGTTTCCGATACGACTCAAATTTACTCTGTTATACAAAGTATAAGAATCCTATTTGAGTCGAATCCACTAAAACTTTCTTTGCGTTTGTATAGTTCATGTTTTATCAAGAACACCATGTTCCTCTCATGAATACAAAAAACACAAAGAGAGAAAACCACGCCAAAATAAAATAACATAATCTTATATACTAAACCATCAACACACATTGAAGGTAAAAATTTCTATCATCTACCATGTGCGTAGCAGGTGACATATCATATTTCATTATAATATAATATACTATAATATACACACACACAAATAATACCCCTACAGCGGACATACAAACAATCCTGTTCAATTTATCAAGATACAGGAAAATATTTGTGACGACTATATCAAAACCAACAAAAATATCCTTCTGTTTTTGTTGTTGTTTAAATATTATATGACAAAAATCAATAATTAATAGTACATTTTCTTGATAAGATTTGTGTAAAGAGCGAACGAGACGGCCTGTATAAACATTTTGTTGGCCCTTCTATGAATCAAGCTTCTAGAATATATTTGTATCGATTGTACATAAAACACAACACAACAACACATTCAAACATGCATAAAAATAAATGCAGATATGACATTAACTACGACATATATCAAACTAAGTTTAAACAACCTTAGTACGATCCAACTAGTAGAATTTAGCAATCAAAATTCTATATACAACCGCACAAAAATAAAATCATGCACTTAATCAAGAAATCAAGAACGTGACTTCCCTATCTATAAATAAATATAAATATATCCATAAAACTTTAACTCCGTTTACGGACATATTACCCTGCCAAATCAAGCATGCAAAGTACATAAGTAAAATAATAAATAAATTAAAGGAATATGAAACATTATTTTCTTAAAAATTTATCGGTGTGCAGCAATCTTGACGTTTGTGTGTGAAAACTGCAATCTAAACTTCAATAAATTCCATTAAGTTAATAATTAAATTCAAAACATTTAGCCTTTCGAAATGTTTTTACATAATTCCACGTTGTTCGCACATTCGTTTAATCGAAATTTTGCACACATAAATGAATACGTCATTATGTGTTGAAAATCAAATCTCAACTCAACTCAAATCAACATTTCCAAATTAGCATTTTATTTATATAAGTTAGTTAATTTATAATTTTATAATATTAATTAAATGAATTTAAATCAATTTAATGCAGTTTGTAATACCATGTAAAAAAAAAATTAATCATACCTAAATAAACTATTTTATATGGACCATATAAAACCACTTTGGATTGTTTGTCTTATTTATTTTACGAATAAGTCTAGTTTCATTAGGCCAATTTTGATTAAAATTCCAAGCTGTGTAGGAAAGTGGACTTAAGCTAACGGTCCGTTATTTTAGTAATTTAACGGAGTTTGTTATTTTAGTATGTGAAATACAAAAAGTAAAACTAAAATTAATTTGAAAAATTTCGGCATTTTCTTGTCCTCTTTGTGCCAAGGAGGAGGTGGTCGGGGAGGGGGGGAGGGGGGTTACAAATGCTAAGCGATTTTGAGGAGTTCTCAATTTTACTATGTTAATAATTGTTAAAATCATGTATTATTTTCCATAATCTTGAAATAATGAAATTTGCATAAAGTATGCTGAAGCGGGGGTTTGGGAGGTAAGAAGTAAGGGAACTACCATAATCTTGAAATAATGAAATTTGCATAAAGTACGCTGAAGCGGTAGTTTGGGAGGTAAGGGGTAAGGGAACTACGATCCGATGTAAATCAAAAATTAAATTTCTCTAAATTATTTTTTACTTACTTAGTTAATTCAGACTGTTTTCTGAGCATCTAGCATCAAATGGAACAAGCACAGATTTTAGTGAAAATATCTATAAATTATTCCTAATTATTCCTTACATGAAACTTAATATTTCATGACTTTTAGAATTTTTAGGAAATTAATTTGGGTTGGGATCAGAAATGTTAAAATAAAACATGGGCCAACGGCAAGGAATAGATTTGCCAATTTTGGTTTTCCATACGACTCAGATAATTTTCTCTGCCTTCAGTATCAAACGCAACACACACATTTTGTCGATGTATTAAAGTGACATTTTATATTAGAGATGTTAAACCGATTCTATTCATTAAGAAATTATTATTTTTCTATTTCCCTCGGAAAACCGGTCCGTCTGGTCATCCTACCCAGAACCCCCCATAGAAAACGACACTTGCGGAATTTTGCGTAAAGATTCATTCATGCAAGTAGAAAAATATTTCATATCGAATGTGTGTCGAAGTAAATTTTCCTTTTTCCGGAATTTACTTACGACGATTTTGTGATTCATGCCTGGTTAGCTAGCAATAAACTATTCGATAGCACAAAATAAGAGTACTCGATTAATACTATACCACATCAGTTTCGAACTGATGAACTTATGATTATGGAAAAATTAGTCTTCTCATCTGGGCTGTACTGATTGTACCACAATTTACATTCTATATACACAGAATGTAAGTCTCTATTTTTATATTTTAATGCAAATGTATTTCAATATGAAAATAATCCCATAAAGCTAGATGAAATAATTTGCAACTTTGTAATCTGGAAAAGAAAATTAAATTTTAAAATATTCTGAAAACTGGAGATTTAATTTTAAAATTAGAATATAAATCATTATTTTCCAGAATATTTTAAAATTAAATCTTCCTGTTCTAGATTCAAATTCGCAATCCTCTCCAATACTTTGGTCGGTTCTATTGTAGCACAACGAATTAAGGCAAAAACAAAAACAAATTAAAACATCGAATGCTATAAGGGGCCTGGAAAATTTCTCTATTCTAATATTTGAATACTGAATAATTATTAAAAAAGAAAAGTTTGTCAAAATGTTCCAATTTGTTCAAAACGGGGACTTATGTGGATCACCCTTCCTCTACTTTTACGCCAAAATTAATATTTTTGGGTTATTGTTTAACAGATAGGAGACAGATCCTATGTGCCTCGGCCTTCGAAGTTCGAAAAATTGGGCTTCGAAGTCCTAGTACATTTTAATGAAAATTGGCCTACCGGAAGTGTCAACTTAGGGTTATTTAACTTGGGAATTCTTTCATGGGTCAGCTTCGATGATACACATGCTAAATTAAAATATGTCAAAATTTGGGGCATTGTCATGTTGAGTTTTCCTCAAATTAGTTCTAAATTATTTTTGTTTGCTTTTTTAAAATTTGTAGCTTAATCTTAAATTCCACTCAAACTTTTATTCAATTCGTTTAACATTTTACTTTCTTTACGCTAGTAAAATAAATAAAATAACTAAACTAAAGTTTAGTTATAATGAAAATTTTCGACTTTGAGATTTATCTGTTTTGGGTCCCCTGAGTCCGAAAAATTTTGTTCCAAAGTGATATAGATAATGTAACCTTATGGCTTGGACGACGGCTGAAACGGGTGTCGCACACTATTACCGGGTAGCTCCCCGTCGGATATGGAGGTTCTATTATCCACCAGTATCAGCAGCCATGCTACAATATTTTCACTTTTTAAAGTGTGCAAAAACCAAAAAAATAAAATCGTTTGATGAATTCAAGATTGTTTATATAGAAAAGCACGGAACACACCCACTGCACATCACTATCCCTCACTAACTTTCGGTTTATTTACCACATTTTCATTCACGTGCCAACTCAGGACCAAAAAACCGTTATAACGAAACATGTGAATCCACGTAAAGAAAGGCAAATTAAATTTAGCGACAAATTCGAAACAGCCCAAAAATATTTACAAAATATTTCGCTACACTCAGTTATGAAAGATTATCAAAAAAAAAAATTTATAAAATAAACTGCTAATGACCCTGCAATAAAGTTGATGATGAAAGCCCAATCAAAGAATGGAGTAAATAACGTTGCTTCTTTGACCTTGTCTATTACCACCGGTTGCCTAGTGGTTGTTGGTTATCTGGCAAATGTTCACTATGAGAAATTTGTGTGTTGCTGCTCAATATTAGCTTAAAGACTATATTGGTTGTTGTTTTGGTGTTGAAGTGTTTTCACTTCGCAGAACTCGTATATCATGTCTCAATCAGACAAAATTGAAAGTCATCAATGATAATTTCCTTTATTGTTTTTTTTATTTTTTATTTTTTTGCTTTGAATATTCTTTTATTGAAATATATATTTATGTTATAATTGTTATTTCTTTCATTCCCACAAAAAACTTTAATGCCCCTATTATGGTTCTCACATTTCGAGTCACTCGGCGACTTTACCCGCTAAATTTAAAATTTGGTATTATGGTTCTCGCAGTGAGTGAGTCTAATGTCAAAAATGCTCACCGACAATTTTTGAGTGACTTCATAGTAAATTATTATTTTTCTTAGAGCAACAAAGCTAGATGGACGTCAAAAATACGCGGTATGTAATTTTTTTTTATTTTATTGTTATTTTTTATAAATAATTATTTTTGTTTTACATATTTTTAGGCAAAAAATAAAAATTACAAACCACAACCAATTTGCAAAATTGGTTGAAAAAATGGAACAAAATCCCGACATTGCAAGAGGTTTTCCAGATGTGGGGAAAACCAAACTATCAGTGAATGAATTTTGGAAAGAGTTAGCCGTTATTTTAAATTGTTTAGGAACCCCCGTAAAAGAATCGACAGAATGGAGAAAGGCAAGTTTTATAAAAATTTTGTGTTATTGTTAGTATTATTTCATTATTTGTTTACACATCATACAGGTTTGGAATGACTTTAAAAGGAACGTAAAGCAAAAAATAGCCATAAACAAAGGAGAAGTTGCTACAACTGGAGGTGGCCCGAACTCGCAAGTTTCCTTAAGCCATCTCGAACAACAGGTGGATTCACTTATTAATTTAAGTAAATCTGCAGCTCCCAGCGGAATTGCTTTTGGAATGGGTAGAAGCACAACAACAATAAATTCTGAAATGCAGGTTGAAATAAATTCCAATGTTATAGCTTCAACATCAAACCCGTCATTATCAGTGTTGCATTCAATCGAAAATGTTTTGGATGAAAATGAGAATATTGTGGAACATGATAATTTGGTAGAACTTAAAAACAGTCAAAGTAATAATAATACAAGTAATAGACAGAAACCAAAACCGTCAACCACCGATACAGATAGACAACGATTAAACTTATTAAAAACACAAATTAACCACCAAGCTGAAATAATTACACTTTTAAAGAAAATAGAAAAAAATACATACAATCTACAATATTTTTCAAAAAAAAAATTATGAACTTAAAGAAAAAAAAATACAGTTTTTACAAGACGAATCTGTAAGACAGCAGAGAAATGAAATTTACAAACAAAATAAGATCGTAGAAAAATTAAAACTTAAAAGGCGGAAGTTGGCGCTAGAGGAAAAAAAAATGGGCATTAACCAACGCGACTCTGGCTCTTCCAGCGATTCTGAAGAATGAGCTATAAATAATATACAAAAAATTGTGATTTTTTATAATTACATACATATTTTATTTGTGATACAAAACTATGAATTTAAAATGACTGAATTGAATTTATTTTATGTGATTAATTTTAAATTTTATTTACTATACCATTTTTAAACTTAATATTATTAAATACATACACTATAAACTATTCATAATTTCGTTTCGTATTCTCTGCCCCTCTAGCAACAAATTGGTATTCGCCTCAAATGGCTCTGAATTCATTTCATTGTCTAAGTTGCCACTATCAACATCTTCGTCTTCTGGAGAGTGTACATTATAATATCTACATATATTATGTAGTGCGCAACACGCGTTCACTATTTGCTTCGCTTTATTTGGTTGGTAATGGAGCTCCCTGGCCCCAAGCAAGCAACGAAACCGAGATTTGAGTACACATATGGTTCTTTCCACAATGTTTCTCGCAGAGCAGTGCACTTTATTAAATTTTGCTTCACGGCTTTCTTCAACGGCTTGCCTAAAAGATGTTATTAAGTAGGGCAGTAATGGATACCCCGAACCACCTTAAAGTAATTTGACCTGTGAGTAATTTACATGATATTCATTTTATATTAAGATAACTTACCAAGAAGCCAGCTATTGGAATTTCCGTTATAATTTTGAGCCATACTTGTATTTACGAGACTGTGGTTTCACACAAAAGAATCGTGGTTTGCACCAGGATGTCTATAAAAGAGATATGAAATACATATCAAAATATTGGTTTAACTAAATATATGGAATTCCAGTTGCTTACTATCATTACGTTCAAGCTATAATATCCTTTTCTATTATAATATAAGTGGCGCTGATCTGGGTGCGATAATCCTTATGTGAGTACCATCTACACAACCCATGACTCCAGGTGTTTTGTGTTTTGACATAAAATACATTTTACACTCGAGTTTCTTCGTAGTGTTCATTCCAACAATCCATTTGTCACAAACATAAAGCTCCATTAAATCAACTACTTCTTTGATGACCACAGAAATTGTTGGCTGCGCCATACCGATATTAAAATCACTTCCAACATTCTGCTGATAACTTCCGGTTGCGAAAAACCTAAGAGCACCGCAACATTTGAGGATCGGTGGTATGGACGATGTGCGAACGGCAGGCATAAATTTATTACCGAGCTCGTCGAGGAAATGCTGAAATGCTTGCTTGTTTAACCGGAAGTTCCTTATAAACCTAAAATGTTAACAGATTCATATGTATGTTGTTTATTACAATATATAACTTCATAATTATTTTGATCGTAAGAAACTTACTTGTCATCGGGTAGTGTAAATGGATTGGAATTATCCCTTAATAATCTTCTAATCTGGGCGACGTTTACGACGTTTTCCTCGTCAACATCATCAGAAAAAAAAAATCAATACTGCTTAGCATGATTATGAATCGACCAACTTATTTTTTAGAAGTTTATAAAATAATACGCTTTATTTTAAAATCACAATAATAATTAAAATTAATAGACACATCAAATCTCAAAAATCAACTGACATGAACTGTCAAAAATGCAATGATAAACAGTGCTACCAACATAACAACACATATCGACAGCGCGCAGCACTCGCCAAAATAAAAGCGAGAACCATAATACCAAAATTGAACTCGCGTGACTTTCCGAGTCACGGCGACTCGTCGGTGAGGTGAGAACCATAATAAGGGTGTAACACTGTAGCTAATTTGCCCACAACAGTAGTTTTCACCATACCCTTAAAAATAATTATTGTTCAAATATGTTTATTAGCACTAAAACTTATTAGCTATGTACATTAATTTTGATACATTAATTTAATTTAATTCAAAATCTCTCACATTAATACATATTATTATTATTAATACATTACTTATATAATTTTATTATTTATTTAAAAGAAAAATTCTGTAATAACATTTGGGTCTGATGTTGCTTGTATCCAATTCTCGACTTGACTGACCATTTTCGTATGCCGGTTTCTTTCTTACCACTTCGCTGTTGACGTATTCCCGCGCTTTTTCCCCTCTTTCCAAAAAAAATCGTCACCAATACGTAATCATTATGAATTATTATTTTTTAAAAAAACAGGTGAGTAGGTAAATCTAAAATTTATTGGGTTGGTTTATATATATATATATATATATATATATATATATATATATATATATATATATATATATATATATATATATATATATATATATATATATATATATATTGTATAATTTAGGTAAGTATGAAATGGATGATTATGAAATGTACATATGAACAAAAAAAATGTTAGTAAGTAGGAAAAAAAAACATAAATTACTCACGTACAGTACACGGTGCCAAATTTAGTGCGTTCTTTACAATAAGTCGATCTGTCTATCTGTTTGTTGGTCTGTCCGTCAACTGAAACATTATATTTAAGCTTCCTTCATAAATTGGGAGGTCCCAGTGAATTTTAGTGAAAATCGGCCAACCGAACCAGAAAATTTATTTTGCATAATATCTCAAAAAATATAAGATTTACAGAAAAACTATTAAAACCTTGTTTGGTTTTCCAAAAAAATACAAAAAAAACATTAAATTTATAAGAAGATTGCTTAATAAGTTTCTCCAAATTCCACGTTCATAAAAGAAAGTCCTGTGTTGGCCACAACTCAATTTATTTTTTTTTTTTTTTTTGTTGTAGATTTATTGAATTTCATTTGAATCGTAATTGAAAAATTTACATTTTCTGTCACGGTGTAAATTTTATTAATTTGTTATAAGCTTCACACCGATCGATGGTTGACTGTCATTTTTCTTCTCTCTACAACGCAGTACATCTGGTCATTTGTCAGTCGATTGTTAAAATTATATGGAAACAAAAAACTCCTCGAAACCGTTTAGAATTACTCCGCATAGCACAAGGATGATAAGAAAATGGCAAGGTAATTTTAGTTCGCTTTACACGTTAGAAGGTAACAAGATGACAACCGCCCCAAACCCATGCTTTTATTTATAAATTTTTGGCATTTCAAACTTAAACAGAAAAGAAGTAGCTCCGCAATAATAAATTGTTCAGAGTTTTTTTCATTTGGGACATAATTCGTAATAAAATATTTTCCAGTTTCAAAATATAAAATAACTTCCATTTTTTTTATTTCTGTTCGCCTGGAAAGTATGCAAAAATCTTTCACTTGAGAGTTTCGAGTATTTCATGGAGCATTGCACGTTATGTAAAAAATTCGTTTCATTGAGACGTTCCTGGTTATACTAATGATGTGGTGCTATTTCGGTTTGCAAAGTGAAATACAGTTTGGTTTTGGTAATTAGTAGGTAATTCACGGCATTTAGGAATTTATCATTTTTGGAACAATTTATAAGTTCCAAAGGAGCTCTTTTTTGTCTTTTTGGTACCTCTATGTTGTCGGACGAATGGGGTGAATAATCGCAGTAAAATCTATGCTTGATTTTCAAGCAAAACAATTTTGTCGATTTACAAATGAAAATTTCTATTTTACCTCTCTATTTTACCAGTAATACGTAATCGTTTCGTAGTGTTTGTCTATGATATCATTTAAATTAAATGAAGTTTGCTATACTAAAACCTAAATGGATTGTGACGACGTATGGATAAATCTGAGTAGAGAGAGTATGATGACAGACAGGTTGAGCTTCCTTAATTAAAAATATTAAACGAAATTCTAGCAAAACCTTCATCAAGCAAAAATCGTTTCAATGGATGTTTTAACTAGCGAATGAATTCTCTATTTAAAGAACCGCTTAATGCTATTCGCTTAATGCATGCATTGCTTGCTTAAAGAAAATCAAATAATACAAAATAAACGCGAAAAGAAAAAAATATTTTGTTTAATTTCTGCATCAAGTTTTTGTAGCCAACTGTACCAAACGCTAGCATAATTAAGCTTTGTTCACGACTAACGTATAATATCAGAGCCTTCTAGAGTATAGAGCCATAATCATAATGACGTATTTTTTAGAAGCTTTTTAAGAGGTATAACTTTTCACTGATTTCCTTAGCAATCCATAGTAAAAAGGGTGTTTTTCTGCTTCAAAGTTTTGAATGATAAACGCCCAAATTTTATAAAAAAGAATAACAAAGCTATTCTAAATATCCTGAACAAAAACATATATGAATCCTGTGTGGTAGTACTAATTATTAATCGCCGAAATAATAAAATAAAAATATGTCTCAAATTTACTTTCCAAATAGTAACAGTGTACCTACAAAAAATAGTGAGGGCGTTTTCTGTATTATTTATTTTGAATTAAATAATATTTTAGTTACTTTAAACTTGCTTCAGGTAAAACACTGCAGTAAGCTCATTTTTAAATGAAATATACTCTTTTACATAGAAAGATGTCATGAATTTTGTGGTGCAGTTCTTAATAAAGCCATAAATTAAATTAAAATGGCTTGAAAAAATTTGTATGCGCATGACTTTTGAAAGATTATAAAATGGAAAAAAGCCCTAACTTTTCTTATTATAATATCGTAACATAGATGTCTCATAAACAGCTTTTTTGATATGAATAATTTGAAATATTTATCAGCCGCTTTTAATTTTTGTGACACTACAAGGAAAATCGAATAAAAAACGAAAATATAAAACATTTTCACAAATATATTAGAAATAAAAAAAAATTTAATAAATACTAAAAGTGCGCATATTAAAAATGTGTAATTGTGTAAAATTATTTCTGTTGTTATCTTATATTTTATCTTTTCTAGCACCATCCTTTAATTTTTTAATTCATTACTTGCGACCTTTCGATCGCTTTGGAACAAATAAATCATCAGTTGAGCTTCGCAGCCTGGATAAAGTACCAAATTCACACTTGCGAATCTTTTTATTGCCAATATACATTCGGATACTTTCGAAATTTAATTGTAATTTTATAAATTGACTGCTCGAAATTATTTATAGTAAGAACAATTATGGCGCAAAATGTTTTGCCACTGGTGCCAATATAATTATTTGACTGCCTAATGCTCACTCATATTCTCCACTAAATTTGGCATGAATTCGTAAGGCCTTGCATTTTTGAAATGCCAAATTGAACGTGACGCCTTTAATATAGTAATTTGTAGAATCGTTAATTTTTTCCTTAATTTACCTTAAATTCGGGATTTTTGAGCAACGCTTCAAGAACATTTGCGTCAAGTGTATTTCGATGTGTTTGATAGTCATTGATCGTGAACCATAGCCTTTTTTGCGAGTTTATTATTCCAGGAAACGCTGAAAAATAAATAACAATATTTACAATTTTAAATCCAGCCAGTTTTAAAACATACCTGCGGATAGCCACTTCCGATGAGAGCCGGATTGACAACGTTTAATTTTCACTTGAACATTTTTTATTTATAACTTTATCTTACTTCAATTTTTGTTTTTAAAATTAAAATAAAGTTTTGACTACTTAGGGGTAATTATTTTAAATTTATTATATTTTTTTGTATTTCAGTAATACGAGAATACCCATTAAGCCCCAATTCCACTGTGACAAATTGACTGAGCTGACTTGAAGTTGGAAAAAGACAAAAAAAAAAATAATCCATCAGAAAGACAAAGACAAAGTATTTTGTTATTGTTTTTTTTTATAGCAAGTTTTATGGATACATCTTGCCAACAAACAAAAACATAACCAAGAATTATTAAAAAAAATTAAGAATTATTGTTAATTCGAGTATTTTTACGATTCAAAATAATCTAAAAAATTAATTATTATTAATACTCATATCAGAATTATTTTATTCAAATTATTTCCGTCATAAAATACAAAATTAAAAAAATCTTTCCCATAAAAATGCCAAAAAATTAAAATTATCAGTGTGTGCGAGAAATATTTTCCATCGGTACACAATATTTATGTTGGACTGCCATAAAATGTTCTGGATTTGATACTTTTTTTAATTTCGATCTCAGTGCACTAACACAGATACACATTTTTTATAAGTAAACACTTGGCTGACTCCGTTGTGTGTCTCGTTCAGACAGCCACCGATTTTATATTTTTATTTCAAGTTATTTTTACTGACAAACTAGTCTATTGCCGCCACACGTAACTCATCGTGCCAAATTTTCGAGTTAAATTTGATTGATTTCGTTTTGTCGGTTGGACAAAATTTGTAGCACTTGGGAATTGTGCAAATTGTTGCTGATATGGTGGTATTTGTATTTGTTGCCCTAGAAATGAAATTGGATTTGTCCCGTCATCATTGGTTCTCAAATTGAACATTTTTGTTCCAACGATGGATGGTATTTGATTTGTTAAATTTAGAGCACTCAAATTAAACTGATGTCCCACAAATTGATTTGCACCCGCCAGCATTATATCCGCATATTGTTGTGGCATTCCGACAAACTCATTTTGCGACATATGTTGCATTTTTGCTGCCGGAAAACCACCAGACATTAAGCCATTGAATATATAAAATCCCATTGGGTTTTATTTTGCTGTGGCCGCATATGATTAAGTTCAATCCTTGAAAATTTAGGGCTACTTCAACTCTTTTTAGGTTTACCAAAACCAGGGACGATAAATTTAAACTAGTCGTCCTAGTCGATTTTTTCTTTGTTTTCTGGCGTTCTATCTCCTCGTCAACTTATTTGTTCTAATCGACCTAAAATTATCAAAAAATTAAAATGTTGTTTATAAAAATAAATTCATTAACAAAACTTTTTACTTAATGTTCGTATTTTGCTCAAATCAAGCTTTCTAGCGCTGAATCATTTTGTGTTGGACAAAATCCGTCCGGTAATTGAGCCTCATATACAGCCCGAGCTCTTGAATTTCCCATTTGCTCGTATGCATAAAAAAAACCGATATTCTTTGAAGCTCATGGTGGTTTTGAAAAACAAATAAATCAATATATCACACGATACTAAGATCACGTATTATTACATACAAGTTGTGTTGATGTCTAAAAATTAAAAAATAAAATTATGCCTGGCTATTATGGGTCTGTTTGATAAATCGCACGGTGCGGAGTAATAGAAAATAAATCGAAATATCGAGAACGAATTTTAATTTTTCACCAAATTTAGTAAATAGTGAAAAATTGTTAAAATATTGAAAACCGTATCTTTCTAATTAAGTATACAAAAAATATTGTGCATTTACTAAGCAAAAAAAGTAAAACTTTTTACAGTTTTAATAAAAAATTTTATTTATCTTCGAAAATTTTGAATTTAAGACGATGAACTAAAATTGTTTATTAAAACTGTTAAAATTTTACGTTTTATTTTTAGTAAATACGCTATATTTCAAGTATCGTTAATTAAAAACTTACGGTTTTTACTATTTTAACAAGTCTCTTACCAAATTTGGTGAACAATGAAAATTCGTTCTCGTCGCTCGTTCTCAATGTGTACCGGCCTTAATAATTCGAAATGATATTTAACAAAATTTAAAATTTTGATTTATCGAAAAATTGGGAATTATTATTGTGGTAAACACTGCAACTACGTTAAGAATAGAATTATTCTATTCCTACTTCGCTTCTAGCCGGAATGAAATTGTACGGCATTGTTGTTGTAAAAATACCAAAATAAGACTACAGTTGATACGTTGAATATGTTAAACTGTAACAGAAATATACAAATATGTAGTTTATTTCTTTAATTTTAATAAAACATTATATTTACCTAATGACTTCGATATAGCCGTATAAATCACGTTTATAAAACAAAGATTCCAGCACAAAAAATTATCCCACTATACATCCCTGTTAAAATGACATATACACCGGTAGCCTCTTTTATATTTGTAACACCCAACGATGCTATTTTTTCCGGTACAAATGATTTATGTAAATATTTTCAATTGACTGTGTGCAATCACATTACACAATTTCCATGTAAATTCATCGAAATCAACACAATCGTGATCGACGGGTTCTGTTACATCATGCACTTTAATTATGTATGTCAACTAAAGTTGAATTGATTTCGGTAAAAATATCAAAGTAAGACTGCAGTTGATTTGTTGAATATGTTAAACTGTAACAGAAATTTACAGATAGTTTATTTCTTTAATTTTTATAAAACATTATATTTACCTAATGACTTCGATATACCCGTATAAATCTAAGGTAAATGTTCCAGCACAAAATTTTAATATCCCATTAGACATTCCTGTTAAAATAACATCTACACTGGTGGCCTCTTTTATATTTGAAACAGATAACTGCCATTTTTTCCTGCACAAATGGTTAGGTAAATATTTTCCATTCACTGGGTGCAATCGCATTACACAATTTCAACGTAAATTCATTGAAGCCATTTTAAAATCAAAAATATGTGTTTGCATAATCATATATCAACATAATCGTGATCGAAGGTTTTTGTTAGTACTGTAATAAGGAATATATAAAAGGTTTATTATTGTTTTATTTATACAGCTATTAGCTACTACGTATGTATTTCTTACCGATATTTATCTTGGTAAAATATTATACATACATCATAATTTTAGGTGAACCTCATTATTGTTTTGATTTTTTTTTATTTTTTTTTTAAACGAAAATTTTGACAGCAGCAGTAAACTTTGCTATCATCTATTGGCGAGTATTGAAGTAGCTAAATTTATTTTTTAACGTGAAAGCAAGCCTTCATTGAATTTAATGGAGATTATTGTTGTTGTAAAAATGTTTCTTTAGAGAGATGTTCATGTATGTTGAATTTCAAACATTTCTTCTAATTATTTCATAGTCCGTAATAAAGAGTTTGTGAATTTTTATTTAAGAATCGTTCATTGAAAAAAAGTGATTTCCCATATGTTTTGTGTGTTTTACTATGGAAAGTTTGGTTTTTTCATCGTTTCTAATTCCTTTATAAAAGCTCAGATTTTTAGATTATGGCTCTATATAATACAGGGTGCTCTGATAATATACTCATTATTCATTTGTTTCTTCAATTATAATGATATCCATTATTCACTGCCAAGTAAAAGTTTCATTTTTGCAATTTTATCTAGTAGTCTTTTGCCATTTTCATTATAATTAAAGTGAGACGTCAAAATGTCGACGAAAATTATTTCAGGATTATTTAAAGGATTTGATTATAAAATACAATATTTTTATCGGTCGTGGACAAAGTATCGTATTCTACTCGCATATAATGGCTGTTATTCATTTAGATGATTTACGACACTCGCCTATCGGCTCGTGTCGGTAAACTTCATCATCGTGAATAACAGCTATCATTATATGCTCGTTGAATAATATACTATACTATTTCACTAGTGACCCATTGTATAATAGTATATTATTCAACGAGCATATAATGATAGCTGTTATTCATGAAGATGAAGTTTACCGACACGAGCCGATAGGCGAGTGTCGTTAATCATCTGAGTGAATAACAGCCATTATATGCGAGTAGAATATGATATTTTGTCCACGACCGATAAAAAATTGAATTTTGTGATTAAATCCTTTAAATAAGCCTAAAATAATTTACGTCAACATTTTGACGTCTCAATTTAATAATCATGAAAATAGCAAGAGACTACTAGATAAAATTTCAAAAATGAAATTTTTTACTTGGTAGTAGTGAATAATGGAAGAAGGGACTACTAGATAAACTAGCAGTGAGTAATGGATATCAATATGATTGAAGAAACAAACGCATAATGAGTATATTATACGTTAGTCGTGGACAAAGTAAAATTCGCTGTTTCACAATTTTGTAAAATTTTTGTTCCAACAACAACTTTGCTTACTAGTTCAATTAATTTATTTATTTTTTCTGAATGAATTAATCCAAAACAATTACGAAGAACTCGAAAATCTAAAATATTCAAGAAAAATGTCTACGTAACTCAACAGCCTTCAAACTTATCTTAGAGACGGTGGACAGGATTTTGCAAACACCTCTGTTTCTTATCATTTTACTACTTTAAAATAATTATTTTATTTACTACTTACTATTTTACATAAAACTGATAATTAGGAGTGTTAGAAAACCCAAGCTGCTTACCAAAATATTTGTCCACCGTCTGTAACTGATCTATTCTGTATTCATCTCAGTGCAATGCAAATCTAGGATAAAAACAAATTCATCTATAAACCACTTCCTGTAATAAAATGCAACTTAACATTCAGTTTTGGATAACTATCGATAGTAGGTACTATCGATATTATCGGATAAAATGTTTTTTTAATTTTTTCTGCTTAACTAACTGATATTACTTATCGATAAGTACCAGTTTATCTCAATAGTGATATTATCGAATGTAACAATCACTGAATACCGAAACTATTGATGGCGCAAATCCATAGTTTTCACTACCACGCAGTCCTCGCAAAACGAATAATATCAAAATACAACAATGACGATAATTTCAAATAACTTTCGAATTTAACTATTAAACTAAATTCTTTGATGATTTATGTTTTGCAATTTGTGAAACTCCATTTACTTAAAAAAACGGAAGTTGTCAAAATATCTACATACGTACATATATTTAATATAGGGTTTCGAACCGAACCCGAAAGCAAACCTGAACTCGTTTGACTTCGCGAATTTTTTCATATTTTTATGAGACCGAACCTGAACCAAAGCAAAATTCAGTTTCGGGTTAAAAATTAAAAAAATAAATATCAACAAGGCGAAATAGATTCACCCGTTGGCCTTCTTTTTATCAAAAGGATTACTGGGCGTGACTACAAAACACCTCACTTTTATTTGGGATAGTAAACTATCTTGGGAATATCACTTTGCATATAAAATTCAAGGTTCTAGTGCCATATTTTAGCAATATAGAAGAGCTTTTGGCAAATCGTGGCGGCTGAGCCCCAAAATGTGGTTAATTATAATCAAATCATTGTTTTCAGTTATTTATCGATAGAACAAATACTGGAAGTAGTGCCTCATTCCAATCGTTCTTGCTATGTACCCCATTATGCTTTGCCTCAGTTGCACACCTTTATCCTAGATACGACTTGTCCGTTTGCATTGAAGCGCTGCAAACATGTTACTAAACTTGGTTGTTCCCACAATATAATTACAGTTTGTATGGGTCGCTGTTTCAATAATCAAGTCCTTATTACATTAGAAGGAAAGCTCACATGTTCCAACAAACCCTTTCGACCAAATTTTTTGCAATCCTAAAGTTACACAATTTAATTCAATTTTTTTTTTATCTCATTCCAGCTATCAAAATTATACGGCTCCATCTAAGATTAAAAAGAAATTTAAATAATTAAACAAATAAAACTTGGTTAAAAAACAGTTACAATATACGAGTATTTAGTTTAATTAGTTAAATGTTTAAATAAACTATATTTAATCGACATACTATAAAAATGAATTTATCGTGTTTGTTGTGATTTTTAATTAAATAAAAATAAATTTTTATTAATACACCCAAATTATAATTTTATTTTTATTTCTTATTTTTTTAAAAATATTTTATTATATATAATTTGATATCTTCACTAACAAAAAAAAAAAAAAAACAACTAAAAAATGAGTAAAATAAAAATAATAAAATTAAATTTAAAAATGAATAAATTAAAAGATAATTTATTATTATCTATATAAAATAATAATAATAAAAAAGAAATAATTAAATAAAAATATTTAACATATAGTAATTATATTACATATACGTATATTTATTTATATATAATACGACAAAGTAGGGTGGTGTTTAAATAAATTCGATTCACCCAAATTTTGTTGGTAGTTTTATAATGGATAAACAGCAACATTTGGAACAGCAGCAACAACAAAACAGCAACAAACATCATTTATGGATACTTAAAAGAACAAACGCAGCAATTTTATTTATTTATTTTATTATTCAGCCAATGGGTGAGTACTAATTACAATTTTAATTAATACTAATTACTTTTAAAATTAAATTTACCTTAAATGAGTTATATTAATTTATATAGACAGCAGACGTGTCATCCCACGAAAATACATTTACTCGTTTATATCGTGGACAAGAATTTTTTTTTTTTGTAGGTTACATTAATTTTATTAATGTGAACAATAAAATTATAGCTATGCTTATTATGTCTGGCCACTCAAACTAAATGAATTTATTTTCAAACTTTTTTTTGAAATTAAACTCAAATCACAAATAAAAACAAAAAATTATGCTTCAATAAAATAATTTTTATAAATTAATTCTTTAATATTTTATAGATTTTTAAACTTAAAAGCCTAATTCAAACTTTTTTACTGTCTTGCTTTCTTCAAAAGTTTTATTACAATAAAATAAATTTATTTTATACTTGAAATGTACTTGAAAATCTTAAACCTAATAAAAATTTGTTAGTGATAATTAAAAATAATAACGACTTAGGTGTTTTGGTGTAAGCTTTCATAAGAGAATTTTTCATTTTTGTTCTTAACCATTGTATAAATTATTTTAAAATATTGAACACTACTTAAACATAATTTTCAAACTTATTGTATTACATAAAGATTTGCATATTTACGTGAAAACGGTTGTACATAGTTTCCATTTAAACTAGGTGGTCTGCATAGAATAAGAATCTACTAAGAAAAATTAAAATGGTCGTCACGACCGTAATTTTTGTTAGCGATACTCAATCATATTTTTTGAAGTGAAGTGTTTTAGACAGGGTATGATTCGAAAAAAAAACAAAAGAATATTGAAAAGAAATTCTGTGGCGGTCATGTACAGTGCTGTCACTTCAACAAACAAAATACGGAGTAGATCAGAGGTAAAAAGTGGAGTATATTTAATGTTTGTGGAGTAGAAATTATTTTAACAAAATATTGTCTTTTTCAAGATCACATGTATTAAAGACAAATTGGCTATTAATTTTAAACTTTAAGAAAACCTTATTCTTATATTCAATATAAGATAAGTAACTAAAAAATTATAAAAATTATATCTAGTACATTAACACTTAAATTCACAGGAACTTTTGTTTTAAATTACACAAGAACGAAACGCTTATAATTCTAATTTTTCAGTTTATATTCTCCATCAGTGAAATTAAATTTATCGGTAAATTTCAATAAACCAGTTGAATAAGAAGGCTCCCAGCAAAGCTTGTTTTTTGGTAATAATTCTTTGACAAGAATTATATTCTCACTGTATTACTGTTTAGACTGTTTCTCAAATTGGTCTTTCCTCAGTACTATGAAGAAAGTAATCAAATTTTTTTTTTTTTTTTTCAATTAGAGATGAGACAGGAAGAATATTCTCACTATCCTTTGTTTTGTAAGATTTGTAAATCTTTTAAATGAACTTCACTAGAAGAATGCCATACCTGAATTAAATACATTAAATGACAATGAATACCATATAACTGAAATACATATAAGTTGTATTTTACTGAAGTAGGTATATATTGACCAACACGCCAAAAAACTTCTATAATAGGAGAAATTTTATGTTTAATTTCATTAATGTGATTGGTCCAGGAAAGTTGAGAGTTAAGTAATATATAACCCCAAATAACGAACACGTTTAATTGATTCGTTCCTGAAGCCAATTTCATCAAATATTAGTGATGGTTTCTGTTTAAGGTAGAATATGATAAAATTTGATTTAGTAATACTCAATACTACTTTGTTGCATTCAAGCCACTCATTGATACAATAATAGCCAAATCCCTCTCCATATCAATTTTAAGTTGCTCGTTAGAATTTGAACTATAAATGAGGGCGGCATCATCTGCAAATAGCTGAATTTTGCCTCAACACGTCATTTACATAAATTAGAAAGAAGGTGGGGCCTAGAATAGATCCTTGAGGGACACCAACAGATGTATTCATTTCATATGATTCATGTGTACCAATGCAAATTGTCTGCTTCCTGTCAGTTAAATAACTTTTTAACAATTTTAAGACAGTGCCAGAGATCCCAAATTTCATGATTCACACAATTAAATGCTTTTTTAAGGTCCAAAAATACGCATGCTGTGGCATATTTATTTTCAATAGACTCGTAAATAGCTTCGACAAGATTTAGTACAGCCGAAGCAGTACTACAATTTTTGGTAAACCCAAACTAATTTCTGTGGATGAGGTTATTAGAGTCAGGATGGTCTACTAATATTGTATGAATTATTCGTTCCAATATTTTAGAGAGAGCTGGAAGAATAGAGATTGATCGATAATTATTGATTAACAAACTATCACCAGATTTCAATATAGGAATAACACGAGCTATTTTAAGAAACGCTGGAAAGACATCTTCATTGATCGAAAAATTTAATTTTACAAGCAATGAAACTTTTAAGCATACTGCCTGTTATATCATCGCAACCGGGTGAGGCGGATAATTTCAGTTTATTTATAATGTTTCTAAGTTCTTCAATAGTTACTGGTTCTATAGCTATCAGTGGTCTTATATTGTGGCGTGGTTCAAGTTGAGGAACTTGAGCTTAATAGCCCAATTGTGGCAAAGAACTTATTAAACTCATTCGCAATACGCTGTTGATCGGTTCTAACAGTGTAGTCAATTTCCAGTTTAATATAATTATTCAGATTATTTCGTCTAGTTTAATTAGAATTATTCGTCAAGATTTGATTAAATATATTCCGCATTTGTTTGGGATTCCTAGTATTGATATTTAACTGTATGGTATAATAACACTTCTTAGCATTTCGAACTTGTTGTCTAAATTTGGTACTGAGGCGTTTAAAATTATTTAGAAAAAATTTATTGGGCGGATAGGCCTTATCACGAAGTTAATATTGCTTCATAAGTTGAGTAGTGAACCATAGCTTTTTAAATGACGACAGTTTAACATTAGTAGTAGAATGGTAGATGACCCAAATTTATCCTGGATAGTAGACAATACCTTATCAAAGTTAATAGTAGTACTAGAACGAATTGAATTGACAGTCTTTTTTGTTTTACAAGTTTTTTAAACAAAACAAAAACAAAATCAAAAACCAAGATATTTAACTTTATTTTACTTTATTTAATAACAAATAGTTAAATACTTTCTTTAAAATTCTAATAATTAATTTTTACTTTTTGGAAGACCGGTTTCGGATTTCATCCTTCTTCAGTCCCAATTTTAACTACTAAAATAATTTTGAAAAATACTGCCTTTTATAGAGGCATTCGTCTTATTGTAAAAACCACCAGAAAAAACCTTATTTTTCATCCACTGTATAAAATTAAGTCGTATAGCTTATTTGTTTTTGTATTCAATTTTTCGTTGAGCATGTATGGGTTATTTCTATGTTTATATATTTGGATTTCTTCCAATCGGTCTAACATATTCCCCTTTCTAATATTATGAATTACATGCAAATTTTGGTTTAAGTCAGTGTATGTGTGTTGCTTTGTGACTAAGTGGTGAGCGTAATTCGATTTGAAAATAGAGTTTATGCGTGAATTTTTGATTTCTTGTGTGTGTTCTCCAAATCTTTGTGCAAATGATCTCCCCGTTTGCCCGAAATAAAACATCGGACAGTCATTACACGTCAATTTGTAAACACCGCTGTCACATCTACTATTACATTTCAATGACCACTTGTTCTGTAGTTTCTGTGATGTTTTGTGTGCAATATTGTAATTTTGTTTTCCGAATGTTTTTCTCAAAAAATGGGTTGTGTTTTTATTGTATTCAATCGTGATGTATCTTTTGTTGACGTCTTCTATTGTGTATAGTGTAGATAATAGTTGTTGTTGGATTTTATAATTTATTTTCATGTTGAGTTTGTAAACTATGTTGCTATTGAATCCATTTTGTTTTGCTATGTGCGCTATGGTATTTAATTCTTCAATGTAATCGGCCTCGTTCATGGGAATATTATTAAGTCTATTTAACATATGGCTGTATGCTGCTAATTTGTGTTGTGCCGGGTGATTTGAAGTGCTATGGATGGTTTGGTCCGTTTGAGTAGGTTTGCGATTGCGGTATATGGTGAAAATGTGTTTTTGGTTTTCGTTCCTAATTGTCAAATCCAAAAAATTGATAGATCCCTCTGATTCTATTTCCAGTGTGAATTTTATATTTTTATGCATATTGTTTATGTATTTATGTAGGTGATCAAGTTGCCTTTTCGTACCTTGAAATAAAAGTATTATGTCGTCAACATATCGATGCCAATATAAAATGTTGCTGTTAAATTTATTTCTGTGACTCATTATGTGCGTTTGTTCCAAATGATATAGGAATATGTTGGCAAGGGTACCTGATAGTGGGCTACCCATTGGTAGTCCATCGTTTTGTGCATAAAATCTTCCGTTGTGCTGAAAGTAGTTCTGTTGTAATATGGTTTTGATCAGTTCCATTGCCTGTTCTATTTCCTCGCCATCTACTTGGTTTTGTGTTAGTAAATTTCGTGTTACGTTTAATGTTTCAGCAATTGGTATGTTGGAGTACATATTAGTGACGTCGAAAGATGCCAATTTTGCACCACTAGGTATAACAACTGATCTAATTTTGTCTACTAAGTCACGGTTATTACTTATTGAGTAATTCTCCTGAAATTTTATATTTAACGTATATTGCACACAAAACATCACAGAAACTACAGAACAAGTTGTCATTGAAATGTAATAGTAGATGTGACAGCGGTGTTTACAAATTGACGTGTAATGACTGTCCGATGTTTTATTTCGGACAAACGGGGAGATCATTTGCACAAAGATTTGGAGAACACACACAAGAAATCAAAAATTCACGCATAAACTCTATTTTCAAATCGAATTACGCTCACCACTTAGTCACAAAGCAACACACATACACTGACTTAAACCAAAATTTGCATGTAATTCATAATATTAGAAAGGGGAATATGTTAGACCGATTGGAAGAAATCCAAATATATAAACATAGAAATAACCCATACATGCTCAACGAAAAATTGAATACAAAAACAAATAAGCTATACGACTTAATTTTATACAGTGGATGAAAAATAAGGTTTTTTCTGGTGGTTTTTACAATAAGACGAATGCCTCTATAAAAGGCAGTATTTTTCAAAATTATTTTAGTAGTTAAAATTGGGACTGAAGAAGGATGAAATCCGAAACCGGTCTTCCAAAAAGTAAAAATTAATTATTACAATTTTAAAGAAAGTATTTAACTATTTGTTATTAAATAAAGTAAAATAAAGTTAAATATCTTGGTTTTTGATTTTGTTTTTGTTTTGTTTAAAAAACTTGTAATATATATTGTAATAAAAGCCACAGCAACAACAAAAATATGAATTCATTTCATTTTTATTGTGAGTCTTTTTTGGTATAACAAATTTTCCTAACATATATCGATGGTCACTGATACTAGTATCATCATAGAACACGTAAAATTTTTTCTTGTAGTTCGATAAAATGTCATCTTTTATCGTTCTAGTGGAGCTTGAAATCCTAGTAGCATATAACTCGTTTGTTTCATTTATAATAAAGTAGCGGTTTAAGAGTAATGTTGAAATATAATTACCTAGTTGAGTCTGTGAACTGGTTTTGCCCAAAATGTCAATATTAAGATCACCTACAGCGAGTTTGGTTTTTATAAGCAGACAAACAATCATCTAAAAATGATAAGAATCTGTGATGAAAAGTGTGTGGTGGTTTATATATACCCGTGACATACAAATTTAAATTTCTAGAATAAGTTACCACGCATTGGTTTTCGCCAAAATTATAAGAATTTACTAAAGTAAAATCTAAATTCCGATGGACAAAAATCGAGACACCTCCACCAGCACAGCGATTTTGGTCGCAATTTGAGGTTTGAGTTGAGAATTAACGGAAGGTAATAGTGTTGGTAATTTGTATTGGTGTTCAAAAAATAGAGAATAAACATTTAAAAAATAAAAAAACAATTCAGTGTTATCTCATGCGCACAAAAGGAATGTTGTACATATTTTTATTTCCAGTAATTTTCTGTAAAATTTAAAACTGAAGGATTTAATTGAAGGATGATTTAAAGATAAATAAATATTAAGTCAGAAAAATATTTATAAACTATAATTTTATTAATAATTTTTCGGTTTTCAATTTACCTATATGAACATAAATAAATAATTTTGAATTTAAGCTTAAAATGTACAATGAGCTCCCACAAGAAGATTTGCACAAAGGGTAATTTGGATTTTTGACATTTCCTTCAGTTTTGCGCGATAATTTTCGCTCTGTTAAGTTGACACTTCAATTTAATGAAACTGAAAGAACATTTCTTAAAGGTTCGCTGGGCAGTAACATGTAAACTCCATATACCGCACTGTTACGTTAAATTTCTTAAATGTTGGCTGGTTCTTTCTTAAATTAGTCAATTTGGCTTAGATTAGTGTTAATTCCAGCGCAGGAAAGGGAGGATGTATGTCGTGTGATTTTTCATCATTAAAAATTATTATTAAAATAATAGTTTATAAATATTTTTCTGACTTATTTTCCATTTATGGTTAATATTTATTTATCTTTAAATCCTTCTTCAATTAACAATTTTATTAGTTGTAAATTTTACAGAAAATTACTGGAAATAAAAATATGTACAACATTCCTTTCGTGCGCATGAGATAACACTGAATTGTTTTTTTATTTTTTAAATGTTTATTCTCACATAACTAAAAAAAAAAAGCTAAAAATATCAAGAATGTGACCGACGAAGAATGTATAAATTAAAAACCATTTATTTATGCTGCTTTTTGTTTTTTATATTGAACGAGCAATTTTTTTGATTGCGGACAAGTTGTACGATTGAGTGCTCCAACAGCGCAAATTTAGCGATCACCGTGATCGCTCATTTTTTACCTCACCGTAAGCATTACACAATATTTCGTCTAAAAAAGAACGAATACCGACGTAATATATATTGCAGTAGTATTTGTAAACGGTTAGTTTAAGAAATCGTTTGATAGATGGTGCTGTTATGTCGGTAAAGTAGATATGTGAGGTCAAATTGAGCGATCACGGTGATCACTAAATTAGCGCTGTTGGAGCACTCAATCGTACAACAGGGTAACCCCCAAATGCCACTCGAATAAGTTATTTTGGATTAAAATAATTCTTTTATTCCGTAAATAAATATTTTTTTTATTAATTAATTTTTTAAAATAATAAAATTCAAAAAATCATCGAGTTTACAGGTAAATTATCACATTTAAATAATTATTGATAAATTCAACCTTTCTTAATTCAAAATATTCAAAATATCTAAGACTAAAATATGTACTTACATGATTTGGTAGATACTCCTGATGATGGCCTAACAAGCCGAAATCGATTGGGTGATTTTTTAAACTTATAAATATTTACATAATTTGGATTTGATATTTAATATATTAATTAATAGTTATTAAATTAATTATTTTTCTATTACACTGCACTTTAAAAATTTTCTTGTGCTTATGTATACTTCACATCAAAGTAAAATTTAGAATGATAAAACACTTGGAAAACAAAAAATTAAATAAGTGGATTGGTCATTAGTTCCGCTAGTTGACATCAGGTGCCTAACCATTTATATTCATTCTCACACATTCAAAAAACCGAACATTTTATTTTATAATTTTATACATCCGTCTCATGTTTTTTATATGCCACCTCATACAAAACACTTCTCGTTTTGGAGTTTTGTTAACAAAGTAAAATGAATGTCTCGGTTACAACAACAATAGATAGAAAAACATGAATTCCTCATGTTAGAAGATAGGGAAAAATAACTCAAGGCGAGCGGAAGCAATAAAAAGTTGAACCGATTTCACCCGCTTAGCTTATTTTTGATACTTACCATCATGAGAAAACACACTAATGCAATAAAAATATTTAACGGCACACAATTGAAATATGTATATTATACGCCCTGTATATATTCAAAATTCTCAATCCTCGTTTTGCGACCAAAATCAACGTACAGTTCTGTTATCTTCGAGTATTGTGAAATGCTGTAGAGCCATTTAAATTAAAATGTTCGGTTTCAAATTTGTCTAAAAAGGTTTCCGCAAGTATAATAATATCTATATTTTGATTTAATGATGCCAGCAAAATTTCGAGCTCATTCATTTTGTTCATAATCCTGTTGATGTTTAAATAGCAGATGTTTAAACTCAAAATATTGTTAGTTTCCCTACCAAAATCAGAAAATTTAACAAAATGCTTGTTGTTGTTGTTGATGTTAGGTACATTATCCATAAAAAATAATCTAATAGTATAATTCAAATGTTGTTGAAAATTTAATAAAATAAAAAATAATAATATAATTTAAATGAAAGGTGAAAGAATCTTCTTGAATTTAGAAGCTAATATTTGAAGTAGAAACCACCATTAAATACAATTCAATACAATGCTTTTAAAATAATAAATAATTAATAGTTTAATCGAGTTACCTATTCAGATTATTTGTGTTGTAACAAAAAAATGAAAAATAAAAATATAAAAATTAAATTAAGATTAAAAAAATCAGAAAAAAAAGAAAAAGAAATTTAAAAATTCCAAATTGAGTACAAAATTTTGTTATTTAATTTTTGTGACATCACTGTCCATATGATTTTTGGTTGATCATCTTCGGTAACTTTAATATAAACGTTACTGTGACGAAACCAACAGTATTTTATTACATTTTCCGCTTTAAATCTAAAAGTTATTTCATGATTATGTTGTTGGTAGCGCTAAGCCTGTCACGAATGTTGATGGTAACATCTCCACTAGATGACGTAGGATAGAGTTGTTTCAATTTTATTGGTCCATATGGTACGGGTCTGGTTCATAACAATATTTTTTGCGTCAACAGTTTTGAACTTTATAAAAAACTGGTTGAAGTTTCCCCTCCCACTACGGCCACTAATCCATTTAATTTTAGAATGATATCAGACACATTATTAATGTTATTCGGAAATCCACTTACGAATATTTCACAATTTAAGTTAACTAGCTAGGCAATGGTGTTAATTTTTTCTTGGAGGCCGTCAATTCGGGTTTTAATTTGGCTTACCTCGGTGTTCGACAAATATAGGTTGTATATCAGGGGTGGGATGTTGTAACATCCCTTTCGATTCGAATTCGATAGAGTTTATGTCTCTTGTTTCAAGAATAACATTGTATTCTATTTCAATTTTTGACTATGTTTTTTCTATTGCGATCTCTTTTTGTTCCGTACTTTTCCTTTCCTTCATATCTATTAAGTATAGCTAAACAAAAATTTGAGAGACAAATAATCATGAATATAAGTAGAAATAGAATGTGGTTTTATTCGAGCAAGCTGAGATAGCAAGAAAAAAAGCATAATTGAAAAACGAAATATAGTACAATTTTATTCTTGAAACAAGAGACATAAACACTAGCGAATTCGCTTGAAAGTGATGTTAGAGCATTCCACCCCAGTACTATTTCTATATGATTCTAATTCTACACAAAACCCTTGGTGATTCCCAATCGAATAGTCTAACAAAACTTGAGCTTGAGGCGTGTTATGTCAAACGTTATTTTTTGTTTAGTTTCCTCTCTCTCTTTTTTTATTTTTTATTATTAATTTCCATAGTCCTACTTAAATATAAACGCTATTTTTTGGGTAGCTAAATGAAGTTAATTATTTTCATATATGGACAAGATAATTTAATTGACAGAGTTCAGAGATAATTACTTGGTATGTATTTTTCTAAATGTTATGTATGCATCTTAAAGAGCAATAAAACGAAGTTAAGATGCATTGTAAATATTTTATTTTATTTAGGTAATAAATTTAACAATTTTTCAGTTCAATATTAATCGGTTAAAAAAAAAATACACAAAGCCTTAATTATATTACACCTAATACATAATAGACATTTTCAAATACAGTAGATTTACTTGTGTAAGAGATTTCGATTTAAGAAGTGTACATTAATTATAATTTTTGTAAAAACAGATTCACTTATAACAGATATTTGATGTCCGTTATTTTGACTTAAATAGTAACAAATTTCCTTTTCAGTAATGTTACAAATTGGCACGATATCTTTACTAGGAATCTTAAGATGCCTCTGTTTTTATATTCTACAAGTAAATTGGTTGAATCGGTACCTTCGAGACACATACGGCACTTAGAACAGTGAAGCGATTTCTTTAACCTAAAAACTATGAAGCCGGCTACGCCGGCTACTACACAACGTTTTCAACATACTCAGACACATTTGGATAACTAAATAATTCTTCATTGTCAGAAAGAAAAGCAGTTGCATGGCTTGTCAGATTATTGTTGTTGTTGGAAAGCTCACTGCTAGGTTGAAGCAAGAGAAATCTGTCAGTGGATAAATTTATAGCACTTAATGAAGGTAAGATTAGATAGAGGAAGCAATTACCTAATCTTGATTCAACTATTTGTGTATGAACCAAGAGCCTTTTGTATGCCGTAGAGAACTGTCGTACTGTGGGATTATTGTTAGACGGTATCTAATGCTACCGAAAAAAAAGCTCAAGATAGACCTGGTTAAGTTTAAAAAATGGTACAAATTTACGAAGATTGGTTTAATGTATAAATTAAAAATTAACTCTTTAAACTCAGAATAATACCTAAGCCAGTTAATAAAGCCAGTTTTACGAGATGACATAATAAGGGGTTGAAAACTGTTGCGTACCTTTGTTAGTTCCTCTATGTTTGCTGCTCAAATAGGTTATTTAAATCCTCTTCCTCATCTTCAGCATCCCTGAAATTTCAGTAGTTTGAGTCGGTTCATACAAAGCTCTAGAGCATCCGCAACGGAATTGTTTAGAGGTTGAGTGGCGAGTCTAACATTCATTTTTTGATTTTTGAAATAAACGTGAGCCAGCCGTTGGAAATAACCAAATTTTCAGTGACAGAATCAATGTTGACGACAAATCTGGGATTTAAACTTTCTAAATCCGTATCTTTTCTTAAAATTGTTTTACATCCTAAAAGATTTGCTACTGAAAAGTTTACAGGACAACCTTCAAATGCTACCCCAATTATTTTAACCCTCGTAGCGTAAAGATTGTGAAGGGAGAGAGACAGTAAATTATGCTTTTGTTCGCTATTTAAAGACACTATAGCAAAATATCCTAGGGGTAACTCCCATTTTTTATTGATCCCTACAGCCATAAACACAAGAATCTGTGTAGCTGCCTCTTCATTTTCAGCATTATCCCCAAAGTCTACACAGCCTACTGATCGTTTACCATCCCATTCTACTTGACTACGAACGCCCATTTCGCCAAATACAACATTACAAAAGACCTGTTAATTACAAGTAGTCGCAACGTATGGAAAGATTCCTCTATAAATCAAGCCTTTCCCGCTACGCATTTATACCACTCTCCAATTGTTTTGAGATGAGGCAACAAACCACTAAAGATTTACCGAACGTAATCATATCCTTTTGGGGAATAAATATTGAGGTTCACAGCGAACGTTCGAATTTCAAGTGGATATTTTTTCGGTAGCGATAATCCTTTCGATTTAGGAAGCTTAATTTTTAAAATTTCCTTTATGGGCTCTGACATCGACAGCAGATTTATAAGTTGTTCTTCTTGTAAGACATTTTGGCTTCGAAATTATTCCCAAACTATCTATTTTCCTGTTACGGCGAGAAATTTTTTCTTTTTTTTTCGCCTGACGTTGAGGTCTTTAAAGAGGTTGTCAAAGTAACCTTTTTCGGCTGAAAAGAAAAACGTTATTACAGCATCAACGTAATAAAATCCAAACTTATTAACACCTATAGCAGGTGATGAATCTTCTGAACTGATTTCTTTTGAAATATTTTTTTGTTTCAATATACATTGTATCCTCTTCATCCTGCTCAGTCTCTGAAATAACCTCAGTTGAATTTAACGAAGAACTGAAACTGAATTCCTCTTCATTTACCAACATTGGAATATTAGTGAATTCTTCTTGGTACGTTAGCCTCTTTGTCGCCTTCTATTAAATTCGACAAATTTATCTCCAAGTTCGTTCATTGTGTTCGTTTTAGTGAGGATGACGTCGATGGATAGATGGTTGGAATAGCATTTGCTCTTAATTGTTTGCATAACCGGTTAGCTTCGATGTGCGTTTTCCATGTAAGCCTTCTATCTAAATGTAGGCCGATATTTAACGTTTTGTTGTTGTGCTAGAACGATATTGTTAAGTCTTACAGCGGACAAGTAGATTTACGCTCGTTGACCCTAATTCTCCATTTAGCTAGCCATTTCTCTATTTCCTCTAAATTATCTTGTAGATTTCTTAATGATATCGTGGGGGTTTTTGAAACTTTTACATATTTTGGTGTTGGTGGGTTTGCTGTACACGTAGACCAAATATAACAGTGGACCTAGCACACTGCCTTATGAAACCCCCCAGCTATGATTTCGTAAAAATTGGTGGTAACTGTCTTCTAACTTTGTGTATAAGTCCTTCATGTCACACTTTATAGAAAGCTTGCTCAATGTCTAAAAACACTACAAAGTAGTTTTTTTTGTTCTAAAACCTCCTTGATTTTAGATACGATTCTACGAACATCTTCTACGGTTTGGTGTTCTTCTCTAAATCCGAATTGATGATCAGGAATAATTTTTTTCTCATGCAAATTGGTTTAAGTTTTTGTATGAGCAAATTCTCGAATGCTTAAAAAGAGTCGGTAGTAAACTGATTGGGCGATATGAGATTACTTTTGTTTCATCTTTACCATGTTTTGGAATCATTATGGTTAGCTCAGGAAAGTAGCCTGTTCTCATTATACCATAAAAAATGTATGTTATTAGTTTACTTATCAGATCATGCCCAGATGGTTTCCTTGGATCAATTGTATTTAATGGCACCACTTGTATTTATTTGGCTGGATTTCCTCAGCTTCTGCATCATCAGGTATCAATTTGGGACTTCTAATTTGTTCGTTGGGTGTTAATAATTTACTAAGGTGTTGAGCTAATTATATGCATCACTATGCGGAGGACATGAAAGTATCGGTCGTTTCAGCTTACATGTGGCCTTCCACATGGGTCACTGAGGTAATGTTGAACCCCTTCATCACATTCTTTTAATAAGGTCAGTTTAAAGTTTATGATTGCTTTATTTAAATTTGATTTTAGTGTAGGCGATCTGTGTAGTTGCCATTGACTGCATATTGAACGTATTATCAGAGTTTAAAATGGGATTTCAGTTTGCTCTTCGCTCGTCATTTTTGTTCAAGAGCGATAATAAAAACTATTAAAAAGCTCTTTATAAAGAGCGATATTGTAAAAAAAAAAATATCGCTCTGAAGAACTGGAGCTTTATTTTTATTATAAGGCTATTGCTCTTCCACTATTGCGTTTGTGTTATCATCTTTTCGCTCTTTGTTATTGCGCTATATTGAGAAAATAAATACGCTCTGCTCTGATGAATAAAAATATCATTATTATATTGCTCTTGCTCTTGTTATAACGGCAAACGGTTAAATTCAAAACCTTCTAATTTTCTCTAGAAAGTCAGATTGTTTTATTGGCGAAAAGATGCACGGGCATTGGAAATGGGATTCTAAAATGATTTTTGGGTAAAGTTCTGGATTCTGGCCAACTAGGACGGAACTTGGCTATTTCTTAACCGATTATGATACAATTTGACACGTGCGTTGGAAATGGGATTCTAAAATGATTTTTAGATGAAGTTCTCGAATATGGCCAATTATGGTGGAACTTGGCTATTTCTTAACCGATTTGAGTGAAATTTTACATTTGCGTTGGACATGGGATTCTAAAATGATGTTTAGGTGAAGTTCTGGAATATGACCCATTGGGATGGAACTTGGCTATTCAAAAATAATTTAATGTCAAATTTCTCTAAAATCGGTTAAGGAATAGCCAAGTTCCATCACAATTGGCCATATTGCGTATGTCAAATTTTTCTAAAATCGGTTAAGGAACAGCCAAGTTCCATCAAAATTGCCCATGTTCCAGAAATTTATTTAAATATCGTTTATCGAACTTTCTTTATTTAATGATATTCAAAGAGAAATTCGTGGGTTACAGAAAATTTTGCTCCCTAATGTATTGTGGCGGTTCACGCATTTACACATGCGTTCGCCACCACACGGTCAGAACAAAACAAGAACAGACAGAAACGCAAACGGAAACACTAATACAAAAACGGACAACTGAACTACTGTCTCTTCCAGACAACGACGGACAAGACAAAATAGAAAAAATAAAATTACAGTCTCATCTCGGATTTCATGCTGAGCGCACGCGCGCTCATTAAATAAGTGAATAAAGGCACAAAATGATGGTGGTGGCAAAATAACAAATAAATCATGTGTACATGAATAAATTAATTAATACTAAATAAGTTGGTAAAATTAAATTAATAAATATATCTAATCAAATAAAATTTTAAAATAAATTACATTTAACATAAACTAAATAATTAAATTAAATATTCTTATGAATACGACCAACAGTATTTTCTTCAATGGCTCTGTAGAATGGATTGGGAGCGACCTTTATAGCTTTTACGCTCACTGTTTTAAGAGCAAAATTAAAAATAAAAATTTAAATCACTTTGAAAGAGCGAAATAATTTTTTTTTGTGTTTATCAAAAGAGGGTAAGAGCGTAAAAGCAAACTGAAAAAAAATTTTATTGGGAACAAGAGCGAAAATTTTTATAAAGAGCTCTAAAAGAGCGATAAATTTAAACTCTGCGTATTATGATTAACAGCTGTTGAATATTCTGCCATAGTTTGTTCTAATTTAAGTCATTGCGCTGCATCAATTTCAAGTTTTGTTTTTATCGGAATGTTTAGAGAATATTCTTTGCTTAAAGTAGACTTGAATTGAGTCCAATTAGTATGTTGATTCGTCAGTAATCTAGGTGGCGATAATATTAAAACTTGCATGTTTACAATGCCACCCTTGTAGACACCTCCCGTAAGGAACTTATTTCCCAGAGTTTTGTAGTAATTTGCAAACTGATGTCTTTTAACTGAACGTTTCGTTGGACAATCAACTGCAGATATGGTGCATTTTCCTATCCTTTCCTACAGACAGATGCTAGTTGTTTGTATATCCCCCTCACTATATATTTGGAGTTCATAATGTCTTATTCTGTTCTTAATAAGGATAGCAGTTCCCCCATGTGATTTTCCGCTAGGATGGGTGGTGTCATAGAAGGTGTATCTTTTGATTTTGAGATGGATCGTAGTTGTAAAATGTGTTTCAGAAATCAGCGTAATATCGATGTTGTTTTCAACAAGGAAATTGTGTACCTCTATAGTTTACGTTGCCCTAGTCCGGCTAACGGTTTGCAGCAGTTTCTACAGTGGGTACATTTTAAACCCGATTTACGTTTGTTTGGCTCCTCCACTACAAGTTTTCTGTTCAATATATACCTGATATCATTGATCGCGTTTTTACCCTTAGGATTTGTTACTTCGGCTTCGAGGTTTTCTGCCACGATTTATAATGTTAATTACGTTTTGCACCTTGAAATTAATTTTTGTTAGCTCTTCGCTTATTTCCTCTAGCTGTACATTGGACTCGATCCCTTTTACCACGACCATGATTCCTTTTGCGCTCTTTAAACAGCATGTGTAAAAATAATTATCATTTTTTTCAAGAGCGGCTACAATTTTTCTGTATCCGTCGATGGTTTTGGTTTGAATCCAGGTTTCTCTGATGTTACCACGTTTAATGTGGGCAATAAAAATATGCTTACTTGTTTCTTCATTTGGCATTGTCAATAACAGTTTTGATGGTGCCTCTCTCAATTAGAATGGAGGAGGTCCGTTTTTAGCCTCGTTAGGTAACCACCTTTAATTTGTAGAACTTCGAATCGGTTACCAGATCTTATTTCGGATGGATTTTACTTTACTGTCGTTAGGTTTGATACCGCCTCCTCTGTTGATTTTGGGGTTCTTTTTCTTTTTGACGGCACCGCCACATAACGTTCAATTCCACTAATGTTCGTGGTAGAGATATGTATATTTTCATTAACTTCATTTTCAATGTTTTGCACAATTTTATTATTTGAGTCACTCGTATCACTTTCGTTTTCATTCATTGCAATGTTTGATAAGCTAGCACATTTTAATTTGAAGTTTTGTATTTCAATCAAACTTGTTGACACTGCATTGTTTTTGTGACCATAGATCGCTGTTTTTGGGCTATTCATTTTAGGGTTAACTCTACATATATTCATTTAAGTTTGATATTGACTGTGATTGATGATCAGCTGGAATCTTTTTCGGCGAGAATGGACCCATCGTCATGTTTTTCACATTGTACAAAAAAAAAATATTTTTAAGTTCACACTCGTAAAAGTAAGTAAATTTAAACAACGTAAAACTAAGTAGTTCCCGATATGATTTCTATACGTATTTACTGGTTTAAACTACATTAATGTTACAATGGCTGATTGGGAAGAAAAATCAAACATCTTTATTGATTTTTCCCATTTTTTATTTTATTACAAAAACATTTTGTTCAGATTTGTTATAAAAAAAAAGAAAATAAATAAATAAAAAGGTTGTGCGAATTTATTTAAGATCAATGAATCTGATGTCATCATTATTCAGGTATTTAATCATTTTTACCCTTAAATCAATTCATCCCCCCTAAAAAATTTGATGATACTACTTCTTCGGGTGTTGCCCTTCCAAGATACGCACACATACCTCGAAACAAACAAATATCCTGTGTGAGCTCGCTCACAAACAATAATTTAGTTTTTTTATGAAAATTGTAAAATCCAGTAAAAAAAAAAACAAAACCGGAGAGAAAAACCATTTTCCATGTTTATATTTTACTTTTAATCTACGAAAATTAATTTGAAAACTTTTTTGTTTCTTCTGTACTTTAGATAGAAAACGATTGTGGGATTTTTCTGTTTTTATTTATGTGTGTGGAGCTTTTTATTGATCGATATTTTTTTAAAGGTAGAATTTTATTTTTTTGAGTGGTTGTTGATTTCTTTTATTTTTTTTTTTTGCTCTTTTGTTTGGAAAATATCTTTACATTTTTTTTTTGTTTGTTGGTTTTGTATTCCTGGGGAATAGACGATGATGAATAAAATAATACTAAAATGTATTTTCCTTTGTTATTTTATAGATATTTTATTTTACTGTTGGAGATATACACAGATACAGGATTAGTCGGTATGTTTAATGGTTTGTGTATTAGTTAAAAAGAGCTCTTGAAATGGATGGCGCAAGAAAATTATTGCAATCTCATTTGATAAGATATTGAGATTTGAGAAAGGAGTTTTTCATTTTTGTTTCTGTTCTTCTTAAAATAACGTAATTCATTTGTAATTTTATTTACTTCCAAAAATTAGGCCGATTATTAATTTTTAATACTGAGTGGCAAATGTCTCTGTTTATATATTAACGCAATGTTATCATGATTGACAGTTATTATTTTTGTCTAAAAAATATTTTTTACCTTTCCCACTAGAACAAATTTATAATTGGTAAGTATTGTATCGACTTTTCCAGAACATCAATTTTTAATTTTTCGAGTCCACTGGTTTGATTTTTTTTTTCCAACTCTCAAAAATATTAGATAGTTTTGGCTGACATTCTGTACAAAGTTATAGTTTTTGTTAATGAGTAAATTGTTTTTAATTTCGGGACCATTCGGGTCATGGAAGCGAAAAAAATAAATCGATTTCTATAGTTTCAAACAGTTCCCTAAATATATTACTTAAGACGTTTTAACACAAAATGAATAAGTAACGTGTAATTTGACAGATTATACTTTTATAATTATATTTATATACATAATATTCGTCAAATGTGTGAAATTTAAACATTGATTGATAATTTTCTTCGTAAAGTGTTTTTAAAAAATCGTTTCTAAAGACACCACATATAAAGTACAAACTACAAATGTATAATTGTTAACATCTAAGGAAGAAGTATCGTCCGAGGAGTCGAATGGACTCGACTTTTTCTTTTTATACAAACAACTGACGTCAGTCGAACTTAAATTGTGAAATACGTATGAAATTGTCATCGACTATTATTTAATGATTTTTATGTCTATTTTTAGTTGACATAAAGATCCATATTGTTGATAGAGTTGATACCATTTCAGTATTCTTAATGAAAAGTATAAAACAACTCTATAAGAAAGCGGACCTTTTTAGTTACAACTATCTACTCGACTATAGTCTCATAAAATTTCTTTTGGATACGCAAAACTTTGTTTGATTAATTGATTAAAGGAGCTACAAAGTTACTGAAATAACTTTAAAGACATTAATTTCCGTAATTTTTGTTTGACGTTGTGCAGAGAAAACACAGGTATGATTAAAATTTTGCTTTAGAATCGGACTATGATTTTTTATAGCCTAGCATTTCTCGAAAAAATCATATTTAACGAATCTAAACTGTTTATAAAAGAATTCTAGGGATAAAGACTCGCGTTTTATACAATTTAAACTTTTTGAAGATGTTTTTAATGTTGAACAAATGGCAAATGGCATAAGGTCCATTTAATTAACAAAAGATAAGGCTATTATTCAAAGTTAATGGCTCCTTTGAACAATCTCTACGAAATCCTTGTTAATGGTCGAGAAAAAATTACTCGTAACTGGCCCATCCTATCCGTCCAGAAATTAGCTAAACTAAAAAAAAATTGTTTTGGTCTTAAATTAAAGCCTATCATTTCTACTTTTAATTGCTTTATAGTCCTTTTGAAAATTAGAAATAGCGGCTGAGATAATATGTCAATTAGAATAAATGATGATTAACAAAAAAATGTCTTAATCGTTAAAAAAATGTTCTTAATCATTTTTCTGTCTAAATAATGAAATACTAACATTTTCATGAAAGTGAAATTAAAACACCATATAAGGTAAAAACCTTAACAAAGATGTGCATTTTGACTTTTTTTTCCATTATGTCTAATTTGACACTTTCGCTGCCACGGATGCTGTGGTGAAACAAGAATTTTTTCCATATACCACGCCACCTACACATTATACTTCTTTTATCTCTACCAAGCCTCTGACGCACCGGAGTGTCATGAATTTGTATCTCGCTATAGGCCGTTGATACACCGGAAGATCAATTTTATTCTCAATGAACACAATATAAAACAACAACTACATAAACGCAAAAATTTGAATAAATAATGGTAAAACAATAAAAGGAACAGACAACAAACAAAACTTTTGAAATGCTGGAGTCCTTCATTTTCCGAAGTGTGACTTATGTATTATATTAAAATGTTTCAGACATAACTGTTATTTCTTTCCGCACTTTCCACAAGATATACTGACATATTTGGCCTTTTTATTTGCCTCCTTAGGGCCAACCCGACTAGAAATTTGTTTTTAATACAATTTGCAACGACTTCTTAGTTTTTGGATTGACTTCGATTTTTTGGAAGTTTCCTTAAGATAATGCTCTTCTTTTTCCCAATCCGTATCCGAGCCTTCTTCAAATTCAATCATGGACAAAATCAAACGCCATTTAAAGTCAGCAACTTCCGTTATTTTGTGACAACTGTTATAAAATATCATAGCCTTAACTATATTGCTGTATTTAACAGCAATTTAAACGTTAATTTATGATACCATCAAATGGTTTTTTGAAGGCAAGAAAAATAGCAAGATAATTTATCCAACACGTCGCCGCCTTGCTTAATCTTATTGTATCAAAGAATAATGTTAGGTTTTGTAATTTCTTACTTATTTCTATTTTTGTTTGCAACTTCCATTGTTCCGAATTCTTTAGTTGATAAGAAATATACTTCGCGTTTGTCCCGCCATGCCCCTACTAAAATTTCATTATTTTCGAAGCAAATCGATTTTCCTTTTTTAATTATGGAAAAACTGGAATGCCTTTTCGATTATTGCGAGTTCGTGCCCTCTTAGATGAGAATTTTGTTCTATGTGAGTATAGCTTTGTAAAACCAACAATATTTGTGGGCTTTTCCTTGAAGATATTGGCGGAATGATAATCTTGCTCGAAATGGAATCATAGATTCATCAATAACTAACTATTTACCTAAAAAGTGTAATTTATACGTATTTCGAACAAAAATTTGTAATATTTACCTGTACGTCGATTTTGGTCGCAAAACGAGGATTGAGGATTGAGAATTTTGTATATATACACGGTGTATAATATACATTTTTCTATTGTGTATTTTTATTTTCAAACTTGTAAGAATTGTATTCTAATAAAAATAATTTATTTATAAGTTAGTTGATCACGACACAGGCACTTCTTTGCTCTATAAAAATTATATAATTCCAAATTAATATAAAGATAAATTAATTTTATTATAATTGTTATTGTGTTCTCTCTATTGTTATGTTTTTTTGTTCTTGATATGTATTACGATAAATCTTTAATCCAAAGTAATTAGACTAAAGCATTAATATTTTAACTCTCTTAATACAATCATAATAAACTTATTCTTTTCCTGTATATATGTATGTACATACACGAGGAATGTATACCATATACAAATAAATATAGTACATAAAATAAAATGTAATTTCATTAATCAATTCTATCAAAACGATTTTTTTTTGCGACCTTAAGTAGATAATGAATAGAAAATCGATTAGTTTCGCTAGATTGTTGTCAACGTTGTTGTAAAATTTGGTCTCTACTTTTATTATTTTAATTCATCGATTACGTACATAATACACAAAATTAAAAAGTAAAAAATGTATAATTAATATTATAAAAGATTTAACAAAACAAGAAAACATACCAAAACCTTTCAACATGTGCTGAAAAGTTTCCTAATTTCTACCTATGTAATACAGGATGTTCCAATTTGAGAATGATTTTTAAATTTTTACATTTAATAGTACAAAGGGCTCCGGTTTAGTAGTGAAAAATAATGTCTTGTAAGTGACTTCCTTTTGCTGTACGGCAAGCTGCCATTCTTTTACCAAAATTTCCGATGATATTCTGGCATAACTGTGGCTCAATTTCTTGAATTGAAAATTCCCATTAAAATTATCTACCCTAGGTCATCAATTGACCTAATTGGCATTAACCTTTCCTTTTCAATAGTTCCATAGACAAAAAATTTAGGGGTGTTAGATCGCAAGATCTAGGCGGCCAATTAATTTTTTCTCTTCGAGAATGTTTTCGATTAACAAAGCGTTCGCGCAGAAGAACATCAATTATTAGTTCTGCTGAAAACACATATTCTGAACATCCTTACCTTCCAATTCGTCAAACAAAAAATGTAATCATATTCCGATATCGAAGTCCATTTATAGTAACAGCAATCCCAGTTTCGTTTTAGAAAAAATACGATCCGATTACTCCAGCAACCTAAAAACAACAGCAGAGAATCACTTTCTGTGGATGCATCCGTTTTTCCATTATTTCTCGTGAATTTTATTCACCCCGGATTCGACAATTTTGTTTGTTTATAAATCCACTCGTTATCTTAATCTTGTGTGCTTTCAAACTAAGATGTTTTGCGCAAAATTCTGAATAAAGTGGATAGTGGAATGTGTAATTGCTGTGAACGATGACGAATTGATGTTTATGTACTCTCATTAAAACTGGCACTTACAGGAGCAATATTTTGTTCTGAAGACCAGTACGATGGTATAATTCTTTTTTTCATCCTCTACCGAACCAGTTTCCACAAATTTTGCAACAATTTTTCGAATGACCAAAATTGCCGGACAATGTTCTCTTTCATATTATAATACATTGTTGTCTACTATTTTTCTACATTGTCTGCATTTTCTACGTCGAAAACTATTGTCTACGTTATTGTCGACCTCAAAATAGGTGTAAACGCACATCACTGGTTTTCCGAGTTTTCGTCGTATTAAATTAAAAGTGAGTACTGTATGGTTCTGATACATTACAGTACCAAGTAAAATGACGATGCGCACCATTTTTCCGTGCTGTGTGTGTTTTACCTTAAAAGACATTATCATGCCCATACGTTTACCTAGTTAGGTCATTTAAACAATCTTTAATCAAAATATTTATCAACCCTTTACATTCCTTCTGTGTTATAATTCCCATAAATATAGTTTTGAACAATATCATTGAGCGTTTTGAATTCGTGATATCAGTCGTGTAACAACAAGGGATTAAACACAAAATAATTTATAAAAGACAAAACACACAATAAAGAACTTAATTATTTTTGTTGTACACATTATCTAAGACAAAACATACACACGTATATAATGTGAGTAAGAGAAAATCTTAATCTTTCATTTTCATTTCTTGAAATAAAATCCATAAAAATTTGTTGTTATTTATATTTAATGTTTATATTTCAAATGGTAATGTTATTTTCATTTATCCTACATGAAGTGTACAATATCTCAATCTGAATGTATGTACCCCGGAATATAATAAACATATACATATACATAATACATATATGTAACGGGTTGGGAATGGTGAAAATGGGTATGGTTACACTGTACTTACTTCCTTATAATATCAACATCATTCTTATCGTAAAATAAAAGATGAAAGGAAAATATAAAAAAAACGAATATCTATAAAGTAACAGTTGGAAAATTCATCGTTCGGCGAACGATTTGTATATTATGTGGTAGGAGCAGCGAGAGCAAACAAACACAAGATAAAAATATTATACATGCACTTATTCCCACACATGTGTATGTATATGTACTCAATAAAATGATATTAAATTTAAAGACAAAGGGAAAATATGAAGAAAAAGGAAAATTTTTCTACTCCAACAAAAGGATGTAAAATGATTTTCTCGTTGTGATGTTGTCTTAAAGAAAAACAAAAAAAAATTCATAAGTAATAAGATGACATAAGGAAAACACGAAGAAAATGAAAAAGAAAACATGGAAATTTATTATTAAAATATAATAATTTTTAATTCATATCTCGCACATGATCATGACATTTTTGTTGTTGTTGCTTGCTGTCTTGTGTGTAGAAACATAAACATGTAAATCAAAACGATTGTAATAAAAACGTAGCTGTAATGATTTTTCGTTGTTGCTGTCGGTGGTGTGTCGTCTTATAGTACTGTACACATTTTGATGTCTCGATACTCAAAACTGCGAAACATTTTTCATCAATATTGAGTCCAAATTGGTTGGTACACGAGTACCATACTAAATACCATAAAAATTGATTTGATGTAAAAAATCGATAGGCGCCAATATGAATATCATATTATTGATGGGACGCAATAATATTTTTCCAAATCGTTTAACTTTGTGGCATGAATCTAGTTTCAACGTCTAATGAGTTTGAAAATATTTCGTAACGATAATTGTCTTGTTTTTGTCTGTAAGATTTAATGATACTAGTAAGGGTACCGGGTATGTCTAAAAAATATTTATATACCTATATTATGATTTTTTGTACAACAAAAAATGTCTTGTTCAACAAGTTATAAGTAATTTTCATCTCCGGCAGACATGCTAGATTTCATCAAATTGGTTAAGAAAAGCCAAGTTTCATACTAATTGACTAAAATCCAGAATTAATGTAAAAATCATTTTAGGGTTAATCGGGCATATTCGGATTAATATTATTCAGTTGTGTTAAGCCAAGTTTAAACCTACCCTATAGCATCGCAATGCCATAGTATATGGTAAATTTCGGTTATATAAAAAGCTAAGTGCGTTGATCTAAAATCCATTTTAGAATCCTACGAGTATTCCAATCGTACTAAACATGTACATATTGTATTTCTACAAAATCGATTAAGAAAAAGCCAAATAGCGTCGTAATTGGCCGTATTTAGAACTGCATTCAAAAACCATTCTAGAATTCCATTTTCATCACACTTATCGAATTTCTTCAAAATCAGTTTAGACAATCCCATTTAACATTTTCGTTTTTTGGTATATATGTACGTAAGAATATTCGATGGAACGTCTCTTTGGGTCGTTACCCCTCCGATTGCCCTGTCTAATCGTAAGAAAGTCTTTAGACTAGTCTGCTAAGGAATATATTGAGGTAACCATCTCGCCTTTTGTTCTGCTTGTTTATCATAAAACAATTCTGAAGAATATTTTCTAGAGGCTGGCACGGGAATGGTTTGGGGTTTACGTTCACTATACTATTTGTGTAGCGTTGAATAATTCAGGTAATTTTTTTTAATTCAGTACAATATTTTGCATATTTATAAAAAAAAAATTTAGTTTTCTTTACGAGACTTCCTCTGAATTTTTGTTTAATCATTTCAAACTTTAATTTTTTTAAATTTGTTTGTGTGCTTTAAATTCTAATTTTTTAATAGTTCCTGCCCAGCAGGAAATATCAGTCTGAAACATATTTAAATTTGCGTATTGATTAAATCGGTTTTTAAACTTACCAATTGTTGTTTGTATCCATCGATTATCAATATATTTTCATCCAGCGTCTGAAGCTGAACACATGCTTTTAATGGTAAGTTAGAAGGTAAGTTTGTCCTTGAAGCCAGTGATGGTGCATTGCCTATTTGATTAAGACTCGCTTTAAGCCATTCCATTTTTATATGAGTTTGGGTATTTTTATTTAAAATGTTAATTTCGTGGAACTGTATGTGTTTATTTTTCCCCTCTAATGTCCTTTCCAAGAAAATGGTTTTGTCCTTCAAACAACTGTATTATACCTCTAACGGTTCCACCAGTCCCCATTACAAATTCATTGTAATCAAAATTACTTTACTTAAGTAGATAAAATAATATATTACAAATCTGTTTAGAATCAAGATTATTATTCTCGGGTATTATCGCGACCACATTATTTTGATGTTGCTGCTCAACGGAGCCTGAATTGAAAATTAAATTATGTGAGCATTGTAAACCTAGATATGATAGTTATTTTTTAAATCAACAAAAATGAATAAACGAAAATAATAAAAAAATGGAATCTATCTTGTTGTCTTAAACTAATACCCTTAACAGGCCAGGAATTAATATTGTAATATACCAATTCAGCCAATCTTGAAATAAAACGGTATTGACTTAGCCTAAAAGTTATATTTATCTAATCGTGTTTTATTCTGTGTATATTGCATAAACCAATTTAGCTAAATCAAATTTATTAATTCGTAGTCTGTCAATTGGTTAAAAGGTTTTTGATTGTTCCCCAGGTAACTTTCGTTCTGCTGAACCATAATGACATGCAAAATATTTTGTATTAATATTCTCATTAGGGAAATGTTTGACTGCCTTGTTTCTGAATCTTAACGTCCCGACTGAACAAAATTCACGCCATTTGAAGGGAATAGCTCTTAATTTTCTCAGCTAAGTGCAAGTCATCAGGTAAATATTTCAGGTTCCTACTTTAATTCTGACGTCATTCTCAACAAAGCATTTTCTTGTTGTACCGCTTCAGAATAGCTACCTAAAATAAAATAATTATTTGTTAGGTTACTCAATAAGCAAATCGCTTATTAAAATTTGAAATTGGTCGGTTTTACCCCAGTTGCGAGTTGGTCCTGCTCTTGATTTTATTGCTACTATAGGCATTTCGACGATAATTTTTTCGGCCATTTCGAGGGTACCGAAATACAAAGCCATAGTCTAAAAAACGAAGCTTTTTTAAGGGAATTAGAAAAGAGGTAAAAACCAAACTTTTCATAATAAAACACATAAAACATATGGGACATCACTTTTTTTTCTAGGACAAATTTTTAAATGCATACGTCTTAATTATGATCTCTCAACATCGTTTTCATTTTCTTATAATTATTAAATTATTTAAACCAAAATTTAATGAAAATTTCATAACAGCAGCATTCTGGTCATATTGAAATAAAAGCTTACTACGATTCGTTTGGTCATTAAGTCAATATACATTACATAGATGGCAGTGATGGCCGTAAAAATTTGTAAAAATCGTACCAAAAATTACCACCTGGGAAAATTTCAAGTTCAAAAATTGTAGGAAAAGCAAAACAAATACACAAAAATATAGGAACGTGTGATAATTTTGCGATTCAATAATTTTTTTTCGTATTTTTCTGTAAATATTTTAGACATCTTACGTACACTAGTAAAACTAAAGATAAATTTAGCAAGTATTATTTTAATTCGTCAGAACCAGCTTTGATGTATTTTTCAAAATGAAAGTTCGAAAAAATACATTTTAGAAATAATTTAATTTTAATATTTCTGCAATTAATGTTTACTTAATACCAATATAGCCTTCTTGTATATTTTTCTTAAAGATATGTAGAAAACTTTTATATAAACATTTTAGATTATTTTTGCTTTTTTCATTGAAAAACTTGAAGCTAAAAAACACCATTTTTACTATGGATTCCTATGGAAATCATTGAAAAGTTATACCACTAAAAAAGCTTCTAAAAAATACGTCATTAAGATTATGGCTCTATACTCAAGAAGGCGCTGATAATACTCGAACATAGTCGTGTTAATTTTTAATTTTTCATTACAAATAAATTCTATAAGTATTCATTTAAATTGTATTTATTGTAGGTAAATACTAATTTATGTGTGAACTCTGTTTACGCACATTAAACAATAGAATAAAAAAACTTACCAAATTAATGTTCACAAAATCTCAACCTGGAAAACATAAATAACCATAACCTAAAATAGAAAAAAAAGGAGAATGCAAATTAACATGTAGATTAAATAAATACTTACCCTTTACTATTGTATAAAATTTGTTCATCGTGAAAAATAGAATACATAATTAATAATTTATGTAATTTGAATGTAAATAAAACAATTATACTTATCTTCAATATTTAACAAAATAATCAAAATCTTCCAAAATGACAACTCAAATTGTCAAATGCTGGATGAACTCCAATGCATTATTTGGAGTTCAGTGCAACAATAATAACATAGAATTGATCGACGCGATACCTGAATGTGAGCGTCGATACTAACCTTGGAGTAATTTGTCGAACTAATCTGCGCCTTATGGGAAATTTGAAGTTTTTTGTACATTCAAGATTTTGAGTTCACTTGGTAAACATTAAATAAAAATAGTAATAATAAATTAAATAAATCAAATATTTATACTGTCATTTCAATAAAATTCTATTTTATATAATTACTTCAAACATTAAATATAGTTGAATAAAATATTAGTAACTTCAAATTGGTGACGTTATTGTGTAATTAATTATTCAGGAAGCACTACAGTCCATCACGTTTGTGCTTATTTAAATACAAAACAATTTATGTTTTATCAGACCCTTCTAGAGTATAGAGCCATAATCTTAATGACGTATTTTTTAAAAGCTTTTTAAGTGGTATAACTTTTCACTGATTTCCATAGGAATCCATAGTAAAAATGATGTTTTTTAGCTTTAAGTTTTTAAATGAAAAAAGCAAAAATATTATAAAATGTTCATATAAAATTTTTCTACATATCTTTAAGAATAATATACAAGAAGGCCATATTGGTATTAAGTAAATATTAATTGCAGAAATATTAAAATTAAATTATTTCTAAAATATATTTAATCGAAATTTCATTTTGAAAAATACATCAAAGTTGGCTCTAACCAGAGCCTACTCTATAAATAAGAGCCTCCACATTGACTGTATTTTTTACTAAGCTTAAAATAGAGTATATACAATTTTTTCTTTACTATGAAACTATATGGGAAAACGATTGTTTTTATTTACATTTTTAGTCTATATGAATTATGAGCTTTTACATTATTTTTATACGAAAATGTTCATAAAACATGTAATTTTATTTGATTGAAAAATCGAATCATGAAAATGTTTATTTCTTAGTGAAAATCCTCTTAAGATATAAACTAGTGCTAAACTTTTTGGAATGTTGTTTTTGTAAAATACGTCATAACATAAAATTTATAAACAATTATAACCATCTCTTTTTAGTCTCCTTCTAAAAGCATTGCCACATGACAAAAATCTGCCCGAATACAGATTCATATCATGTGACAATGCTTTATTAACGACTTTTGTTTAAACCATAGATGTCGCATACAATTAAAAACATATAAAAAAAATCAAATAGGTGATCGAACCGGTCGGATTCTAAAATCGGTCTGATTTTTGATTCGGTTAAACATATTTTTGGTGGCTTCCCTCTATAGTAATAACTAAATTGTAATAATAATTAATTTAATATATTTTTTTTTATAAATTTACTAAAATTAAACCATTGCTATGAAAGAAATTATGTTAATTTTACGTAAAAAGCTTTCTTTCAAATCGTTTACTCAGCCCGAATCCCTGTTGTTTTTATTTGTGTGTTAAGTGACATCTAGGAATGGGAATAATAAGTAAGAGCTATTTTATTATATACACCGCTCTCAAATGTTATGACAATTCAAATATTCTAAACAAAAACTTATTTTGAATGGGCCATTCATTCTTGGGAATAAAAATCGATGCCAAATATTAATCATGTTGTATTTATTTTCAGATGTGACTTAATTTAAATAATATTTCTAATACTTGAGAAATAAATAAGGCATTTATATTACAGTTAATGTTTGTTGGTTATGTGGTTTATTTGTGATGCATAACAATCTGTAGCCTTATTCTATAAAAACTAAGATAATGTTTACACGTGATAAACAGTGAACGAAAAGAGAATCGAAAAAAAATTAAGGTAATTTTAGTAAAAAATCACAAAGTTTACCCGTTTTCACGTTTACACATTATCTTATTTTTTACAGAATAATGGTGCTGGGTTGATTTAATTTTTTTAAGTTCTTCTCGCTCAATGCATATTATTATTATTTTTTCTCTTTGACTCTCTTTGATTTATTTTAATTTTGGCTGTTCAACGTATTGTCTTTTTTACCATAGATTTTAGTTTTGAATAAGTGATGACGTCATTAAATAGAATATTCTCTTTTTAATACATATTGTTGTTGTAGAACGTTTTTTAATTTAATTCCCTTATCTTCTTTTGATTATATCTGGAAAATGGGGAAGCTTGAGAATCTGTTCTTCAAGTCATTGAGTTGTTTATTAGTGATTTCAGAAAAAATTATTTATCTACGTTTAATTTTTAATTCATATTTTTTCGTCAATCGAAATCGTGTTTTTTCATACAAACTCTATGAAAATAAATTATTTTTTAGTGTTTCTATGTCCTTTATTTTAAAGGCTATATTCATATCAAGTTGGTTCTGCTCTAACAAATTTAAATAATACTTGCTAAATTTATCTTTAGTTTTACTAGTGTACGTAAGATGTCTAAAATGGTTATAGAAAAATACGAAAAAAAATTATTGAATCGCAAAATTATCACACGTTCCTATATTTTGTGTATTTGTTTTGCTTTTCCCACAATTTTTGAACTTGAAATTTCCCCAGGTGGTAATTTTTCGTACGATTTTTACAAATTTTTATGGCCATTACGGCCATCTATGTAATGTGTATTGACTTAATGACCAAACGAATCGTAGTAAGCTTTTATTTTAAATTGACCAGAATGCTGTTGTTATGATTTTTTTTTAATATTTTGTTTTAATAAATCAATTATTACAAGAAAATAAAAACGATTTACTTAAACGATATTCATATATATTGAAATTCAAACATTTATGAAAATATCTCAGAAATCATAATTAAGAATTTGTAACGTTTTCATTTAAAAATTTGTCTTAGGAGAAAAGTGATTTCCCATATGTATTGTGTGTCTTACTATGAAAAGTTTCATTTTTTCCTCGTTTCTAATTCCCTTATAAAAGCTCAGATTTTTTGATTAAGGCTCTATCAAATACAGGGTGCTCTGGTTTTATACTTTGTTTATTTAAACATTCGAATTTTGATGACAGTTTTCCGTTTAAATAATAAATGTGAATATTCACGGAGTCAAATGGTGTAGCGAAAGTTAAGTTTATTTGCATAAGTTTTGCTGAATTTTTATAAATATAATTGTTGTTTGTTAAAAATCATTGATTTTTTTTGTTTTTTTTAGTGAATAATTTTCAAAAACGATTTTATTAAATTACCCTTTAATATTTTTACATTTTAGAAAGGGGAGTACTTTATCGTCTCATATATGAGAGCAAATGCCTTTCGATAAAATTGCTATAGCTGACTAATTGGTGTTTCTAATCAAGTTAGGCTATCTTTGGGTAACTGAATACATTAAATTCTAAGAATTGGTAGGAGTTCGTTCATTGCTGTTGCTGTGTAATGACATTTTTTATTTTCCATTTTGCAAGAAATATTTCTCACGATTCGCTGAAACCAACGTCAATTTCGCTAGAAACTACGCTAGTTATTTCTTTACTAACAACAGAGTCTTCTACAACTACTTATATCTACTGAGTTATTATAATAATAAACACCGAAACTCAGTTGCACTTTTATTGCTTCTTTTATAATTATCCTCACTTAATTTGCCAATTTTTCTGTTAAATTTCTGTTCGATATCCCCCAAGTTTTCGCGAATTCACTCATTATGAATTATTAATGATTATAATACAAATTTCTAACTGAAACAATTGAAAAAAACAAAAATAATGCTTTATTACAACACACATAATATGCATATTATGTAAGTGCAACCATAGTATATTATTCAACGAGCATAATGATAGCTGTTATTCACAACACGAGCCGATAGGCGAGTGTCGTAAATTATCTGAGTGATTAACAGCCATTATATGCGAGTAGAATACGATACTTTGTCCATGACCGATAAAAAATTGTATTTTATTATCAGATCCTTTAAATAAACCTAAAATAATTTACATCGACATTTAAACGTCTCAATTTAATAATAATGAAAATAGCAAGAGACTACTAGATAAAATTTTAAAAATGAAATTTTTATTTGGTAGTAGTGAACAATGGAAGAAGGGACTACTAGATAAAGTAGCAGTGAATAATGTATATCATTATAATTGAAGAAACAAACGTATAATGAGTATATTATACGTTAGTCGTGGACAATAGTTATTTATGGTACTAGTGAACAAAACGAGATATTATCCATGAGTGATAAGTTTGTCCCACGAGGCGATAGCCGAGTGGGACATTATCCCGAGTGGATAATATCTCTTTGCTCACGAGTGGCATACAACGTTTTATCCACTTTTATTGAAATAAATTTCGTAAATTAATAAGAAATAGTTCCATTTTGTGTTTTCACAGTGGAGCATTGAATTTTGAAATATATTTTATCATAGTGACCGTTCTTTAAATTGTCATGGTATACTTTAATAATTTTTGGAATATAGTTTTTCATTCAATTTGACTACGAATAATTTTCCAATGACTACTCAACATTTTGTTATACCAAATATAACTCACGTTGCCCCTAGCAGCGTGGGTTATACAATAACAATGGGTTATTTTACATTTTCTTTATTTGAAATCAGCATAGTTATTGGGATATTATATATCAAAAGTGGATAAAAGACATTTTTTATTTTATTTTTATATTAATGGAACGCAGGTCTATCTTGTTTAAAAAGTTTATATGGACTAATTATCTTACAAAATCCATTATACCATACACCAAGAATTCCAAAGGATATCGCAATAGATCGCATTTGCGATAAATAAATATATTGAAAATGAAGAATGTTCCCGTATTGTTGCCGCATTAGGAAAATGAACAGGAAAGAAAAAAAACACTGTCCCAATATTTATCGAGAAGGAATAACTCAGGGCTATACTTTGTCGCTAATGCTGTGGGCTTCACTACATCGTACATAAAAGGGAATAATATAAATTTAGAGCTTTATTCGCAATTTTTATCCCAAATCATTAGTTTAGGAGATCATTCCGATATCCCTAAACATATTTTATTGAGGAACCCTAGTTTTATCAACTGACAATACATCACAGTAAAATATAGAGTGAAAGAGTGAGAATAGTCTACAGAATATACCAGCGCGAACTGTTACAGGATATTCAATTATGAATATTCTATAACATATACAGTATTCAATTTTAAGGCATTTCGTTTTTTTGGGGGGTTGCCTGCCAATAATTAAATAAATCTACTTGCCGAGTGTACAGCACTGTAAAGCATATTGTTAAGAATGAAAATTACCTGCAATTTACACAAAATAAACCTGCATTAGGATAGTCGATGCTGTATATTCTATACTATAGAATATACTATTTGTATAAGTTATCGCAAATTGTTTATTGGGAATATACTGATGATTCAGGAGCAGATTCTAATGATGAATATATAGAAGAGGGTGGCGCTAACGGCAAAGAAGATGTGGTGATTCACGGTGGTTATAGACTAATAGATTTCTAGAGTGTTTAAATCGTTTAATTTATTCGAAAATTTCTTTTCTCTAAAAAATTGTGAACTTGATCTACAAAAATTTGAAATCGCGAACTGAAATTTGTTTGTGTGTTTTTTCTATTACTTTTTCAATTTGCCTTCATTTTGCAATTTCCCTTTTCATTACAAAAACTAAGTTTATTTTATTAAAATTTGATTTTTCAACAGAAAAATGAAATTAAAAATATTTCTTAAACAATTTTGAAACAATTAAAATTTTCTTTAATCGATTAATCGGCACCAAAAAAGCCGGTTAATTGTTAATCGAAATTTGGCCAAATCTATTAATTGACCATTCCCCAACAATTTAACAGTTTCCAAAACTCATAAATATTTAAAAATAATGTGGTGTGAATATAACCAAAAATAATTTCTAATTTCTAAAATTTTTAATAACAATACAATTTTTTTTCTGAAAAATTTGAATATCTTGGTCCTCTTTGGGATCCATTTGTATTTTTTATAACATAAAACCAAGAAAAAATAAAGTGGCAGATGACAGTAGCAAATCGTATTCACCAACATGCCGAAAAATAAAATTAAATGAAAATCACAAAACGGTGTAAATTCACTATTTTACTTAAATTAACCTTATTAATTAAGTGCCCGGCCTTTGATTGAATAAACTTTAAAATAATATTACGTTATAGTCAGTACAAAATATGCGTGCTTTTAAATAGTAAAAGACATCGCTTAGTATTAATTAGTGATTTTCGCAAGCTTAATTCTCGTAATTGTCTTTAGAGGCGCCACAATCCAATAAAAATATTTTTTAAAATGACAAAAGAGGCATATTCGATATGGATGTCAGAAAAAAATTTAATTTAGTTGAAACATTTTTTTTTTGCGATTTCTAAACACCAAAAATGAACAAGACGGATGTAAAATTTACGTACGTCGCTTGTTGAAGACCAAAATTATGGATGAAAAAGTAATGCAATACTTGTTGATAAGTTTCCTTCAGTTAGACGATTCATTACGTTTGTATTGCACTCATTCTAAAATAAAAAAAAATACAGAAAACTTCGAAACATAACCTCACTATATTAACAAAATTCGTGTTTCTGATTCCATTTATTTCATAATTTCTGCAATTCAAACTTCGCAATACGTCTCTAATAATTAACTTTAATACTACAAACACACAGACACGTGTTTTTACACATAAATATTGAGATAACAATCCAAAGCTGCTTGTTTTTTACTGTCCTACGGTATGCAGAAGCGCTGCCAAAGCGAGCAAAGATAAAATGAAAAATTGAATTTGGCAAATGGCTAATTTTAAATAATATTCATAATATTATACTATGACAATGGAAAACCGAAGTTGATAGTATAATAGTATAATTATAATATTTTGTTATACTTGCTATCAAAAATATAATAGGTAGCAAATTGGGTTTTTAACATTGTAAATTTATCTGACATTGTATTATTTTGACAATTCGCAAAACTACCATTTGATTTTTTTTGTGGTATCTGCTATATTTTATTAATTTTTTAAAAACACAACTATTGCGTGTGCTTGATTATTTTTAATTGTTTTTTTGATTATGAATATACGTCAAAATTTTCAAAATAGGAATTATACCTACGTTCACATAAAAAAACTATAATTGGTGCTAACTTCATCGCGTGCGATGGAAAACCGACAAGGAATAATAGTATAATAGTATTATACTATTATACTATTGACGATGGAAAATCGGTATTAGTCCATTTCGATTTAGCGCATCGATAGCTAGAGCTACTCCGCATTTAAATGAGAGCTAAATGTTTTTTATATCTAGTTTTCACTGAGGAATTGAAATAAAAATTATAATTTGACGCTAAATAAATTTAATTTACCTTTAATTAGTCAAATTTAAGTTTAGGTATAGAAATTTGACTGCTTTGCATTGAATCCATAGAGTGGAAATAAAAAGCACTAATTATCAAAATAGGAAAAAAAATTAAGTGTACAAATCATTACTATCGTCGTCTAGATCGACAATCGTATGGTTGGTAGAAGGGCGTCAATCCTCCCACAGCCAATTTGCAGAACGATTTTCAATACCATCTAGTAGTCACTGATGAAATTGGTTACTGACAAAGAGTATAAGATAACAGCGCTAAACAATGATGTTTGGAAAATTAATACTCTGGACTCAGATTCTTATAAAACATTATCTATGAAGTTGAATGCTGGAAAGTATCAGTGGTTTACGTATGAGGATAAACAGGCTCGAGTTGTGAAGGTTATGGCAAGAGGTTTGCATCACACTTGCTCAACCAAAGAAATAATGGAAGACTTACAAAATAAAGGTCTTAAAATACTACGAGTGTGAATATTGTTTAAAAAGGGAGAACAGAAAATCAGGAAGGAAACCAAACTTTCAGTAAAAGGAGACTCCCTCTTTTAATACTATGTATAAAAGGAATTCTTCGCATGAAGGTAAAAATTGAACCAATGAGGAGAACCACTGCATGCATACCCCTTTGCATGAAATGTCAGGGATTTAATCACACCCAAAGATATTGAATCTGGGATCCGAGATGTCTAAAATGCTCGGGTAAACATATTACCCAGGCATGTACAATAAGGAGAGATGTGCCAGTTAAGTATATAAATTGTAAGGGTCAACATCCGCCTAAATATCGAGGCTGTGAGGTTGCTAAACAAATGCAAAAATTAACAGATAAAACACGAAGTCAACCGCAAAATCACGAAATTCGAAGGATTCAAACTTCAAATCAGATCGATCAAAATCCACAACCAAGCAACACATGGCAAAGAAGAATATTTGCTTAGGTTGTGAAAGGTTCGGGTTCAACCAAATATATGGGCTCTGAAAATAACCGAATTATGGAAAACATTCTGAACAACATCGAAGCTATTACAAAGCAGTTAAATGACCAAAGTAATCTGAACAACATGATATTTGATCAACCGAAGAAAATGCAACTCCCACAACGCAATCCGACAAAAAATGTTAAGTAAGAACACAACTTTCAGAATAGCAATCTGGAATGCGAATGTGTTGCGACATATTCCAGAAATACAAATATTTTTAAATACAGAAAAAGTCGACATTTTCCTAATATCCGAAAGCCATTTTATTAAATCTTAATTTGTTAAAATCCGGGGTTATATCTTAAATCATTCCATTCAATGAGCGGAAAGAGCAAGGGGTGGTTCGGCATTACTAATAAAAGGAAATATAAAACACCAGGTAGAAACAAAAATCGAAGAAGAAAAAATGCAAGTCAGCTTACGGTCTCTGCAATATACTGTGCTCCCCGGCATAACTTGAAAAGGAAGGACTACATTAAACTATTTAAATCAATAGGACGTGAAATGAATGAATTTTACTGTGGTGGTTCCCCAACATACTGGCCCAGTGACGAAGCTAAGATACCGTGTGTAGCAAGAGGTATATCTCAGAACTACACTTACATTGAAAACAGCAATTCTCTAGTATCGGATCACTCACCGGTTAACATGACAGTCAGTAAAACGGTAATTCAAAGGGAAAGTACACCCAAATTAACAAATTAAAACGCAAACTGGGTTCTCTTTCGTGAATTAGTGGAGGAAAAAATCAATCTCCAGTTACCGATAAGCAATTCTCACCAGTTGGAAGACGAACTGATACAACTCAATGAAATAATTCACTATGCTGCTTTGGCAAGCACCCTTATTATACAAATAAAATAAGAAGACGCTTAACATATCCTACCCAATGGAAGTTAGAAAGTTGGTAAAAGAAAAACGACGCGCACATAAAACCTGGCAAGTTAGTCGAACCCCGGAGAACAAAACAATTCTTAACAATTTATGTAACAGTCTCAAATCCCTTCTTAAAGAAGTTAAAAATCAATCAATCAACAGATATCTAGTTAGTCTAACTGATGAAAAAAATTCTGATTACTCACTGTGGAAGGCGACGATGGGACTCAAAAGTCCCAGAACGCAAGTGCCTCCACTTAAAAAGAATGATGAGAACTAGGCAAGAGGTCACAAAGAGAAACCCATCTCCAGGAAACCTTCCAACCACTACCAAGACAAACTGCCAATGAAAATATAATGTCAATTCGCAAGCTAGATGAGTTTGACAGACTGCCAGTAACTCTCAAAGAATTAAAAGAAGAAGTGAAAAGTAACATGAATGTTAAAAAAGTCCCTGGGTATGACTTGATTACTTGCCAAATAATCAAGGCTCTACCTGACAAAGGATTTCGTAAGCTATTACATTAAGCAGCTTTCAACGACAGGGTTATCTATCATATGGGCAATATAGGGGTTCCCATGATCCTGATGCCTTATTTCATGTTTTGCAGCATGCATTTTTATTTCATCTTTGATGTATTCCATCGGCAAGTTCCTGCGACGGTCCTCATTTCTTGTGTACCACGGAGTATTGACGATGCTACGAAGAACCTTGTTTTGAAATGTCTGTATCATTTTGGAGTTTATTTGCTTCGTACATCCCCAGCAGCTCATTGTGTATTGTGAGCTCAGAGCCTCTACCTATGAGCCAATACATTTTCTGAACTTTATGTTAAGTTCTTTTTTTGCTTTTTGATATGCTCTCTATCTAATTCAGCTTGGTATCGAGAGTCATGCTGCGGTATTTAGCTGTATTTCCATATTAGATGGTAAGCCTTTTGATTTGTAAAGTTAATAAGCGTGGATTTTGTCTCGTTAAGCTTGATTCGCCAACGCTTTGTCCAATTACAAACCGCATTGGTCATCCTCTGGAGTTTGCTCGTTGCATCAGCGACATTACTTCCAATCGCCATAATTGCTGTGTCATCTGTAAAGGTGGTTATGGTTCCTTCATTTGTGGTTGGTATGTCCCTTGTATATAGTAAATACAAGATTGGTCCTAAAACACTCCCCTGCGGGATACCGCCAAAGGTATTCTTTAGCCCGGAGTGTTCATCCTTATATTTCACTCGAAAATGTCTATTTGATAAATAAGATCTTAGTATGGCATAGAATTCCAGACGACTGAGCCAAACTTTATCGAATGCTTGCGCAACGTCCAGGAATATGCTTGGGCATATTTTTTTACTTTCTAACGTTCTTTCAATTATGTTTGTGGTTCTATGTACTTGTTCAATTGTAGAATGCTTTTCTCTGAATCCAAATTGATGTGGAGGAATTAGTGTCGGTCCTCAATTATTGGTTTAAGCCTCTTCAGTAATAATTTTTCAATGACTTTTGACATAATTGGCACCAAACAAATTGGCCTGTATGATTTTTTATCGTTAGATGGTTTATCAGGTTTTGCTATCATGATTGAAGTGAAAGAAGACTCCAAAGAATGGGGCCACTTAACCTAGTGAACTTACCAAATTAAAATGAGTAAATAGGTTTAATTAATTATGGGACTAACCATTGGTTGCACCCCAACAAAAGAGAATTTTATTAGAAATATAAAAATTTGTATTTCAAAGAAAATTGCTAGATGAGCGCAGTCTCAGTTGTAATAAAAAATAAATAAAAAATCTAGAAATTGTTTTGAAATATTGTCACTTGCTACACAAATAATAGATGATAGACGTTTTATATGGAAATTAAATAATTAATTATTTATTGCACTTTATAACTTAACTTATTAAAGGTTAATGAAGTGTAGTAGATTTATCGTACCTTTATTTGAATTGTTAATTTGTTTATTATTATTTTTTAGTAAGTGAATTTTTTATTAATGAATTAAATGGTTTCACTTTTTTGAAAAATAAGGTCTCTTTTGTTATATTTTACTACTACTACTTACTTTTACTTTACTCCATCTTCTTGCAAATGGAGGTGATTACAAATACAATAAAAAGCTAAAACTACCTAGGCCTAATACGATTACGTATTCAGAGTCGAAGAAACTTTTCGTGAATTATAATAAAGTACAAATAAAGAAAAGCTAATTTATTGTGACAACTGTCTGCCAATCTTATTGCAAATAATTTTTTTTTTTTTCGGTGAAACATTTTTAGTTCTATATATACTCGTAGTATAGAGGAGATTTTTCTAATAAACACACTTGTTCCTGACACAAATGTTCAACACAATAAAAGGTGAATCACCTCGGACCAAAAAGCAAGAAATTTTCAATTTAAATTTAAACTCGTATTATTTTTATACATTTCTATTTAATATTTCATATTTGTGTAATAAATACATACTCGTACTCTGGATTTTTTTTTTTTTTTTTTGTATAAATAGATGAAAATGCTAAAAGTTCATAAAAGCTTAACTTGTTGTTTTTGCAATATAAATATATGTATATAGTTATGCTGAGTTGATGAGATGAATAGATAAAATATGAAAAATAATAGTTTACCGGGCGTAAAATGAATTGAGGCAAAAACTTTGGTTGCAATAATTAACCGGAAAATTATAATGAACGTCAAATAATAAATAAAAGAATTTTTTTAAGGAAATTTATTTTAGCATTTATTTCATTTAGATTAAAATTAACCCAATACATAAATAATGCAAATGCATCACATTATTTCAATTAGAGTTCATATACGTATACCCTTCTCGGCTGTATATTTATGCAGCAGCAACAGCTACATTTTAACTATAGATGGATATTGATTTTTTATGTTTGTTTTGTCTGTAATAGTTCTCTGACTATAAATAATATTGTGATGAATAGAATATTTTTTATTTTAATTCATAAAATATAAATGTATAGACTTTATATGTTTTTTTTTTTTGCAATGGCTGTTGTCATATTATATAAAATGAACACAAAAAATCAGCTACATAATTAATGTAAAGTCAACATATTTTCAATGTAATAAAAGCATAATAGGAATATAGTGGGATGAACTTGACAATATCAACGTACTTAGGCATTTATAAACATACAAAGAAATGCTGTACAATGAACTATTGATAAACGAGAGAGAGAGAGAGAGAGAGAGAGAGAGAGAGAGTAGAGCGTGCGAGGATATGAATTAATAATGAGCGTGGCTTTTAGTTTTATAATTGAAATAAAAAAATATTTTTTTAAGATTTCATTTATCATCAATGATATAATCTGTAGTGAAGGATGTATACCCACACAACATTTCATAAAGACGACAGACATATTGACATTGTTTAGCAAAGAAATAAAGTTTAGCTGGATGGAAACCTTTTCAATTTTATAGCCGTTACCAAGCGTTTCATTTTTTTGTTTTGTTTCTATCAGAACATAGATGTCTCTGGTTATCTCTACACATATTTCAATACATTTTTATTCTTATGCTGTGTGCCTCAGAAGACTTTTCAAACTAAACTTTTGTGAGACCCAGTAATTCATGCAATATTTAAATAGATGTCACTAGGTTACCAAACTAAACTTTTTATGTGTATATTTAATTTGTGAAGGTTTGTTACAGTATTATTTTTATTTTATTTGTAGGTAACAAGAAACTATAACAAAACTGAAATTTACAAGCATATATTTGCTAATGATAATGGTTATATCCGCAAACACTTGAGTATCTGCTAATTCGCCTTATAAAATTTGCGGTTTCTTCGCTCAACATAAAACTTTTAAAGGTTTCAAATTTCAAATAAAATTCCGTGTTTCTGTGTTTCTATATTGGCTGGCCAGTGGAGAGTGGGCTATAGGGTTACTGGTATAATTTTCAATATATCAAGATATTCTGTGAGAACAATTGTTCACAAAATTCTTGATGTTTGTAAAGCTCGCACCAAAGTTAGTCAAATTGCCAAGTTAAATTCTTATAGTCTTATCGGCGCCCAATTTAATCGACGATTGGCCACTTCAATATTTTCGAAAGCGTTAAGTGCTATCGATAGATACCACATAAAAATTGTTGTACCGCAGATCATTAATTTAATGGCAGTATGCGACAGTTCTGGTACATTTATTATTATTTGTTGTGGATACTCGGGTTCTGTACATGACCAAAGAATCCAACGGAATAGTCAATTATATCGCAAACAAACATTCTTACCTCATGGATTATTTCTATTAGGTGACAGTGAATACAAATGTTCATTAGACCCGGTAGCTATTATCACATCGTCCGTAAGAAAAGGCAACCGCAGTAGAAAGAAACTTTAACGTTATGCATAGCAAAGCACGAAGCATTTTGGGAAATGCATTTGGAATAATGAAAATCGATGACGGGCGTTTTTTTTTAAATCACTGAAACTAAAAATTTTTTGTTTTTCAATTACATTTACATACTACGCTTACTACATGTTTTAAACAGTACGTCATACAAATTGAAAATTCGTCGAAAAGTAACCTCGTAAATTGACTTTTCATCTAGCATCTATGAGGAAATAGCGAAAGCTTCAAAATTTGAAAAGTCTTCTGAGGCACACAGCATTAATGTACGATAAATGTGAAGCTAAATTTTGAAATTCATCATTTAGGTTCATTGTTATTTTAAATTTTTAAATACAAATTTGCAAATTCAAGTTGTCTTATCTAAAGTTTTACGAAATTTGGCAAAACAAATTTTTCTCGCTATTTTTCTTGTATTGTTTTCCTGTTTCCCAAACCGATAATTATTTATGTAGACTTACTATAAAATAATAATATGATTCCTTATTTTTATGTAAGGGAGTAAAGTGGAAACGTTTGCCGTTGTAGAGGCCAGAGCTACAAAAGACCAAGACTTTAAAACAAAAAATAGCCAATATAATTGAAGTAATTGTTTTCTTGATTGTTTGCTGATTTATGAATTTATCATTTGTTTTTAAATTTTTAGAGTGATACAGTCATAGAGGCAAGAATTTAAAAACCTAACCCATCAGGAATGCTCCAAAAAACGGAATAACTTGATCGACATTTACAAAAAGTTGAGAAACCCGAGAACCAGAACTGCACTGATTTTTTGGCAAAGATGCACAATATGCAACCAATAAACATCATACACACTTAAAAAAAAATATTGCTTATGTAATGTAAATTACATAACATTTAGGCCAAGTGGAAGGCTGTATTACAAAAGGATTTCATACAATTTGCATTAATTTGTAATACAGCAATTACATTAAATTTTAGTGCAACATTCTATTAGAATGTAAAGCAAGTTGGCTTTTTTTTCTCGGGTTTGGTCATTTGGTCTTGGTGCCTTGAGGGTCGAAATCTGAGAGAGCAGTTTACTTTAAAAAATCAAACATTCATTTTCCCATTGGCAAATTATAAATTAAGAATCTAAAAGCTTACCTTTAACCTAATATACAGTTTCGAATTCATAAAACACAATCGTTTTATTTGTCATTTAGTCGGTTTGATTTAGCGAATTTTATATCAGTAAATCAAAACACGTACATGAATTTATTATTCATATGTACATTTAAGTCCGCTTATTTTAGCAAATTTTATGTTGGTATAATTTTTCAATTTGAGCAGGTTGCTTTAAAATGTTAGATAGTTTTATTAAAAATAACTTTTAATGCAAATACTGCTTTAGAAATCTTCATAATTACGCTAAAATTCATTTTAACGCAATTAGTACTTTACAATTTAATAATAACTTATATTACAAGAGTCATAGGTCCTCAGCGGTAAGTTGCTGATATCTGTGGAAAAAAAAACTCCAAACATTAGACTGTTCAGTGGAAACGCTTTTTACTGAGAATCTTAAATTAAAAAGTGAAGTTTCACTTCGTAGGAGCCGGTGTTACACCTCGAGCAAACGTGCAATACTACGTGTGCTGGAACCATGGGCGTTGCATATCAAAAGAAGGAAGTGGTACATGAAATCGTTCGTGAAATTTTTATAGTGACTAAATCAAAAGAAAACTAAAAGTCAGCTTATTGTAATTGAGTTCTACTCCAATCCAATTAAGACTAATTTTCTTCTAGCTACACATGATCAAATACAATAATTTAATTAGAATATTTGATTTTGTTCCGTCTTGGAAAAAATCATTATTTTATAATACAAAGCCATTGAAGATGTCACCGTACAATTTTAAATATGTCTGTATGAAAATTAACAACATATTCTGTAAATCGAATAAAAATTCTCACTCACAAATTTTGAAAATAGCGGAACTACACAGCTACATTCCAGGGGCGCCTTTTTTTTATGAGAATCACGTGCGGTGGGCATGATAACTCGAGAATCGAATTGAATTAAAGTGTTGAAGATCATATAACTGATCAAAAATATTTTTCATATCTATTTGAATAATTTTCAGCTGCTTGATAGTGTCATTCTGGAGTGCAGTAATTTTCGTTTCCAATTTGGCTAAATTATCATCCAAGTTATGGAAGGTACTCTCTAGCTTCAGCAAAGCGGGGGAACTCATACTGAATGTTTTAATCAATCAGACATAGTTTTATAGATAAATTCAACTAAAACAACACTTTTCAACTTTTGTTGATAATTGATTAAACTATAGTTTGTTTAACTTTTTACACAGTATAAAAATTATAAAAACGTGCCCAAATAATAAAAATTTGTTAATTTCAAGTAGCACACAACTAATTACTTTCTTCACTGTCGGCCATCTTTTTACTTACATATGCCATCTTTACTTTTATTTTTTACTGTTCCTTCATTCTTATATTTATTTATTATACTTTGCACAGTAACTTGACTTCTATCAACAAGTTCACCAAATTCTCGCATAGTTTTAACTTTGCAATACAATTTTAAAATCAATTTTCGCTCAAGCCGAGTACATGCTATACTTTTCTGGTGAAAAAAATATACACCACGAAGTTAGCTGTATGAGTTGAATTATTTCCAACTAGAACAAAAAGTTCACCAGGGTAATCAATTTTAACTAAAAATTTTACTATTTTGCTAACTTCGTGGTGTACATTTTTTCACTAGAATTGGAGCATGTACGCACCTTCACTTAAACTAGTTTCGTTTTTCTTTCGCCCCATTTCAATTTTGTTTTATGTTGTCCGTCACGGTTTCGAATTCAATTAATATTGTGCCGAAATCTATCCGTAAACTGATTCTGTAAATTTGTTCGAATAATACATTTTTGCGAATAGGAATGTAAATTTGTACGAATACTTTTGTGTGTGGAATTAGGGCGTTTTCTTAATTTTCTTATATTTTTAGTTGTAAATTATGGAATCTTTTGGTTTTTCCGGATTGTATAATGAACTATGTCCTTGTAATAAGTGTAATGTATATGTATCATCACTGTATTTTAATAATGTATGTGTATCAGTGGTCTCACTGTATTTTAGTTTTGTCAAGTGGGTACTCTGAAAAAGAAAAAAGAATTACACATATCTGATTAGCATAACCAGAACACGAGTTTTATTTAAACTATTAAAAAGTCTATTTGCGTGTATATATATGCAAATGCAATGCATATATCTCACAATAAGCCAAATATTTGAAAATATATGTCAAATTTTTGAAACTAGTATCTTAAAATTCCCCTTTACCATAATTTAAAGTATGTACGAATACTTTTATGTACCACCGTATACCAAATATTATGAAAAAATGAATTTACCGATTTCCTTTGAGAAAATCCTAGGAAGCTGACACCAAATTGGCCTATATGCAAAGTTGATATAGGACCTAGGCTATCCGAAGTCTCAGTTTTAGAAAAATAGCGGATTAAGGAGTTTAGGACAACCATGTTTAATACGATCTCACCCAACATATACCAAATATTATGAAAAAAATTATTTTCCCGATTTGCTTAAAAAACTACAAGGAAGATGATACCAAATTTTCCTGTCGAAACTGTGAAATAGCAAAATTTATTGTCGACTGCATAATTTTTGGAACAAAAGATAAAGAAATATATACAATACCTAAACTTTGCAACACGGCTCTAAAACCTATAACATTGTTAGTTTCAAATTCATCGAAATATGGATTTGTGGCAAAACTGCATCACCTTTAAGGTGCTATTTCATGAGAAAATTTTACCGAATAGTAAAATTAAAGGAAGAAAAAAATATATATTTGCTAGATGGCGGAATGAAACAAAAAATCGAATCAGTAAAAAATATTTGTGTCTGTAGTTGTGACACTCCTCTAAAAAGTATCAAATCGAGAACTTTTTATAGGAGTGGCACTAACACACGTACATAAAATTTGTATATGAAAACAAATAATTCTCGCACACACTAATAATTTTAATATAATGTCGATTTTATGGTAGAGATTTTTTAAATTTTTTATTCTGTGATGGAAATTGTTCGAAAAAATGAAATTCTGATATGAGTATTAATAATATTTAATTTTTTAGATAATTTAGAGACGAATAAAAAATCGAATAATACTAAATACATAATTTTTTAGCAATTATTGGTTATGTTTTGGTTTAATGTCAAGTTTCCCCTTAAAACTTTTACTATAAAAAAATAAAAATAAAACACACCTTGTCTTTGTCTATTATATAGTGTTTGATTTTTATTTTCTCTTTTTGGCGTATTTTACTATTCAGTAAAATTTTCCCATGGAATAGCACCTTTACTATAGCCATTGATATTTTCTGTCCAGGGTTTGGTTTCAATATAACTACAAATATTAGCAGGCTGTAATTCTAAAATCCCTATAAAACTAAAAACCAAACCTCCAACATAGGCTTAATGAGGGGTTAGGGATGCCCTCTATGCTATATGTACTGTTGGTTGTAAAAGGTTATTTTCAATTCTAGAATTATCTATACGTTCCCCAATAATTACGCTTTTTGGCTCTATATAAGAAAGATTTTCTTTAACTCTTTATGTTATATTCCATAGAATTTTTTGAAAACGGTGTATTAAATTGTGATAAAACATTTAGTACTTTTTTTCTTTAATTTGGTCTTTAATATGGGACAACCATTCTTTGTTATATTGAGAAAAAAGGGTAATGATTGAATGGACCTCTTTTCTGTTAATGTTTTGCATACTATATACATTTTGTTTTAGCATTCAATTGGTCTATAACCTCCATTAGTAAAGTATTTAAGCTATCTGAATTTTTAGGAATATCGATGTCCAAACATTCCAAAGCCATTACTACAATCGATGTGTGATTACAATTTGATGTACGCTTAAATGACATATAAGAATTAAAATCCGAAACATCATGCACATCTAACCTGATGTAATAAACATTTTCTTTGTTTTAACTCAACTTAAAAGAAAGCGAATTCCCTTATAAATAAAATAAATATTCCCTTGCATGTGTGGAGTATCCAATATATTATAGGAATTATTCCGAAGTACTAACTATGTGCATATATTAGATTTGTTTAAATTATATATGCCATTCCCAGCTGTATTTCCACGAGAAAAATTTAATTCGAATTATTTTTGAATTATTTTTTCTCAAAAACAACAAAGAGAAACAATAATTTGGCATCTGGAGTCAGGTGGTATACATAAAATTAGAAATGAATTAGATAATTCAAATGCGAGCAATTATTGTTGTAAAAATTCTCATGGAACTACGATTATTGTATTGTTATAGTATTGTATGCTTGGAATAGGGCCGAAAGGCCGAATGTCGAAAGGCCGAATGTGTCGAAATTGATTTTAATTTTTCATCTTTTTATGAATGAACATTTTCAAAATTTATATTTTTATGAAAACCAAAATTTATATTTTTATCGAAATGTTTGTATAAAAAACTTTAATCGTAAATCGCCTTCAATATTGGAATTTGTCCGTTTTTTTTTTGTTATATAATTAAAAATTAATTAATTACAATAAAATAAGAAAAATAAATACAATTTTTTTCCGATAAAATTTTATGGGTTGGGTATATTATCTCGACAAACGTCATATCGAAATCACAATCTCGAAATCGAAATCTCGCGAAAATCGCGAATTATCTCGAATCACGAATAAGTTATTTTGTGGTTGTCTTAATTCGTTGGGTTAGTATGGTATCGACGTGATATTCGTGATAAATTGTTTAATGCTTTGTCAACCTTACAGACCCAGATCAAAGAAATTGTATCGCTCATGTCGTTTCTACTGATAAATGTACCACAAATGTATCAAGCTGTGAAAAAGATCTAAAACTGTTAGAAATTACCAGAAAACCAATCCAGAAAATATTTTTTCTGGATTGGTTTTCTGGTAATTTCTAACTTTTTTTTCTGAATTTTTACTTTTCAATTATTCTTGGTTTTAAAATTTTTGGATTTTGTTTTTTTTGGGCAAATGTAGTGATTCTAAAAATATATTTTCTACTTAAATTCACCAAAAGATAATAATTTTAATTTTTTATGTTTCGAGATAAACAAATTCGAGAAATTTTTCAGCGATATTCAAAAATTCGATATTATGAAACTGAATCAAAAATTTTGATTTTTCGAGGTTTTAGCACTATCCCAATTTGATCACATTAATATGCTACATAGACATTATTTATTCGCACATATTTTCAATTTATTTAAATCATTTTCCGTTAAGAAATAAATTCAATGGTTTTAAATATCGATTTCAATCAATTAAGTGTAGGAACATTTAATTAAAATTCGACCTTTCGACCCAATCGGCCTTTCCACACTGTAACACTTCGCATGACCTGGAGGATATCCAACTTAAATAAAATTCAAAATAAAACAAAGAAAAAAAACCAAAAATTTAAATTTATAAAAATAAAATGAAAAACTAAAAATTATCCTCCAAGGCATGCTAGTGTCATCAGAAAATTTGGACCTACGCAGGGACTCTTGGCGGTCGTTGCCGGCTAAGCATCAGGGTAAGGGCGTGGGAAATTCCAGAGTATGCGTATGCCAGGTGTAACCGCGTTAGGAAATGACTCTAATTATCTACCCATAACTTTGCATGATACCTACACTCACCGTAATTCATCCTCAGCTTGATGTTCTTAATTATCTCATCTTCATTTTTTTTTTTTTTACTTGAAAATACCGAATTCTAATTTTTAACAAAAAAATTAACCATTCAATTTATTGATTCCAAAAAGCAAAATTGAACAATGACCAAAAAAAAAAAGAACAATCCAATTTGATACACTAATCTAACTAGCTAATGATAATAACCTAAAGAAACTTAAATAACTACCCTACACCAGATTAAACTTATACTAAGAAAAGGAAGATAACTTAACTATATAATTGAAAAGAGAAATATAATTGAATACAAAAAAAAAATTTTTTGTTCCAAATTTAGAAGTTCCTTGGCTGCCATTATTGAATCGACCGTTTCCAAAAGCAATCGATTAGTCTTTTTGTGTTTTGTGTTATTTAAATCGGAAAAAATTCGTTCTGTTGCGGGCGAACTGTGTGGTAAACTTAATAAATTTGTCATAAAATTGGATAATTTTTCGAACAGGTATCCATCTACTGCTTTAATTGATCCAACTTTTGACCAAAATTCTTCGATATTTGTCTGGTTTATATTAGATAAATGTGACGATACTGATAGCAATTTAAATTCATCCAAAATTTCATCCTTTTTGTACCAGAATTAATTGAATTTGGAAATCGATTGAGTACCGGTGTTAAACTCACGTATTCAGACAAAATTTTTTCGGAATTTATTAATGATAAATGTTGGAATATAATATTATTAAAATCAAAACGTTTTTTGATTTGACTGGCAAGCTCAATATAAAATTGTTTGGCATTTTCTAAAAATTTAAGTCGCTCAACTTCGTCTATATTATTTTTCGAAAAAAAAGTTTCAATCGCAGAACCCATAGATATTTCTGTCAGCGGTAAATGAATTTCTTCATCGTGAAAATCAATTTCATTTAAGTTTATAATGGTTTTTAAACTGCTCGGAATTAAAAAGTTGCTTAATATAAGCTTAAAATTAGTTTCCATTGTCTAGAAAATTGAATGGATCCGAATTTGGTCGGACTGAAACTCCAAATTCATTTTATTCACTATTCTCAAGGAATATGATAAAAATAGAAAATACAATTTATTAATTGGATTGCTCAACTGTTCCGCCAAATTTCTTGCCACTTTTCGAGCACCATTATATTCAAAAGAACAGGAGGCAAAATTTAGTTGGAGTGCATCTCACTGCTCAAATATGCGATTTACTACTATTTCAAGGGAGAGCCAACGTGTTTGAGAAATCCCGAGAATATTATGTGGCTTGATTTCAAAATAACTCTGGAATTCTTGAAGCTCACTAATTCGTTTGGAACTATGAGCGAAAAAGTTAAAAATATTCCTTGCCAGCTGTTCTATATCATAGAGTAATTTTTGGCATGCATTACTTGCGCATAAATGCAAGGAGTGGCATATACAGTTCATAAAGAATAAATCAGGGATAACTTCTTTTAATCTTGCCTGAAATCCTGTGAACTGTCCCGCCATGAGCTAAAATTTTTGGTCCCGCAACTGATTTGATACTTCCTGCCGTCCTTTTGCTCCTAAATTATTTTTGACCATTAAGTGTGCCTTAGTTCTTCCACATTTTATATGACTATCAATTTTTGAACCTGGTACTACTTTTGCAGCAAATCAGGTAAAAAATCCATTAATACGAATGGTAAATGATGCATTAAACAAAACATCACTAAAATTAATTCAGCCTGTTGTACCTGTTTATCAAACGCATTTTTGTTTTCAACCCATTTAAAGTCAGTTTCCCACTGGTCTCTATACAACCGTGTAAGTTTGATTCTTTTGGCAGTAGTTTCTGTGTCACTTTCACTCGAGCACGAAACATTTGATTCAGATTGAATTGGCTCAGAAATGTTATTTAATTTCGTTACATTCGATGTAGATCTATAAAATATTATAAAGTTACAATTTACAAATTCATAAATTATTATGTCAACGATGTTTTACTTACGTGGATGATGATGATGATTTTCCGTCACTATCCTTTCTGGCCTTAAAATTTTCAGTTATTTTTTCTGGTTTGCCACAAACCTTCCGTTTAGGGGGCACATCTTTATTGATACTGGTTGGTTTCTTACCATGGATCACAAATCTGATAATTGCTTTATTAGAGCAATTGTAAAAAAGGCAATAATAAGTACATACTTATCCATATCTTTATTCCATATATAAACACCAGTGCTATTGATAATATAAAATAAATTAAAAACGGACTAGCTATCACAAAATTTGTTCACGCAATAGCAAACATGATTGACATTTGACAAAGAAAATTGTAAAACCTCTACTTTATTTCCCTAAGAGCAAAACTATTCAGCGTTTCAGCAACAAATAAACATGTTGCTCTGAATTTTATCTGGAATTCCATTTTGATCAAATGGATAAGGTTATAGTATTTTATTTATAATATTGAATAAGCAAAAACAGGAATTGTATCCAATTGTATCCAGCATGAAAATTGTATCCAATCCAGAAGTATTTTATAATTTTTGTATCCTAGTATCAAATTTCAGATTTTAGGGAAGAATGTTTCCAAATGATACAATTGTATCCAAAACGGGAACACTGGTTACCACTCAAAAAATTAAAAATGTATTCAATTGGTAAAAAAATGTATCCAAAGGTATCCAATTGTTTTTTCTTTAGTAAAACGACAATTTTATTCGTTTTAACTGCATATTTATTTAAATAATGGCATTTTTCATTTAAATAAAACCCAATAGTAATACGATCATATCAATTTGGTAACAATTCATTATCACAATTCATTCACATATCACATCTTTATGTGTTTATAACTAAAATCAGAATTTATTAATATAATAAAATTAAAAATATGAAACATTTCATTGTTGTATGAAAAAATAAAGGTAAAAATAATAAATAGTTTGATTTCACATCAAACATCATAAAATGAAAATTGCAAATACGTAATCTTAATTAAATTAAATTAAGTTTTGGTCAAGACGCGATACCCAAACTTCGCTGGCCTTATTTGAGCTCACCGATTTCTTTTCTTCCTCCGATAATAGCTCTTTGGCCGCCATCATCGAGTCTATGGTATCTACCAATAACCGATTTGTTTTTTTCGTTTTTATTATATTTAAATCGGAAAAGATTCTTTTTGCTGCCGCCGAACTGTGGGGCAAACTCATTAAGCTAGTCATAAACGTGGCTAATTTTCCAAACATACGCTCGTTTATTGAGTTTCTAATAGAACCAATTTTAGACCAGTACTCCTCAATATTATTGGTATTTAAATTTAAATTTGAAGACAGTTTCAGAACTTTAAGCTCGTCCAACAAATCTTCTTTGTCGACATTTGAAATCAAACCGTGATTTAATTTGCCCAGCGAGTTCAATATAAAATGTTTTAATATTTTCGGCAATTTCAAGCATTTTATCTTCTATTATATTAGCCGTTAAATATGAATGAGCTGAACAACCCATATAAATCTGCTTTAGTGGTAAATGATTTTCGATTTCTTCAAATCTAATGTTATTAACGTTTTCGACAAATTGCATGCAGTGAGGGTTTACAAAATTACTCAATATCAGTTTGAAATTAGTTTCCATAATTTCATATAGCACATGAATTCGTACTTTCTCAGACTTGAATTCGAGATTCATTTTGTTTACTACCTTTAGCACGTACGACAAAAATAGGAAATACACTTTATTTTCTTTGTTATTTAGCTGTTCTGCTAAGTTCTAAGCCGTTTTTCTTGCCGCTTTATCGTCCAATGTGCACGATATAAAATTTAGTTGCAATGCATCCCACGGTTCCAAAATTCGATTAATCACCATTTCAAGTGAAAGCCATCGTGTTTGTGCAAGGCCAAGAATTTTACGAGGTTTTACTGACAAATATTCTTGGAATTCTTTTAATTCTATGCACCTTTTGGAACTGTGCGCAAAAAAATTAAAAATGTTTCGAGCCAACTGCTTGACAGAAAACGGTAAATATTTGCATGCGTTGAATGGCAAGTGCAACTCATGAAAAACATGTGATGAATAATCTCCTTGAACCTCGCTTGGACACCAGTAAATTGGCCAGCCATAACCGACGCATTGTCAGATCCGAGTCCAATTATATTTTGCACGGGTATTTCCAAATAATTAATTTGATTCAAAATGGCAGTAAAAATTGAGGCAGCATCGGTTTTAATCAGTCTTAACAAACCTAAAAATCGATCTCTCGAAACACCTCTTTTTTTGTAAAAAAGGCGAGCTACTAAGGCTAACGACTTTTCTGAACTAACGTCCGTCGTCTCATCAATAATTATTGAAAATTTGTCAGTCTTTAGTTGTCTAACTACATTTTGCCGTCCTTGTTCTCCTAGAATATTTTTTACCAAAAGATGTGATTTTGTCCTACCACACTTTATATTTTGGGCGATTTTTGAATCCGGACAACATTTTTGCAAAAAATCCATCAAACTGAAAGATAAATGATGCATCAAACCAAACATTACCATTATTAATTTCGCTTGTTTTGTTTGCGCTTCTAAGACCGATTTAGCTGGATTTGCAAAAACTTCGCTAATAGGAGTCAGTTTGCTCAAAGAAAAATTTCTTTTATGTGCGGCATTCACGTTATGCCTTACAACATGAGATTTGATGTTGGTAAGTCGAGTATCGCATACTTTGCAAAATGCACATTCGTTGCGGCACTCTAGCCATTGAAAGTCGTCAATCCACTGCTTACGAAAAGCTCTTACTGACCGTTTAACTTTCTTGGCAACTGTTTCGTTTTCACTATGTTCTGATTCTGATAGATTTGGGATTGTCTCAGTCGATCTAAAACCATACATAAATATATTTTCAATTCGTGGGTAAATTTTGATACATATATTAGCTAATTTACTTACATCGAGGATTTTGTAGAAACTGACGGTGAAGTTTGGTGAATACTATTTGTAATTGTTAATGTAATAAAAAATGGTTGTTAAAACAAAAAATAGAAGTAAATTCATAATAAATTTGAAAACTAACCTAACACATCACTCAAAACATTCAAACTTACCTTTGAATTTTCGTAATTTCTTTGCTGGTTAATACTTGTTTGTCCAATCGAGTCACGTGTCTTAAATAATTTTACATTGAGAACTGGTAGTGTTAAATAGTATAGCTAAATTTGCATTACTTACTTATCCATGATAAAAAAAACGAAACGCCGGCCATTACACACAAACATAAACACTTTTATTCGGAAAAATAAACGTTAAACGCACAAAATATGAGTAAATGACAGATGATTAACAGTGAAGTTATGTTTGATTCATACCTAGGAGCAAAATAATCAAATAATTCACCTATAAACCTATAAATTCGAATTCTACCCTAAATCTAATTCCATTTAAAGGTATAATTTGAAAAAAAAATGGAGGTGTGGCCAACACACGACTTTCTTTTACGAACAGAGAATTTTGAGAATTTTTTTTTTTCTTAATTTTTTTTTTTAATTTTTAAATTTTTAAATTTTAAAATTTAATTTTTTAATTTTTATTTTTTATTTTTATTTCTTTTAAATTTTTGGAAACATTTTGTATTAAGTAGTTTTTTGTAAACCTTATACTTTTTAAGATATTTGCAAAATAAATTTTCTGGACCAAGGGAGTGGCCACTTCCGGTTAGGCGATTTGGAGTAAAATTCACTGGGACCTCCCAATTTATCAAAAAAGCTTAAATTTGAAGTTTCAGTTCGATTGGTTAAACCATTTGGGCTGTAGAGAGGACACAGACAGACTGACAGACTGACAGACTGACAGACTGACAGACTGACAGACTGACAGACTGACAGACTGACAGACTGACAGACTGACAGACTGACAGACTGACAGACTGACAGACTGACAGACTGACAGACTGACAGACTGACAGACTGACAGACTGACAGACTGACAGACTGACAGACTGACAGACTGACAGACTGACAGACTGACAGACTGACAGACTGACAGACTGACAGACTGACAGACTGACAGACTGACAGACTGACAGACTGACAGACTGACAGACTGACAGACTGACAGACTGACAGACTGACAGACTGACAGACTGACAGACTGACAGACTGACAGACTGACAGACTGACAGACTGACAGACTGACAGACAGACACCATTTCGAAACCCACTTTTTCGGACTCAGGGGACCTCAAAACAAATAAATCTCTAAAAATCTCAAGGTCCAAAATTTTCATGATTACTATAGATACTTTATTTTACTAGAGTAAAAGAAAGTAAAATATATATATATATATATCGATCATAAATAAATTGTTCCATTTTATCTATTTTTCGTTTTTTGTGTATCCATGTATCGATTTCAATTTTTTTCAAATAATGTATCCAAATTGATGCAATTGTATCCAAGTGGTAACTCTGATTCACAGCATTATTTTATTATTATGTATATGTACCAATATTTTTAATGTTTTCGTACACCAAAAAAAAAATCATAATAGCCCAGTTTTTGTTGCAACATTCTCACTTTTGTTTTTCTTGAATGTTCTGGGCTATTCTTATTCGACACCAAACAAAAATGTTTTTTTTTCCTTGATACCATTCACTTATTGGTTTTGTTCATTAATTGGAAAATTTAATAATCACTTATTAACTATACTTATTTGTTAAATTTCATTCCCAAAAAAAAAAAAAAATTAACTTAAAGAAACTATAATTACAACTTTTACAAGTCCCCAAGATTAATTAGTTTAATTATCGATTACGCTTGTTTTTTTTTATATGTTTCTTTTGCCCATAAAAAATTATTATAAATATTGAAACGAGCAATGTAGGTGTAGCATTGGATTAATTTTATTGAAATACTCAATTCGCCTGGTATTTCAATGAAAAAAAAAAAAAAAAAATTTATTGAATTTTTAAAATATCTATCAGACTAACCGATTTTAAAATATCTATAAGACTAATCCGGACCACCAAATTTCCTCCAATTTATAGCCCAGTCCAACAAAGAAAAAAATAAAAATAAATAGAAAAATCGTCTTTCCCGCGCTCATTATAAAAATAAAAAAAATCAGAAGCAACTTCAGCGATAACACGACCACCAGTATCCTCTATCAGAAAACTCAAAAATTATGAATCTGCGGTTATCGATCAACCAGCTTCTACTTTACCTGTCTTACATTCTTTTGAATGTCATCATCAGGTGTAAAATTATTTGAACCAAAATACATTGCAAGTACAACTGTTGTGACAGCGTACGTGTGCGCTGTTACAACACGTTCGGTCATTTGACACATTCGGCCTTTCGACATTCGGCCTTTCGACCCACTCGGCCTTTCAACACATTCCGCCTTTCGAACCAATCGGCCATTAGACATTTGGCCTTTCAACATGGAACGGTATGCTTTATGCTGGGAACATATATGCAAAATTTCTGCTGGCAGCGCTGCTGGCAGAAACTTGGGTGAACTACATGAGCGTCCTTTTTGACAAGCAGAATTTCTTTTTTGTGGTATTTATTTGACACATATTTTAATGTACAGTTTATTTTATCCTTATTTTGTCACAAATTTATTATTATGTATCCTCCATCATGGCACTTGTCACAAACAATTTATTTTCTGTCAACAAATTAAAAAAATTGATTGAAAAAAAAAAAAAAAAATTACACAAATTGTACTAGATTTGTTTACTTTTACGTAATGTAGCCTACCGATGTGCAGCAAAATTATAAATAGAGACAACATGCAGAATTCTGCATGGTTTGCAGAATACATTCTATTTCATACCATTTAAAATTATGTACTCTAATTTCGATGCATGCAGAATTCTTTACATCTGTTTCCAACAATAGAGACAACTTGCACAATTCTGCGTAGCAAGCAGAATCTATGTATTTCATTCCATATAAACTAGTATTTTCTAATTCCAATGCTTGCACGATTCTGCACATCTGTTTGATGTGTTAAAATTATCAAAGACTATTATGTTAATAGTCAACCATCTGAGCATACAATTTTGAATATCGTGCACAAGTTCCATGAAACTGGGTCCGTAGCAGATATGCAATAATCAGTGCATGTTCGTACAGGCCGTTCAACCGAACACATTGATGCCGTATGCAAAAGTTTGACAGAGAGCTCAAGCCAAGCACAATGGTGAAAGCTATCTTACCAAGATAACTAACTTTTTAAGTTCCAGCAAGGCGGTGCCACATACACACAGCCAATACAACAATACTTTATTGCACGAGAGGTTCCCGGGGCGCATTATTTCACGAAACAACGAATTTATTCAGTATCAATTGGCCATCGTTAGCGCGCAATTTGACACTCTTGGAATTCCTTCTTTGGAGTTATCTCAAAAGTAAGCTCTATGCCAATAAGCCAGCAACAATTCAAGAGCTAAATGACGAAATAATAAGGCATATTGTTTGAATAGAGGAGCAATTATGCCGGGATATCATCCTTAATTTCGACAAACGGATTAATAAGTGTCCCCAAAGCCGTAGTGAACATTTGGCCCATATTATACTTCACTTAATTGGTATCGATCAATAAGCATGATTCAATGCATAAATCGAAATTATTCCAACGAAAATTTTTTTTATTTACTATTCACATGGAAACTCTTACTAGCCCCCCACCCTTTATGATTTCCCCATGAAATATAGACCTAAATTGAGTAAATGACAATTGTTGTATGTATTGGCTGTAATCCTTTTCGGTTTTATCAAATGTATTTTCTAATCATTCATGCTTGAAGAAATCATTTAACATTGACATTCTCAGTAGTTGTGATGTTTTTGTAGTTTGTTTTTTGCGTTCAAAGAGTCCTTTAAGCTAACTAGTGGCCTATGTCACAACCCGGGAAAAACTCTGTGACTTGGGCAATCTTCAGTACAGCAAACCTTTAAAATCCATAAATAAAAATAAAAAATAAAAATTTCAACAATTTTCAGATTTGTAACAGTTTCAGCTTGTTACAAGGCGAAAATTCAATATTTAACAAAACACATGATTAATTGGGGCAAATTATTTGGTTGCTATATTTACTTACGCACTGTAAAGAACTCAGGAATTTTTTTTTTTATATTAAAAAAATATTGTATTTGGTAAAATGCGACAGTTAATTTGACTTCCGATTTATTACTTTCTTTTACTCTACTAAAATAAAGTGTAGTAATTATGAAAATTTTGGACCTTGAGAATTTTAGAAATTTATTTGTTTTGAGGTACCCTGAGTCCGAAAAAGTGGATTTCGAAATGGTGTCTGTCTGTCTGTCAGTCTGTCAGTCTGTCAGTCTGTCAGTCTGTCAGTCTATCAGTCTGTCAGTCTGTCAGTCTGTCAGTCTGTCAGTCTGTCAGTCTGTCAGTCTGTCAGTCTGTCAGTCTGTCAGTCTGTCAGTCTGTCAGTCTGTCAGTCTGTCAGTCTGTCAGTCTGTCAGTCTGTCAGTCTGTCAGTCTGTCAGTCTGTCAGTCTGTCAGTCTGTCTGTCTGTCAGTCTGTCAGTCTGTCTTTGTCCTCTCTGCAGCCCAGATGGTTTAACCAATAGAACTGAAACTTCAGATTTAAGGTTTTTTGATAAATTGGGAGGTCCCAGTGAATTTTACTCCAAATCGGCTAACCGGAAGTGGCCACTCCCTTGGTCCAGAAAATTTATTTTGCAAATATCTTAAAACGTATAAGGTTTACAAAAAACTACTTAAAACAAAATGTTTCCAAAAATTAAAAACCAATAAAAAAAAAAATTAAAAATTAAAAAAAAAAAAATTTAAAAATTTAAAAATTAAAAAAAATATTAAGAAAAAAATAAAATTTCTCAAAATTCTCTGGTCGTAAAAGAAAGTCGTGTGTTGGCCACACCTCCATTTTTTATTGGTATTGTACGGGTTTGTTTTTCTTCTTGCTCCAAAATAAAAATTTTATGATCGTAGGTCAGTTGCATATTGATCGCCGTAGGGCATAATACGTATTGGCAATAAAGCAAGCCAAAAATAAATTTAACTTTAATTAGTCGTTGTGTGTTATTTAACTTAGTAAAGTCGTGAGTGAGTGAAAATAAATCGGAATACGGGCTATATTTCTTAAAATACAACACAATTTATTCCTGCATTTTACCAACAAAACCAATTTGGAGGTTTGTAATTAGCAGTGCACCATTTTTTTTGCATTGAAGGAAAACCTTAAGGTAAATTTGTATTGTTATATGCATATTTTTTTATTGGGCTGGTACAGTACAAAACTTTTGATGTGAACTTTAACTATGGTGTTTCGTTTGCTATTTAGAAATCGTGCAAAAGCAAGCGTTGGTCAAACAATATCATAGCTGCTTATATCACACCAGACGAATCTAAGTTCCACGGTAAAAAAATTTGGCGAGAAGAAAATTATTTACCATACGTTCATCTTTATCAAAAATGGACGCAATCCTATGCATGTAGCAACATATAGAGTAGATCCATCTAAATTATGTAATATTGATTTTTTATTGGCAAAAGTACCAAAGATTGTAAACCCGTTATATTTTTTTTTATTTATTAATTATAAACTAGATTATATATGTTTAATTAAATTTAGTAAATTAAAACCTATAATATGGTTCTTGGCCATGGTTCTAAAGAAAAGCAATTAGAAACTTTTGTTTTGTATGCAAGCACTTATTTTAGTTATGTACTTTAATGTTGAGCATTTCTCTTTACTACTATGTTCACTATTTAATGATATTTAATTATTTATTTTTAATTTATTAATAAAACTTGTGTGGAATGTTGACCGAAATTTCTTAATTTTTTTTTTTTCTTAATATTTCTGGTCGTCTGGAATTTATTTTATTGCTACAAGTGATCATGTGTTTTTCGAGTTTTACAGTGCGCAAATTTAGATTATTTAATAACATGAAATTGGTCGGTTAAACGCCTTGATGATGATTTAAGTTCCGGCTTCACATATGCAGCGAACAGTAATCATGACATCTGAGGTCACTGAGCTATAGCAGTTTGATTTGTTTGTGATAAAAGTAGTGCTGTGATAATAGTTAATGTGCAAGTATATTGTGATACCAAGCTGAGTTTATTTTTTTTTTGTCATAATAAATGCGAAAGTTGACTTTTTTCATCAAATGAAATATCAATAACAAGAAGCAGCATTATCTAGCTCTTGTGTGGTTGGTGGAAAGATCCCCGCCCAACGGACTGCCACCTAGCCGGCAATGTGCTGCATCCACCACGATAGACCACCAGGAGAATTTCTGATAACGAACATGTTTTTTTTTTAGGTGACCTTGCCTTTTTTCAGAAGAGTTAAATTTTGAAACAGTTCGTTACAGATTCACCCACAAAATACTTTTTACTGTCATAATCAAATCTAACTAATTTTAAATCAAAGTACACTCCTTAAGCTAACTAGTGACCTATGTCACAACCCGGAAAAAACTCTGTGATTTGGGCAATCTTCAGTACAGCAAACCTCTAAAACCCATAAATAAAAAAAAATAAAAAAATTTCAACAATTTTCAGATTCACCCACAAAATACTTTTTAGTGTCATAATCAAATCTAACTAATTAGTTTGTCTAAGCAATGTTGATATCACAAATTGTACAAAGCTTTAATTTATTAAACAAAGATTAATCTATATTTTCTTATAGTGGTTTACAAGTCTGCTATTTCTTTTAAATTGATTTTACCGACTGTATCACTAATACTAATATAATTTTTTGTTGAACAACACATTTTGTATACATATACGTTTTGTTGATTTTGGTTTTTTATTGAAAACTTCACATCCGTAAGCATTACCTTTAATTTAAATACATAGTTACTTAGGTTGATACTTAAGCTTTATGCTTTACGCATAATATTATCGAAATGACGTCATCGGGCGGGGGGGGGAAAGCCGTACCGCGAACCTCTGATTTCGAGCGATTTGAATGTTTCACCCACTGTTGCGAGAGAATGCCTCATCTGATTGGATCCACTCTAATGTCAGTTTTTGCGTAAAGAAACTGTGACACATAATTTATTTTTAATTAAAATAATTAATCTCCTCATAAATTTTAATTCAAATTACAAACTACAAAACTCGAGAAAACGCCTCATTTGGTTGCGGTAATTGTGCCCACCACTTATTTTATAAAGAAACAGTGCCGGATGATTAATTTTAAATTGAAATAATAAATCTCCATAAAGTTAATAATTAATAAATTGATTTAACAAACATGAACAATCCATACACGGAAAATACCTACGGCCGTCCAGGGGGTAGATTCTGATGAAATGACAATTTTTCGTGGCATTTTGTTATTATTACAAAATATTGTCACGGAAAATTTTCGATTCTGATGAAATGAGTTATGACATTAACAGCAGTTTACACCAGTTGCATTTCTAGTTTACCGCAATTATACACGGAAAAAAATAAGCTTGTTATCACAAAGAAAAAGTTTTCTTTTTTTAATAAAAAAATATTTTTCTTTATTTAAAAGCCTTATTTCTTACTTCACACTTATTTTTCTAGCTTATAAACATTGTTTCTTACAACGAGAAATGTTTCTTAATCCAAAAAACTATATAAAGTTTAAATAATATAAAATAATTTCTTACTTTAATCTTTGCAATAATTTCTTACCTATACCACATAAAAGTTTGATTGAATAAAAAAAAGATGTTAATAAAACAAAAACAGATTAAATCAAGAAATGTAACCCTTTCTCAAACTTATTCATAAATTTTCTTGAATATTCACAACAAAACATTTCTTAATTAATAGAAAATTAATTTCTCTATCCTAGAATCTTGTCAAATCTGTGGCCAAACAATATTATCTTGATTTAAGAAAACATTTGATAGAAACAATTCAAACTATTTCTTTAATCAAGCATCAATTTAGATTAATGTATTTATACTGAAATGAATGCTACAACTACATATGCATTTATCGGTTTTGATTTAAATTAAATTAGATCGATATATAACTTACTAACTCTTCTGGCCGGAGAAGAATATAATTTTACTCGATGCCCCAATGCCTAAATGCTTATGTATAATTTCTCGTGTGCGTTAAAAAGGACAAAAATAGATTACGTTCAGCATATCTCGTTTGATTAAAAGCTTTTCCAATTTAATTCATAAAAGAAAACCGCGATCTGCATATAACGTCACTTGAACATTGAAGTCTTGCAGGTACTTATGCGCAAAATTTATTTGCAAAACTAATTATGATTTTCACAAAAACACATTAACCCCCATCTAGTAGGATAAATCTTTTAAATTAAATTGGGCCATCATTGTCCACCCAATCAAATTATACAACATATATATTTAATTGGTTTCGATGATTCCAAATTGAACACATATAATCTTATAAACCTGATAAATTCGAGTAAAAATCAAACTACATATCGGAAAGGTGCATTGCGCGATCTAGAATACTAAATGAATACATAATTAATTATTGGCGATTAGATGCGTTTTTTGCGCGAAAGAATTTTCCAACGGATAATTAACCAAGCTCTTGTTAGGAACGATAAACAGTTTGTTTGATTTAAGAAATTATAAATTCTTAAGTTAATATAATTAATGTGCTGCAAGAAAAATATTTATTCTATTATGCCAGTAATTTTATTGTTTTAAGAAATATTTTCCTTGTTTTAAAATATTTTTCTTAAAATGATAGAATATTCTTAATAGAAGAATTTATTTCACAATTGAAATCTAAATTGTTAATGAAAACAAGAAAGCTAATTACTTAGTTTGAGAAATACATTCTTTCAAACAAATTTTAATGTTGAGGTATCATTCCCTTACATATTTATCATTGTCGTATGAAATTTCAAACAGTGAAGACGTATGTATCTATATGTCCGTAAAGGTTTAGTTATTTTAATTTATAAAATCGTGTGGTGTACTCGTGTCTTGTGTGATAAATAAATACAAACAATTATTAAAAAAAACGTATACATATAGTGTTAAATTTTCATTTTAGTTTGCCGAGTTGCATGTTACGCACAGAAAATTTCTGTAAAAAAGTTTAGTTAAATTACAGAAAGACTATTTTGAATATATAAAAATAATTTGTGAAGTGGTTTGAGGTAAGTAATATTTAAAAGTAAATAGTAGTCTTTTTATATAGGTTTTTGTACGTATGTATATTAAGTAAAAAGTACATTTTTGGATCTCCTTTCTTCTTATAGAAAAATGACTGATGATAATCAATTTTCAAACAGCACGAGTTCAGCATTTGTTTTCAATACATTTGGTATGTACCTTTTAAGGTTTATTTATCGCTTACCATATTTTATTACCATATTTCTTTAAACGATAGTGATATTAAATTAAGTTAATATTATTAAGATAAATTGTTAATGTGATAAAGTTGTGCTTGTTAAAGTTTAAATTATTTCCCGTTTAAAATTGTGTTTAATTAAAATTATTTTCTCGTTAAAATTTGTGCTTAATTAAAATATTTTGGTTTATTGTCATTTTTGTGCTGCCAGTTTTGATTTGTAATAATAAGATTCAAATTTAAATCTATGTTGTCCGAGAAAGAAATTCACATTAAATTTTATGACCAGAACATTTTAATAAAACATGTTATTTATACGGGTGGGTGTACTATGAAATTCCGGTTTTCCAAATCACGAATTAAAAATCCCTATTTCCAAAATCCCGGTCTTTAAAATCCCAGTTTCAAAATCCTGGTTTTGAAAGATATATTTTTTTTTTTAAATTCTGGTAAAGGAAAATGTTAATTTTTAAACGGGATTCCATAGTACACTCATATATACAATTAATTCATTCTTGAATGCAAATATCCATTTGTTAAAAATGTATTGCATTTTTTATTCGATCGCATGCCGAACTACCAAACCCAAAAATATTTAATATTGTTAACTATTCAATTTTAGAGAGACCGTTTGCATCAAATTTTGTAAAAATTAAAAAGCCAGATTAAGAGAAGATGGAAGTAATTACTTTTTTTATTTGACAGATTCTTGAACAATTTCTTCAAAGTACTAAGGGTGCTAAAATTTTAAAATTTTTTAATGAGGCTAATCCACCACACCTGACTGAACACACCAGATTGCTGCTGATTTCATCGATTGTGGATGAACTTATAGAGACTCCTGTGTCGAGTTATGTTTTTGAGAATATCTCCAAACATATAGAGATTTTTTTCCCTGGCGAAAAAAGGTAAAAAAGTGGTTTAATGAAAATGTGTTTGATTGTTTAAATTTCAATTACTTTTATCTTTCAGGAACTGTATTATAGAGGTGGCAAGAAACCAAGCGGTATTCTCTACAATAAGCATAAAAATCGCACCAGCCAACTTCGGAGACTAGGATATTTGGATAAAAAATCTAGAAACTCGTGCTTAATTAAATATTTAAATCAAATTTATGTTCAATTTAAAATTTTTAGTAATAAATGAAACTAATATTTTATGTATAGTAATAAATAATTATTTTATTAAATAAGCTACTTCGTTCGTTTACAACTACTTATTTTTTTTTCACTCCCAAATGGAGTTAGAACTTAAAATATTTAAAGCAAATGTCTCTTTTATTTTGAAGTGATTAAAGTAACTAATATTTTATGTAGTAATTATTATAAAAAAAATTATTATATTATAATAATTTTATATAAACACATAACTTCAAAATATATTGCAATTTTAATAAAATACTATTATAATAGTATCTTATTAAAATAACAATTATGGTTTGAAGTGTATTAAATTTATTTTCATTTTATGTAACTATATACATATACATATGTATAACAATAAACAAATATGTACAATAAATGTATTTTAAATAATATTTTATAAGAATAAATTAAAATGTTATTATAACTAAGGTATTGTAAAATGTTTTTATTTATTTTCACTACCAAAATCCATTTTCAGAACGGCATTCTGAAGGCAAGAAAAAAGTCTTAGTGAACAAGAAAAATGTTTTCTTTTATGTTTCTTCAGAATAGAGTCCTAAAAGAAAAAAAACAGATGGTTATGAGAAAAAAGCAGTATAGGATAATTAAAATGTTTCTCACCTGAAGAAAAATGAAAACTTTCTGTAAGGAAATATGTTCTTGACCTCAGAAAAAGAAAATTGCACCAATAAATTGTTTTCTGGTTTTAATCAAAAACTTTTCTTACCCTAAGAAATTTTCACTTAGGCAAAGAAATTCGGTTTCATAATTATGTATTAATATATTCTAATTCTAAGAAACAATTACTTATTCTAAGAGATTCGTTTTCTCTTTTATATATTAATATATTCTTACTGTCAGAAAAAACGTTTAAATGAAGAAAACTGTTTTCTCAGTTTGATATTATATTTCTCAATACAAGAATCCTTCAAGGTCAAATCAAGAATTTGTAATTATAAATGCAGAAATCAATACAAGCCTTTTAGAAATTAGTTTTTTAAAATAAAATTATATTTCTTGCATTAAGGTATACAATTTCTTGCATGAAAAAATACAATTTCTTATAACAAAAAATTAATGATTATTTTGATTTTTAAATTTACATATCAAACCAAGAAATCAATAGTTTATATTGTAAAATAAATTTCAAAGCTGAGAATCAAGTGCTGGATTTTCTTGATTCATTCTATTTTTTCTTTATAGAAATGAGTGTTTTTTTCTGTGTATTTTAAGGTTAATTTTGATGATATTACACGCTACATACACATTATATACATATATAAAAATAAATAAAACATTTTTTTATTTAAATTAAAATATAAACAATTTATATTTTTAACAAAATTATTAAAAATTAACAAAATATACTAACAAATATTTTATTTAAAATTGCAGCTGACTTTTGTCACGGAAAACCAAATCAATGACAATTTCGTTTAATTTGTCATTTTTTTTCTTGTGACATTTTGAAAAGGTCACTTCATCAGAATCGCATTTTAGAACTCACAACTATATTGTCATTTTATAGCAGTTAAAATTTTAGTACAAAGTCACAAAAAATTGTCATTTGTCATTTGTCACTTGATCAGAATCTAGGCCCTGATGACACAGCCCACCCCGAATTTTTTTTAAAATTTTAAATTACGACCTTTCTCTCCATTTCCACACTCTCTATTCCAAAACAATACTAAAAGGGAAAATTTTTTAAATCTTTTAAATCTAAAATTTTAATATTCATAAAATTTGTACCGCTTTGTAATCGGCATCACACAACTTTATGAATTTCAAAATTTTCTTAATTTTCCCTATTTTTATAATTCTACTTCCCGAAACTCCTCCTGTCCCAGTTTCCTAAAGTCGTTTACTAAATACTTGAATTAATATCTCTAAGTTTCTCGATTTAGAAACTTTTATTAAATGTGTTTACCCAAATATCCTTAAATACAAAATTTCAGGTAAAACTCAATTTCTTATTAACGAATATTTGAGGGAAGTGTAAAATTCTTTATCAATATTTTGCAAATTGCTTGACATGCAAAATCTTATAATTTACGGAATAGAACGCTTAAAATAGAATTTCTAAAGATTAGTTGAGTTTGGCCAGAGAGGTGTTTACACCATATCATTGCTGACAAAAACTTCAAGTCAGAGAATTTATTAAGAGTAGCACAAATAAGCGACACAATCCAATTTCTACTTTTACTTAAAGGGAAAACACCCCAATATTTCTGCTTTGTTTTTTTTTTTCAAATTATTGATCGTAAAATGGTAACAAAACATTTTAATTATAGTACTGGGACGAGTGTGAGGTTTCAAGTACAATATAATGAATACATTTTTTGTAAATTTAATGTAAATTTTATGTTTTCGATTTTCCATAAGAATCGATTAATTATATTATTATTATAATTGATGGAGGTAAACATATATAAGAATGTTTACTGTGTAAAAATAATATATTCTAAGCAAAAATAAAAATTCAGACTATAATATTTTTGTACGTGATCCAACGTAATCGTCATGTACCCGAAAAAACACTTTAGCCTTTATCATTCTCGAATAGCAAATTATTATCAAAACGTAAATACAACTAAACCAGGCAATTTAATTTACCATTATAGAATTTCAAGAACATCCAAAACAATAACAACATAAAGCTCATGTAAAGCTCATATATACATAGCCAGCCAGTCAACAAAAATTAAACTAAAACACATCCATCCCACACTAAAAATACCAAAAGGGAGCAAATTTATTAAGGACATTTTTCATTTTCACTCATCTTACATAAATGTATATGGTACATTGGTAAGTTGGGTGAATTTCTTCCTCCTACTCACCTCATACCGAAAAATACACAAAAAAGCTGTTAATCATTCGAATTCGTTAAAAAAAAAACTAAATAATTTTTTGTTTTGTGCGCGACTACACAGCCTATCAGGCTTTTTCGCGCAACAACTCTCATAAAGCAAATGGAAAATAATATGCAGAGAAATTTAAAAATTTTATCAATCAAAAATGATACCAAGAAAACAATAAAGAGGCAAACAAAAAATCTATAAAAATTAATAACAAAGTAAAACATGAAAGCAGGTTCGTTCGGCAAAAATATTTTTGTTTTCATATTTATTGGTAAATATGATAAGAAGGTGAAAAATTGTATTTTTATTGTTTTGATAAGTGCTTGTTACAAATAAATGGCAAACAAAACTAATAAGAAGAAGAGTGACTGTCGAGAAGAAATACGAAGAAGTTTAATGCGAATAAGATGTCGGTCTACACGTACACAATAGTTTTCGGTTGTCTTGTTTATTTCACTGAATAACACTGATAGAAACTTTATACATTTACTACTTAATAAGTTATAGTTAATTGGAAATGTTTACAAGAGATTCGGTTAATTGTAGTTGCTTACGAGTATAAATATCATCTATAAGCCCAAAGATTAGTCAATCATTTAGGTAAGGTATCGGTATTTTATTTTAATTTTATTGCTTTTACGTGTACGTGTATAGTGATGGAGGTCTTTGCGTGTCTATATCTCCGGAATTCAATTTTATCTACAGATCTAAGCCATATAACTTTTTATGTCTGGCAAAGTTCTTTTAGTTTGCCTTTGTTTCAAGAAATCTCAGGAATACTTTTCGAGTTAATACTTATTTACATACAGGCATCCACAGCGGGAATATTTATTTATTTATTTTTAGAGGAAAGCCTACAAATTTGGCTTGACTTAGTATAAATAAGTACAACATAAGCATATTGTTGCTTCAATCTACCTTTAAAGTTATCTTTGCTTAACTAAAAGTCCAACAGATGGTCAATTTTATTAAAACCAATGAGCTCACTGTATACCAGTTTTTACATAAATATGAAAGGATTGTACAGGGTTGGGGTTGATCAGTATACGACGCAAATTCGCGTTTTCATTTTGAATAAGGTCTTGTACGTATTTCCTCGAATATTTCTAAATTTTTTCACTGACGAATTCCATTTTTAGATCCTTATGAAGGTTATCATTCACCATGCTATGCAAGACTTTATTTTGAAAGGTTTGAATTACTTTTACTTTAGTTTTCTTGGTACTGCCCCATAGCTGTATACCATACGTCCAAACAGGTTTCAATATCTGCCGATATAAGGGCAGTTTATTTTGTAATGTTACCTCAGAGTTCCTACCTATGGGCCAATAAATTTTTCTATATTTAATGTTTAACTATTCTTTTTTCTTTTTAACATCCTCTTTCCACTTGAGTTTAGCATCAAGGGTCATTCTTAAGAATTTTGCCGTGTTTGCATGTGGAATTGGTTGCGAATTCAGTCGAACAGGTAACCAATGAACAATTTTGCTGGTGAAGTTTATATGGACATCTTTAGTTTCGTTGAGTTGAAGGCGCCGTTCCTTCGTCCAATTAACCAATGAATTAGCGGCATTTTATAATTTAGTGGTTGACTCCTCTATATTGTCTCCAATTGCCTATATTGCAGTATCATTCGCAAATGTTGTAATACTTGTTCCTTTTGTGCTTGGTATGGCATGCGTGTACAGTATATAGAGTATTGGCCCCAGAACGCTTCCTTGTGGACTTCCAGCCCATATTTTCTTTAGTTCGGTATTCCTATTCATGTTTTACACCCAAGTATCGATCAGCTAAGAGAGAAAGAGAAGAGAGAATCTTCAATTAAATCTGTGATTCTGTGCACTTGATCTATGGTAGAATACTCGTATCTCCCTATAAATCCAAATTGGTGAGGAGGAATTAGTTTTCTTACATCTATTACTGATTTTAACCTCCTGACTAGTAGCTTTTCAAATAATTTTGTAATTGTAGGAAGTAAGGATATCGGCCTGTACGATTTTTTCTTGTTTGGCGGCTTGTTAGGTTTTAGAATCATTATCACCTCTGCCACCTTCCACTGGTATGGAACGTATAAAGTCTGAACGATGGGTTGATTACTTGTAGTAATTTTCGTAATCATTTCTCTGGTAGTGCTTTAACCATAAGTCCAGTGATTAGGTCATACCCAGGGGATTTTTTGAGCTTCAGTTGTTGTTAATTTTATCTTTTAGCTCTTTTAGTGTTACAGGTCTTATGTTTTGGTTATCCGCTTTATTTACTGCAAATATATTTTCTTCAGCTGTTTGTCTTGGAAGAGGTTGAAATATGTCTTCAAGGTAGGCTGCAAACAATGTAGCCTTTTCTTTGTCACTTCTAGCACAAGTTCCATCGTGATTCTTCATAGGAGCTATTTGTACTTTAGGCCTTTTAAGACCTAAAAGATTTTTTCTTGATTTCTTTGATAAGCATTTTCAATTTGTTGCTTAAATAATTAAGTCGTACTTTGCTTCGTGCTGCTCGCTTTCTCTGCCAGAATTTTCGCACTTTCCGTTTTCTCAAACAAAATCTCTCACTTCTACTGGATAGTTGATGTGATTTTACATTTGGATACGAGTAGGAGGAGTACTTTTCCACGCTGCTTGTAGTATAATGTTGTTCAGCAGCTCTAATTGAACATCAAGTTGTGCCGGAGTTTTAATTGGTGCTTGTAATTCAGTTTTGTCTTCGACTAGGTTTCGGAAGAGATCCCAGTTTTGTTTTATTATTTGTTAAGGTATTTTTTTTTTTTTAATAATAGTATTACTGATTGTCATTACTGATTGCTTCACTGTTTTCGAGTAGTACGTAGTTTTCGTTACAAAGAAATCTATAAAATCTGGTATCTTATATGTATCCGCTGGCCATTATGTTGGTTTACCTCCAGACAGGAACCCGCAATTTAAAGCCCGACCAGCTGCAAACCGCTCCTTACTCTTATGGGTTGTTAGTCTTGATCCCCAATATGTATTTTTAGCATTAAAATCCGATTATGAAGTTAAAACCGAGCGATTTTAGTAACGTAACAAAGTTTTATTTATTCAGATTATACCGCGGAGGGCAATATATTGAAGATATGTGCATTGCCTTTTGATTATTTAAGCAAACATTTATGGTGGCTTTTCAATTTTTACTTGTTCGTAATGTTTAATATTTTCCTTCACAAATGTGGTTGAGCCTCCTCTCGCTTTTCCTGCTGGGTGGATGGCATAGTAGCACTAGAATTCCAACGAATGCATCTTTTGTCTGATGGGGGAATTGTTGCAACATCCCATTTTATTTATTTATTTAATATATTACCTACAGTGGTACACAATCGGCAACAATAATTTAAATCAAAAAATGAAAAGTATGTACATAACAAAATAAAAACAATAAAATGCCTATAAGGTCTTAAGAAGCTCACGTCTAAACGAATCTCTAGTCAAATTAAAATCAAAAACATCATATGAATAATTGAAAAGTCGAGACGTGGTCAAGGCTGGCTCCGAAAGTTGATAGTTTGTTGAGCCAAAATCGTTTAGTAAAAAACCATCACGATGACGCAGACAAAGTTCGGGAGCATAAATATTGAGTCATGCGAGTAGTTCAGCACAATCAATAAGATACAAAAAAATGTCGCGAACAAATAAAACGCAGGCCGCCAACCGACGCTGTTCTAAACGCTGTAATCCCAAAAGGTTGCAGCGCTCATAATAATGTGGAATAGCATAATTATTCAATGATGGTGTACTGCGAAGTGCGTATAAAACAAATTGCTTCTGAACGCTTTCAATTCTATCAGAATGGCACTTATAAAAAGGACACTAAACCTGCGAGGTGTACTCTAGCGGAGGACGGACAAAGGCAACATACAACGACTTTAATGTAAGCGGGTCACAAAAGTCCCTGCAGTTACGCTTTATGAAACCCAACATCATATAAGCCTTTGCTATAACAGAATCAATGTGCCTCACAAACGTTAGATCGGAAGAAAATACTACCCCAAGATCGGACATGTACTCTGCCCTTTCCACGACTCCATTAACCAGCGAATACCCATGAAATACCGGAGAGCGAATGCGATAGAAAGAAATAGTTTTACATTAAGCTATATTCAGGGACAATTTGTTGTTACCCGACCAGACACAAAATGTGTCTAAATCCCTTTGCAACCTAAGACAGTCAGATACACTACAAATTGGTGCAAATATTTTCAAATCGTCTGCATACAGCAGGCAATGAGCGAACTCAAAGCACTGTACAACATCATTAATAAATAGTGAAAAAAGAAGAGGTCCAATATGACTTCCTTGTGGGACACCTGAGGTAACTCGAAATAAAACTGAGGACGAGTCATAGATCTTAACATACAGCCATCAATCCGAAAGATAAGATTGAAGCCAATTGATAAGTATCGAATGATCAATCTTATCAAAAGCCTTTGAGAAGTCCGTGTACACAACATCCAGTTGTTGCCTGATTGCAATACTGCTATGTAAGTGCCCACAAAACGAAATCAGGTTGGTCACTGTGGCTCTTCCAGAATAAAGGCCATGTTGAGCAGGACAAATTAACGATTTCAAATGAAAAAAATTGAAATTTTTGTACCAATGCTTCGAATAGTTTCGGAATAGCAGAGAGTATAGCGATCCCACGGTAATTGCTGATTTCACACCTTTTGCCCGATTTGAAAATCGGGCGAATGAAGGAAATCTTCCAAGGCTCCGGGAAAACCCCTGTACGGAGGCTTTCGTTAAAAATAAACGCGAGAGGAACAGCTAAACCATCCGCACAGTTTTTCATAAGGATGTGTGGAATGAGGTCATATCCTGAGCCCTTATTCACGTCAAGTCGCGCCAAACTATCGGAGATCTCATCTACAGAAAACCTCAAAAGACTAAATTCCGAACAGTCACTAGATTTAGTAATAGTGGTATGAGATTGCTCATAGACAGACTTCAAATAGTTGGCAAATGAATTACAGATATCCGAGGGCCGACTTGCAGATGAGTTCTGATAAATCATAGGTGACGGAAATCCAACAAATCTTTTCTTTTGCTGTTGATGAAATTCCAGAAATTTTTAGGATTAGTAGTAATCTCTTCAATCTGCAAAATATAATTACGAGTATTATAAAGGAACCGATTTACTATTCGAAACTCCATACGGGCTGCATTGAACGCAGAGTAAAACTTATCCCCATGTACCCTATATAATGAACGAAGTTTATTACGACGCTTCTCGAGTAGCACAAGTTTATCATTATACCATGGCTCATCCAGCAGACGGACAATCCTGTTCAAGTCTACTCCTCGTTGAAGAAAGCTCCAATCCGAATTGACTAGAAATCCGTTTAAAGAGACATTATCTGCACATCTAAAATTAAAATGAGAACCATTATTGTAAGTAAAATTACTAACAAACTTTTCATGAAATATATTTATCAAAATAGAAGTATGGTAAATGCTCGCACAGCCAGTGAAATCCTCACAAGATGAAATCACCGAATGTAAAACATCAAGAGCGAAAACCAGGTCCAAAAACTTGCTGCAGCTGTTGGACACTCTGTTCTGTTGAGTGGTAGCAATGCCCACAAAATATTCTATCGTATGTAATACCCTTTCATCTGAAGAAGACGAAGTAAAAACTGCATCAACATCGAACCAAATAGCATCACGAAGATTAAAGTCGCCAAGAAACATAAGGTGTTCGCCAGCTCCTACCAAAGGTAACACAATTGAATCAACAAAATTAGTAATCTCCACATAATAATCCAAGTTTGAGCCACTAGGAATATATACAGCGACCACGATCACGGAGGAATGGGCGACCTTTACACGGACTGCCATAATATCTAGTTGAGAATGACAAGCGATCATCTCGTTCAAAATCGAACACTTCACAGCAATCAACACTCCTCCACCTTTCATGCTGGTTAGGAAGTTATAACGGTCTTTCCTATGGACAACATATTTGGATGGAAAATATTCCTCGGAATTAAAACTGGCTGTAAGCCAGGTCTCACCAATAGTTATAATGTCGTAATCATTGTCAAGAACCTCAAGCCGAAAGGCTTTAGCTTTGCCCCGAATGCTGGATGCATTGAGGTAATAAATCGACGTAAATGTCATCAGTTGAGGGTTCAAGTGACCCATGATAAAACTGTTGCGGTCGTTACAATTGAATTCTTGATGAAATGCTCCCATCAAAAACTTTATCAAAACTATCAGAATCCAGGCCAATTTTAAAAGAAATAAAGTTCAGACGGCTTTTATCCACACCCCTTGCAAAAAGTTCGTGGCATTCCACATTTCCAGTAGGAATTTGTAATTTGGAATAAATGTGGTTTTATATATCATCGCACGTAGTAGTTGGTTTGAAGTTAGAGACGTGCAAGTCCAAATCGGACTGTTGGACATCGATACCAGCAATCCCAGTTTGCAGACCATCCAATATCCCCGAATGAACATTTCCTAAAGCGGTGGTGTTAACACTATTCGCCGATGTACCAGCTAACAACTTACTAGATACTAGCTGAAAATCAGCAAGCATTTTTGTCAGCGAGTTGCCAATCTCACTTAGTTGGATCATCAGAGATTGTAATAATTGTTGATGACTGCAGTGAATGTTTACGCAATCGTTACCAATAATTTTAATATTAGACGAATTATTACACAACTTGGCATTCGCAATTGGTATCGACGAGCAAGCAAAATGAAATTTTTTACCACAGCCACCAAAACAGCATAAAAAATTATTGTCAGCAAAAATGAGCTCACATTTATTACACTTGTTTTTCATATTGGACGTATATGACGCACGCGATATTAAGGTTCGATTATTGTAAAACTTAAACAATATAACGGTCCACCCGCTATGAAACAAACACTTAGACACATTTGCATTCCAATTGGCGACTCTTAATGTATTATTCATCTTCATAGATTAATACATCATGGAAGTGATTTCATTCACTGTTTCTTCCAGGCTCCTTTCTTGTTTCAGTAGCCTTAAGTTTAAGGCTTCTATATTCTTTAGAATTTTTTCAAAGATTAGTATCTTCCGTATTAACGTCTTCCTTATTACTTACTGTTTCCCGCTGTTGTAGAATCTCTGAGCGTGTTTTTCGGCCTACTATTGCACTTTCCAGTGGTAATTCTACCACTGGGTTTTTGTACATTGTCCTATTACTGGGCACAACGTGGTTTAGCGCGCCCTGGTATTTTTTGTTTTTCAAATTTGGTAGTTCCCTGGCTACTTCACATCCTCTATAATTGGTGCGATGCTCTCCGTTACAGTTTACGCATTTTGGAGGCGTATTTTTTGTTAAATTCCAAGCTTGGGCGAGATGTCTCCCCGAACATTTCACACATCTAGGCTCTCGTTTGCACTTGTCGTTTGCATTTTTATACTGAGGTATCAAGCCAGTGGGTTTTCTTAACGCTTCTATTCTGACTCTCCAGTTAAGGACTGCCTTAATATTGAAAATTTTTTCCACTTTTTCTTTCTTATTAAAGGTAAGCATAAACAATGGAAGCCCCTTTTATTAATTTTGGTCCCTTGATCAGTTACGGTTTTTTCTTTTTTTAGGATATTTGCCGCATCCTTTATTTTGAATCCCTGGTGTTTAAGATCGTCGATTATATCCTGCTTGCAGCGAAGGCTCTGTAAGTTTCAAAATATCTGTTATATTGATTTTCCATATATTATTTTTTAGTGCTACAACTCTCTATTCTTTTGTAGTCACCAATTTCATTAATGATTGGATAGTACCTTGTTACGCCAACAATGTGGAGCCTTTCCTTAATTTTCGTAGGTTGGCTTCCCTGTCGTATATTTTGCTAATTTTGATTTAATACATCTGATTTTGAAGTTTGGTTTGAAGCTACAATTTCTAGAAAAAAATCTGCCATCCTTTTTTTTTGTAGGTCTTTCCTTCCTGTTCTTTTTTAATATCCATTCACTTTCTTCTCTTAATTCTTCTTGGTCAGTGTGGAACTCTGTAGCACACAGTTTCTTAGTTGGCAAAGTTTTTTCTTACGCAACTCTGAAGCAGCCTATTCCTCAGGTTACTTTGCTTGTAAAGAATTTTTCAGTTTCTCATTTTCTAACTTTAGACATTTGACTTCGTTAATTAACTCCCATGTATTTTTTTCAATCTTATACAGTTGTCTACGGAGTTCTTCATTTTCTATTTTAACACTTCTAGTTGAGGATGTTGTTGATTTTGGCATTATAAAACATCTTCCAAATGAGTTACAGAGTGCATTACCTCTGAACTACTGCGGCCATTGGATATCGGTGACTGGGAGCCCGCTTGTTCACCCCTCAAAGTTGCCGGCACTGGATATCCGTTTCCCTTCGCCGTAATGTTTACTCCTTCCGGGGTCGGCCATATTGGTTATTATATTCAGGGAACCACCCTTAGCTATGCCATCATTCTTAGTTTTGGGGACCATTCTGATAGTGTTGAATTCCTCAAGTTAAATTTATCACTGATAAACTTTCCTACAGATGCTCTTGATATGGGTGCTGGTGTTTTCTCAGAGGTTGTTTCTACTGTGTATGTAATTCTTGAAGAAGCCACTGCTGTCGATTAAGATGTAGATACTGCCGATGTCATCAATGTTGGTGCTGTGACTACAGCAAACGATGTTTGAGCGTCTTGGTATATTATAGATATCGGAGAGCTGGCTAAACAATTTTATTCATTGTTGTGTCCAATTTACAATGCAAAATAATTGAACTGCTGTATCAAATTAAACCTCATAACTCGATACAACTCTGTCCTGTTAGATGACTGGCTGTAAATATTTCAGCTTTAACAATTTAATGTAATTGAGAAAACTAATTCCCACCTTGTTCACCTGAGGCAATTCCATATACATCGTTTTTGACTGTTCTGGCAGGATCGCTGTCCCTTCAAATAAGTCACAGTTAATAGGTTTTTTGAACTTACATAATAAAAACCAATAGAGCAACAATTTTCAACTTTCAACGTTTTCGACGATTGGCGAAAAGTTTTGACATATTTGTGACATTAGTACTATTTTCAACGTAATTGATAAGATATAATAAGCATCGCATTCCTGGTACGCCTGCAAGACTTTATTTTAATAAGTTGTAATATAAGATTAAGAGAATAAAAAACTTTAAACAAATTTGGCAGTGAACAATGTCATGCGACATGGGACCCGTGGGCCGGTATTTATTTTGAAAATTCGTCAAAAATACTCATTTGACTCGGACAACTTTAGACTAATTGGTTGGAACATTTATTTGTATTCTCGTTAGGTGTTGCATTCTCTGCTTGTCCAATAATCAATTTTGAGGTTAATGCAGGTATTGACGTGTTCAAGAGTATGTTTATGGAAGAGGTTATGGATGAAGATAAGATCGTCCGTTTGGGTTGTTTTATTGGTACATATATATATATATATATATATATATATATATATATATATATATATATATATATATATATATATATATAAGCTGTGGGTATTTTGACATGCTTTTAGATATGTGCATGGAGATATGGGTGGGCTAGGGACCACGTCGAATTGCTCTAATTATTTGTGTAATCCCATTTTTTTGGCTCACGTATTGTGGTTGGTTTTAAGTTGTAAACTTTCTGCTTACAATATCCCTATCAAAAAAATCAGGAGCTCTTAGGTTTGGGGATCTGTGAGAGCATCGAAAATTGTTATTCCTTTAAATTATTCTTTCACTTTTTTCTTTAAGTAAATTCATTGGTATCGGCTCTATGGTGGTAACCTATTAAGCATGTTATATTGCTCGCCGAACTAGTATTACAGATCGGAGTAGCCAAACTAGTATTACGTTAAATAAAGCCTTTTCGAATAATAGTAGAATACAATTTCAGTTATAAAGCCACTTTGGAATTTCATACAAAGGGGTCCTTTTTAAATTTCGCCGAGAGTAACTTTGATATTATGCTTAAGTTTCCTTTGATCATATTACTGTCATTCTGTAGAGCATTAGCGTAAACCACTTATTTCATGCCACCCAAAAGAAAATGTCCTGATACCCAATTGTCAAACACACTACCTAAATGGGCGGTACCAATTGTTTCCGGTTACTGACGGAGTTCGCCCAACTTTTGCCCATGCCTTCTTAACTGTATTCAAGTGAGGTTTATGAGGTGTCGAAATTTCAACGTTTTTAACAAAGTTGAAATATTATTTCAAAATTTTCTGTCAAATGGGGCGAATCTCATAAAATCTCAACCCCAATCGAATATTAACTTTTAAAATAAATAGATTAAAAGTAAATACCATGTTTGATTAATATTTTATTACATAACAGTATCTTTAATATATTAACTAATTATTATTTATACTTGTTGATATATTTGCTAAACTAATCTCTAATAAATTAATTTCTAATATTATCTTAGGAAGAAAAAAAAACGTTTACCTGTATGTAGATAAAACATCTTGTGTGTAATCATCTTAATTTGCATCATCAATTTTATATTTCTATAAAAAACACTTATATGTATAAAATTTGTATTATTAACACTTTCACGGCTTTGTGCTTGTTTAAAATAAAGTTGGCCGTGATTAGGTTTTGCGGACAATTTTGTAACGAGTTATTTTGTCTCTCTTTGGAATTATTTTGCTTCAACCATGTTTTACGTTGATATACAACACACCTAGGTGTACATTAAACAAACATTTATTGATTATATTGGATGATATATACGTATACATTATGTACTCGTACAGATTGTGACTGGAAAATGTGGATAACAAAATGAGATGCTAAAGAAAAATTGAAATAAACTTTCTTATTTATAATTTTAACGTCATTTGGTGAAAAGATTCGTATCTTGTTTAAAAATAAAACGAATACATAATGATCGATTTTGCACTAGATAATGATGAGTGCATGTATACTGGGTTGGAAAATTTTCTACAATAACATTATCAGATTTTGTCTCGATGTTTACATTTGTTGTTTATTAAGGGGAGTAAAATTTAAAAAAAATACTTTTACTAGCGAATTAAACATTTGGTTTCATTTACACAATCTGAGCGAGGAGGCGATAGTTGACCGGGGCTTGTTGAGATAACACGTAATTAATAATTTATCAATAGATAGTGGGTCAATAGAATATAACATAAAAATTTTCTCCAAATATTCCCGCCATGTTTCGTCCGATTTTGTTTCCGTGTACTCGCTGTAATTCCGGGACAGGCTGGGGTGTACAAGATCCATTTTAACGAAAAAAAAATCAGTGTGTTGCCTCTATACATGACAGATCTGAAACTTTTTGAGATGTAAATTTGTAGTTATTATTTATAAATCATACATTGGGTACGGATACAGTAAAATGTGCAGTGTTACCATTTTAGTATTAGATTTAGATTTTAATGTGATTTTTGCTTCGAACAAAGCCATTAACACATTTTCTTTGAAGGAATTTCAGTTTTACAGTGAATAATTTGTCCATAATGAATCAACCAGGTACGTAGGGCCCACTGCAGATAGGTGAAATTTTCTCACGTCACCCAGAAATATCGCGTAGTATAAGTTTCGTATCTCATTTTATTAAATTCTTCTGATATCTTTATTGAAAGTTAAAGAGAAATGTTGTGGTTAGTAATGGAAATCAATATCTGATATAAGTAACCCCCTTTAGTTAGTTCTGCAAGCCGGCACTTTTTAAGTTACTAACGAGATTTTTACATAACTGAGGATGATACTGTGGTTTACTCGACATTTGTTCCCTTTAATTCGCTCCATTGTTTGATAAACCTTACTAATCAAGAAACTAGAGTATCACAGTTCGAATTATTTAAATTAACCGCGTTTCCGTGTTTAAAATCCGTATCCAAAAACCATTTTCCCACGAATGCATTTTTTTAAATTCGGGTTAAAACTTACAACTACAGCTTAACGACATTTTTTTTTATTTTAAGCAAAAAAAATTTTAAACACCCCTTAAAATTCAAAATGTAGGTGTCTTCAAATTTTAGGTTGATACGCAAGCCAGGTTTCTTTAGTGAGGATGTTAATTACTTTTAGACCTCAAAACTTTATTATTGCGCTTATGTCCCTAATTCTACTTTAAAGATCAATAGTTATACTTGAATTACAAGCTAAAGTGCATTTTGTAACAGGCTTTTGGAATTTCCTGAATTACAAATACCTAATTTTCAGTTTTTTCATATAAATAGGAGTACAAATTTTAAAAACAGGTAAAATCCACATAAACTTTAAAGTTTATTATAGAGCTTTTGGTAGTTTCTGTTCATCTTTTTAAATACGAAGGAACGAATACAACCACTCACACACAAACAACTCTTGGGACTTAAACAATTTTATTTCAATTGTAATAACTGAGTTTAATTCAAATCTGATTTCACAAAATGTCGAGGTTGAAGTGGAAGCGAAATCAAATGGTATATTTTATAAAATCAAAAATAACAAGTAACAAAAAATAACGATTGGTTATTAAAAAAAATGTTTGCAGAATCGCCTACAAGAATTTATTTTAAAGGAAGAAATATTCCAAAACACAAATAGTCGATAAACACCACACGGACTTTCTGGAATGTTGCAATTAGGAAGACTCTCTAGTAACTGACTGTTAAATCACAAAAGGTTGTACATACTATTATTCATTAAAAATTATTCATAACAAGGATTAAGGAAATGTAGAAGAATGATTTATATGTTGTAAACTGTAAATGTTGTTGAATTTTATAAATTTAAATAAATCGTTTTAATATTTTATGTACGACTACATGACTAATAAAATTTGAATAATGATTATATAAAGTTAGAGTTATGTAAGAAAATTCAAAAATTTCCAAGAAGCAAAAAACTTTTAATTTTCCTCGTTTGATTTTCTAGTTTCTATTCTAAAATTTGATGTAGACAATGAAGTAGTTAATTATTACTACACATACAGCATATTAGGATCTTTTAGATGAAAATCATAACCTCCAAGTCTCCTGTTGGATCATCCGCACCGTACTTACATGTATTGTACTTACATGGTTTAATATACCTCTTTTTAATGCCTGCGACGCATATTTTAATTAATTCATTACGTATTTTAAAACCAACAAAATTTGAAGTTTTATGAATCTTTAATTTGATTTCGTTTCAACTTCATATCTTTTGATACATCTACATAACTCAATCAATATAGAACTATGAGAAGTTAAACATGTTTCGCAATTCTACCACAAAAATTAAAGGTCAAAAATTGTAGGAAAAGCAAAACAAATTCACAAAATATTAAGAACATGTGATAATTTGGTGATTAATAGTATATTATTCAACGAGCATATAATGATAGCTGTTATTCATGAAGATGAAGTTTACCGATCTAGCGAATAACAGCCGTTATATACGAGTAGAATACGATACTTTGTCCACGACCGATAAAAAATTGTGTTTTATTATCAAATCCTTTAAATAAACCTAAAATAATTTCTGTCGACATTTTGACGTTCCAGTTTAATAATAATGAAAATGGCAAAAGACTACTAGATAAAATTTCCAAAAATGAAATTTTTATTTGGTAGTAGTAAATAATAGAAGAAAGGACTACTAGATAAACTAACAGTGAATAATGGATATCATTATAATTGAAGAAACAAACGTATAACGAAACAAACGTAACGTACTAAACGTTAGTCGTGGACAAAATTTTTTTTTTCGTATTTTTTCTGTAAACATCTTAGACATCTGACGTTCACTAGTAAAACTAAAGATACATTTAACAAGTATTCAGAGACAACTTTGATGTATTTTTCAAAATGAAAGTTGGAAAAATATATTTTAGAAATAATTTAATTTTAATATTTCTGCAATTAATATTTGTTTAATATCAATATAGAATTCTTGTGTATTGTTATTAAAGATACAGTCCGTTACAGCAGATTAAATCCACTAAATAAAAAAATGGGAATTCCCGAATTCATTTCTTTTGGATTCTATCGCTATTGTTTTTTCTATACTGAAAGGTAGATGATTTCATCACTAATCAAATGACTAAAAACTTGTTTTCTAGTGGGCTTTGGAAATGTTCCTTTTTTTCTTTTTCATTATTAAATTTCAGTTTTATTAAAATAAAAAATATTAAATAAAAATTAAATTAATATTGTAAATTGCTTTTTAACAAAATGGGAAAAAACAAAAGCCTAATCAATGTTGAAAATGGAAAAATTGATGCTTACCACGATCAAAGACATTCGAGCCGATTCATAGCCGAAAAACTAGGCCGAAGTCACACTGTTTTGCTAAATTATTTAAGAAATCCTGAAAACGAAGGAAAAAATATGAAAGGCTGTTCTGTTTCGAAATTAAAACCGGTAGATAAGCGTAAAATAATTATTATTGCCTCCAATTCTGCTCTATCTGCTCGCAGAATCAAGGAGAAAGCCGGTGTTAATGTCTGTGGACAAACCGTTCGCCGCGCCATACAGAAAGCTAAACATATTCATCGAAAAAACAATCGGCTTCAATTTGGGAAAGAGCATATGATATGGAATAACCAGTGGAATAAAGTCGTGTTTTCGGATGAAAAAAAATTCAATTTAGACGGTCCCGATGGTTATAACTATTATTTCCATGACCTACGCAAAGAAGAGCTAGTTCTCAATCGACATCATAGCAGGGAAGGAGAAGTTATGGTCTAGCGAGGTATTTCATACTACGGTGGGATTGAGTTAGCTTTTCAAAATCAAAAAATGACAGCTAAGTCGTATCTGTCTATTATGGGTTCAGTATTTCCAAAGTTCCAACAGCTGTTCTGACCAATGAAATGAACTTATCAGCAAGATAACGCTCCTATACATACGGCAAGGAGTTTAAAAGGCTGGATTTCCAAGAAAAACGTCGATTTACTTAATTGGCTCCCGTACTCTCTTGATTTAAATATTATGGAAAACGTTTGGGGATGGCTTTCTCGCAGAGTTTAAATTTTTCGTTCTTTTACCGCTCTTTCTACTTTTTTCCGATCTTGTTCCCAATAATATATTTTTCATCGTGCATTTATGTTCCCTTTCTCTTTTGAAAAACACAAACAAAAAATATAATACTCTTTTGGAAACGACTGAATTTTTTTTTATCCTCTGTTTAGAGAAATGGAATGAAAAAAAAAATAAATATCGTTCCCTTTCTTCATTAATGAAAGATAAAAAAAAAGAAGCAACGTCGATTCCATAATAAAGAACGATATTTTTTTGAATAAACGAATCTCCTTGAGTATTTACATACATCACATATACAAATAAAATATTTTTTTTTTGTATTTTTTTTTGCTTTTTAATATTTCATAACAAACTAATATTTCACTGAAATTCATTAATTCAATAAAACAATAATTATGAATTAATATAACAAATAATATAATTCAATTAATGATGAATTCTAATTAAGTCAATTAAAAACCATCAATATAACAAGTGTATTTGTGGTATACTAATAAAGCATTTGGATTTTAATTTTATTTATCACACTAATTTCTTTATAAGTAGCTAAATTTAATAGTTAATCACTTTTTTTAGTATTCCTCCTCATACTCAAAATTTGAATTGCATTTTACAATTAAAATATCGTTAATCAAGTCAGCAGATAAACGGCTTCGTTGATCAGATAGTAAAAGCTTTAACGAAGAAAAGCATCGTTCAACACTACATTGGGTGGCTGGAACTGCATGTACAATTTTTGCAAGTTGACTTAATACGGGCAATTCTGGTTGCATGATCATCCAATAATCCAACACATTGGTGTTCATAAGCTTCCTCATGTGCTGTGTTTATAGGACGATTTATCTCTGTTTGTGTAGATATATATTCATTCAACAATTGATTGATATCCATCGAAACTAAAGATGTGGATGACGAAGATGAACAGGGCGTCATTGTACTTATGGCTGAACGAACATCAGTGTGCTCCGTCCCCTCTAAGCGTTTGGAATGGTCGTATAATTTTTTTAAATGAGTTATACACTTCTTTCTGTTGTCCTCCGACACCATACAATTAAAGCGCGGATCCAATACCATTGCGGTTGAAATAATTTGATTTTCAATTAAGTTTTTCTCACGCAGTTCTATTTTTGTTAATAAGGTCCGTGCCAATGGGTGTGCAAGATTTTTAATTGAGAGTTTCAGCTCTAACCAACTTTTAAAAAAATCACCAATAACTATTTGAGTTCATTGCAAATATAATGTGATCTTTTTGACCGGACCAAAGAGAATACACACGATGTGTATTCTCTTTGACCGGACTAAAAACTTCTATAAAATTTACGGCAAAATTCCATAAATGTTCTTGAATGTTGAGCTCCACTTATTCGTGTTGATGAGATTTGCAGTAATCTTTCGTTTGTAGCAGACGTTCCAACATATCGTACGTTGAGTTCCATCGTGTAGGTGTATTCAGAAAGGGCTGATTTAGTTTATTCTGCTTTAGAAAATTTCGGTGTGTCGGTGTTCTTAAATATATCGCAAGATTTCGCATCATTGCTATGTTATTTTTTAAATCGGCTTCTTTTAGTTTGTCATTAACAGCTAATTGTATTGTGTGGGCAGCACATTTAATACTGTTGACTAGAAATTGTGATTTATTTTCAGCTACTATTAATTCAGCTATCTCACTTAGGTCTCTAGGTTGGATGATTTCATCAATACACTCTCCTTCGATTGTTTCTTCTCCGTTTGACAGTCCACTTGAATTCAATTCATTATTTAGTAAACTGGAAGCCTTTAGCATATTTCTGCCATTGTCAGATGTTATGGTGTATATTTGGTCCAGCGATAAATCAAATGATGCCAATGTTTCCATAATTATGTTTTTTAAATAAATTGCTGTGTGGCGTTCTGTCAGTTCTATCATGCCTAAGGTTTTCACATGAATAGTATTATCGATTATATACTGCAGATTTATTTATTTTATAATAGAGCGATTTAACCTAGTTGCTTCGTCAATTTTTAGGGAAAAAATTTTGTTTTTTAATTCGTTGCTAATCGAAGATTTTATTGCGGCTGACGTAACGGAGAATTCTAATTTCATGGTCGCGGCGTCTATTGTAACATCTAAAGCTTTTGCAATTGGCCCAATGATTTGTCTGAATCCACGCGAATTTATCAGGTTGAACGTGCAGCCACCTTTCGAGATCATTTCGATACATGCTTGTTTAATTTCCTTACTATTTGTTTTAATCGTAATTGGTTCTCGCACAGATTTTTTACTTTTTGTATTATGAAGAAGGTCCATTTGATACTGTTTATAAGTATCAGGATGAATATTTTTGATATGACGCGCATATTTGCCGCTTGATTATTTGAAATCTCGACACGGCAGCTGGTAACATTACAAAACTGGGAATTAGTGACGTTATTTAAAGAAAAATAATTTCTAATTGGGTCTACTTTTTTTCTACCCATTTTAATTGAATTTTTAAAATCCCTTGGATCGATTAAATTTAAAAATTTATTATTTTTCTAGAACCTACGTGGATTCAACTAATAGGTTTGTATTATACTACCTAATCTATCAATCACTAAGGTACTACGTAGTAACTATTTAAAAAACAGAAGAAGACAGAAACGCATTCTATTGTTGCAATTATCAAAAAGTAAAAACAAAAAATACAAAATGTGAAACAAAAATGCATTTTTTAAATAATTACTTCCAAAACAGAGAACGAAAAAAAAAATATATTTAGTGCATTCCAATAACAACAAGGAAATATAATTTATAACATCAATGTTTAAGAGAAGAAGAAAGTTAAAATGAAAATAACGTTCCCTTTCTCGAGAAGGATATTTATTTATTTTTACTTTCTTTCTTTATGGAACGCATATTTATATTTTTTATTTTTATCGTTCCACATAAAGAGGAAGAAGAACGAAATGTTTTTTTTTTAACTCTGCTTTCTCGGAAGGTTTATGAAGGGGATAAGCGGTATAATGATAAGGAGTCGCTTATTGAAGCCATCAAAGCTGCTTGGGCCGAGATTTTTTTGAATTATTTGAAGTCGCTATACGGTTCAATGCCCAATAGAATATTTGAGCTTATTTCAAAGAATCGCGGCAGCACTCGTTATTAAAATAAATAAAAAAATAGATTATTATAAATAAATAAACTTAAATATTTAAAAAAAATTATAATTTCATACCTCCCAACAAAATAACAAAATGTACGACTTTAAAACTTAAATCAAAAAATGTTCAGCCTTTTATTTTAGTGATAATGTTCTTTAAATTTTAATAAAAACCCAAATAACACGGGGCTTAAAATTAAATCATACAAGGGTATTTCCTACATTGTTTTCATTGGATTTAATCAACAACTTTATGATATTTTTGCTTTTTTCTTTTAAAACTTGCAGCTAAAAAATACCATTTTTACTAAGGACTCCTCTGAAAATCAGTGAAAAGTTATACCACTAAAAAATCTTCTAAAAAATATGTCATCATGATTATGGCTCTATACTCTAGAAGGCTCTGGCATTATTGTTTAAAATGATTATTAGTAGGCACTATTAAGTAGGGTAAGCAATGTAGTCGAGTTTTATCAAAGATAAAAATCAAAACGAAGTTGGCTTCCTTGGTCGTTTCGAGGCGGAAAAATAAGCAGTAAATAATAAGGCCCCACAAGGGGTTAATCCCGATACTCAAAATAATCCATATTCCCGTGGAAATTTAAAATTATTTATGTACAGGCAATGTGTAGCCTGGGCGGTAAATATTTGTGATGTCCTTTTTTAGAACTCGATTCTGCTAAATTAATTTGTAGTAATAAAAATAAAAAACAGAAAAATAACCAAATACTCGGTTATGCCACGCACTTACTTGAAACTCCAAGTTTATGTAAAGGATTTATAGCTTTAACTATACGTATATTAATCAACAGCAGCAGTTCAATTGATTTATAATAAATTTTATTTAATTATATTATTAAAATTTATTAATTTGTTTTAATTATTTATATTTTCGTTTAACAACATCTTATTTAATATTTTGGCACCAACATTTAATGCCGAATTGATATCGTGCGAAGAGCGCAGGTGCGTGCGACATAAAATCCGAGACGAGACTGATGAGTATAAGTTTTATTTTTATTTATTTTGTTTTTGTTCGTCGCACAGTTGGTATGTTTGCTTTAGCAGGTGCGTTGTTTTGTTTGTGCAAGTTCGCGGACGAATTGTAGTGGTGAGTGAAATGAATGAATGAGCCGCTACAGATTTCAGTCCACAACAACAACCACAAAGGTATAGTGAAGCAGTTTACCTGGTATTTTTAGAAGTACAAGAGAACAAGAGTAACAAGTAATTTTAGAAGTCGAAATCAAGTTAAAGCTATTTCATTTAAATTTAAAGTTATTTTAAATTAGAATAGTTGACAAATTTATACTATGATAGTGATTCTCTATAAACTATAGTTTTTCCATGTTCATTTTGTGACAGGACACACAAATGCTGAGGTGCGAGAAAGGAACATAAAGTTGCCCATGAGAAAAACACTCCTCACTTAAGTCAATTCCCGCTACGCGCAGCGTTTGACCTTGAGCTTTATTTATTGTCATAGAGAAACATACTTTAATCGAGAATTGCAGTCGTTTAAAAGTGAAGGGAAGATCTGTTTTAATCATGGGAATCCTAATATAACAACTTTCTCTCCTTGGCCTTCACCCTTTAAAATCGTGCCTTCTTATACGTAACTTCATAATCCATTTACTATTAGTCGTGTGCCATTACACAGTTTAGGAGGTGCTCTGACTTTAAGGTAGAGCACGTGAGGTGGTAAGCCAGATGAATTGAAATTATTTAAAAACTATAGAGGCAATGTTTACAACAGGACCCTCTTGGTCTACAGTGCTAGTCTTTGGGCGCTAGAATTGCTCTTTCTCTAAACCAAGATGATGGCTTGTTTGGTATTTCTTTAATATCAGGATAAATAAAATTAATCAATGTTTGAACATTATTTATGACTTTACAAAAATTATCTTAGTAGATATGCTTAGTTTCTTCGCGTCAGGCTAAGATTTTTACAAACAGGCATTAACTTCATCTAATCTTGTTCCTCGAGAAACAACGGGCAGTGGTTGCCTAAAGTCCCGTGCAAAGAAAACCGTTACTCCACCCATAAGAAGTCTATTTCCTCTTAAATCTTTCAAAGATCTATTTAAAGTTTCAATAGAAGTTTTATGAGATATAGTACTATTATCCTACACAATAAGCGATCCCACACTATACACTCAAGCAATGTGGCAGCTACCGCAGAGTAGGCTACGGCAAGCGCGATATGACCAATAGATCTTAATTTAGCCAATAAAAGATTTAGCAAAAAAGTTTTCCCAGTTCGTCCAGACGTATCTAGAAAAAAGACTTGTCCTGCAGAGTTCTCGACACTTGTAAGAATCGACGGGCTAGACTGCACGTTGGTTTGAATTGATTTGAGGTTCATCTGTACAGCACATATCAATTTTTGGTGATTATAATTGGTTTCTGGTAAACAAAGTCTGTCAAAAGATGTAAATTCCGTTTGTACATTTGAAGTTTGTACATTTTTATTTTATTTTTTTAAAAACTAAAATGTGTGAAGCAGAAAATATGTGCTGGATTTTGAAATATTATCCAAAATTTTGTTAATTTGGTTATGTTTACCACCTGTCGCTGCCCGGCTTATTGTAATTTATGTATTTATTTATTGATTAATTTAAACAGCTTTTGGTATGATATTCTCTATTTTGAGCAAAAGCTCATTTACAATGGAATATACCAAATGAAACAAACAGCAAAATTTAACATAAAAACAGAAATTTCCTACTCCGAATTGCTGTGAAGCGGAAGCCTTCCGTTCGGCACCAGTAAACACTACGTCGAAGGCTAAAGTATGTGAAGCCTGAGGTAACAAGATTTAGGGATGTTTTATCCTATATTCAGCCAAGATCACAGCGTAGTTGCTCAACTCGGATAGCCTCCAATTCGGATTAAATATTTCCCTCACTATTCAAATCCCTGGACGTATATATTGTATTAATAGCCCAATTATTTTATTATTTGGATTTGTGAGGAACTTTAGTTATCAGTGATGACAGGTCTCTAAGTTATGGCTAATTTAGCATTATATCTGTTTTGACCAATATAATAAAAAAATACAATTTTCCTAAACTAATTTAAGGAAAAATAAAAATAAAAAATAAACATGACCAACTGACTCAAAAGTCAGGGTCTAATGAGCCTAAGCTTAAAATAGAGTGTGTATGTAAATGCAATTAAAGATGTCCACATAAAATGTTAGATTAAGAATATCTTGATGGCAGCGTACGCGATTTAATAAATCTTCTGCCATCCACTCTTTATGTTCATTCCAAAGAGAAAGTGGCTGTGATACATGAAAAAAACTAAAATGATTGCAAAATACCTCAATCCTAGGGCTTTAAGGCTTCTAAGAAGTAGGACCTTTAACAACATGGAGTACAATACGCAAATGGAAACATTCAGAATTATTTGGGTGAACCATGTATACACGGCATAAGGCATCAGGTCTCTTTACTCCTGGATACCCTTCGACAGGTATTCCTGGCTTTCTTCTATGAAATGTATTTTTAGTCCATGTGTAATAACTCGGGACCTGATTGTAGTTTATTGTCCTTGCGAGTAAATCGTCAACGTTCAATTGGAAAATCGCCATAAGTGTATTGTGTTCCTATAGTATTATTGATTATCTCTTGAATGTTATTTGGGTTAAAATACACACGCTGGCCATTCTCAAGATGTACAGCAAGGTGTACAAAAGTAGGTGATATTTCATGAATACTAAAGGAAAGAATTTGGCTTGGTCGCTGGATTGGAAAATCTCAGACAATCCTGTTTTGTTAAAATCGTTTAATAACAAAACACGATTGTAAGGGATCAACCACCGATTGTAAATTTCTTGGTTTCCTTGCCTTATTGATATTGTAAACATGCACCCATCGGAATCTGGTGCTCTTCTACGGTACTTTGGGTACCATCATCACCCTTGAGTACTTCTTGTTGAAAACATTTTTTAAATAATTTGCCACATTTATGAGAGCTCAAATTTGGATTTAAACAGTTCTGGATCAAGGTTTTTATCCGGAAGCCATAATAAAAGATGTACGTGTGGCACCCCACCCGTGTGGAATAATCAATTTTTGTGTGTTTTCGATGTTGTCTGATAAAATTTAATTAGAAATTTTATCGTAATATTAAATTTGAAATCTGAGAGTTTTATGTAAAGTTTGTTCGTGTTTTTTCTTAAATTTTTCCTTAATCTTTTAATTATGATTTTTGGGAGTAGGATTATTTGTCTAATGTGTTGCTCATCGTCATTGCGGATGGCTGACGTCTTCAAGTCGGAAATTATTGGGACTATTCAAAACCTGAAAAAATTGGTTGTCGAAAGAAATCTAATATTGGTATTGATGGATGATGATGTAACAGGGATTAAAGGGGCCAGTGAACTTTGTTGCTTTTATCTTTGTTTCCCATTTCATTTACAAAGTGGAAATGAATAGTGGATCCATTTTTTTTAATATAGATAATCTATCCAAATTTGTATCCTCAATTCTTTACCAGCCTACTGGTAATGTGGGGTTTAGAGCTTTTGCACAAATTACCATGGTTTTACTAATAACTCGCATCATATTCACAGCTTAATGGCTCACGTTCTTTGTTCTTGAACCTCCTAAAAAGCCTCCTCATTTAAAAAATGGGGAGGAGGGGCTATTTTTCGCTCCAGTTCTGCAACATTCATGGACTTCGAAAAAATTTCCCTACCGTGGAACCCATATGGCTTTCACTTGATTATTCCTTAATCCATCCGGCTGATTTACCGCAGAAGGCTGCTCATTTATTCTATCCACAGTTATTTAAGCCAAAGTGCGAACTATGATTTCAACTGTTTGAAGCCTTAATATTTCTAAAGACACCGCTCATTATGGGTTCGATATTTTATTTGACTACATTGAGCAAATTGTTCAGAAATTATCAAACGTTCCTTTTGGTAAATTACTTACAAAAATAACTCATTATAAAAAAATACAATTCTCGAAGGCTGAACTCCCGATCCTGTTTAATACTTTCTTGACATTTCTTCCTTATTAATTTACCATCTTCTTTAAGGTAATGCTGTGTAGGAGAGTTATGGTGTCGTGTTGCAACATGGGTATAGTGGTGTGGTATTCGCATTTATAATACGGGCGACTTGCTTAATGCTTGATCGTACATCGCAATCAATCAATCAATCATAAAAGCTTGTATTTTAAGATGAAATACTCTATTAATTATAGGTCATACCTATCTTATGGAGTAGAATTTTCGAAAAGTGCTTCCTTTTTTTTCATCCAATTGGCATTACACGTAATTGTAAAGAGCAAATTTGACTTCCCATAGCGGCGAACGAAAGCCATCGCATCTTGTACTCTTTCGTGTAAGTACCTAGGACTTACGATAAAAGAAAAAGGGAATATAATTAGTTGTCCCATGTTTGAAGAATTTTCATCTTCTCTAAGAGCATCTTATAGATGGATATAATGGCGTTGATTTGAACGTATAAAAGCCAGTCGATCCGATTCTATTTTGGCGTATCGATCTAGGTAGTGTTGATTTAGTAGCCCTTTGTATCTTAGCAAATTATTGATTCCGAAACGTTTTCCAGTTCGGGTCCTGAAACAGAAATAGCACGGCTGGGATTATATATTTGATCAATTCTGGAATCAATATGTTGTAATCGATCATTTCCAGCGATCGTCTTCTAGTGATTATGCAGCTCTTTGAGAAAAAATGACGATCTCTGTCTTCTATCAGACGCCACTCTCTTAACACTTAATCGACGGGTTGTTTTTCTCTATCTTTCTCAGCTTCCGGACATATTAAATTAAATAAATTATAATTTAAATAATTGTAACATAATAAATTAAATTAAAAACGTATGTATAAACACGTATATAAATTTACGGTGTTCGTCTTTTGAAGTTGGAATGAAAAAGGAAGAATCTACCTGTCCCGTCGGTCTTACAGTTTTACTCTTAATAAGTTTCATTATCTTTTATCGATATGAGCTCTATTTTGAGACAGGCAGCTCTGTCTTTGTGAGTTAACCTAGTTAGCTCTTATAGCAGTAGTTCGAGTGCTATTTAGAGAAAGACGACAATTCATTTCTGATTCAAACTACTACTACACACTTGAGTTGACGTTTCTGATGGTCTTACTAATGCATGATGCTCCCTGTCACTTGTAAGATGGAAAATAACCAAAATCGAAGTTATGTGCACACATAACGCCAAAAAATTGACATTCAGTTAAAGTAACCAAAAACGAAGTTTTGCAATATTTGGCTTTACTACCACACCTCCCCCCACCCCCGAATACTAGTGTCATGTGTTGTAAAATAACCTATTCAACAGTGGAAACCACAATCGAATCGGTAAAGCCGTTCTTTTTGGTTAGCGATAACAGACATACATACATATATACGGACGACGTTTATATGTATAGATTTGACGATTTTTTGGTATCTTATTGCCTATTTTCAATTATTTTTTATTAAAATAAATAAGCTTCGTTGTACAGTGTGCTGCAGCATACAGCCGCACTATGTGCTAAGAAAAAAAGGCACAAGCATCAAAAGTCGACAAATGTGTCAGGAGCATAGTTGGATTCTGTAAACAAATACCTATTTTTCTATGATTTTAATATGTTCCGAAGATTGTAAGAGAATTCAATCCAGTTTCGAACTGATGAGCTTATGATTATGAAAAAATCACTCTTCTCATCAGGCCGCGGCGACTGGACTGATTATACCACAATTTACATTCTATATATACAGAATGTGCTGTGCGTTAAGTATTAGCGAATCATAACTAATACAGATGAATTCTCTTACAATTTTTATGACGCCCTGTTGAGAGTGCAGAATCCATGGGCCGATTCACCTTTCATGTCAGCACTATAGGTTGGTATGAAGGAATGCAATGTGCAGGTGGTTTATACAAAACGGGTCTATAGCCATTCGTCCTCGATTTGGCTACTACTGCGTAAAGTAGGCCGGTAAAAGTAAACTGCGAAGGAGTTGGGAGTGCCTTGAACCCCAGAACAGATTGCATAGATTAAAAAAACCGACTAATTTTCATAAAGAAGAATAACACCTAGTTCTTGAAACTATAGCTGATATTATTTTATTTTATTTTTCCACGCGATTTTCTTAATTTAAACGACATTACTAATTGATTCTTTGAAGCTCCAATTCTACAGAAAGCAATAATATGAATTTCCTGCCGACAGAAAGACAGACCGAATTTCGAAAATCGCTTTTTCAGTTAAAAACTGCAAATCGGACCTATGCCTGAAATTCGAAAATTCTCATGATTATTGCGTAATTTATTTGCCATGTAAAAAAAAAGAAGTTTTGTAATGACAATTTTTCGATAAAAATCATCAAAAAATCCTTTCATATCCTTTCATAACATAAATATTAATTTCCCGCACAGAATAATTAATTTGATCATCGATATTTGTTCAATATAAAAAGCTATGAAATAAGCTGTAGGTGTCAAATTTCAATAAACTTTGCTCTGTACAGTAATACATTTCATCTATATACTCCACTACGTATAATTGTATCGATATAATCGTATAAATACTCATATCTAAATGAAATGTTATTTTTTAATTTCCTTTAATAAAGTCGAATAAAATGCAATGAATTTTCAAGAACTATACCACACCAACATAACCAAACAAAATAAAATTCCCAATAAATGTGTGTCCTTAAAATAATTTTATTAAAATACAGGAAATAAATTGATTGGAATCCTTTTCCGGTAATAAGAGTATTGCAACCAAAACATACTCATATACCATATACCATGGCTACATTTTTATTTCCGGTATGGATACTTGGCAATGTATTGCATAAACGACTATGTGAAAACCATATTACCAAGATAGAGTAAATTTTCATTTTGATCTTCTAATTGAATCGGATTAGTCTCATTCCGGCACATATAATAATTTAATTCCTCACAGCTTCGATCATGCCATTGATACTCATCCTCGCTGCTCAGAGCCACACAATTTTCACCATATCCATTGTGTGTATATTGGCCATTGTCGGGTTGTCGATAATACCAACTCTTGTGCCCACTAATATCATTTCCAGTGGTTGACCAATAGAAATTACCTTCACTACCGTGGTCGGTGCCACTTGTCCAAAAATGTATCATTCCATTATTTTTTATTGTGTTCGCTATAAATGAATGTGTAAAAAATCTTGATTATTGTCAATTGAATGATGAAAACATTTACATAAAAATATTTACCACTTCGCATTATGATTTTCATCAAACGAAATTCTTCTTGAACATGCGGAATATCAATCAAATACATTCCACGTCGGGCACAATCTTTACCAGCCATATACCAATTTTTGGTATGCGGTGAACTTAGAAAATATTCATAATTATCGACAGTTGAATAGTCGCAGCGGATTAAATTAATTAAAATTAATAAACAAAATAATTTAAGTTTGATCATTTTTGTGCGATGGATTTATGTTTACTGTGCGATCTAAATACTGAATTGTTCCCTTGTTTGAATTTCTTATCATACTCCAATAAAAGATCACCACCTCTGTTGAATATGCGTATTGTTAGTAGTTTAAAGAAAAGACAGCAAATAGTATTTACAGTAATTACTGTATCATACATACATAAATATGTGTATTCAAACGGTCATACTGCATCAAATTAAGTATGCAATGGAAAATTTTATTTTATGGTGAAACCTTTTTGAAAAAATTCGGACATTATCGGGATTTTATAATTTTGAATGAAGAGTTGGTTTCTTCAAGAATACTGTTTTTAAAAAAACTAAGCTCTCTTCAAATTAAGATGGAAGATGTAGCCAAAATGTATGTGTTATAAATCAATTCGGGTCTCGGTAGTACCAACTGAGTAGATATTATTTACAAATTTATTAGGCAGATATTTATATTAGGGAAAACCATACTGTGTTTACTGTGAGCTTTACTAATAACTGATAATTTCGATGGGATGGGAAGACGAAATAAAAAAATTTGAAAAGATCGATCTCGGTTTTTATAAAATAAGTTATACTGCCAACTATGTATCTTAAAATAATTTAATATTTGAGAAATACACAGTTAAACTTTATTTCTTTTACAAATTAGTTTCATTTAATGTTGTGAGATTGAAATATGGTGTGGGTTCACATCTTTCTCTAGATAGATTATATCATTGATATTAAATGAAATTTCGCAGAATATTTCTTTCTAGTAACTTAAAAACTAAAAGTCACGCTCGTTACTAATTCATATCCCCGCTCCCTCTTAATCCATTCATTCCATATATAATAGTTCGTTGTACATCATTTCTGTATGATACCTAAGTACGTTGATATTGTCAAGTTCATCCCACGATATTCCTATTATATTTTTATTACATTGAAAACATGTTGACTTTACATTAATTATGTAGCTGACATTTTGGTTTTCATTTTGTATAATATGACAACAGATGATGCAAAAAAAGATATATAAAGTCTATAACTCTATACATTTATATTTTATCAATTGTTATAAAAAATATTCTATTCATCACACATTATTCATAGTCAGAGAACTATTATAGACAAAACAAACATTAAAAATCAATATTCATCCATAAATAAAACGTAGCTGTTGCTACTTCTCCTGTTTCTGCAATGACATTCAGTCGAGAAGGCAACAACAGGTTTAGGTAAACAGGTTTAGTAAATGAAATGAACTCGGTAGTGGTGAGAATTGTGTTAAATTTAATCTAACTGCAATAAATACAAGGGGTGGAAACAGGGCTGGAACCTAATGAGATGATCAGAACTTAGGTCCTGAAAATTAACTCAACTCCCAAATCAATCCCTAACTGAAACTCTAAACTCAACCTTCAGCTCAACCTCCCATTCAATTTACAACAACCTCCGACTCAATCGCAACACAATACTAAACGCAATCACCAAATTAACCGCCAAACCAACTTAAAATCGACATTCAAATCAACTTTTAACTTAATGCCAAATCAACCACCAAATAATTCCCCGATCGACCTCTTACTTGATCCCAACGTAAGCTAACTAAACCTTAACTCAACTTACATACACAACATACCACTATTCCATTATACCATCATTCCATCATTTCGCTATACCATTATACCATTACACTATTCCATCATTACACCATTACTCCATTGTACCATTACAACATTACACCATTACCATTATATCAATAATATTATACCATTGCCATTATACCATTATCATTATACCATTGCCTTTATACCATTAACATTGTACCATTATACCATTACCATTATACTATTGTACTTATACCATTGTGTTATACCATTATACTTATACCGTTATATTGTACCATTACCATTACCTTAAAAATCGCGTGTTTCTTCATCGATGTTCATCTTCTTTCTGGGGAGCTTTTACTCGATTAGTAACATCATGTGATATTACCATAACCATCTTATGCGCCGCCCGATGTTCGAGCTGATAATCGAACTCTTACAACTGAAGAGCCCAACCAGCGATACGTGACGACAACTCTTTCCGCTCCATTGTACCTTTGAAAGCAGCACAATCTGTTACAATTCTGAATTTCAGCCCAAGCAAGTAGACACGGAATTTCATTAACGCAGCCATAATCGCCAAAACTTCAAGCTCATAGCTGCTATACCGTTCTTCACACGAAGTAATTTTCCGACTATAGTAAAAAATTGGATGCATCTGTTTATTCAAATTTTCTTGCAATAGAACCGCACCCAGTCCTATCTTGCAGGCGTCTGTGTGGAGTTCTGTGATCGCCGTCATCGAATAAATTTGCAGCAAGGGCGCTTTAGTCAATAAATTCTTAAGTTCGTTAAATGCTGCTTGATTTGACCCACCAAATTCGAATAGAATATTTTTCCTTAACAAATCTGTTAGCGGCTTTGAATTCTTTGCGTACCCTTCCACAAATCTCCTGAAATATCCTGTCAGCCCGAGAAATCACTGAAACTGCTTCACCGTCTGCGGTGCTGGAAATTTCCAAATGGCACGCTGCTTTGTTTAAGATGGCTTCACCATCATCCCGTGTCCTATCTCATATCCTAGGTATTCTACAACAGTTACCACGAACTGACATTTCGACCATTTTATTTTCAATCCGTTCTGTTGACAAGCTTCCAAAACCATTTTGAGCCTCTTTACTGCCTCTTCTTACATAAACTTCTAAAGATGTTATTAACGTACCTCTGGAATACAGCTGGTGAGTTGCACAAACCGAAAGGAGCACGCAGGAATTCGTACTGACCGAATGGTGTGACAAACGACGTATACTTTACGAAATCCTCCGCAATTGGTATATGGAAAAACCCGTTGTGCAGATCGAGGGTCGTGAAATATTTAGCTTCTTGCACCCTGTCGATTTGATCATCAATCAATGGCATTGGGTATCTATCTTTTATTACGACTTTGTTTAACTTGCAATAGTCCACGCATAGTCTTTTGCTGCCATCTTTCTTGTCAGATAATACGATAGGGCTCGCATAATCCGGTGCACTGGGTCTTATAATTCCCTCATCGATCCACTCATCTATCTGCTTTCTCACTATGTCCAATTCCATGGGTGCAAGCCGACGAGGTTTCTGGAAAATTGGCATTTCGTCTGATAGGATAATTTTCATACTTACATACATCTGAACTTGGAATGTTTGTTTTTGGATTGTAGCTGGTCACCATTCTCAGCAATCACCATCCACCTCAACTTCAGTTTTGAACTGTCCTATGGTGGCCAAAGCTCCTGATCCGATGCCATGAAATGAAGTAGTTTTACTGTCGAAATTAGGTGAACCTAGCAATTTGTATCTCTCCTGCGCTATAATTAAGATCACTCCCGTTATCTACCATTGCGAAAATATCTATTCTGTCAATCCTGATTTTCTTTGTGTCCTTCGCCAAATAAACTTCTCCATCTTCGGATGCAGCCAACACCTTCGATTTTTCCGCTTTGGGACACTTTGGAGCGATGTGACCGAATTCGTTACATCGATAACATTTGGGTCTCTTGTCTTTATTCCTGCAATTTTTGCTAGCTTCCCCCTATTCACCACACGAATAACACTTTCCTCTCGCAAATCTTTTATCTGTTCCACTCATGGAACTGGGTCTGTTTGGGTTTGAACTTGATGGCATTTTTCTTTTCATTTCTTCGTAGCACAGTAATTTCTTCTTGAAGTCATCCATGCCGTCTGCGCCATATAAAATAGATTTGTTCGGTTCGTAGTCGTGGATCCCGTCTATACAATATTGAATGGTGGCGCAGTCTTCGATATTACCCATATTCCCAATTTCTCGCAATGCAATTAAATAACTTTTTAATGACTCATCGGACTTTCTGTTACGCTCAGCCATCATACGATGTATCTTTGCGCTGCTGTGCATGGATGTAAACTCTTTCCGTAAAAGTGTGATTAAACTTGTCCATGTTGTTAAAGGCTTGGTGGTTCTGATAACGTCCTTGGCCGTTCTCTCTAGTAGCCGCTTTGCATAAGTGTTTTTTTAGATCGGACCAGCTGTAAGTCTTTGCGGCTTCTTCTACGTCTGATATCCACCGTTCAAGTGGATAGCCGTCATCCCCATTAAATCTTAGAAGCGACTCTTCCACATCTTTGAATGTGAAAAATGTGAATTTTTGTTCAGCTCCTGAAACTGTTTCGACTTGATCCAATTGTCTCTCTCGCTTAAGCAACTCGATCTCCTTCGTTTGTAACTCCAGCTCTTTCTTTAAAAGCATCACCATAGCAGACTCATGAACCTCTGATTCGATTTGTTTACTATTAGAGGCGGCTAACGGGTTTGTTGCGATGTCCTCACCAACAGATACATACGAGGCGCGTTGAACTTTGATTTAATGGTTGTAAATTATTTGTCCCTCGTATTGATTGTAATATCGAAGCGAATCTTCCGAAAAAGTTCATTTTCACTTTAGTTTCAACTGTTTTAATTAATTGCGATACACCGCTTGTTCACAACGGTAAGTATTGAAATTCTAGAAGACACTTTTACGTTTTTACAGTAATGTTGCGCAACGTGGTGTGAGCTAAATACGCGCAAATGTTTCTGTAAGTATATTTATCCGACCTTGACACAACACACGCAACACGAAATTACGCCAAATTTGCTTTACAATTAAATTCACTAAATTAATTGTACAATTAACGACATGCGCTAACTCATTAATTGATGTTATTTTCACCGTTCCGAATTTTCCGTTTGGTTCGACTAATATTTTAATGAACACCTTCTCATTAACGATCCCGCTATATATTCCATAGTTGCGTACTCCTTTATCAACGCTACACCGCTTAGCGTTACACGCACTTTCGCACTTTCGGGATTCCGGTTGAGCCCTCATGTAGGAAAATCGGCTTGGTAAAAATAAAAATGCAGCAACCAAATTTTATTTATTTATTGATGATTGACCGGTCAAGACTAATAATCATTTTTCAGAAAGAATCGAAATTACATAAATCATGTACACTAATACAATTAAATAGAAACAAGTATATAACATTAATACATAATGCAATTATTTGATAATGTTTTAAATGGAATCATAGAGTGATCCCACTTATATATATATATATATATATATATATATATATATATATATATATATATATATATATATATTTATATATATATATATATATATATATATATATATATATATATATATATATATATATATATATATATATATATATATATATATATATAGAGAGAGAGAGAGAGAGAAAGAGGGAGAGAGAGATTTTTCAACGGGTTAAGGGTGCTCACTAAACCCTAATCGAACCCAAACTCAACTTCATCTCAGCGTCAATTCAACCCGCAAATGGAACCCAACTCAACCTTCAACTGAACCGCAAAGTCAACGCCCAACTCAATCCTCAAGTCAGCATATATAAAAAGCTGGTCAACTGCTCATGATATCCTAGTCCAACCCTAACTCAACTCCAGCTCAACTTCAACTCATCCCACAAATTGACCCCTAACCTAACCATCAATTCAACCCCAAAATCAGTATTAAACTCAATATTCAAACCAATATACCAATATTAAAATTTGGTAAATATTTGTAAACCAGGTGATTTTGGGTCAATTCGTATGGCAGGTACCACACCGTCTTGACGTACAGGTTCCAAAAGATTTTTAATTTTCCGCCTTGATCATAGAAACAAATTGGTGAAAAAAAAAATTCCGAATCGGGCAAGCCGTTCTTGACATATCATGGGTGCAGATATACAGATGTCAAGACAAACGGACGGATATTTTTTACTTCGGTCTAAAAAGACCAAATTATTGAAATCCTGTCAAAAATGATCAAACATTTGGTTGGTTCAAAACCACTTTTCTCGACGTTTTCAAAGTCCCTGAGTCTAAAAAAGCGAAAAAAAAATGTCCGTCCGGTCGACTGGATGTCGATTTCTGGATGTCTGTATGTCTGTACCCATGGTATCTCGAGAAAAGCTTGTTCGATTTAAACATTTTTTTCGCCAATCTGTTTCTATGGTCTAGGACGAGATTTGAAAAGCTTTTGGAACCTGTGCGTCAAGAGGGTCGGGTACCTGCCGTATGAATTCACCCAAAATACCTGGTTATAGAAATATTTACGATTATATATGTTGGTTTGAATATTGAGTTGGATACTGAATTTGTGGTTGACTTGATGGTTAAGTTATGGGTCAATTTGTGGGTTGACTTCAACTTGAGTTGTGGTTGGGTTAAGATATAGTGAGCAGTTTACCAAATTTTTATATATGCTGGTTTGAGGATTGAGTTGATAGAGAGCTTACGGTTGGGTTGAGGGTTGAGTTGGGGACCGTTTGCGGGTTAAACTGGGGTTGAGTTGGGGTTAAATTAGTATATAGTGAGCGGTTGAACAATCTATATAAGTGAGCGTTTGTATGTATGTACAGCATATGTGTCAAATATTTAAATAAATCCAAACGCCTTGACCGATTTGAACCAAACTGTACACAAATATTGTTGGAGACTTACGAAAGGTCAATGTTAATATCTCAAACCTCAAATTGAACCTTTTACATATCAAATTTAACCTTTAGCAAATTATATATATATATATATATATATATATATATATATATATATATATATATATATATATATATGACTGTTTCCATTATATTTCAGCATTTTTTTGCACTTTTCGAAATCGACCTCAGCGATTTCTTTTTTTTATTTTTGTCGTGTTCCTTATTAAAAATGATTGAGTACCTATTTTTTTGTTAAGTTATATGACCTTCGGTTGACCCGTTATACGGTTTTGAAATTGTGACGTTTTTACATTTTCGGGATTTTTTTTTTTTAGTGGTCACGTAAAATTGTTTTATTTTGAGTTCTGTATTACTCATTAATAAGAACAACACCATTATAGAAAGGCATTGAACCATTCTAAATTAATCAATAATTTGTTTTGTAAAAGTACCGTTAGTGAAGCAGTTATAATACATCAAATATTGCCAATTATTTTCACCTGTAGAGGGCGCAGCTAACACTCCATAAAAAAGTTTGATATACCATCGGAAAGGGAAAAGTTTAGCCTTTTCAACAAGTGTAAATTTGTGAATGGACAGTGCCTAATTTGGTCGCTCCAAGGCTTTAAAGTTGAAAAATGAGTTTTTTTTTACAATTTTTCTTATATAAAAGTTGTGTACAATAAGTGAAATTGTCAAAATATGTGATGGTTGGTGGTAAAAGTTGTTAGATAGTAAACTAGCCTTTAATAAAAGCGTCACTTTGTAAATAGATAAGGCTTACGATCGTCCGGTTCATAGTTACAAACTTTAAATTAACGTTATTTTTTTAAAACACTAGTAATACTCAATAAATCTCTAAGATACGTTTCAAGTACACTTCCAAAAACTAACTAATTTATGTAGAAATTTGGATGAGTATTTATATAAACCTGAAACAACCTGAACAATTTCAAAACCGTATAACGGGTCAACCGAAGGTCATATAACATAACAAAAAAATAGGTACTCAATCATTTTTAATAAGGAACACGACAAAAATAAAAAAAGAAATCGCTGAGGTCGATTTCGAAAAGTGCAAAAAAAATGCTGAAATATAATGGAAACAGTCATATATATATATATATATATATATATATATATATATATATATATATATATATATATATATATACAGCCTTGGCCAAAATTATAAAGCACCCCTCCCAAATTGCAGTATCTACAAAACGAATGAAGACAAAAATTAAAACTCAATATTTTTAGGAAATACTTTTTATATTTTATTAATTTTAGTATTTTGTAGGTCCTCCTTTGGCTTTGATGACAGCCAGGACTCTTTTATTCATCGACCGTACTAATTTTTCGCAGGTATTTCTGGATATATTTTTCCATTCCTCTGTCAGCGCACGTTTGAGGTCTTCCTTTGAAGTCATACTACGATCCTTGATTTTTTTTTTTTAAATTGACCACAAATTTTCAATGGGATTTAGGTCTGGTGACTGGGCGGGCCAATCCATGACTCGAATTTGTTTTTTTCGAAACCAACTCATCGTAACGCGGGAAGTATGGCAGGGGGCATTATCCTGTTGATAAATTATCGAAGAACTATCCGTTTCCCCAAAGATTTGCCGAATTGAGGCATTCAATGCAGCCTCGAGGACGGTAACATAGTTGGTACTGTTCATCGGACCCTCACAAAACAACAGTTTTCCCACCCCTGATGATGCCATACAACTCCACACCATCAGTTTACCCCTCCATGCTTTACGGTAGGCACTATACAATCAGGATTGTATGCTTCCCCGACTCTTCTTCTTACGATGGTTGCGCCAGGAGTTCCAAAAATCTATAAGAATTCCATCAAATTTAACATAAATTTCTCTATTAATTCTTTTAAAATACATAGCACAATTTTTTATTTTTTTTTTTGACTAATTATTTTTTAATATTTATTTTTTATATTTACCTCAAAAGTAGATTCATCTGACCAAGCAACTCTCGCCCAATCCACGTCATTCCAATGTTTGTGTTCTCGAGCCCATCTCAAGCGACTTTTTATGTTGGTAAGTGAGAGCAAAGGTTTATTTCTTGCTTTACAACCTTTCAATCCAGCTTGCAGGAGCCTTCTTCTAACTGTCCGTGCCGAAATGTGAACTTCTTGTTCTGTTAAATGCTCTGCAGCTATCTCAGCGTAGTTTATAGGCATAGTCCCCGGTCTCTTTAACCCTTTTCAATGTAGATTGAACTGCTCCACGAGAGCATTTTAATTTTTGGGATATTTTAATTTGGCTTACACCCTGGGAATCCAACAACACAATTTGTGCCCTTATTCCTTCACTGAGTTGGCACGCTTTAGGCATAATTATCACAAACACACTTTTTTTCTCAAAAAACTTACGAAAACTCTTTTTGATTTAAAATACTTTATGTGAAGACTGCACACGATCAAATACAAAACTAAAATAAAAAATTTTTACGACGCTACAACTTCTTGTTAAGAACCTAAAACAAAACAAAAATTGGTGATTTTCAATAATTAAGGGTCGCATTCGGTGGGATGACTCGTTCGTTAACACCCATTGTTTAGAAAGACATAATATTAATATATAATGCTAATAGATAGGGGTGCTATATTTTTGGCAAAGGCTGTATATATATATATATATATATATATATATATATATATATATATATATATATATATATATATATATTATATATATATATATATATATATATATATATATATATATATATATATATATATATATATATATATATATATATATATATATATATATGGCAAATTAGGATGGAACTTGTCTATGTCTTAGCCGGTTTTAGTGAAATTGGACATACATGATTAAAATGCGATTCTTAAATGATTTTTGAATAAAATTCTTGAATACGCCAAAAAAAAATAAACAGATGAAATGTGATATATGCGTTGGAAACGGAATTCCAAAATGATTTTTAGATGAAGTTATGGAATATGGCAATAACTTTATCTAATACTCGTTTTAAAATTTACAACGCAAATGTCAAATTTTAGCATAATCGGTTAAGGAATAGCCAAGTTCCATCTTACTTGGCCATATTCCAGAGCTTTATCCGAAAATCATTTTAGAATCCCATTTCCATCGCACATGTCAAATATCATCATAATCGGTTGAGGAATAGACAAGATTGACGTAGATAATTTATATTGGTTGATTTATTTTTGAATTTAATTAAATAAATGCAGTGGTCGTCACAACGGCGTTTTTTTTTTACGTTGATTGGTTGCACTTGAGTTACAGTGGTTAAATTATTATTTTGTAATTCTTCCTTTTGTTGAAAGGTAAAAAATTCAATATTATCACTATTGAGATTAGTGATTAAATTGCTATGTGTTTCTGATGTGGGACATTGTATATGAATCCCAAAACAACTCATTTTTAGCTTGAAATTGATCCAGCTTGTGGATTCAAAACTTCGAACCAGCTCCTTACTGGAATTTTGAGCAAATATTGGCTCGTTGTGTTTTCACTTCTATGACACGCTTCTGCAAAAACCACGTTTTGATGAAACGATTCAGTTTTACCATCCGATTTTTGACGTTTTGTAATTTTTTTTTTTAACGGCATTGTAACCGGTAATGTTTTTTTATTTGAGTGATCTCCAATAACGTCACGACGATCAGATCTTCAGATTTCTTTTGTTGTTTTGGCTTATTCGGGGAGCAGCCGTATTTATTTCGAAATTATTGGCACCAAGCAGTGAAATGCACTACGCACTTCTATAGCACAAAAAATGAAACTATGGACAACACCTTATAAACACCAGTATAATTTATTTATTAACTTGTATTTTTTTTTTTGTAAAGATTTACACATCGAATGATTGTAAACGAATCGGTACCTGCCGTACGAATTAACCCACAACACCTGGTTATATGAATATTTATCAATTTTTTGGAATTGAATATTGATTTGGGTATTTATGTGTATATACAATCATAACCCATCAATGCTCAACTGGTATGTAATGATGGTACGATGGTATGATGGTACGATAGTATGACGGTATCGTGGTAAGATTAGTTCCCAGGTGCCTTGAGGAACACCAAAATATATGACAAATTCGAAGGTACATATCTGCGAAATACTCAAACATTATTGTCTTGATATCAGATAAGATGCGATCCATTTTATTGGAATGAAATCGGATCTGTACTCAATCAATTTCTGAAGAAAAATGTTGTTATATAGCCTTTCGAAAGCTTTGGAAATATCTGTGTAGACAACATCAACCAGGCCACGGCTTTCAACAGTCTCGAAATCATCGCCTGTAAAAAACCATCAAATTAGTAATTGTTGATTTACCGCGAATGAAGCAGTCTTGACGAGCACTTATACGTTTATTAATATTAATTTCAGTTATAGATTTTACTAACGATTCAAAAAGATTAGGTAGCTATAACCGAAAGAATTGAAATACCTCTGTAGCAAGCAATATCATTCCTTCTACCAGATTGTGTGTGAACTACAAATGATTTTTTCCAAATATCAGAAAACACTCTCCTTGAAAGACTCTCATTAAACAAATAAAGTAATGGTCAGGACCTGCATCAACAGCATTCCAGTCCAATCATAATTTCCACGAGTTGAATTGTAGGATATGAATTATAGCGACCATCAATACCTGGAAAGTTATGTATATCAGAGTTATCAAAAGAGGCCTGAAAAAAATTGGCAAAAGCGTCACAAATTTCACTCTTTATAATACTATAAAACTTTGAAACAGCAACTGAAATGTCCAATAAGTGAAATAAAACTGTCCACTCAACATTATCAAAAAAGTGGTTGGACACTACTTCAGCATTCCTAATATCAAATTTAAAGTGCTAGAAGTATTACCAAATGGTATATAGACTCCTACTATAAAGGGCCAAAATGAAGCACATTTGACCTAAACAAAAATTGACTCACCATAGTCGCAATTGAGGCTGATTTGACCAAATTCCAGGTCGTTATTAAAGGCGACGATCACACAACCACCAGTGACCTTTCTAATATTTGGGTTGCGATCACGACGAAAAACGGTGTAGCATGAAGAAAAATATTCCTTCGATTTGAAATCAGCACTTAACCAGGTCTCCGTAAAAATAACGATATCATAGTTATAACACACAAGAGATGAGTAAATTGAATGAGATTTGGTACGCATCCCGCTATTGTTGTGGTAATATGAAAAAATGGTGAAATGGTGGGCATAATATTAAGGAGTTTAGGTCGATAGAAAACGTTACTATAACCATTGGTGACAACCGTCATTTTACATTAAACACTTAACTAATTAAACTATACAGTATTGATTTTAGTATCCTTAAAAACTTTAAGTTTAAAGTTGGAACAATTTTGTACATGTTTTTAAATCAGTAGTCTTCCATACTATCTTCATAATTATCAATATAAGTTTCTGGAAAGTAACCAGTAGCTGGATCCCCGTCCATATTACGTAAGTGCAAAATACACGTTTTTCAAAACCGCCATTGGACAAACTTAATGAACTAATTGTTCTGAGTAAAACTATATATAGAGTATATAGCATCCCAAATACATGACGTAACCTTTGCAAATTTCGAGTAACATTGAAAAACCACAATTACCCACAATAAATTTCGAATATACCTGAAAAACTTGAATAAGCCTAGGATAATACAATAATCTTAAAAAGTTAGGATATCACTAAGAATCTCGAACTTATGCCAGAATTTCCGGAAACCTAGATTAATCCAAAAACCTTAAAATCTTGAATTTTGAGAATTTCATCTCTGTAAGATCATGTAACTCAGTGATATGCCAATAATCTCAAAAAATAACAAAATCTCAAGCAATTTGTAATAGTCAACGTCATACTGAAACCTGAAATAAGAACCTTGAAAATGCAATAAAATATCGAAAATCCTGATGTATCACTGTAATTCTGTAACATATTTTCAGTGCTTTGCAAATTTACAGCAATATGATTATAAACAGAGGGTCGAAAAGCTCCAATAATCTCGAATCATCTTACAAAGTTTAAATATTCCGGAAATCTCAAATAAACTAAAAGCCGTAGGGTAATCATCAAAAATCTCAATGTTAAGCGATTCAAAAGCAAAATAACATTCTAAAATAACTGAAAACTGAAAATTTTGAATCAAATCTAAACAACACAAACTCTCTAACAAAACTGTATATGTATAAAATAACACTCAACCTCAAACAAATGACGAATGCACTTAAAATCCTCGAAAAGCACTTGAAATGTTGAAAATCGCGATGTATCGTACCAGTCGAATAATCTGGGGTAATCGGTATTAACACTGTTCTTTTTATCGGGACGCCTGATGGCCGATTTGGTAAGCATTATATGAGTTTCTCATTTTTTTATTTTTTTTTTAAATGCGACAAAACTTAATTATGTAAGGCATTTCGAGTCCTTTAATGCTTACATAATCGCGTTTGTTATACGCTTTCTCGACACTCGTAATTTGACAACCGCAGCGATAACTCTAGCAGATAAATTGAAATGTGGAAGGATTACGATAATCGCGTATAAATTGCTGTGAAATTGATGTGCACTGGATGTGCTTGTTGAAGAATGTTTTTCCCAAATTATTTTGTTTGTAATATCTTGTTCAAATGGAGCGTGTCAAAGTAGTGCACAACCGTTTATCTACAAAAATTGACAAAATACCTTGTCAGGAAATACCTTGTTTGTAGGGTTTTTAAAAACAAAAAAAACTACAAAACGACTTTTCATTCATAGTTATGCGATTTTACGTCCGCATTAAAGCGTATCTTCAGTGTTTTTGTGGTAGTCGTTAGATGTGCGGTATGCTGTTCCTCAAATAACTTTTTAATTATGAAGCGATTTATTAAAAATTGTATAATTTTACGTAATTTAAGTTTCTATTTATCAAAAAATGTGCTAATGTTTTTAAAAATAGTTTCATGTTAGTTAAAATTAAACAATCTATAAATGTTTCGCAACTGGTTGTTTATTCTTTCCAGATAAACGGATATAAATAATTGATTTTCATTTAAATGCCAAGATTTTTAAAGTTAAATTTTTGTTACTTTGAAAATTAAAACTGATAATAATGGGAGACCGATGAAAACTACTAGTACCATTGACGGTGGAGAAGTTACAAGCGAGGTAATCTCAACCGCCTACACTTACCGAAAAGTTACGTTAATCGGATATTGCAATATCACCTATATCCATCGACTCTTACAACCGTCGATACACTGGGATTGATATCGCCGAAAGAATTGCCAGTAAGTGGTAAACTTATTCAATTTACATAACGCAGACTTCATTAGTGAATGTGAAGTGCCTTAAGGATTTGAAGTTTCGATACCACAATCCCCGACTATGGAACCACAGGACAAAAAATGTGTACACGTTATTGCAATCTGCGACAGAACTTTTTTTATAACTACAGTCAAAGTGACTGTAGTTCTAAAAAAACTGAAATCAGTTCTGAAGAATCAGATACATCTACGAACCTATAGCGATCCAAATAAAATGAAAAAATACAAGCTCAACATGAACGTCAAACCTCTTCGGAGGTCGGTCTCATGGATTCTGGGGGAGACCAGCCATTGCTATACTACAATTATTTTAACCAATCCCAAGACATGTTGGTGAATAAACAAGCTCATTTGAGTGAAATAGAAAAGGATAATTCACATCCCTTCCAGAGGAGTAACAAAGTCGCGTATTCTCCGAAAAGAGGCGGTAGTCCCTCCATTGAGGCCAGCAGCCACAACACTCGTTTTACAAACGAAGAAAAGCTTCACAATGAATTGTGTAAAGCTAATAATGCATTAGTTGAAGCCAACAATATAAATAAGCAACTGAATGTTACAATTGCAGGAGCGTATGAAGACGCTTGAAAACGAAGTTAAAGCTCTTAAGCCAAAGAAGGACATCGGTTCTACTCCTAACCAGAATACAACTCCACAAGAGTATCATACGGATGAAGAAGAACTAGCTCGAGAAACTGAGTGGATTAGAGTTAAAGGCGGGAGAAAAAAAAGGAGACGGAATAATACGCCCTCCCCACCTCAATTAAAGGATAATGTTCCAAATATTATCCAGAAACAACCAAAAAAAATACCTCCACCACCACCAATAGTAATAGATGAAGTCAAAGACTACGATGTACTCTATGAAAAAATAAAAACCATAACTGCTACTGATAAGTTTAATGCAAAGGTGATGAATGGAAACACCATCAAAATAAACTTAGAAGATGCTGAAACATACAGAAAAATGACGAAAATGTTAAATGAAGAAAAACGTGCTTGGCACACGTTTGAAGATAAACAAACCAGACCAATTAGGGTCATGGCTAAAAACTTACACTCTACGTGTAAACCAGATAAAATAATTGATGACCTGAAAGCAAAAGGATTTAAGGCAACTGAAGCATCGATTAAGCTAAAACGGAGAGGCAAAGTACCTCTCAACATGTTTATGTTGACCTTCGATACTGATGAAGATATCGACAAAATTTATCAAATTAAGTACATCTTGGGGTGCAAAGTGGTTATTCAGCCTCTAAGAAGGTCTAAGCTTATACCACAATGTAAACAATGTCAAGCCTATGGACATACACAAAAATATTGCAACAGGGAACCTAGGTGTGCCAAATGTTTAGGTAAACATCATACCAAAGATTGTGTAAAAGCCCAAAATGTTCAACCTAAATGCGTTCACTGTGGAGAAAACCATCCGGCTAACTACAGAGGATGCAGCGTTGCTATTGAACTGCAAAATATCAAAAATAAGAACGTGATTGCTAAAAATCCAAGTTCATTCAGGAAACAAGCGGTTAAGATGAACCGACCCGAAGTAAATCGTAGAGTGTCGGGAACTACTCAAGGACAATTTGGTAAAATGACTTATGCTCAAGTAATGATGAGCAACGGAAATCCAGGAAAAACTGCTCAAAATGACGATATAAGTCAAACACTTAAATTAATTTTAAGCAGACTAAATACATTTGATGAGCGATTACAGAAACTAGAGTACAGCACTAAGGGAGCCATCCCTAAACAGAAAAATGGCCCAAGATCTTAGAATCTTATGTTGGAATGCCAATGGACTGATGCAACATCAACAAGAACTGCAAGTGGTCCTGGACACAGAAAAAATCGATGTATGTCTCATCACGGAAACACACTTCACTAGACAATCAAACATTAAATTTAAAAATTATCAAATATATCACACTATTCACCCTGGAAACACTGCTAAAGCAGGTAGTACTGTTATAATTAGAAATAGTATTCATCACTATGAGGAGTTAAAATATGAAACGGAAGAAATACAAGCAACTGCTGTTATTGTCAAATCCAAAAGTAGTTCTATTTGTATTGCTAGTATTTACTGCCCACCGAAGCACTCAATGAAAGAAAAAGATTATCTCGAGTTCCTCAGTAAATTAGGAAAACGATTTGTACTTGGAGGAGACTTTAATGCAAAAAATGTCCACTGGGGATCCAGATTAACAACAACTAAGGGTAAAGAACTCCTAAAAGCTATCAGAAAATGCAGTTGTGAAGCCCTCTCAACTGGAAAACCAACCTACTGGCCAACTGATCCAAACAAAGTGCCAGATCTGATTGATTTCTTTATAATAAAGAACATATCTGTAAATTATGTACAAGTAGATGAAAGCCACGACTTAAACTCTGATCATTCACCAATACTTCTAACGTTAAGTGAAAAAATCATTCAGAAAGAAAGAAACCCTTTCCTAGTAAATAATCACACTAATTGGGCATGCTTTAGACTATCGCTAGAAGAAAAAATTAACTTAATGGTTCCATTAAAGACTGAAGAACAATTAGACAAAGAAGTTCACAAATTTGTAAACGATATACAGCAATCAGCTTGGGAAAATACTCCTGAAATTAAAACGAAAATCAAGGGAAACAATTACCCTATGGAAATTAGGGAACTCCTCGCAGAAAAAAGAAGAGCGAGAAGAGTATGGCAACAAACAAGGGCCCCCCAAGATAAAACTCATTTGAACAACCTCACTCAACAATTAAGAAGAGAGATCAAAGAATTGAAAGATGAATCAATCAGCAACTATTTAAGAAAATTAACTAACGATAACAGTACTGATTATTCTCTTTGGAAAGCAACCAAAAGAATCAAAAGACCAATAATGCAGATTCCCCCAATAAAAACAGCAGGTGAGAAATGGGCTAGAAATAATGAAGACAAAGCTCGAGAATTTGCCGAACACCTCGAAAAAATATTCCAGCCACATGAAGACCAAACGTTGGAAGCCGAGATAATAACTGAACAAGCTGTGCAAGAAAGTAAAGAAATCCTACCCACAACACCAAAAGAAGTCATGCGTGTGATAAAAGCTAATATGAATACGAAAAAAGCTCCTGGGTACGATCTTATTACTGCAGAAATCTTAAAAGAACTGCCAAGGAAAGCTCTGGTGAAACTCACCAATCTTATAAATGCAGCATTTAGAATCAAATGTGTACCAAGCTTATGGAAAATTGCAGAAGTAATTATGATCCCAAAACCTGGGAAACCACCACACATAACATCGTCTTATAGGCCAATTTCGCTATTGCCAGTCATGTCCAAACTCTTTGAGAAGCTTCTGGTAAAAAGATTAAATCCGATAATCGAGAGTAAAAACTTGATCCCAAATCATCAGTTCGGTTTTCGCAACCAACACTCAACAATTGATCAAGTACACAGAATAACCAGTATAATTGAGAAAGCATTAGAGGAGAAAAAAGTCTGTTCAACAGTATTTCTAGACGTTGCACAAGCGTTTGATAGAGTGTGGCATGAAGGACTTAACCACAAGTTAAGGAATCTTCTACCAATGCAATTTGCTAAGATACTAGAATCATACTTGAAAGATAGGTTCTTCAGGATTAAGTTAGATGATACATTTTCTGAATTGAAAGAAATCAATGCAGGAGTTCCACAGGGCAGTGTATTAGGGCCGGTTTTATACCTACTATATACTTATGATCTTCCTACATTAGAAAACAACACAGTGGCAACTTTTGCAGATGATACGGCGATCTTAGCTGTTGGAAAAAGCAACGAAGAATCAACACAGAAGTTACAATCAGCTATAACTCAAATATATAAATGGACAAAAAGATGGAGAATAAAACTAAATGAAGCTAAATCAGTTCACATCAACTTTACAAACAGACGAATCGAACATATTCCGATTACCATAAATCGGGAAATAATACCGCATGCGAACACAGCTAAGTATCTCGGCATGACCCTTGATGCTAAACTACGATGGAAAGCACACGTCAAGAAGAAAAGTGAAGAATTAAGACTTAAATACAGAAAAATGTATTGGCTGATGGGAAGGAACTCTTCTTTATCAACATACAACAAGCTTCTACTTTATAAGCAAATATTGAAACCGATTTGGACTTATGGTATTCAGCTTTGGGGTTGTACCAAACAGAGCAACGTAAATATCATCCAAAGATTTCAGAATATGGTATTAAGGAACATCGTTGATGCACCTTGGTATGTTAGGAACAATGACCTTCATAGAGACCTTAAAATGAACCTCATCTTAAATGAAATCCAGGAAAAAGCACGGAGACATGAAGAAAGGCTCCGCCAACATGTGAACATTGAGGCAACTCAGCTCCTAAGCATCACGAATTTAGTTCGCAGACTTAAAAGAACCAAGCCTTTTGAGCTGGTGTGATTGTCAGTTTAAGCAGCATTATGCTGATCTAAAATCCACAACAAAGATGTGGTTTACATCAATTTACCAAACACTATGGAATGCCAATGGGAAGAAGCCATAGATTAATTTAAGTTAGTAAATTAAGTCAGAAACAAATTGCTAATTAGTCCAGGAGACTAGATTGTAATTACATAAAATAAATAAATAAAATTTATTTTAAATTAAAAAAAAAATAAAAAAAAAAATGAACGTCAAATGCTCTGGAAAGGGTAATCTCGGATTCCTTTAAGTCCCAACGGTAAGCGGTAAAAATTACAAATACAAGATGTTCAAAAAGCAGGCAGTAGAAATTGACCGAGCTAAAATTTTCCAAAACATTTGGAAGTTAAGCTGGCATGAAAAAAATGTACGTTGCCAGCTTAGTCAAAAAAAAAACTAGCAAAGAAAGAGCAACAACGACCAATCAGAGACAAACTAAATCTAAATGGTTCTCAAACAAGGTTTTATATCAATATGTATGCGAGCATCACAATACGTCATTAAAATACAAAATAAGAAATAAAAATTAGCTAAGAGCTCAGCTGAAAGCGTTGAATATATGTGACACTAATAAACTGTATCTTGAGCAAAAATTCGAGACCAAATCGACTCTTTATGCAGCCTACACAAACCACTGTAATTCATTAGGCAAAAAACCTTTGTCGATTAAAAAATGTATACTTGCGTGCGGTATGAAAACTGGTAACCTTTCGGAAAAAGCGTTCCGAATATATACTCGTATCACGGAAAAAATCGAGCCCAAGAGGAAAAAGACAAGGACAACGAGAATACAATTAATGGACTGGGCCATCTTATGTCCGTGGACACGCAAGCTGTGAAAATGTGCCCCATTATAAATGTCAGCTGCATTTTTTAACAAAACTTGCTTGTCACAATTTTACAAACTATAATAAGGTGACCATGGAACATAATACAACCAGGCCACACACACAAACATCGAATGTGACAGCGTTCATTCAGAAACAGAGCAAAAAATAATGAAGGAAACAAATGGGTGTGAAGTTTATAACAAATATCAAATTATAAGCATGTATTAGAAAATACACTGTTACTAAAATTCTAATAAGAATTTTGAATGAAATATTAAAGTGTGAAGTTTATAACAAAAAAAAAAAAAATAATACAATATAGGATTTAGAATTTTTCCGCCAGAATAATATATTTTCGAGAACGATTGGAAGTAAAAGTTTCAATAAAGTGACATAAATCGAATGGTGTATGCCACTTCTCAACGTGGAGGGGAGGGAGAAGGGGGATCCTAGATTAATTTTTTTTTGTTACGTCGTATCGATCCTGCCCGTTTGAGTAATTTATTGTTCAAACCAATAATATGAATATCACAGGGATTGTCGCAAGATGCAATTAGCGGGGAATAATAGCCTGAAGTGTCGTGAATCGAATGGTGTATACCACATTTCTCAACGGTGGGGACGAATACCAAATTTTAATTTTGTTTTGCTACGTCATATCGCTTTTGCTCGTCTAAGTAATTTATTGTTCCAACCAATAATATGAATATCACAGAGATTGTCGCAAGATGCCATTAATGGGGAATAATAGCCTCAAGTGTCGTTAATCGAATGGTGTATACCACATTTCTCAACGGTGGGGCGGAATACCAAATTTTGATTTTTTTTGGTTACGTCATATCATCATTGCTCGTTTGAGTAATTTATTGTTTGATATTGTGATATGAGGTAACCAAAATAAATTAAAATTTGGTATTCCGCCCCACCGTTGAGAAATGTGGTATACATCATTTGATTCACGACACTTTCGGCTATTATTCCTTACTAATGGCATCTTGCGACAATCCCTGTGATATTCATACTATGGGTTTGAACAATAAATTAATCAAACGATCAAAAGCGCTATGAGGTAACCAAAATAAATTAAAATTTGGTATTCCGCCCCACCGTTGAGAAATGTGGTATACATCATTTGATTCACGACACTTCAGGCTATTACTCCCCATTAATGGCATCTTGCGACAATCCCTGTGATATTGATATTATTGGTTTGAACAATAAATTACTCAAACGAGCAAAAGTGATATGACGTAACCAAAAACAATTAAAATTTGGTATTCCGCCCCACCGTTGAGAAATGTGGTATACACCATTCGATTAACGACACTTGAGGCTATTATTTCCCATTGATAGCATCTTGCGACAATCCCTGTGATATTCATATTATTGGTTTGAACAATAAATTACTCAGACGAGCAAAAGCGGTATGACGTAGCAAAATATTTAAAATTTGGTATTCCTCCCCACCATTAAGAAATGTTTCATACACCATTCGATTCACAACACTTAAGGCTATTATTCTCCACTAGTGGCATCGTGCGACAATCCCTACTTCCTATACTCCACACCTAAAGCTATTAATTATCATTAATCTAATCTTGCGGTAGTTGCTGCGTTGTTTATTTGTTAAAACAATACCCATTCCTTACAATAAAAGTTGGCCTTATATTAGAAGAATATTCAAAATTAATCCTCCTTTTCTCTCATGTTGTAGTAGGAGCTGTCCTATTTAATGTAAAATATTTCATTTTTAGAATTTAAAATAACTTGGATTTAACTCAATGTAATTCTTCACTCATATGTTTTTTTTTAAAACATCACATATAACGTAATATTAGAAAGAAACACATCTCTTCCACTTGTATATGTCTATCTCATAAAACTGTGTTTTTTACAGTGTAAATCACTCACACTCACGAAAAAAAAAATTCCAATTGGAATTGTATACGTATACGTGTTATTTTTTTGTTATAAACTTCACACCCATGGAAACAATTGAAATTTCCAATGACTGTCATACCACATCCAGGTCGGCAGAACGTCATTACTCAACTGCGCCAACTGCAAGATAGTCCAAATGGTTTAATGGCATATAAAATATAATTTGATCATGAATTTGCGGTACTTCCAACAAGGCCGGGACATTTTTAACTCGGAAAAGCATATCAAACAGAAAATTCATGGATTTGCAAAGTATGAAGGTTCACATTTATCAGAATATGTATCTACAGTTTTAAATATAAAGACTAAATTTTATTCAAAATTTTACTGTTTTACAGGTTTTAATTGGTTTTATTTAAATTAAGTATTAATTAATATTTCAAAAATAATTTTTAAATTTAAATAAAACGTTTTTATCATCTCCTGTAAAATTGAGAAAAATGTAGATACACCATTATGGGATCGATCCATCGATATGGGATTTCAAAAACAACCACGTGAATACCGAAAAAACTACAACGGAGTGGATTATGAAATCCGCTTAAAATGTATGAGTATACTGTAGTGAATTTTGCAATTCGACCTCGTGAACACCTTCATATTGTGTACTATAATTAGTAGGTTTGATTTACATTTTGTGGCAGTACGCAGTAGTGGCTTTCCCATCGACCACCGCAAGTACTTATAAGCACTTATGGTTCATGTCTTTGCTAGAATGTCTTTAGTAAATCTAACAAAGGCATGAATAATAAGTGCTTAAATATATTTGCGGTGGTCGATTGGAAGCCACTAATATAATAAGAAAAAAAAAATAGAGGATATATAATGTAGGTAGAGGATATGTAATTTAAACTCTGTGAGTTGTAAATTTTCCCCAACAGGTGTGCTGTGGTCGATTTACCGTATTACACACCATGTGAACATCCGTAGTAGGCAAGTTTTTAGAAATGAACGACACTATACAATATGACCACGTGAGCAAGGTGAAAGTTAATATTCTTAAAAAAATTTACTTGATTTATTGCATGCGTCAAAATTAAAATCAGCAGCCGCCACTGATTATTATAAAACTATTCGAGGGGGTCTGATTATTAGTTTTAAATATTATTTTTTTAAGTTTCAAGAGCTAAATCAACCCATACCAAAGAAAATAATCAAACAAAATAAAAATCCCCCTAAAATAAATTTATTATTAAAATTCGGGAAATAAATTGATTGGAATTCTTTTCGGGTAATAATATTATTGTGACCAAAATTTGCGACAGTTGAATAACAACAACGGATTAATTTAAGTATGCGCTTTTGCGTTGTGTTTTCTGTGCGTGACATACTATTTGCTTGGGTTTGTTATCGTGCTTAAATAAAAGATCACCACCTCTGTTGAATATTATTGATAATAGACTGTAAACATATTTATACAAATTATTGAAATATGTAGAGCAAATACAGTGTCATGTATACCGTAGAGGATTTCAAATCGATTTTTTTCTTTTTTTTTTTCTTTGGGAAAATACATTTTTATGATGTTCCTAGTCGTGTGCTGTTGTAGTCTTAATAAATTATTTACCAAAATAGCCTTTTTCTCTAAAATAAAAGTTGGATTTTTTGATTTTCGTCTTAAATAAATAATCCTCTCTATTATGCTTTTCTATTAAAAAATTTACAAAAAACTATTAAGTTTGCATCACTTGATTTTAAATTGTAAAATCGAAACTACCAAAAATATATAAAACTGAAAATAAAAACTAATGAGTATACATGAAAATCTACTTTCCTCAAGCAAAAAGCACAAAGAAAAAAAAATATTAAACTTTTATTTTATAGCTTTCATGTATATATACGTACATACGTATGTATAAAGCCATATACGGAAAATAAAACTTTAAAATGATTGGGAAATTTTAAAATATGTATAAACAAAACTACTGTGCTAAAAGTTTTTTATCAGTTTTAAACGAGATTTATTTTTATCGTTCATTTTCGAATTCGTAATCACATTTTTTTATGTCTCATTTAAACTGGGAAAGCTTTGCATACTAATTTTAATCCGAAAATTCATGAATGTTATGCCGTATTTAAGAACTAAAAATATTATTTTCGCTACCAATAAAATAACCGTTAAAATACGATACTTTATTTAAACATTAACGTGACAAATGATGCTTAAATAGATGAAAATTATAAGATCATTTGTAATAATTAAATGATGTTCTTTTAATTAAGTTGTTATCGTTGTCTTATTACTCTTTAATTGTGATATTTTAATGGCGGAGACTAAAAATATTTTGATGTAAAAAACCAATTTTAGTCACGTCTCTTCAATTATTTTTCGTTGAAGGTTGAAGAAGGGATAAGACAAAACTTAAAATATTTCTTTTCCAAAAAATACTGATAGATTAATGTTTAAACAGAAACTGGCAGCATCACAGAGAAAGCAATGTAAAATGGAAACAAAATATCAATTCTAATCGGTACGATAAAACGATTTGTCTCGCGAGAAAGGAATTGGCTGACTAACAGTTACCAAGGCAAAATGCATTATGGTTAATGGTCTTTTTAATTCAAAATAGACCGTTTTCCATAAAAATGTTTTGTACGAGATTAAACGAATGGGGGATATTTCAATTATGGAGTTATTATGGATTACTTTTTCCTTGAAATCACTGTACGGCTTCGTTTACAGGCGATTATCCATCCTAAATGTAAACCCTAAAGCTATTAAATCACAATGCGATACACAATATTGTGAACAAATATATATTAAATTTGGGCCATACAAATTCATTTAAGATGATATCATAGAATAACTACCTATAACCTCAGCATTCTTTGCATTTCTTAGTCTTATTGACACTGCAACATTATATGCAGCGAATATGTTGATTCCAATTTTTCTACAAGACATTAAATGGTTCGTCTAGTTGAACGATTATAATAACCGAAAATTTGGACTAGCGCAGGTAAAGTTGTAGTAACCGAAAGCGAACTTTGATAAAAAAATTTGGATAATTTGTAGACGCTATTGAAGCGTGGATCACTGACGAGTTAAAACTTCAAAACAAAACCGGAGTAAACTTCATAACATACGCAAAAAAAATCGAGTACAAAAATGCGTCATCCTTATTGGAAAAACCGTTATAAGAAAGTAAAAATGTCGTGACCTTCATACTAAAAATTAGGATTTCGAAACATAAGTATAAAGTCGTTGTTGAACGTTGAATACAGAATCCAACGCTTGGCGTTTTCTAAAACTCTCTAAAGCGGCAAACAAAATGCAATGCTTGTTGTAATCCGGCACACATTACTAAACTATTTTTTTATGAATTCGATGATTATTGGTGGTTGCCGAAGGGCAACTTGATTGTTTAGTCATGCTTAGTCATAGTCAGGTTAAGGTGTCTTAAAACAAAACAGACAATTAGTCGTTTCGTTGGTTTGATTTATCTGATTGGATTTTATCTGAGTACTCGCGTGGTATTTTAAGATTTTTTGGAACAACTGAAAGGCATGAACCTGTAAACAAGCTATCAGCATAAACATTTGCTTACAGATGACTCCCTAAATATATCTGTCCGTAAATCAATCAAAACTGAAATGGTTTACTAATGAGACTCGGTTTTTACTAGTAAGGTTTTAGACATTATTTTGGTTTTTGTAACGATACTATCTAAGCTTACCTTAACCTAGTAATGTAAATCCACCTTAACCTATGTACAACTGTCAGATACATGTGAATACCAATAAAGTTATATCTTAACACCCGACACGAATGGTTGTAATCTTATATGGTGTCAGAAGTGAAAACTAAAAAAATAAATAAAATAAAAATCGATTATCATCGGAATAATCATTGATCGAAACGTTTCAAAGAATAAAAAACACGAATCAATAATAATTACCGAGTAATAATTAAATAAAATAAACAAAAACATAAAGCACGCGGAAATTGTTTTTCATAAAAATTTAAAATAGTCGTCCTTATCGAAGAAAAAGTAGTTCGAGGAGACTAACAACATGGCGGAGCATCTTCGACCACCAAAACAATTAATCATCACAGAAAATATAGCGGATGATTGGAAAGTGTGGATACAACAATTCCAGTTCTATAGCAAAGCAACGAAGCTGGACAAACAAGAGGAAGAAATTAAAACGGCTACGCTGATGACGTGTTTAGGAATCGAAGCGGAAAAAATCTTCGAGACATTCCAGCTAAAGGAAGACGAAATTAATTACGACGCAGTGGTAAAAAAGTTTGCCGAGCATTTTACACCAAAGAAGAACATCACTTATCAACGGTATGTGTTTAATAAAATGTTGCAAACACAGACCGAAAATTTTGATGAATTCTATACAAGAATCAAAAGTCAGTTAATGAAGTGCAATTTTGACAAATTAGCCGATAAAATGTTACGTGACAAGATAGTTGTAGGTTTCAGATAATTGCTTGCTTGATTCAAGCGAGTGAATCAAGCAAGCAATTATCTGAAATAAATGAAAATCAAGCATTGCATGTTATAGAAATTAAGAAATAAGATAGAATTAAGTCAAATGATACAAAAAAGTCGAGAGATGACCAGGTTTCTGACATGACACGTAATAATTGTAATCCGAATATTTTCTTTTGCAATCGTTGCAAAACTAAACACGGTAGAAAAAGTAGTTTGGCATACGGCAAAAAATGTGGAAAATGTGAGAAAGTTGGTCATCTGGCAATAGCATGCAGAATGAAAGATAAAAACATTAATGAATAAAATGAAAATTTCGACGACGAAGCCGAAGAATTGTATCTCGACATATCGACATATCGAGACCTTGGCGGTCACAAAATTAGGGTTATAGGTCAAGCAACCATAAATTGCATAGAAAAAAATAAACCAGTCTGGGTAACGTTAAAAATCGTAGACGAAAGTACAGGCCCAATATTAGGAATTAATTCATGCATAGATTTTGGTCTAGTAAAACGAACGGACAATCGAAAGATTAGCAATCGAAGATCATGTATTCGAAGGACTAGGTTGTTTGAAAAATTACGCTTATGATATTGATCTCAAAGCTAATTTTGCCGGACCTTGTAGTTATCCCGCCGAGACGTATCCCGCACGCGATAAGGAATGATGTAAACAACGAATTAGAGAACATGACTAAACTAGGAGTCATTAAACCAATCAAAGAACCGACGCCAATGGTGTCACCAATGGTCATTATAAGAAAAAAAAAAAATTAGAGGCGAGTATGTATAGATCCTTCTAATATAAATAAAAATATTCTTAGACGTCATTATCCACTAAAAACTTTAGAAGAAATATCAGCACGAGTTAAAGGATCAAAATTATTTACTCTTTTAGACTGTAAACGTGGTTTCTGGTAAATCAAAGTCAACGAAAGAACGCAGAAATATCTGGCGTTTTCGACACCATGGGGTCGTTACACCTACCTGAGATTACCGTTTGGGTTAGCGTCGGCTCCTGAGATGTTCCGACAAATAATGTCACAAATGTAAGATAGTTTCGAGAATGTAGAATGTTCGATGGACGACATTCTTATGCATGCGGCATCGAGTGAAGAGCTGGAAGTCAGAACAAAAGAGGTGATTAAAGAACTCAGCTGGCTTGAAGCTAAATAGGGACAAATGCTTATTCAATAAAAAAAACTCAAATTCCTGGGGCATATTTTTTCATCTGAAGGGCTAACACCAGATGATGAAAAGATTGAGGTCATCGGAAAAATCGAGACAGAGAATTAGTGAAAAAGAAAGTTAGCTTTGTACGTGATTATCAACAACAGCTAGCATTCGACAAATTAAAACAACTTTTAGCTTCAGCTCCAGCCTTGAGATATTATGACGTCAATGCGGATGTTAAATTGTCAGTGGACGCAAGTCAAAAAGCTATGGGTGCGGTATTAATGCAAAATGACCAACCTATAGCATATGCATCAAAAGCTTTAACCCAAACTATTCGTAGATCGAGAAAGAAGCGACAGCCATAAAATTTGCTTGTAATAAGTTCCACGAATACATATACGGTAAACGCCTGGAAATAGAGACAGACCATAAGCCTTTACAAACAACTCCAGCTAGATTACGTAGAATAATATTCGATGTGCTGCAATATACACCTAACGTAGTATACAAGAAAGGTACTGAGATACCAATTGCCGATACATTAAGCAGATATTGCATCACGGAACTCGACAATACGGAGGAGGAAGAGTTACAAATACAAATAATCCTGACTATGTCACCAGAAACGCAGTATAAATTGACAGAAGATGTCAAAATGGACAAAGATCTCAGTCAGATTGTCTCATATATCATAAATGGGTGGCCTGATAAGGAAAGGGACATCTAGCAAAGTATTAGGCATTTTATTAATTTCAAGAAGGAACTGGCTGTATACGAGGGAATTATCTTTAAAGGTGACAAAATAGTAGTGCCAAACACACAAATTGAAAAAATACTAAACACAGCCCACACTGGTCACTTGGGCATTATGAGCACACTGAAACGGATAAGGCAATTATTCTATTGGAAAAACTTATCCAAGGATGTGATTGAATTCGTACAGAAATGCTCAATTTGTCAACAAACACAAAGGAAAAATGTTAAAGACCCAATCTTGAACAAGGAAATTCCAGAATATCCGTGGCAAAGTGTAGCAACCGACATATTTACATTCGAATCACAAGAACATCTGGTAATAGTGGATAGCTACTCAGGGTATGTGGACTTCGAAAAATTACAAACTAGCACGTCTGCGGAAGTAATAAAACATTCTGAAGAAATCGTTCGCTATACACGGAACGCTAGAAGTGCTAGAGAGCGATAACGGCCCTCAATTCTCATCACGTTAATTTAAAAATTTCGCAGGAAATTTGTTTAGGAAACAACTAGTTCACATTTTCCAAGGGCTAATGGTTTGGCGGAACGAGTCGTTCAAACCGTTAAGTCACTACTAAGAAAATGTTCCAAAGACAAGACAGACCACCGAATCAGAGATTGCTAAGCAGAATGACTCGAACGAATCTACCGATCAAAAAAGATCTTCTTAAGCCAAGATCAATTGAAAATGTCACAGACAATTTCCAATGAGTAAGACAGAAACAAACAATCTATGCCGACAAAGGGACTAAAGAAGCTCCGGATTTAAAAAATCAATGACAGAATCAGAATACAAACAGGACATAGAGAGTGGACGTCAGGTACAATTATAGGTAAACCAGATGCACGACGGTCGCTGATAGTGAAAACAGACGATTAGCGAACATTCCGTAGAAACAAACATCATTTGGCTAATACTATAACTCACATCAAACCTAAAACGGAGATCACATTTTGTAATTTTTTCGGATTATGTTGACTCGTCCAAATCTTGATCAAGAAGAACGTTTTGCCAGAAGGAAAGAAATGGCTATGGTTTTTGCTTCTTGGTTTTGCATCGGAACGGCTATGGAAAACTTACTGAGGTTATCTTGCATGGTCAGTATGTATTTGTTGTTACCGTAAGATACCGGTAATGGACCGACAACATCTAAGAATATTCTGTCGAATGGCTTAGTGGAAGTGGTTGTCAATACCATTGGCAATTTTGTAGGTGGGACTATTTTATTTTGTTGACATTCTGGACAATTCCGAATAAAAGTTTTAATACGGGATAGCATCTTCGAAAATGAATAATAACTTTTATTTCTCTTATAAGTTCGTATAATTCCCTGATGACCGCCAACATTGCTTCGATGATGCTCATTTAATATTTCGTTGATTTGAATTTCGTTCGTTATATTTTGAACAGAATTATTTCTAAAAATCATTGGAAGTTTATTTTCAGAGTTAAGAACGTTTTCTGATTCGACTGTTTTGGAAATTTCAGTCCTGCTATTATTATCAGGGGTTTCATTAATTTTATTTTGAGTTTCGGATCGTGTTGTAACTTTCATTATTTCTTTGGAATTATATGAAGTTGAAGGTTGATTTACACAAAGTTCATCGATTGAGCCATTAGGAATTTCGATACGGCTAAGTGCATCAGCAATACGATTTGTTTTTCCGGGTAAATATTTAATAGTAAAATCGTAATCATCGAGTTCGATTCGCCAACGCACTAATCTAGAAGCAGGATTTTTCAGGTCGATGATCTGTATTAACGACGAACGGTTTTCCAAATACGTAAGGTCTAAAATGTTTGATCACCCAAACGATGGCCAGTAACTCCTTCTCTATTGTAGAGTAGTTCTTCTCGGCTTGGTTAAGCGACCTGCTCGCATAAGCGATGGGTAAATCAGCGTTATCATGTCGTTGAGAGAGTACACCTCCAATTGCGAGATCACTGGCATCTGTTGTTATAAAAAATGTTTCTTCAAAATTTGGATATTGTAAGAACGGAGGATTACAGAGAATTTCTTTTAATTTTGTAAATCCTTCTTCACAAAATGCTGACCATTCGAATTTACTATTTTTTCTTAGCAAATTTGTTAGTGGTTTTGACAGACCGGAAAAATTTTGGACAAACGGTCGATAGTAACCAGCGAGGCCGAGGAAAGAATTTAATTCCTTTGCATTTCGAAGCTTTGGATATTTCATGACGGCTTCGAGTTTCGCTGGGTCTGGTTTAATACCACTGTTGGGACACAAGCCTTTTTGTGCCGTTGGTAAAAGATGTTTTTAGTTGAAACAGTAAACTAAGTTGTTTCCAAATTATATTTTTTTTATTATTAAAATTATTTTTATTTTTTCTATAAATTTTCACACGGTTTGATTTTGTACCAATGGAGGTTAGTTTTTGAATTTGATGAGACGATTTCCTGTTGCCGTTCGTTGTTGCTTCAACATTCTCCCCGCCTTGAAACAGCGTAGCTGTTTCAATTTGATTTGATGGAAGGCGGCATATTTTTGAAATTCCTCGTTTATACGTACCATTTGCGGTTTTGACTATGGCTACGCGAACTAGCCCGTCGTCTCCAGTGTGAATTTTTTCTACTCGACCGAGCTTCCATTTGAGTGGTGGTTGATTTTCGTCAACAAGGATTACTAATTCACCTATTGCAAGATTTCGTGTTGAATCGGTCCAGCGATGCCGTTGCTGCAGTGATCTTAAATATTCGCTTGACCAACGATCCCAAAATACACGATGATAGAAATCAATTTGTTTCCAGGTGTCAAGCGGTGGTTTATCGGTTAGTTCAGGCACGGGAAGAGCATTGAGCGGTCGCCCAATCTAAAAATGGCCTGGAGTAAGACAATCCATGTCGTCAATGCTGGTAGTAATTGCTCCGAGTGGCCGAGAGTTGAGAACAGCTTCAACTTGCTTGATTAGAGTTAAGAGCTGTTCATAAGTTAGTTTGGCCAATCCTATTGTTCGACGCAGATGAAACTTGGCTAGTTTGACAGCTGCTTCATGAAGACCCCCAAAATTTGGAGTTGAAGGTGGGGAGAATTTCCATTCAATCTGGTGGTCTTCGCTTAATGATTGAATGTCTTCCTTCAACTGTTAAGATGACAACATTGCATATAATTTTCGTAATTCTGAATTGGCGCCGATGAAGTTGGTGCCATTGTCAGAAAACACTCGCTTACAAATACCTCGAGTGGCTATAAATCGTTTGAAACATCCTAAGAATGCCTGTGTGCTTAGGTCTGATGCCAATTCCAAATGTACGGCTTTGGTGACGAAACATATGATGAGGCATAAATACGTTTTTGTTGGTGGCTTACCGCGGATGCGATAATGTATAAAAAATGGGCCAGCGAAATCTATGCCGACTGTGTAAAAAGGTGGTGCGGCAGTTACCCTTTCAGGAGGTAGGTTTCCCATTTGCTGTGTCATGATAATTGGTCGGCATCGATAGCATTCCCTGCATGTTCTGCATACCTTTTTGCACACCGTAGCACCATATATTGGCCAATACTCTTGACGAACAGCTGCCAATAGCGCTCGTGAACCGGCGTGAAGTAGCTTCCGGTGATAAAATGTAATTAACGTTACAGTAAATTGATGTGAATTAGAAAGCAGAATGGGATGCTTTGATGTGTATGCGAGCGTAGTATGATGAAGACGACCACCGACTCGAATGATATGATTTGGATCCAAAAATAATGACAATGATTGAAGTACAGGTTGCTTGATGCGAAAGTCTGCTTTTTCCAGTCCGACGTATTCGACTGGAAAACTTTCTTTATGGACTATGCGGATTATGGCGTGAAGCGCCCGCTCTAACTCTTCCAGTTTTAACGGTCCACTAAATTTGAAGTTTGGATGTACTTTGAATCGAAGCATATAGGCAACAGTTCGTCGCAGCTTCTTGAAGTCGTGATAAAACTTAATCTTGCTAAGTATATTAGTAGTATCAGATGATACTGTGTTAACTGCTGCAATTTTCTTCAATTCCGAAGACGTTTCCTCTGGTAATGGAAATTCTTCACGTAATGTTGGCCAGAACGAAATCTCTTGTTGAAGAAACTTAGGCCCATGTAGCCAGAGATCGGATTTAATGAAATTTTCTAAAAGTAGTCCTCGTGAAATTATATCGGCTGAGTTATGTTCGGTTGGTACGTGTAGCCAGCTTTCCTTTAGTGAGACTTCGTTAATTGCGGTGACTCGATGTGAAACGAAAGTCTTCCATTTCGATGGGCACGATTTTATCCAATGCAATGTGATTGTTGAATCGGACCAATAAAATGTTTGATCCACATTAAAATTCAACCTTTTGTGAATTTTGTGGGTTAGTTATGCCAATAGCACTGCTGCACATAATTCTAGGCGCGGCAAAGTTGTTTTCTTTAATGGAGCCACACGTGATTTTGAACAGAGGAGCTTGATGGATACACTGCCATCGACCGTTGTACTGCGAACATATAGCACAGCACCATATGCACGCTCGCTTGCATCGGCAAATCCATGTATTTGGATGCTTTGTGGTCGAGTTGAGTCAAATAGATGACGATCTATCGTAAATTGGTTGAGTATTGTGAGACTCCTTTGAAATGTTTGCCAGTATGTATGCAGGTGTTGCGGAAGTGCTTGATCCCAATCTAGCTGTAATTGCCATAATGACTGAATCAGCAATTTTCCCAATATGACTACGGGTGCCAACAGACCAAGAGGATCGTAAATTCGAGCGATTTGTGACAATATGACTCTCTTGGAAACGGTTGCATCTTCGTTAAAGTTGACAGCAAATGTGAATTTGTCAGATGTTGGATGCCAATAAATCCCTAGTGTTTTGATCAGATCATTTTCGTCAATTTGCAGCGATGTTTCTGTGAATTGTGGTGGAATGTCCTGTATAATTTCAGAGTCGTTGGAACACCACTTTCTTAGTTCCATGCCTGCCGATTTCAATATCTTCGAAATGGAGTCCTTCAGTTCAATGGCGGCACTAATGGAATTTGCACCAGTCAGTACATCATCGACATATATATCACTTTCAATGGCGTCGGCAGCGGCAGCGAACGTATATTTGTTGTCTATAGCTAACTGCTTCAAGCATCTAGTGGCGAGAAATGGAGCAGAGGATGTACCATACGTCATAGTTTTCAGTCTGAATGTTGAAAGTGGTTCGACTGGAGAATTTCTCCATACAATTAGTTGGAATTTCTGGTCATCTTCATGTACCCGTATTTGCCGATACATCTTGGCAATATCGGCGCTGAATGCGTATGCGTGCGTTCGAAAACGAACCAATATCGAAAACAGGTCGTTTTGAACCACTGGACCCACCATCATGATTGTGTTTAATGATTTTTCGCTTGACGTCTTAGCGGATCCATCGAACACCACACGTAGCTTCGTTGAGGAACTTTCAGGCTTCATGACGCAATGATGTGGAAGGAAAAAATTCGGTGAAGTGATGAATTTTGAATCGATGTGCTCCATGTGGCCTAATGACTTGTATTCGTCAATAAACCTTGTATAACCGGATAATAATTCTTGTGACTTGTGGAGTCGCCTTTCCAGACTATAAAATCGCCATGTAGCTAAATTTTGTGAATTACCCAAAATCATTGGATCTGATGAAAATGGAAGCCTCACTATGAATCTTCCCTCACTATCACGCGTGGTGAATTTAGTGAAATGATTTTCACAATCAATTTCTTCGGACGAAAGTGGTTTGATGGAATGAGGGAGATTTTCGATGGTCCAAAACTTCTCTATCTGCTCGCTCAATTGCTTCGAACTGTCAACAACTGCATGGCAAGTGTGGTTTGATTGTGTGTGCGACGACAGTTTTCCGGAAACAACCCAGCCTAATACGGTATTCTGGAGCATAGGAAAATGATTAGCCAGCCTGATTTGACCCACCGACAGTAGTTCTTGGTAAATGTCTGCACCTAGCAGCAAATCAATATCTTGGAATTTAAAGAATTCAGGATCTGCTAACTTGATATTTGATGGTATTGACCAAGCCTTGACGTTGTAAACTGTTGTGGTTAGTTGATAGCTGGTTATTCTTGGTAATACTTGGACATCTAGCGTGGTGGAAAAATTGGTCGTGGTTGACCTCAAGGTGATTGTTACACAACTGGAACATGCAATGGCGTTGGATCCAATCCCATGAATTTTTGTAGCACTATTGCGACGTGGTAACTTCAGCAGCGATAAAAACGACTCGGTCATAAAATTTAGTTGGGACCCGGAGTCTAAGAGTGCCCTCCAATCACTGGATGTCCAGCATGATCAAGAACCTGAATCAGTGCTGTGGCTAAGTACACGAATGATGGTGACTTTGCTTTTGAATGGTCAGCAGCAAGGGCTGACTGTGATGATTTGCTTGCGGTTATTGAGTTGCTTGCATCGCAAGTCGTAGCCATTGATGATGATCCAGGCTTCGATACTGCAGACAGCGGTTCAGCTTTGGAATGTGTGGAAATAGGTTCATTGGCAACTCTATGTAACAGTGAATGATGTTGAGAATTGCAGTGTCGGCAACGCATGGTGACTGGACACGACGAAATCGTATGATCGGAGCGAAGACAATTGAAACATAAATTTGACTTCGTTATGAAATTGTGACGCTGATCAACGGTGAAATGCAGAAATTTGAGACATTTAGATAATGAATGTCCATTGGTTTTGCAGTGTACACAATAGTAATTAGCATTAGTGCTAGCAAGCGATGTTGCAGTCGAGCGATTGTAGCGATTCTCGGGTTTCAATGTTGACCCGATTGCACCAGACGATGGTGGTACAGCCCTTGATTGAATGTAGCGATTAGCAGTTGTTGATGATGGTTTGGTTGCACCAGACGATGTTGGTACAGACCTTGAGTTATTGTCTAACCGATGTGCACGGGAACTGATAAAATTGCATAAGTCGTTTACTGTTGGAAGGTGAGTTGACGGGGCAACATCATTCCACTTGTGTTTTGTCTCACGATCTAATTTGGAAAGCATTAGATAGACTATCAGGTCATCCCATTGCTTCACCGGTCTTTTTTGTGCTTCTAGAGCCCGCAAATGAGATCGAAAATGGTCTAACAGACCCAATAGTTGTTTGGAGTCTGGTTGATCGATCGGTTTTACGTTAAACAATTCTTGAATGTGTTTCTCGATGATGAAATTTGGCTTGTCAAAACGATCCTTGAGAATGCTCATTGCTACCTTATAATTTTCTTCACTCAACTAAACTGCTGCGACAGCACTAGCAGCGACACCTCCTAGCGCAAGCTTCAAATACTGAAATCTGGTTTGATCAGTCAACGATGGATTGTTGTGAATGAGAGTGTTGAATGTGCCAATAAATGAGTGCCAGTCCAAATATTCACCACTGAAAGTTGGTAACTCGACTGTTGGAAGCTTGGCGCTCATTGTTGGTAAAATGGCATTTGCTTGAGTAGGCTTATCTTCTCCTATTTGTGCTTTACGGCGTGCCTCTTTCAGCTCGTCTACTTTGTCCTCGAATTCTGCCATAACGTTGATGTATAAATTTTCGATTCGCTCTCCAACCGCGTCTGATAATAATTCAGTGTCCATGATGTCGTACGGTGGCAACATTCTCTGGTACACTGACCAACTTTCAATAATTTCGCTAATGCGGTATTGTATTTGTTTAATTTTTGCAGTGGCGAGTTGAGTCTCGGCAAACGTTTCATATCGTTCCAATTTTTCGATGAAATTGTATATGAATTGCTTTGATCGACGTGGATCCACGATTGGCGCCATTATACGAATATAACTAAATTAATTTTACTCACGAGTTAAAATTAATATACTGTAGATTACGGTTATCCAGAATGTGGAAAATGAAAACGTGGTTTCTGTTGTTGAGGGCGTGGGTTCATATCCCACTTCTGACACCAAATGTTGGGACACAAGCCTTTTTGAGCCGTTGGTAAAAGATGTTTTTAGTTGAAACAGTGAACTAAGTTGTTTCCAAATTATATTTTTTTTATTATTAAAATTATTTTTATTTTTTCTATAAATTTTCACACGGTTTGATTTTGTACCAATGGAGGTTAGTTTTTGAATTTGATGAGACGATTTTCCTGTTGCCGTTCGTTGTTGCTTCAACAACCACTATCAGTGATCTAATGACCGAGATATATAATTTCTTTTCGTAAAAAGCAGCATTTTACAGGATTTAACTTTAAATTGTAATTACTAGTTATGCTCCTGCAAATTAGAGCCATACACAATTATATCATCTAGATACACAAATGATTGGACTATTTAAACCATACGAAATCGTGTTCATTAATTTTTGAAATGTTGACGGCGCATTCTTGAGCCCAAAAGGCATTCTTATAAACTCATAATGGCCTAGGTTCGTACTGAACGCAGTTTTCTCGCGGTCCTCTTTAACTAGTTCCACCTGGTGGTATAGCCGTTTTTCAAGTCAAGCGTACTAAAATATGATGCTTTACCGAGCTGCTCTAAAACTTCACTAATATTGGGAAGAGGGAAACCTTTACCGACCGTTATCTCGTTGAGCTTCCTAAAATCTATTACTAAACGCCATTTCTTTTCTCCGTCGTTTGATTTTTTAGGAACAACTAAAGCGGGGAAATTCCATGGGCTTTTACTATGTTTTATAATGCCATGTTTCAGCATTTGACTAACTTGCAAATTTATTTCTGCTTTGGACGTTTCCGGTAATCTATATTGCTTTACGCTAATAGGCGATGAATTTGGAAGTAATTTTATCTCAAGTAATGGCCAATTTATCTCCTTCCAAATAAAATACGTCATTAAAATTTCGACAAATTTGAGTAATGGAATGCTTTTCTTCGTCATTTAAGTGGGTAAAGTTAAGCTCTTGCTCTAACTCGTATAAAAGTTTCTCGGCAGGATTGTTCCACGAGAAAACGGTGTAAAAATTGTAAGGATCTAGAAAATCTTTAAAAATTATATTTTGATTTACCACAAAACTAGGATTATTCGTGTTGAGCACAATAAAATTGGCAAATTATTAATTACTTTTATTATGCTTCCACAAACAAAGACTCCATTGTATATTTCAAATGGTTGGCAAACATACTCACCGTTTATCAAAGTTAGTTTTAAAATAATGTTTCCCGAATTTGAAGGTATTTCCAAGATAGATTGAGAATAATCAATTTTGCATTGGAATTTAGTTAAAAAATCATGGCCGACAATTCCAGCACACGCAATAGGGAAATTGTCATCAACGATATGAAAATCATGCTTTATAATAGTTGAATCAAGCATAATATTAGCTTTGCGAACTGCCATGGTTTGGAGTTTTTCCGAATCGATACCTCTGATAGAACAACTCAGATGGGGATAGCAATCAGTTTTTCCAATGAGGATGTGGTAATTCTTGTGGCGGAATATGATTGCTTTTGGTTGTACTGTCGTTTTCGACACTCCTGAATATGGCGTCCAATATTTTTACAATATGCGCAAATAACCCGAATATTAGAATTGATGGTTTTATTTGCTGAAGTTGGATTATTGACGCGATTCTGCAGAAAACACACATCACCACTATGGCCCATTTTATGGCAAACTTGACATTTAATAGATAATTTGTTGCTAGTTGGAGTAATATTGGAAAAATTGGGTTTATTTTGAAGATTAATTTCCTCTTCATATACTTGGGCTACGGCATCTTTTAGCTTGTCGAACCTATATGCCTTCACGATTAGTTTAATTGAAGGAGGGGTAGGTATAATATTTCTTCGTTGGATTGTCCGAGTGTATTAAAACAATGTTCATTCAATTCAGTTTGCAATTGTAATATACGATTTGCATACGATTGTATATTTTCAGTTTTGGATTGAAAACTTTGAAGAAGCTCTAACTGTATTTGCGCAGATGAACGGGTCTCTCCAAACTGCCTTTTAAATTCAGATTTTACTTCTTTAAAAGTTTTAAATTCTTTATATCTCAAGACATTGTAAGCTTTCCCAGTTAATCGAGCTTTTAGAAGACTAATAAAATTAATCTGTTCTTCGGTTTTTAAGGGCTTTTGAATAATTTCACAACAAGAAATAAATCGGTGAAGATTTCTAGGATTACCATCAAATTCTGGTATAACTTTTAAAGCCAGTTCTATATTTAGATCAGTCATTTTTTTTTTTCTTAAATTCGGAGCTTTAATTTATTCAACTAAGTTTGAGTTTTGGTATGACGCATTAACCAGATAAATTTATGATGTATGAAGTTCCAAATAGTTGACTCGTCCAAATCTCGATCAAGAAGAACGTTTTATTTTATTTTTAATAATGCCACAGTTAAAATTTGTTTTTTATTGGACAGCTGTTTACTTATACTATATCAATATTAAGATCATACTGATAATACAGTAGAACCACAATTATATAACAAACGAAACACTGATTTACCTTAGCCCTTTGTCTCTCAATACTCTCAAACTCTCATTATCTGGAAATGGTACTTCAAACAATATACTCAATACAGTGAGTGTGAGTTGACAGTTATACCACTTTTACGTATACCTACACAGAAGTTAACTTCTTATTTTGGTAAAAGTCTTTCCATCCTAAGGCGTTCCTGAAACCTAATTAAATTCAGGCTTCAAAAAAACTTTTAAATTTTTAAAATTTTAACAGATAAAATATTTTTTCAATTTTGGAAATTTTTTAAAATTTTTGATGTTTTTTATGAAATTACGTTTACAAAATTCCCTCCCTTTCCGCCCGAAATGGCCCAGCGTTCAGTTTAACTCAAGTGCTGAGGATTACCTCTGTCGATTGTGTAACGCTCGTATTTCGGCCTGTCAACTCGAAATACGAGTTTCAGTCCCCCAGTTTCGAGAACTTACAATATTCATAAAGTCTCAGTTGCGAGAAAACGTGATTTGAGAACTCAAAATGGAACTCTTTAATGCCCAACTTGGATAGCTTGACATCGTTATTTCGAATTATCGTCATTTTCATATTTTCGAAATTATTCGAAGTTTTTCTTACAATAAGAATTATTTTTGAATATTTAATATTCTAGAGTACACGAGCTCTTTCTCTCAAATTTCTCGACAAAGTATTTAATTACATCTTGTTACGTAATTATGAGTTATCGGAGTTCTGTTTTTAGGCTTTCTAAGATTTGCGTAGCATCGAGTTAAGATAACTTAAAAATGTAATATAAATGTACCGCAAAACGTAATTTATATATAACTAGATCCTCGAAATAATTTTGAACTAATCCGTACTGTGACAAAGCAGACGGTTGGTTTCGAGATTACATGACACATCTATAGATTACTGAACGTCCTTGAAGATTTTTCGATAATTTTGAGAAATGTTCGAAATTACTAGATAGTTTATTAGGGTGCGGCTAGAGTACGGCATTCAAATGTTGGTATTACGATTACCGCCGAGAGTGCAAAATGAGTAAGAGTATGTCAAAATTGCTCACCTAATATTTCTCGGTGAGCGGTGCGATTTGCTATAAGTAATAGAGAAAATGGAAATGAAAATGACCAATTTTTTTTTTAGAAATAAATTTTAATTAATATTTCCTAAATAATTTGTTTGCACTATTTATTGACAATTTTAAACCACAAAATATCTAATTATTCATACATAATTATAAAACATTAGAATATATGTATATAAAAAAAGTACTAAAATCACAGAACAAATGAAGAAAACTGTCAGTCACGGGCGCAATTTTAAAATTACAGTTTGGCCAAATTAAAAACTAATGGAAATTCTAATGGAAAACGGAGAACAGCAAAATTGAGTTCGCTCGACTTTCCAAGTCACGGCGATTCATTGGTAAGGTGAGAATCATAATATTAATAGAAGCATAAATAATGTGGCGGTCTTTGCTAATCAAGTATCAAGTTGATCGATTCTAGATATCCAACCAAAAAATATCCCAGTAAAATTGTTGTTGAAAAAAATGGTTCTTAAACTCTTGGTCAAACTCTTTTTCAAAAGTTATATTCTCACTTGCATTCATAATTTAAATTGCTTATCTTTTCTATCCAAACAGTGAATTTAAGTTGTCTAAACAATTTTAATTTTATAATAGAATGTGACGCATGTATAAAGAGACGGGAATGATGAATAATAGGTATGGAAGAATGAAACAATGCTTGAAAAGTTGGTAGTGAAATGAAACCAGAATATTTTTGCTTTGCGCGTATATTTTCTATTCAACAACCGCCTCTAATGGTAAAACCGCGGCAATGAATAAATAAGCTGGTCTATACTATAAATGAATATAACTCCGCCAAATTTAATTTGATTTTAATATTTATCTATAATGACTAAATAATTTTTATTTACTTTCCATTTTTTTTATTTTTCAGTTTGCATAGCTGGATTTCATGAGAAAAGATTACTACACGATTTGCTAGATAGTTATAATGTATTAGAACGGCCAGTTGTCAACGAATCCGACCCACTACAACTTAGTTTTGGCCTAACATTGATGCAAATAATCGATGTGGTAAGTATTCTTTTACATTTTCTTTGTACATATTATTGTAAGATAGAAATGTGTCTAAAGTAAAAGCAAATTACATTTATTTTCCATCGATTTTTTCTTGTGAAGAAAAGAAAAACTAAAAATAAAACTTAAAATAACTTTATCGAATTCTTGTTTTCCCTTTATATGAAAAATAAATCAAAATTTAATTTTGGTTTTTTATTTATTGACTCTGGGAGTCAGTTAATGTGCAAAGTACCATATAAAACGGACTGTAGGTCAAAATCCCACAAATTGAAGCCTGCCTTAATTCAAGGCCGTTAGCCATTCCTCAACATTTGAATTTCAATCGTCGGGTAAAGGGCTATGGACCTTGTTAGTCCATTACCCTAGTAGAAACAGCTCAAGGTTAAAGGCTTTTAAGGATTATTGTACCTTAAATAGACCTTAAACCATAGAGGGCTTGTAGGGGATTTAAGGATGATTTTACATGTGTTGGGGCAACACACAAAAAAAGTTACAGACCGACAAACAGCGGGAGCTGTGCTTTTCTTCAACAAAAAAATATATATAAATTGAAAAAACAAAACTAAAACCTTTAGCACAATCGAACCTCAGACTTTAGCCGCTCTAGACCAATACGCTACTATTAAGCAACATCCAACATAACCAGAGCACCCTGTATTTTATAGAGCCATAATCAAAAAATCTGAGCTTTTATAAGGGAATTAGAAACGAGGAAAAAACGAAACTTTGTAATCAATGGCCTTCCATCTATCCAACATCATATGGCACACTTCTTGTTGCGGGTAGCAATCAGTGGCTAGGGAGGTTCTAAAAAAACACATGATGATGAACGCCATCTTTTACATTAATACAGTTAAGTGTGCAAATATATCTGCTTGCCATAGTACCGCCATCCCACCATATTTTATTTGCTTTAAATCATCATAGCTTTACCTGCATTAAACGCTACTCAAGATTAGGTATGTCGCTTCGAAAACATGTGCACGCAGAAGAACGCAAGAAAACATGAACTAAATATCGATCTAACACCTCGGACTCACGTAACAAAATAAAATAGTAAGAGAAAAAAAAAATGAAATCGAATCCATTCACAAATACTATGTAAGAATGCTAGGCTAAAACGCTCTTAATATTTAATCTAACGAATTTATGTATATAATAAAAATAATATATATATATATATATATATATATATATATATATATATATATATGTATATTTATAAATATAATTTGCATAAGTAATACGTCACCAAAAATTGTTTTTGTTGATGATGGTGTCCTTCATTGCTGGATTTCCTCGACCTCGACAGTTACATGTATGACTGGATTTCCTGATTAAATGTTTATTTTTCTCGAACAAGTTGTTTTAATTTTTATTTTATGGTATGTGATGTTAGCCCATAAAAAAAATATTTAACAATGGGAATTCCTCTCGATGGATTATTTTTAGATCTTCTTCTTTTTTTTTATTTTATTTTTTTATTATATGGGAATTTATATTAAATTTTGAGACCACTTCGTATTTAATTCACTTTTTAACAGTTCCACAAATAGTTCTTGGTGTCTTTTTTTTTCGCGGCTCACTTTAATTGCACCGTGATTGGAATAGGGAATTTAATAAAACAATTTTTACTTTTATTTTTAAAGTTTTCACTATAATTATTATACAATCATAAAACAATTTACAATTTCAGTTACAATTGTATAGAACAAAATTTCATTATTCAAAAAAATTTATTTCTTCTTATCATTTTATTTTATTTTATGTTTTATAATCTATAGATATGCAACAATTGCAATCATAATTCAGTTTTTTTTTTTCAATATTTTTTTATTTAGGTATTTGTTTATTTTTATTTTTTAACTTATGATCTAATAATCACTTAACTTAACTTTAATTTTGTACATAATCAATCACTAATCACGGTTATTACTATGGATTGTTCCATTTTTTTTCCACTCAGACATACTATTTTCTTTATTTATTTGATTATTTCAAATACTTTTTTTTTTTTTACTAATCGTCTCAAATTATAGGATTATGTGGCGATATCCACATTTATTTCTTCACTCACGATTTATTTTTATTTAATTATATTTTTTTTTCTTGATCTTGTTCATGTTTGATCTCGAACCATTCTCTCCCGTGCACATCTTTTTCGTGCCTTTTTATTATCTTGTTTTTCCCGGTTTTGCCCGTTCTTTTAATTCCCCTTCCCAATTTCAACAATATATGTAAATATTTTTTTTTTTTGTACAACCTGTTCGCCTACTTTTAGCGCGCGAAATTAGTTGTAATCATAAAGAAACAGACTATACTGCACAGAGCAGTACAACCTTTTTTTCCGGTTATTTTTTTTTTAAAATGTTTTTAACAACGTTACAACTTTTCATAGTAAAACACACAAAACATATGGGAAATCACTTTTTTTCCTAAGACAAATTTTTAAATGAAAACGTTACAAATTTTTAATTATGATTTCTGAAATACTTTCATAAATGTTTGAATTTCAACATACATGAATATCGTTTAAGTAAATCGTTTTCATTTTCTTGTAATAATTGATTTATTTAAACCAAAATATAAAAAAAAATTCATAACAGAATTCTGGTCAAATTGAAATAAAAGCTTACTACGATTCGTTTGGTCATTAAGTCAATATACATTACATAGATGGCAGTGATGGCCGTAAAAATTTGGAAAAATCGTACCAAAAATTACCACCTGCGGAAATTTTAAGTTCGACAATTGTAGGAAAAGCAAAACAAATTCACAAAATATAGGAACGTGTGATAATTTTGCGAATAAATAATTTTTTTTCGTATTTTTCTGTGACCATTTTAGACATCTTACGCACACTAGTAAAACTAAAGATAAATTTAGCAAGTATTATTTTAATTTGTCAGAGCCAACTTTGATGTATTTTTCAAAATGAAAGTTCGACCAAATTTATTTTAGAAATAATTTAATTTTAATATTTCTGCAATTAATATTTACTTAATACCAATATGGCCTTCTTGTATGTTGTTCTTAAAGATATGTAGAAAACTTTTATATAAACATTTTATGACGTTTTTGCTTTTTTCATTGAAAAACTTGAAGCTAAAAAACACCATTTTTACTATGGATTTCTATGGAAACCAGTGAAAAGTTATACCACTAAAAAAGCTTCTAAAAATTACGTCATTAAGATTATGGCTCTATACTCTAGAAGGCTCTGACATAACTCGTAGTATAACAGTTTTTAAATAATTAGTAGGAGTTTTCGCATACATTTAGGGGCATCATAAATGCATACCACGTATTTCTTGTGTAATTACTGTAACAACTATAAAGCGCAATATTTAATTTAAATTAAAATATTTGGTCATTACATGAATACTAAAAAAAAAAAATTTTTAAAAAAAATTAAAAAAATAAAATTGCAGGAGAATCGAACCGAAGACCCATTGCACATTGTGTTACCACTAAACCAGAACCTATATTGTTATTCAAAATAGAAAACACTTCGGTTTTCAATGCGTAAAGCAACTCTACTACAGTAAAATAAACAAACGTCGAATTTTCAATGCATACTCTAAAAAAATTTGGGTTATGTTACAAACCCTGGGATATTATAAATATTTAAGCGATTTGTTTTGATTGAATTTTTTTATTCTGAATCATGATTGCTACGATCATTTTTAATTTTACCGTTCTTCTTTCAAATACTTTTTTCACTTTTTTTTTTTTTTTTTTAAATCATAGTATGCATTAAGCGTTACAGTGAGTGACCTGAATCTTTCTTATATACTACCTTGATCAACAAGTTCTCGGAATAACCACCGTGTGGCGCTCCCATCGTTCCGATTTGAGTTCTGTATTTTTGTTAAGTTGGTACATCTGTTGTTGATATTCCCTCTAAATCTTAGCGTCATAGCTTGACATTTGCAAAAGTTACGTAGTCAAGAGTACATCTACTCTGTCGCCAACACAGATTTTTCAATTATTTCCTCTCGGCTGCTGAAACGCGTTCCCCGTAATGGTTTTTTAACTCGATTAAACAGAAAGAAGTCACAGGGAGCCAAATCAGGTGAATTCGGTGGCTGTTGGATCGTATTTGTTGCATTTTTCGTCAAAAAATTACGAATAATGATGGCACTGTGTGACGGTGCGTTATCATGGTGCAAAATCCACGAGTTTTCTGCCCACAATTCTGGTCTCCTTCGGCGAATTGCTTCACGCAAACGTCTCATAACGCCCAAATAATACTCTTTGTTTACGGTCTGGCCTTCTGGCAAAAATTCATGATGCACTACACCGTTGTAATCCATGAAAACCGTGAGCATTGCCTTCTTTTTTGACTGAAAACGACGTGGTTTTTTTTGGTGAACGCCATTCACTTGCCTGATGTCTGGATTGCGTGTCGTACTCATAACCGACGTCTCGTCTCCAGTAATGATCCTTTGATGAATGTGGGATCGGATTCAGCCTCGCAAATCATGTCTAAAATTGTAAATAATCGCCAACACACAGAGATAGATGTACTCTTGACTACGTAACTTTTGCAAATGTCAAGCTATGACGCTAAGATGTAGAGGGAATATCAACAACAGATGTACCAACTTAACAAAAATACAGAACTCAAATCGGGACGATGGGAGCGCCACACGGTGGTTATTCCGAGAACTTGTTGATCAAGGTAGTATATTAAATAAGTTTGAATTGACGATTGGAGCCGTGATTTTAGACAAAATAATTATCGGCTGCTCTGCTTCATAATATTTCCACTATACCAAATTTTAATCGTTCTGCGAACGCTGATGCTAATTTTTGGTTGTCGTTACAGCTTTATTTTATTCCGATAAGTAGTACTTTCTCTATCTTTCCAAGAAAAGAAGAGACCCCCCTCTATCTTCCTAATTTTAGACAAAATATTTATTGCAACTTTGCTGCAAGAAATTTTCACTATGCCGTATTTTAGTTGTTCTGCGAGCGCTGATGCTAATTTTGTATTGTAATTACAGTTTTATTTTATTCCGATAGGTAGTACTTTCTCTATACTATATTTCCAATCGTCAATTGTAACATTTGTCACAAGATTTCAAGGAGGCGGGCATGTTCATAATTGATTTACAATCAGTGTTGCCATATGTTTTAAAATAAAAACTTTAATAATTTTTAAAGTAACTAGTCATTTTTGACTAACAGCGTTGACTCTAACAATATAATAATAAAGCACTCATATGTGCTCTGTGAAGGTCACTATTACGAGTGTACCAAGGGGTATTTACAATTCCGCTGAGAACTTTATTTTGAAATCGTTGAACTATCTGTTGATTGCTGATTTTGGTGCATCCCCACAGTTGAATACCATATGTCCAGACCGGCTTGAGTACTGGTTTATAAAGCATAAGTTTATTATGATAACTGAGAGTTTCTTCCAATTAACCAGTAAATTTTTCTATATTTTAACTGAAGCTCTTTTGCTTTCTTTTTCACGTTTCTTTTTTCTTCTGCGCACTTTTTCACATTCAACTTTAACTTTGCATCAAGATTCATACCAAAGTATTTTGCTTGATTGGCATGTGGTACAGGGATATTATTTGAGAGTCACAGGTAGTGATTTTATTAATCTATTAGTGAAGTTAATGTGAGTAGATTTCGACTCATTCACTTTAATTCTCCACTTAGCTAGCCAATCTTGTATATTATTTACGGCTATTTGTAGTTTGAATGTGACTTCACCGATTGTGTCACCAACAGCTAGAATTGCAGTGTCATTTGCAAACGTGGCGATAGTTGTATTGCTCATCTGCGATATGTCGCTAGTAAACAGTACAAAAAGGAAAGTCCCAAAGACACTCCCCTGCGGGACTCCTGCTTTAGCTTCTCTAATGCTGGAGTAAACTCCTTCCCGTTTAACTCTAAAATATCTCCTTTTCAGGTATGACTTTAGCAGTTCGCAATACTCAAATGGCAGAGTTTTTTCCAATTTAAATATTAAACCATCTAGCCAGACTTTGTCAAATGCCTGCGCTATGTCAAGAAATATGACTGAACAAATCTTTCTTTCTTCTAAGGATTTTTCTATTATAACAGTTATTCTATTGGACTTGGTCGATTGTGGAGTGCTCCTCTAAATCCAAATTGATGGGACGGAACAGCTCCAGATTTTACAACTTCTGGTTTAATTCGTTTTAATAACAATCTCTCAAATAGTTTTGACATAGTTGGAAGAAGTGATATTGGCCTGTACGAAGCCAGTTCACTTGGTGGCTTACTTGGCTTAGGTATCATTATCACTTCCGCAAATTTCTAAGATAGAGGGATATAACGGAGTCTGAAGGAAGCATTAATTATGTCCGATATTTTTTTAATAGCTTTATTAGGTAGTTGTTTTAGAATCTCTCCAGGTAAATCAGGTCATATCCTGGTGATTTTTTAAGTACTACATGGTTCTTTATTTCTTGTTTAACTTCTTTTGGATTAGTTAATCGAATTTTCTGTCTCTGGATAGCCGTTTGGTTTTCGAACAGTATATCCTGTTGGTTAAGTGTTGTTAAATTTGGCTGAAAGGTACGCTCGAGATGATCCGCGAATTTTTCCACTTTTTCTTCTTTGCTTTTAGCCAGGTGACCATTATTTGTTCTTATTGGTGGTATATGCATAACTGGCTTTTTCAAATATTTGGTTGCTTTCCACAATGAATAATCACTACCTTTATCATGTGAGAGATTGTAGGTATGAATTTATTGATTTATTTTTAAATTCCCGAATTTCTCTACGTATTCGTTGTGTTAAATTATTTAACCTATTTTTGATGGTTGGGTCTCGTGTACGTTGCCATTCCCTTCGGGTACTTCTCTTCTCTATAACTAGTGATTTAATTTCCATTGGATAGCATTTGCCAGCTATTTTTTTGTTTGTTGTATTAGTACTTTTCCACGCCGCTAGCTGTATGTCTTTGACGAGCTCCTCCACCTCCTGTTCTAATGTTTCTTCTGATGAAAGTTGTGTGTTTAAAATGATGCTATTGTTTAGTTCATTCCTGAACTTTTTCCAATCAGTATATTTATTTGTTAATAGTGGCTGTTTATCATTAGTAATTATTGTATCACTTATTATCATTAAAATAGAGGAGTGGTCAGATGTCGAGTCCAATCCTTCCTGCACTTGTATATAATCAACCGGGATTTTTCTTGTCATAAAGAAGTCAATTAGGTCTGGTGTTTTATTTTGATCACTGGGCCAATAAGTTGGTTTTCCAGTAGAATGCCAGTTTCAGTTGTATTTAATTAATGCTTGATGAAGCTCTTTCCATTTAGTTGTGGTTAGTCTTGATCCCCAGTCAGTATGTTTAGCGTTGAAGTCACCCCCGATTACGAATTTTTCACCGAGCTGCGTGAAGAACTGAGTATAAGCATTCTCTTTGATGTTATATCTAGGTTGGCAATATATTGCGGATACCACTAACTTGTCGTTGCTGGTATTAATGCTAACGCTAATTGCTTGTCGGGAGATGGCTTTGACTTTCAAGTCATATAGTCGCATTTATTTTTATTCCTAAAATATTTATTTTTTAAATTTTTTTTAATTTTATTATTATGTAATCGTATGTTATAATTGTTATAATGTCAAAATTAATATAAGCGGAATGATCGGGCGATTCATGTACTGTGCGCGCTGTACGAAAAAATTCCATTGCATCAAGAATTTTGCATAAAATGCGAACATGTGTCCAACAGTGGGTCGGGTGTCCTGTCGTACCGTTTAAAGCGATTCAAAATTCGCGGAACGAAGCTTTTTGTGTAAATGATGCCATACATTCATCCGTTACTTGAAAAATCCAAAATCTAATATTCCAAGCGGCAAATATACCACTTTAAGAAATAGACAACTTCGGTTACAAAGATTTGATGTTTATGTTAATTCCCACCTCATCTTGCATAATCTGCTATGAATGAGCTTTAGCTCAAAGTATATTGTGTAAGTGGGGTTGGTTTATCTTTATAAATTTGTTGTAAATAAGTAAATAAATAAATAAATAAATAAAGTATTTCATCACTTTCAAGTTTTTGTTGCAGATGGTATTTAATATCTTTTTTTATAATCACGGCACTGCCCCCTCGTGCATTATTATTAGGATGAACTGCTGAGTGAACTTCATAGCTGCGGATTTTTATATGACTTAGAGTATAGTAAGATGTGTTTCAGATAATAAACATATACCTATTTTTTCTAAATCAAGAAATAGTTGTATTTCATTTTGACGTTGCAATATACCATTGCAGTTCCATGCAAGAATTTTTAAATTATTTGCGTTGTTTTTCGAGTAGGGTGAGCCTTTGTAGGATTGAAGTAAGGGCTTTTTCTTGATTTTCTTCTTGTGAACTAAATCTGTCAAGAATATCTTGTAATATTTTATTAGTTTGGTTATTATTTGAATCATTAACTGAAAGAGGACTATATTGTCTTCTCGAACTTCCAATAGATAGTACATCAGAAAATATTACATTTGGATTAGTATATCTTGATAGCTGGTTTAATGTTTGGTGTGGCCTTAAATTTGTAGATATTCTTGTTGAGGCTGAGTTAATTTCTGACCTGGTACTTATTGAAGTTGCCCTTGTTTTGTTGCGAATTTTTCGCAGCTCTTTTATAACAATGCAACCTCTGTAGTTGGCTGGGTGTGCCTCTCCACAATTGACACTTTTTGGTGGGGTGTCTTTTGGTTTCGTACATTCAGCCGTGCGGTGTTTTCCTACACATTTCACGCATCTGGGCTCCTTATTACAAAAGTTTTGCGTATGTCCGTAGACTTGGCACTTTTTGCACTGGGGGATCAGTTTAGATTTTTTAACTGCCTCTATTTGCACTTTCATATGGAGTATTTCGCTGATTGTATAAATATTTTTAATATCTTCTGTTCTTTCAAAAGACAACATATATAATGGAAGAGACGTTTTGTCACCGCTTTTTAGCAGCGTGTAACTTCTTAAATTTTGTATTTTTTCTCCAACAGATACTCCTATCTCTTCTGGTTTGCATGAAGCGTGTAGCTAATAAAAAAATCGATATCAAATCAATAATACAAAACAAGAACAAATGGTACAGAGATTGCTCTCCATTCACGAAATCGCATTCATTGATGCATACTATTGTTACTGATGGTTTTATTGCTATCGATTTGAAGCAATAAAAAAAATATTAACAAGAATTCTAAATTGAGGGAATACCGGCAGTAAAATTTAATAACAGCAAAACTTCAAATCGACTGAAATATGATAAATATAAAAAACCTTACACTACATCTTTACGACAATTAAAAAAAATTAATTAATTAAAAAAATTAATTAATTTTTTTTTCTTTTAATTCATTGGTTACACAGGTTAATCTAACGTTGGGAAATGAAATATAAAATTAAATAACCAATATACTAAAATTACGAAAAATTACCGAATCTAATAATGAGATTCCAAAAAAAAAATGTAATTTCCTAAACAAGAATGTACTATATACCAAATACTAAGATACTTAAACCAATTCTCTAGATAACTAAGAAAAACCCATCACCAAGACTTACTAACTCTTAATACCTAATATTTGCTCTTTCAGTTCGTCTAAATTTCAAATTCGACAAAAAAAAAATAATGTTGAAAGATTTCCGAAAATGAGGAAAATTAATTAATCAAATAATGTTGGCAATCGGTAGCTCAAATAACGGTTCCAAAAAAAAAATAGAATTAATTAATAATAATAATGCAAAAATATATTGTGAGACCATTCCATAGACACCTTTCATATCTGGTACTGATGAAGACTCAGAACTACTTGTTGGAGTAAAAAAAAATGGGTTCACAACAAAAAACTAATTTGGACCATTGCATATAACAATCAAATCCGATCTCAGAGAAACACAGAAATACTAATTGAGATATCAAGTTTCAAATCTTTTGTCAATGAAATACGGAACTAACAACTGCAATATATTAATGGATCCAAAGAGAAAAAAAATAAGGAAAATAAACAAAATATAAGGGAATGTTACTCTCATTCCCCGAGCTACGGTTCTGGTATTGATGAGAACACAATTTACCAAACTCAAATAAAAAAAAAATTTTAACAAATAAAAATTAATAAAGACATATCTTTCGTCACCGTCTCCTGATACACTACTCAGGCATTGACGAAAGCTCAAAGCAAATATACGGAATAAACATATTATTGAACCATTATCATTGAACCACTGAGACCAACATAAAACATGAAACTAATTCAAACAAAATCGAATTCGAAACTTAACCACCGGATCTAAACTTTACTGACCTATTTGTTTAAGATCAACGGCTGAACAACCTGTAGTAGATCTATCTACTCATAGTTAGGCAAAAACTATTTGACTGATTATTTAAGTTGAGTTCATCGAATGAACTATCTTGTAGTAGACCTCGTCTACTCATAGCTTTTCAAAAACCGTCTGACTGATTTATTAAGTTGAGTTCATCGAATGAACTATCTTGTAGTAGACCTCGTCTACTCATAGCTTTTCAACAGAAAAAAATATTAATAATAATTAAAAGTAAAAAAAATAATATTTAACTTATAGACCAAAATAATTAATAAAACCCAAACAAAAAGGTATTATTATAGTTAATCCAAATTTATAACAACTTTATATAAAAATTTATATAACGTTCATTCTGTGGCGAAATCTTTAGTGTGGAATACTCCTAATTCCTTACCATCCATGTCTTCTAAGAGCTACACGTTACTCCCAATTTGTTTTTTGATTTTGCATTTAATTCGCTTAGCCAGCTTAGATGAAAAATTCTTAGATGCGTCGGACAATTGAAAGTTTTTCCTCCAGACTATATCGCCAATCGAAAATTTAACCGGTCGTATTCTCAAATTATAGTATTGAGCAGATTTTTGATGGCCTTTATCAGATTTTGCTTTACAATCGATCGTAGTTTAGAAAAATCTTCCAGTTTCTTTACTCTAGCTGGAATTATTTCGTCGAAATTTACGTGACCTTGGCTTTCAGAGGCTCCTCCAATATCGTATCCTTAGTGATACATTTCACGACCGAAATTAAGGAAGTATGGGGTAAAACCAGTCGACTCATGTTTTGCAGTTCGAAGTGCACACCCAATTTTATGTAGTTCTTTATCCCAATCTTTATGACTATCCTTAAGGTATGCACGAATAGAGGCTATAATAACCCGGTTAACCCTTTCAGCGGGGTTATTTTGCGGATGGTAGCGCGCATTTCGATAATGTTTGACTCCGTTATCTTCTAAAAACTTCTGAAATTGATTTGAGATGAACTGTGGTCCATTATCAGAGATTAACGTTTGAGGAGTTCCAAAAATCAAAAATACATCTTGCTCCAAGATTTTAAGAATTTTAGAGGTTTCGGAGTTTCTTAAGGGGAAAAGTAGAACAAACTTGGTGCAAATGTCTAAGACGACAAATATATACGAATTCCCTTGTTTGGATCTCGTAAGTGGCCCCAAGAAATCCACGGCAATAACCGACCAAGGACTTTGTGGGATCTTTGCCATTCCCATAGGAGATCTTACAGTAGGAAATTCTTTCGACGCTTTACATATATCGCATTTACGCAGATAGTCTTTGACAGTGCTTAACATTTTTGGCCAATAATATTTTTCTTTAATTCTCGCCAAGGTTTTTTTGACCCCCAGATGAGCAGAGAGGGGACTATCGTAGCATAATTGCAAAACTTTGTGTCGATCTTCGAAGCGTACAACCAATTTCTCAACCTTATTTTGGTAAATTTTGTAAAGCTTATTATTCAATAATTTAAAAGTTGGATATTTCTCCGGGGAGTTTAATAACCCGGCTTTTAAATTATCATACCATAGATCCGTTTCAGATGTTACGACTTCGATGTCTAAGCTACGGGAAAGTGCATCGGGAACTACATTCAATTTACCTTTCCTCTGTTTCAGTCCAAAATTATATTGTTGAAGCTTAAGCGCCCATCTCCCTAAACGACCACTAGGGTCATGAATATTATTTAACCATATTAAAGAGGCATGATCCGTGATCACAGTAAATTTGGTTCCCTCTATATAAGGCCGAAATTTCTCAATAGCTGTAATTACGGCGAGGCATTCTTTTTCAGTCGTGTGGTATTTCTGTTGCTGAGCTGTTAATTTCTGTGAGATAAATGAGATGACGCGTTCTTCGGATCCCTCTCCTTGGGTTAGTACTGCACCAATACCTACGTCAGAGGCGTCAGTTTGGATATTAAATGGTAAAGAAAAATTCGGGTTAGATAAAATTGGTGGGGAAATCAATCGATATTTGATTTCTAAAAAAGCTGAATTGGCCGCTTCGGTCCAACAGAACCGTTTTTTTTGTTGTAAAAGATCGGAGATAGGAGCAGTGAGAGTAGCGAAATTTGAGATGAATCTGCGGTACCATCCCGCCATCCCCAAAAGTCTCCGTACCGCTTTAACCGAAGAGGGAACAGGATAATCCAAAATTCCTTGTACCTTTTCAGGATCAGACCTCAATCCCTCGGCAGATATAACGTAACCCAAATATTTCATACTTTTTTGCAGAAATTTAGATTTCTCTAAATTTATAGTTAGACATGCTTTAGTCAGCCTTTCTGCAACGATTTTCAGAAGCTCCAAATGATGTTCAATCGTCTCTGTAGAAATAATAATATCATCGAGATAGACGAAAACGTATGGTTCCAAATCGACACCTAACACTAAATCCATAAGTCTAGCCTGCGTTTGGGGAGCATTATGGAGTCCAAACGGCATTACAACAAACTGAAAATGACCCCGTGACGAGATTGAAAAGGCGGTTTTTTCTTTAGATGTCTCCTCCAGCGGAATTTGCCAAAAAGCGTCAGATAGATCGACGCTGGACAGATATTTTGTTGTCTTAAATCGACCCAAGATACGCCCGATATGTGGAATGGGATAGGCGTCTTGCTTGGTGACGGCATTTAATTTCCTCGAGTCCATACACAAACGAATTTTACCGTTGGGCTTGTTAACGCAGATTATCGGATTGCTCCATGGACTATTTGATTTTTCAATAACGCCAAGCTTTATCATGCGGTCAAGTTCCTTATCTTTTCTGAGTGAAAGGTGATACCAAGTAATTCCGTTGCTTTATTGGTCTAGCATCACCAGTATCGATAAAGTGAGATATTACATCAGTTCTACCGATACTTTCTCCATTTGAAATTAGAAATAGTTTTAAAATCGATGCCAACGCTCTTGAGTCATCCACTGATATATCATGTTGACAATCCGTAATTTTATTGGAAATTAAATCCGAACAGGAATGTACTACTGGTTTAATGTTAAAGCTTCTCCAAAAATCAACACCAAGTATCAGCATGTTGGTTTAGGTAGGTATGATAAGTGTAGGTATGACTACCGTTTTTCCGTTGTACGTGTAGGGGACGTTGAGGTACCCTTTTGTTGCATGAGGAGTGCCATCGGCTGTAGCAATAGAGGTATTAAGATTGTATGTGGTAAGCCCCAAACGGTTAATGATTGTTTCACTACCGGTACCGAAAATAGTACAAGAAGCACCAGAATCTAAAAGACCCATTACGGGCATATCTAAAATTGTAACCTCCACCATTGGCCTCCCATCTGCGGCGTAATTAATTATTGAATTTAAAGTAATGACTTTAGGAAAATATGAAAATGTGAAAGAACTAGATTGCTCAAAAGGCGAAGTGGTAAGTGACGCGGAAGTCTCGCTGTGAAACAGAGTTGTCTGACTTCCAAGACCAAACTGATTTATGGGTTTTTTGATGGGATACGTTTAGCTTTGCAGTTTGAACAATATCTTATGATAGAGCCATCCCTACCGCATTTGTAACAGAATATTCGAGTTTTTGGTTTTTCGCATTCATAATACGGATGTCCCTTCTCATGACAATTCCAACATTTATTATCAGATTTCAGTTTATCTTCGGCAAGATGAGATGATTTTAGGGCAGCTACTAAACTTTCATCTTTCTCAACCTCAGCTCCATCAGTTGGCTGCGAACAACTAACAACCCGATCTGGATTTTTAATCCTTGATGAAGTAACTTTTGGAACCGAGCTACCAATGAAATTTTGTGTTGGTTTGCAAGAGCGACGGTCTAGGTTAAACTTAAGATCCTCAATTTTTTTACAATAAAGACTCAATTGATCAATTGTGGTAATATCTACTATAGGGAGTTTTTCGATATAAAAGGGTCTTAGATTCCTTGCGCTTTTCATGTGTGCAAGATACATGCCATAATTTTCATCACGACCTTGTGCACGTTGATAAATTTCCTGCATCAGCCAATAATCGTGATCTTCAGGTACGAAGGTTTTTCTTAGCGACTGGATTAGAATTTTCCAACTTGAAAACGGGGTAGTTTGTAGGTTAGACCTACACCAAAGCCTGGCAGGACCATCAAATAAATAGATAGCTCTCTCGAGCAGTTCAGTGTCATTGACTCCTTCGGTTTTAGCGAACATTTCCACGTCAGCAATAAAGTCGTTTACTTTATTCGTTTTTTCATCCCCTCGGAATACCACACCCTACTTATGGATTGGAATATAAGATCTACGAGTTGTGGTCTTTCGGTTTCCTCTAGATTTGGTTTTCTTCAATATGTGATGAGAGAAATCTACGTCTTCTGAATCACAGGAAGCAAAACTATTTGTCTCGGATGGTTTCTTTGAAGAACATCGGACATTCTGTCGAGAAGCTTCACCAGAGGCAATCTTATTACTACGAGTGATGTGATCTTGGATAATACTAAGAGCTTGTTCCAACGTATTCCCCAATAGCTCTTCCTCTTTGGGGTTCGACCCATTTGTTTCGGTTGTATCACCAGGTTTAGAGGTGACTGGCTGAACGGGAGATCCTTTGTTTTCATCTATTGAAGTTAAAGTGCGAGCGATACCCCGAAGTTTTTCTAGCATTATTGCAACAATTGTAGATGTTGTGTCTTTCGGTAACGCATTGGACAATCTTTGCAACCGGTACAGCACATGTAGAACCTGAGTTTGGAATTGCTTCCCGAGGGTTTTCTGAATTTCCAATGGAATAGCTTGTATAGATTGGTATTTAATTTTACATTTATCAAACTCCTCAGTTACATCAGGGACGCCAAGCATAGGCGTGACCTCTTCTCCCTTTGCTTCATTCCTAAGCCGGTTACGTAATTCTCGACTTGCTGCCTCTCGAGGAAGATTAACGTCGATACCTCGAATCCAACATTCATGGACGAATTCACCATCACTTAAATAGGCGGTATTCATTTAAGATTCCGTTTAGATATTAAACAATTTGTTATAATATTTGGCTATACCAAAAAAAAAATTATGAATAATAATAACAAAAATAAAATTGATTTCAAAAAGAAAGAAAGTAAGTATAAAGCATACTTAAAACTAAATTTAACAAATTTCAATTAAACCAAAAAAAAATCTTATGAGTTTACAAAACCAAATAATGATCAAAGTAAAGAGAAAATTTATATGCAGCCAAAAAAAATGTCAAAAGGAAATTTAATCAACCTTAATTCATTTACAAAACTAATAAACACTTACTAGGTATACTAAAAGAAAATAATTAAAATCTAATATAAATTCCCTACTGGTATTTTTAAACAAATTTGAATTAAATAGCCGTAATGAATAACTGAATAAACACACAGAAACCAATAGAAGTTGCGGTGGATAATTAGACCAATTACTTGCGTAATATGCACTATAAATTTTTTTTTTTTTTTTTTTAAATTTAAAATAAATTTTATTTATTTATTTTATGTAATTACAATCTAGTCTCCTGGACTAATTAGCAATTTGTTTCTGACTTAATTTATTAACTTAAATTAATCTATGGCTTCTTCCCATTGGCATTCCATAGTGTTTGGTAAATTGAAGTAAACCACATCTTTGTTGTGGATTTTAGATCAGCATAATGCTGCTTAAACTGACAATCACACCAGCTCAAAAGGTTTGGTTCTTTTAAGTCTGCGAACTAAATTCGTGATGCTTAGGAGCTGAGTTGCCTCAATGTTCACATGTTGGCGGAGCCTTTCTTCATGTCTCCGTGCTTTTTCCTGGATTTCATTTAAGATGAGATTCATTTTAAGGTCCCTATGAAGGTCATTGTTCCTAACATACCAAGGTGCATCAACGATGTTCCTTAATACCATATTCTGAAATCTTTGGATGATATTTACGTTGCTTTGTTTGGTACAACCCCAAAGCTGAATACCATAAGTACAAATCGGTTTCAATATTTGCTTATAAAGTAGAAGCTTGTTGTATGTTGATAAAGAAGAGTTCCTTCCCATCAGCCAATACATTTTTCTGTATTTAAGTCTTAATTCTTCACTTTTCTTCTTGACGTGTGCTTTCCATCGTAGTTTAGCATCCAGGGTCATGCCGAGATACTTAGCTGTGTTCGCATGCGGTATTATTTCCCGATTTATGGTAATCGGAATATGTTCGATTCGTCTGTTTGTAAAGTTGATGTGAACTGATTTAGCTTCATTTAGTTTTATTCTCCATCTTTTTGTCCATTTATATATTTGAGTTATAGCTGATTGTAACTTCTGTGTTGATTCTTCGTTGCTTTTTCCAACAGCTAAGATCGCCGTATCATCTGCAAAAGTTGCCACTGTGTTGTTTTCTAATGTAGGAAGATCATAAGTATATAGTAGGTATAAAACCGGCCCTAATACACTGCCCTGTGGAACTCCTGCATTGATTTCTTTCAATTCAGAAAATGTATCATCTAACTTAATCCTGAAGAACCTGTCTTTCAAGTATGATTCTAGTATCTTAGCAAATTGCATTGGTAGAAGATTCCTTAACTTGTGGTTAAGTCCTTCATGCCACACTCTATCAAACGCTTGTGCAACGTCTAGAAATACTATTGAACAGACTTTTTTCTCCTCTAATGCTTTCTCAATTATACTGGTTATTCTGTGTACTTGATCAATTGTTGAGTGTTGGTTGCGAAAACCGAACTGATGATTTGGGATCAAGTTTTTACTCTCGATTATCGGATTTAATCTTTTTACCAGAAGCTTCTCAAAGAGTTTGGACATGACTGGCAATAGCGAAATTGGCCTATAAGACGATGTTATGTGTGGTGGTTTCCCAGGTTTTGGGATCATAATTACTTCTGCAATTTTCCATAAGCTTGGTACACATTTGATTCTAAATGCTGCATTTATAAGATTGGTGAGTTTCACCAGAGCTTTCCTTGGCAGTTCTTTTAAGATTTCTGCAGTAATAAGATCGTACCCAGGAGCTTTTTTCGTATTCATATTAGCTGTTATCTCACGCATGACTTCTTTTGGTGTTGTGGGTAGGATTTATTTACTTTCTTGCACAGCTTGTTCAGTTATTATCTCGGCTTCCAACGTTTGGTCTTCATGTGGCTGGAATATTTTTTCGAGGTGTTCGGCAAATTCTCGAGCTTTGTCTTCATTATTTCTAGCCCATTTCTCACCTGCTATTTTTATTGGGGGAATCTGCATTATTGGTCTTTTGATTCTTTTGGTTGCTTTCCAAAGAGAATAATCAGTACTGTTATCATTAGTTAATTTTCTTAAATAGTTGCTGATTGATTCATCTTTCAATTCTTTGATCTCTCTTCTTAATTGTTGAGTGAGGTTGTTCAAATGAGTTTTATCTTGAGGGGCCCTTGTTTGTTGCCATACTCTTCTCGCTCTTCTTTTTTCTGCGAGGAGTTCCCTAATTTCCATAGGGTAATTGTTTCCCTTGATTTTCGTTTTAATTTCAGGAGTATTTTCCCAAGCTGATTGCTGTATATCGTTTACAAATTTGTGAACTTCTTTGTCTAATTGTTCTTCAGTCTTTAATGGAACCATTAAGTTAATTTTTTCTTCTAGCGATAGTCTAAAGCATGCCCAATTAGTGTGATTATTTATTAGGAAAGGGTTTCTTGCTTTCTGAATGATTTTTTCACTTAACGTTAGAAGTATTGGTGAATGATCAGAGTTTAAGTCGTGGCTTTCATCTGCTTGTACATAATTTACAGATATGTTCTTTATTATAAAGAAATCAATCAGATCTGGCACTTTGTTTGGATCAGTTGGCCAGTAGGTTGGTTTTCCAGTTGAGAGGGCTTCACAACTGCATTTTCTGATAGCTTTTAGGAGTTCTTTACCCTTAGTTGTTGTTAATCTGGATCGCCAGTGGACATTTTTTGCATTAAAGTCTCCTCCAAGTACAAATCGTTTTCCTAATTTACTGAGGAACTCGAGATAATCTTTTTCTTTCATTGAGTGCTTCGGTGGGCAGTAAATACTAGCAATACAAATAGAACTACTTTTGGATTTGACAATAACAGCAGTTGCTTGTATTTCCTCCGTTTCATATTTTAACTCCTCATAGTGATGAATACTATTTCTAATTATAACAGCACTACCTCCTTTAGCAGTGTTTCCAGGGTGAATAGTGTGATATATTTGATAATTTTTGAATTTAATGTTTGATTGTCTAGTAAAGTGTGTTTCCGTGATGAGACACACATCGATTTTTTCTGTGTCCAGGACCACTTGCAGTTCTTGTTGATGTTGCATCAGTCCATTGGCATTCCAACATAAGATTCTAAGATCTTTGGCCATTTTTCTGTTTAGGGATGGCTCCCTTAGTGCTGTACTCTAGTTTCTGTAATCGCTCATCAAATGTATTTAGTCTGCTTAAAATTAATTTAAGTGTTTGACTTATATCGTCATTTTGAGCAGTTTTTCCTGGATTTCCGTTGCTCATCATTACTTGAGCATAAGTCATTTTGCCAAATTGTCCTTGAGTAGTTCCCGACACTCTACGATTTACTTCGGGTCGGTTCATCTTAACCGCTTGTTTCCTGAATGAACTTGGATTTTTAACAATCACGTTCTTATTTTTGATAATTTGCAGTTCAATAGCAACGCTGCATCCTCTGTAGTTAGCCGGATGGTTTTCTCCACAGTGAACGCATTTAGGTTGAACATTTTGGGCTTTTACACAATCTTTGGTATGATGTTTACCTAAACATTTGACACACCTAGGTTCCCTGTTGCAATATTTTTGTGTATGTCCATAGGCTTGACATTGTTTACATTGTGGTATAAGCTTAGACCTTCTTAGAGGCTGAATAACCACTTTGCACCCCAAGATGTACTTAATTTGATAAATTTTTTCGATATCTTCATCAGTATCGAAGGTCAACATAAACATGTTGAGAGGTACTTTGCCTCTCCGTTTTAGCTTAATCGATGCTTCAGTTGCCTTAAATCCTTTTGCTTTCAGGTCATCAATTATTTTATCTGGTTTACACGTAGAGTGTATGTTTTTAGCCATGACCCTAATTGGTCTGGTTTGTTTATCTTCAAACGTGTGCCAAGCACGTTTTTCTTCATTTAACATTTTTGTCATTTTTCTGTATGTTTCAGCATCTTCTAAGTTTATTTTGATGGTGTTTCCATTCATCACCTTTGCATTAAACTTATCTGTAGCAGTTATTGTTTTTATTTTTTCATAGAGTACATCGTAGTCTTTGACTTCATCTATTACTATTGGTGGTGGTGGAGGTATTTTTTTTGGTTGTTTCTGGATAATATTTGGAACATTATCCTTTAATTGAGGTGGGGAGGGCGTATTATTCCGTCTCCTTTTTTTTCTCCCACCTTTAACTCTAATCCACTCAGTTTCTCGAGCTAGTTCTTCTTCATCCGTATGATACTCTTGTGGAGTTGTATTCTGGTTAGGAGTAGAACCGATGTCCTCCTTTGGCTTAAGAGCTTTAACTTCGTTTTCAAGCGTCTTCATACGCTCCTGCATCCATGCAAATGTAACATTCAGTTGCTTATTTAAATTGTTGGCTTCAACTAATGCATTATTAGCTTTACACAATTCATTGTGAAGCTTTTCTTCGTTTGTAGAACGAGTGTTGTGGCTGCTGGCCTCAATGGAGGGACTACCGCCTCTTTTCGGAGAATACGCGACTTTGTTACTCCTCTGGAAGGGATGTGAATTATCCTTTTCTATTTCACTCAAATGAGCTTGTTTATTCACCAACATGTCTTGGGATTGGTTAAAATAATTGTAGTATAGCAATGGCTGGTCTCCCCCAGAATCCATGAAACCGATCTCCGAAGAGGGTGGATTTACCTGAGCAACAGGTGTACCACCTGGGGTATTAGTTTCCTTATTTGTTCTGCTCATTGCTCATTTATAGTGTATTGCACTCGCCTCTAGTATTTCGCCGATGCTTCACATCGTTGCCCGGGTGTTACCACGTGGAGGTATACTAGACACATTTGGTGGTTTCTACATAGTTGCAGCGTTGGAATATAGACCACGAGATGCATGGCTATAGACGGTCAACCCCTACCCTATTGAGACGCACCCAACACCCATGCACTATAAATGAAATAATTTAAGCGGTTATCTTTTCGGGCCCCACGTTGAAGAGAATCCTTTGAGCCAGCCTCATTAGAGGGTGGATTTGCCAGCTGATTAGCTGGGTTACCACCTGGGGTACAATTTCCTGAATTAGTTATATTCTTTTTTTGTTTTACTGGTCATAAAGCATCTACCTCTCTAACCAATACGAGTTGGTAGTGGGTCTGGTTTATGAACATCATTTATTAAATTCTATATAGTCGGTTATACCGCCGTGTCTCGGTCGTGACTCAAAACATTTTTGTTATACAACAATTATTTTGTAATTTACGTTAGATACTGGCTTGAAAATTAAATAATCACAATCACCAAAGAAACAAAAATTTTTGTTATGTCAAAATAAATTGAATGTAGATGACAATATCGACAACTGCTAGAACTTTAAAAATAAAATTTAGCGGAGATTCCATGAGCCTGGTGCTAAACGCAATAACTAAAAAATATTATTGGATTTTGAAAACCACGGCATTATTTCAAATTTTTTGTTTTTGCATAATTTACTATTCTTCTTGGACTGGAACTATTCTCTTAAAAAACCTAGTGCATTAAGGCTTTCATCTTTTAAGTTTGAACGAACTTTGGTGCACAGCTGCACCGCTGTCGAAAATAATCTCTCTGATTCTACGCTTGTCGGGCGTATGTATTCCCCTCGTATCTTCATCTTCGAATAGAGTTATTTCTCTTTTTAAAAGTTTAATATTATCGTGAAAACCATTTAGATTTTTTTTCCAGATATGGTATAGTCCACTTTTTTTGAAATAGCTTCATCCAGCATTTGTATCATTGTCCTGCTTTTGCATTTTTTTTGTCGATCCTCTAAAACCTCTCCTTCATCGCTATCTGAAGTAAGAGCACTACTCTCTTGTGCTTCATGCTGATTAAATAATTGCATTTTTTTCGTAATTTCTATTAGCGATTTTGTAATAGCGTGCTTTGTTGGTTTCGGGAAATTAAATTGTGCGTTATTTAAAACCTCAGTCGAAATATCTTGGTCTTCGAATGCATGATGTAAGTAAGAACTGCAGAACTCCAGATAGTTCACTCTGCCTTTCGTTTATCAGACGCTTTAAAGCACTAAAAAGTTCATTAACTATATTTAAATTTAATTTGCCTAGCCCTTCCAATAAAAACTTAAAAGCAAAGGGCTTCGACTGCAAGCTTAACTGTAAGCAGGGCAGAAATAGCATAAAATAAATTGTTAACTTCATTTTCACTAAAAACGATATCCAATTTTAAATCTATGATAGATTTTAATATACAGTTTTTCAGCATGTAAAACCTCTCCGTCATAGCAAGGAGGCTATTCCAACTTGTTTTGCAATCCAATAACAGTGAGTACCAATTCCTTGGTGAATTCAGCCTTTACATAACGCTGCAGTTTTTTGTCGTTTTTAGTTGGAGAACGGCGAAATATTTTTACAATTGTTTGTATTGTTTAATCAACGGAGCCAGATCAACATGGTTTATTTCTAATATTTCGTTTTGTTGCGCTTGCGATTCAATTGTCATTCGATTGTCCTTCAATCATCATTGCTTTTGCTAGCATCATCTTCATCACTTTCAAATTCTTTTTCCGATTCACAACTAGATTCCCGGTCTATTTGTCTAAAATCTAAATGAATGATATGAGCAAAACATAATCGTTGGACAACTTCAGCGCTTATAAGTCTCGCAACTTTTTTTATGACAGCTGCACCATCTGTTGTTACACATACAATGTCTTTTTTTAGAGATAGTTCAAACTGTTTTAATTTGAAATCCACAATTTCTACAAATTTATTTTCTGGCATACTTCCAAACATTCTTATTAGCCCTATATTCCACACTTTATGTTCTGAATGAACATTAATATTGATGTAACGGTTTTTACTTTCTTTTACTCTAGTAAAATAAAGTATTCTAATCATGAAAATTTTGGACTTTGAGATTTTTAGAGATTTTTCTGTTTAGAGGGCCCCTGAGTCCGAAAAAGTGTGTTTCGAAATGGTGTCTGTCTGTCAGTCTGTGTCCGCTCTACAGCCCAGATGGTTTAACCAATCGAACTGAAACTTCAGATTTAAGCTTTTTTGATAAATTGGCAGGTCCCAGTGAATTTGACTCCAAATCGGCTAACCGGAGTTGGCCATCCCCTTGGTCCAGAAAATTTATTTTGCAAATATCTTACAAAGTATAAAGTTTACAAAAAATTACTTAATACAAAATACACCTGTTCCTCGATTAACACGGTAATTATGTTCCGCCAAATTACCGTGTAACTCAAAACCGTGTTAATGGCGACTAATACACCTGCCCCTCGATTAACACGGTACTTGATTAACGCGGCGAAACTTCTGTGCGTGTTAGTCAAGACTTTGTCTCAATTCGTTGACCGTGTTAAATCAAATCCGTGTTAATTAAGTACCGTGTTAATCGAGGGACATGTGTATTTCCAAAAATTAAAAAATTATAAAAAAAAAAAATTCTCAAAATTCTCCGTTCGTACAATAAAAGAAAGTCGTGTGTTGGCCACACCTTCATTTTTTTTTTTGTAAAACTCGATCCCAAAAGAAAAACATAAAGAGAAGTGAAATTCATAATCTTTCGGTTAAACCTTGAGCCGTTTGAGCTTTTTCTGGGGTTATTTTTATTACAATAGTTTCATATAAATTGCACTTTGTTTTCGTTAACACTTTGACGTATGAAATTAAAACTGTGAGATATATGCATTGCATTTGCATATACATTTACTATATACACGCAAATAGACTTTTTAAACAGTTTAAATAAAACTATGATTATATTCAGATATGTGTAATTCTTTTTCAGAGTGCCCACTTGACAAAACTTAAATACATTACAACTCCCCTCACTTAAAAATAATAATTTTACAAATTCAACCTGTTTGGGGGTTTCTTAACACGTATTGGGCGAGAATGAACAACTGGTTCATCACACAATTCATTATCAAATCCATAAAACGGATCATTCGATTCGTTAAAAGAATCTTCGCGGAAAATATTCTCTCGCTCGATCGTGTCCGAAACTGAATTACTATTTTCATTTCCAAAATTATTTTTAATTACTTTGTCATTATTATTTAACAAATGTTTAATTCTTACAACGTCACGACTACAAATGCCACTCGGCTCACCAATCAATCTATCAGAATTTTGAACGGATACTGACTTTCGTTATTACGAAGTATTTGATTTAGATGACGTTTGACTTTCTTACCATTTTCAAGCTCGCACAAATATGTCTTAGAACCCAAAACTTTAAAAACCCTAGTCGGCATCCATTGTTTTTCGTTTGGACTTCTGTAATCTCTAACCACTACACTCTCCATGACCTTGAATCTAGCTGTGCGCAATCCTTTATAATTTTGGATTTGTTTCGCCAAACTCGAATCAATACTCCGACTAGCTTCAGTATTATCATAACTTGATGTACTTAATGGGTTAATCAAATCGAATCTTGTCTTAATATTCCTTCCAAACATTATGAAAGCAGGCGACTCGCCAGTTGAACAATGCTTTGAGACACGATAGTCAAATAAATATCGCTGAACTACCATCCCCAAATTTTGAGACTCGTTATGCGAAATTGCATAATCTAAAGCTGTTATCAACCCTTTTTTAAAACTTTTTACCGCATTCTCCGTAGCACCATTCGATGCAGGATGCTCCGGTGGAATTGGGATGAATTTTATTCCGTTTAACTCAACGAAGTCCTTAAAAAGCTTAGATGTAAACTGAGTTCCACAATCAGAAACTATAACATCGGGTAACCCAAAACGCGCAAAAACCTCCCGCCACTTTGCTACCGTAAACTCCGCAGTAATAACCTTTGTTTGGAAAACTTCTATCCATTTGAAAAAAGAATCAGTAACTAAAAAATAATAATTATTATCCTTGGGACCCGCGAAGTCGACATGTATTCTTGACCAAACCTTTCCCGTATTTTCCCAGGGTTTAAGTGTGCTCTTAGCAGGATCGGGTCTGACGAACAAACATGATTGACAACCTTTAATCAGATTTTCCAAATCCGTGTCTATACCTGGCCACCACATATACCTAAACGCGAAGCGTGAAGACTTTTTAGCATACGCGTGCGCAAAGTGTTAGGAATTACAATCCTATGACCCCACATCAATATCTCAGATTCCTGTATTAATTCGTCTTTCCTCATGAAAAATGGCTTAAACTCAACACTCGTTGAATCTTTGAAACTATTCGCCTTGACAGCTTGCAGAACTTTACACAAAATTACATCCTTAGCAGTTTCCTCCGCAATCAGATTTTGATCGACTTTAGTAGCCCTGTCATGGATAAAATTAATATAATTTTTGCCCTCCGCGTTACTTACTTTTCTAGGCACAGGTAGACGTGAAAACCCATCCGCGACATTGTCCTTACCTTTGACGACATTGTCCTTACCTGGGCTGTCATCCTCGGATATCCCGACATTTCACCAAACATCCTAATAAAGGCTTATGATCTAATGAAAGTGTTACCAATTAAATACTGGTAAAATTTAGATGTTGAAAATACTATTGCTAATGTTTCTTTTTCAATCGCACTATAATTCATTTCCGCCTTTGAAAGCGTCCGACTGCAAAATGCCACCGGTCTCTCGTCACCTTTTGGTAATCTATGTGAAATTACGCCTGAAATTCCATAGCTTGATGCATCAGTATTCGAAATTATTGGATACTGAGCATTAAAATGAGCCAAAGTAAATTCATTCGTAATCTCCCTTCTGATATTCTCAAAAGAAGTTTGACACTCCAAATTCCAATCAAAATGAACGTTCTTTCTTACGAGCCTATAAATTGAAGACATCTTTTGTGACAAATTGGGTATACACTTTGAATAATAATTCACTAAACCACAAAAAGCTCGGGTTTCTGTGATATTCGTCGGCCTTGAAAAATAAGCTATTGCCTCCATAAGCTCCCCTGACTTCGATAAACCGTTCTTTGAAACCGTGTGACTAAGATATTTAATCTCGTATTGAAAAAACTGACATTTGTCCCTTCGTAACTTTAACCCGGCCTCCGAAAGTCGTTGAAAAACTAAACCTAAATTGGTTAGATGTTCTTCAGGGGTTCTGCCCGTGACTACTATGTCGTCCAAAAAATTGACGACCCCTGGTATACCCAAAGCAATTTTTCCATTTCATGCTGGAATATACCTGTTGCCGGTTTGATGCCAAATGGCAATCTATTTACTGCCAACATACCCTTGTAAGTACTCCATGCGACCAGTTTACTTGATTCTTCGTCAAGTTGAAACTGATTGTATACTACTTCCATGTCCAATTTTGAAAAATGAAGTCCCCCTTGCAATTGGTTAAATACCTCATCTACCTGGGATAAAGGATGTTTATTATCAACGATAAATTTGTTGAGCGTTACCTTATAATCGGCACACAGTCGAATACCTCCATCCGACTTAAGGACCGGAACCAATGGAGTACCCCAATCACTTGTTGGAACAGGTGTTATTACCCCAATTCTCTGTAAACGTTCCAACTCCGCCTCGACATGTTCTCTGAACGCATATGGAACCTGTCTAGGCTTACAAAAAATTGGGTTGCTACCCACACCTAACTCTAATTGAATCAAGCTATGTTTGAATTAACCCAGTTCCCCGTTGAACAAATCCTGATACCTTTTGAGCATATCGTCTAAAATTACCGATTTATCTCTAACATCAATTTTACCTATTTGGGCGAAAACGATTTTGAACTTGGCAAGAAAATCTCGTCCCATTATTGGTGGATCCTCAGAATTATCAATCACTACATTGGAAGTTTCGCTATAATATTTCTATATTTAATTGCCGCCGTCTAAATGAACCGCCTACATTGATTTCGTGACCCGAGTAAGCATTCAACCTGACATTCGACACCGACAAATCGTACTTATGGAATTTTTTTATGAACAAATTATTTGGAATTATAGAAACTCCCGCTCCACTATCAAATAAAAATTTAATATCTTGTTCATCAATTCGCACTTTTATGAAGACAGACTTTCCGTTAATAGAATCCTTGATGTTAAATAGCTGTTCCGATAAAAAAAAAATTTGATTCGATATTTTCGCGCGTTACATTTTTGGAACTGTCACCCTGTACTGAGGCGCCATCATTAATACCAAAAAAACCATCAACGTTATCTTCATACACAATAATGTTATGTAAATTACTGAAATCATTTTTCTTAATACTTGTATCTACAAAATACATTTTTTTTTTTTTCTTATAAATAGTTTTAATGTGTCCCTGTTGACCGCATGTATGACAAATTGCCTTCCCGTACTTGCATGATGAGCTTTCATGGTTAGTATAACCACAATGTACACACTTAATTTTCTTAACATCGTTGACATGTGGTGATTTCTGAGGTATTTTATCACTTTGCACTGATGATTTTGGTGGCTTACTGTTGATTACCTTATTCTTTACCACATGGACGTCTGGTTTCTGCAACTCATATTTGCATGCCAATTCTATTGCTTTACTAAGATCCAATTTGCTATGATCTTCCTCACACAACCTTTTGAAGACTCGACCGCTTTGATGGTAAATGAATTTGTCTAACAAAATAGTTTCTAAATTGTTTCCAAATTCACAGTTGTTCGCAAGACGCTTCAACTTTGCCATAAACTCATTTGAGCTTTCCCCTTCTGATTTAGAAGTTCCGTAAAATATTTTGCGCTCCTTGTATTATTATTATTATTATTATTGAGGGGGGCCATGCGGGCGATCAGCCACTTCGCACTGCGACCTAAAAGATCTATAGTGCTGGCCCCTGCTTAATTATCCGTCCAGTCAATATTCAGGTTCTTAATGAGCCTGAGGATACTGCCTTCCGGTACTTGATACATACTATCTGGGCTTATTGCTCTCCCTCCTAGATGTTTACTACAGCATGTAGTTCCGCTAGAAAGACGGTAGCATTGGAGCCCAAGGACCACGAGCGGGTGGTCCCACTCCCGTATATTCCTACTCCTGCCCCGTATTCCGTTTGATTTTACTCTTACGAGTTGCTGGGAATTGCAATTCGCCTGTAGGTCACCCAGCTTTACTACAGGAAGACTAAATAAAACTGGAGGGTACGTGGTATCCAGAGTCCGCATATTTTGGACTGATTAACCTATCAGCCATTCATCCATCGGCATATGCTGTTTCACCTTAGATTAGGGTTTTTGTCAAGGTTTTCTCCTTTAGCGCCGTACTTTAGCCTGTGCCAAAGGCCAAAAATGTGCCAAATGGCCTTAGTTGGTTGCCACGAGTGGTTGCCACGAGGAGGCAGTACGTACACTTGCGAATTGTGAACAGGTTACCTCTTACACAATTGTACCCATCACGCAGCTGCCTAATGACAAGACCAGAACAGCTCACGTGATGCGCACCCTACTGGAAGGGTTAAGAGCTGGTAGATTAATACTCAACTACTCAACTTTGGTCCCTCCCCCCCTCCAATAGTCGCCAAACCACCGAATAACCTTACATTGCAATATTATGAGTTCTAATTTTTTTAGAGTACATTGGATAGTTACATAAATTTAAGAAAATTAACATTAATAAATAAATAAAATTTACCTTTGCGATGTTACTATTAGGTTTATAATTTCTATAAAAATTCAATAACGGTAGCCGGTATTTATAGTATTGGTTATAGTTTGGTATATATGTAAGTTGCACAGTAACACTGCATGCACGATATAGTTATAAATAAGAGATAAAAAATCTCAAAATTCTATGTTCGTAAAAGAAAGTCGTGTGTTGGCCACACCTACATTTTTTTTTTGTGAAAATCGAGCCCAAAAGAAAAACATAAAGAGAAGTGAAATTCGTAATTTTTAGGTTAAACCTTGAGCCGTTTGGGCGGATTATTTTTATTACGATAGTTTCATATAAATTGCCCTTTGTTTTCCTTAACTTTTTGACGTAGGAAATTAAAACGAAAAATGACGTTTCTTAAAACTTGGCCTTTACAATCGAATTTGTTCAAGTAAATGAAAATATGAGAATAATTAATAACGGGTTATGGTTCGCTGAAAAAATGATAAATTATGAAAAATTATACAAAATAAAAAATTTGCTCGGTTAGTAAATAAAATTAAAGTTATCAGGATCAAAGAATTTGAATTAACAACTGAGTTTCCTTTGAACATGACTATTGACCAACAAACTTAGAGATATGGTCCATAATTGTCCGCAGAAGGAAGTATTCTACTTCAAAATATTTTTCACTTACAACTTTTAACAATATATTATTTAGCCTAATATCGATTCGAAAATCGGAAAAAAAAAAAAAAAAAACAGACCGCACAAATGAAAAGTTTCTTTCTGCTTGCAAAATATCCACATTTTCTTTCGAATTATGTTAACCAATAGAATTTTATTTTGAAAAACTCAACAACTCTATAATAGTGCATTTCACATTTTCACACAAACAAAAATAGACGAAAAAATTACAAACTATTTTTAGAAACCAACCAAAAACTAGAAAATCGTACATATATGTACATCATAACAGCAAAAAAAATGTTGAAACATGATTTATTTAGTTGCTGAGGTTATTTTGGAAAATTGGAACTTTCATTTTAGAATTTTTGCTATAAATAGGAGAGATGAAATTTTATTTTCGAGCAAAAAAAAAAACAGAAACAGGTAATTTAAGTTTCAATAACTTTATAATTGCATATGTAAAAGTATGTGTATATGTGTTTATAATCAAAGAGTTTTAATTTGTTTTGTGAAAATTATTTGTGCTCGACATGTGGGTGGTTTTCATGTAACATTTTGTTTTAATAAAATCTCTTTTAGTTTCTCTAAAAGCTGTGAATTAATTCATTGCATTTTCAGATTGTGCTCCTTCTTGTTAAGCATGTACGAGTAATAAGCACTAATCAAAAAATGTATGTGCCTCACCCTTATAAGCACATGATGGAAGTGAAACGTCTGTAGTAAAATGATTGGAGTCGGTTTCTAAAGTAAATAATAGAGTTGTGATATTATTTTTTATTATTGATTTATTTTATTGTTTTTTTCTTGTATAACCGTAACTAGAGGCTTATGATAGCTAAAATGTGACACAAATATTCGCGTTTCTACAGTATGCAAATATCGACTAAAAACAGCGTCTATTGTTGCTCCCTGCCTTGTTGTGGATTTTGCAGGATCGCTTGTCATACTCAAATTGAATTTGTCTTTGAAAAATTTTATAAGTTGCATAGATGATTCTGCTGCAAAGTTTACATTAAAATCCCCTCCAAGAATTATGGGTATTTTTTCTAAATTTAAGTTAAGTATTGGTGCTTCAGAGGAATATTGAAGTAACTTTTCATAAAGGAATTCAATTATGTTTTTAACACTTTGATGTGGTGATATATATACCGCTACCAATAACATCGTTTGACCGTGCTCTGTAGAACATTGACAGGCACATACTTCTCCTACTTCATCAATTTGCACCCCAAATACTAGTGGTTTCTGTACTCTAATATCCCTTGATGTCGTTAAAACATGAGCAGTATCATCTGCATTCTGGTAAATAGCAACGCCACCAGATCGAACACTTGGCCGTTTATATTTAACTATACAGTTGAAATTCGGTATAGCGACATGTTCGTCGTTGTGAACCCACGTCTCCGACAAAATTAAAACATTAGAATGTTTAGCAACTCTATCGATTAGATCAAGATTATGAGCCCGTAAACTTTGAATGTTGAAGGTATAAAGCGACAAACCTGGTGCGTTTGTGATGAAATCAATTAATTCAGATTCTAATGTGATGAGTGGATTCAGCGAAAGTCGTTTAAATTCCAGCTTCAACAGAAGAGTAGACGATGGCTCCTTTCTGCAATGATAAAATATTGAATCCTTATGTTTTGACACGATGTATAATTTTTCGATTGTAGTGACTCTGGATAAAGCAACGTATAGTAATTGCACCGAGTGGGTTTTTTCATACTCATACACGATTTCGTCGAATGTACCACCTTGAGATTTATGAATCGTCATAGAGCAACCAGATATTAGAGGAAAGTGACTTCGTTTTACTATCATTGTTCTGTTATTATTTAAAGAAATCGTAGAGTTGCGTCGATTGATTGGCACTTCATTCAATGTAATATTATGTTGTTGCATATATCCAGCAGCCTTCATTCGTAATTTTCTTCCAATTTTAATGTCAGGAAAAGTTAGCCAAACACGAGTTACTTCTTCATTCTCGTTTTGTTCAACGCGAACTAATTTGCCGACGGCGCCATTGGCTAATCCATCTGATACATCGATATTGGTTGTTATTATGTAATATTTGTCAATAACAAAAATTATATTATATGGAAGTCCGCCTGTGTCAATAGTAGACTTTTTGTGCAGTTTTTGACGTAGTGATGCCAACTGTGTAGCGTCGTTGTAGCCAGAATATACATCAATCGCGATGGACGTAATTTTAACCTCAGCTTCGTTTAAAATTTTATTATTATATGCGTTAACAGATTGATTCGAATAAAATAGTCGAATACCATGAGGACATAATGCATTGACTTCGTTTTCCGTAAAGAAACGTGACTGCATTAGAATTAACTCATCATCATCAAGTATTTGACCGTTTCCTATTTTCGTTAAAATATTCGAAAATTGAACGTTAGCTTGGCGCATAATTTCATCGAGTTCATAGAATTTGAGCCCTCTCCATAATATTGGTCCAGACATGCTTTGTTTCGGTTGATTATAAATGGGTGTTGCTTTAACTGGTGGTAATTGACGTAAGTCACCAATTAAAATAACGTCATATTATTATGGCTATTATTTGACGCTGCAAATTACTGATTCCTCTATTCGTTTTGTTGACATATTCTACAACATATGCAGCGCAAGAATATTCTTCGGTAATAAATTGGATGTCCATATTAGATTTGAGAATACTGAAAAGGAATGGGTTGAAACCGTTGTGCCATATTTCACTAGTTTTTCTTTTTAAGAACACCCGCGGTCGTTCAATTCCAGCTTGTAGAATTTTAATGTAATCAACGTCACACGTAATTTTATTTTGTTCGTAAAACGTATCTATATCAGGATAGTAGATATTTTCCAAATTCAATCTTATTTTATTGTATCGTTATTTAAGGTTACGAAATTGTGGTTCGTCTTTTGGCATTGGTATCAGAATCATCGTTAATTTGCATGGCATGAAGGGAGCGTCGAAGCGACATTTTTGCGGCCTATTTGATGTAATTCCTTTGTAGCAAGTGAAAGTATGTTTATGGGTTTGTAGTTTGATGTTTCCCGATGCTTCTGATGCTGAAACCGATATCAAGTGATCGATCAATTGAAGACTGTCGTACAATCCGGCATTCAATGGATCGTCCGGCGTCTCCTCCAACCATAAAAGTATATGAGCTTGCGGACTTCTGCGATGCTGAAATTCGATCCTTTTAAAATATTTCCTGACGAAATAACGACCAAAAGGACTGTTTTTTTTATATTTAGATTGCAAAACAGTCATTACTGTATTTATCAGCTTATTGAAATAAATGGCACATGTAACTGCATCATCATTAACTAGTGAGCTTTTTTACATAAAATGTAGTTGATTAACGGCTTCAACCGTGATTTCTTTTCCATATTTCAACCTATATAAGGTTCGTAGTAAATCAGTCCATCCTATTTCATTAGCGCTCATCGTAAGAAACAATGTGGGTTTACCATTTTGTCGTATCATTGCAAACAAGTCTTTCTTTCGATTTGCCCAATACCACGTTGAATTGGGAATCGTTCGGAGGAAAGCGAGGTTTGTATCAATGCAATCGTGAATATATTCTTCAGATTCAATTTTACGACGGGTTATGGCAGTATTATTTCCCACGTGTTTAAATGCAATCGTAAGACAATCGCGAACTCTCAGTCGCATAATTTTCATTGCCATATACAGCAAGTGGTACGGGGTAACGCCACGTCGGTCTGATCTTCGTAGCTCACTAGTTGCCATCATGAATGGCGTGATGTGTGTGCCGTCTCTGAAAATTCGAAATTCGCCAAGATAAATAGACGGAAAAGAGAGTTCTTCTGCATGCTCATCAAAAAGTAGGCTGATAGGAAGTTCGGTTTCGCCAGGGGCAATTCGCAAATACATATCTTCATTCCAAAGTAACGTTTGTTGTTGCGCGGTAAGGCTATCTTCGATAGGCACAACTTCACTAACTTCATCCTGTGACGGTATGGTTTCTACTGCATTCTCCGTAAAGAAAGAATTATCAATCGTAATATTATAGCGTTGATAAAGCGGCGTTCGAATTAAATATTGTAACCAAGCTTTGATTGTTCCTTTGTTGACCAAGCCAAACAAATAGGACGATTTGTGTATTTTTTTCTTTTTAATGTGAACGTTAATGCAGTAATCATCGTTCAAACTCCGAGGTAATCGAGATACCATCGTATTAACATCGACCGGAACGTTTATGATTTGTCCATAAATGCCGTATTGACCGTGACTATGACGCAATCTACGAACTTGCATAAACGGCAAGCGCGGCGAGATCAACCTCTCCGTAACCATCTCTAAAGGAGGAAGATCGGTTGGCATTTTAGGATATTGAAATCCATTAAATACTGATAGAGTCGGTATAGTGTTTTTCGACAATGCCCTTTTGCACGTAAAGCATACCTTCGCGTTATCAACGTTCGGCAATATGTCGTTAATAATACCACTATATTGAGAAGAGACAGGCGATAAGTCATTCTTGAACCATAACCGATCACAAATTGAGCACGCGTACCCAAATGGATTGTTCAAGAATTTCATAAAAAGTTTTCGAGCACCTGCATGCAGTTGATAACCTTCATACCGCACAGGCGTCTCGTCCTGATTACTCGTAGACGGTTCACAAATATTTGATGCTTGCTGAAAATTATCGGAACATTCCATAACTGGAGGGTTGTTGAGGTTTGACACATAGGGCGCATAATTATTTCCATCTCCAGTGGTAGATGGATTAGCTATGCCCGGTAAGACACCGTTGGAGCTATCTAAATCATTTAAATTACTATTACATATACATAATATAACTTAGCCAACAATGAATGAGTATAGTGACAATATAAAATTTACTAACCATTCATTACATTTTCAGTAGATAAACAATTATTTTCAAAAATACGTGCACGATTCTCTCGCTGCCGTTGTCGATAATCACGAAGACGATCAGCCGCTGTCCGGTTTCCTCGAGGTCTTCCTGAATTTTGCCTATAGCCACCACGTGGTCGTTGCCCTTGTTCTTGTCGTTGCCTTGCTCTGAATTCGCGAACGCGTTTCGTTGATGATTGTTGTGGCATTCTGAAGTATTAATATTGTTTCGGTATGATTTTTCGCATTAAAATTTACTATTGTGTAAATTCATATATAGGATACTTACGTTGTTAGTATATTCTAATAAAATTGTTCTTTTTAATCACTTTTCAATCACTTCACAAAAAATCACGTCTATAAATTTAATTTTTAAGCATTTTTCATATAAGGAACGCGATTTTATATTATTTCCTAAATAAAAATATGACATTCACCTTCATCGTTGGAAAATAAAAGAAAAATGCAAAAATAATAATACGTATGTAATAGCAAAAAGTAGGCGAATTACGAATTTACGATACAAATACGAGACGTAGTATGTGTGGATTTTGTTACGCATTATAATACCTTACTTGTTTTCTGTATTAAAATTGTTTATACAAGCAGCAAATGTACTAAATGAACAAAAACGATAAATCGCACTACCAAAGCGTTGCACTTTGATTAGCGTTTCATTTTTTCAAGACTCACTACCTTCGCTAAGGAAGTTTCACTTCAAAAAGTATTGTGGCTTATGACGTCCTCGATTCATTTTGTTCCCTTCCGTGTAAAGCTATCCTGAATAAGCTTAAGTCGAGCAATTTCTTCCAATTAAAATTGCTTTTTTAGTCAATCGAAAAATTATTAAATGACATTATTTTTGGAATAATTAATTAATATATTAACTAGTACAAACATGTAGGAAGATACTTATTAAGTTGGTTAACAATGACCACCAAATAAAATCCAAATCGAATTTAAATTAACAAGCTAACTGACCGATGTGTTGGTTTAACTACAAAAATATTTCTGGAAAATTTTTGTCTCGCCCTATTTTTTATGATTGCGCGATAACAATCAAAACAAAAAATTTTCTTTTCAACCGATAGTAACTTTCTGCAGATTTAGTATAGGGAAAATTCAATCACGTTCATTTTGTTTATCAAATTTTGTGAAAGTGTCCTAAATAAACTTGTAGGAGTTCTTGTTATTCGTTTATGTAATTCGTGATATTATTAAAACGATTTACCATTAGTTGGTTTATAGACGCTTGATTCTTTTAAACAATAATTTCATTTTGATTTGATTGCAATATATGGTATGTTTCCAGTAACTGATTTTATAATTGTCCCTAGTTCGACCAATTTACTACTAGGGCCGAAATATAAAATTAAATGTTTAATTAACAAAATTTTACTGGCCCAAAATCACACGATAACTATCGGTTAAGCTATAGGTTCAGCTATAGCTATACAAAAAATTGGGAAGATCTATTGAACTTTGCTACCCTTAGTATTAAAAACTAAAAATCTCAATTTACTACTAAGGCCGAAATATAAAATTAAATGTTTAGTTAGAAAAATTTTACTGGTCCAAAATCACACGGTAACTATCGGTCGCCTTGGTCGAATTAGGTCTTTCTAGGTTTAAATTCAATTTTGCAGATTATCTTTGTTCTTCTTTATTAATTGTATATTAAATTTATATTCTCTTATGTTTATTATATGAAGCAATTTCAAGTATAGTTTTGCAGTTCAAATTCACTATTTTGCAAATGATTTACAAGTTTTCCTTTTCCCACTATAATGAAGTTATATTGGGTAAGTATTGTACCGGGTGTGTAAATATGAAACCGGATTTTTTTTAGTAAAAACGTTCATCGTATAATAATGGTTAAGAGTATTTTATTCAAAGTATTACCCATTATTACTTACACCTACCTTTCTGGCAATGCGTGGATACCACGCCAAACAAACTGTTCTTCTTTTGAGGCAAACCAGTTATCGGGCCATCTTCGTACATTTTCACAGGAAGTGAAGTGCTCCTCAACAAGCCCGTGCCCCATCGATGCAAATAAATGATAATCGGACGGAGCCAAGTCTGGCGAGTAAGCCGCATTTGAAAGTATTTCCCAATTTAGTGCTTCCAACGTTTCCTTGACCGGTTTTGCTTTGTGTGATGGTGCATTTATTTATTTATATTAAAACGGGCATAAGCCCATGGCTTTTCCATCCTTCCATACAATACGTCTAGTAGTATTAAGTATTTTTTATACAAATCAAAAACAAGTTTTTTAAAAACACTAATTGAGCTTACACATCTAACTTCAATCGGCAACCGATTCCATAAAACATAACCTCTGATCAATGGTGAATAATTAAAAACATTATTTTGTATATTTGGCGGCAACAATAAACATTGAGTTCGGGCAGACCTACCCATTCTGACCTTGTCAAAAAGATAAACTGGCTGTTTCACCTTAAGCAACTTAGTAAGCAACTTCACCTTAAGCAACTTAAGTTATTACAACTCATTCAGCAATTTTTCTTTCTTATTTTAATTCTCTGTTAGTTCGGCTATAACACAGTAGTTATTCCCAGTGGGCCCAGATCTTCCGGTTACATCAGCAACTTTCAGTCCTGAGGAACTAAATCAAGCGGCTTCGTTCTCTTTTGCGTCTTATCACTGCGCTGTCGACGTCGTTGACAATTTGTTGAATATCCGGGTTCTCATGGAGTTGTAAACGCTGGATATATTTTTTGGCATTTTTTGTGATTTCTTCGTTGACGGTTTCCATCTTTAGATCCCTATGTAGACTATCGTTTCTAATATACCAAGGTGCATTGACAATGCATCGCAGTACTTTGTTCTGGAACGTTTGTATAATTTTAACGTTCGTTTTCTTTATGCATCCCCAGAGCTAGATGCCATAGATCCACACAGGCTTGAGTATTTGCCTGTATAAAAGCAGCTTATTGTGAATGGTAAGCTCACTATTTCTTCCAATGAGCCAATACATTTGGCGTCGAACTCCATTTTTTTATCCAGTGGACAATCTCATTCACAATGTGCTGTAATTTGCTGGTTGTTTCTTCGATTGTACTTCCAACCGCCAAGATTGCTGTATCATCCGCAAAGGTTGCAATATCTGTTTCTCCAGTAATAGGTATGTCTCTCGTATAAAGCAAATATAAGACTGGGCCGAGCACGCTCCCTTGTGGTAAGCCTGCTTTAATTCTCTTGAGTGATGAGAACTCTCCTTCATATTTCACTCTGAAATATCTCCCTTCATTGTATGATTTTAATATCTCATAGAACTGCTTAGGAAGGTCGCGATATAATTTATATTCCAGTCCTCGATGCCAGACTCGGTCAAAGACCTGGGCAACATCAAGGAAAACTCCAGAACATACCTTTTTGTTTTCAAGCGTCTTATCAATCACGTTAGTGACTCTGTGTACCTGCTCTATGGTGGAGTGTTCTCTCTGAAACCAAATTGATGCGATGGTAACAGGTGTCTTTGTTCAATCAGAGGTCTCATCCTTTTGAGGAGTAATTTTTCGAAAAGTTTGGACAATGATGGTAATACAGATATAGGTCTGTATGACGTTTTCTCATTAGGTGGCTTATTAGGCTTAGGTATCATAATAACTTCTGCTATTTTCCACTCCTGAGGAACATATATCATTCTAAAAGCTGCGTTAATTATGTGTAGCAACTTCTAAAGACATTTTCCTGGCAAATTTTTAATAACTTTTCCTGTAATAAGATCGTATCCAGGAGCCTTTATTGCATTTAGGTTATGTTTGATTTCATTTTTGAGTTCTTTCATTGTAACTGGTTGTATGTCTAACTCATCTTCTTTTTGCATTAGTAAGGTATTTTCATCTGCTGTTTGTCTAGTCAAACGTTGGAACGTCTCTTCCAGATGTACAGCAAAAAGATCAGCTTTATCTTTGGGGCTTTTGGCCTTTTGGCCCCCATCTGCTTTTTTAATTGGCGGCACCTGCACTTTTGGTCTCTTTAGTCCCTTTATAGCTTTCCATAAAGAGTAATCGCTTTCTTTATGGCCAGAAAGATTTATTAAATATTTGTTAAACCTTACCGCTTTTGTTTCTTCTTTTAACTTCTGCAGCTTGTTTTTGAGCTGATTGAAGATAATTTAGCTCTCCGGTGCTCGATTTCTATGCCAGATTTTGCGAGCTTTCCTCTTTTCTCTGATTAGATTTCTTATTTCCTGTGTATATGTTTCATTCTTGTGAGGTTTATTTTTGGCAGGGGCAGTGCTTTCCCATGCTGCGGTCTGAATATTGTTTATGAGCAGCTCTACTTCTCTTTCAAGTTGTGTTCGGTTTTTGTTTGGAACTTGAAGATCAATACTTTCCTCAATTAACAATGCGAATTTTCCCGAATTGGTCTTCCCGCTTGTTAACCTTGGTGGCTTTTCTTATTCAATTATTGTTTCACTGATCGTAAGTATGATTGGAGAATGATCCGAGGATAAACCTTCATTATTTTCGTTGTGGATATAGTTTTCTGAAATATCTTTGGCTATGAAAAAGTCAGTCACGTCTGGTATTTTGTTTGTATCCGTTGGCCAATAAGTAGGAATACCACTTGAATGAAATTCGCAGTTTATTTAATGTCCAGCTTCTAATAGTTCTCTACCCTTAGGTGATTTTAGTCTCGAACCCCAATGCGTATGTTTGGCATTGAAGTCTCCTCCTATGCCGAAATTTGAGCCCATCATTTTGAGCATTGAGAGGTAATCATCTATTTTAAGTTGATGCCTTGGTGGACAATATATTGCAGCAACCCGCAGCTTCTTGTAATTGTTTAGTTGCACGCTAAGTGATACAATTTGCATTGTCTCTATTTCGAGTTTGACATCTTCGAAGTGTTTGATGTTTTCTCTGATGAATATTGTTGCTCCACCCGTAGCTCTGCTGGATGTATAGAATGGTAACAAGAGTAACCTTTTATTTTTGCATAAGACTTTCTAGTGAAATGGCTCTCTGCTATTAAGCATATATCAATTTTTCTGTATTCAAAAAAATTTCTAGCTCTGGAAGATGCTGCAGAAGTCCATTAGCATTCCAGGTTAATATTCTTAGCGTTTTGTTCATTTTTTTTTGGAGTGAAGGATCAGAAGATAAAGCAACTTTTTTGCTAGAAATCTCCTTAATTTTTCCTCGATATCCTACTTGTTGTTCAAGATTAACTTGTCTCTTGTTTAGAAACTCTATATTTTCTTCTATTTTAGAAAGGCGATTGACAATAGCATTCAAGGTGTTTTGCATTGTTGTCATAGCTTGTTGAATTGCAACATTTTGATCTGTAGGCCCAGGTAGTCCTCGTCTTGATGCTTGTGAGTATGAGAATCCCTCTGCCACTTTTGCACTATGGAACGTAGTGACAGTTTTTGTCAGGATTTCTTTTTCTTTCGTTGCTCTCTTTGGCTGGTTTTTGTTTGTCCTATTTCGCATGTTTTGCAGTGTTTTAGCTACTTCACACCCTCTATATCTAGCAGGATGGGTTCCTTGGCAGTTAGCACATTTTGCTGGAGTGTTCTTATCTATCACGCATTCTTTAGTGTCATGCTTTCCCGCACATTTTACGCATCTGATTTCACGATTGCAGTATTTTTGCGTGTGGTTGTATGCCTGACACTTTTTGCATTGTGGTATGATCCCTGTTACTTTTTTCAATGGCTCCATTCGGACAACCATTCCCAAGATGTTCCTAGTATTGAATATGTTCTCAATTTTCCCTAAGTTTGCAAAGGTCAGAGTGAATAGTGGTAACTTTATTTTATTAACAATACTCCCTCCTTTGCCGGTAGGCTTTCTTTCAGTTTTACACATATTAACTGCATCTAAGATCGTTAAATTTTTTCTTTTGAGGTCTTCAATTATCTCATCTGGTGTGCATGTTTGATGTAGACCCCTAGCAACTACTCTAATGGGTCTGGTATTTTTGTCTTCATATGTATACCATTGGAGACCTTTATTATTCAATACAGTTGAAAGTTTTCTATAACCGTCTGAATCAGGCATATTTACCCTCCAGACGTTGTTGTTTAGCGACACAAGCTTATACTTTCTGTCACTTCTTTCATTAGCGCTTGAATATCGCTAAATTTATTGACATGTGTGATATTGATTGGTGGTGGTGGTTTTTCTTTCTTGGTCTTGCTGATAGTTGGTAATTGGTTTACCTTTGCTCCCGATATGTTCACACTAGTGTTCATTGGGGACGACTTAGCTTTCCTTTTACTGGAAGAATTTACTTCCTGTGTTTTTTGCTTTTTTAGAGCCTTTTTTGACATTATCCAATTGGTCTCTCTTTCTAAATCTTCCTCGTCGGTCTGGAACTCAATTAAGTTAGCACATTCCGTTTCTTTGTTATTGTTTTCCTGGTTTAGGGCTTCTACTTCAACCGAATCTTCATGACCAGTTTGGTAGTCCATCTTTAGATTATGTTTAAGTTTTTTAACTTCTTCTTCAAGAAGTTGTATATGGTGCTGCATCCATTGAATTGCTTTATTTAATTCTTTATTTTCTTGTCTAGACTCGGCTAGAGCTTTGATTACTTCCTCAGATTGAGGGTTATTATTAGTTACTTGGGACGCAGTCGCGACTGTCGCAGCCGTATTTAGTTGTAGTGTACAACTACTTATATTTGGAACCTTTAGAATTGGTGATCTCAACATTTTCATGCTCTTAGGTAAGTTGTTCCCTTTATTTTGCAATAGTTGGTCCCCCTCAGGATCAATGGTATAGGCATCCAACGATGATGATTGATTTGATGCTGTTAGAGACGCATCCGTCTCGTTTTCTAATTTCGTTAGGTTATTATTATTATTTCCTATAATTTTATTCCCACGAGTAGCACGAGAAGTAACGGTCACCCATGACAGAGCTCGGCAATATCATAAGAAGGCTACGGGTTTAAACCGAACGTCGCCAAATTCGGAGTTCACATACTAACGACTAAGCACCCTCTTAGCCACGCAGCCATCGGCATATGTAGTGCCACCTTAGCTTGGGTGTGTTAGTTTTTGGTCCGCCCCGAGTATTTGATTTCCCCGGTACCTGCCACATCTGGCAAGCTTTCCCCTATCTGCCACCTGGGGAGGCACCTGATAGGGGAACTAGCAAACCCCACACAGGATTTATGAAAAATAAAAAATTCATTTAAACTGCAATCAAGAATATTATTTGAATAAAATGAAATATGATCAAACTTGCGCAAGTTATAGATATATCTGACTGAGTTATTGAAAGCTTTTTGAAGCAAACTAATACTTAGTGAATCACAGTGTTGATAAATCACATCACAGTATCTAAAGTGCGGGATGACCAACGTTTTAACCAGATATAGCCTTAAGTTCTCCGGACAAATCTTTTTATGAAATCTTAAGCCATACAGAATAGAGTTTAGCTTGCGACAGGTTTCAATGATGTGGTCGCTCCAAGTGAAACTGTAATTCATGCGTAGACCCAGATTACAAACTGTATCAGCTAATGCTAATTTATCATTATAATTATATATAAATCCGGTGTTATACGCGAGTTATTGCTTCTACAAATAAACATGGCCTGTGTTTTCTTTGTATTTAACGTAAGACCATTTGACAATTTTTGAAAAAATTTCATTTATATTTTCTAATGAACCACCAATATATAATTAAACATGAAGAAAGAGCAGAAATGCAATTAGCTAAATCATTAATGAAAAGGGAAAATAATATTGGCCTAATAATAGAACCCTGAGGGACTCCACAAGTAACCGAAGCTGTTTGTGATAATGACCGTAATAAATTTACAATCTAAGTCCTATCCGACAGATAGGAAGATAATAAACGAATAGCACAGCCCGAAAAATTATAAAATAGTTTAAGCTTTTGCAGGAAAAGCTGATGATTCTTTTTTTTCCAATATGGCCGCCGAGTAACTTAGTCGTGTTGATGTAGAGCAACGTTTTTTTTTTAATTAAAATATTTTATTATTGTGATCAAATATTAAACAATTCAATTGCCCATTGCCAGAATAGTTCAAAATTATACGTAAAAGAAAATAAAACTTTAAATTTAATCATAGATAATCAGTTATATCAGTGAATTTGATATTTTTTTTTTTTTTTTTGTGTGTGAACAACTAAATAAAAAATTTTAGTGCCTTTTCTCTGCAATATTGCAATTAAAATTAAAACAATAATTAAATCTACGAATTAAGTGACAATAGATAATAATTAGAGTGATATTGTATGTATTTAAAAAAAAAAATAACTTAAAACTATAATTTAAAATAAATACATTCATAACGGTGGATTTTTATTAAAAGTGCTATATCTACAATCATAAAGTTTTTGAACTGCTTTGTTAGTTGGCATAATCTTTAAAAATGACTGAGTCGCCAAACACAATTAATTTGCCTAAAGTACCTGTGACGCGTAGCTTTTCTAAGTTAGGAGAAATATTTCAAGCGGAAAATCCTTCTATGAAAGATCTTCTTACTGCTATCAAGGTCACATTCGATAGAATTAATACGTCGGAAACAATTTTATCGAAGAAATTTGACACATTGAGTGAAACTGTTAATAGTATTGGCAACGAGTTATCAAGTGTTCAAAAAAATATAAATCAACTTGACGACAAAGTTGTAAAATGCAATATCCAGATTCAATCTCTAGAAAATGAAGTGGAATCGTTGAAGCAACAACAACTTCTCATAATTGTCATAAGCGGGTTTCCATCATTGGATTTCAATGTTGAGGATGTAGTGGTTAACCTAAACAAAATATTCCAGTTCGATACAAACAACATCACTCAATCATATCAAAAAATAATAAAAGTTGCAAATCGTAAAAGTAATACGGAACCTATACAATTTTTGCATATGATCGTCACGTTTAAAAATACTGTCATTAAATCGAATTTTTTGACAAAGCTACGTAATAACGGACCGCTATATTTGGCTCAACTGTATCCAAATCAACATCATAATAAACAAATTTTTATTAATGAGCGGATGACAAAAAACAACGTACAGCTAATAAAAATGTTGAACCAGTTGAAAAAGGGAAAGAAATTAACTCACGTCTGGTTTCGCGGTGGAAAAATATTTGCACGCTTGAAAGAGGGCAATCAACCAGTGTTAATCAAAACAAAAGATGATATCACAAAATTAACAGCATAGTTGCTCGACATCATTTATTTATGACGTCTGCAGAAATAAACACCAAAAAAGATAAATATTTTTTAGATTTAAATCAATTTATTTATAACACTAATTTAAATGTAATTTTAGGTATCAACATCCTATATTTAAACATCAATCGCTTAATGAACAAGCTTGAAAGAGTGGAAGAATTTCTATATTCATTAAAGTTGAAAATTGATGTAATAGTCTTAACTGAGACCTTTCTTTTCAACCGGGATATTCATTTTTTTAATCTTCATAATTACAAATCATTTCATCTAACTCGTGAACATAGAGGGGGCGGTGGTATTACTGTTTTCATACATGTTGATCTTGATTTTGAGCTTAAACGCAGTGAACTGTATATGGAGAATGAGTTCCTCATCCTCCACTCTCGTAAGTTAAAATTTAATTTAATAACCATATATAAACCGCCACACACACTGATTTTAATTTGTTTTTAAACTATTTTGCTTCTCTTTTGGAGCAGTACAAACACAGTGTTGTGGTTGGTGATTTCAATCTAAATATTTTAAACGAACATGAAACGGATGTGGTTAACTACAAGACTATGCTGCAAATATTCTCATATAAAATTATTAATAAAATTGACAAGAAATACTCTACACGATTTTCTAATACTAACAGTAGCATTATCGATCATGTTTTGTCTTCCGTACCATATCAGTTTTGTTTACTCGTTTCTCCGACCGATCTTAGTGATCATGAATACCTATTAATCCGCTGTATGGCCCCTAATAAACGAATGACTATTACCAAACAAGTAAAACTGTCTAACGAACAAGCCATTTTTCAATATATTGTAAATGCTGACCTGGGTTGCACTACATTTCTAAATTTTTATCACTTACTAGTAAACACAATTATAGAAAATAGCACTAACAGGGAACGCGTGATAAATTTGCAAGATTACAATAAGCCATGGTTTACCAAGGATCTTAAACAAATTATTAAATCGCGAATTAAATTCCAGAAGCTTAAGAAACGGTATCCCAACAATTTGTATTTCAAAAACGTATTTAATAGTCTAAAACAACAATCTTATGAAATGGTAATTAACCTGAAATCAAAATACTACACAAATTTATTAGAAGACAGTTTACGAGCACCTAAAAAAATGTGGTCTGTTATTAATGAAATTTTAAATAATCGTACTACAATAGCGCAAGACCCCATTAATTTAATTATTAACGATAAATTAGTCACAAGCCGAATTGAAGTTGCAAACCGATTCAATGAATATTTCAATAATATTGGTATGTCACCTGGTTTCAATATTAACTACAAAACTCTACCTTACTGTAATGTGGTAACTAATAAATTTTGTAACTTTGAACCCACAACACCAGAAGAAATTATGCTAATCATTTCTAGCTTGGAATCATCTTGTTCACCTGGCTGGGATTCTATATCAACAAAACTCATTAAGAGGGTTAACTCTACAATAACTCCTATATTGTGCAGCTTTGTAAACGATACTTTTTTATTCAGCAAATTGCCTGATGAACTAAAAATAGCACGTATAACTCCAATATTCAAATCTGGGTCTAAGTTGGATATTAACAACTATAGACCAATCTCCGTCCTTCCTACATTTTCTAAAATTTTTGAAAAAATTGTCCATCAAAGACTGGAGTGCTATCTGATGGAAAACCAGTTAATTCACCCTAATCAGTTTGGTTTTCAGAAAAATTCCAGTACTCTTTCTGCCATTTTGAATTTTATGGAAATTATATACAATAATCTAGAAGCTAAAAAGTGTACTTCATGCATTTTCATTGATTTGGCTAAAGCCTTTGATTGTATAGATCATATACTTTTAATACATAAATTAAGTAGTATTGGAGTCAGTGAACACGCTCTATTACTATTACAAGATTATTTGTATAATCGGAAACATTACGTTCAAATAGGAAACGATAAATCTGAAGAGCTGCTATTAAAGTCTGGTGTACCACAAGGTTCCATTTTAGGGCCCTTGCTTTTCACTATCTATATAAATGATATTTTCGCTTTGAACCTCTCTGGCAAAATTCAATTGTTCGCGGACGATGCGGCAATTATTTATGGTGCTAATGACAGATATAACTTAGAACTACAAATGGAAACTGATATGAAAATCTTAAGTGATTACTTTACCAGAAATAAACTTCGTCTTAATAAATCAAAAACTAAATTTATAATATTTTCTCTTAGGCAACCACTATTTACTGACCTTGAGGAAATTATTCTAGATTCGGACAAAATCAATAGGGTAGAGAGCATCTGTTATCTCGGCTTGCATCTTAGCTTCAATTTAAAATGGACACACCAGGTAAACTCTATAAAACAGAAAATAGCTCCCTACATAGCAGTCTTCCGACGAATTGGGAAATTTGTTCCCCATGCAGTTTCACTAAATTGTTATTTTTCGTACATTCATTCAAATTTATTATACCTAATTCAAATTTGGGGATCTGCAGGCAAAACAAAAGTGAATGAGCTGCAGATTTACCAGAATCAAGCCCTTAAAGCGATTAATTGCCTTAACATGAGAACACCAACAATTTCACTTTATAACAATAAACTACTGCCGATATCTCAAATGATAGATTATGAATTTATTCTCTTGGTATATAAAATAAAACATCGCATAATAAAATATAATAACGTATTAACTACAAATTATAAGATAACGGAACGTTCCAATCGGGATGCTGCGCATTACCGCTTACCAAATTATTTGTACAAACTTTCACAAGATAGTGTATTTTACCGCGGGTTAAAACTGTTCAACCAACTTGAACCTGTGTGTAAGTGTATGCCACTTGGCGCCTTTAAAACGAGCATGAAAAGTCGTTTTTTTACTGAATTTGTTCGTGAATATGAATTAAACCATTGATTTCTTTGTTCATTGCTTGATTGATGATTGATATTATTTTGTTTGTATGTACATATGTACTATAGTTATATTAGTTGATGCCTAGATAATATTTAATATCTAAGTGTATTTTTATCTACTTTGTTTGTTTAACTTTAATAATTATGTTGTATATAGGTTAAGGAAAAAAAATATTATTGTATAAACTTTATTTCAATTTTGATGTTTTCCAAAATAAAAATGTATGTTTTTCGGAAAATATAAATAAAAAAAAAAAAAAAAAAAAAAAAAATCAAACGCTTTAGAAAAATCCAAGAGGACAATTACCGCAAAAGATTTAGGTGCATTAAGGATACACGAGATATCATCTACAACATTAACCAAGGCGGAAGTTGTACTATGAAACTTACGGAATCCAGATTGACAACGATTTAATAAAAGTGACTCACTAAGATACAATGAAATTTGATCCTTTAAAGCCAATTCAAACATCTTAGATAGAATAGTGGTAATACTTATTGATCTTAGATCATGTAAATTGTGAACTTCTTTACTTTTATTTAAAGGGATAACTATGGCCTTTTTCCATAATATTGGACAATACGAGTTAGTAATACACTTAATAATTGTGAAAGTTAGATAAGGTAAAATTAACGGCAGTATTAATTTTAGATACTTAAGGGTCATTCCATCATGTCCTGCTGCGTTTGATTTAATTTTTCCAATTAGATTCACTACATCAAGGTCTGTGACGCATTTAATTTGGAACTTTGAAATCCATTAATGGTAAAACGACACTAGCAGAAGGATTGGCTGAAAAATGTAAACTGATATCATCTGCCGAAAACGGTATAGTATTACTAGAATTTTTATCAGCTATGCCAACTGATCTAAGATTATTCCAAAGCCGCTTCATGGTAACCCTTGGATTACTGAAATAATATTTTTGTTTACATTCACGGATAAGGCTAGTAACTTGATTGCTATAGTTACAATACTTAGCTGTGTGACCAAAATCACGATGCTTTTTCCATATTTGATGGGCTTCATCTCTCAATGTGCTTAGTTTAACAATTTTAGTGTTAAGCCAGGGTGCTGCTGGATTAAAATCGAGAATTTTTTTTTACAGGAATGCAACGCTGGTGAAATAAATTACAAATGTAGTCCAAATTAGGCATGCTCTTTAACATTTCAAAGTTCAGTTCAACAAAGGTGTTTTCCATTAGCTCCACGTCAATATTATTGTACACCGAGTTATAGGAGTATGTTGGTTTTGGCCGTTTGAACTTCACTTTATGACATATAAATCAAATAATGGTCAGAAATCGACGGAAGAGAAATTTGGTCGAAGTGAATTATTCTATCAGAGTCAGCGAATTTGATTCTCTAAATTGAAATGGAACAACAAATAAATTGAGTATATTTAAATTGTCGAGAAATTGATTCGGGGTAGTATTTAAATTAATATTAAAATCACCGAGAATTATCACAGCTACTTATGTTAAGGCCTAACCAGCGAATCAGTAAGAAATTTTAAAGAATTTGACGAAATTACTTCCTTACAGAAGATTTGACATATCGGCCACCGAATCGGTAACAACTGACAAATACAGTATTAAAATTGTAATATGAATGGGAAAATTTATTATTTCTAAGAAAAGTGTGCTGAGAAAATTTTGATGTATTCTGACATATCCTTCAGTTTGCGCGTTAATTTTCGCTCTGTTAAGTGACGGCTGAACTGAACGAAACATTCTTAAAGATTCGCTGGTCAGTAACATTCACTTTCTGTATATCGCGTTCTTACTTAAAGTTGTTACTGACTCGCTGGTTCCCCCATTATCCATAAACAAAGTCACAATATCATCGATGTCATTTAATATTCTTGGTGGTGGATTATAGCGAACAATTACGGCATGCTTAGTATTTTTAACCCGAATTTTAAGTTCTAAAATAATAAACTCAGTCTTCCCCAAAACAAGACGATCAAGACATTTGGTATTTAAAGTCGATCTAAAATACACGGCCACCCCACCTCCTGATTTTTTCTTACCAGCAACACGATCATGACATACCATTTTATAACCCGAAATTCCCACGCTCAAGCACAAAATATCAAAATGTTTAGTCTGCATCAAAATTCTAACTTCATCAATACGTTTCACTAAACTTCGTACATTTAGATGGGCGATAGAAATATACTCATATTTATCATTGGACGGTTTATGTTGAATGGAGCTAGAAGGAGCTGAAACAGGTGATGCGGAAACTCTAAAATTAGAAGTCAAATTACAAAATAGATTAGATAATAAAGCAATACAATTAATTAAATTTTCGTAACACTTAACTAACGAGAACTCGGCAGAGACACTCCCCGGTGGTTTTTTCGATTATAGTTGATAAATGTCAAAGTGCAGTGGATTCACACCAATTTTATACGAAATAAAATTCAGCTGACTCCTATCTTTTGTCTTTGCAATTAACGCACGACAAGATACGTCGTCTGCTGCTATATTAACCTTTGTTGTTATGTGTCGTATGGCATCCACATCTGAGGTAGAGGGATGGAGGTGAGTAGCCACAAAAAATTTTTGTTGAGCTACAGATCGTACGTTTGATTCACTAGTATCCATTCCCACAATTAATGTTCCAAGTGGTGTAGTCTGGATATCATAAACATTTGTATAGAATTTTCACTCTGTTTCGTAGCTACATATGTTGATTGAGCAATGATGTCCGCAAATCATAAGATGTAGGGTAAGGGGTTTTCTCGATTGCTTTACATTCTACAACCACACAATCGTTCCTTAACATAAAGATATCAGACAAACCTAAATGTCTGAAAACGTATACGAACGAGTTAGTGTTTCACAACCCAGGCTGCGGACCAATAGCCGGGTAAATCATTTATCACAGTAAATTTTAATTTTAGTACAAATTTACCTCAATTGGCGTCCCAATTCTCTAGAAGTAAAAATGATTTGATGGGCACAAATTATGATTTGGAGGGTTGAAATCGCTGGCTATTATTAGGTGTTAAGAAAAAGCGTCAAATATTTTTACTGCTTTTCATTCGTTTATTAACTGTACATACTCGTACATTTAATACATATAATGGAAACGCGAAAATTTTAACAAATATCAGTGAAACATGAAATAGTTAAAAACAACGGTTTTTTCATACTTTATCCAACATTTTAGTACAATATTTGAATTTACCCTGTACACTGTTAAAAAGTAGGTAAAAGAACAGTTAACCCGACAATTGGTCCGTAGCCCTAGAAAGAGATGTCGTGTATGTGTTGTATTTATATGTGAAAGTTGTTATTAAAAATCACTATTGAAGCCAGGTAACTTTCGATGGTCGATATTGGTATGATCCAGAAGTTTAACCTGCGCGTTTGTTTCCAAGAAAAATAAAACTTTTGATAGTTCACTGTTTTGAAATTCATTCAATTTTTTCTGTTTTTTAACATCAATCACTTGAGCGACTAAGTCACTTTAGTACATTCCCGCAGTCTTCAGGGTTTTAGATATATCATCGGGGTATGTATTTTGGTTTAGTTTGGCTAGTTTCTTCATAACACTTGTTGCGATGAACGGGGAAGAAGCGGTACCATAAGTGACCAAGTTCTGTACGTACATTGGTTTTCCTAATCTTCATCATTCAATAAAATTTGCCCGTACATCTTGATAATATCTGAACTCGTGAGAAAGGCATGTTACCGAAAACGCAAAATTATTTCGAAGATACTTGATTGTATTGTTGGCCCAACTGGGAGTTCATCATTGAGCGAAATGGTCGATCCGGTTTTGACTGATGCATCGAATACTAATATTAACATTGTGTTGATGCTATCTTCTTTTAAAACACCGTGATGTGGTAAAAATACACAAGTATCTTGGGTAACCCTTTCTGTGCTAATTTTCACCAAATGTCCGAGTTCAATATATTACTGCTTAAACGATTTATATATATTTTGATATTCCTCGCTTTTGACAAATTTTCTCTCCCTAGCGTGCAACCTGCTAATTGTTAAATTGAGCGATGTTCCTAGAGTCGGGTTGGGTTTCTCAAACGCCAACCTCACAACGAACTTCCATTGACGGTATTAGCAACAAAATAGACCTTACTTTCCTCTTCGTCATTTGGCTATTTGGATGGCTTTGGAATCTCCCCCAATTCCCGAAAAGGCTCTCAACTTTTTGTCAATATTGAAATCAGCTGAATATTTTGATATTGTAGACAAAAAGAGCGGTGGTTCGAATATCACCTTGGTGTCCAACCAAACCCAACCAAATAATAATTTGAGCTTTTTATTATTTTAAATGTCTATTGTGTTTGATTTATTTGTTTCGGGATCTAAGTACTAATTCAATACCAGTCAATAGACTTAAGTCGTTTTGGTGTGGTGTTGGTGGTGGAAGTGCAGCAGTTACTTCTGAAACAGTGAGTTAAGTGAAAGTGAATAGTGTAAAAGTTCAAGTTAATATTACCGTGAGAACATAATAACAGGCAAAAGACAACTAATCCCACGAGAACTTAGGAATTTTGTCTGCGAACGTAATAAAATACAGATATACCCACGAGAACATAGCCAATTTTATTACACACTACCGTGAGTGAATATCGTACCGCAGTAGGCCGCCAGCAAGCATAAACGCTAGCAGCTAAAAAGGAAATTACGGATCATCCGGACAAAAGTAGCTGACTCAAGTGTACAACACCCGGAGTGCACTTAAAATACCTCTGAGGAAACACTAATCCTCAGATCAAGAATTACCCAGGAGAAATTCCTCAAAAATAATGAAAATAATAATCTTGTAAGTACAAGTAATAAAATCGTAATAAAAACGCGTAATAATTAATAAAAAAAAAAAAAGTGAAAATTTATAAAGAATAATAATATTCAAGTAATAATAATATAATAATAAAACATATAATAATAATAAAATAATAAATATTCATTCGAAATTCAAAACTTATTTAAAAACAAAATTGCAAAAAGTGTAAAAATGAAAGAAATTCAGGCAACAATAAGACAGTTGACGGGGGCACTCAACGCCCAAATCGAATTAAATAAAAAATTGGAAAGAAGAATTGGCCAGTTAGAAAATCAAGTGGAAAACAAAACACCAAATAATACAACACTCGTGGCACCCAGAACAGAACAGGAGCTTAAAGACATCGGCAAACTACCAGACAGCGTCAAAGAACTACAAGTTTTTGACGGAAATCCATCACATTATGTGTCATGGATATACAGTGTAGAAAGTATCCTAAAAGACTACGTGATAGTGAAAGATAAACCTGTATATAGAACCATATTACAAAGTATAAGACAGAAAATACGAGGAACGGCGGACGCAGCTCTCTTATCATATAACATTTTCGACGAAAATTGGAGTGCGATAAAAGGATGTTTATCGTTACATTATGCCGACAAAAGAGATGTGAGGACACTCGAATATCAATTGGGCAGCCTAACTCAGGGAAAGAAAAGTATCGACGAATTTTACGCAACGGTAAACCATCAACTATCCCTCATTATCAACAAAGTTAAAACTGAAAACTACAATGCAGACACCATGACAGTGCTGATAGACACATACAGGAATCGAGCATTGGATGTCTTCGTTAGAGGTTTAACTGGGGATATATCAAGAATGCTAACAATTCAGAGACCGACAAATCTCCCAGAGGCGTATTCATCATGTCTGGAGATACAAAATCTCAATTTTCGGAGTATGCCAATACACAAAAGGAATTTTAACAATTCAATCACGATTCCCGTAAACCAAATCAATGCGAATAGAGTTCAACAATACACGAAGCCGATACCGCTACCAAGAATATCGCTGCAACAGAGGAATATGGGGTACAGTATGCAGTATCAACAACCATACCAGCAACAACCATATCAGCAACAACCATACCAACAACAGCAATATCAACAGCCATACCATCAACAACAAAATTACCTTGTACCACCACCAGCAAGGCCGCAATATCCAAAACCACCAACACCGATGGAGGTGGACGAATCTATAAAAACCAGGAAGGTCGATTACATGAACCGACCAAATAATTATCCGAACCCAACCTTCAAGAGAGAACAAAAGTCGGATATCAATGAAAAAGCTCAGAAACAATAGAGAGTATTTCACCTGGAACAGGAAAACGACGAAGACCCGTATGAAGAATATATTAGTAATTACGACGACAACGAGAAAGAAGTCTCAGATGTAAACGATGAAATAAATTTTATAGAGGAGGCCTCTCTAGCCTACCTTACATAGAATACCAGTGCCGCAATAATAAAATATTAAAGTTCCTCATAGACACAGGCGCAAATAAAAACTTTGTAAAAAAGGAACTCGCTAAGGGTGCTCAGCCCGTAAATAAACCATTCACCGTTAAATCAGCTGGAGGTGATATACAAATAAAACAGAAAATAACCGCACCTATATTCAAAAAATTTGGAAATAATATGCAAGTAGACTTCTTTATATTACCGAACCTAACTTCATTCGACGGTATAATTGGGGATGATACCTTAAAAAAAAAAAGAGGCGATGATAGACAGGAGACAAAATATCTTAACCATCTCTCCAGGCATCGACATCCCATTGAAAGAGAAAATTTCAACCCAAGTCAACAACATTGAAATGAGAGACAACCATTTGGACGAAGAAACAAAGCTAAAATTAAAAACCATGATCAATAAATATCTACCACTTTATGGAGCCATTGGAGACAAACCGACCATTGAAACGAACGTGAGGGCGGAGATCAAAACTACTACGAATGACCCGATCTACACAAAATCGTATCCATACCCGATCAACATGAGGGTCGAAGTGGAACAACAAATAAAACAACTACTCAATGACGGCATTATAAGACCATCGAAAAGTCCGTATAATTCACCCATTTGGATTGTAGAGAAGAAAATGGATGCATCGGGATTAAAAAAGTATCGAATGGTCATAGATTTTAAAAGATTAAACGCAGTCACCGTGTCGGACACTTATCCAATTCCAGACATATCTAATACCATCGCAAATCTGGGAAACTCCAAATTCTTCACAACGATAGACCTTACATCCGGATTCCACAACATTAAGATGATGGAAAAGGATATACCTAAGACGGCATTCTCGACAATGAACGGGAAATACGAATTCACCAGACTACCGTTTGGACTGAAAAACGCGCCAGCGATTTTTCAGAGAATAATCGATGACGTCTTAAAGGAATACATCGGTAAAATATGTTATGTATACATCGATGATATTATCATATTTGGAGGAGAAAACCAAGAGGAACACCTGAAAAATGTCAACAAAATTCTAGACAGACTATGGAAAGCTAATCTCCGAGTCAATTTAGACAAGACCGAATTTTTAAAAGGGGAAACCGAATTCCTAGGATATATAATAACGAACAAAGGAATAAGAACGGATCCAAAAAAAGTAATGGCCGTACAGAAACTAAAACCACCTGAAAATCTTAAGGAATTGAAAAGTTTCCTTGGATTAACATCATACTATAGGCGATTCATGGCACACAACTAATTCCGCATTGCGAAGCCCCAATAAACGTCTTTAAAAATAAACAAATTCAGGAAAAAATTAAACCTAAATTTCGAAAAGAAATCGTGGCGAAGGATAATAGAGTCACCGTGACCACACTTTCGGGAAAAAGAATTCATAAAACTCATATCAAAAACTCACCAACTTAAATCACTTTACGTATATCTTTCCAGCTCATGTCTATGGACAATAACGACATCTTTGAGCATACACAAGTATGACACTCCAATAGTGTCTGTAAAACAAGGAAATGGAAATATAATAAGCGGGAACTTCAAGATCATACATCAGATTGACCTGCAGAATTATGTGGAAATATTAGCAATCATCAAATCGGAATTAAAAGGAATCGATTCAACAAACATCATGAAATCTCAACTAACATACCAAATCAATGAAACAGAAAAACTACTGGAAGAACTTCAAGGTCAACCTTCGAGGGCGAAACGAGCAATCAACTGAATTGGCTCTGCTTGGAAGTGGATCGTCGGCTCTCCAGATGCAACTGATTGGGATGAGATCCTTAAAAGCCAGGACCGGATCATTGAGAACAACAACGAGCAGTATAGAATAAACACTGCCATAACGAACAAGATTCAAAAGCTTCTCGGTCAACATAACGAAATATTGCTACATCTGGATGACCATACGAGGTTTTTCAACAAATGATGTTCAATCGACTACAAATAGTTAAAGAAGAAGTAAAAGAAATTGTAAGAGCTACGCAACTTGCTAAAGGTGGGATAATCAATTCCAACTTATTAGACAAAGACGAAATTGGACGTCTAGTGGCAGAAATCGAAACCTTACCTTACGCTAACGAAATCGAAGCCATCGAATATGCCGAACCTGCAATGATCATCAAAAACTCAACGATTTTATACGTCATATCAATCCCTAAAACGAGCAAAGAAGAATTCCATCACATCAAAATAAAATCTACAATAAAAAATAACAAACAAATTTATTTGGAATACAACGAAATCCTTATAAACCAACAAAACATATATGGGATTATTGACAAATGCCAAACCAGGAGAGAAACCATTAATTGTGACCTCGGCCAACTACAAGAATTGAAAAAAAACCATTGTATTACCCAATTACTGAAGGGATTGGAAGCCGGGTGTGAATTTACATTTAATGAAAAGGAATTAATAGAACCCATAACTGAAAACACTATCTTCCTAAACAACTTTCATGGCGCAATAACATATAATAATTCAGTCAAACATCTAGAAGGCAATTATTTAGTTCAATACCAAAACGAATCAGTAGAAATAAAAGGATGGATCTTCACCAACAAGGAAATGAGAACATCTCAAATACTACCACCAGTATTGCAAACAAATATTACAGAACAAGGGATGAAACTTAATCTGGAATACCTACATGACCTACATGTAAACAACATAGGGAAACTCCAGAAGTTATCAACATACCATCAGATAAATAATGTTACAGACACTATCATCATAATTACCATAGTTATAGTAATTATAGGATTTGTAATAAGATCAAGGAGCCGCAAAGGAATAGCCCTGTTCAAGAACAACGAAGTGACCAATCAACATCCTGTACCGCTTGGGATACAACCAGTCCAGCTGAATTTTTAAATCCACGGGACGAGGATTTTTAGGGGGAAAAGTTAAGACAACATAATGACCATCGTCATCAATATTAACATCATTCAACATGTATAGTAAAATCGCAACATTGCATATTGTGCATAGAAGTAAAATTCCTAACACTCAAATTTCATTTATTTTCACATAAATATAATTTCTGTAATTTTCCATAAAACTTCTTTAATCAGCATTTTCGCAATATAGAAGTTTTTGTAATTGAAAAATTGTAAAGATATAATTAGTTTTAAGAAAGATTTAGAATAAAACGGACTTAGTCCAAATAAAAAACATTTTTTTAAAGATTAATGAATTATTAATCTTAACTTATATATATATATATATATATATATATATATATATATATATATATATATATATATATATGTATATATATATATATATATATATATATATAAATATATATATATATATATATATATATATATATATATATAAGCACCAAAAATTTTGAACCGATTTCACCCGATTGAATAATTGTTGATGCTTACTGGTACAAATACCACACGAACACAAATAAAATTAATGACAACACACCAGTAACACAATTTTATACTTTACATGGTATACGTATACAAAACTCCCTGTGAGTAAATTCCCATGTGGAGTCTTGTTTTGAATTTTGAACGAGCAACACCTAAATTGATTTTATTGTGAAATAAACAATTATTAAAACGGGAAAGTTAAAAACGCGAGTAAACGAATAAATAGTGAAATAAATTAAGTGCAAACAAAATAAAAGTTATTAGTGGTGTTACCACACATATATCAGAGCATAGTCTCTGTCAACCAATAAATGTTGGTACCGAATTAAATAGTGAGGTCACTAGCAATACCATTGCTTTGACCTCCGCTTCAATATTTAATAACGGGATAACCAACCAATTAATGCCAAAAACACGTACAAAATTTCGAACAGCTACAATAAAAAAAACAAAAATGTCATCAACACCACAACAGTCAAACGCCAATAAAAAGATAATAAAAGAAAATGCAGGTTTAAAAAAAGAAGTGATTGAACTAAAACAACAATTAAAATTACTAATACAATCCCATAGTAACCCAAATTCCAATAACAATGAATTAAACAGCATAAATAATGACACAAACATATTGACATCCAATCAATTTAATATTTTAATGGACAATGAACAGGAGATGAATGAAGATACGGGACAATCAACAAATAATATCGATTCAGAGCAGAACGAATTTGAAATTATTAAAAAAAAAAATCGATCTCCATTTCAAGGTCAACAACATCATAATCAAACAAACAGCAATATTTGTAACAACAAAAATAAAACAAACAGCAATAATACCATTGTAAACAAAAATATTAAACTTCCACCTATTAACATACATAAACAGTCTGTCGCAGATACCATCAAAATTCTTAAATTGAAGAATATTAATAATGCTGAAATTAAAACAATAGATGACTATAAGCACACTATTTACACCAAAGATAAAGAAACCTTTACACTCATCAAGAATACGTTAGACGAAGTTGAAACTAATTACTTTTCTTATACCATAAGAGACGAGCGACCAAAAACACTAGTTCTAAAGGGGTTAACAACTTGTGAGAACATAGATGACATCCATAACGAACTAAAAAATTTCGAAGATGAAACTTTGTCTATAATTAAAGTGAGTCAGTTAGTTACGGATAAAGCATTGCGAGAACAGCGAAAACTTCCAATTTTCTTAGTTCAAACTGGCCCTAAAAGTGAAATTAGGAAGCTAGTTAATATAAAAATTATTAATTATCAGAAAGTTAGATGGGAAACACTAAGAAACAAAGTAGTATGCCAATGTAAAAGGTGTCAACGGTATGGGCATTCAGCTTTTAACTGTCGTCTTGCATTCCGATGTGTGAAATGTAATAAAGACCATAAACCGGGAACATGTGAAAAACTGACAAAAGAAGAACCAGCTTTCTGCATTAATTGTAAATCGATTGGACACCCGGCATCATACAAAGGATGCCCGGTTTACAAAACACTAATACAAAAACTACACCAACAAAAAGAAGAAAAACGAAACAATAATTCAACGAAAACAAATACTTACAGTGTCAACCAAAAAAAAGAAAGCAACACAAGTACAAATATTAACTTCAATAGATTAATTGATCCAAAAATATCATTTGCCGATCTATTGAAACCACAACAAAATTCCACCGAAATTAATATAAATCAAGAACTAATTAACATGAAATTACAGCTTAAGAAATATGAAGAAAATATTGAACAAATAACGAAAGCTCTGAAGTACATAATGGATAAAATATGCGCCGCTTAAAAATAATAACACTAAATGTAAACTCAATAATTGCAATATACCGCAGGACTAATTTAATTAAATTTTTAAATACTCATAATCCTGATATACTAGTTATAACTGAAACAAAATTAAATAAAAAACATAAATTAAACATAAATGGATACAACATAATTCGCACAGACCGTCCAAACACAAACACAGCGGGAGGAGGAACCGCCATAATAATTAAAACTAATATTAAATATAGTGAAATAAACATTTTAAACCAAATAAATTCTTATATTGAAACAACAACTATCCAATTAAATTTAAGTGATAACTCTAAACTAATCATAGTAGCACTGTACTCAGCGCATGGAACAAATAACCAATTTATAAACAGTTGGGAACAAATATTTAATAAACTAAATTTAATAAATAGTAACATATACTACATTTTAACTGGTGACATAAACGCCAGGCATAGCAATTGGAGGAATAACACAAATAACGCTAGAGGTATCAAATTAAATAATTGGCTTGATGATAATAAAGCATTGTTTAAATTAGAATATAAAACATCGACCGAGAAGCCCACATTTATACTAGCGAATTCTTATTTAGACATGGTTTTCTTCGATAATAGAATATCCATATCACAAGAAGTACGTAGTGTAAGATACGACAGTGATCATAGAGGAATTCTATTCTCGCTGGATCTAAACTTAACAACTCAAGATGCATTCACCCCCGATACATTGAATGAACAATCGATTTGGTTGAGAGGAATAAAATGGGAAATCTACAAAATAAAAATTGATCAAAATTACACCAAGCTCTTAAGTGAACACAGAATTAACCGCATAGCAGAAAACAGCAAAATATTATCAAATAACGAAATTGATCAGCATCTGAATTCTATAGATCGACTAATTAGTCAGTCAATGAAAGATTCATCAACTAAAAGAAAATCGCACAATCTTTGGGACTTGTATACAAACACAACTATAGAACGCTTATACCGAAAGAAAAGTAAAATTATCACAGCAATAAAAAAAATTAAAAGAATAACATTAGGTAATAATAATACCCACCTTATAAGCCGACTCAAATCTATACTAAATAATGTGAACGACCTAATAAAACAAAACATAAAATTACAAGTGCAAAAATACTGGAAGACAAAAATTGAAAACATTACTCTTAAAAATAATAAAAATGTATTTGATAGTATAAATCAATTATACCGGCCTAAAGATCAACTCGATATTGAAAACCTAACAATAGACACAAATAACATAGGGGATTCAAAAATATTAGACATGAGTGGAATTGACCCAAATACGCAGAGGAAAATAAACAACACATTACACATAACATCTACAGCTGAAAAATTAAACTTAATAGGGGCCTACATACAAGAATCATCCTGTATAAATGTATCCAGACCATTCACCAAATTAGAACAAAACATAAATAACACAATGGAACAATGGACCAATACTGCCAATATTTCACACTCAACAATAACAACTTTTAATGAACAAATGACAGCAACTGATGAAAAATTAAAAGAAATATCAACCATATTTGTAACTCCATCTGAAGTGAAATTTTTATTTAAATTTACGAATACAAAAAAATCTAGTGGGCTAGACCGAATCCCCAATATAGCATTAAAATACTTACCACTACCAATTATAGAGGAGTACTGCACTATCTTCAATAATTTAATAAACAACAATCATATCCCAGAAAATTGGAAAATTGCAAAAATAATACCGATCGCCAAGAAAAACAAAGACAAATCTAGACACAACAATTATAGAGCTATAAACCTATTGCCGAATATAAGTAAAATTTTTGAAAAGATAATTTACAATGAACTACAAGATTTTGTGCTTGCCAATGAAATAATCCCAGATAATCAGTTTGGATTTAAAAAAGGACATTCCACAACACACGCTATTCATAAATTAGTCTCGGATTTAACAAGAAACCTGAACAGTGGCCAAGTAATAGGGGCTATTCTCATAGACATTGAACGTGCGTTTGATTCCGTTTGGTTGAATGGTCTAATATTCTGCTTAACACAATTAAATAATAATAAACATTTAATTAATATTATTATAAAACTATTATACAATCGCGAATTTAAAATGACAAATGGAAAAATTACAACAGAAAAATCATTTAAATGGGAAAATGGATTACAGCAAGGAACGATATTGGCTCCAATTCTCTATAATATATATACGTCACAACTCATCAAAAGTAAACATATTAATTCCCAAACATGCCAATCAATTGCGTATGCGGACGATATGATCATCTACTCTCCAGGATCCAATATAAATATCATTAAACAAAAATTACAAGCAAGCTTTAATAGAGTTAATGACATACTATTAAAGTGGAAAATTACGATAAATAAAAACAAATGCGAAACAATATTATTTCGAAAACCATTAAATTTTGCGAACAAAGATATAAGGAAAAATTGGAAAAACCTGAATATTCAGCTGGATGACACAATTATAGAACAAAAAATAATGGTCAAATATTTGGGGATAAAAATTGATCATTTTCTATATTTTAACAAACATATTGCTATTCAACTGAATGTAGCAAAAGGGGCTTATGGTACACTAGGAAAATTATTCCATGGAAAATACCTTAACCAAAATGTCAAACTTTTGTGTTACAAGTCGTTAATCCGACCCATCATCACATATGGGGCACCGATATGGTTTAACATTAATGCATCTAATATGGAAAAACTACGCATTTTTGAACGAAAATGTATACGAGCATGTACATCACAGTACCGACAAAACCAGGATCGAATGAAATATATCTCAAACAAAAATTTGTATAATAGTGTTAAAGTGCCAAGGATAGATATGTTTATATTAAATTTAATAAGAAAACATATTCAAAGGTCAACAATGAACCTAGATAATTCTATGATATACGCACCATACCTCACTGATGACAACGAAATAATTTACGCTATGGAAAAGGGTATACTACCACCCGAGTCTTTTGTATTTATGGACAAAAATCAATTATTACAATTGAATGATGGCACTCCAATCATATATCATATCAACCGGCGCCCTAATAAAAAGACCATTTCACTAGAAGAAATAAATAATCCAGAAATGCTTCGATTTGACAAGAATATATCCACATATGACATAAGAAAATTTATGTGCAACATATATAAATTTTGGTGGAAAAATTAGCATTTTAGTTTAAGTAGATAATAGCCTAATAAGCTGATGTCTAATTTTATTTGTATTTTTATAATTAACTTTAGAAAACAAAGATCACTGGTAGTTTTTATAACAATTTTTTCTACTATTATTTAAAAAATTTAATTGTAATTAATTTGCAATAATTATAATAACGATAAGTTAAAGTCATAGGTATTATAAATTATGAAAAATTATTGAGTATCCGTAAAGACAGAATAATTCAAAAAAAAAAAAAAAAAAAAAATACGTAATTTAAGGATTTTTGTAACTTTTTTTTTTACCTTCATTGTAATATAATAATAATAATAATAATAATAAAAAGTTATCTTAAAACTAAAAAAAAAAAAAAAAGTAAATTCCCATGTACCTACACAACAAAATCGCACTACTGGGGGCCTATTCTCGAACTCCACATCCATTTTCCACATGTGGACATCTGTCAAAGTTCACATAAAAACATTCGAAAATTGAAATTACTGCTATAATTAAACAGAAATGTTTGTGTGTAACGCTCAAAGGTTACTATGATTTTTTTTTTGAAATTTTTTTTTCCAATTTTTTTTTTGCACTGTAAAAATAACTTAGCAGTCATCAAAAAGAAATATTAAAATTTTTTCAAAACGCCCAAAAAAAAGTTAACAGCAAGTTAACAAATACCAATTCATTCTTAAAAGCCCTTACTCTTTGGTATAAATCTTAAAAGGTAAAATCATTCTTAAAAGCCTTTAATCTCGAACTACTTTTACATCAAATGTTCAAATGCTAATTGTGGCAGCGGCCGCTGCACATCACCATTAGGTGTAATATCTTTAGCAACACATTTCATAATTAAAGTTATTCACAAAAAACTAAAGTTATTCACAAAATTGTATCCGTCCTAGGACGGGCTGTATCCCCTAGTTCGTATATAAAACACATGCGGCATGAACATTTATACCCATTCGGAAATATTCCCTTGTACCGAAAAAATTCAATTTTTATGAATTTTGACCGATGTCCACATGTGGAAAATGGATGTGGAATTCGAGAATAGGGCCCCTGGTAAATTAAAATTTCAGACTTTTTACTTTAGACTGATTTCTGATAATAACCATTGGGTGTATATAGGCTAAATTTATTGTTTCTTGTTATCCAAATTCGATATTGAAACGTTAAAAACCTGAAATATTATATTAGTTCATAAATCTAGTCTATAAGCATATTGTGTAACCCAGAACCAGCCACGCTAAAAATCAATCAATCAATTTTCGGGGCAAGACTGCAAAACAACCGTTATATAATTAGCTTCAATTATTATACAGCGAGTTACACCACAATTTGTAAGCGAAAATATGTACCTCACTCAATCGTTATTTCTTCTAAGATCATACCAGAACGTTGTGTGCGGAAAAAGGTAAAATTTTAACTTTAAAATAAATAGAGGACTTGATGTTTTATTATCTTTTTTCAAAAAAAGTATCGTCGTTACGAAAGATGAAAAAATAAAATAAAAATTTTCATTTCATATCTCTGGGTCATTTTATATAATTTACATCTTTTCTAATGTAGAACAAAACAAAAAATAAAACTCCTTAAGGATATTTTTACTTTTTATACTTTTTCGTTAATTTTGTTGTTGCTTAATTTTACATATTACTATGTAACAATTCTTTTTTGCATTGTTATTATGATTATTATTTTAATTTTTTTGCTATCAAATGAAAATTTTACCTGGATTTCTTTTCTCTCTGGTGATACACTCGCATATACTCGGTACTGTTATACATGTGTACATGTATTTGAAAAATTGAAAATACAAAAAAAAAAAAGACGGGAGAAGACATAACAGAATAGAATACTATACAGAATGGAAAGCTAATTGGTGTTCTGGGATGAATGACAAAATAAAAATACATAACAAAATACTAAAATAAAGAAAATAGTTTTTCAATTAAATGAAATGTTGAAAATATTAGAAAGAAATTTTCCTCTTTGTGTTTTTTCTAATTTAATGTCAAAGCGTAAAAATTGCGTTGCCTGTAACGTTCGCCTTGTATTATATGCTACGGGAAAATACGTCATTAACATTTTCTAACAATTATTTAGCGATTTACATTACGTAGGAACATAGATTTGAAATAAACCCATATTTTACTGTCACAACATTTTGCCGTTTATTGTTGTCGTGGTGGGATGGTTTTATTTTCAAATTCATATATATATTACTATAACCATTTTGAAATTCGGAAAATATGAAAAAAAAAAAAAATCTTTTCTCTGTTAAACTTAAAAGATTAAAGTTTAAAGCAAAACAAAAAAAAATGTAGGCGGTAAAATATAGTACAACAACAAATTTTGTACCATTTTCTATTTTGTATTATTGTTATTGGTATTTTTCATTTCTTTCTTTCATTGATCAATAAATTAAACGGTTTCGTTTTGTTATGTTGGTTACGATTGTATATCCGGAAATAGAAAATACGATAGGAAAATTGAAAATTTAACTCCTGTTTAGGAAACTTATCGTTATTATGTAAACAAAACAACATATTTTGTGCGAACGAGTATTACCTTTACCTGGTAATTTTATTATTTTGTCGCACAAATGACATGCGATGAGGCGGTATCGCAAAAAATGTGAGTTAACTACCATTCATAGAAGTACCTAGCATAGATCAAAATATCATTCAATAATGATGTATTTTACTCTCTAGGAAATAAATAGATGGGTTACTAAATGTCTTAATAAAATAAATCGAATATTGGAAAGAAAATGATATGCATGTATTCAAAAATCTGATTCCTATTCAATAAAAACTGATACTCAAGGCAAACAGGAAAACAATTGTTGTTAAATATAATTCATGTCGTAGAAAGAAATCGAAATAGAAAGAACAATATAAATTTACAATATGACAATAATAAAAATCAAATAGAGAAAGAATATATTAGAAAAATTAAAATATTAGAAACCTTTAAAATTTTGAAAGATTTAATGTGATGTACAATAATTTTCCATAAAGTATAACATTCATTATTGACAGTGTCTGGAAGCTGGAAATTGGAATGATCTTAGTGAATTTTTATTATAAACAAAGCTAAGTATCCCGGCATGACTCTGGATGCTAATCTACGTTGGAAAGAACACATCAAGAAAAAAAGTGAAGAACTACAGTCAGTCAAGTAAGAGCGTGGTCGTCATTACCGACAGGTAATGAAAGATTCCGCTCTAATTCCTTTGCGAGCCGATAGAGGGAAGCTTTGTCCTTGATGCATTGTCAACAAAGATTCAGTTGTCGTTGATCTTTTGAAAGAGAATCACGTTAAGCGCCATGAGTGCTAAATACGCGTCGCGCTACGAGGCCGTGTTCCTTTGCACCCACCCGAAAGGTCCCAAAATGTCGCAATCAGCGTAACAAACATCAAAAATGTATTGGCTGATGCGAAGGAACTCTTGTTTAACAACATACAACAAGCTACGATTTTATAAGCAAATATCAAAACCGAGTTGGACTTATGGTATTTAGCCTTGGAGTGGTATTGTGGTGATACGACGCAGCTACAAGTAAATAAAACCAATATATTATTCAAACTTAGAAATACTATTTATTTTATTTACCTGTCTCATTCCCCAAATTACAAGTATCATGAAAACATTGCGCGGTCGCGGAATGTTGTGACATCTAACAGAACGAATGACATTTCATTATCGTTAGAATGAGATGGCACTACATTCCGTACACCGGCAACAATAACAAATTTCGCCATAGTTATGTCAAGTGACATCTCTCTTTGAATAGAAACCGGTGTGAAGTTTTTGGACACTTTTTTGGAAAAAAATGTATGCGAGTATACATTGCGAATTTTTTGGACAAAATAAAAAATTAGTTTTTGGACAAATGTTTATGCGAGTGTACATACTTCTTTTAACAATGTATTAACCAAAAATAAAAGTATTCAAATAAAACAAGCCTCAAATAATTTCTAACACTCATTTCCAAAATGCTTTTCAACAAATCAGTTCAGCACCACTTTCATATTTTGATATGAGTTGTAGGGCTCTTGCAAAAAAATTTTGAATGTTGTTAATAAGTAAGGTTTATAGGTTTTCAATTCTGCAATGTATGCCCTTTACAACCAATATAGTCACTATATGAGCCAATCTCTGAGATTTTTGCTATTTGGTATAATAGAGAACAACGTCCTTGTTCCAAACGAAATTCGGCGATTTTTTAACTTTCAAAATTTTTTTGCAAGAGCCCTACGGCTCATATCAAAATGGCATTGAGTGATTTAAATTCCGCAATGTATGCCCTTTACAACCTAGGTAGTCACTATATGAGCCAATCTCTGAGATTCGTGCTATTTGGTATAATAGAGAACAACGTCCTTGTTCCAAACGAAATTCGGCGATTTATTAACTTTCAAAATTTTTTTGCAAGAGCCCTACGGCTCATATCAAAATGGCACTCACCTATATAGTCACTATATGAGCCAATCTCTGAGATTCGTGCTATTTGGTATAATAGAGAACAACGTCCTTGTTCCAAACGAAATTCGGCGATTTATTAACTTTCAAAATTTTTTTGCAAGAGCCCTACGGCTCATATCAAAATGGCATTGAGTGATTTAAATCCCGTAATGTATGCCCTTTACAACCTATGTAGTCACTATATGAGCCAATCTCTGAGATTCGTGCTATTTGGTATAATAGAGAACAACGTCCTTGTTCCAAACGAAATTCGGCGATTTATTAACTTTCAAAATTTTTTTGCAAGAGCCCTACGGCTCATATCAAAATGGCACTGAGTGATTTCAATTCCGCAATGTATGCCCTTTACAACCTATATAGTCACTATATGAGCCAATCTCTGAGATTCGTGCTATTTGGTATAATAGAGAACAACGTCCTTGTTCCAAACGAAATTCGGCGATTTTTTAACTTTCAAAATTTTTTTGCAAGAGCCCTACGGCTCATATCATAATGGCATTGAGTGATTTAAATTCCGCAATGTATGCCCTTTACAACCTAGGTAGTCACTATATGAGCCAATCTCTGAGATTCGTGCTATTTGGTATAATAGAGAACAACGTCCTTGTTCCAAACGAAATTCGGCGATTTATTAACTTTCAAAATTTTTTTGCAAGAGCCCTACGGCTCATATCAAAATGGCACTTACCTATATAGTCACTATATGAGCCAATCTCTGAGATTCGTGCTATTTGGTATAATAGAGAACAACGTCCTTGTTCCAAACGAAATTCGGCGATTTATTAACTTTCAAAATTTTTTTGCAAGAGCCCTACGGCTCATATCAAAATGGCATTGAGTGATTTAAATTCCGTAATGTATGCCCTTTACAACCTATGTAGTCACTATATGAGCCAATCTCTGAGATTCGTGCTATTTGGTATAATAGAGAACAACGTCCTTGTTCCAAACGAAATTCGGCGATTTATTAACTTTCAAAATTTTTTTGCAAGAGCCCTACGGCTCATATCAAAATGGCACTGAGTGATTTAAATTCCGCAATGTATGCCCTTTACAACCTATATAGTCACTATATGAGCCAATTTCTGAGATTTTTGCTATTTGGTATAATAGAGAACAACGTCCTTGTTCCAAACGAAATTCGTCGATTTATTAACAAAATTCAAAATTTTTTTGCAAGAGCCCTACGGCTTATATCAAAATGGCCCTGAGTGATTTCAATTCCGCAATGTATGCCCTTTACAACCTATATAGTCACTATATGAGCCAATCTCTGAGATTTATGCTATTTGGTATAATAGAGAACAAGGTCCTTATTCTAAACGAAATTCGTCGATTTATAAACAACATTCAAAATTTTTTTGTAAGAGCCCTACGGCTCATATTAAAATGGCACTGAGTGATTTAAATTTCGCAATGTATGCCCTTTACAACCTATATAGTCACTATATGAGCCAATCTGTGAGATTTATGCAATTTGGTATAATAGAGAATAACGTCCTTATTCCAAACGAAATTCGTCGATTTATTAACAACTTTCAAAATTTTTTTGCAAAGGCCCTATGGGGCTTAATTCGTTGAATTGTTGAAAACAAAATTAGAAATGATTGTTAGAAATTATTTGAGGCCTATTTTATTTGAATAACGTTTTTTTTGTTAAATACACTGTTAAAGGATGTACACCCGCATAAATATATGTCCAAAAACTTAATTTTTCTAAAATCTTAATTTTGTCCAAAAACTTTACAGTACACTCGCTTAAATTTTTGTCCCAAAAAAAGTGTCCAAAAACTTCACACCGGTTGAATAGAACAACTTTCCCACTACTAATTCGCACGGTGTGGTGAATTCCATCAAAGACACTTCGCGCAAATCATATAAGCATCGCAAAACAATGCGTCGTATATAAAAGAAAATTTAGTGAATTAAAAATAACAACTTTGTGACCATTATAGAGGGCATCACGAAATTTAGCTCCGTAATAACAAATAAAGATTATAACGTATAAATTAAACATTAATAATTTGTCAGTGTTATTTTGAATTATAAAAACGACGTTATAAGTGTAAACACCTAGTGCCACCGGTCAGAAGATCTGGCCTCAGCCGACATTAGATATATGAGGTGTCGGGTTACACCACACCCCCACACCCCATAAATTGGTGACCCCGACGTGATTGGCACCACAATATTAATGCCAGGATCATGTAAATTATTTGTCTAACACGGTCAGGGCGAGAGCATAATTCAAGCCTGCCCCCCAAGGGACTTAGCGAGCATACCCAATTCGCTCGCCTTGTACACGACAACTCCACATCGTCAGCAAACAAGGCGCCCACTGAAGAGGCAAGCTAAGAAAAATGCGAGGTAACCGTAACATAAACCAGCTGTACTTCACGAGGTTAGCTGCCCTCCACAAAACGAAAAACGAGAACGATATCAGAAGCGGCACCCCGAGCAGTACCATTCAAACCAGAGTATTAAATTAAATCATTGTATTAATGGGTAAGCGAAGATTTTATTTCTTTTATTCACCAAATTTTCGTTTCTTGGTACATGTTGTTAGTACATCGTAACTTAAATTATTATTTTTTTTTTAAATTGTGTTTGGTGGAGTTCACCACACCGTGCGTCGTTACAAAAATTTTAAACTTCCCAAGTTTTTCACACATTTTCAGTATATTCGAAATTTTGTCCTAATTTTTCACTATTAAAAAGTTTACGATCTCTAGCGTTTAGACCAAATGGAAATCGGCCAAAGCAGTCGCAACTACCACAATCGGCGAGCAAGGAGCCAATCCATACAGCAATGACCATCGAGAAGTTAAACACCGGGGCAATCCCCACAGCGAAGGCCACCGAGAAGCCCAACACCGGGACGCAACGACGAAAGTGAGAACGACACGCCGCGTAAATGCTTCTACCATTACCGTTTCAAAGAAGCCGCTCGAAAATGCCATCCGAACTGCCCTGAATGGGAGGAATTCAAGGAAAAAAACTAAGAAAGCCAAGGCACACGGCACGGCGACGTGCCAAGGTGAGGCTCAAAATTGTCGCCTAAAAGTGTTTGATAAAACCACGCACATAAATTATTTGATCGACACAGGAGCAGACGTATCGGTTGTCCCGAGACCATGGGATCAATCGCACACACCGGACACCGAGTTTCAGCTCTACGCAGCAAATGGCGTAAAAATAAACACGTTTGGAAAAATGAAAATAACAGTGGGCCTCGGTCTAAGGAGATTGTTCCAATGGACATTCATAGTTGCGGACGTCACGATGCCGATAAATGGTGCAGATTTTTTAAATTTCTCAGGTCTCATCGTAGATATACGACACGGTCGTCTGATCGACCCGATGACCTCACTCTTCGCTGTGACATCGAGAATCACCGAAGCAGTACCAACCATGCGCTGGATAACTGAGACGGGAATCGACGAAAGGATCGTCGAGTTACTAAAAAAATTCAGGCCATTGACAGAGAGCGAAATTAGAGGTAACGAAAAACCAGCACACTCAGTAACGCACCACATCATAACGAGAGGTCCACCAGTTTTCTCCCACCGACGTAGGTTGAGTGTTGGGACATGTTGGAACAAGGGATCTGCAAGCGTTCCGATAGCCCCTGGGCCAGCCCGCTTCATCTGGTAGCTAAGAAGAACGGCGAATGGCGACCGTGCGGAGACTATCGGGCGTTAAACAATGTAACAGTACCAGATAGATACCCGATTCCGTACATCACGGAGTTCAGTTAACAGTTGGCAGGCACAAGCATTTTTACCACGCTAGATCTCGTGAGAGCGTACCGCCAGATCCCTATCGAGCCGGAAGACATCGCGAAGGTGGCCATTGCCACGCCATTCGGGCTATACGAATTCACAAGAATTAAATTTGGTTTACGGAATGCAGGTAACACGTTCCAAAGATTTATGCACTCCACGCTGCAGGGATTAAGTTTTTGTTTCGTCTATCTAGATGACGTCACCAATGGAGGAGCATTTACAAAATCTAGAGACGATTTTCACAAGACTAAACAATGTCGGACTAATTATAAACACACACAAATGTCAGTTTGCCAAACAGAAAATAAAATTTTCTCGACCACGAAGTATCGGCAGAAGGCATAAGACCGATACCAGAGCGAGTTACCGAAATAGAGAAAATTCCACTACCACGAACAATAAATCACCTACGACGATTTTTAGGAATAATTTTTACAGGATGTTCATCCCCAACGCGAGTAAAAACCAAGCGATCCTAAACGATTATTTGAAAGGTAGCAAGAAGAATGATACGATGGAAGTAAAGTGGACAAGCGAAGCAGTGGAGGCATTCACCGTGGCAAAAAAGCAGCTAAGCGAGGCGACACTATTATTACACCCGTCAGCCGAAACAGATTTGTCGATAATAAAACATAAACAACGGGACAAAAACAACAATGACGAATGGAAGCCACTACAATTCTATTCAGAAAAATTATCCCCAGCACAGCAGCAATACAGTGCATACGACAGGGAGTTATTATCAATGTACGCTGTTGTAAAAAAATTCGAACATCTTGTCGAGGGTGGCGTATTTATCATTTACGCGGACCACAAACCACTCACGTTCGCATTCAGGCAAAATTACGTCAATTCCGATACCTGGATTTTGTAGGACAATTTACCACTGGCGTGAGACACATCGCAGGATCGGAGAACGTGGTGGCCGACGCACTATCTCGGTTAGATAGTATAGAGATGCCAGCAGCAATTAACTTCGGCGAAATAGCACACGCTCAACAAGAGGACACCGAATTTAAGGAGCTGTCGACGTCAGCCACCGATAGCGTTCAACTCAGGGAAGAATATTTACTGCGGCAGGTTAAAAAAATTCACTGGGCGAATTCACACCAGTGAGCAAAAGATTCGAGGAGTTACATATGGACATAGTTGGTCCACTTCTAACATCAGAGGGTCAGAGGTATTATGTCACAATAATAGACCGAGATAATACATTTTCGAGCAGAAACCGTCGCCAGAGCTGTATTGACTCATTGGATCGCACGTTCCGGAGTCCCAATGTCGATAGTGACAGATCAAGGTGCACAATTCGAGTCTGAATTGTTCACCGAATTCGCTAAGATGTTGGGCAACGAACGTAAAAGAACTACAGCACACAATCCCAAATGCAACGGTTTTTTACAAAGATGGCACAAGACACTGAAGGCAGCCAGCCAACATGTGTCAAGGCGGCGAAGCGAGGACACGGACACTACCGCTAATATTACTCGGGCTACGAACACGTACCGGGAGGAGCTGAAGTCATCGGCGGCCGAGTTAGTTTACGGCGAAAACATTCGCGTGCCGAGCCAGCTAATTGAACAAAAAAAGGTCCACATGCATCAATCCAAGTTTGGAAAGAACTGCGCAAAAATGTCGAACGAGTGAGACCGACGCCTCTATCAAGGCACGCGAACCCAAGGATATTTATAGCAGCCGGATTAAACACCTGCACCCGTGCATTCATACGAACCGACCTCTGTAAGAGATCGTTGCAACCACCGTACGAGGAGCCGTTCCAAATCCTAGAAAGAGAGGAAAAGCTTTCCTAATTAGCGTGCGCGGAAAGCCGTGCAAAATATCGATCGACAGATTAAAACCATGTTACCTACTGGAGGAACAGGAGACGTCGCAGATGGCAGCGCCGGAAACGAGAGACGAAACGTCGCCATACAACGTACAGGATGAATCAAGAAAGATACAGCCAACAGAAGCAATAAAACCACCAGCGGCACAGACAGTATCGGGAACACGCCAGCAAAAGTAAGATTTAACCTTCAGAAGCAACCAACGCAAAACGGCAAGCTAAACCATCACACCACCAGCAACAAGAAGTCGTGTCTAAAAGCAAACACAGCAACCACTACCGCACCAGGATCATCGACAACTAGAATCGGAAGACAAACTTATACACCAGCGCTATTCGCGAATATCGTTCATTGACAGATTCACTGGCAAGGGGGTGTGTGGTGATGCGATGCAGCTACAAGTAAATAAAAACGAATAAATTAATCAAACTTAGAAATGCTATTTATTTTATTTACCTGTCTTATTCCCCAAATTACAGGTATCATGAAAATATTGCGCGGTCGCGGAATGATGTGATATCTAACAGAACGAATGACATTTCAATATCGTTAGAATGAGATCGCACTACATTCCGTACACCGGCAACAATAACAAAGTTCGCCATAGTTATGTGAAGTGACATCTTTCTTTGAATAGAAAAACTTTCCCACCACTCGTTCGCACGATGTGGCGAATTCCATTAAAGACACTTCGCGCAACAACTTTAACTTTAACTTTAACTTTAATTTTTAACAACTTTGTGACCGTTATAGAGAGGAGCACGAAATTTAGCACCGTAATAACAAATAAAGATTATAACGTATAAATTAAATAACTATAAATTATTAAACATTAATAATGTGTCAGTGTTATTTTGAATTATTAAACCGACGTTATAAGTGTAAACACCTTGTGCCACCGGTCAGAAGATCTGACCTCGCCTGGCATTAGATATATGAGGTGCCGGGTTACACCACGCCCCCACACCCCATAGTATCAAACAGAGCAACGTAAATATCATCCAAAGATTTCAGAATGGGATATTAATAAGGAACATCGTTGATAGACCTTAGTATGTCAGGAACAATGGCCTCTTTATAGGAGCTTTAAAATGATCCTAGGTTTAAATGAAATTCGGGAAAAAAGACCCAAAACTTTCGAGCTAGTGTAATTATTAGAGCAAACGGCGTTATGCTGATCTAAAATCTACAACAAAGATGTGACTAAGAAACACCAATGGGAAGATGCCATAGAATTAAACAAGTTCAAATACATAAATAAAAATAAATAAACTTAGTTGATATTTTATTCTTGTGGTCGATAAATTATAAATCGATGAAAATGCTGTGGAGCTTTTGAAATCTGGTATTTTAGTAAAAATAGTTGGTGGGACAGTGATCCCGTTTCAAGCGAATATATTCGCGGAGTGTGCGTATTACATCAATCCCATTTTGAAAGTTGGGAATGACCAAATTTCTCTCAGCATATGTTTTCATTTCCAGAATTTTCATATAAAGCTGACACTATGCACAGCCCAATTATCCTAGTCGTGTTACGTCATTTTTCATTACTACAGCCATGTCACATCAATTTTGCCATTCTCTTAGTCACTTATTACGATTAAAGTCACTTTATAGAATAGATGTCACTCTATTTTGCAAGTGACAGATGAATACCACAAAATGGAAAGATGCAATTATTTTATTTTAAATATTTTAAAATGTTGTTTTTTGAATAATTTTGTGCACTGATTTAAATGTGATGTTGTTTAAAATAATAATATTGTTGTTACAAAACGATGTTATTTCTAATTTGCCTAATATTGTTTTTCGTATATTATACGAGATTTAATTGGCAAGACTTTCAAACTGACATTTTTGGCTGAAGCAGCAATATCTGGTAATAACCAAAATAGTTTTTTATATCACTATCACTCTTCATCCGTTCTCTCCAAATAATCTAACTTATTGAAACAAAATGTCTCATGTCAAATGATGTTAACATATTTTCAATGAAAACTCGATTGCAACTTAAAAATTTCACTTATGTGGGAATAAATGTCTTTACAGAAAAACTACTTAACAAAAAAATTATATTTTACAAAACTCGGGATCTCTTCTTTATCCATCTTTACAAAATATTGTACATTTTGTTAAAATTCGTCTTTTTTATAAAAATCCATTTTTTTATTTTAGTATGACAATTTTAGAAAAAAAATATTTTTTTAAAACGTGTTGGCGCTCAGAACGCGTTTCAAAATTAAAAGTCTCCTTAAACATAATGTACCGCAGAACTAGTTCTTAGAGTTAAAGATAGATTTTGTTAAAATGGATTATGATGTAATGGATTTCTTGGGTAACCCAGTAGCGTCGATTAGTGCTCTCGTTCAGTTAATGCCATTGGCCTTCGACTTCGTACGATGATTTTCGCACTCGAGAATTAATCTCCATTTTTATTCCCTTGATGATTAATATAATATCCAATTTATTTTTATTTTTTAAACCAATAAAAATCAATTTTGTGGTATTTTTTCTTTATACTCGTACTATACATATCCGAATAGCAGAATACTTCTACTCGAAAGAAACATAAACAAAAAAAAAATTTGTTCTAATCCTAAAAAAAGGGAAAGTTATTAAAGAGAGTAGTATAAAATCAAAATCAAACATTAAAATTCAAATATAAATAATTCATCACCTATTTAACATAATATCAATTATGCACCCTTTACTTTCACACAAGCACACAGATCCATACATTTATACATATTGTTACGTTTTCGTCTTGTCAATCAAGGTTCGTATCATTGGATTGCGAATAAAACAAAACACTTCAATTTAACACAAACGAAATTATTTATTTAACACCAAAAATTAATTCAACAAAATTTAAATAATAATTCACCAAATCACTTTTTATAATATTTGCACAAATTTTACTAATCACTTTTACTTTTTAAATCGCATTACAACACTTTTAAATCACTTTTAATATACTTTTTAATCCTTATATTGTCGTTTACCAAATACTAATGAACCTAATTCGGTTTCCAAAACAAAACTTCTAGAAATTTCATGACTTTTCCAGTAAGAATAGTCTAGAAACATTTAGAACAGTTTTATCATGGAAAGTTCCATTTTAGATCAGTAAAACTTTGCACTATTAATTTAACTTATTCTATTATATCCTAGGTGTCACCGTTACACTCACGTTCACGTAATCTTGTTTGTCCCGAACAAAGTATTTGCTCGTATCGAGTCATATCGAGCTTTCATCCGATCACTTGAATTAGTATTTTCCTCCGTACAAATTCGTGTATCTCATTAAGTTCTTCTTTCATCCGGTCTACGTAATCCTGTCCACATAAAGCTGCTGATGGAACATCCCCAAACTATAAATTTCCTGGTAATCGTAGATTATTTCCAGATTTGTAGATCCAAGAAATATCGGTATATGCCGATTCAAGTTGCGTTGGCTTTTCTCGACGACTTTTGCTGGATATTCCTCCAATGTGCCATTGAATCTTTCCACCACACCATCAGACTGTGGATGCAAAGGTGTTGTTCTAGTTTTATTTAAACCGAGCATCTGGCATATTTCTTGAAATACCACCGGTTCAAAATTCCTCCCTAGATCGGTATGAATCTCCTTGAGCACTTCAAATCTACTAATCCAGTTGTTGACTATGTATGGAATACACCTCCGGCCATTTGCTGAAATAATTCATTATTACAAGGACTGTATCGAAAAGAAAGAATCCGAAAGTTTAGTTACAGGATTGAGTTTTCGGTAATCAACACAGAATCTCATGCTACCGTCCTTCTTTTCAAACAACACTATTGGTGAGCTCCACGGCCTATTAAGTGGTTTGATGACACCTCCCGCCTACATATCCATTACCATCTGGTTAACTTCTTGTTGTTTTTCCAATGGTGACCTCCTGCGTGGTTGACAAATCGGCATCTCCGTCCCGTATCAATTCGGTGGTTTACCACTGAGGTCCTTTCATTATTATCCGATGTACTACAGAATATGGACACATGTATACCGTTTTAGTAGTTGATGTGCAGAATTTTTCTGTGCCACGGTAAGATCTTCGGTTCAGTTCCATTTATTTCTGGCCTTGCATGTCGGCTTTTTCAATCGGACTTTCTGTTCACATTTTACTATCGTTGGTAGAGTCTGGTTTAAGTAGAGCTTTTCGGATTATAATTTCCTTGGCTGCGCTCTCTTCTTCGTTAGCTTCCACAACCGACAACCTGGGTGACTCAGAACCTCCTTCCAATGTTCCCAAAACGATCGTCTCCTAATTCGGTGTCAGCTTCTCGGATAATCAACAATATTTCGCTTGGTAGTTGCTCCTGCACTGCTAGATTGAAGTGGCAGCTCGATGTTATCATAAGTTAATACTCCTCGTCCAACATCCACCACGAAGCTATTCGCTCTCATGAAGTCCATTCCCAGAATGACTTCATCCATAATTGTTTTACGATCGCTTTGCCTTTTATTATTGAACTATCTACAGTTGCCGTTTGTAACTTCAATCGACTAGCTGATTGTATACCTCCACAGAAAAGATCTTTACGGACAATCGTGCTATTTGCCCCTTTATCAAGGGTGATGATGCAATTCGTGCCATCAATGTCGCCTTTGATTGTTAAGCGGTCACCGCCTCGTGCTACTTTCGAAACGCGGATGGAAGTTATGAGGCAATCGGTTGTGGGAGCCAGCTTATTCCCCTTTAAGCTAACTCTTTTAAGTTTAACAGCTCTATTGTCACTTCTCCCTCTTGCTCGGCCACTGTCTGATCTCTGCTTGGTCGTCGCTGCAAAGGAAATGGTGATCTTTCCCACTTCCTTATTCTTTCCCAGCAGTCTCGCGAGATGTGACCGACCTTATCACATGTCTAACATCTGATTTTGCTGCTTCCGCCTCGATATCTTGGTACCGACTGCTCGTTGTTTTTGCTGAAGTGTTTAGTAAAATTTGTACAAATATTATAGCACAAATTTTACTAACTACTTTTTCTTTTTAAATCACTTTTAATTCACTTTTTAGTCCTTAAATTGTCGCTTACCAAATACTAATGAAAAACTGAACGCTTAAACTGAACGTTCAACTCAATCGCCAAATCAAAAGGCTTCAAAAACTGCATGTATACTTGAACTCAACTTAATCTAATCTCCAATACAACCGACCCACCTTAAATACCTAACTGAACCCCAACTGAAATCGACCCAACCTACAAATAAATCTCAAACTGAACTTCATTGTTCAACCCAAAGTCACTATTGCGGTGAAGTCGGCCACAAACCAACCCTCAACGCAACTCTCAAACGCACAACTCTACAGTAAAATCAACCCGGTTTATACAACTTTCAGCTCAAATATCAACTCGACTCCAAATAAATTCCCAACTGAAATGCAAAATCAAACCCAACTCCAACCCAAACACAACGCATGGCTCGTCCCCAAACACAGCCGTTAACACAATTCCCAAATCAAGGTGGTCCGAAAAAATACTTGCGAACAACAACTCAACTCAAGAACCCTTTAATCAACCCCAACTCAACTCCCACACTCAACGATAAACTCAATCCCTTATATCCCTTCTAAAATCTACAAACAAAACTAGCTTCCAACTCAACCCTCAATACAACTAACCTCGATACAAATAAATTCTCAATTGAACCGCTGACTTATCCGTAACTCGACGACTCAACATCCAACTACACTCCCAAATCAACATGGTTTAAAACATACGTGCAAATCAACTGAAGCGAACTGTAATTCAACCCTCAATTCAACTAATTCCCAACTAAATCCACATCTGAACTGTTCACTGAATCCTAACTCAACTATCAACTAATATTGAGACTCAATGCCCAACTCAGTCCGCAAACCAGCATATATAAAAAATTGGTGAACGTGGATCGAAAACGGCGTGCTAATAGAGGGGCGAAAAAAATCCGGACCGACATTTATTTTTGCTTTTCCGGAAAGTGGTTTTATACAAACATAGTTGTTGATCATTTTTGACAGTAATCCAATAACTTTGTCCCTTATGCATCGAAGTTAACAAGGACTAACAAATAAATATTTAATAAGACTACATACATTTTTCTGCTGGAAAGTAGTCGCACAACATTGTTAAATTGCCGTTATAGGAGGAGTTTCAAATTTCATTTCAAGAAAGACGGGGAAAAAATCATTTTTATTTGAACTTTTTTGCATGTCTATGAAGTTAGCGAGGTGTGAAAAATAACACACGAGAAGTGTGTCGGCAACCCTATTATTATTATTATTATTATTATTATTATTATTATTATTATTGAAGGGACATGTGGGCGATAAGCCACCTCGCACTGCGACCTAAAAGATCTATTGTGCTGGACCCTGCATAATTACCCGTCCAGTCAATATTTAGGTTCTTAATGAGTCCGATAATACTGCCAGTCGGTACGTGATATATACTATCTGGGCTTATTGCTCTCCCTCCTAGATGTTTACTACAGCATATAGTTCCGCTAGAACGACGGTAGCATTGGAACCCAAGGACTTCTGCCCCGTCTTCCGTTTGATTTTACTCTTACGAGTTGCTAGGAATTACAAATCGCCTGTAGGTCACCCAGCTTTACTAAAGAAAGGCTAAATAAAACTGGAGGGTGCCTGGTATCCAGAGTCCGCATATTTTGGACTGATTAACCTATCAGCCATTCATCCATCGGCATATGCTGTTCCACCTTAGATTAGGGTTTTTTGTCAAGATTTTCTCCTTTAGCGTCGTACTTTAGCCTGTGCCAAATGGCCAAAAATGAGCCAAATGGCCTTAGTTACCAGTGGTTGCTACGAGGAGGCAGCACGTACACTTGCGAATTGTGAAGATGTTACCCCTTACACAATTGTACCCATCACGCGGCTGCCTAATACATGACCAGAACAGCTCATGTGATGCGCACCCTACTGAAAGGTTACGGAGCTGGTAGATTAATCTACTCAACTTTGGTGCCCCCATCCAATAGACGCCAAACCACCCGTCGGGAACGCTAAACAATATCACAATATTTTACTTGTCATCCCAGTAAATGTGTGTCTGCCATGACATTATTTAGTGTCAACCCCAAAAAACTGTCATGACATTTTAATATCAGCCAAAAAACTGTAAGATATTAACTCATGGTATTTTTATGTCGTTAAGTAGTCAAATGTCAGTTGTAATCCCTAGAATTGGTGCAAGAAATAATCATAGCGCAAGTATAAGGAGCAGATGTTTTTTCCTATGATAGGATCACTCTCTGTGTCCGACGCTGGACTCGATGACCTAGACTAGTGTCGGAGGTTGTGATTCCGAAGTACTATCGGGTTAAGAGAGCATTCTTTTGAAATCGGATAAGGAGGGTTATGCTACTATACCGAATCAAAAGATTAGAGGCAAATGCCTTGGAAAACGTAACCGACAACGCTTGCAACGAAAGATGTCACGTCTGCTTTTTGGCTCTATTGCTGAGGTGCTCAATATCTGCACGAATAATCCGAAGCGAAATCGGAACTATACCGGTCAAACATCTGAGATGGCTGCTAAAAAGCACAAAACTTCTTGGATAAAAATAAGTTGGGCATTTTCCGGATGATGATTCGTTTCGACGTATTATCTCAGCTGCGAAATCGTCCGGATTTGTACCTCTCATGCAGGGTTGCTATTTAAATGATAACGATTTTAAATGCATATGTAGCAATGATGAAACCTTTAAATGATTTTGTGAGGAGGTTGCTGAGATTAATGATATTTGGATTGGTTGTCAGCTGTCGCTTGGTAATCCTTCGAAAGCCCTTATTATCCACAACTAGATAACTGGTCCACCGTATGATCCTAGTGTGGTAATTACGAACATTGGTTTGATGAATCGGCCACTAAAATTTGTACCGCTACGCCCGATTAGGACTTGGAAAATCAAATTATCACACCTGAAGTTCTGCGTTGGAGTATTTTCTCCTTTGCACCATACAAAATCGGTGCTAAAGATAAGATTTTCACTGCTGAACTTCAGCATGGTTTTCCTCTTATTAGGAACCAGTTGCTACACCTGCCCTTGGCCTTCGGCTTCATACCCAAAGTAGATCACCCTTTCAAATTTGCGGAACAGAAAAAGCGGTGGTCTGGAGTTTTTAGAGAAAGAAGAAATTGTTCCTGTTGCTATTAGATATTTTCTTAAGACAGGCCCAACAATTTCCTCTCGGTTCCTGAAGGTGCCCATACAAATAAAAATTGGTTTAGGTTTTGACAGATATTTAAATTTGCTAGACTCGTTTGAAATTAAAGCTTTCAACATCAAATGATAACGATATTAGTGTTTGCTGGATTGACTTATTTGTAAAACGCATTTTGCACTCTAAATTTACCTCTCTTGCGCATCAAATTCAACCTTTTACAAATCAAGTCTTGATTAGAAAAGGTGGAATTTGATTTGCAAAAGATTGAATGTTGTGACAACTGATTAAATTTCTTTTGCAAAAGTTAAATCTTATTTGAAAAAGGATGATCTGATATGTTAAAAAGAGCTAATACCAATCTGAAAAATAAGAAATTGTTGAAACTATTTTCCTAGAAAAATATCTAACCGCGACGGAAAGCAATTTCTCGTTTCCCTCGTTAGGAGTGCCTTTGTTTATACAAAGAGGATTCAACGGATACTTGAGCCAAACCAGTCAGTCAATGAATTCGTTCGATTTATAGTTTCTCATTTACCGAATCTTTTTTATTACCGGTAAACGATTAATAAAAACTAAATTTATCGGTAATCCAGGTAAAAGCGGTTTATTTTGAAAAAATATTTCAAATATAAGGAAATTGCAAATACCAAATTAATTTTACAATTAGTGATGGTATTTTTTTTTTTCTTGCTTCGTTTTGGCGAGTTCTCCTGTTTCATATCCCCTTGTTTGGGATTTCATGTCTTAAACAGTTTTTAAATTTCTCGAGATTATTGCAGTGTAAGTTGGAAATGGGCTGCAAGAAGTTTGAGACATAATTGGTGTTTCGGAAGGGTCATGTTATTGAGATTTTCGAGGTTATTCGAGTAGTATGTTTGAGATTGTAGAGGGCTCCATTCTTACTGCTGATCATTTTAGTAGTAGTATTAGTAACATTAAATTACATGATAAATAATTCGACATTTCAACGAATTTTCGAAATTTTTATGAGTTTTCTAGATTTTTAAAGGCTTTCCAAAATTACTTATTATTATCCAAATTTTTCGGTATTATTGAATTTGATCGAGATCAATCTAAATTTCTTAAGTTTTTCGACATTCCTAGGATTATTCGAGAATTTTGGAGATTTTCAAATTTATTCGAATTTTGTTAGGCAATGTTCTGCGCTTAGCTTCGAATTGTGAGAATTTGCAGAGTTACACATATAAATCTGAATGCCGATATTTCCAAAATCCAAACTGTCGATATTTCTTCAATTTCCTAGGTTAGGTTAGGTTAGGTTGGAGTGGCTGCTTAGGCACACTTAGACCAGTAACGGTCCATTGTGATACCACAGAATGTATCCCCTTTACCCCTGTTGGAACCATTTCGAGCTAATTATGTAGTGTAAGACGTCCCGCACTTTAGTGTTTTCGAGATCCGAGAGGCAGTCCATCCTGAACTAACCCAAGTGTTTGTGCCTTCTGAGTGCCAATGCTGGACACGATCAGAGGAAGTGGACCAACGTCTCTTCCTTCTCTTCGTCCAAGCAGCTTCTGCAGAAGTCATTTGCCTCTAGACCCAGCCTTCTTGCATGTTCTTCAAGAAGGCATTGTCTCGTGAGAATTCCTACGACCGTTCTTAATTCACGTCTGCGTAGGGATATTAATGCCCTAGTGCGCCCCAAGTCCAGCTTTGGCCTAACTTGTCTTGCAACTATACAGGTGAAGGTGTTAGACCACCTTTCCCCTACTGAGGATAGCGCCTGCTTCCCAAGTGCTTGTCTCAGCGTTGTGATAGGGCTCCCCATACTTGCCCTTTCCGGTTGCAGCTGGAGAGTCGTACCATGCCTAGCAAATTCATCCGCCCTGCAGTTCACCATGACGCCCGAGTGTCCTGGGACCCAGATTACCTGGATATTGAAATGCTCACCCATCTCATTTAGAGATGAGTGACAACTCAACGCCACCCGTGACGCCAAAGACACCGATTCTAACGACCGGATCGCCGCTTGACTGTCCACATAGATTGTGATATCGTCTGAAGATAACACATTATGCTTCAACCACGTCATGACCTCCTCTATCGCTACGACTTCAGCTTGGTATACGCTGCAGTAATCAGGGAGACGAATAGAAATGTATACATTTAATTTGTCACAGAATACTCGAGCTCCCACTTTGCCGTCTAGCTTGGTGCCATCTGTGAAGAATTACAACGCTTCGATTTCCGATAACGGTCTATCTCTCCAGGATTCCCTTGAAGGGAAGGAGGTCCTAAATCGCTTCTCGAAGCGTAGAGTAGGTTTAATATAGTCAAGGTTCGCCAGCTCATCCTTCAATGATCTAACGATAGTATATTGTCCTGTACTAAGACACCTCTAGAGACTCGACCAGAAATACGGCTGCAATTCGTACAGCCATGGCCTCCCCAACGGTCGTCAGGAGCTCTAGAGCCCTCGACGCCAACAAATCCTCCAGTAATTCCCCATATATGCTCCAGTTGGTCCTTCTAGGATTCCTGAAGGCTTCCTGGGTATCAGGGTGAATATCGAGGCTATAGGTTAAATATCGATGATCAGAAAAGGAGTGTTCCTTATCCACCTTCCAATTTTTAACCATATGAAGAAAATTATTTGAGGCAAGGCTCCTGCCTGTTACTAGTAATAAATGTAGGTTCCCGCCCAATATTACACACTGAAAGGTTAGTACACATCAAATAATCAAAAAGTGACTCACCTCTTTCATTAATGTCCGTGCTTCCCCAGATAGTGTGATGCGCATTAGCATCAACTCCCAGTACCACACCTACCTTTGGTTGTTCCGCTTTACGGATCAGCTCCTCCAGGTTATCCGGAGGAACCTCCTGCTCCCGGTCCATGTAGTCTGAAACTAGCCAGAATCTACAAGTGCTTACTTCCAGGCTAACTGCAGTAGTGTCACCGTTGCTGTATTGAGAGAGAAGGAAAAGATTAATATTATTTTTCCCAAGAATACAAGATCTGATCTTTCCAGACTTACTAGAGGATATAATTTTGTACCCCTTGGTTCTGAGGACACAGATCCTATTGTTATTAATCCAAGGTTCTTGGATTAGTATCGCATCATCACCCAAACTAGCCAGCCTGAGGAGTAGAGCTGCCGAAGCAGCCTTAGAATGGTGAAGGTTAATTTGAATTATCTTAACCATAACCTTTTAACCTTTACCTACCTCTATGGTATATTCCTGCTACCAGCTCCTTCGCTTGTGTGCTTCTCCTCATCTTCGAAATGAATCCTTGCCAGACCGAGGTCGCCGGATTCACTCTCCGCCTTAGCATCAGCTTTCCCCCCCATTCTGCTGGTACCCCCTTCAGGCCTGGGCGGGTTGCCACCATCCTCCGGTTGGCCTCCCGTACGCGCTTCCGCCCCATCCCTTTGATAAACTTTGAGAGTAGTTGACCCGAAACCGAAGTCAATTACTCCCTTCGTTTTGTGAAGGATGGCAAGGGACTCCTTATTTATTACCATAATTGATAATTTCGAGCTCCCCTTCACCTCCTCCTGCTTGACGATCTTCCAATTTCTGGTCGGAAGATTCGGGTTACTGGCCTGAATGATTTTCAAAGCCTCATCAGGGCTAGCCGGTTCGGATGGCAGTTAGACACGTAACCTCGGCCTGCTGGGAATTTCCTCAAGGCTAACTGCCGCACGCTTTGCGCCTGGCCACACCTCCCCTACTTTGGCTCTAGCCTTTTAAATTAGATCCACAGATCTAGAGTCCGAGCATGCAGTCATCTTCACACTCCCTTGATACCATACCGCATCTCTGCAGGATGGGGGTGGTCCCGGATTTTCTCCCAGGACCTTTAAAAAGACGAGGTTGAGTGCATTATACACCAACCTCCATTTATCCGCCGTGATGCTCCCATCTTCTTGACTGTCGTCAATTACGGCTAGCATCAACACATACTCCCTCAGGACATCGCTGAACAGCTTTGTCCCTGAGTTAGAGCTCGGCTTCGTCTCAGTCAGCAACTTGGCCCCCTTGCTGTCAACTACTTCCACCTCGTCCTGGGACCACTGTCTTTTTGACACATGGTCCCTTTCCGGGCTTCCGCAGCCCACAGTGCTCCTTGCCCAAGCTACTGATGTTCTTTGCTCTTCCGTGAGCTGCGCAACTCGGGGGTCGCAGCCCACTTCTGGAGAATTCGGAATGCCGTGGTGATTAGCGTACATAGGAATTCCAATGGTTTTACTATTTGAGAACTTTCTAGAATATTTAAGATACTTTGAAAATTCGACATTTTTGAGATTATTTCGAACTCCTTGATATTTTTCAAATTTGTGATGCTTTGTTGATATATTTAGAAATCGTCAAAGCATTGCAGCAAAGATTGCAGGAAATTTCGTTTTATTTGAAGCCATTGAACTGAATCACGTTCTGTATCGTATATTCTCTCGAAATTAAATACTTTTAATTATTGCGAGGCTGGAAAATACGAAAAAATAAGATTTTAACTAAAAGCTTTAGTTGTTCATATGTACAAGAAAAATTTGGGGGATGTATGGACCGTCCTATATTTTGTATTGTTTGGATTTTTCACCCCTTTGGCTCTATTTTTAAAATCATGAAAACAGAGAAAACCCCAGGGCACAATGAGTAACCTTTAATTATTATAACTTGACGGAAGCAAGCAAACTTTAGTTATTAGCCGGATGAATTCTCCTGCCGCTGTTTTGATTTTTAGTATACTGATCATATGGCTTGAATTTAAACTTTGAAAATGGCGAATAAACTTAGAAACAACTCATAGAATTCCTTCTTCACACAAAACGGGTTGACGATTTCAACTTTGTTGCATAGGGCTTGTGTTCGTCTTTCGGAATCTGATGGACAATCTGTTATATTTTCTACTTTTATCCGCGCTATCTGCTGATTGTCACTAGAAGCCATGTAATCTAAGGCTTCTTTTGGAGTTACTGACAAAACCTTGGATGTTCGATTCTCTACGAAGGTTTTCCTGTAGTCCACACAATTGTTTGTACTTATTAATTTGAATTGTTTTATCAATAGATTGGCATCAGCTGGGCTAGAAAGAGCGCACCGCATAACTCTAACCTTTCGTAAATTAATTTGCTTTAATGGAGCCACTTACGTACAAATGCTGAACAGTTTTGACAGTGGCACGCAGCATCGCGACGAAAATTTAACATGAACTACGTCTAACAGTTAAAACCTCTCTGCGATATTTCACCATTTTGTTCAAAGGGTTTGTTTGAAACCCTTAAGAGGTAGCGTTTGTGACCTATGAGGTACCAAGCATTTTTAGGAGATTTCACTTAAAATTCATTGAACTGAGGATTCTGGAAAATTCTGAAAATTCCTAATCTACATAAGTTACGAAGTAACGATATTCTACAGTTTTGTATAGTCAAAAGCTTCAAGGATTGGCACAGTGACAAAAATTGGCATCTTTTTGATACTATTTTCCGTTATTTTCATTTTCCGTAAAATTGTAACTCTTCTGTTACCCTCTTTAATAAAATATTGTCAGTGCCGAACACCATGTGCCAAAAGTGTCATACTAGGGTTGTTGCAAAAAAAAAAAAATCGATTTTTTCCAACCCGATCTCCTATTTTTGGAATCAATTTTTTGTGAAAATCTTTTTGATGCTTTGTAATATACCTAATTAATACCAATTCTTAAAATCTCTCGAGAGAGGTATTCCCCATCGCAATCTCTACTAGTAAAAACTGGTTAATGCTTTAATTAACATTAATAAATAAATGTATCATAATTTAATTTGGTTAAGACAAATAAAAATGTGTAGTCTATATTATAACAAAATTTTATAAAACTATTATTTATTTAAATTACGTAATAATTATTCTTCAGAGACTTAAAATTAAAATATAAAATAGAAAACTTTTATATTCTATCAAAGATGTTGTCTCCTTGCCTCGAGTACCTCTATGTATATAAAAAGGATATTATTAAGTATACATTGCATAAGTTTTTATTATATTTAATACTTACATTACCGAGACTAGACAATGTTTTAAAAAATGCAAAATTTATTACCTATTTAACTTTACCTTTTCTCTTCATTTTATGTTATGTTTATTTGTATAAAAGGATATGTACGAGAATATGTATTTATAGTATGCTAATAAAATACTAATAAAGACATAAAGATTTTATGTCTGGTGGACTTGGGATTGCTCTAAAAACTTATAAGCCTAAATTTATTTTATATAACTACTGTGTATGCATATGAACGGACAGATTTTTATCACAACTTTAATTATTTGTTGGTGTATATCAAACAATCGACCGAATTGTTTTCCCCCCTATATAATCATGTGATACATGCTATCATGATTACATCAAAAATATTGAGCAAGACATACAAAATTTATATGCATGCGAACAAACATTAAAACCAAAATCCTTTAATCTCTGTACCAAACTTAAACTCACGTTTCATTTTTAATTTGTTCTCGTCATCATTTATTTGACATCACCATTCAGTGTTGAAGTTTAAAAGACCGCTTAAAACACTATTTAGCGCACGGGGCAAAAACAATTTCAATAAAAAGCATCCACCCATCAAATATTATGTTGGCATATAAAATTTCAATGAAGAGCGTTTAATATGTATAACAAAAATTCATAAAAAATGGTTTTATGGTTTAGTATCATCTTATAGAGATCATCGCTACTTAAAAAAAAGAAAATGTAAGTTTTACAAACGAGTTTGTTTGAACTCAGTTAAATTTATTTCTGTCGACTCTCGTATTTATGTATACTCGTATATATGTAACTAATGCTTTATAGATGGATAACCTATTACATATACCATAAATATGTATTTATACATACTTATGTATGTGCTACTAAAATTTTTATTGAAAATCGTAAAACCAAAGTACCTTATGTATGTATATTACATTTATCTAAATAGATAATCATAAAGTATGTTTAGAAGTTAATTAATTCTTATAAAATAGTTCGAAATTCGTACCAAATAAAAATAAAAACTGTAGCAATTGACCAAAAGGATAACCGCATGCGGCTTTTTTGTTAGTTTTACAATAAAAAGGGTCAATCAAATCGCATTTTCTGAGATTAAAAAGTTGAAAACTTCTTTAAGCCTTTTGGTTCAGGAAAATTATTTTCGTATAAATGGTAATAAGGTGATTTTGATTGATTGATTGATTTATTTGATTGTACGATCTAGCATTAAGCAAGTCTCTCGTATTATAAATGCGAATACCACACCACTATACTCATGTTACAACACGACACCATAACTCTCCTTCACCAAGGAAATATGTACCATCATACTCAGATTTTCATGAACCATACATAACAATATTCACCCAGTAAAGAAAGGCGCCACATCGATAACCACATAAGTCTAATAGTGTGATATCCGCCCCTGGCCAGGCAGCCATCGTACACCTTTTTACATATAACAAAATCGAGGGATGGGAAAGGAATGTTAGTGAGGACAGACTCGGCCCGGTTACAGACACCTAATAAAGCCGATGGTTAGTAAATTATTATTATTGTATATAATAAATAGGTTAGTACAAGACAGCACAATCTAACTACATTATTAGATGATCATTTCTCTGGAATCCACGGCCGGATACTCAGGACTCCCTAAAACAGGGCTTAAAACATTATTAATTTTGATTTTCATCCTTGTCCGTCTTTCATAAATTACCTGATAAAATAATTAATAAAAATTTAAAATAACAGCGCTTATTTCCTTATTAATGGTCATTTTATATCCAATTAAAAATTATTACTTACTGCAACAAGAATTAACATAAACATTAAACCGTTTAAACATAAAATTTTACTTAAAACTAATCATCTCTTTTCATATCGATCCAGAAAAGAAAATATATAATTATGAATTCAATTATTTTATAAAATTTATATAAAATGATTTAAATGATAATATTTCAGCACCACAATACCTAGATTTATTAATAATTCAATAATTCAATTAGGTACTATAAGTCTATTAAGAATCAACAAATAAAATTAACATACAAATTCCCAGACAACTCTGAAAACTAAATTTAATTAATAAACATCATAATAACAAATTTTATTACTTAAATGAATAATTATTATAACAGGATCTTCAATTTTCTCGAGCACACATCGTACACCCATTTATCCATCCCCAGCCGAAGGATAAGAGTAAATTGTTAGTAAAAATAGTTAGCACAGGACAACACAATTTCTAAACTACAGCTTATTCACTACTTGTTAATCCTGGAGGGTTGATTCAAACTAAAATTTAAATTTGAAATTCGGGATTAATTTTGATCCCTATAATAATGATTAATTCTAGAACTACATATGTTTATTCTGAAAATTGGATTATTTATTAGTAAATTAAAAAAAGAAATCCCTTTAAGTATTTTAAAATTAAATTAATTAAAATATATTAATGGATAAAAAAGAATATATTACACATTACAAAAAAAATTAACATTCTATGAAAACAAATATGGAGACTTCCCAATTCAAGGCTAAAAATTCTAGAGGAATTGATTTGTCACAGCAACTTTATGACACAGGTGAATGCTTTCCATTGAGGACATCGAAGCACCATTACAACAAAGAAAGCACAACCACCTCCGACACTACATAAATGTGACAGCTCCATGTCCAACCCTGGCCGGGTAACACAATGTTCCTTTCACACACAGCAAAATCTAAGGATAGGATAGGATAATTAGTAGTGATAGAAACAGCCCGGTTATAAACATCCAGGTATAGCCGACAGTTAGTATGATTATTCAGTAATATTTATAAAAATTGATAAAAATTATCAGCACAAGACAACACAAAAATTCTCTGAAATAAATTATAAATTAATTCCCATATAACAAATAAATAAATTTTTAAAAATATTAATAATATTAATATAGTAATATAATAAAACTCATAATTCCAAACAGAAAACAGCACAACGGTAAACCAATGGTTCTCATCGTGTTTATCCTACATCTTAAAAATAAAAGTTAAAAATATATATTTAACCATAAAATTAAACTTAAACTAATCAGCAATTTCCTACAGATCTAGAAAAAAGGAAATTAATAATAAGGTCGAAGTTAATTATTTATAAAATTATATAATATCATTTAAAAATTGATTATGTTACGCCGCAAAAAGTCTAGAATACCAATAATTTAGTTAAGCTCTACATATGTACAGGGCACTTACGAATAAAGCTCAAATAGAATTTCCCAGGTATCTCCAGAACCTAAATTAAATTATCACCGTTATACCATATCCCTACTACTTAATTAATCGAATTGAACTTAAATAAATTAGTTAGTGATATATAAAATAAAATAGTTATCACCAGACAATAGAATTTCTACCCTACATAACAGCTGGAAACTTGGAGTTTCTGGATGCTGAGCGAGAATTCACCAGTATTTCTGTAGCACGAAGACCATCTAACAATTATATATAATTAAGTATAATTTATAACAGCTACGTAATCTTGTTGACATACATAATTAAGATAAACAAAAATCAATATATACGAAATTTATTACTTATCTACTCCACAAAACTTCAACTCCGTTTATAGACATATTACCCTTCAAAATCAAGCATGCAAAGTAAGTAAAATAATAAAACATTGAAAGGAACCTTAAACATTATTTTCTTACAAATTTTATCTGTGTACCATATCAGTAAAATTGACGTTTGTATGTGAAAACTGCAACCTAAACTCAAATAAATCCATTAATTTAATTAATCAATTAAGTTCAAAACATTTAGCATCACAATTTGCCTTTATCTAGTTCCACGTTGTTCACATTTGTTTAATCCAAATTTGGCATGCATAATTAAATACGTCATTATGTGTTGCAAACCAAATCACAACTCAACTTAAAAATATTTCAAAATTAATATTTAATTATCTAACTTAGTTAATTTATAAACTTATAATATTAATAAAAATCAATTAAATATAATTTAATGTAGTTTATAATACCCTGTAAAAAATAAATCATACCTAAATATACTCTTAAATAAATTTAAATATATCCATAAAACTTTATCTCATTTCTCGTACATATTACCCTGCCACTAAATTATGCACTCATTAATAAATACATCATTATGTGTTGAAAACCAAATCTTAACTCAACTCAAATCATCATTTCCAAATTAGCATTTTATTTATATATTTAGTTAATTTATAATTTTATAATATTAAATTAAATTAATTTAAAATCAATTTGATGCAGTTTGTAATACCATGTAAAAATAAATTATTAATCATAAATAAATAAACTATTTTCAATGAATTGTATAAGGCGGATTCCAATTCGACTCAAACCCATTCGATTATACGAAGTATAAGAATCCTATTTGAGTCGAATACACTTAAACTTCATTAAACCTGTATATTCATGTTTTATCAAGCCCACCATATTTGTTCCATGAATACTAAAACTCACAGAGCGAAAAATAACACCAGCATACAAATACAAAACCAACATCAATGCACCACAAACCCGATTGTCAGCAATATTATACATTTATTTTGCGCTTATACATGAAAGCATTGGTGACCAACAGATTATATAAATGAGTGAGAAAAACATATAAATTGAAGATAAAACAAAACAAACGAATTGTGGAGGGAAAATTGGGTATGTTAATAATGAAAAAAAACAAAAAAAAAAACTAATTGGGAATTTGGGATTGGTTAGATGAGAGTATTTTTATTCTATTTTCGCACCAACACTTTCAACCACAAGCGATCAAATATAAGAGGGGATCTGTGTGCTTCATCACTGAATCAGGCCCATAGTATTACATCAGTGCTGGCCTTGTACAAATAATATAATCTTATATACTAAACTACCAACACACATTGAAGGTAAATATTTTTTACCATCTTTCATGTGCGTAGCAGGATACTTATCATGTTTTCAGTATTTTCCTAATATTATTCCTAATATCCAGATACTACTAAACAGGAAAATATTTGTGACGACTATACCAAAACCAACAAAAAATTTCTTTATTCTATTGTTGTTTGCATATTACAAAACAAAAACCAACAACAATATAAACATAGTACATTTCTTTAGAGAATCTATACAAAGAGCGAACGAGACGGCTGCACAAACATGTTGTTGGCTTTGTTATATATCATGTTTCAAGTATATATTTTTGTCGATTGTATATAAACTACATACACAAGAACCATATAATAGTATGCGTAAAAATAAACTCAAATATGAAATTAACTACGACGTATGTCTATTTAAGTTAAAATTTATTTTAATTCTATTCGATTATTAGATTTTAGTAATTAAAATTGAAATTGAATTTCATGTACAATCTCTCACTAAAGTTAAAATCATGCACTTAAACAAAAAATCAATAATTTTGATTTCCTTATCTATAAATATAAAACATTGCCTGATAAATGCATCCCGGTGGATTGCATTTTCCAAAAATTCACTGCAATTATTATTACACTTACACTTTAATTATTATTAGACTAAAATTGAATTCAATTAGGATTAAAATGTATATACATACAGTGCTGGTAAAAAAAAATTGGGCAAACAAATTTATTGCAAATTGGAGTCTTTTTTTTGCTAAAATTACAAAACTTTTGAAAGCAATTGGTTTATTGTTTCATTTTAAATACATGTATGACGTAATTTTTTGAAAAACAAATTGACCTGCAATTTAGGGGCAAAACACCGAAAAATGCCAAAATATTCAAAATACGTTTGATTGGAGTTAAAGTAATGTCATAAATTAAACACTTATTTCTTATTTTTTATTTTTTTGTTTTTTATTGATTTATAGAAGTTCAATCTTTAATATTAATATTTTGTTGGACCGCCTTTTGCTTTTATTACAGAGATACACCTCCGATTCATTGAATTTGATAAATTTTTCAAAGTTGCAGGAGATATGGATTCCCAAATCATCATCAACAAACTTTTTAAAGCTTCAATCGATTCTGGGCGCTTCCTTCCTACTTCTAGCTTTATTATAGACCAAATATTTTCAATTGGATTTAAGTCTGTAGTATACGGGGGCCAGCTCAACACATCGATACTTTTTCTTCGAAGTACTTTTTTACCTTTAAATGAAGAGATAAGAAAAAAAAACAAGTTTTTAACAAATTATTTATGTTTATCTGAAAGCCAATTTGTCTATCTACAATTCAAAATTAATAACTCACAATTTTGGCGTTATGGCACGGAGCGTTGTCCTGTTGACAAATAAATTTGCAAGTCTCGCCAAAAAGATTTAACGCAGAGGGCTCAAATTCGTTCTGAAGGACCTGCAGATAAACAGCTGAGTTCGATTTTTGCTTCCTTGATTAATGTTATCGATCGTTGGTGTTAATCGTTCAATCAGTTCTTCGTAGTTGTCCAAATTGATTCGCCCGTTTCCTTGTTTTACAGTTACTACTGGGGTATTGTATTTGGTCGCGGATGATGTTAAACCCCATAGTCATGAGCTAAAAGTAGATGAAATTATTGAGTTATATTTTTAATATGGGATTTATGAATTCGTTTCCCGGTTGTTGTTGTAATGATAATATTATTGTCTCTTGCTACCGTTTCTTTTTTGAATTTTGGTTTGTTCTTTGCTTGAATTTGTTTAATCGCTACGTTTATCGTGCGTTTTCGGTTTTTCTCTCTTTGGCTTCTCTCTTTCAATTTTGGTTTCTTGGCTTCTCCGGATCCTTTCGATTATATCTTCCTTTATTTTATTTTTGAAGCCAGACAAATCTTGATCATTTATTCTTTGTGTTCTACCAAAAAATATGTCACTTGGTGTTTGTTGAATGAGCGAGTGTACAGAGTTAATATAGCGGTCTGCTGCTATATTGATTAATTCCTTTACTGTTAGTTCCTAGTACTCGTTTTGGAGGCATCTGATGCTTTCAATTATCGTAGAATGGACTCTTTCGACAGTGTCATTTGTCTCACTTCTTTCTGATGGTGTCAGGCAAATTTTAATTCCAAAAGTTTTTAGATAGTCCGTAATTATGGGACTTATAAAGCTTCTTTCATTATTAAGTTAAAATATTTTTTGTTTTTGTAAATAATTTATTTCCTTATTGTGAAATATATAATTTTTATAAAAATTATATCGATTTCGATACAAATTGTATCATCGTCAGTAACTTAAATACTAAAATAAATATCCACTTTCTTCTGCTTTTATAGCCTGAAAAGCATTTTCAAAATTTGGCTACGTTGATATTCTAATAAATTCGAAACTGTGTGGCTTACTGTAAATTTTGTAATATAAGGTCGTACATTTTATTTGCCGAAGTGTTAATTTTGCTGTTTAATAAATTTGGGTTGTTCCTGTTTTTATAAATTTCGAATTCCTCCTTTCGGTCTAAATTATCACTTTTCTTCATTTTATTTAAGACTACCAAATTTTGATTAAAATTGCCATAATTATGTAAAGTGCTATTTATATGCATAGTAAAAATTGAGTTACAATTAATTTTCCCAATTTCCCGAACATGTTCTTTAAAACGAATTTCGAATGATCTGCCGGTTTTCCTATATAAAATTAAGGACAATCCGAACAAACTAATTTGTAAACACCAGTTTCTAAAATGTTTGAATTTGGAGGTTTTAAAAATTGTCCTAATTTGTGATTTGTTTTGTACGATATTTTATATCCATAATTCCGAAAAATTTGATTAATTTGTTTGCTAGAATTTTGGTTGTATTCCACACTTATAAATTTTTGGTTGCTGGTATCATCATCATTAAAAATGAGTGTGGTTTCATGTCTGTACCGCATTTTCCTTATGAATGCTTCATTCATTGATTCAATCTTCGTTATTTTGTATCCGTGTTTTTGGGCAATATATTTAATTGTGTTGAACTCTTCTTCATAATCTTCATTAGACATAGGTATGGTGTTTAATCTACAACTTAAATGATGATATGCTGCCATTTTGTATTGCCACGGATGGTTAGATCGAATATCAATGGTTTGGTCCATTTGGGTTGGTTTACGATAAATTTTGAAAGCATGATTTTGATTTTGATTTTTTATGTTTAAATCTAAAAAATTAATATTTGCATTTTGTTCCATTTCTAAAGTAAACTGAATTTTTGGATGAATACTGTTGATATGATTTTTAAAAAGGTGTATTGGCCTCTCAGTTCCGTTAAACAATAATAATACATCATCCACGTATCGGTGCCAGTATATAACATTTTTGTAAAATCTCTTTTGGTTGTTCAAAATATGGTTATTTTCAAAATTGTTTAAATACATATTTGCCAATGTTCCAGATAATGGGCTGCCCTTAGGAAGTCCATCATATTGTTTGTAGAATTTATCATCATACGTAAAATAATTTTGAGAAGTAATTTCCTTTAATAATTTTGTTATTTCTTCTATAACATTTGGAGTAATTCCGTTTGTATTCAATAATGATTTGGTAATTTCAATCGTTTCTCCAATTGGTTTATTTGAATACATATTTGTAACATCAAAAGATGCTTTCATTGTCCATCAGTCTTGATAGGGCATCCGCGACTTTGTCGATGCATCCCGGGTTGTAAATAATTTCGTAGTATATTCCTCTAAGCGTGCTTTCCACCTGTTTCATTTGGCATTGTTGTTTTTATTGTTTATTACAAACGTTAGTGGTTGATGATCTGTCATGATTTTGACTTTTTTTGCTCCGTATAAGTAGTTCCTAAGATTATCTAGGGCCCAAACTATAGCCAGAATCTCCTTCTCGTTAGCAGCATACTTCTCTTCTTTTTTATTTAGTGATCTAGAAATATCGCCGATCCTTGCCGATATCGCCCTGGAATAATACCGCGCCAATTGCGAATGATGAAGCATCTGTTGTCAGAAGGAACGGTTTGTTGAAGTCCGGGAAGATTAATATATCCGTGGAGGATAGTAGCTGTTTGGTTTTTGGACTGGGTTGCTTTTGTTTGTACATTTTCTCCTCTGGTAAGGTTGGTCAGTGGCTTGGTTATCTTTCCGAAGTCTTGTATAAAACGCCTTTAATAGGACGCTAATCCAAGAAATAACCTTAGATCCTTTAGGTTTTTGATGTTTTTAATGGCTGCAACTTTTTTAGGATCGGGTTTGATACCCTTGTTAGTGATGAGTTAACCCAAGAATTCTGTTTCTTGTTTCAAGAACTCTGTCTTGTTCAGATTAACCCTTAGGTTGGCTTTCTCCAATTTTGAGAAAATTTTCTCGATGTTCAATAAATGTTCTTTCTCTGTTTTTCCCCCAAAGATTATGATGTCATCTATGTATATGTAACATATTTCGCCGAAGAATTCTTTGAAGAAGTCGTCAATCATCCTTTGAAAAATGGCTCGGCCCTTCTTTAAGCCAAAAGGAAATCGTAGAACCTCGTACTTTCCGTTCATTGTAGAAAACGAGGGTTTTTAAATATATCCGCTGCTTTCATTTTTGGGGAACTATGTTTGAAAAAGGGCTATGGTTGAAAAAAAAATATAGAGTCTCCGAAATTTGCTAATGTACTGGATACATCCGGAATCGGAATGAGTCTGATATTGTGATAGCATTCAGTCGTTTTAGGTCTATGATCATCCTATATTTTTTTGTTTGTGAGGCATCCAAGTTGCGTTATATGGGCTCTTAGAGGGTCTAATGATCCCGTCTTCTAAGAGCTGGCTTATTTGTTTCTCCACCTCCTGTCTTATACTGTAAGGATAACGGTATGAATTGGTATATATTGATTCATCCGCCGTTGTTTTGATTTCGGCTCTTACCCCAGTATCGATTGTTTCTATGTTGTTTACGGGTTCGAATACTATTGTTTGGAGTTGCTTCTTTGTTTCTGCCGAAAGATAGCTATCTCGGATTTCCATATTATTGACTTGAAGTGATGGTTTTTCTCTTAATGGAATTCTAATGTCTGGTGTTATTATTAACAGGTTGTTTTTCTTGTAAATTATTGCTCCGAGTTCCTTCAATGTGTCGTCTCCTATTATGCCATCAAATGATTTTAATCCCGGTAGAATTGTGGTTTTTCGTCGTATGTCTTTTCATCATTTAACATTATTAATAAAATTATAGTTTATAAATATTTTTTTGACTTAATTTCCATTTTTAGCTAATTTTGATTTATTTTTAAATCATTATTTAATTTACCATTTTATTCGTTTTAAATTTTACAGAAAATTACAAGAAATAAAAATATGTACAACATTTCTTTCGTAGGCATGAGATAACACTGAATTGTTTTTTTTATTTTTCAAATGTTTATTCTCTGTTTTTCTCTATTCTTTGGACACCAATACTATTGCCTTCCGGTAATTCTCAACTCAATCCTCAAATTGCGACCAAAATCGCTATCCAGATCTTACTCCGCCAGATTTTCTTTTGTGGGGCTATCTCAAAGACCAAGTTTACAAACAAAACCCAACAACACGCGAGAATATGATTGAGCGAAGCAGACACATTTCTCAGTTGTATACAGTTATTTGAAATTCGGATTAATAAGTGCATTGAAGTCGAAGGTCATCATTTTAAACACTTAATTTAATTGAAAGATGATAAGGTGAGGGGACTCATTTAAATCAAGCACCCTTTTTCCAGTTATTTGAAATTTGCAAAATGAATAAATTTTTTGACGACCAATTTCGAGTATTTACAATGAAACCTTGGTATTTTTATTGCAGACAGGAGAAATAGGAGAAATCGAAAAAAATTTAATATCGTCAATTACAGCGCCATCTATCATGAATCGAAAAAAATGTTTCAGTCAAATCCTACGTATTTTTAGCCGTAGAAGCCAAATCTGCAATAAAAAATAGGAGTTCATATTTTAGTTTCAAAGTTACCCCCGCCCCACCTACAAAGAGGAGGTGGGTACTAATTTTAACACTAATGTGTTTCCCCCACGAAGTAATTAAATTTTGATCTTCACCATTTTTTTCGTAGAGTGCTTATTTTCCGAGATATTTGAGTGTATCAGAAGCCAGAATTAAACTTATCGATGAAAAAGAATTTCCCGGTAATTTCTTCCCTTTAATGTTATGGCATTTTTTGATTAAACATTTCATTTTCCACAAATGTTTTTTTTAATAGTTTTTAACAAATAATAATTAATTATATTTTTTAACTGTTTTGTTTTATTTGATAATTTTTTATTTTCATGAAACTACGCACAATCACTTTTTAACAACAATAAAAATTAAACAGTTTGTTTACATAAAAGAAAGTGCAACCATATATTATTCGTAAGGACCCATATATATCCGTTCCTCTCCAACTGTGCACGCTTGAAATAGAAGATTTTAAATGGGAAAAAACGTTGCTCATCTCCTCCTACTCTTACTGTGGCCATAGGCAAGCTGTATGGATGGCCTACAAAACCTATACCAAGCCATGCTCGTTAATTGATATCTTATATGACTTCAAGGGACTATATCTGCCTAACGGCTAATACAATTTTTTTTACTATGGCCATAGGCAAGCTGTATCCATGGCCTACAAAACATGTACCAAGCCGTAACGGCTGTATCCAAGACCTACAGAACCTATACCAAGCCGTGCTCATTAATTGATATATTATATGTGTACAGGATTTACCACTACTATTCAGCTCAGCACCTGCAAACATAAGAAAAAACAATTTAGAGTTAAAAATTAATAGTAGTAATAAAATAAAACTTATCTTTCAAATAATATGTCATCATAATCTAGAATTACACAAATGAAAATTAGAATTGTTTTTACGTATAATTTAAAATCAATACTTAACTTAATTCACATTAATATAACGCCCGTCGAATTCTGAAATCATTAAAAATTATTAGCTCTAAGTTATTTAATTTTAAAATTAACCTATTAACCTTAAATATGATGACATATTATGAAATTGTTTACATTGCAAATACCAACTTCAGAACATAAAAATGAGTGCGTGCGATGATGAATGCGTTCGATGATTTATCTTTACATCACTATTACGACATCTACAGAATAAAGAGTGTACCATAAAATACTACCAACCTAAAAAATTATGTTATATAAAAAATTGTTAATTTTTCTCAGTTGTTCAACCAGCTGTCGTAGAGCAAGCATTAAAATAAAATTATAAACCAAAAAGTAAAAAAAATAAAAATCATTGTTTAAATAAAGAGTTATTTAAAAAAAAAAAAAAAAAAAAAAACTACCACCACACCAGACCACCAAATCGGTCAACACCTTCTGTGCCGCACCTATTCCGGTACAATATGACTTTTAAGAATCCTAGTGGGATCTAGAATTCTTGTACGTCTGGTGTGATGGTTTCTTGCACCAATTCTTGGAATTACAACTTACGTTTGACTATAGCTCCACTTTTCGTATTGAAAATGTACAGCTATTGGCTAGAAAACACAAAAAATACCCGTATAAATTTATCCCAAAAAAATATACTCATATATGTTTTTCATTGTGACACAAAAATGGCATGATAGTTTTTTCCCGGCTGACACTAAATAATGCCAGGATAGATATATTTTTCGCGGATGACAATTAAAATATCGTAATATGTTTGTATCATTATATATTAGTGTTGCCAACAGATTTTTCTGGGATAATTTTCGGGCTAACTTTACAGACATAACAAAAATTATTTGTTTTTAACCCTAATCGAACCAACATATTTTGGTTATGTCAGTAAATTCAAATTCTATTCAAATAATTTACTAAATTTTTGCAAAGATTACGAAGTACGTTGTATCGAAATGTTTCAAAATAAAACACATACAAATCTATAATTAAATTAACATTTGAAAATCTATACATTTATCAAATAAGCCAAAAAGGCTCACCTTGGTTGGATTAGGGTTAAAAAATGATATTTCACACAACCAAAATTGGTATAGAGCCATCTATTGGAATTTTTTAAACTAAAATCCCTCTGCCGTTAATTATATGCGTAACTACTTCTAACAACTAAACCATCACTTGATCATGAGTAGTTGCGAGTAGATACAAGTACTTGTGAGTATTTTGCTAACACCAATGAAACACACTAATTATTAATTGTCGATCTGTCGTACTCTATTGATGTAAATTTGACAATTTTCTCCTCTTCTTCAGTTGTCAATGTAGTGAGTGAGTGATCTTGTGTACTGTTGTTGTGTAAATTTTTGGTTCATTTCTTCAATTATCATTTCATCGTATCCATTACTGGGGGTCAATTCTCGTTCTATGAAAAAACCCAATGAAAAAAAATGTTTCCATTTTGTTTCCATCAAGTTTTTTTCATTTATAATATTTCACAAAACGACAATAAGCGATTCTCGATGTCCAAATGAAAAAGAATCGTGAAAAAACGCTGAATATGTTGTTTTCATAGTAAGCTACACCTGTAAACAGACATTTTATCGAGTTTCATATAGATTTCCGCTAGATGATACAGCAATTGGTTGAAATATTAGCTAAATTAATGATAAAGTAGATTTAGTTAATCAGTTTTTGTCATTGGCTGTCAAAATATAAAATAAATTATAAAATTGACCAAATTATTTTTTAAACTTAAATAAATTAATTATTTGGAGGCTTTTCTTAAATAAACGGAATAATTTTTAATAGATTTACTTATTAGTTAAGTAAAGTGTCGTAAAGTGAATCATATTATAGTTTTAACGCACGTTTAATGCTAAAAATACAAATTTAGTTTTATAGAATTTTATTACCATATTTATGATGTTCTCACCGCCAAAATGGACGGTGAGAAAGTTTTATTCATATGAAAAAGATTTTGACGTCATTTTTTCCTTCTCAAGGAACATGAATCAGAAATGTGTATTTCTCACTGAAAATACTTTTCATTATACTTTTCACGGAACGAGAATTGACCCCCTGCTCGCTATTCGTTTTACGGCTTTTAATTCGTGATTGTAATCTTCTTGGTTCATGGTAATTTTGTTGAGACAAATGGAATGGATTGTGTGATTTGTTTACATTGGTGTTCGATAGATTTTTAATTCTTGTTTATTGTGTCTATTTGGGATTGTGAGATCCAAAAAAATTGATGCTATTTTCTATTTCTACTTCTAGAGTGAATTTTATGTTATTGTGGATACCGTTCATATAATTGTGCAAAATGTTAAACTGTCTTGTTAAAATGTCATCAACATCTCTAGACCATTATACTATGTTGCTTTTTAATTTGCTTACGTTATTTAAAATGTATTTTTGTTAAATTATTGAAATATATTGGAGCAAGAGTTCCAGATAAGGGATTTCCCATTGGCAAACCATCCATTTGCATATAATATTTGTTATTATGGGTGAAATAATTTTGTTTTGTGATAACGTCACGTAAATTTAATGCTTGATCAATTTCTGTCTGCTCTAATTTTTGTTCTGTTCTATCGATAGTTGTTTTGTGATTAACAAGGTTTCTTCTACAGGAATGTTGCCATACATATTTGTGATGTCAAATAAAGCCAATTTTCCATTGTACGGGATATTGATGTTTCTTATATTCTCTACTAACCCGATATTGTTACTTAATGACGTGATGCTCTTCAGGTTGAGTTTGGTTTGGATAGTTCATATGCTGGTGCGGTCGTATAATTGATCAATTTGCGTATTCGTATTCCCTCTTTGTGTATTTTGGAGAGTCTGCTAAATTTTGGGAAGTACCCTCGCATTTGGATTTATTTTTTTACCATTTTTATATATTGCGTTACTTTTATCAGGGGTGAGATGTTGTAACATCTCTTTCCATTCGAATTCGATAGAGTTTATGTCTCTTGTTTCAAGAATAAAATTGTACTCTATTTCGCTTTTTGATTATGCTTTTTCTATTGCGATCTCTTTTTGTTGCGTACTTTTCCTTTCCTTCATATCGATAAAGTTTCACTAAACAAAAATGTGAGTTATAAATTATCATGAATTTAAGTAGAAATAGTATGTTGTTTTATTCGAGCAAGCTGAGATAGCAAGAAAAAAAGCATAATTGAAAAACGAAATAGAGCACAGTTTTATTCTTGAAACAAGGGACATAAACTGTATCGAATTTAAATCGAAAGTGATGTTACAACATCCCACCTCAGTTTTGAAAACGTTGGTTGGATCATTTAAAATATTGCACATATTATTGTCCTGTAAGCATTGATCTATTTTTTCATCGAGTTGGGTAATATGCATTATCACTGCATCATTGCTGGCAACACCTTTGTCAGCTTTTTTTATTATTGCTGCATTGTCTAAAATTTTATTTTGTATGGATTTGATGATTTTTTATTTTTTTATCACTAAAATTTGCACTTGTTAGGCTCCAATTTTTTTATATTTTACCTTAAATAAATCAATTATTACAAGAAAATGAAAACGAGTTACTTAAACAACATTCTTATATTTATGTTGAAATTCAAACATTTATGAAAATATTTCAGAAATCATAATTAAGAATTTGTAACGTTTTCATTTGGAAATTTGTCTTAGAAAAAAGTAATTTCCCATATGTTTTGTGTGTTTAACTATGACAAGTTTGGTTTTTTTCTCGTTTCTACTTCCCTTATTAAAGCTTCGTTCTTTAGACTATGCCTTTGTATAATCAAGATTGCTTTGGAACTATACATATGTGTTTTTTTAAAGCTTAAACGTCAATTTTTTTAAAGTTTCTTAAATTTTAATAAGAAGAAACAAAGAAATAGAAAGTTTAGAAATTAAAAACTGATTGGGGAAAGATTCGAAAATTAAGATAATGGACAATTTGATTAAGAATATATTTGAAATAAGTTTCAATCAGCTGCGTTAAATACTTAAAAATAAATTCTTCATCTTTTGCTGCACAAACATCATTTCCATATTTACCGTAAACTACGAACTCACATTTTAATAAATTGGTTACAGCAAAGCCAAGCTGTATGGGAGATGGGATATATGGGAGATCCCGAATAGAATCTCGAACAAGCTTCTCTTTCGCCAAAATAAGATACTTAATTTCTGCAAGCCTCCACTCAACCCTGAGTGAAGGCTTGCAAAAATTAAGTATCTTATTTTGGCGAAAGAGAAGCTTGTTCGAGATTCTATTCGGAATCTCCCACCCCTGATATAAACACAAGCTAGTCATAAAAAGCACACGATATGCTCTTTTTGCGAATTGCTCTGTGTATTTTCCGTAGTTGGTGTTTTCGTAATCTTTAAAAGTGCTGTTGTATATCGAGACTACTTTTTGTTTCCACTCGGCATTAATGCTTCTAGAGTAAGTATAAATGCCATATTATATACTACCTATTATTCGGACTTCCCTCTCGATCAAACATAAGGTACTTGTTTGAGATATAGTTGATTTACAAACTTTAAGAGCCTATTCGGGGGTCTTTGCTACTTTGGATAAACACATTGCTTTTTTGCTTTGTGATCATGTTTGCTTCTATTATGCGATAATTATCCGATAAACCACTATGGTTAATTACATTTTATACAAGTTATCAACCTTTTTATTTGTTGGTTTTTCCAAATAGATTGACCTAGTTGATGTTTAGCAAGCTCAGAGTAACGCCCATCTGGAAAAATAAAGTTCTTACATGATTTGATATTGAAATTTAAATCGTTTATTAATCACCTTCTAAAAATATACTCATAATCTGAGATTCTTGAGCTTCGGTTACATCGCACTCTAGTTGACAATGTTCTTTGATCGCAACCACGTTAAATTTATTTGTAACATCCCGACGACATTTTCCCCATTTTTGCCGCAACTTTGTGCAACTGATAAGGCTTAGATATGGAAAGCTAAATAGTAACAAAAGGTTAGCTCAGAAAAAATTCATTATATTTGAAATATGTACTTGTAAATATGTATTAGACAAGCAGCAACATGTTTGCATTTTTCGCCACTGCCACCTTCGCACGAACAAATGCAATGCCAATGCTCTTGGGTGTCGCACGCACTGCATACTTAGAGCAACCGCATCTGAATAACACCTCATGGTGTTATTATCTTTTCAATTGAAGGAACAAACCGTACATTTTTTACTATTATAGTGGCATGGTTTTTATTACATCGGAGTGATTAGAGAGAAGTGAACACTGCAGACACTAATTAAAAAAAACTAGCTGCATTTTAGGGAGGGGGGGGGGGAGTACCGAAAAAATTCCAAAATATTGAAAATACCCTATTTGGTGGTTAAGGGCGTAGAATTAAAGAAATAAGGTTAACACTTTTTTTTGGTTTTCTTTCTGTATTTTATTGGTGTATATAAATTGTATTTTGAATATTAACATTTTGTTGGACCGCATTTTCCTTTCATTACGGCTGTACATTATCGCAAACAATTAATTTACTTTTACACCACCATCATCGGACATAAAAGGTGATCTTGAACGAGCAACTTTCAAATGAATTTCATCAAGCTTAGTTAGAAGAAAATTTGATTAAGCTGGTTTGTGAGCACCTAAAACAGTCCAGAAGCCAGAGTTCCTATTAAGAGTTAAACAAAAACGTTTGCAGTGGCCCGCCGGAACACGTTTCTTGGACTCAAGAGATGTGAAATAACGTGTTGATCTCCTATGAATCCAAATTTAAGGTGCTTGTTGGAGATGGTAGAATATTCGCACGGAGAGAACCCGCGAGAGGCTTAGGAAGGAATATCTTTTAAGACCTCAACCGAAAACTGAGGAAGTTATGGTCTGGTGATATTTTTCTGGAGAAGAAACCGGTCACCTATGTTTATATGCAAGCCCTACATAACGGAGTTGAGCCTTCTGTGTTAAAGGTTTTCGGGGAGGCTTGCAAATTTGTTTTCCAAAAGGACAACGCGCCATGCCATATGGCGAAGTTGTGAGTAACTAGTAGATGATAAAATTCAGGTTCAGATAAACATGTAGCTCGTAAAAAAATGAAAAGACGGTCAAACAAAATATAAAGATAAAATTTCTATAAACCAATAAAAAGCAAAAAAAAATTTAAAAAGGGTTTACTCTAGCACCAATCAGTGTATTTTGAACATTTTGGCATTTTTTCGGGGTTTCTCCCTAAATTGGAGGTACATTTTTTTTTTAAATTGGGTCATAAAGGTAGTTAAAATGAAACAAAAGCCAATTGCTTTTAAATGTTTTGTAATTTTGGCAACCAAAATCCCAATTTATAATAAAATATAAAATAGCAACGAACAACAATGTCAACGCTTACATAAATATCACGCGTAAGCAACTTGTAAATTTCTGATAGTATAAAAATATCATGAGGAAATAATTGTAATTGAAAACTTTTTTAGATAAATGCTAAATTAACAAATGTTGTAACATATAATTAGACACCTTTCAAAGTATGTTTTAACGTGTAACATCATGTTAGGAATTTTCATGTGAAAATATTTTAACCCGACACCCGCCAAGCCGTGTGCCGATTTATCTATTCTAGTTTTAAAATAAAAATTATTCTATGATCAGTTGTAAAAGTATTGTAGAAGAAAGAACATTAAAAATAAATCATTTTTTTATATCTCTACGAAACAACTCTGTTAACTGGCGCCGAAACAGTGAGCCGTCACAAAAATTATTTAATAACTGCATTAGTGTTAACTATTCTAAATGATTTAATAATTTAGTGAATTGTGAAGTGAGAATTCAAGCGACCCTATCCCCACGAGAACATAGCAGTGTAAGCCACTATACCCATGAGAACATAGATAGTGATCAACTGAAACTCCAAATATTTCATTAATATTGTGATCGTGTAATTAACGTGATAAATTGCGTACCACGAGTAAGTGATCTGCAAATATAAACGCAGACCACTCAAAGGGAGAAACTACGGCTTATCCAACAAACTAAGCGAGATACAATCGACGGTTTACAAGTGTACTTCGCCGGCTGTACACTATAAATACCTTTGAAGAAACTTCAAATCTTCAAATAAATAAAACAAAGAAAACCCAGGACATGATCCTCATAATAGTAATGTAAGCAAACCAAGTAAATACCAACATAATTAAAATTTTATAAAAAATATAACAAAATACGAAATAATAAACTAAAACGATAGTAATTAATAAAAATAATATAAATAATTAATCATCGAAGTAATAAACGATAAAAATTAACCAAAAAAGGAAATCTAGTGTTAAAGTGAATAATACAGATCCTTCTGTTAACTAAAGATAAAATTAATTAAAAGTGTAAACAATAAAAAAAAAATTTCTCAACAATGGAGTAAATAAAAAATTCTTTAAGAACCTTGGAAGGAGCTGTAAATGCTCTGATGGAGCAAATTAAAAAAATTAACGGAAGATTGGGAAAATTAGAAAATCCGATAGTTCACCAAACAACAAAAACATTGACACCTCCAAAAACGGAACAAGATCTACATGACATCAGCAAATTGCCGGACAGCGTTAAAGAACTTGAACATTTCGATGGCAACCCCACCCAGTACATTTCCTGGGTGCAGAACGTGGAAAATATATTAAGAGATCATGCGCAACAAGCCTTTATATAGAGCTGTACTTCAAAGCATCAGACAAAAAATAAGAGGCAATGCAGATTCAGCGCTTAATTCATATAATATTTTCGATAACGAATGGGTAACAATTAAGAAGTGTTTATCTCTACACTACGCGGACAAAAGAGATTTGCGAACCCTCGAACATCAACTAAGCAATCTCTACCAACAAAACATGAGCTTGGATGAATTCTACGTAAACGTGAACCACCAGTTTTCGCTCATAGTGAACAAAATGAAAAAGGAGGATTACACACCTGAGACTATTAAAGTTTTCATCCCAACTTACCGGAATCGGGCATTAGACGTATTTATCAGAGGTTTGAATGGCGACCTGTCAAGAATGCTAATGATTCAAAGACCACAAACTCTTCCGGAAGCGTACACATCTTGTCTAGAAATACAGAATCTGAACTTCAGGAACATATCAATTCATAAAAGAAATTATAATAATTCTGTAACCGTACGTATAAATCAATTTGCACCAAGACAACCGTACATTCCACAAAGAAATTCTAGAGCGAGGCCACTACAACCACGGAAACTACAGAGAATTAATCACATGGAAACTCAAGAGGAAGTGGAGGATCATTATAACCATCTAGTGGAAGAAAATGTCGAAGAGGGAATAGCTGATGACGATGAGCCATTAGAAGAAAATTCGGAACTAAATTTTATGATGGATGCCTCTCTAGTATACCATGTATAGAATATAAACTTAAAGATGACAGCATACTAAAATTCCTAATCGACGGCCCAACCAACGTTCAATTTAAAATCAGATCAGCAGTAGTAGATATAGGAATCAGCAAAAACATTAGCGGACAATTTTTCAAAAGCTTAGACATCAACAACGTATTTGATTTCTTCGTTTTACCTGGCCTAAAAACATTCGACGGTATTATCGGTGACGATACCTTGAAAGAATTAGGGGCAATTATTGATCGCGAGAACAACACATTAATGATATCACCGAACATCAAAATTCCACTCTACGAAAAAAGATCACATCAGGTCAACAATATTGAAATTCGCGACAATCATCTGTTACTGAACACGAAGCAAAAACTCCAAACCATTGTTTCAACATTTCATGCAATTTTCGGACCTGTTAATAATAAGGAAACAATCAGCACTGAAGTAAGAGCCGAAATTAAAACAAAGACCGAAGGACCAATCTACACGAAGTCATACCCGTATCCATACCACATGAGGCAGGAAGTGGAAAAACAAATTGGCCAACTCCTAGCGGACGGAATAATTAGACCTTCTAAAAGCCCATACAATTCACCGATTTGGATCGTTGAAAAGAAAATGGATGCGTCACAGACAAAAAAATATAGGATGGTGATTGACTTCAAAAGATTGAATGCAGTAACAACAGCGGACACATATCCAATTCCTGATATAAGCAATACAATCGCAAATCTTGGGAATTCGAAATTTTTTACTACCATCGATTTAACGTCAGGATTCCATCAGATAAAGATGAAGGAAGCCGATATACCCAAGACCTTGTTCTCAACAATGAACGGCAAATACGAGTTTTTAAGGCTCCCATTTGGTTTTAAGAACGCGCTCGCTATCTTTCAAAGAATGATAGATGACGTCCTAAAAGAATTTATCGGCGAGATATGTTACGTCTATATAAACGATATAATAGTATTCGGAGGGAGAACTGAGGAAGAACATCTAACAAACATCAGCAAAGTTTTTTCAAAATTAGAAACTTACGGGTTAATCTGGATAAGACAGAATTCTTAAAAACAAAAACCGAATTTCTCGGATACCTAATCACGGATAGAGGTATCAAACCGAACCCAAAGAAAATCTCCGCTATTCGAAGCAACAAGAAACTCGACAACTTTAAGGATTTAAAATCATTTCTAGTATTGGCATCGTACTATAGACGCTTCATTCGAGAATTCGCCAAAATAGTGAAACCATTGATTAATCTGACAAGGGGGGAAACGCTCAAATCAGGGCAACCCAGTCAAAGAAAATTTAGATCAATATGAACGAGAAGGAACTTGAAGCATTTCGAAATATCAAGGAGCTACTATCGTCCTCGGAAATACTCATTTTCCTGGACTTCAACAAACCATTTATACTCACTACCGATGCATCATCATTTGCAATCGGCGCGGTGTTATCACAAGGTGAAGTCGGCAAAGATAGGCCGATAACCTACATCTCCAGATCCTTAAACCAAACTGAGGAGAATTATGCGGCCAATGAGAAGGAAATGCTGGCCATCATCTGGGCATTGGATAATCTTCGAAATTACTTATACGGGGCAAAAAAAAAATCAAAATTCTGACAGATCATCAACCTTTAACATTTACACTGGGCAACAGAAGTAATAATGCTAAGCTGAAAAGGTGGAAAGCTCGATTAGAAGAATACAATTACGAAACCTGGATGCACTAATAAGGTCGCTGATGCCTTATCGAGACTGGAACTGGCGGCTAACACATTCACAACCGGAACAGTACACAGCGCGGAAGAAGATTCCACAGAATTAATTCAATATTGCGATGCACCAATTAATGTATTCAGAAACTAACTCATAATTAATTAAAAAAGGCAAAAATATGTATGCCTACGAAGAACCTTATCCAGCCTACAGCAGACATCACATCAGTCTACCAGAAATAACAGAAGAAAGGCTGGTAAAAGTTCTACGGGAAAGATTGAATACATCCATTATTAACGGAATAAAAATTTCCGAGGAATACATTCAAATCATGCAAGAAGTTTATAAAGAATGTTTCTCCAGATATAAATAAAATCCATATATCTAGAAACCATCTAAAAAGTAAAAAACAAATTTTGGAAAGTTACTATTTTCCTCACATGGCCAGCTTAATCAAAAAATACACACAAAGTTGTGACAATTGCAATATCAATAGGTATGACAGGCATCCAAGCCAGGTGGAACTTCAGAAAACCCCGATACCAAATTTTCAAAATTCGCAAAATTTTTCCTTATCAAAAGCAAGTCAATTCCACACATTCGAGACAAGATCATCAAGGCACTGCACTACTTCACGGTACCAAGGCTAATGGTAATGGACAACGAGCGAAGCTTAGTGAGCCCAATCATCGCGGACTACCTAAAAACCTAGGGAGTCGAGATCTACTCAACATCTTCTCAACGAAGTGAAGTAAATGGCATCATCGGAAAAGTCATTCAACAAAAACCTAGCGACATATTTTTGGGCAGAACGCAACGGATCAACTATCAGAACCTAGCAGACTTCAAAAATAAAGTGAATGAGGATGTGCTAGAAAGGCTAAAAAAATCTCAAGAGACAAAAATAACGAGGGAAAATTTAAATCGAACTAAACCAAAATCATATGAGCTCGGCGATACAATCTACAATCGCCAACAAACAAATCAAAGCAGAAGATAAACCAAAATTCCGAAAGGAAACTGTGGCGAAAGATGACAATGTCACAGTTACCACAGCACTTGGCTTGTTACTTACAGCACTTGGCTTTTGGGTCAGTCAATGTCAATGAGCGTCTAAGAGTGCAATACCCCATTAGTAACATTGAAGCAAGGAAATGGGAAAATCATCAGTGGGAATTTCAAACTAATTCATATCATCAATTTGGGAAACTACGAAAAACTAATTGATCGAATTACATCAACGATCAACAAAATGCATCAAGAAAGCAAACTTCGACTTCAGTTGGTCCATTAAATAAATCAAATAGGGCAATTTATTTCGGAACTCAAAGGACGGAATCGGGAGCGCATAGAAGTGGTTCGCGGGATCGCCAGATGCCACAGATTGGGATCAGATCGTTAAAAGTCAAAATCAAATTATCACTAATAACAACCAACAGTATAAAATTAACAAAGCCTTAATGGACACAACAAACAAAATGCTCATCGAATTCAATAAGATTATGGACCATGTAAATGATGACCCAGAAGATAAGCTGCAACAAATTCTATTCAATCGACTCCTTATTATCAAAGAGGAAATAAAAGAGAGAGTTAGAGCAGCGCAACCAGCAAAAGCAAAAATCATCAACACTAATTTATTGGACCAGATGGAAATCAAGAATTCCATAATTCTCTACGTTGTAGCAATACCCAAAGCAAGTAAATAAGGCTACAACCACGACATCATAAGATCAACAATAGACAAAGATAAACAGGTATGCCTAGAATTCAACGAAGTACTACTTAACCAGAACCAGTTATTTGGAATTGCTCGGAAATGCAACCTTTTCCATGAGACAACCATTTGCGAATTGAATTGCCTAAAAGAACTAAAGGAAGATCATTGCATTAACCAGCTAATAAGGGGTGCCAACGCTAACTGCGAATTCCAATTCAACAAAAATCAAATCATCGAAAGATTGAACGAAAACATAGTATTTTTAAGCAACTTCAACGGAAATGTTGCCTATAACAACACTAGCAAATATTTGAAAGGAAGTTTTCTGTTACAATACAACAACGAAACAATAAAAATTAATGACGCAACATTTACCAACAAAGAAGAAAAAACATTCCAAATCCTGCCATCGGTATTACGAACAAATATCACATTGAAGGGCATCAAAATTGGGATTCGGGATACCTGCACAACTTGTATATGGAAAACGTCGAACAGCTACAGGAAATATTTAACGACAACAAAGAAGCAACAATAATCGATTTTGGTATTATTTTTGTCATGTGCTGTTCAATCTTCATGGTCTTCGTCAACAAAGTAAGGGTCAAACGCCAAAGACGGATGCTGCAAATTCAACAAGATGAAAATTGTAATAGAGTACCACGGATTCAACTTCAACCTATCAGCTTAAATTTATGACCCACGGGACGTGGATCGTTAAGGAGGGAGGAGTTAGCAACGAACAACAATGTCAACGCTTACATAAATATCACGCGTAAGCAAGCAACTTGTAAATTCCTGATAGTATAAAAATATCATGAAAAAATAATTGTAATTGAAAACTTTTTTAGATAAATGCTAAATTAACAAATGTTGTAACATATAATTAGACACCTTTTAAATTATGTTTTAACGTGTAAAATCATGTTAGGAATTTTCATGTGAAAATATTTGAACTCGACACCCGCCAAGCCGTGTGCCGATTTTTCTATTCTAGTTTTTAAATAAAAAATATTCTATGATCAGTTGTAAAAGTATTGTAGAAGAAAGAACATTAAAAATAAATCATTTTTTATATCTCTACGAAACAACTCTGTTAACTTATATTTGACCAATTTTTTTGCACACCACTATTTGTATAAGTTATTTTTATATGAAGGCCTCCAAAAGAGATGAAAACTGCTAATTCGACTTGGCATCATAATTAAATAATATATCCTTCCATCCATGTCCACCACTCAATTTCTGTTATAAATAAATATTATTAAATGAGTAGCAGTTTCTGATTACACAGCTCTACCTAACCGTATCTATAAATTTATACAAACAAAGAATAAACCCAAATTGACATTATTTTATTCTATTAATTATACTTCAGAGTTGATTCCGCACGAATTTTAAATAATAATAAAAATCTAGAAATCTATATTCAAAAATAATTGCACAAATAAAAATCGTAAACCACGTCTTCATTAATATGTAGGCTGAATAAAATGGCTGAATTTATGTGATATAACCTTACAAAAAAAAAAAATGGAAAATAAATTATACAGCTACACAATTTTATTTTAAAAAAAAAATGTAATAAATAATTCCATAAAATTGCAAACAAATAATTTTTTTTATTAATAACAAATGTCATAATTTAATTTTGTTTTATTGTTTTTTTTTTCATTTTAATAACACAGGATGAAAAAAATCAACTGCTTATAACAAATATTTGGTTGAAATTGGTGAGTTGTTCAAATTAATTTAAAAAAATTATCCATTTGTTAATTAAATATTTTTTGCGTATATAATTATAGGAATGGAATGATATGAATTTACGATGGAATACATCAGAATATGGAGGTGTTAAGGATTTGAGAATACCCCCGCATAGAATATGGAAACCTGATGTTTTGATGTATAATAGGTAAGAATTTTGCGATGCTAATGTCACCCTATTTTCATATAATGTATGTACATATGTGTACATATTGTTTGTTGATATTTATTATTCTTTGCATAATATAGTGCGGATGAAGGTTTCGATGGAACATATCCAACAAATGTAGTTGTACGTAATAATGGTTCCTGCCTTTATGTGCCACCTGGAATTTTTAAATCAACATGTAAAATTGATATCACATGGTTTCCATTTGATGATCAACGATGTGAAATGAAATTTGGTAGTTGGACATATGATGGATTTCAAGTAAGTAAAAATCACATAATCCGATTATATATACACATACCATATATATGAACATTTACACTTTACGTTTTGTTTTTGTTTTATGTGCATTTACATAAATTTAAAGTACCTTCCATTAGGAATTTCAAAACATACGAAAATTTACAAAACCGTTTTAATCAATTTTGATAAGGTGACATTGTTTGAAAAGCTTTTAGGAAAATTTGTATACCTACATTTACACTAAATCATATTTTTCGTAACTAAATGGAAAATACATTATTACATACAGCAGCAATTTAACATAAAAAACAAAACAAAAAAAAATATTTTTATGTTACAAGACATGTTGTTATAGTTAAAATCCTTTGAATTTGACATTTTCACAGTATGTATTGAAATTTGATTGAGTTCAATTTAAACTGTTGTCAATTTTATGTTAGATTTGTATTTTCGTTTGATGTTTTATGTTGACAGCATATTATACATTTCGAAAACAAAATGTTTTCACCAATATTTATTATCATGTTTTGTAGAGAAATATATACAATCAGATTAAACAAAATTAGTTTTGCTACTTATCGTGATATTTTGAAATGTACGTAACATTTTGAGACCTACATCTATCTTTTCACAATAAGTTTACTTAATCCTTATTAATTTAACCTAGTTTTGTGTATATTGTTTCGTAGTTCCTTATAAATAGAGATTCATTTTAGTCTTCGGCGAGTGCTCCCTCGAAAAATCATTAGGCAAATTAAAAGTGAACTACTTATGAACATAACCGATTTACAACGGATACCTAAATAAAAGCGTTTTACAATTTTTAGTAACTGTATTTCAGTTCTTTATTTAAATGGCTATTACCAGAGCACCCTGTATTTTATAGAGCCATAATCAAAAAATCTAAACTTTTATAAGATAATTAGAAACGAGGAAAAAACGGAACTTTTCATAGTAAAACACACAAAACATATGGGAAATCACTTTTTTTCCTAAGACAAATTTTTAAATGAAAACGTTACAAATTCTTAATTATGATTTCTGAAATACTTTCATAAAGGTTTGATTTTCAACATATATGAATGTCGTTGAAGTAAATCGTTTTCATTTTCTTGTAATAATTGATTTATTTAAACCTAAATTATAAAAAAATTTCATAGCAACAGCATTCTGGTCAAATTAAAATAAAAGCTTACTACGATTCGTTTGATCATTAAGTCAATATACATTACATAGATGGCAGTGATGGCCGTAAAAATAAGGAAAAATCGTACCAAAAATGGCCACCTGGGGATATTTCAAGTTCAAAAATGGTAGGAAAAGCAAAACAAATTCAGAAAATATAGGAACGTGTGATAGTTGTGCGATTAAATAATTTTTTTCCGTATTTTTCTGTAACCATTTAGACATCTTACGTACACTAGTAAAACTAAAGATAAATTTAGCAAGTATTATTTTAATTTGTCAGAGCCAACTTTGATGTAGTTTTCAAAATGCAAGTTCGAAAAAATATATTTTAGAAATAATTTAAAATTAATATTTCTGCAATTAATATTTACTTAATACCAATATAGCCTTCTTGTATATTGTTCTTAAAGATATGTAGAAAACTTTTATATAAACATTTTATAATATTTTTGCTTTTTTCATTGAAAAATTTGAAGCTAAAAAACACCATTTTTACTATGGATTCCTATGGAAATCAAAGAAAAGTTATACCACTAAAAAGCTTCTAAAAAATACGTCATTAAGATTATGGCTCTATACTCTAGAAGGCTCTGCTATTACCAGAGCCTTCTAGAGTATAGAGCCATAATCATAATGACGTGTTTTTTAGAAGCTTTTTTAGTGGTATAACTTTTCCCTGATTTCCATAGCAATTCATAGTAAAAAATTAAGGTGTGCCCAACAGACGACTTTCTTTTACGAACGGAGAATTTTGAGAAATGTTATTTTTTTTTTATAATTTTTTAATTTATTTAATTTTTGGAAACATTTTGTATTAAGTAGTTTTTTGTAAACCTTATACTTTTTAAGATATTTGGAAAATAAATTTTCCGGGCCACGGGGATGGCCACTTCCGATTAGTCGATTTGGAGTAAAATTCACTGGGATGATTAGTTAAATCATATGGGCTCTTGAGAGGACACAGACTGGCAGACTGACAGACCGCGACCTTAGAATGACAAGGTTCCAAGTGCTCTCCGCATTGTTTTGAGTAAATCGATGTTAAACTTTTAAAAGTTTATAACTATTTTGTATATTGGTCTATGGAAATGATTTTTTGTCCATTTCCCTATGATTACATAGTCTATAAGATATTTCAATTTGAGAAGTCTGACCTTTCAATCCGACAAGTTACAGCTCTTGATTTTTTGCAATTAGAACCTTGTCATACCGAAAACGCGATATATTTTTACAAACCTGGTTCTAAGGGATCTTAGAACCTTGTCATTTAAAATTAAACCAAAATATTTTACAAACAAATTCATAATTACAAAATTAAATTGTATTTCAGTATTATAAAATAAGGCTTCTATCACAAAGATCGATCTTCTTCACATCGATAAAAATATAAACAGGTAATAAAACATAAAAAAAAAAATAAAAAATATAAAATTAAAGTGTCGATTGATTCCATTATTATAATATGTATATACACGATTTTCACTTTTATATTTTAAAATTTACTATATAAATTTTGCATCTTGCGGAGGCATAAACTTTAGCATTTGCTTCAAGTCGTTTAGCTTTTGCATTGATAAGGTTGGTTTGGTGGTTACAGTCGTTGATCTAGTAAGAAAAACGGAAATTCCTTCATCTTGTTGTGTCTTGCGTTTGGTACGCTCGGGTAACCTTATATTTGCCGTTATGAAATCATTGTCATCATGAGATAATTTATACTGAACTTCAGGTAAAATTCTTGCAAATTTTAACACACTCACCTTGGAAAATGGCACTTCTTTGTAATTAAAGCACTTAGAAGCTGCACTGTAGTCGTTAAAATCAATAGCTTTCATTTGGATGATTTTATATGGTTGTTTCCAATTGACTATAGCTTCAATAGACGGATTAGGCCGATCGGAGAATATATTTCGGTTTTTCTCAACTCTTTCTCTATACATGAGTGTACATGATCAATTTCCTGGGTACACGAATGACCAGGTACTGAAAATTTCATTAATACATCGTTCATTTCCGGATTGTCTTCCAAAAACTCCATGATACATTTTGATATATGAGAATTTCGGTTTTGTGGCACACATGAATCACTCCACAATATTAAATTCGCCAAAACATTTTCATTTATGATAGTCTCTAATATTTTCTTCATTGCGCTGGCAATGTCGTTTCCAGCTCTACCGGACATGGATTCGTTCCATATTGCGCAGTAAACTTGATTGGTTAGTTATAATTTCGCTATTAGGTTGTACACAGTTAATTTGCGTCTGTAAAAAAATGAACTTATTTCAGCCCTAGGTAGAGTGATAACGTTGTAAATCAAAGCTAAGTATTGGTATATCACCCCTTTTGTCTGCATCTCTCTCTCTAAAATATGATTATCATATTCAATTTTTTGGTTTTCGTTTATCGGCAAATTATATTTTACAAGATTGTTATGAGCCTCACATAAATCACAGCGGTCACTTTTAGGAATATGGAATCCAATATTAAACTCCGTATTAAATATGCGACGATATGTTGATTCTTTAGCGGGCTGTGTGTTTTCTTTCTTGCATAGTTCTTCGTATAGTCCATACATTTTAGAAACATTGAAACTCGACTCCAAATATTTTCTTTGTTTATCCTGTCGACAATAGTAGGAATCGACAGCCGGAAATGAATTGATATCTTCAATAATCTTTTCTTTTGTTCCAGTATCCAATAGTCTACTACTTCCACTGAATTTACCTCTTCCATCCGGTTTGGCCGAGTTAGCGTTGGTCTTGTTGATATGTGCATTATATACCATCTTTTGTGAAATGTCCAAAATTTTTAAGAAAAAAGACTTGCATACCCGAACTTTTTCATTTTTGATTGTGAGATAATACAAAAATGAAAAAAATTTTCTTGATGGGCCCGCCTCATTTGTCCGTTTTTTTCTGCTACACAAAACTCTCTCGGACTGTTGGAGTAAAAATTGCATTTTCTCATTTTGTTGTAAGGTGTAAAAGGATGAAAATATAATATTTCGTTCGTCACTTGTGAAGTTTGCATTGCATCTAAATGGATACTTCGAGCAGCCAGAAAGTTCTTTCACTTGTTTGCTAGGAACCGATTTTCCCCTTCGACTGGTATAGGGTTTACCACTTTGACATAACCGTTTTCTCTCGCTGCATTTCCATTTCAATGGATTCCTTATTCGCTTCCACACGTCTTTCTTAATTACAGAGGAACTTTCAATATCATGTTGTAATGGATGTAAGATGTCGTTCTGAATATCAATGCATAATGTTTCTGCTTCACTTTACGAGGAACTTTGTTCGGAAGTCGAATCCGGCTTAAATAGTGGGTCATCGAACGAATCGGCAGAAAAATCAGATTGGTCTGATTTGCTATCAGTTTCAGACTGACTTTGATTATCTATGAGATCTAATTTATATAGTTAAAGAAATACCGTAAATAAAATTTATTTTATGCTCACCCATACTTTCAAAATGTGGTTGAAGCCGTTTTCCGTCCGTGTTTTATTGTGCATCATTTCGTTTGATGAAAGGCAAAATAGTATCCTGTGAACGTATATTTTCGTCAACAATGTCTCTTTCTATTGGCGAAACTAAGAAAACTATCCAGGTTTTTATATTACGGAACTGAGATTTGGAGGTTCTCAAGAAATATTTCTCGAAAGTTTCTTTTGAAAATTAAGAAAAAAATACAAATTTAAAGAATAAATTTTAGAAATTAAACCAAATTTTGAGTAATATGGAAACACTGTGACACGTGTTGCATTACATCGCTAATGAATTGTGATCCATTATCAGATATCATTCTCCTCGGCAGTCCATACCTCATAAAAATGTCATTAATCAAAACCTTGGCACATGCCTCTGCTGTTGCAACACAAAGCGAAAACATCTCAACCCATCGACTTGCAGTATCTTCTATAATCAATATCCACTTATATCCCTCCGCGGTAGTCGGGAGTGGGCCAAATAAATCGATCGCTAGAACCTCAAATCGTTGCTGCATAACTGGCGTTTTGAGTAATCCACTTGGTTTTAGGTTACTGGGTTTAAATTTTTGGCACTCATTGCAATATCTGACATATTCAGCGATATATTTTCGCATTCCTTTCCAGTGATATTTAGAGCGAATTTTATTTATGGTACGTTCCACACCATAATGACCTGCGGTTGGACTATCATGATAAATCTTTAGAACATGTTCCCGCAAAACAGCCGGTATTACCAATTGCGCATCCTCTGTCTCTTGATCCGGAGCATATCGAAACAAGATACCTGATTCCATTAAATACCCACGTCCTGTCCAGTTTTCTTTATCGGGATGATCCAGCTGCTCAAAACAAGTTATAATCTTCTCCAATTCGTCTTCTTCTAACTGAAGTTTCCTTATATCCTTAGTAGCATAAGTTGGAAAGTTAATTTGAAATGAACTTATTTCGCAATCTTGTTTATTCTCATCATATGCTGGTCTAGACAAAGTGTCTGCTACCAGATTAGCTTTACCAGGCGTATACATATATAAATTTTAAATTAAATCCTTGGATGAGCAACACCCATCGCGCAAGGCGACCAGATGGTGACTTTAAGGTCATTAGCCATTTGAGTGGTTGATGATCGGTTCCGATTGTTACTTCTGTCTTATCAATATAACCCCTAAATTTGTTTAAAGCCTCCACAACTGCTAACGCTTTTCGTTCTGTTGTACTATAATTTTTCTCAGCGGGCAGTAATAGACGACTGGCATACTCAATTAGGCGTTCATTCACATCCTCCCCCTGGAGTAACACAGCACCGACGGCGTAGTTACTGGCATCGGTTCGTAAAATATATGGTTTAGTTTCATCTGCCTGCTGAAGGATGGGCGCGTTTATTAACAACCGTTTTAACGAATCGAAAGCTCGCTGATGGGCATTATTCCGTGCCCATACCGATTTTTTTTTTGTTAAGTCGCTCAAAGGTTGTGATACTTCGGAAAATCCTGGAACGAACTTCCTATACCAAGAACACGTCTGCAAAAAAGACTTCACTTCCCTTATACATTCCGTGGCACGTCGCGCTCTGAAATTGCGGAAATCTTATCGGGGTCAGTGCTAATACATTCGCCATTTATAACATGACCGAGAAACCTAATACTCTCTCGATAGAAAAAACATTTTTCGCGGTTAGCTCGTAATTTAAACTGCATCAAACGATTTAAAACTTTCTCCAAATCAGACAAATGTTGTTGAAAGGACTCTGAAAGAATGACTATATCATCCAGATATGCCAAATTTGTGACCTCTGGTATTCCCGACTTAAATCTATCGACCATCCGCTGGAATATCGCGGGCGCATTTTTCAACCCGAAACTCATTCGCTTAAACCGATACAACCCAAACACAACATATAAAAGCGGTTTTATCACGATCCGAAAAGCGAACTGGAGCTTGCCAATACCCACACCGCAAATCAATCGTCGACATAAAAAGAGTTTTCTTAGCCAAATGCAAGAGTTCGTCAATCCTTGGCATTGGGTACTTATCTGATGTCGTTATGGCATATTGGCCGCCTATAATCTACACAAAATCGATAAGAAGCATTAGGTTTTTTCACAAGTACCACCGGAGACGCCCAATGTGACTCACATTCCTCTATTATCTCATCTTTTAACTTTTTGCCTAACTCTTGGCGTATAATGTTGCGTTTCTCCAAAGACATTTTATAGGCAGGACCAAAAACAGGAATGTGATCACTAGTATCTATACAGTGCTCCGCACATGTAGTAGGAACTCCCCCTAGCGAAAAAACGGTTTCATTTTGTTCAAGAAATTTATTTATTTCTCCCCGTTGTAAATCGGTAAGAAAACATCCCTCGTCAGCCCTGAGCACATTTAAAGAAGATATATCAGTAGATAGTTTCTGATTGGTATTTTCGAATTTCAAACTAAATTCTGTTTCTGAATCATGAAACTTCCATTGGTTTTTTGCGAAATCTATTATGATTCGGGAATTTTTAATAAAATCTATCCCCAGAAGTGTCTTAGCATTGTCGGCGCCTGGCAAAACAATAAAAGTGGTAGGAATTATCCGACCCTCTAACACAACATCAGTTTTCGTAAATAATATTTGTTGCTGTTTCTGTATCCCATCCGCCAAAACAATATTTAAATCCTGAGATTCGAAAGTAGCACCCTTATTTAGCAAAATTTTATAAAGCGAAAGAGACGCAATACTCAATTTTGCAGCGGTGTCGATTATACCACATCCATTTGAACCTAATATAGAAATATTCAACACCGGCCTTGGCTTAGGACTTAAAGTAGTTCCCAAAATATTATATTCTGAGATTAAACAACTCAAGGAAACTGAATCAAATTCAGCAGCTAACGGATTATAGAAATCCACAGTTGAAGCGCTAAAAGCCGCGGGAGGTGATTTATTAGAACTAAAACTTGACGAACTGCATTTTGGACATGTACTTCGCACATATCCCGGTGTACCACAACCATAACAACTATAAGTAGATTTAGTTGGCTCCTGAGCCGAATTTCCTAATTTTTCAGTTTTACTCTTATTGAAACTTTTCGAATCTTTAGGCTTCTTTCGACATTCCTCAATTACATGACCTTTCTTTTTACAATATTTGCAGAAAGTCTCCAAACCAACATTTTGAACCTTTCTTTTAGTTGATTTTCATCTTCATAAAATTCTTCCTCTATTCGAGCCAATTTTATTAATTCATCAAATTTTGTAAATGACTCTCGTTTAATTCTTGAGCGTATACGCTTTGACAACAATCCATACACCATATCCAACAGTACGGTTTCTGTCAACGATTCAGGGGGTAATTGTGAAAACAATGCGCGTACATTACAAATGAAGAGATCCGTTTTCATTGTTTCCGCCTGAACGTTTGAAAATATTTCGCGGTAAATCTTATATGGGGCTTTCTTCCGACCAAAAACAGACAATAATAACTCCAGAGCATCATCAAATGATGCTACGGTACCCTTCACTCCATACCACCATTTTGCAGCGGTGCCCTTAAGTAACATCGGCAAACCCATTAAAGCATTCCCCTCCGAAATATGCTTACAGTCCTTATAAATTTTTATTGCATCTATAAATGCTTCGACACTAACTGATTTTTCACCATTGAACCGGGACGTACACTTTGCAAAATTACCTGCATTCATTTGCATATTTTAAGGCTTATTGTTCCATCATTATTTTGTTCATTACCATGTTCAATAATTTCCGAAACTGGTCATCAGTCATTACAACATTATTTGTCGCCATTTTTGTCTGATTTCTCGTAACACTTCTCGATTTTTTTCGGAGTGCTTTCGGCTTGATCCTTCGGAATTTTCGAAACCGGATATGTGTCTTTCTTCGGCATTAAATCACTAACATAAAAAAAAATTGGCGCGATTGATGTGTTGCGCGAATGTGAATTATCTGAGAACCCTATAAACTGATAAAAATTCAATAAATAATTTACTCGGAATTTTCCCCCTAAGCAAAATTATCTATTACAATAAAATCCTTTCTCTGTTCGGAAAGTGAAACCCTAAACACAAATAATTAAACCAAAATCAAATATGTCTGCTCGGAAAATCTAACCCTAAACAGAAAATATGCTCCAACCTTTGACCGACGTAACAGCGTACCACTTATTTATAACTTTGTTTATTTTTCCCGACTTAGTATTATTCTCTCGTGAATCTAAACTCTTAAATGCCGCCTTCCACACACAAAATTCACCAAACCATACCTATAACGACGACTCCTATGCACAACTACCGCTGATTAAATTATATTCGACGCCCCACGTTGGGCGCCATTTTGTAGTCGTCTCTTATTTTTTAAAAATGTGATGTTTGCTTTTTGGTCGTCTTCACGATTTATGCATTTGATGGTTAGAAGGGTAATTTACTCGACAAATTTCGTTACACCAAACGATTTAAAATAAAAGTTCAATTTTATTGTAAACTATAAACTATAAATTATTTCTTCTTTTATTTATAATAATTCAGACTCGTGTGTTCGTCTCGGTAACTAAAATTGACTGACTCGTTATATTTATACAAAACAAAAGAAAGAGAAACGAGACAACACGAGTATTTTACATACAGGGTAGGTACAATAGTACTAAATACAGCACCGCCTTGATCAACGGTTTTCTGTTTTGCTACAAGGTAAAACATTGCAGTAAGCTCATTTTTAAATGAAATATATTTTTTACATAGTAAGGTGTCATTGATTTTGTCGTGCTGTTTTTAATAAAGCCATAAAATACATTTAAATGGCTTGAAAAAATATAGTTGACTTTTCAAAGGTTATAAAATGGGAAAAACGCGCTAACTTATATTATTGTTATAATATCGCACCATAGATGTCTCTTTAACAACTTTTTGATATAAACACTTTTGTAAAATTTAATGTTATAATTTATTTTAGATTAAAGAATTTATGTTATAACAAAATTAATATTATATTCCACACTGAAATCAAAAATTAGTACAACAGTAAATAATTAAATTAATGTAAATAAATTTATATTACATTAAACAACAATAACAAAAATGTGTATATTGATTTTCAAAAAGCATACATTCGGGCGAATTTATTATACAAGGAAATTCATTTAATAAATCAAATATTTGAACTTAATGGTAAATTAAAAAAAGAAATCCTAACACACAAAATTTATCAAGATTTAGAGTATTTGGGCTTTCACAAAGCCAATCCCCTTAAACCTAATAATGGCTTATAACCCTTGCACTTTTATTTTAAGAAACATTTAGAATAAATTTTATTTATTTATATTTTTAAAATTTATAATTTATTTTATCCTTTTAATTTTTTATAATTTTTAACATTTAAAATATTTTTGCACCACCATTTTATGTTGATTAATACCGTGCGAAGAGCGCACGTGCGTGCGACGTAAAATCCTAGATAAGACTAATTTTTGATTTTTTGAAAAATTAAGTTTTTAATTTTATTTTGTTGTTCGTTTGTGTTGTACAGGTACTCAATGTGCGGCGAGCTTGTTTTTGCGCTGCAAAATTTGTAGTGGTGCATTGGGTAAACCGCTACAGGCTCAAAGCGTTAACCTATTAATCGACACCGTTTGTCAGTATCCAGTCCCAGCTTAGGTCTAGGTTACAGTGCGTAGTCTATTTCTTTTAAAAGTTCAATTATAGATTTCGTCTTTTCTGTTTAGTAAGTCTAATAGTGAAAATTGTCTAAGAGCATCGTATTTATTTCTGATTTCTTCCTATTTTATACAGTTGCTGATTATGTGTGTGTAGACCACAGTAGTCACAATTTTGGTCATCTTCCGTGCCATATTAAATTTAATTTTTTTGGCAAAAGGGTGTCCTGTTCTTAGTCTGGAAATTAATGATATGTCTACAGAGTTTAACTTAGAGTTTGAGAACCATAGTTCTCTGGGAATAGAGTTGACTAAATTTGTATAAAAGGTGCCTTTGTTATTTATTACGTTACAATATTGGATTTCCCATTCTTTGTGTATTATATCCGTTATTCTCTTATTGATGCCTCTTATGATGGGTCAATTATTATATTTGTGATTTGGGTTTAGGAGAGCTTTTTTCGCGAGGTCATCTGCTTTGTAGTTACCTTTTATGTTTATGAGGCCTGGGATCCATTTTATTGTTATTGTTTTGTTGTTACCCAATGAACCATACCCAATGAAGTCTAATAATTGGTTTTCGTAGTAGTATTCTGCGCTATTGATGTCTGTATTATTTTCTAGTTTAATTGAAAGTTTTGTGTTCGAGTAGGGCATGTATATCCCAATCCCCGCCATGTTATCTTTGATGGACCCATCGGTGTAAATGTGGTCCCACTCTTTGTATTTATCCATTGATTCGTTTGTTAGCAGTTTCATTGTAGCTTTGTTAAGTGTTTTTTATGTTTGAAAGACCTTTAATTTTTGTTTCGATTGCAATGTTAATTGGGTTCTGTATTCCTTAACTACCTAACTTCCAATGTTGGGTTCTGTATTCCTTATATTGGTAGGTATTATGTCTTTGTGAATTGGAGTGTTGATTATAGATTGTTTAATTTAGCCGTGGATGAGTTATTCTTGATATCTGCGCCAATTGATGTGTTTTTGAATAGTTGTTTGGCAATGTATTTGAGTGTTCTAAATTTGATGTTTAGTTCGTTTGACGTTTCCATGGATTTCGCTTCAATTATTGTTAATAACTAATTTGAAACTAAATTTGAACTATTGTTTATATTGTTCGTTATAATGAAAGCGAATTCTACTTTAGGTTTTATTAGGGTTTTATAAACTCCTAGCAAAATTTGAGGGTAGGTACCCCCATCCTTGTGCGAAAGTGATTTAATAATGTTTGGAATATGTTGAGATTCATTTTTTATATTAATATAATGCTTGTGAAGATTTAGATTGTTGGAGATAGTTATTCCTAGAATTTTGGAAAAGGTATTTTCTTCGATTGGTGAATTTTCAATTTTTACCATTATTTTATTTTTATTGTTTTTGTTTGTGAATAGTCTCATAAAATGAGTTTTGTCCTTATTCATTTTTAGTTTTAGTTTGGATAACATTTCTTGAAGTTTTATAGTTAATATGTTTATATTGGATTGTAGTTTCTCGAAGTTGCCACCACGTTGCCATAACGATGCATATGTCATCAGCAATTTGATATACTTTTGCGTTTGAGCAGCTAATTGTATGAATAGAACCGTGTGAATATATGTTAAAAAATGTTGGGGTTAAGCAGCTTCCTTGGGGTACACCGGCGTTTGTAGTATGATCGTTATCAGTGGTGGTTGTAGTGTAAATTTGTCTGTTCGTTAGAAATAGGTAAGTCCAATTTATTAATAGTTATCGAATGCTTTACATATGTCCATATTTAGCAAAATTGATTTTTCACTCTTTGATTTATTTTGATTAATATGAGTGAACAATTCCGTCATATAGTCGCTGATACTTTTATTCTTTCTGAAATCAAAATTTATGTTGTTCAATAAATTATTTTTATTTATGTGGATGTTTATTCTCTTGAGTAGAAGTTTGCTAAACATTTTTGAGACTGTTGGAAGAAGGCAGATGGGTCTTTAATTCTTTATATCTCTGTTGTTAAGGACTACTAGCTTTCATCCACCTTTCTGGAAAAGTTTGTTGGTTCAGCATTTTATTGAAGTGTTGAGTTAAAATTTTTAAAAAGTCATTGTTGAGAATATGTTTTTTATTATTTTGTAGCTGAATAGGTCAACACCTGAAGCAGAATTACATGAGCTTGAGATGATTTCCTTGACCAAATAGGTTGGAACTCTTCCGTATTTGGAGGAATTTTTTATTTGTTGAAAGGAAGAATTATTGGTTCTATTGTCCTCGGGAAATTTAAATTTAAAAATTTTTCTGCTATGAAACTGTCTTCTAGTATTGCGAATCTTGATTGTGTTTTATTTTTACCACGCTTATATTAGCTCACTCTGTGTATCTGTTTGTATCGTCAAAAATTATGGGAATATATTCCTTATACTCTCTGGTATCGTCAAATTTTGTAATCAATTTTTCAACCACTTGCGATAGTCCAATTGAGCTGAAATTTTGCATGCCTGCTTAACTCCGATGACAATACAAGATTCTAACATTTTTGGACATTAAATTTTTTTTACTATTTAAAAAAATTGCGAATTCTTAAAGAAAAGTATTAGAACATTTCAACAAAATCGTGGTGAATATAAAATAAATGAAGGTTCCAGTCTTTGCTAAGCTGGTTAAACTTTTCTCTACTAGATCACACTACCGTTACACGAACGATCATTTTAACTTAGCTATATCACAAAACACAAAAGTATAAGAAGAATTAAACCAAAGTAAAATTATAAGCCAGCGCGGAGCTAGCGCCACTCTTTGAATATTATTTTTTGGTACTAACATTAGGTGTCTAGTAACGGAAACAAATTCATTTACATATGATATGAAATTTTGTATTTTAAATGGAATATATATTCCCTTCACTGTAAAGCATATTCTCAATTTCTCATGTATTTTTCATTCGTTTTCACTTCGTTTTTGTATTTTCGTAATTATGTGCACAAATAACCAAAACCAACACTAATGTAATACTACGTACGTAGTACATTAATGTTGGTTTTGCAAATAACATAGTACATAGATAAATATATACTTGTAGATTAGCCATTCCATTAGCCACATTTGGTATGGAGAAGAGAAAGAAAATATTTCTACATAGTTTTGTTTATGTTTATTTTTTATAAATACATATTATAGTATGCACAAATACATAACACAATATATGATATACTTTTAAATATATATTTTCGGCATCGAACTATTTATGAATAAAGGAATAATTGAAAACGTAGAAAATATTTCATTCTTGGTTTTATCTAATTTTGTGCTACTTCTACGAAATTTTATTTATTTTTCCTTGCATTCAAAATATTCAAATAGTTTGTGCAGGCTAAACTTGTATTACAGCGTAACCCAATCCTATGAAATTAAAAATAAATCAAATAATAATTTTTTAGGATTGTTTTTATTTTAAATAAATAAATAATCTAAGCTTTTTATTTCAATACAAAATGAAAGTTTAAAAACTCACAAAATTTTGATTTTCAAAAGGAAAAAAAAATAAAAACATTTATTTTAGAAATTTGTGCAAAATGCATTTTGTGAAGAAATTCACGTCATCAGTTGCTTTTATTTACTCAATAAGAAGTAAATAAAAGCAACTGATGCACTGTGCATAAATTTTTAAAATATGTAAATGTTTTTACATATTTTTTATTTATTTTGTAAACCAAAATTGGGTGGTTTTTCAAACTTTCATTTTTAAATTGATGTGATTTACGGTATTGCTAAATTAAAAAACGGTTTGAAATTCAAAATCATTTTGGAAAATAATCAATACAATTTGTATTAAATTTTTATTCTAGAGAAAAGTACAGGTGATATAGTCCAGTTAATCTATAAAAAAAGGTTAAAAATGAGAAATCGATTATGATTGCAATTTTTTTTTTTTTTAATTTTGATTCCTTGAGATTTTGGGCAGTAGATTGGGAAAAAGTAAAGCTTACTCTCAGTTTAGTTCGGAACACTCTTAAAATGGGAAAACGCTCTTCATTTCTACCTCCTTTTTAATTATTTTACAAATTGTTAACTTTTTCAACATATCATTTTGAATTAACGAGACCAAGTATGAAATGTGCAACTTCTGGTGGAAACAATGAGCTTGCCAGGTTAAACATGAAAAAACGATTTTTTTGCTAATTGACTTATTTTATTTGTTTAAAAATTGTATTTCAATTATTTCTTTCGGTCATTTAACCAAATATAATTTTTGAACAATTAAATAATTAATTTTCAGTTCATTTTAACATTTAAAATTATTAAAATTAGTTTTAGACTAATTTGAAAAATAACAAATATTATAAAATTAAATATTTAATTATATAGTTAAAATATATTTTGTATATACTATATTAAATAATATTATATTGTATTTAAAATTTTTGTTTCAAAAGAGCTAGTTTTGTATAGAACAAAGATTTCGAGCGGTTTGTAATATTACAATACTTTTATTACGAAGATCGAAATTATCATGAATTTTGCAAGTTCAGTTTCGATCTGAATGAAAAATATGAAAAATTAAATTTGTTTTCCATCTCACGCTATAGCGGCTTAATTGCTAATTGCAGATCTGAAAAAAACTTACTTATATTTAAATTACATTTATTAGAGCATTAATACAAAAAGATAAATTAAACTAGAAAAATGGCAAATGAAAATTACTTCGTAAATCCAAATGGTACATAAAATGATGCTCGTACGTAATTTTAATGAAACTTTAGATAGAACTCTTAATAGATTGTTCTCATAGTTCATTATTTGCCAAGCTTTATTATTGCTTTATTTTTTCTTATTAACTTCAGTCTATTTGGAGTCTATTTCGTGTGTAAGTCAAGTTAATTTTCTGCCAATCTTCTACCAGCGCTTTTTGGGCATATTTTTGTTGGAACTGGAGTGAATTCGAATTCCGAGTTCTAACTTAAGCGACAAGTTTTCAATAATATTTAAGCCCAGTGATGTGTGGTATTTTCATAGCTTCGAGACAATTATACAAAAGCCATTATTGGACGATATCAGATGAACGTATCGGATCGTTCTCCTGATAAATATCGAAACAATCTTTAATTCCAAGCTTTTTACCACTCCAAGGGTTAAAAAGCTTGGAATCAAGTTTCCTTTACAAATCGGTCCATATCTCCGTCTGATACACACCCTCACGCCATTTCATCATGTCCACCTTCATGTTTAACTGCATATTTTACATATTTATTCGTCCCAATTGAGTTATTGATGCAAATCTATAACTAATAAAAAGCTTTATGATTAAAATTAACAAAAATAATTACATAAAACTAGATTAATAAACGCTTAAGAAGAATAGTTTTCAATTTTCCTGCAGAATATAATATTTTCAAAACTTTTACATCGGTTTTCCCAAAATGCGTTTTCTCTCGTTATGTAAATCAAGTTGAATTTATTAAATATTATTTCATCATTCCATTTGAGATTCGAAGCCAAAAATATTAAAGTTACTCTCATCTGAGAATATAATATAATGCTGAAGTAGTTAGTACACCTTAACCTGGTTTTTTTTATATTATTGTTATGAATAAGTTGTTTTTATGTCGCGTTTCTGCCATGGAAATTTGCACCTCGTAAGGTCTCGGCATGAACTTGAGCTTATAAATTACATCCTAATTGCGTAAGAAGTATATATGGTATATGGGCTTATCCACTACTTTTTAAAAAACCGGGCGCATGCATTTTACTGCATTCACCGATTTATCTGTAACTTTTTCCAGAAAATTAGTCGATGAAAATGGATTTTCCCAAAATTTGACCCCTTCCTGGCTCACACTTCTCAAGCTATGATTTTTTGAAGTTAAGAAATTGAGTGATTTTAGGCTAATAGATAGTAACCATTCTACTTAGGTTGCTTTGTTTTTAAAGTTATAGGCCTCATTCTTTCCGTTTTCTCGCCCCACTACGTTATAATTTTTTTAAAACACTTAATAGCTCGATAAAAAAAATCAGGAGTAGTAACGTACGTTTTAATGCAGTACATATTTTACAAATATCTCAGCTTCTGTTTATCATATTAAAAAAAGTATGTACCACTTTATTTATTATGAGTTTGCCTTTAAATCTAATATTTTTAAAATTATAAGTAGGGCTAAGTTTAGTAGTAGATACAAGTTAATTTTCACCTTTTTTCATCAAGGAGATCACAACTATGAATTTTTAACAGTGTTGAACCTGCTATTGAGCTGTTCCTTATGCTTCTGAATTTCGTTATGATCTATATAAAATCAAAATTGATCTGAGAGATTTTAATTTTTTTATTGTAATATTAAGTTAAAAATGTTTGATTTCCGAAAAATTGGGTGCATTCAAACGCTTGTACCCAACTTTAAAAGTGTTTGAACAAATTAAATTTGGTTCAAAAATTTGCAAAGGTCATGAATAGATGAAAAAACTGAGACTATGTATTTTAGTAAAAATTCACTGATTTAGCGAAAATTTTAAAACATGCCATTTTTTAAGAAAATATCATTGTACCTTTTGGTGTCGCATTTAGCCAATATTAAATATGAGGCTGAAACTGACTTCAAATGAAGGTTCAATAAAAAACGAAGAGAATGATGCCTAAACAAAGCAACCTAAGTAGAATGGTTACCTATCGAGAATAGCCTAAAATCAGTCAATTTCTTAACTTCAAAAAAGTATTACTCGTGAAGGGGGAGGGGAGGGGCGCTGGAAAGAGTCAAATTTTGGGAAACTCTATTAAAGAATAAATATATATAAATATAGTATACTACCTTGATCAACAAGTTCTCGGAATAACCACCGTGTGGCGCTCCCATCGTTCCGATTTGAGTTCTGTTTTTTTGTTAAGTTGGTACATCTGTTGTTGATATTCCCTCTAAATCGTAGCGTCATAGCTTGACATTTGCAAAAGTTACGTAGTCAAGAGTACATCTATCTCTGTGTGTGTTGGCGATTATTTACAATTTTAGACATGATTTGCGAGGCTGAATCCGATCCCACATTCATCAAAAGAATCATTACTGGAGACGAGACGTGGGTTTATGAGTACGACACGCAATCCAGATATCAGGCAAGTGAATGGCATTCACCAAAAAAAAAAACACGTCGTTTTCAGTCAAAAAAGAAGGCAATGCTCACGGTTTTCATGGATTACAACGGTGTAGTGCATCATGCATTTTTGCCAGAAGGCCAGTCCGTAAACAAGGAGTATTATTTGGGCGTTATGAGATGTTTGCGTGAAGCAATTCGCCAAAAGAGACCAGAATTGTGGGCAGAAAATTCGTGGATTTTGGACCATGATAAAGAACCGTCGCACAGTGCCATCATTATTCGTAATTTTTTGAAGAAAAATGCAACAAATACCATCCAACAGCCACCGAATTCACCTAGTTTGGCTCCTTGTGACTTCTTTCTGTTCAATCGAGTTAAAAAAGCATTACGGGGAATACGTTTCAGCAGCCGAGAGGAAATAATGGAAAAATCGCCAACACACACAGAGTAGATGTACTCTTGACTACGTAACTTTTGCAAATGTCAAGCTATGACGGTAAGATTTAGAGGGAAGGAATATCAACAACAGATGTACCAACTTAACAAAAAAACAGAACTCAAATCGGAACGATGGGAGCGCCAAACGGTGGTTATTCCGAGAACTTGTTGATCAAGGTAGTATATGTACATATATGTATATTCTGTACACCAGCTATATTCTGGAGCTTGCATTATCAACTAAATCAAAGCCGAATAACTTTTCGCATTTTGTTAATTACAAAAACAAATCTAATGGTTACCCTTCTACGATGTTTTTAAATGACCGTTCCTGTTATCGCAGGAACTTGTCATTTGCTTGCTAATTTCTTGGAGATTGTATATAATTCAAAATCTATGTATTTTGAATAATGTTATAAGGGAGTCAAAATATTCTATGTTTCGTCTGGAAGTAGATACTATTTTATCCGAATTGCCAATTCTTGATATTAATGAAAGTGCCGGATTCGATTGTATTCCACTCATTTTCTAAAATTAACCGGTAGTGCAATTTCTGGTCACATTTCCCTAGTTGCTTCTCTCTTCTATGGGAACGCTTACTTATTAAGCCAATTTTCAAATCTGGATCTCGAAGCGATGTGGAGAACTATAGAGGTATTTGCATTATTTCAGTTTTAACAAAGCATTGTGTGTAACTAGTTAAAGGGAAATTGTGGTTTCATGTTAAGATATTCATTTCTCATGGATTTTTCACAGGATAGCTTGAATTTTTCCTTGATAGGTCAACTGTAACTAACTTAGTTTTGTTTTCAAATTGTATTTTAAGTGCACTATTAAATGGTTATTTTGTACAGGTCATTTACACTGATTTATGAAAGGCCGTTGACAAGATCGATCATGAATTGCTGCTGCGGAAACTTGACTCCTTGGATTGTATCTTTTTGCCAATTGATTGGATTAGGTCTTCTCTGGAATTTAGAACTCAAATGGTGAAAATTGGTATAATTTCACTTCAAGAGTTCTTCAGCAGCCCATCAAGGTAGTCATTTGGCTCCATCTTCCTTATTCTTTTCGTAAATGATATGGTAAATTGTCTGAGTAATTTATGCGGGTGACATTAAAATGTTCACAACTATTTCTTGCGCCAATGATGCAATTGACTTTCAATCTGATCCGACAAACTTCAAAGCTTCGTGTACATCGCATAATTTGATGCTATAGATCTACAAATGCAAAACAATCTGTTTTACCCGATTACACTCACCCGCTAGTTACGTTTACTGTTTTGACGATTGCATTATTGAAAGTGTCGATAAGTTTAAGAATTTAGGTATAACTTTAACTTCGAATCTATCATTTCATAAGCACATTGAGGGTTGAATTTCTAAAGCGAATTCTATGCTTGGGTTTGTTAAAAGGTTTTAAAAAGATTTTCAGGATTCTTATGTGATTAAAACTTGTGTTGGAATCTGTATGGAATTTGTTTTATAATAACTACTCAGATCGCATAGAGATAGTGTAAAAATGTTTTTAAATGTAAGCTCTCCCAAGGCTACCTAGAGATGCAAGCCTGCTTGCTTTCATACTTCCAGTGTATCGAGGTAGATGCAAATTAATAAATACTGAGCCCCTCTATATTCGTAGAGACTCATTTAAGAAATTGGTGCCAAAGCATCTTTTGAATTATTGGTAAATTTTGAAAAAAAAAAAAAAAAAATTTTGAAATATTTTAATGATATAATTTTATTAAATTTTTTAATAATGTAACCAGTTCGTTATAACTATATAAACAATTAAATAAGTTGGTGATAAAGATAACTAAATAAATAAATAAATTCACAGATATTCAGGAACTTAAAAAAAAGTAAACAATTACAAGTAGTTTACTAGTGAAAAACGCGTCTCCATTTTTTTTATAACTTTCAAGAAGACTATAATGTTATTGAATAAATATTAAATGCAGAAATATTAAAATTATACTATGTCTAAAATATATTTTTCGAATTTCCATTTTGAAAAATAAATCAAAGTTGGCTCTGATGAATTAAAATAATACTTGCTAAATTTATCTTTAGTTTTACTAGTGTACGCAAGATGTCTAAAATATTTACAGAAAAAAACGAAAAAAAATTATTTAATCACAAAATTATCACTCGTACTTAATATTTTGTGAATTTGTTTTGCTTTTCCTACAATTTTTTACTTGAAATTTCCTCAGGTGGTAATTTTTGGTATGATTCTACCAAATTTTTACGGCCATCACTGCCATCTATGTAATGTATATTGACTTAATGGCCAAACGAATTGTAGTAAGCTTTTATTTTTATTTGACCAGAATGCTATTGTTATGAATTTTTTTTATATTTTAGTTTAAATAATTCAATTATTACAAGAAAATGAAAACGATTTACTTAAATGACATTCATATATGTTGAAATTCAAATATTTATGGAAGTGTTTCAGAAATCATAATTAAGAATTTGTAACGTTTTCATTTAAAAATTTGTCTTAGGAAAAAAAGTAATTTCCCATATGGTTTGTGTGTTTTACTATGAAAAGTTTGGTTTTTTCCTCGTTTCTAATTATCTTATAAAAGCTGTGTTTTTTAAACTATGGCTTTGTATAATCAAGGTTGCTTTGATAATATACCAAAAAAAAACAAAAACAATGAAACAAAAATGTTCGTAAAAGCAAGAGAGTAGTAAATTTTTTTGTTTTTTTTTTTTGTATTTTTGTGTTTAAAGAGCAGATTCAGTGAAGGAAACAAATATTCAATTTCAAATAAATAATTTCATTAAGTTTATAAAAAAAAAAATTTCCCTCGGTGGACACGTAATGTTAGTTTTATTTTCGGCCGTACACATTATTCGTGCGCTGATTGAATTTCACTGTTGTATACGCTTGAAGCTTCTTATTATTCATTATTTTATGGCTATATCGAATAAATAGTATAGCTATCCTCCACTAGATACTGCCTAGAGCAACATAGAGAAATTTAGAGATATTCAAATTTTTTAAAAAGTTGTATTACCACGCGTACAATTGAGCTGAAATGTTGCATGCAGGCTTAACTCCGATGACAGTACAAGATTCTAACATTTTTAGACATTAAATTTTTTATTTAAGAAACTAAAAAAAAAAAAAAATAAACTTACATAAGAAAAAAAAATTCCATTCATAAAATATTTTTTAAATCACAGTATCTCTTCTCAATTTTTTTTTTTAAGTTTTCGATGCATACAAAATAAGAATAGATTTCCATATACATGTGTACCCATGCGCATATACATATATGTACAAATATATGTACATATTGATTATACACATTTGTATACGTAGCCGTCCGCGGATTTGTACGTATATGTACATACCTTTACGTTTAGGTACAACCAGAGATCAGGATATAATTATATACTGATCTCTGGTACAACTACACAGATATACACTTGGGAGTTTTCTTCTCGTGTGTGTATTCCTTTATCATGGCTTGTGTATTTATACATTTACTCTTCTTTTTGAAAATAGAAAATAACACATATTTTAAAAAAAACTTTTTAAAAAACCACGCTTATATTTAAAGACTCTTAAAAGTAGATAATAAAAGGCTTTGAAAAGTAGAAAATAAAATTTTTCTTCCTTATTCCTATCAAGGTATATTTATAACAAGTAGAAATTTAAAATTAATATGACTAAAAATATAAGCGTGGGGCGCTCCTTCTGAATGTATATACTATCTCTCAATATATCATTTTTACGTTAATACTGAAATGCTCCGGCAAAAAATCTATTCTTAGGATACATCAGAATAGACTGTTCCATTAGTGTTACTGAAAGACTTTACTTCATGTGTCTAGTAGTCTTAAATTACTAATGCCGTAAAGGACCGCCTCACGCTTATATTTTTAGTCATATTAATTTTAAATTTCTACTTGTTATAAATATACGTTGATAGGAGTAAGGAAGAAAAATTTTATTTTCTGCTTTTCAAAGCCTTTTATTATCTACTTTTTAGAGCCTTTAAATATAAGCGTGGTTTTTTAAAAAGTTTTTTTTAAATATATTTTATTAATTTTGGTTATTTTATTTCATACTTCTGAGTACTTTGTGTCTTTGTTGATGCTATTTAAGTATACGATCCAGCTAGCTTTTTTCGATTATGAAATGTTCTAATAGATCTTCATTATTTGACAGGCGAGAATTTGTAGGATATTGATGTTTTCTTTCATAATTAAATGCTTTTAATAGAATTTGCTATTTCTATTAGAAAGGCGTCATTTTCGGCATGAGAACTCACCTGTGGATTAATGTTTGTAATTTTATTATTTATTTGTAACAGTAGATCACCTTTTTTCTTTAATTGGCGTTTTAGTTTTTTTACAATGTTATTTAATATTTTAAGTTTTTCCTTCGAAAGTTTGAGCGATGTCTTCGTTTTTTTCTTCATTCTTATTATCAATTAAACTTTTAAATTTCCACATGTTTGGAATTGGTTGTTTTTATCCAAATACCTTTTTGATATCCTTTTTGGAATTGATTATTTTTATTTGTGTTTTTTTTTCGAAACAAGAGTAGTGGTTTGTCTCGTGCCCCTCACCGCAGAATTTGCATCTTGACTTAAGGTCGCAAATATGAGGTTCCTCTTTTACTTTAGCACATTTTTTACATCGCTTTTCGTCCTTTGCTCTGCATCTCGTCACGGTATGACCGCAATTCATGCACTTTCGGCAGTACAGCCTGGAAAATGATTTTCACCATTGGAATTTTTGAATTATTGGACCTATCCCACTTGAACATTCTTTCTAACTTCACGATTTTAATACTAGATTTGATATTTTGGATAGCTCTTTACCGGTGATATCTATTGGTATATCTCTGATTAAACCAATGGTCTTATTCAAATTGTCTGTGTCCTTGATGTTGGGCTACCTACGAACAGATTATATAATTCGAAATATTAGTAGAGTTAAATATTATACAATTTGTTTTTACCTGAAGTATCCCTATCTAGAGTAGTTTGGTCGTGGTCATTATCTGCCTCCTCAAGATCATCTGTGGTCAACAAATTTATTAAACTCTTCATCACTAGAATTTTCTAATTCATTCAGGTAATATCAGGAAAGTATGGAACGCTGACTCTAGTAGTATTCACCGTTTCCATGGCTGGTTGTAATATGGTGAGTGATGATTTGATGTGCTTGGCTTTGTGCTTGTTAATAATGTTATCAGCAAATTGAGTAGAATACCCATTGGCTACGGCCGCGTTCTGAATAAATTTAACCTCTTCATCAAATTCCGACTGCTCCATAGGTATATTAAATAATCTATGCGCCATAGAATGAAACGCTGCTTGCTTGTGCGTAACATGGTGAAATGAATCTACGGTTATGAATCTATTTGTTTTTGTGGACTTTCTAAAAATTCCAAATTTTAGTTTATTGTTATTATTTCGGATGATTTTTATATCCAAGAAGTTCAAAATACCATTTTCCTCGGTTTCCATTGTAAACTTAATTGCTGGATCTATTGTATTAATATGGTCGAAAATAGCTGAAAAATGGGGTTGTTTCACTATTGCAAAAATTGTATCTACATATCTAAGCCAAATCCTCGGGAACAGGTTGAAGTTTTGTTTTAGATTTTCCTCCTTGTTGCTCATGAATATGTTGCTTAGGTATGGCGCCAATTTGCAAAAATGCAAAAATTAACTATCCCTTATTTAAAATAACCTTTTAAAAATAACCATAACAAGCGCAACACTTTTTATTTTTATTAAATTTGTAGGTTTGTCCGCCGCTTTTTTTTTTTTTTTTTTTTTTTTTTTTTTACCTGTTAAACAAAATTTTTGTATATACATATAAGAGCTGTTTTTACTTTAGTTTTTTAGTTGCAAAAATTACCTGTAGATGATCTTTACAAGATCGAAACTAAGTAGTCGTAATTTTAAATGAATAAAAATAAATAAATTCAAAAATAAAATTTTTATTTTTTTTTATTTTGAAGTAATGAAAACTGTTGGTGTTTTGTAATTGTACAAAATAATATTAATTGCAATATTAACCAACTCACAGAATTGTGTATGTGCAAGTTTACCACTAAATATTTTATATAGTACATACAAATTAATTTTATTTTTAATTGGGTTGTAAATTTCAAACATTTATTATTCTAAATTGGATCAGTAAATTTAATTTCACTTAATATTTATTTAATTATATATTTACTTACTTTTAATGTGTAATGTGTTGTACTTTACCGCACGATTTGACAATTAATAACTAATTTCTCGCCAAAGTAAACACTGAAGTTATCTGTGCGATAGCTAGTTTAAATGTTGAAAGACCGTTGTGTCAGGGCTTATCACAGAAGAGATTTAATTAGTTAAACTGAAAAAAATTATAAAATAAAGAGATAGTTTTACATAAACAATTGTGCATGCTGGTTAAATTCTCTTACTTTATAAAATAAATCCGTTAATTTATAAATACTGTAAATTGAGATACACAGTTGTGTGGATTGGGCGATATTAGATACAGAATTTAATTGTTCTGGTGTTTTACCAAGCATGTTTCTTTGGTCACACAATTGTGTGGGTTGGGTAAATAGTGTGACAAAAAAATACTTCATTGTGGTTAATAAAGGGATATAGTATTTTTTGGTTGGTTTAGTTGGTATGCGTTTCGGATATTTTGCTTAAAAGATAAAAATATTTTATGTCTTCCGACAGAAATAGGGGAGGTACCTTTGGTTACCACGGGTAAAAATTAGCTAGAGTAAAAAACCGACTTCGCGAACCAACCTTAAGTATTTTCTGAATGTTTTATTTTATTTTGTTGCGTTCAGGTGTCTCTTTAATTGTGATTAATATATTGTTGCTAATTCGCGACAAATTTCATTTTGTTTGTGGTATCAATAAAAAATTAAGCCTCAAAAAGAACTTTTCTGCTTCAAACCCCTTGTTTTTGTTTGTAATTGTAATAGTAACCCGCTCTACTCTGTTAACTGCGCTGAAAGTAATAAAGGGGAACCGAATGATGGTCCCTGAACTTTTTATTTTGACGGCTTGTAATAATAAAGTACACATTTAGAATAATGGACACCCAAATCTATTGTACATATTCCATTTTTTTGTACTTCACCATTAAATTTAATGTTTTTGTTGCAAACAAAAGGGGAATCTAGATTTAATCATCTTAACCCTTTTTAACTTCTATCGTATAAAGAAGGAAAAGGAACTAAAAATATAAATTGAAGAAAGAATTTGCATGTGATAGAGAGATCGCCAAAATGTTTCAACCACCCAGATGTTACATTTTCACTTACAACAAGTAAATTTTCTATTAAACCATAATTTTTTTTTTTTTTTGTTTTAATTCATTTCACAGATTACAACAATAACAAAATTCTCTAATTAATTTAAATATTTTTTTTTCTACTCTTGCGCATATAGTTGGATCTTCAGTTACAAGACGAAACGGGCGGTGATATAAGTAGTTTTGTAACAAATGGTGAATGGGATTTATTGGGTAAGTGAAAAAAAAAAAAATGTTTTTTTTTATGTTTTATGTTTTGCATAAATGATTTCCGTGCTATATAGTATGTATTATACATACGATAATTTATCTCAATAGATATCCGTTCTGCTTGTTGAAATGCATCCAGAACCCAATTTGTGGTATTAACTTAGATTCTTTTTAAGTATGAATTAAAAAAGATTTTCGTCTTTTTTTAGGGTTTTTTTTATTATTATTATGGCAAATATAAATTATTACATTTTTTTGTTACACAAGTAATCGAACGTAAAATTGAATTCTATTCAAATGGAAAATTTATAAAAAAAAAAAATTGTTCGTATTTTTTTTTATCTTATACACATATCTTGGAATTGTACTGAATATTTATTGTGTCTTTCGGTATCGGATAGGGTGATTCAGCTCGAATTCTCGGGATCATTACTACAGGGCTTCCTGTATATTGTTTCAATGATCAATGGTTTTTGTGCTGGCGTTGTATGTTCAAATAATCGGAGTTCAATATACGAGAGATATACGGTTGATCCCTTAGTATCACAGTTGTATGTAGCATATAGGTGGTTACTGTTTCCAACTTTTTTATCCACAATTTTCATGAAATATTTATCATCCAGTTTTTTTTTTTTTTAATATGTATTTCAATTTCATCTATTTTCATCAATAGAAGAAGTGTTAAACGAAAATAATATTGAAAAGCGAACAGAGAAAAGCAAGTAAAAAAAAAGTTGATTTAAGACTAATACAATTGGGATTCCGAAAACAAGAAGGAAAATAAGAAAAAAATATTCCATTTCGATATTCATCGATTTGCTTAGGGATTTTTTTTCTATTTTTAATCTCCATTCCGTATACGGAAAATATGTAGGAAATCAAAGTGAAAATATATTAAGAATATATTAAGAATGTGTAAGATTTTTCGAATCCTAGGAACGAACTGGTCAATTTATTTATACAATGAAACTTAAATCAAACATGGATCAAACTTAAAATTAAATCAAGCAAGTAAGTCGACTCTTCATGATTCGTGCATATTCTGGTAATTCTACTAATAGGACGGACGGCTGGAAATATTTCAGGCGTACCAAGTACCTAGAACGACTTTAAAATGATTCAAATTATTGTAGTGCTTTTTTATTCGCTCCGGATAGCTGCTATCGAGAGCCGTCATTTTTCTACGCCTAAATTTAAATTTGACGCGCTATTTATTGGTAAACTAAGTTTATTTAACATCAAACTATCATTTTTAATTCAACTGTTTAGCGAAAACTATTCATACGGAGCGCTATCGGGAGCGACATTTTATATGACGGCTCTCGATAGCAGCTATCCGGAGCGAATAAAAAAACGCAGCTTATAACGATTTTTAAAGATGATTTAAAGAGTAGCTCAACCCATGTTGCGGCTCCTGTTGGCTACAGTCATTAAATAGTCGATGTCTAAATATTGTGGTAAACGCCAAGGGAAGCAATTATATAGGTTAAATGATTGTTATCGGAAACGTTGATGACAACGATTGATGACAGCCCATAAGTGACCTTATTTAGGTTGGATGTGGTTGCACCACATCATTTTTTGAAAGTTGATGTCTTCATTAGCGATTTTTACATGTTTGCCATATCGGCAATGGCGACGAATTGGTAATCTCGGAAACGTAATACAATAGCACACAGTCTTAGCGGACCTTTAGAACACATGCCTCAGTTTGGTCGGGATACTTGAAGGCTTGAATACTCAACCGGCGTTTGTAACCTCTTCATCGTCGATTGACGTATATATACACAGAGAAAAATCGATCACGTAAATTCATACAAACTCAAGAAGATATCTTAATGGTTTTCATCCAAAGGGTTTGTCATCTTAAAACAAAGTAGAATTTCATTTGACTGAAAACTATGGGATGAACTCATAACTTTAATTGGATTTACTTTTATTTCTAGAAAATAACTTCTTGAATAATCGGCCGATTGGAATAGATTTCTTCTTAAATGAAAATGAATTCAGTTTATTATTATAAGATATAATCTTATTTTTACTGTTTCTTTAAAATGATTTCCATTTATTTCAATAAGTATTACTTCTCAATTAATTTTAAGAAGGACTACTTCTTGTTTAAATCTCTAAACCTCTCGTTAAAACGTTAAAAATAGAAATCATTGTTTTGATCTAAAATAAAATACTATTTTATATTTATTGCAATTTAATTTTTTTTTATTTCATTACTATACATTACATATTTCAACTTAGATTTTCAATTTTACACTCTCTTACACAAAAATTACAAAACTGTATTACAAATAATAAACAAAAACAATTCGTATACCCGACAAACAATTTCAATTTTGAGACCAAAAAAAACTGAGTTGATACCGGGGACCGAGCCAGTATCAAACCCGACGGGTTACCATGATATGACCATATTCTGGAACACCTTGGGTTGGAACAGTTACCGGTTTTTCGCCATCGGTTAAATAGTGGTACTTGTTACTCCAATGTTACTGACATTTTATATCGAACAATGTTAAGTAAAATCATTGCCTCTAGCACCTATTTCATTCCAAAATTTTGTCAAATAAACTTGTAACATAAAATGGATAAATTTTTGGTTTCGTTACCGATGCTTTATTTAAATGTTAGCATTAGTTTTGTAAGCAAAACATCAGTTATATATCAGTAATATATAACATTTATTACCCCGATGTATTATAATAAAATAGTACCGGTGACTCTCAGTTTTATAACCAGAGACCAAGTCGGTTACTTGCCGGGATCGGTTACCAAACCCCTAAACTTTACCTAATTGCATATTTCTGATAAAATGTTGAGGATTATAATATAAAACACTTGTCGATTTATTATAAATTCATTTAATTTACTCATAAAAAATATAAAAATTCATAAGAGTATTAATCAAAGGTAAAAATTATAAAGAAATACATTTTTATTATTATGTTAAAATTAAGTTTTGGTGGAACGTTTCTCGATATTCGGCGCCATTACTATGGTTGATCTTTTAGGAATTGTTGAATTGCCTTCCTTGTTTCGTCCGAAGTCACCGGTGCATCTATATTTAGGTAGTTTAATGTATTTTCTATTAGATTTTTTATCATTACCAAATCCGAAAAAATAAGTTTGTTTATTCCTGAAAAAGAGAAAACGGTGCGCGTAAAATTTTTAATTATTAAAATTTTGTTTAAGATTTTATACCTTTGGCAATCCCAGATTGTCCAGTCCACGAATATAACTTAATAACGTTATAATCTATCAAATGCTCTAAGATATGTTTCACTGATTTATTTATATTGGGCGTTCAAAATTTAAACATACGAATAATCTATAATTTTAAAAAAAATTAATATTTTAGTCAAAGTTTTATACAAATATGTAATTACCATTTGATCCATATAATGACTTTCGTGCAGCTTTCCGTTTATCAATTCCAAATCTTGTACACTTTTTATAGGTACTATTGGATATAGAAAATCTTGGCATTTGAGAATTTTCTTAGTTTTCTGAGTTCCACATATCGATGATGTTATAAATCCTTCTAAAGCTGTGTTGGTTTAAGCCAAATCATCTTTCAATTCAGCAATTTTAGAGTTTTGTTCTTCTATGAGAACATTTTGTGATTTCTGATATATTTTAATTTTTTTAATTTCACTGTAAATATTTTCTAATTTTTCCATTATAACCTGTTGATTTATTTGGTCCGAAACGATTGGATTATGTGTTGATACATTGATTGAATTTAATTGTTCTAAATAAACAGGACTTTGTGATGGAAATTCGTTGTACTCGTATGACATTGATACCGGTCCTGATTTGTTAACGGCCGGTTCTAGCAAAATATATGTATTATCAGTTGGAGCAGCAACTTTAATTTCGCCATTAGGAACACGAACATTGGTTGCAACCGACGGATTACATGGTTGTTCATGACAGGTGTTTGTTTCCGTTAACCGATCGTTTTGAAACAAGTCATTAAAGTTGAAAACTTGTGTTTGTCGAGCCGCTCCATCTTCTATTTCAGAACAGGAATGTTCTGACAAAAATTTTTCTTTTGTTTTCGCTTCAGCGTAAGTTGCTGTAAATAAAAAGTTAATAAATTAATATTATAAATAAATTATAGCCGATGTTTATTTAAATACCTAAATTTTCCTTTAATATAACGCAAGCATGTTTTGCCCAGGAATTATCAGGGTTTAACATTTTCTTTAATGCCTTGTAATAATTAGTTGGCCAGCTTACTTTTCCATCTTTTATCCATGTTGATAACACCACACATACGTTATGTCCGACTTCGTTATTGGTTTCTATAACAGCATACATCATTCAGTCCTAAAAATTACCTCAACAAAATTATATTATTTAATGAATTGGGAATACATAGTACATACATAGTACACATATGAAAACATAAAATTCTTAATAATTCTAGTAGATACTGACATAATACAAACAAACAAATATAAAACCCATCAAATCAAATTATACCCATCAAATCAATTGTGTGTTAGTCTTCAGAATGCATGAGTGGGAAAAATACAAATGTTTTCTCGTCCAGGTCCTCGTTGATCTCCGATCTCATACCAAATAGCTTGCACTTAATTATATCAGTACTCCAAAAATTAACTTCATCTTCGTACATATCGGTTTCAAAAATGTCAAATTGACTGGATTCTATTGGAACTTCATAATAATTACGTAAATTTATAAATTTATTGCCAAATATACAAATTTTATTATTTAAAACTGATGCGTACTCAAATTTAATAATTTCTTTATTTTGTAATAAAATATAGCAATTTTTTGCTCCATTGTCAATTTGAAAACATTCTAAAATAAGTTTTCTGTATATGATGGTTCCTTCGTAATTAATTTCCTTTTTTTTTTAATATCGGGTATGTTTTACCTTTTACTTTAGAATTTACAGACTTCATACTATTAATTTCTGATATTCTGTTGCATATTTGTGCAAGCGGTTGGTTACGCTTCCGGAGCATGCTTTTAATATTAAACATGAAACTTTCAAATGAAAAAGCCGACCAATCGTCTAATTTTCCATGGATTCGGACATCTTCGGGTAAATGGGTTACGCAATGCATATTATAAGTCAAATTGTGGCTCCCGTAGAGTTCAGACACACCTAATACAAATTGTTTTAAAATTGATTCTGCGATATTAGTTTTGGTCCCAGAGTATACTGGATGCGAAAGGATCAGTATACCGACGTGTAACAATAAAAAATTATTATATTTTGGTAAAGGTAGTGTATGTTTTGAAACAAATGGTCCGGAATATAATAAAAATACTCGAAATTCAGATCCTTTAAAATAAGAAAGTTCCGATAATGGTCGAATTCTTCTTTGAAAGTCTGTCGGTTGCATTTGTGATAATGATAATAACCTTTTAGAAATTTTAATTTGATCACGACTAGGAATCAATGCAGATGTTATTCCAGAAGTCCATATCTTTAGAAGTTTTTTCACAATTCCTAAACAAACCAAATGCAAATATTCTAAAGGAAAATATTGAATCATATCTATATTCAGCTCTTCTAAGATTGACGTATTTTTATGGTGGTATTTATTTTCTTTGGATCTAAAAGAAGAATTTGTGCGTAATTTGGAATTACTTATTGGATATGTCATCCGATTTTTAACAAATTCTCCTTCTTCACAACATTTAGGGCATCCAAAATATGCATTGTGAGATTTGGTTCCCAAAATAGATGCCCTCGCTGGTGCATCGCAAACAAATGCTCTGATGTTTACAGAATATGTATTATTTTCATATGTTATTCCGGATGATATTAGCGCTTGAAGCTCATCTATTAATGGTCGAAGAAAACTGTTGAAATTTGCTGGTTTATTATAGCCATGATAAACACCTACAACAAAAATTTTTGCAGGGGACGAGATAATATTAACCAAAAACAACTTAAACTACTTCTGGTGATTGGAACACCATCATGTATTTTTCAAAATTGTTCAATTGGTTCTGTCTTCTGTAATTTACGGTACAAATTTTTATTAGTTTATTTATTATGTGGTTACCGATTTCAGTTCGTTAGTTTTAAATAATTATTATATCTGATAACCAAAAGTTTACGCACTAAAAAAAAGACTAATTAAAATTATAAAGTAAAAAAATTTTGTTACCGACAATTTACCGACACACACAAAAAAATCTGACAATTTAACCCGGAAATTTACCAAGAACTTTAACATATAAAATCTACCACCATATGAAAATATGTTAGGAAATAATAGGTAATACTCACAATTTAATTATGTAATTACACTTTTAAATAATTAAATACCTACTCGCGCGTATTGTTTGATTGTTAATGACAATGACGAATAAATATGCATAAAGAAATCGTAGTTTTATCGGAAACATTTTCGAGTTATTTTTTTGGAAAAAACTTAGCACATGCGCAATATATTATTTTTTCTCCCAACGTCTTAAAAGCCTCTTGTTTTAATACTGTTTTTTGGTATTAAAGTTGGCCTTTTTCTTACTATTTTATAAAATGTGTGTGTTGCTAAGCTACACTTTTAATCCTTGGTGTAAAAGTAAGTATTTTTAATACTATAGGAGAAAAATATTATAGTGAAGACACAATAATATGTATAATGTATATATTACAAGTAAGTACAAATTATGTAATTAAAATTTCAAAATTGAAAGTAATTTTGTTGAAATATTTTGTGAAACTAAGGAGATCATGACTTTTGTTTGGTTTGACTATTGTAAGTGTCAAACTGCCAAGCTATAATTATAATATTTTTCTTGCGAACAAAATGTTTGAATCAGAAGATTTATCAAATTTACCTCCGGATGTGGTTCAAACAGCAAAGGAAATTGTATTAAACCTATTGCCATCAAAATCACGTAAGATTTACGAGTGCGCATATAACCGATTTTTGAAGTGGTGTACTGAAAAAAATGTGCAATCTGGATTATATTCAGAAAGCGTTCTATTGGCATACTTTGCCAATTTGTCTACGAAGATGAAAAGTTCGACTCTTTGGGCGCAATATTCTATGGTTAAGGCCACATTAAATTATAAAAATGGCGTAAACATCGAAAAATATTCCAAATTGCGAGCATTTTTAAAAAAACAGAATGTTGGTTACACAGCAAAAAAATCGAGGGTTCTCGATAAAGCACAAATCGACTTGTTTTTAAATTTTGCTCCCAAAGAGTCGAACTTTTCATCTTCGTAGACAAATTGGCAAAGTATGCCAATAGAACGCTTTCTGAATATAATCCAGATTGCACATTTTTTTCAGTACACCACTTCAAAAATCGGTTATATGCGCACTCGTAAATCTTACGTGATTTTGATGGCAATAGGTTTAATACAATTTCCTTTGCTGTTTGAACCACATCCGGAGGTAAATTTGATAAATCTTCTGATTCAAACATTTTGTTCGCAAGAAAAATATTATAATTATAGCTTGGCAGTTTGACACTTACAATAGTCAAACCAAACAAAAGTCATGATCTCCTTAGTTTCACAAAATATTTCAACAAAATTACTTTCAATTTTGAAATTTTAATTACATAATTTGTACTTACTTGTATAATTAGTTTATAATAAGCATTTCTTCATTGAAGAAAAAATAGTATTTGTTATTCGGATTAAAAGTGACTTTGTTTGACTCGCAAATATTTGCTTTTGCTCGGCTACGCTGCGCTTCGCCTCGCATGCAAATATAATTGCTCGTCAAACAAAGTATCACTTTTAATCCTAATGACACAATGTACTATTTTCTATACAAAAAAAAACAGAATAATGTACAAAATATAAAAAGCAGAAAATTTAGAGAAAAGGATAGCCATAGCACATAATAATTTTTTTGATCATTTTTTGTTACCGTGCATCGGTAACTTTGTTACCGAGACACTGATCTTGGTTACATTTTGTTTGTCGGGTATATAATTATTAATTTTTAAACGTAATTTAATTTTAATTCCAAATTCCTCAGTTACAGAATAATAAATTATTTGATATATGTACATACCATATGTATACCATTTGTACTTATATTTTTATTTTATGTTTACCTACGAGTACCAATACTTTTTCAATCTAATTGCTTTGGATAAATCTCTTAATATACTATAATGAACTGGAGGTCCATCGAAATTATAAAAGTTAAGAAATGTGTGATCTTGAGTTGGGATGGTGATAATTACCGATTGGAAATGTTCCGAAAAATAACTTTGTTCCCATTCGACACAAAGCGCTAGAGGTTGGTTATTTTCATGTACATATTGTAATTTCTGTTAATTGATATATTTTTAAATCAGTGCCTTTAGTGACGCTCAGAAAATTTCCAACTCTAAATGTTATTCCCCGAAATAGAATTGAGTTAGTTCTTTCGTTTGGAATGTTTGTAATATTCTTAAGATTGATAATATTAGAGAAGTAAGGCATTTGATTTAATGTAAATGATTTCAAATCTGAATTAAACACGTATTCTTCCTGGAAGAAATCTTTTTCGACTACCATATATTATACGAAAATCTTAGAGAAGCTTTTATTGCTAGTGATAATGGTATATTCAACCTTGAGGTGATGTTATGGGCATAGGTTTTATGTACTTTATGTTCTGCCTCAAATCGGAAACATGATAAAAACTTTATAGGTCCTAAATTTCTTATGATGGTCGGATAATGCACCATATTATGAAATTTAGGCTTTAAGTTCAAATTGAAAAGCTCCTGATACTGTTCATTATGACTTTGAAATATACATTGAAGCAAATTTAATGTTTGCTCATCAAACCTAGGTAAAAGTAAAATGTCGATTAACTTAACTAAAGTTATTAAAAATTTGTAAACTTGGTCATCATAACGTACATAAAATGAATAAGAGTTCTCATTTGTCGCGCATTAATTTTAAAGAGTGAACTTTGGATATGTCGTCGTCCGAGTATTATAGGGTTCTATGTGACATGAGAGTAGTTTTGAGATATTCATGATTGAAATTTTTGGGGTTGTTCATTTCGCACACAAGCGATTTCAATTCCGAAGTATTAGTTTTTCTGAATCTCATAATCATATTAACAAAAAAAAAATAATAACTTTATAGCATAAATCAATTTTTTCATTCAAGAACTGTGGTATTAATTTTTCAATAGAACTATGTAATTCAACTAATTTGAAATTTTTTGTATGCCAAGGTTCTAAGAGCCATAAGAACTATAATTTAATATGTTCCGAAGATTGTAAGAGAATTCAATCCAGTTTCGAACTAATGAGCTTATGATTATGAAAAAATCAATCCTCTCATCAGGCCGCGGCGACTGGACTGACTATACCACAATTTACATTCTATATATACAGAATGTCCTGTGCTTTATGTACTAGCGAATCGTACTAATACAGATAAATTCAATTACAATTTTTTCTTCTTCACGACAATCACATAAGCTGTGAACGCTAATTTTACTTTTTAATTTTTGTTGAATGTTAATTAATTCTTGTAAGTGTAGAATGTAAAATGTGGTACAGTCAGTCCAGTCGCCGCGGCCTGATGAGAGGATTAATTTTTTCATAATCATAAGCTCATTAGTTCGAAACTGGATTGAATTCTCTTACAATCTTCGGAACATATTAAATTAAAAATTAAAAATAAATAGAATTCTGTCTATTAGCCGGTTTTCGTTGAATTACCGTTCGTAAATACTAAAATGTTTCTACGTGTTAATAAAAAACACATTTAAAAGTGTCGTAAGACCGGTAGCATATTTAGAAATTACAAGAATTAATTAACATTCAACAAAAATTAAAAAGTATAAGAACTATGTAGGTAATATTAAATCTAATATATGGAGAATCTGTGGTTTTTAAATATTGGTCTTGGTTTTAAATATTGGTTCTTATAATTTTTATTAAAATCAATATTTTTTGCGAAAATATAGCATTATATGTAGATAATTAAAACAGGTTAAGACAATTGTATTATATTAGATTCTAATTCAGTAGTCATACTCATAATACAGTATTATTTGATAATAACACCCAATAATTGACTTTTAGAAAATTTTCACAAGAATATTAATCATCGTTCTCCATTTTATTTAATATTAAAACAAATTTTGATTTGGTAATTCAGATTTATTTAAATATTATGTAAATAAAAATAACTAATAGTTATATAAATTCGTTTAAATAAAATAATCTACTAATTCAGTCTTTCATATTAGTTCAATAACACAGTACTAAATACTTTATTCTTTCTTATTCGATTTTTTTTCGATTAAATTTTTAAAAAAATCTTTGTCGACGGCTGGCATAAAACTCAGCATAGCAGTAAACGATTTAAGTTTCTGTTGTGGAAGTTCAGTTTTCAATTTAATTATTTTTGGCTCCGGCAGTTCCCGAAATTCTAGTTGTTGTCCAATCTTCTTACCACGATTAGGGAGTTGAATATTCTTTAAATTTACAGTGATTAACTCGGCCGCTGGATCATGGGATACTTTATATTTAACAGACGTGAGGTATTGACAAAATTCCAATTCAACTAATTTTGAATATGGAATTTGTTTGAAATTCAGATATGGTGTACAATCTCTAAAATTCTTTATATCGTCTGGACGCATCTGCAAAATTTTACAAGGTCTGCCTTTGTACTTAGCTTTGGTCATGATTCTCATATAACTAACTGGCGAAAAAAACTCGCGGTTTCGAATTAATTTTTCGAAACAACTATGCACATTGTCAATTTCCTGAATGCAGGAATGGCCTGGAGTGGAGAATCGCATTGTTATTTTTAATATAGAAGGATGTTTTTTCAAGAAAAGTATTATTGCGAGAGATATAATTGAATTCCGGTTTTGTGGCACGCAGGAATCTGACCATAAGATTATTTCCGTAAATGTAGGGTTATCCAGTATAAAATTTTAATAAAAGCGCTTGCTATATCATTCCCAGCTCTTCCGGTTTGGCTTTCATTCCATATGCTGCAATACACATAGTAAAAGCAGCTGATCTCGGCTTTTGGGCAAGTAACTACATTTTGTAGGTCAAAACAGATAACAGGTATAGCACTTTGTCTATCACTTTCTCGTTTCAACCTTGAATAGGTTTTTTCTTCGTCGTGACTTTGGTATTTCATCTGCATTTTTGGTGACACACAATTCGAGGTTTTCAGGATTTTGAATTCTTCACAGAGGTCACATCTGTCTTTTTTTGGGATGTGAAATCCTAGGTTGAATTCATTGTTAAATATTTCCCTATAAATGTGTAGTTTAGCTGGAATTAATCCATCGGATTTGCTTTTCTCGATGTACAGCTCATACATTAAATTAACGGAAAGGTGCGGCTCTAGATACTGTTTTGTACTAGATTTTCGGCAATAATGGGAATCTATAACCGGAAACGATGCGATGTGGTCCCGTATAATGTGTTTCACCTGATCGGTAACTACTTTTTTCTTATGTTTACCTTGATTTGATTTACGGACCATTCCAGAAACCAAATTTTTCCTTTGGTGAGCATTGTAGACTGTTTTTTGGCTAATTGCAAGAGTTCTTAAGAAGTACTGTTTGCATACCTTAATTCTGCTTTCTTGAACTATAAAGAAATACTGGTAAGTATATTTTTTTTTTTTTATTGGAGTTCTGAGTTTTGCGTGCTGGTTCATTTCGAACAGTGGACATCAAAATGAAGTTCGTTTTCCCTTCAGCATCAGTGTTATAAAAATCTTGAAAAATTTTACAACGTTCATCTTCACTAATCAGCTTGCAGCTACCCTCTTGGCATTTCACAAAAATTTGAAGTAAAACTCACGAAAAAAATAAGAGATCATTTTTAGCTTAAATATTTTCTTTTATTTATCAAAACTTCATATAAATATCCTAGATCTAGAATAGTGTAGGATGTTTGGTACAAAAACATATTAGACATATAATTTTAATGATAATAATATAAATTTAATTAATCAAAATAAGAAGAAACAAATAAAAAATAAAATCACAAAAAACCTTTTTGTTTCAATTTTTTTTTCATAGGAACTTTTTTCAATATCACATTTAAATCAGTGTACTTGTTCAACTAAAATTAATTCAAAAATTACAATGTTAAAGTAAGTCTATTACTTTTAATTACCTTTCCTCAAGAAATAACTTTTTAAAAAACATAATGCGTTTAAGGATTTATCGCTAAGACCAGACCGTTTCTTATTGCGAAAATTGGATGAATTTGAAAACACTCGTTCGCTTTCTACTGAAGTAGGTTGAATTGTTTTCAAAGCTTCGAATAAATTTGACAAATTTGGAGTCAACTTGCCAGATGCCGCGAAAATTTGCATTTCCTTTTGTAGGGTCTTATTGTCAGGTTTTTTCCCAACCACTGACGTTAAAGTTGAGTTGATTGCTGCTTCCAATTCATCAGTCAAATTTTCTGATGGCGTATTTTCAAATTCAAAATCAATTCCTATCGGCTCCGGAATGGGGTCAATCGCAAATCGCAATGTCATCATTAAATAGTTTCGCATATATTTCTTTAGCAAATTTAAATATTCCCCTTTTTGAAGAAATTGGTAAATTCGGATGTCGTTTCCGTTCTGTGTTTCGAGGATTTTATAAATACAAAACCAAAGACACTAGTTCTCGGTTTCTTCGCTCAGCAATTCGTTGTTTTAATGAACGTGACATTTCATTTGATAGAAGATTGTTTTGCCTGTGTAAAGAATTAAATAAAAATAAAAATATGCCTTCACTGGCAATTAAATTTGAATTTCGTCGGCCAAGTGCTTCTACGGCTAATTTTAAAGGCTGCAAAACATTTAATAAGATTCGTAACCTCTCCGAGTTCTCCTCTAAATTGTAATTAGGCAAATTCAAATCCCTTAGAGCCTTTATGATACAGTTACGAATTTTCAAAAATCGATCTATCATTATTTCTACGCTATTCCATCTAGTTTTGCAATCCAGTAATAAATTTAGTTCTTTTCCATGCTCGGCTTTAACGTAATTCTGCAATACGGAGTTCCTTACAGGAGAAGATTTAAATAATTTTGCAATCCTTCGGACATTTTTTAAAGCGATGTTAAAATCAGTTAAATTATCTGGCAATCCGTCAATAATTAAATTTAACTCGTCATCTTGATCTGAAGATAAATTGATACTAGTTTCATCATATGAGCTAATCTCATCAGTATCATTTTCACTACTAGAATCGCCACCCAGATTGTCATTATTACCGGACTGACCATTGTAGAACTTGGGCATAGGAAGGGATTTATATAAAACGTCTACGATAGCTAAATGTATACCGTGGTTATAACACTGCTTATGGTAATATGATGACAATCTCCCAAACTTTAGCATAACAGCTGCTCCGTCTGTAGTAGAACATACAATATCAGTCACTGACTCAGATGATGGTGAAATTCGTAATTGAAATTCAACCAGTTTTTGTTGAACTAAAGCACACATAGTTTCTGCACTACATTTTCCGTTGACTTTTACTAGCCCTAAATTAATACATGTTTCACCGCTGTTTGTAAATACACTGATATTTACATAACGCCGATTACGGCCGCTTGTCCATTCGTCCAGAGTTATACTAAATTTTTTATTGTTAAGCTTCAATTCTTCAATTTCACTAATGGTATTTAGTTTTGCTGTCTCATAAAAGCTATGTACAAGCTTCATAATGGCTGTTTTGTCCTTAGGAAGGTACATCTGTTTTGCACACAAAGCTTCTCGAATAAAGTGACTTCTGCAAATACCATGGATTGAGAAGCCATCTACAGCCACCATTCTTGCAACGATTTCACTGATGGTTCTGGTTTTTATAAATTTTAAAATAGATGGTTGCTGATATGGTTTGTTACTTGTTATTGCTACTTTTTTGTTCGAGTTTGAACTGGGACCAGATGTTTCATCATCAATTGTGTTCGAGCTACCGTACTCGTTTGGACGTTTAAGTGATACATTTAATTTTATATCCGTGTGCATGGACACAATGTGACGGTTCATTCCGCTTGTGGATGAGCCTTTGCAGCTAATGACCTTTTTGCATTTCATGCATCTGGCATTATCGGAATCAATTTTGTTAAAATATGTCCACACTTCAGCAGATTTAGTGTTAATTGACATTTTTGAGGTTAGGAATTTATTTCTATAAATTTCAATTGTATATTTTAATATTTTAGTTAAAATATAACGTATATGAACTAATATCTTACCATTAATTAATTTCTACGATTTTTGTTTTCTAAATTCATGGATCATGAACGTTTTCTTTATTATTTATTTGTTTAAACTTGTTGCTTTCTTTAATGTTGACGTTTCAGTGTTCACAAAATAGGCTGGTTTTACAATGCGCGATCACTATTACAATAAGACATTTGCATTTGATTGAGGTAACTCAATATTGTGGCATGTTCTACAATGCAACATGAAAATATGTGCAGCGCTTACGAGGTGAATACATTTTTTTTTCGTTTCATGCAACATAATAACCAAAAAAAAAATTTTTAATTTTGCTACTGTATAGAAGCAACATTTATTTTTTCCTGTCTGCTACACAAAAAAAATACAAAAACAGAAATACAAAATCCTATTTCTACATTACAGTGAAATATATAGTTTTTTTTAAATACCTACAAGTTAAGTGGATTACAATACTTAAAGTGTTTCATTGGTTAAACTAAATAGGTAATGTAAGACATTACACGTTCTTACTTTCCACTTTGCATAGTTCATTATTAATCACTAAATATGTTGTTACCGTCTCCTCTTGTTCAAAACTGCTAAGTAACGGTATTTGGTTTTCCTCGTATTCTACATTGATATCCATAGTTAAATATCAATCGTTACTTTCGAATATTTACCTACAATTAAACTGATATATTATAACACATAGTTTGTACAAATTTATGTTTATTTATAATTATATTAAAACAGTAAATTACCTGAGCAACAAAAATGATCCAACCTGGTGTACAGATTTTGTTAGAATGAAAAATCTCATCTGACAATTAAATTCATAAAACTGTAAAGTTCTATTTGTACCGTAAGTGAATTAAAGAGAATAACAAAGCAAAATAGAATTACAAAGTACCAACTAGCATAATATAGAACCTAATAATATTGTATGAAAGAATTCAGAATTATAAGGTTCTATATATCAAATATACAAATACAAAGTTCTATTTAACATAATTGCGGTGTATTTTTTACTCAATTTGGGAATACTGTTGAGGGTTCCATAATCACATAGAACTTTTTAGCATAAATTTATGTGAAAAAAGCAAATGCGACTTTATAATTTTGTTAATATCTTCATTTTGGTTTACTCTGGCGTTCAAATATCATTACAGTATGCGCATATTGCATAATAGAACCTTTTGGCATCAATAACTCATTTTATTCAAAAATGTCGTTTAGAGCCCTGTAATTCTTGGACGACGATGTGTCTTTTCAATTGGTGGACTTATATTCCCTATTTCTGAATAGCCATAATCAAATGTTTGTTTTATGTAATTGAATATTGTTCTAAAGAGAAAAGTTTTTTCTTGTAAATGAAATAATCTAAAATGACAGACAAATCGTATTTACAGACACCCAGATAAATATCATGCATTATATCACATCCAATATTTTTGGTTACATGTAAATTATTAAGTGTATTAAAAATTGATATTTCCTTAATCCCCTTAATTTTATAGTCCTTTATTAAACTATCAGACGTAATATAACTAGTGGTCCGCTTATTATCGATAATTTTTTTCAAATGTCACGAATGCGTATCCCAGCGACGAAAATGCAACGAGTGCGCAGCACGAGTTGCATTTTCTAAAGCTTGGGATACGCATGAGTGACATTTGGAAAAAATTATCGATTCTTAAGAGGACCACGAGTTATATTTGGGTGGAGAATATAATGAATTGGTGTGAAAGATAAAACTTAAATTCACTTTTCACTCGCATCTTTTCTAGAATATTGTTGTGTTGCTCTGGCTGCATATTTAAATATGGCTGAATTGAATTAGCACTGCTATGGCCGGTTATTTTAATCAATTGTTGATCTGAAATACCCGCATTTGCCATTATAGTAACCGCAGTTGATCTATGACTATGATTGGTGATTTTATTATTTTGCACATCAATTCCAATTGCCTGGGCCGTTTGTTTGGTCCATTTTGATAATTCATTGACACCTACAGGAAGATTTTTATACCACCTTCCAGTTGAATTTTTCCAGAAAGGATTGGGTGTAAGAAACAATCTTTCGGAGGTTACATGATTTGGCCGTTTATTCATTAATTTATTGAATAATCGTACGGGACAAACGTTGATATTATTCACATTTTGCGTGAGCCACTTACTATTAGCACAACGGCTTGCACCTCCTTGTGTAGTTTTGGTGAATATAGGGTTATATTCAATTCGTCCCGTATCATTACCGAAATGGTCTGTAATTCTCTTAAAATAATGAGTTAAAGCAAACGCGGCTTCGTTACCACGCCACGCTAATTCTGTCGCAACAATGTTGAAGAATTTCTTTTGAAGTCCATAAGGGTTATCTTCATCCCAATACGTTTGCATACAAGTAGATTCATTTGACGTAAAAGCTACAGCACTTAATTTCCGTTTGTTCGGTTCACTTTGAAGTTGTTTCCGTTTTGAATCTCTGGCACATCTTGCCTGTTTAAACTCAATATCACGAAATGGATCAAATTTTATTTTAAATTCTGCATAATATTTTTCTTGAAGCATTTTCGCTAGCGTATTCCAAATAGTTTTAATTACAGTTTCCTTGTAATTTTCTCCGTTAGACTTACGCATATTGCATGCATAATCTTTTAAATATGACGCGAGCATATCAATTGATGTGTCTCGCTCAATTGTGTATTGACGTGTTGCACAAAAATCCATAAACTGTTTCCAAATACTTTTCTTATTTCGTTCCGTGTTTAAAGGAACACTATTGAGTATTAACTCTTCGATTTTTTTATTTGTACACTCTCCCCATCTTTGATTATCACAATTATCCATCTTTGTATCAAGCAGTAATCAATACTGATTCACAAATATTTTGTAATTGCATAAGTTGACAGATAGTTATATAAGAATTTTGTTTTTGTTGTGTGTTACTTTGATTCTAATGAATTTATTTTTATTAATAAAAATCGCCAAAAATAATAAATAGTAGGCTATTGCCATAACAACGTTTTTCCCACAGCGACAATACAACAGTGTTGTATTATCACTTATTAATAACAAAAATAACAAAAAAATTGCATAGTGAAATAGATGATTTTTAGGTATGAATTATATTCTCTGCATTACAATTTGTTACATTGCGTAAAAACTCGATGCGTTCTACACAATCTTTACGCATCTCATTTTTGTTTCGTTTACATATCCTGCACCAATAATTAGATGAAAACGATTTCACGTACCCCAACAAAGTGTTAAGACCGAGATTGTCACCTAATAATTGAGAAAGTTTAAAATATATATTATAGATTTTGCCTTCAGATTTTATCTGTAATCCATTTTCTTCAAGAAATTTTGAAATTTCTATAAGTGATTTTAATGAACGATTACAACCAAATTCATTAAAATCAGTTGATTTCACGAAACGTGCAACAAATTATATTATTCAATCTACTTATTTGAAAATTTGGGATCATGGGGAAACTATAATATATTCCACATATGGATCATTTATTTCAAATTCGTCCATGTCAATAAACATAGGAAACCTTATTATATCGTTATGATTGTGAAATTCTTGCCAAATTGACCCATTTACCAGATTTTCTAAATTATTTTTTAATAATAGTTGGTTATAATTGTCAATGGTTTTTTTCAGCAAACCAGGTGTTTCAAAATATTTTTTTATTTGAAATTTTATATCTAATAGGCATCCTTCCGATTTACATGGTAGTAGTGTTGGGGTGAACTGAGCAATTACTTCTGCAAGGCTGTAACTAATAACAAATGGTATCGGAGGACTATATATTCCAGCCTTTTCAAGAAAAGCTAACAATTTAAATTCCGTATTTAATTGCCCAAAGGGATTAATCAATGCTTGAGCGACATCAGTATTAAAAGTAATATCTTCAGATAATTTATCATAAATAGGTTTCATTATAAACTCTGTAATTAAATTTTGTATAAAAATTATAGTTTTACGTGACAATTCTGATTTCTGATGTAGTTTTAAAAGAAATTGTGAAACAGAAACTTTAAATTCACGTGAACTTTATCCTAAACTTTCCTAAAAAAAAAAAAAAAATTTAGGAAAGTTTAGGAAAAACTTCACGTTTTTGCGCAATCTTGTGAAGTTTTTCTTAACTCGTAATATATTTAAATGTATTTGTGACCATTTTATATTTTGTTCGGATTAACCGATAATCGAACTGGATCCACCATTTGATTGGTATTACGAAAAAATCACAGAGTCAAAACGGGTACCACAGATAAGCAATTTAAGGTTGGGAAACAGAAAAAAGTCACCTGCTATTAAATCAGGCGAATGTGGTGGTTGATCGATGGTATTTATAGAGTTGTTGGCCTTATATTCGTTCACAATCGTAGCTCGGTGTGATGGCGCGTTATCGTCGTGAAAAATCCAAGAGTTTTTTTTTCCATAATTCGGATCACTTTTTTCGCATCAGCACAAGAAATTTCGTTTGCAACACAAAACTTAAGGCAAACTCTTTGTACAATAATTTCGTTCATCGTAAACATCACATTTCACTAATGAGGTCGACTGAGTGAACCAATTGCTGTAAACAAACTGGTTCATAGACCGTGCTGAAAATTTTACTTACTAAACGACCAAAACCATTCTAACTTTCCAATTGACAATTTTTTTCTGTTAGGCTACATCCATACCAACCCAAAAATATACTTAGGATTTTGGGCCGGTGTTTCTAAGTATCGGAAAATGTTCGGAAAATCCACATATGATATTGAACATTACCATATCGGGTTTTTTGATTACTAAACGACCAAGGCCCCTCTAACTTTTCAAGTGACTACTTTTTTCTGTTAGGTTATGTCCATACCAACCCAAAAATATACTAAGGATTTTGGGCCGGTGTTTCTAAGTATCGGAAAATGTTCGGAAAATCCACATATGATATTGAACATTACCATATCGGGTTTTTTGATTACTAAACGACCAAGGCCCCTCTAACTTTTCAAGTGGCTACTTTTTTCTGTTAGGTTATGTCCATACCAACCCAAAAATATACTTAGGATTTTGGGCCGGTGCTTCATCCACATATGATATTGAACATTATCATATCGGGTTTTTTGATTACTAAACGACCAAGGCCCCTCTAACTTTTCAAGTGGCTACTTTTTTCTGTTAGGTTATGTTCATACCAACCAAAAAATATACTTAGGATTTTGGGCCGGTGCTTCATCCACATATGATATTGAACATTACCATATCGGGTTTTTTGATTACTAAACGACCAAGGCTCCTCTAACTTTTCAAGTGGCTACTTTTTTCTGTTAGGTTATGTCCATACCAACCCAAAAATATACTTAGGATTTTGGGCCGGTGTTTCTAAGTATCGAAAAATGTTCGGAAAATCCACATATGATATTGAACATTACCATATCGGGTTTTTTGATTAATAAACGACCAAGGCCCTTCTAACTTTTCAAGTGACTACTTTTTTCTGTTAGGTTATGTCCATACCAACCCAAAAATATACTTAGGATTTTGGGCCGGTGTTTCTAAGTATCGAAAAATGATCGGAAAATCCACATATGATATTGAACATTACCATATCGGGTTTTTTGATTACTAAACGACCAAGGCCCTTCTAACTTTTCAAGTGACTACTTTTTTCTGTTAGGTTATGTCCATACCAACCAAAAATATACTTAGGATTTTGGGCCGGTGTTTCTAAGTATCGGAAAATGTTCGGAAAATCCACATATGATATTGAACATTACCATATCGGGTTTTTTGATTACTAAACGACCAAGGCTCCTCTATCTTTTCAAGTGGCTACTTTTTTCTGTTAGGTTATGTCCATACCAACCCAAAAATATACTTAGGATTTTGGGCCGGTGTTTCTAAGTATCGAAAAATGTTCGGAAAATCCACATATGATATTGAACATTACCATATCGGGTTTTTTGATTACTAAACGACCAAGGCCCTTCTAACTTTTCAAGTGACTACTTTTTTCTGTTAGGTTATGTCCATACCAACCCAAAAATATACTTAGGATTTTGGGCCGGTGTTTCTAAGTATCGGAAAATGTTCGGAAAATCCACATATGATATTGAACATTACCATATCGGGTTTTTTGATTACTAAACGACCAAGGCCCCTCTAACTTTTCAAGTGACTACTTTTTTCTGTTAGGTTATGTCCATACCAACCCAAAAATATACTTAGGATTTTGGACCGGTGTTTCTAAGTATCGGAAAATGTTCGGAAAATCCACATATGATATTGAACATTACCATATCGGGTTTTTTGATTACTAAACGACCAAGGCCCCTCTAACTTTTCAAGTGACTACTTTTTTCTGTTAGGTTATGTCCATACCAACCCAAAAATATACTTAGGATTTTGGGCCGGTGTTTCTAAGTATCGGAAAATGTTCGGAAAATCCACATATGATATTGAACATTACCATATCGGGTTTTTTGATTACTAAACGACCAAGGCTCCTCTAACTTTTCAAGTGGCTACTTTTTTCTCTTAGGTTATGTCCATACCAACCCAAAAATATACTTAGGATTTTGGGCCGGTGTTTCTAAGTATCGAAAAATGTTCGGAAAATCCACATATGATATAGAACATTACCATATCGGGTTTTTTGATTACTAAACGACCAAGGCCCTTCTAACTTTTCAAGTGACTACTTTTTTCTGTTAGGTTATGTCCATACCAACCCAAAAATATACTTAGGATTTTGGGCCGGTGTTTCTAAGTATCGGAAAATGTTCGGAAAATCCACATATGATATTGAACATTACCATATCGGGTTTTTTGATTACTAAACGACCAAGGCCCCTCTAACTTTTCAAGTGGCTACTTTTTTCTGTTAGGTTATGTCCATACCAACCCAAAAATATACTTAGGATTTTGGGCCGGTGCTTCATCCACATATGATATTGAACATTACCATATCGGGTTTTTTGATTACTAAACGACCAAGGCCCCTCTAACTTTTCAAGTGGCTACTTTTTTCTGTTAGGTTATGTTCATACCAACCCAAAAATATACTTAGGATTTTGGTCCGGTGTTTCTAAGTATCGGAAAATGTTCGGAAAATCCACATATGGTATTGAACAGTAGTATATTTTTAAAAACATAAATTATCATAATGAAAATAATAATAGAATATTGAAAAAATAGTACATGTTAATATTTAGACGGTTCAATACAAAAGATTTAATGTTTCCTTACCAAACGGAAAATCTGTAATTTATTCGATAATGCGTAGTGTTACACATCCATCCGCACAATTTGTTGTTTTTGTTATTTTAGGAAAGTTTAGGAAGAAATTCACATTCATAACTTTAAAATTGTCGGGTTGACTATGTTTTGTGGTCAATTGATCAATATCAGGAGTTAATTCAGTATTTTCAGGAAAATATATACATAGACTTGAACTTGACTGATCTTCAGTCATGCGATCCGTTGTACTATTAATAAATAATTCCTTGGTTGATGGCGAATTAAAATGGGTATTTAAAAGATTGGGCTTGTGAACATTTTCGTGTTTTTTTAAGTGCTTCTCTTGTTTTCTTGTTTTTTTAAATGCATGAATATTTTGAAAATTTTGAGAACAATCAACTTGACGACATGCTAATGTGGTTCTGTAACCAACATTTCAATTCTGTAAGTTTTGAAAATAATTTATGAATATTTTTAAATTTTGTTTTTTTTTAAATAACATAAATTTTTTACACCAATAAAAACTTACCTTGGTCAGAAATGTCTATATCCATAATTTCTGTGTTGTTATCCGAAGAAATAATTTCTCTAGAAGCAGGTTTATTATATGCCATATTGCTCCACCGCGAGACTAATTTTCCTGAAGGATTTCTTTGACCGGGTTTTCGAGGCATGAAATATATGCTCTGCAATATAAATTATATAATTTATTTCTCATTTTGTGATTGAATAGTTTAAAAATCATACCGATTTTTCCTTTGGAAACTACTGTTCTTTGCGCTCGGCCCATCGTTTCATATCGGTATAAGTAATTTTTGAATGGTTCATTAGCCAAGAATCAACTATGCAATGAACTAATTGTTTTTGTTGTGTGTTGTTAAGGCGATCGTAGGTTGCGTAGTAATGTAAAACTTGTCCACCCCTTACTGTCGATTTCAAAATTTCTTCCAACTCTGAGCCGTTTGACGGATATGAGTTTTGAGGTAGGTTGGATGGTGTGGAACATTGAGAAGTTCCTGTACTAATATCGTTTGATATTTTTTCCAACCATTCTAAAATCCTGCTGTTTGTAGCTGTGGTCACTGTGTCGGCATCACATAACACTGGTTTCCCCTTAGGATTAAACCTCGATTTTTATCAATAATTTAGAAAAAAATTAATTTAGATGTCGATAGTAGGACATACTACAATTTTTAGGTCTAATATTAAATTTACAGGTATAACTAATTCGGTTTCGACGACCTAACCTTAAAATACCTTATTAAACAACCCACGTTGTGTGTGGTTGTAAAATAGGGCTCCAGATGTTTCCAATTTGGCTGAATTGGGAGCATGTTTGTTTCTTGATTTATTTTTTACCGTCCTACCTTACGCCTGGAGTAGCCAAATCGAGGACGGGCGGCTACAGATCCGTCTTTGAAAACCACCTGCACATTGCATTGCTTCATGCCAACCCGTAGTGCTGACATGAAAGGTGGGTCGGCCCATGGATTCTGCACTCTCAACAGGGGGTCATAGATGTGTTCATCTTCATCACCGATCGCAATCAGATGATGAAAAATCCCTTTTGCATCCCGCCCCTATAGGGATTCGAACCCGGTACCTCCCGATCCAACCGCCGCAGCTTTAACCACTGCGCCGTTTGCTCGGTAATTGGGAGCATGTGTTACTGTTATTTTAATCAACCAAACTAAACTGGCCGCAAATGGGTTAATTAACAAATTAAAATAAAAATCGATATCGAAAATAAGTTTTAGAATTTAGCATTTACGTGATCATTGCGCCACTCCTTTAGTTTTTTGGTAAAAAGCAATTGATCACCAAAAAATGTAGTTGATTGCTTTTCAAATATTATATGGATATTTGCAAATTCTATTGCCTCTAAATGGATTACTTTTGTAATGCCGTATAATTTGATGATACTAATTGTTGATTCCGACAGCTCCCAGATTCTAAGCAATTCACTAATTTCATCTGTTTCGTCTGTGACGCAAATGAAAGAATAGTTCTCTATTTCAACCACCTCACTATTTTCCTCCCCCATTTTATTTTTATGCACTAACTATTAAATAACGGTAATAGGCGTATTAGTTATTGTGTATCACTATTCAATAAATATTATTATTTAACTGTTTCACGTTTATATTAGTTAGATTGTTTCTAATATTTTTGATGTATGGTATATTAAACACACATACATAACTATTTAGATAAACTCAAAGCCGCACATCGATGTCGAATGTGCGAACAAAGCAATTTATTTTAACAACAAAGTAATTTAAATGCATTCGTCTCATTTTAGTACTGCACATATCTCTTTTCCTCTACTTCGAAGTAAACGAAAAAACAAAAATAAAAATGAATAAAATTAAATATGGTTCATGTGCATAGAATAACGGTTTTAAAATAAAATTATTAATACACCTGTCCCTCGATTAACACGGTAATTACGTTCCGCCAAATTACCGTGTAACTCAAAACCGTGTTAATCGCGACTTAATACCTGTCCCTCGATTAACACGCTACTTGCCCTCGATTAACACGGTACTTGATTAACGCGGATTTCATTTAATACGGTCATCGAATTGAGATTGATTAACGTGCACAGAAGTTTCGGTTAACACGGTTTTTTGACACAACGTAAAAGGAAAAATGGTATAAAAATGAATATGAATATATGTACGAGTATGTACAAATATGTAGCTATCGTGTGATGGGTATTTCATTTTTCCGTAGTTACAGTTTTTACGATAATTTAAGCTGTGTTTTTTTATTCGCTCCCGATAGCTGCTATCGAGAGCCGTCCTTTTTCTATACATACTTAAATTTTAATGTGACGCGCTATTTATTGGTAAACTAAATTTATTTAACATCAGACTGTCATTTTTAATTCAACTGTTTAGCGAAAATTTGATATAAAAAATATTTGGCTCTACCTATTGGCGGCTCGCGATAGCAGATATCCGGAGCGAATAAAAAAACGCAACTTTAGTACTACTTTAGTATGTACATTAATTTGTGTGATTATGTTAGTTAGATATGTAAATATGTATGTACATATAATATGAAAATTCGGGAATTACGTTTTCAAAGTTTCATATTATGTATTTGCTGAAAAATTTTAAACTTGCAAGATATATACATAATATGTATCATGTACATTTCAAGTAATTGTAGATTAAAAGTAAGAATACATATATATTAAGAAATAAAGACGTTTTGGTTGAAACAATATTTATTATCACATTATTACTCGTACTACAGTTAACAAAAATAAATAAAAATTTAATTTACATAATCTATAATTAAAAAAATAAAAATCATATCATAAATTGCTTAATTCGAAACCTCATCACTGGTTATAAAAACTTCTTTTTGTTTGAGTGATTTATCACCACTTCCATTCGGTTTTGTTCTGGGTTTAAAAAATTTTGTAATGGGATATTGTTTTTTAGTTAATTCTAGAGACTTTTGTAGCTCTAAGTAGGGTGTCACACAATTGCTTAATCGTCTCTCAAATTGCAATGCCCTTTCTAAATCAGGATCATGATCTTTAAAAAACGATACCAATTGATTTGCCATTTCTAAACCTTGATCAATCTTGGTAATTGTTATTGCTGGAATTGCAGTTTTTACATAATTTTCCTCGTCGCTTGAAGAGCACGAATCGTTAACAAGTTGGAGCAAATCTTCTTCATTTATTTCGTTCTCAGTCGCCAATTGTTCAATTTTTGGGATTGTCAAATCATCAAAACCTTCGCCGGATATATTACTGGCAAGACCAATTGTCTCTTTGTAAATACTGCTTGCTGTTTGCACATCTCCTTGGTTTGAAACTACGTCAGGCCAAATATTCTTCCAACAAGCATTTAGAGTAGAGTTTTTAATGTCATCAACTGCAATTCCTGTTATTTTTATGCAATCTAAAATAGAAAATTTTTTCCAAACATTAGTAACACTTAATTCATCATTCTGTTCGATGTCGTCTAAAATTTTTGCAAATGTCTTCTTTAAATAGGAAGCTTTAAATGTGGCTATTATGCCCTGATCCAAAGGTTGTATTAATGGCGTAGTGTTTGGAGGTAAAAATTCCACTTTTACGTTCGCGTGGTAAAGGTTTGTAGGATGTCCCGGAGCATTGTCTATTAATAATAGAATTTTAGCTAAATTTTTCTTTGCCATGCAAGCTTGGGCATCTGGGACGAAACATTAATAAAACCAATCTTCAAATAGAGACTGTGTTACCCAAGCTTTTTGGTTTGCCCTCCAATACACTGGTAAATTATTTCTATTAATAGATTTCAGGGCACGTGGATTCAGAGATCGATTAACCATCATTGGCTTCATCATCAAATCGCCTGAAGCGTTACTGCAAAACAGCAAGGTTATTCGATCTTTTGCCGCCTTAAATCCTTTTGCGGCTTTTTGGTTTTTAATATTTATATGACTTATTGAGAAAGCTATGAATCAGGACATCCACCACTTCAACTTAATTAAGAAACAAAACGTTTAGATCGTGAACAACAATTATGTTAGGTTAGGTTAGGTTGGAGTGGCTGCTTACGCACACTTAGACCGGTGACGGTCCATTGTGATACCACAGGATGTATCCCCTTTTACCCCTATTGGAACCATTTCGAGCTACTTATGTAGCGTAAGACGTCCCGCACTTTAATGTTTTCGAGATCCGAGAGGCAGTCCATCCTGAACTTACCTAAGTGTTTGTGCCTTCTGAGAGCCAATGCTGGACACGAGCAAAGTAAGTGGACCAACGTCTCTTCCTCCTCTTCGTCCAAGCAGCTTCTGCAGAAGTCATTAGCCTCCAGACCCAGCCTTCTTGCATGTTCTCCAAAAAGGCAGTGTCCCGTGAGAATTCCTACGACCGTTCTTAATTCACGTCTTCGTAAGGATATTAATGCCCTAGTGCGCCCCAAGTCCAGCTTTGGCCAAACTTGTCTTGCAACTCTACAGGTGAGGGCGTTAGACCACCTTTCCCCCGCTGAGGATAGCGCCTGCTTCCCAAGTGCTTGTCTCAGCGCTGTGATAGGCCTCCCCAGACTTGCCCTTTCCGGTTGCAGCTGGAGAGTCGTCCCATGCCTAGCAAGTTCATCTGCCCTGCAGTTCCCCATGACGCCCGAGTGACCTGGGACCCAGACTACCTGGATGTTGAAATGCTCACCCATCTCATTTAGAGATGAGTGACAACTCAACGCCACCCGTGACGCCAAAGACACCGATTCTAACGACCGGATCGCCGCTTGACTGTCCACATAGATTGTGATATCGTCTGAGGATAACACATTATGCTTCAACCACGTCATGACCTCCTCAATCGCTACGACTTCAGCTTTGTACACGCTGCAGTAATCAGGGAGACGAACAGAAATATTTACATTTAATTTGTCACAGAATACTCCAGCTCCTACTTTGCCGTCTAGCTTGGAGCCATCTGTGAAGAATTGCAACGCTTCGGTTTCCGATAACGGTCTATTCCTCCAGGATTCCCTTGAAGGGAAGGAGGTCCGAAATCGCTTCTCGAAGCGTAGAGTAGGTTTAATGTAGTCAAGATTCGCCAGCTCATCCTTCAACGATCTGACTATAGTAGAGTGTCCTATACTAAGACACCTCCACTGAGAGACGGCTGCAAGTCGTACAGCCGTATTTGCCGCCATCTGTTTGCCAAAAATGTCGACCGGAAGAACAACAATTATAATTTATTTAATTTTTTATTATTTATTTAACTTGGTTAGCTCTTCGGCTATATAGACCTGACTGACCTTTTTTATTTATTTTTTTTAATTGTTTAGCTTCTACTCGAATTACAACAATAACATTATACATAAAATACATAGATACAAATATATATAATATAATTACATAAAGAGGTTACAGTAAGTACACTAAGAATAATTTACCAAATAATATTTATAAAGACATAACAACTCCTCCCTTTTTTAGAAATTATCCCTAGGGCGTTATTCATATCTAAGTCGATCAGGCTGCTTACAACTTCTTTTTGATTTTCTTAACTCAACTACATCATTCTGCATCCACGGCTCATTGCAAGCATTATCATTTTCATTTTTGACAATTTGATCGTCACGAATTTCCGTGTGTCTAGATAGATATGTCCGATTTGGCATTTTTCTCCAAAATAGTCCTGACTCGTCAGCATTAAATACTTGATCGGCTGTATAGCCACCATCTTCAATAACTTTCAGCAGTTTATTGGGGTATTCCTGAGCAGAAACTTCATCAGCCGATGCACTTTCTCCTTTAAGTTTTAATTTATGTAAAACGTGCCTTTTCTTAAAATTTTCGAACCATCCCTTACTGGCAGTAAAGTTCATCTGCTTTGTAGTTGCAGGTTTCTCTTGAATTATTAAATCAAATATTTTTAATGCTTTCTGCTTTATTAAATTGCTGTTGATAGGTAATCTTTTCTGTACATTGTCTTCAATCCATAACAATAAAGATTTTTCCATAGTTTCGATATTAGTGTCACGAACGTTAAAAGTGTGTTTAATACTTAAATTTGAACTTGCCGTTACGGTTTCTCTAATTTCGTCCTCTCGTCTTCGAATAGTTCTAACTATCGATTCTTTAAGGCCAAAATATTTTGCAACTGCCGCAGGACCATCACCTTTTCGGAACTTATCTAACACTTTAATTTTTAATTCTAGAGAAATTGCCTTTCGTTTAAAAATAGGTTTTTTACTTCTTTGAGACATTATGGCATCCTAAAATATAAAAGAAATTACATACATACATACATACCTAATTGAAAATTATTTTGAATACGACAACGTTTACTGGCAATATGTACAAAATTTTACAATAAATCCGTTAAATGAATTTTTGCTTATTGTCCTTACCTAATTTATACATTACATGTATGTATGCACACCAAAAAACACTACCGTTTTCTTGCACTGTGATGATTTAACTGAACATATTAAACACAAACGAAAGAATGAGATAGATTGCATACAAGAACGCAGTTATAATTTGAGTATGTAAACTCAGACGTGGAAAATATGCAAGTAAAAAGGAACAAAAATCTAAAAATCTCTAAAAATATGTTACATATGTAGTACAATAGATACACGAATATTTTGAAACATGATCTAAACAACAAGATATGTATATTTATGTACATATATATGTATGTATGTATTGTACATATGTATATTTATACTCATTTTTATACTATTTTTCCTTTTATGTTGTGAAAAAAAACCGTGTTAATCGAAACTTCTGTGCGTGTTAATCAAGACTTTGGCTCAATTCGTTGACCGTGTTAAATGAAATCCGTGTTAATCAAGTACCGTGTTAATCGAGGGACAGGTGTATTTAAAACAAACGGACTTTCCAATCAAGGAAGAATTTTAAAAGGATTGTAATTTTAAATCTAAATGCTGATCGTATTAAAAAATAAAAGAAAATAAGGTTTTAAATTTAGAGGAGACATATTCATTTTAAAAGGTTTTAATATAAGGATTTAACGGATTTACACATTTTTATATTTAAGAGGAAAATTATATTGATTTTAGGGGTCACTTTTTTCTCTGTGTAGGGTGATGTATGGCAAGCGAAGCATTAATATAGTTTACAATTGAAATTCAATTTTGCAAATTATATTTGCAGGATTTCAATTTCAAATTAAACCATTTAAAGTTCAATTGAAACTTTTCCAAAACAAATTAAACCTTTTTCAAACAAAATAAAACCATTTCAAAATCAAAACAAGGTAAAAACAAAAGGGTTTTATTTTAATGTAGGGCTTTTCAACTGCTTTAGCCAGTTTCAAATAGTAAGACTTTTCCATTTAAATCGCGTGGGCTTATCCACACGTGTAGTTATTTTTCTAAGGTTGGTAGCACCTTAACAGACATCTGTGTCAAATTTCGTGTCAATATCTTTAGTAGTTAATGAGATATGATTGTTTACGTTCACCGAGAGAATTGCATTTTTCGATTTTTAAAAAGTTCAGCAGCAAAATTGCATCAAATTTTGCTCCAAAAATCGAATTTCGGTTCCCAGACATTGGAAACGTTGAAAAAGGGTTTTGGTGATAATGTACTGTCCAGAGCGAGTGTTTTTGTTTGGCATAAGTTGTTCAAAGAAGGTAGAGAACGCGATCAAGGAATTAAAGGATTTGGTGCTAAAAACTCGTCGATTGACAATTAAAGATCTTATTGACATTACAAGTCAGTCAGAATTTTGCACAGATAACTCTTGATTTTTGCATTATGATAATGGGCGGTCTCACACTGCATTGGTTGTATGCGACTATATTTGGCCAAAATATTTTATTTTCAACGGCTATTCTGCCGCGCTTATTTAAAAAGCGGTATCTCAGCTTCAACTAATTCAGAGAATATTTATAAAATTATGCCTATAAAATATTTAACTTGAAATTATTTAAGATTTTTTTGACTTTATTTAACTATAAAAGAATTAAATTAAAAATTATTGTCATTTAGAAGTTATTTGAGATACTGCATTTTCACTTAGTGTCTTACTTTTTTTATTCTGAGATACCGTCTTTTCTGCCAAATGCACTGTAGAAAAATGTCTGACTGTAGAAAACTGGAGCATTAAATTTCCCAGATGTTGAATTAAAGTTTGTTTTATTTTCCTTTTTTATACCAACTGGTTGGGTTTTGCTGCGAGGCAATGGTAACACATTCGTTTTTAAAAATTTTTGATTTATGAAATTGATTCTTATTGGCTCTTTATTATGGTCAATCATGTAAAAAAATCATAACTTCCTCTTTGTACCGCCACTTGCACTATATCATTTATGTATGGAGGTGGAGTTATTTTTTTTCAGTTTATATTGAGAGGTATAATCAGGCCAATCTTCAAGCAGCATTTGTTTCACTTCTACGTCTTTTGCAGCACTGCTAACTGCTTGACTAAAATCTTCGAAATCATACAATTTATTTTTACATCTTTTCATCGACAGCTCAACTTGATGATGAAATGAGTCAGCCGTTATCGTTTTAGCTGATATTTCGCCAGAGTTAACAAGATAAATAAGAAACGAGAAAAATGCCCAGTTTTTATTTTGAGCTGAGCAATTATCTCCCCATAATATTATTTTTTTAACATCTTTGTGATGTTTGAAAAATTTATAATATGAACTTATAAGTTTATCCTTCGTGCGTCCAGCACGAGCAAATGTTTCATTATACACGACAGACCTATTTACAAAATTGCTGTTTTGAACATCTCCGTTCGTGGTAGCATAATAACTTTCTGTAAATCTGCGGAATAAATTACTGTACCATGTTCAATAAGATCTTGCTTATATTGTTTTCTGGATATTTGGCTCTGTCAATATATTTTTTCCACTCTATACAACAGGCGCAATCCTCTTTCAGGCTTTCTTCGTTATAGTTTTCATCGGGCAATTTAAATTATTCGCACTTCTCACATTCCTCATGCCACAGGTTAGCAAACGATATATTTAAATCACGAACTACTTTACGATACTTCTCATATGCGAAACATCAGGATTAAGTCCTAATATGTGCTGTTTGATAGGTGTATCATCAATTTTATTATGAGCGGAATTTTTCCCTCTGTAGTCTTTTGGAGCTTCAACCGAGTTCCTATAACTTTTTAAAGCAGTTTGCAAAGGCTTGTCGTTTAATGGCTTATATCCTAAGGTACTTAAACAAATTGTTTGCAGACTATATGAGCTGTACCATTTGCGTCCTTTAAAGTACAGGAAAAAGATTTTTGCTTGCGGTACAGTTGATCTAATGATTCTCTTACTGTTCTTTGTTTCACTGGTTGAGATAATGTGTGATGTCATGTAATATGAACGATTTCCTATCCGAACTATTTAACTTCCAGAATGACTAGTTTAACGCCTTACGGCGATCTTCACATACATTTTGCAGACACTTCTTTTTGCATGCACACGGTGGTTGAAGTGGATGTTTTACTATTTGTTTTAGTTTTTTTTTGAATTTCTTTCTTTCACTGATGTGTCATACTCCTTCCTTTTCCTTACTGTCCCCATTTTGGTATAATCTATTGCTGCTTTTTCGATATTATCCGAATTGAAGTTTTTCTCCAACGCCATTAACTCGTTTGCTTCCAATTCCCCTAAATGGTCCAACCCCGTCAATATATTATTTTCGGTCATCTTAGTACTTGTTTCCTCTGTGGTATCTACATTTAAACAATTGTCTCTGTCTATTGCCTCGTTAGTTTTAAAAGTTGCAAACTCTTCGGTTGTATTTAACTTAGTAATACCTTCCATATTTTCCGAATCATAATTGGAGAAACTAAAGCTGGAAACATTTAATAGATTCTGGTCAAAAGGTTAGTTTCCGTTTAGAGGTGCCATTGGTATCGTTTTGAGTTCATGGTACGTTGATAATGATATGTTATTTTGCCGAATATCACAGGTATCCTCAAAATGCTGTGCTGTTTCTTCTTCTAATATTCTCGATTGAATAGTGCTTATTGTCAATGTTTTGTTTTCAATTTCTATAGTTGATATTGATACCAATTCCATTAACGTTGGTGAATTAATATAATTTCGCCTTATAACATAGATATTTTCATAAAGCTGTGTTTTTGGCACTTCTATAACAATTGTTTGATTATCATTTGTCAAAGTTTCTTTCATTGTGTCAATTGGTACCGATACAATTCGAATGTCAATTGGTGAAGAGTTTCCTTTTCGCAAGACATCAGCTGATTCTTTAATAGGTATTATATCATTTTGTAACAATTTTACTGGCTCATAAATTTTTGCTATCGTTTTGTTTAATCATTTGCTCGTTTTGATATTGCACTTCTCGTCGTTCAGGGTCGTCATCTGATTCATCGTCGGTTGGAAAAAATTAAGGGTTAATGGATTCAATGTTGATTTTCAATTTTGTTTCTTTTCGAAATTTTTATCTTAGTAATTTGTTTTTTTTCGCCAGTATCATTAACATTTGTGTACTCCTTTGTGACATGTTTCCTGAATCTGAGAATAAAATAAAATTGATCTTTAAAAGAAAGACGTTTCTCAAGCTTGTAACAAGTAAAATGGATGTGCTTTTTTTTTTAACCGGACAAACTAAACACTTAACATAATTTATTCATAACTTATCATTCATAATATTTTGCAATACATTGTTCACTTTCACGGTAAATTTACTATGCACAAACAAAAATCACTTGATCACATACAAAATCAACACCCGAACTATACGAAATTATATCGAAACTGAGCCAACCTGCACAATATAATTATTGTCTAAACAAGTAAAAATATAACGGTACTTTATATGAGCAAGTTCTCAATTAAATGAGAAATTAATACTTCTATCATTTGCTTAGCGGAAAAGGGTTAATCTCATAGCTCAAATAAAGATAACGAATTTATAGTTTAGTGTTTCCGTTAAAATAACGTTGAAAATAAAACCGAATGGAGCCGTATCTAGGTTTTACTGAGCAAAAACGGCACATATAAGCACAAATTCTCTTCGCTCAGAAAAGTTACCGCTGTATTGCTTGGTAGTACTATTTAAATATTGTTGAAATTAATGCTGATTCGAGCGATAACTATGTTTTTCTTAGTGAGAAAGGTGCATCTCACAGGATGGAAAAGTTACCGCTGTTATTGTTAAGTATTTCTGATTTTACGATATTATTGCTTATGATTAGTTTAGACAATTATTGGGAATGTCTAAAGAAAATTGATTGATTGATTGCGATGTACGATCAAGCATTAAGCAAGTCTCCCGTATTATAAATGCGAATACCATAATACACCATACCCATGTTACAACACGACACACCATTTCTTCATGAAGCCTAAAACCCCATAAAGAAAGGCGCCACATAAATAACCACACAATTTTAACCCAAAACAATTTACCATTACGGCTTATACGTTGGTCGATACTTCCTCGTCCTTTCTTTTTTAATGCTGCATCAATTATAAATTGTGGATTACTAAATCGATTTATTCTTATAGTTCTCACTGTGTTTATTTTCCGTATGCGCTAAAGAAATTATCAGACTATAACTGGTGACCAGGTAAAGTGTGTTTCTTGGTTAAGTGTAAAATCGCAGCAGCACCATGCCCAAACCTGCTATTGTCATAACTCGATAGTTCCGTATTTTTCCCATGGTACAAAAAAATCATTGGGGAAACCAGTTTTGCCTAAACGGAATTATTTGCTCGTCGATGGAAATAGCTTCTTTAGCAGGTCCTTCTCTGCTGTAGCTTAAGATACTGTTAATTAGTGGCCGCATTTTAAAAAATTTGTCTCTGCAATCATCTGGTATGCTCATGTTGTTTACTAAATGCAAATTTGTTCGAAGCTAATAAAAACGGTCACAAGACTTCACCGACAGTATCGATTAAACGCTTAAATATATGCTCCACTATATTTTTATCTGGAGAAACTTTATTGTTCAAATAAGCAAATGCATCCCAATAAATTGTATCATTTCATCTGGGCTGGTGCATTTAAACATTCTGGAACTTTGTTCTTTCTTTTCTGCGTACAGGTTTGTATACTTAGCCATTCTAACATACAATTCGTGGAACAAATTTTGTAAAATAGCTGAATGGTGTTTTAGTTGACACATCATATTTCTTATCACTGGGTAAATGGTAGGTAGCCGACTCAGCAAATTCATATTTTCTGTAGTCTTCAGTCTTCTATATCAGCTTTCTCGGTAATATTATATTTGGAAAATGAATCCATAAATTTCACACAACATCATCATCTTCGAGAATTATAGTCTAACTCTGAATGTGCTCTATTTCATGTTATTCATCACCTCCTCGAATAATGTGTTCTTCATAGGTACATTTTGGTTAGTTGGAAAACATGGTTAGTTTTCATGATTTTTAAACTCATTCGAATCATCTAGCAACTTGGCAAGTGCGTACGTTTTTTAGACCGTGATGCCACATTCTGGAAAAATACCGACATAAAAATTACACGATTGTCAAAGTTTCTACCCAAATGTGTAAATTACACTGCACTCTGCATGTACCCAATTATGTACACTGATTTTTTAGATAGAATTTTAATAATAAAACGCTTACTTTTGACAAATGTTCATGCATATTTGTTAACAAAAACTAATTGTTTATAAATACAGTCCGAACCAAAATTATTTGTACCTGTTAAATTTTTGATGAAACGTAACGCAAAAGGCTTTTAATATTATATAATTAATAAACTTTTTGAAAACATTAATTTTAATTCAATAAATTTAATTACCCTGCTTTACATTTCTATCAATTTTTTTTTTAAATTTTAGTTCTAGCAGAAGTTACAGTTAATTTTGTTTTTGCCAAAATTATTTGTACCCACAAATTTGTTCTCAATATTATTTGTGCAATATGGAAAAAATCAAAATAAAATAGTAAATCAAATAAATTTAAGATTATTTTTTGCTAATTAAATAATGATATAGTCACTCATATTTTGTATGCAGATAGTCAGTTTTTGTTAAAGATCTAGCAAGTGGTTCAAAAATTTGTTGTTAACATCACCTAGAATCTTATCCCGCTCAGTTTGCTGGGCACCCTGCTACAAATTTTTGGTATTTTTAGAGCATGAATATCTTACACTTTAATTTAAACCCCCCCAAGTTTAAATCAAAACCCTGCCCTGGCCCAGACAAATGACTATATTCAAGATTTTTGTATAATTTCGTGGCAATGACTCTTCTTATGTATGGGAGCATTATTGTGTTGAAGAGCAAATTGAAGACTGACTAGTTTATAATCACTAGGGCTGTGATTTTTAGGTCAAAACCTATTCGTGCTGGAGCCAGGTTTACGTGTTTTGGTTACATAAAAACGTGATTTATAAAATTTCCTTTCAAAAGGCATCGGTTTGTTAGAACCTTTTCTCACCTTTTGGACCTTTTTGACCTAATCAAACATTTTTGGACCTTTTTGTTGCCTAAATTGTATAGTATTCTAAAGCATTTACAAAATAATCATGAAATGTCCGCATTTTACATCAAATTGGTGTCGTATATTTTTTTTGTACGGAAATGTATTTTAAACAAGGAACAAATGTAAACGCAAAAAAATTTGACATAAATATTTTTTTTTAGTCGGTTTCATCGATAGAGAAGTGTTATTTTGTAAAATTTGTAATGTGCAATCGTTGCAGTTAAAAAATCACAAGAAGATCAATATTTAAGATCTAGCAAACACAAAGAAACGCCACAAAAACCACAAAACTACAAATAAGGCGTTTACATCTGAGGTGATGAATGAAAACGTTTTCAGTATAACCCGGATTTTTGTTTAAACCTCTGCAAAATACTAGAAGTTTCCGACATTCCTGTAAATAAATTGATAAATCCACTTTCGCTCAATTTATTTACAAATACACAAACTTCAAAGTACTGAATAAACGACTCTTCAAAATAATTACAAAAAGCTTATATAAGATAAAACTATTTTACAAATAAAATAATTATAACGATATCAATAGACGAAACAACCGACACAACATGTGGCTAATGAAAGCCGCAAAAAGTTTTTTTTTTTTTAATACTGCTATATTATACAAAGCTAATAGTTCCTTAGTAGCTACACTTTTCGATAAAACGGAAAAATCGAAAAGTCTAGCTACTATAGCCGCGTTTTTTTATTAGCTCCGGATAGCAAACTATCGGGACCATATGGAAAATTTCTATTGAAAGTTTTGCTATTATACACATGTATCGCTAATATACATAAAACGAAAATTTTACCTAACTCATGCAGTTGTATGACATTTCTAATTTCTTCAATTAGCTAATAGATAGATTGTGATGGAAAACGAGATCGATGGAGCGACTATGATCCTAAAAATCATCGGGAGATTATTGGGGAATATGTTAATCAGAATTGGCAAAAAAATTATTAAAAGCTAAAGGACAATCCAGATGCATCATTGTCGGAAGACAACGAAAATGAAAATAAATATGTTGGTGAGATGGACACGCCTGTTATAAAAGTCGATTCAAAACCAACGAACTACTGTACGTAATTTATACATGAAAACAGCTAAATATCTCAGAAATTTGGACCCCAGTTCGGCATATCATGATTCAAAAACACGTTCTATGAGAGATAATCCTGATCCAAAATCACATCTTGAACAGTAAAATGATTTTTAAATCATGATTTAAAAATAAATAAATTTTTTTATTTTAGAGTTGGGTTCGCCGGAGAAAATTTTGCACGATTTGGGAAGATGCTTGGGAAGCTTATGGTAAAGGCGTTGATGTACACTTGCTAGCTTAGACAACTAAATTGGAATTGCTACAACAGGAATATTATAAAAAAAGAAGAATTTAAATTTCAAGTGAGACACAATTTTAGACTATAAATCTTTAGGAAAAGAGAAACAAATCACATTCAAAGCCGATATGAAAAAGAATATATTTGAATAATCCCTGAAGATGCATCGAATTATCGAAATATGTTTGCACAATATTCGTAATCTTTGATTGTCTCTCGGAACCCAAAAACGCCTGTTGTTCCATTTTTATATAAATATTCGGTCTCGATTTTAAAATGATGATTATTCCATGATTCTGATGTTTAGTCCTTTTCAATTCGACTAAATCCACATTCCATTTCCTATAGCACTCTCTCATGAACAGGCCAATATTTAACTTGTTTTAAATTCGAAAACGTTAAAAAAAATACAAATTAGTGTTTGATAATAAAAAGCTATAGGTAGTTTTGATATTCGTCAGCTGTTCACTTACTTTGTATTATAAAGTGCACTATGTTCCCCATTTAGTACACCAATAAAGAGCTTTCAGAAAATATCCATTATGAATTTAGTTACACAAATTTAAAGTTAGTTGTTAATTTTTGTTCTGGTGTAGCTAGTAATTAGTATTAATATTAATTAAGTTATATATTTCATTGAACGCATAATACATCCGTACATTTAAATAAAAACAAAAACAATAATAATTAAAAAACGCTGTTATTTTTACGTCGATATGACATTTCATATTACTTCGGTCTAAAAAGACCAAAGTATTGAAATCCTGTCAAAAATGTCTGTACCCATGGGATCTCGAGAACGGCTTGTTCGATTTAGAATTTTTATTTGCCAATCTGTTTCTATGGTCAAGGCCGAGATTTGAAAAGCTTTTGGAACCTGTGCATCAAGAGCGTCGGGCACCTGCCACACGGATCGACCCAAAATACCTGGTTATAGAAATATTTACCAATTTTTTATATATGCTGCTTTGAATATTAATCCCCAGTTTGGACTTGAGTTGAAGGTTAAGTTAGGGGTCAATTTGCGGGTTGAGTACAAGTTGAGTTGGAATTGAGTTGGGGTTGGGTTAAGATTTAGTGAGCAGTTGACTAATTTTTTGTATATGCTGGTTTGAGGATTGAGTTGAAAGAAAGTTTGCGGTTGAGGGTTGAGTTGGGGACCGTTTGCGGGTTCAATTGGGGTTGAGATGATGTTGGACCAGTGTTTAGTGAGCAGTTGATCAATCTATAAAATAAAGTGAGTTTTTTTATGTATATACACAAATATTGTTTAAGACTTAAGAAAGGTCACTGTTAATATCTCAAACCTCAAATTAAACCTTTTACATTTCAAATTAAACCTTTAGCAAAGTAAACGAATGGCCAATTAGGATGGAACTTATCTATTTCTTAACTAATTTTAGTGAAATTTGACTTCCGTGATGGAAATGTGATTCTAAAATGAGTTTTGGATGAAATTCTAGAATATGGCCAAGTATTATGAAACTTGCCTATTAGATGGAGACACAGTGAAGTGGTTCTTCCCACATCGATCGCAATGCGGCTGTTTTCAATACTGAACGTTTATTTCTTCCCTTTTTTCTTTGGTAGCAAATGTTGATCCATTTTACTTGCTCTGGTTAACATCGACTCCCAATGGCCAAAGTTATTTGAAATCCTACTAAAAATGACCAAAATTTTTGTTTGTTTGTTCAAAACCACTTTTTTTGAAAATATCCGTTCGGATTTGGAACTATTTTCAAAAATAAGTTTCTATACCACGTATTTATTAAGGCGTGGTATTACAATGAGGATTGAGTTGTGCGTTGAATTTAGGGCTTTAGTTGATGGTTAAGTTAGGGATTTGAGTTGGAGTTGAGTTGGGGTTGGATTAGGGTTAAATGAGCAATTGAATTGGAGATTAATTTGGGGGTTGAATTGATTTTAGGATTGAGATGGGTGTTAAGTTTGGAGCTAAATCGAGGGTTTTGTTTTGGTTCGAGTGGAAGGCTGAATGAGCATGCTGATTTTAGGACTGAGTAGGGTGTTGAGTTTGGGTTAAGAAAGAGGTTCAGTTTGGGATTTATTTGGCTGTTAAACCGATGGATCATTTGCATGACAGACTAAATTGAGGAATGTTGATTAAGGAGTTGAGTGGAGAATTGAGTTTGGAGTTGGGTTGAGTTAGGGGTCCAGGTGAGGTTGAGTAGGGGTTGAATTGTAGTTAAGTTGAGGTTAAATTGGTGATAGAGTTGAGTGCTGGGTTGGGATTGATTTAGTGATTACCGTTGGGGATTGCATTAAGGATCGCGTTGAGGTTGAATTGAAGGTTGCATTAGAACTTGATGAGTGGTTGAGTAAGGGATTAAGGGGTTCACATAGGGATTTATTTAGGAATGTAGTTAGAGATAAGATTGAGTAGACTTGAGATAAGTTTACGTATGCATGTAATTTTGCGGACCGAAGTTCTGATCATCTCATGAGATTTCAGCACTTTATATTTTCAATTTGACATCCATCAAGCAGCTCCAGATAGCAGCTCCAGATAAATAGGCAGGGCTAAATATTTTTTTTTATAGATTTTTAGTTAAAAAGTTGAATCAAAAATTATAGTTTAGTTTTAAATAAATTAGTTATATGCATAAATATCTCGTCAAACATTAGTTTTATTACAGAAAATTAGCTGCTCCGGATACAATCTATCCGGAGCTAATGAAAAAACTTTTTTACTCAAATAACTTTAATTTTTGAAACCTTCTTACCCCCTGTTTTCAATTTTACAGAACATAATTTAGGTGCCAAAAATGCATTTTTAGAACCTCAAATTCACAGCCCTAATAATCACCCAGGAATGTTACTTCATGAAATAAACCGAAATTGAACAATGGCGTTGAACTTTGAACAGTTGTAGTTTATAGGGCATACAGACAAACGGAATATGAACAGTTGTAGTTTATAGGGCATACAGACAAACGGAATATGATGTACCATCAGGAAATGAAACGTGGTGGACCTCATAAGATAAGCCCTTTCATCTACGGAGAACTTTTTTATGTCCAAATTAGTGCACTTTTGTCCTAATTTGATAATATTGGAAATATTTGTATTATTACATAAACATCGAGCATCAATTAGTGTCGATACTACCTCGTTTAGTTTTCCTTGGGCAGCAAATAAAAGGTTACACAGCTTTACAAACTGAACTATTCAAGGAAAATGTTATATTTCGGTTTATTTGATTAAGTACCATTCCTGGTTGATGATAAACTAGTCGGTCCACAATTTGCTCTTCAGTACAATAATACTCCCATACATAAGAAAAGTCATTGCCACGAAATTCTACAAAAATCTTGAATATAATTATTTGTCTTGGCCAGGACAGGGTTGCGATTTAAATTTGCGGAGGTTTAAATTAAAGTGTAAAATATTCATGATCTAAAAATACTAAACATTTGTAGCAGGGTGCCCAGAAAACTGAGCGCGATAAGATCCTAGGTGATGTTAACAACAAATTTTTGAACCACTTGCTAGATCTTATAGAGGCTAAACAAAAACTGACTATCTGCCTACAAAATATGAGTGTTAAAAATAATCTTAAATTTATTTGATTTACTATTTTATTTTGATTTTTTCCATATTGCACAAATAATATTGAGAAGAAATTTGTGGGTATAAATAATTTTGGCAAAAACAAAATTAACTGTAACTTCTTCTAGAACTAAAATTTAAAAAAATTTTTGATAGAAATGTAAAGCAGGGTAATTAAATTTATTGAATTAAAATTAATGTTTTCAAAAAGTTTATTAATTAGATAATATTAAAAGCCTTTTGCGTTACGTTCCATCAAAAATTTAACAGGTATAAATAATCTTGGTTCGGACTGTACATAAACATATGGTACTATAACAATTCAAATTAAATTGTAATTTTTAAAACACTTACAAGAATTTGTACGCCTTTTATTTTGCATCACTATCTGAGTAATTCTGACGTTTTATATTATTTTTCGCCCCAAATATCCTTTTATTTTAGCTAGCTATCATAAGAGCCAACATAATCCTACTTAAAAAAATGCATTATATATTAGTGCATATTATCCCAACAAGTAGGTTTAAGGTGTATGTACGCAATTGTGTACAGTACGAGTCAAAGGGTTAAAATAAGTGAAAGTAAAAAAAAATATCAAGTAAAATTCTACACTCAACAAAATAAATAAAAAATTGGCTTCTTAAAGAAAATTGTTGCTTATAAATCTTCCTATTGATAAAAACGAAAAAAACGAAAACATTTATCCGTATCACCAGACAAACTATATCGGTTGTTTGTTATTTACTGACAAAAACAACGAAACATCAATTAAAAAATTAAAAATCTCAAAAAATTATGCTTAAAGTGCGAATATATATATACATACTGTCAAATCTATTACTTTCAAAACAAATTAAAATTGAAGACAATGCGTTTGATGAATTCGTCATGATGCCAGTTTTTAGACATATTTTACTTGTGATATAGTTTTTTATATATATGTACATATTTGTTATTTTGATTAACATGCCAAAGGAAGTGATCATATTGTAATTTCTCATAGACGGTAAATGTACAACAATATGTTTGTGCGTAGTCATATTACCAGTCAAAAGATGTAGTAAGTAAATACGACTTCGAAAACGAGTTTTCAAGATCGTTTATATGAGTAAGTAATGTATTGTAAATTTATAAGAAGTGTTAAAAAATTTGCTGATAATACAAAATACATACCTACTTTGTTACTACAATGCAAATGAAAAAGTCTGTTTCCATTATCAAGATTTATCACACAAAATTATTTCAAAACATAAATTAATATTTACATAAATTTTATTTTACGTTTTTTTCTTTTAACATTTTCTTAACTCTACTATTAACTCTATTTCTAATTGTTTTTAATGTTGGTGGAGATATCTCAAAATAATCAGCAATATTTTCAGAATGTTTTACTTTGCAGAATATGTCCATTATTACAATATCTTCCAAATCCTCTAAAATGGGATCATCAGGATAATAATGGTATTTTTCGGCATCAAACTCTAGCTTTCCATTTTTCGTTACATAATTTAAATTTATAGCAATTGTCGGATCATATTTTACACCATCAAGTTCGGTCCATATATGAATAGGTGCGGTGTGTTCATTATTACCAAATACCATCTTGCCACACATGAGTTGAATGCCTAAGCTTTGCAAATTCTCAAAGAGCAATAAAGATGCTGGTAGACAGACTCCATACATTCCTTCCCGAACAAATTCTTGACATATAATTCCGTTGACGAGGCGTGCAACTAAATGTTTGTCGACCGTCATCTTGTTTAAAGTAAAATGGTAATTTGTTATTTTACACTTGTTCTGTATCTGAATAATTATATTTCGAAAAACTAAATTAAACCAAAGAAATTATTGTCTTATTTACCAAATCATACATTACACAAATTAATTTTTTTAAACTCAAGTCTTTTAATTTTTTAATATACTATGTATAAAGTTCAATAACTTAACTCACTGAGAGCACTTAACCGACTGATCACAACACAAAACTGATAATCATATTCGTAAATGAATATTCTCTTGCATTCATGCTTATGTGTATATAGATTTGACCTTAATACAAAAAATATACACTGAATGAAAACTCTCTTCGACGCCACATTTATTCCTGTATGATCATGTTTAACTGCATGCAAATGTTGTTTTTGTTGGAAAATATTGTTCAATTTACTTTTATTGTTTTTAACATACATTATTGCACACACACACAAACGTTACGAGTAAAATAAGTAAAACATCTGTTTATTCATTGTTATATACATACATTACTTAACAAGTATGAGTAAAAACGACTGTGGTACATACATACATATTAACAAAATTAAGTAGTCACAAAAATAAATCTGTACCGTTTTTTAAAAACGCTATCGTTCTGAAGTTTCGTAAACAATTTTAAAGATCTCTATGATTGAATGCACATTTGATCGTGTGAACAAACAAGAACTAAATCATGTACTAATAACATTGAGCATTATACAAGAGGAGTATTTTCAGTACAACCGGGTGACATGTTATAACCTCAGAAGAATCTTACCTTCTTTTTTGCACATCGAAGTATAATTATTGTTGAATATTATAGTAGTTAATACAAATTATGCTGTCAAAACAAAACTTGTAAAATAATTTCACTAACTACACTGTTAAGGATTCTCAATTTTTATTATTTCAAATCAATACCAGTAAACCAAAGAATACATAATCCAACTTTCTCTTACCTTCGGCAAATCAAGGTCAAAAAAATGAGTCCAAATTTTTCATACAAAAACAGCGTTAAGTCTCTTCTGGTTGTATTTTGTGTTATAACCATCATTTTTTCGCTTCGATGCATTTTCGATAGAATAACTGTATTCCTTTGTTAAAAATATAAAATTTTAAAATAATTTAAGGCAGGAACAGCGAGTCAGTAAGAACACAGAAGAAAGATTAACCAGAATAGACATTGCGTGGATCAAATTTTTTTTTTTCATCTTACCTTCTTTTTTGGACATTGAAGTATAGTTATTTTCGAATATTATGAATTTTTTGAATATTTAATACAAATTATGCTGTCAAAACAAAACTTGTCATATAATTTCACTAACTACACTGTTAAGGATTTTTAATTTTTATTATTTCAAATAAGAACAAGTAAACCAAAGAATACATAACCCAACTTTCTCTTACCTTCGGCGAATCAAGGTCAAAAAAATGAGTCCAAATTTTTCCATTCAAAAACAGCGTTATGACTATTCTGGTTAATCTTTCTTCTGTGGTAAGAACTTAACCATATATTATAAAGTATATCCGCCATTGTGTGGACTAGACGATTTTTTATCCTCCCGTATTTTTTGGACATAATGAAATTAGGCACACAACGTTTTTTTCAATTTGGAAAATATTTTTAACAGTGCAATAATTCTGTCAAATAGGAACATTGTTATTGTCATTATATTGACAGTTTAATTATTGTTATTGTGATATAACCATTTACAGTCAGTCGCTATAGAGATATCAAATCAATTAAAATAATTTTTGTCAATGAATTATACATTGTTCACTTATCATTCAAAGGAGAAAGAGCATCTCAACATTTTCTAAAGTTTTTTAGACAAAAATTAATAAATTTATTATCTAAATATTGTTATTGTTTTTATTTTAATTGGTTATTTTTTAATATTCTTATTGGTGATTTCTGACTTATTTTGTGTTGGTATAAACCATAAAATATATATAGTGGATGGTGACAGTGTTATGAATGAGGAAGGCGTCTCTTGCCTTCCGAACATTCTAGTAAAAATAAACTATACAAACAATGATTTTATGGGTTTTAGTGACGAGTGTATAAAACAAAAAAGAAAAAATAATGATAATTCAGATAATATAGACACTAAAATGGTGAAATTTAATAACAAAAATAATACTACCGTTAATTCCCCAAATTCATCTACTAATACAATAAATACATCTACGGAAAATGTTAATAACATGAATACATCAAATAATAATAAAATGGCGGAGAACTTATATATCAGCTCAGACAAAGGACCATTTTACGTATTAATTGGTTCAAAAAATCCAAATAAATTCCTCTCCATAATACTATCAAAAATATTTTTTCAAAATAATATCAAACCAATAGACATAGTAGAAGTTAATAAAAAATTAGCCAGAGTAGAATTTAGTTCATATAATTTAGCAAACAAATGTATCAGAAAGGACGATCCAATTAACATAATTTTATTAAGCAAAGAATATAAACCTTTTATTCCAAATACGTATATTAACGTTGTTGGTACAATAAAGGGTTTACTTGACGATTTTGATATAGATGAAATTAATAAAAATGTGAGTAGTGATTGCAAAATTACAAATTTAGAAATCATAAAATTTTGGGATTTTAATAATAAAGCTTTGAAAAACTCTAATATTTTAAAAATAGAATTCAGAAATAATGAACTTCCAAAATTCATTTACTTTTATGGCATTAAAATAAAAATTAATATTTTTATACCGAGATTAAAATTTTGTAGTAATTGTCTCAACTATGGTCACACAAAAAAATTTTGTAGATCTAAAAAAATTAAATGTATGAAATGTACGAAAGACATTACTGAAAATCCTACTCACGAATGTGTAATAGAACCGATTTGTAATTTCTGCGAAAAGGACTCGCATTTCACAAACTCTAAAAACTGCTTAGAGAAGAAAAACCAAATTAAAATTAAAATACACTCAATAAAAAACAAAATTTCTTTCATACAATCCAAAAACATCTTATTCCCTAAAGACAAAACTGTAAACTTAAATTCATCTGATTTTCCTATTTTGAACAAAAATGATAACAATACGCCCAACTTTTGGATTAACAAAGCTCAAAATTATGATATTATTATTAAAGATCAAAAGACAAAAATCGATAATTTTAATTCAGTGTTAAATAAAATCTATAAAATCAGCAACAAACCATATGATATTACTGACGTTTTAATGATGGATATTAAAGACGCCATTAAAAATTTAAATCTTAAATAATTATTATGGAAAATTTAAAAATATTACAATTAAATATAAGAAGCCTTAAAAGTAACTTTAATCTATTAGATTTATTCATAAATAATAATAAAATTGATATAGCTATTATAAGTGAAACCTGGTTAAAAGACAATGATCACATTCGTTTAAAAAACTATAACCTAATCTCTAAACATAGAGACGACGGTTACGGTGGTTTGGCGTTTTTTATACATAAAAAAATAGCTTTCAAAAAAATAGATATAAATTTAAATTTTAACCACATCGAATTTCTATATACTAATATCAAATACAAAAATTTTTCTTTAAACCTAATAAATTTTTATAACCCTCCAAATAATAATTACAATTCAGATTTAATCGACTTTAGTAATATGATTCAACATTTCAATAACCATTTAAACACGATAATTGTTGGTGACATTAACGCACACAATAGTTTATGGGACTCCTCTTCAACTAACAATAGAAAAGGTAATCATATAGCTAACATCATTAACAATAGCAATTTTCAAATACTTAACAATGGTAATCATACAAGATTCAACTTCAAAAATAATTCCAGTTCGGCAATTGACATTGCCTTATCCTCCTCGGATATTTTTGACAAGCTATCTTGGAGAGTATCAAATGATTTTATAGGCTCTGACCACTTGCCGATTATAATTAACTTCAAACTGAATAAATTTCTTAAAAAAGACTATAGATTGGTCTGGCGTTATTAATGACACTGACAAAATCGACTCTATTAACATTAATAACAATATAGAAAATTTAATTAATAATATAATTATTAATAATACTAGATCAACCAATATAAATAGATACAACATCCCTAAACCTTGGTGGAATCCCTCCTTAGACAGATTATGGAAGATAAAATTAAATAAACAAAAAATTTATAATAAATGTAAAAACTTATTCACAGCAATGGAATTACTTAAATCTACAGCTATTTTGAGAAAAGAAATAGTAAAAGCTAAGAGAAAATCCTGGAATTCGTTCATTGAAAACTTAAATAATGACATTAATAGTAAAGATCTATGGATCAAAATTAACAAAATAAGAAATAAAAAATCTATTTCTTTCAACTTACTAGAAAACCATGATATGGCAAAAAAATTTATTAATACTAATTTCCCTAATTCCTGTGAAAATTTTAAACTTCCTAGGAGTATTTCTAATAATATTGATAATAATAAATTTAATAATAATCAGATATTAAATATCATGAAATGTAAAGCTAAATCAGCTCCAGGTAATGATAAACTATCCTTTAAAGTTCTCCAAAAGATCATTAACAATAATCCTAATATTTTAATTCATCTTGTTAATTATTTAAATAACATTTATAACAATCATATTTATCCTCAAAATTGGAAAATTTTTAAAATTATTTCAATTAAAAAGCCACATAAAGATGATCTAATTACTGATAATTACAGACCTATCTGTTTACAAAACTCTATTTCAAAAATCTTTGATAAAATGATTTTGAATGATTTAATATTACATTTGAATATTAATAATATTATTCCACTTAATTCTTTCGGTTTTAGAAAGGGTTATAGCATTACGGATTATTTCGTTAATCTATTTTCAGAAATTATCAAGGAAAAGAGAAATAACAAAAATCTAATACTAATTACCACAGATATCAAAAAAGCTTTCGATAACGTTGATAAAAATATTCTCATCGATAAACTCATTAACATTAATACACCAAATAATACTATTAACTGGATTTATCAACATCTAACAAATAGAACAATAATTTTTAATAACGGTGTTAACTTTATTAAACAAACAACAAACAAGGGTATTCCACAAGGTTCCTGCTTAAGTCCAACTTTATTTAATATATACACTTCAAATATCCACAATCTTCAAAACAATAACATTTCAATATACCAATTTGCTGATGATCTAGCTATTTTGATTAAAAGTCCTAATGAATCTTTATCATTCGATTATTGTAATCGTGTATTAAACGAACTAAATTCTGAATTAAATAATATAAATCTTAGTATTAACTTTGAGAAGACTTCTTATATTCGATTGTTCAAAAATAAAAATTCTAATTATAAGATTAAAGTTAACAATTATTTTTTAAAGGAAGTAAAAATTATTAAATTATTGGGAATATCTTTTAATAATAAATTATCTTTACTAAATCACTACAAAAACTTAGATAAGGAAATTTCTAATTCTTTTAATTTATTGAAAATGATTTCTAATAAAAATGGAGGAGCTCACCCTCAAATAATGTTAAATTTATTTAAATCATTGATACATTCAAAAATTAGTTTTGCTGATATAATAACTCCCTTAAACTTTAAAAATTCTCTTAATATTAAACAACAATTAATTAACAAAAATTTAAGAATTATATTAGGTTTCACAAAATCCACACCTATTTCTACAATATTAGCTGAATCAAACACTCTTCCAGCTTTCCTAGATAATAAAAAGAATACCTTAATTTATATTACTAAAAACATTTATAAAAATAATAATATATATGATAATATTATAGATAATAATATAATTCCTAAATTTAGGAAATTATATTCTGAATATGATTTTCTATCAAATATTTCAAAAGTTAACAAAATTTACATTAAGGATAGTATCAAGAATTTAACAATAAACAATAATATTAATAATCACAACTCTTCTATCATGAATCATATTGAAATACAATCAAACTATATCCAGATTTCTAATAAATATAAAGATTATTATCATATTTTCACTGATGGCTCACTGAATGCAGACATTGGTGGCATTGGAATTTATTTTAAAAATTTAAATCTTATTCATAAAATTAAATTAAAAAATTTTGCTTCTATTAAAACTATTGAATTAATTGCTATTAAAACTGCTATTGAAAAATCAATACAGTTAAACCTTGATAAAATCATCATATTTACAGATTCTAAAATCAATTGCGATTCTTTAATTAATGTAATAAAATTTAATAAATCTAAATTTTATGAAAACGAAATTATAAAAACACTAATTAATAACGATAAGATTAATGTAATTATACAATGGATTCCTGGTCACTCTGGAATAAATGGAAATGAAATTGCAGATAAATTGGCTAAACAAGCAGTTTTGGAGAATAATGAGCCTCTAGACAATTTAATAACATTAGAAGATTCTTTTAAAATAATTGATAAGACAATAACACAAGAATGGCATAACCTGGTTTAAAAATGCTAAAATTAACTCACATGATATAAAACAAATTAATAGACTAAGATCTGGTCATGCGTATAATAAAAAATTTAAAAATCTTATGGGTTTTGAGAATAATAATATATGTGATACATGTAATGTCATTGAAGATAATAAACATATAATAAGTAAATGTTCTAAATATAATAATACAAGAAACAAATATCCTTTAATAATAAACAATAAACTAATCGATATATTGAAATCCAATAATACTAATAATTATAAAACATTATGTAAATTTATAAAAGACATTAATTATAATCTCTAACTTTTCACCTTAATTAAACAGTTTGATCATCCACTATAAACAATAGAAGGTCATATACAGCTATAAGTGCTAGTCGACCTAAACAAATGAAAATAACAACAACAACAACAACAACCATTTACAGTAGTTATTTTTATAGCTTATTTATTTAATGTTTTATTTTTTTATTCACTTTTCCTGTGATATTGCTCCCTTTCTATAGTGATCGGCTGGCTCTTCAAATTATCTGCTCCTCAACCTGTTTACAAGAGGGTGATTAGCGGGATTTCCCGAGAATCGATTTTTAATTATTTTGGATAATTTCTAAAAAATATTGATTTGGTTTCGTAAAAGTAATTCGATTAGGCATTATTTATAAACAAATTGACTAAGATGGGCAGATTAATCAAGAAACTGGCTTCGAATCCAATTGTAAATATGATGTGGAGCACACGAAAATAACGACATAGAATCATTAGTAAATGCCAGGGAATATCATATGAGATCACATTTAAAATAATTTGGTTCGTCGGATTGTTGAAATTTTCAAAAAGTCTCCAATAAAAAACTCCTTAATTCAAAAATACGTAAAAGAGCAACACGTACGATAACCCTCCTTAAAATTTTATTCTAAGATAAGGTGGAATAGCATGGTGGAAATGGTTGAACGATTTTTGAGATTAAAAGATTGTATTGCGAAGGATAATTTTTTTTTTATTATTTAGATTAAAATAAATATTGATAATATGTATATAATTTAATAATCACCCCTATTATGATTGACAAGTCGATCGACAATCGACACGACTCTTACAACATGAAAAACGATTGTCGATCGACTCGCCAACTATAATAGGGGTGAATAATAATAATTAATACATTATGTAAAAATCTCAAACAGGAAACAATATATAAAATATTTTTTTGATTAAAAATATTAATTAATTTGATTAAAAAACAATATTGAACCCAAATCGATTGCACGTGAAATATTGTAATAGATACGTACATGGGTGCGATTATGTAAGCATTACGAGTTTCGAGTTTCTCGAAATTGCGACTTGTTGTTGTTGTTTTACTCAGACACCTTTTTAAGTACGACGGACAAATCGTAATGATTAAAAAGATTTTTGTTAAAGAAAAGAAAAGAGATTCTTTGTAAGCGTTTGGTCGCAATTTCGAGAAACTCGAAACTCGTAATGCTTACATAATTGCACCCCAGATATTTGTCTCTTCATCCTAGTCATTTGTTATATAATTAAATGTGACAACATTTTTACGGCAATGAGGCGTACTTCATTATCCTTATCATATAAAATTGAATAAATTTGTGCCGTCCACAATCCAATGATATTCGGGAAGCGGAACATGAGATCGGTAATGCCAATCATAATGTTTATTTTGACTTTTTGAATTTTACTCTCACACAGCATCGTAGTTATGGACGTCATATTTTATTCACAGTAATCTGCGGACACGATCATAAAACGAAAAATTGCAGTAACCGCAGCCAAGAAACAACTGTCTTGATTCCGTCCAGGATACTTAAAAATTTCCAAAATAGGCGTCACACATTTTTGGAATATAATATCGTCTGAATATAGAAGAACTTTTTCGAATAATTAATTTATTGCTTTGGCAATCCGGTCATCAGCTTCGGCACCCTGACTCCTTCTAAAATTTAGTTTAAAAAAAAAACATTTTTAGCGACGAACATTTCACCGGCACAGCCAAGAAATTACTATACCTCATTTGGTTCTCTTCCATGATTCGATAATCGCTTTAATGCGTTACTCGCTGATGATAGGGCACTTTTAAATCAATCACTTCACCGATAGCCTTAAAATTTCTGACTCACTCAGCTCAAATAAGTTTTAATTTTTACAATAATTAAATAATAGCAATTAATTTAATTTAATTTTAGAACCTTATTGATTTCTACGATTACAACATGAGACAAGGCGTAACATTTTTTTAATTACTATAGAAATTATAGGACCTTATTAAATTATTATGTAATATCAAGAATTATAACTTAAATTGAATTATGTCCGCAAAATTTTTCCATTTTTAAACTGAATTAAATCTGCTCGAAAACAACTTTTTGGCGCGAATTTGTAATTATGATACTTAAATCCGCCGTTTTTGTAATTAATTAATTTATTAGCTTCATAAAGAAGTTTTGTACATTTTTAGTTATGGTTATGAGATACTTATAGCATTTTATCGTTCGATGTTGAAAGCCCGAATATCGGAAGGCTGAATGTCGAAAGGCCGAACACCGAAAGGCCGAACTCCGAATGGGTCGGAAGGCTGCATGTCGAAAGGCCGAATGTGTAATGGCCGATTGGGTCGAAAGGCCGAATGTATTGAAAGGCCGAATGTCTAAAGGCCGCATAGGTCAAAAGGCCGAACGTGTGGAAAGGCCGATTGGGACAAAAGGTCGAATTATCAATAAATTTGCTTTCACTTAATTGATAGAAATCAATATTTAAAAACATTCAATTTATTTCTTAATGTAAAATGATTTAAATAAATTGAAAATACGTGATAATAAATCCTGTGTATGTAGCATATTAAATTTTGTTGGAAAAAAAATTATTTCTTTTGTGTTTTTTATGACATATAATTAATTAATATTTAATTACAGTGAAATTCATTTATAACGCACTCTGTTAAAACGACATATGTCGTTTATAGCGGCACAAATTCAACGTAAAGATTGATCTCTTACATTTTCCCTCTTGATTACTCGGTTATTACGATAATACTGATATAACGACTAATTTTACAGGAAAAATTGTATGGATTGTTCGCTTATTGCGACCGAAAGTGTGAAAAAAACAAAACGTGTTTCTATAAAAGCGTAAAAAAGGTTTTTCTAAAAATGAAATGTGCCTGTATTTTTCCTTCTTGACTTTTCAGTACATTTTGATTGACTTTTCAGTATATTTTGACATTTTGTTTAGTTTCTATATTAATTTGGTGATTCATATTTCGGTATTTCGGGGAATAACATATGAGTATGTATTGTTGATTCATACCCGCACATAATTTGAATTCAGATATTTACGATGGACATGGATCACCGTGTTAAAAATTATTTGTTTAATTTTACTAAATTGATACAACGTTTTATTGCGTAAGTGTAATTACCAAAATCATCTCTAACTGTTAATAAATAAAACGTTTACATATGTAATTGTATTTTTAGTTTGTTTTGAATTGCTGCGGCTAGCGTAATCAAATAAAAACAATCTTCAAGCCCATCCAATTCCCTATTAGAAATATATGTTTGTTCTACTTTAGTTCATTATGCGACGGATTTATCTAAATTTCCCAAAAATATAACTCGAAAAAAGTTGTAGGAATTGGAATAACTTCTGAACCAAAAACCAAGTGCAATCCCGTTTCAATTTCTTTCAAAAATAGTACTCTGGTAGTGAAAACAAAAGCTAATTTACTTAAGTAGGACTCTACACCGCATCACATAAAAACTGATCAAGTGTATAATGTTTAATTAACATTATTTAGACATTAGGCACTTGATTAGTTTTTGTATGCCGGGTGCTGCTATCTGAGTGCTGCAGAAGTATAGTTCTACGTAAATAAATGTGCTTATAGTTAGGCCAGAAGATCCAGCATGTTTGTTTTCACTTCCAGAAAAGCAAAATATAAAAATATGGTAAATTGAATTTATCAACAATTAGTCAATTATTTTCCAACGTGTTTTATATAATCAGTACTGTTAACGCGGTATGTTTCGAAAAAACAAAAAATATTCAAACGAAATTTTGTGACGGTTTTGTTGTGACTACAAAACCAGCATTATCACCCGAATACGAAAAGTGGAACCAATACATCCTGTATTTATTATACCTGGGATCACAACACATTCGCACAGGGAATCTTAAAATAATTTGATTGAGCCTAAAGAGCTACAAATTTTTTTTAAAAAAATTGGAAAATTGGCCAATTACAGATTTTTTTATAAATTTGGCAAAATAAAATTTTTCAGTTTTTTTCAATTTATCGTATGGATTTGTAACCAATATGAGAGCATAATTTCTGAATAGCTGAGATCATAACACATCCGCACAAGCAACCTTAAAAATTTCGATCGAACCTAAACAGAGAATTTTTAAAATATTTAGCCAAATTAAATTTTTCAGTTTTTTTACACAATAACCGCTCGATTTTTTTAAGCTAGTTCCCGGTGAGCGACAACATCAATCTCGTATGGTATATAATATACCATATAATGTTTTCAACATAATATTGTTATTTTCCGTATTTGGTTAAATGACATTTCACAAATTACATTAAGTTTTAAATTCTATTTTGTTTACATTTTGATAGTATGTACATAATTGAACATGCCAACTTAACGCTTTCTTGACTGGTTTATCGCGTCGGTTTACACTAGGTTTGACCTGGGCATAAACTATCTAAGAACATTATGCTAGACAGAAAAAACGCTTCTTGGGTAGTTGCCTAATTAGTCTACGTTATTGGTTTTGGATTTGAAAATTTATCTAACGTTTATCCGTCTGAATAAAAAACCAAAATATTTCGGCTGGATATATGTAGATACAATTGTACGTTCTTATGTTTTATTTGAAAATAAAGTGAATTTATGATATTAACATGGGCTTTCATTGCGTTATGGGGTTTTTGTTGTGCCAATCCAGGAGTATACATTTGATTATGATACTTTGTTAAACCTTATACGATTTTGTAATTATAACTGTTAAAAGTTACTGTATGTTGGGTATTTTGTGCCTCGATGTATTCCATGTTTCCGTGTTAATCCTAGATGTATGGAACAATATATGGGTGATCTTCCCCATGATCGTCTTGAAATTTGTCGCCCATTTAATAAAGTGTGTGTAGATTACTGTGGTCCTTTTCAAATAAGGCACCGAAATCAACGAAATACTACTACATTCAAGGTATACGTTTGTATTTTTGTCTGTTTCATAACAAAGGCAGTATACATTGAAATGGTCGAAGATGCTACAAGTGAAGCATTTATCGCAGTTACGTTTTTTCTCTTGTAGAGGAAAGTCTGCGCATATAATGAGTGACAATGGCACCAATTTCGTAGGAACTCATAATGAGCTCAACAGACTCTTTGAATTGTTCCAATCCCAACAAGGAAATGAAATTTTAAGGTTTTTTGCATTACAAGGAATAGTATGGAAGTTTATCCCTCCACGTTCTCCCCACTTTGGTGGGTTGTGGGAGTCTACTGTTAAAAGTTTCAAAATACATTTCAAAAGAGTCACGCTAGGCCATACACTAATGTTGGCTCAATTAAATATACTCACCGCTGAGCTCGAAGGGATTATGAATTCTCAGCCGTTGACCACTCTTTCGTCAGATCCAAATGATCCACAACCCCTGACTCCAGGTCATTTTGTAACTGGTGGACCCATCCATACTATTTTCGAACCTTCCCTCACTCATTTGCAGGAAAACAGATTTTCATATTGGCAGAAGGTTACTACCATGCATGGTTCAACATTTTTGGAATCGGTTTTCTATAAGGATTATTTTCATACCCTTCAACAGAGGAAAAAGTGGATGATGGCACATAAAAACATAGAAAAGGATGATTTGGTATTAATTCATGTAGATCATGTTCCCCCTACTCAGTGGCTCATAGGTCGTGTGATGAATGTTATATATGGTAAGGATCAGATAATTCGGGTCGCCAGCATGAAGACTTAAAATGGAATGTGTACTCGAGGAATAGCCAAACTGGCAAAATTACCGACACCGAATTGATTTGTTGATCTTGAACATTTTACTAACCTTCAAATTATAATTATATTAATAATTTATAATACTGTTTATAAGTTTTGTTTTTTTGCATAAATTAAGTAACTTTTACCTGTAATTAAATAGCATTTAATGTATCATATACAAATTGTTAACCATGAATTTGATGTAACATCTATTTCATTGCAAATTAGCTATAACATTTTATTTGAGATCCATTATTATTTTAGTAATTAAGATTAACCTTCACCTTGACTGTATACACCCGGGTATAGATCTTATTTTCCACGTTTGAATATTTTTGCTGTTTTTTACTGGAGTTTAATTTCGTTTGGACTCAGTTACTAAATTTTTGAGTTCTTTTTGAAAATGTAAAAATTAAAATAAAAAAAAATGAAATTAATTAAATTTTTTTTAATTTTCACTTTTTTTCTATCACCTTGACTGTATACACCCGGGTGTAGATTTTTTTCTTTATATATTTTCTATGGAAAAAATTAAAAAAACCTTTAAAATTCTAAATATCTTTTAAATTCAGGCTCTACAAGGTTGGATATTTTAGTCCCTTTTGCATGGGTCGATAACCTTTACGGGCTATGTAATTTATTGAACTAATAAAATGAAAAGTGGTATAGTTTTATATTATACTTCACTACCAATTCATTTATACAAGAATAAATTATGAAAAATTATAAAAATTAAAAAAAAAAAATACAAAAAAAAAATTATGCTATGTGGCAGTCCTCACATTTCGCTTGCGTAAGGCTGTGCGTCTGACAAACTGGCTTTTTACACTGACCGCATGATTTTCGTGTAGGTCTTTTCCTTTTCCTCTCTATAACACATATGACATTGACCTTTTTGTGAGAGCCGATCGTCTGCACGGTCGGCTCTCACAAAAAGGTCAATGTCATATGTGCACCTCTATCCATGGTATTGTCTGGAATAAAAGGAACATTCTGCGGCTGTTGTAGTTCTTCAATAGATTTTCCAAGAATGCACTCTACAGCACTTTTCGTTGGAAAATAGCTCATCACTCGTGATATTTTTGCTCTTTTTATTATAAGTGGAATACACAAATGTTCGCCCAACCCTTGCAAAAACTCCCGTCGTCGACCAGTTTTGACGGTTTGAGAGATTGATGGATTATTTGTAACAAATATAATATAAGCAGCAAGTCCTGCGGTGTCAATTATATTGAAAAACATTGCCAGTGGCCAGCGATTGGTTTTCCTTTTTGTTGTATACTGACCCAGTATTTTGTCCATCGTATCGACAGCTCCTTTGGTTTTGCTTAAATAATGAATTATGTCCGGCTTGTATTTTGGCCCAGAGGTTTTATCGTCATTGTGTTGAGTAGAGATTAAAACTACTTCTTTATTGTTCTTAGGAACATATGAACATAATACCATTTTTTCTCCAAAACCAAAATTTGTTGATGAAACCTCCCGAGTTTTTGAGGCTTTAAATTCAGCAGGGATACAACGTTTGTTTTTTTTCATGGTACCGGCCATTGAGAGATTCCAACTAAGAAGTTATTTCGCTAGAGAAATCGATGTAAAAAAATTGCCCATGGTTACGTTTCTGCCCGTATTTTTGTATGGTTTGACTAGCTCCTTTACCACTCGTTCGCCTTGGCTTATATCCCGAGTATTTCCGATTTTACCGGTATAAATCTGTCCGTTCAACGGATATGCTGTGCCGAATCACATGCCCACCATATTTGTATGCCATATTTTGGTGGCTTGGACGGAATGTATTGCGTAAACTTGGTACGCCCTCTAAATGGGAACAATTGCTCATCAACTGTTATGCTGGTGTTCGGTCGAAAATTAGCTTTTAGGTTGGCGTTTAGCATATAAAAAATTTCACTGATGGGCGCTCTAGTTGCATCAAAATCAAACCAAATAAATCTCAATATATTATAAAAGCGTCGCACAGACATAGTTGCTCGGTGCAAAGGAAAAGAGTTTTTTTCCAGAGTTGATCTACAGGTTCATAGTTGGATCTGTAACTTCCGATGACAATTAGCAGTCCTATATAATCCAATAATTCTTCTTCCTGTAACGGTTCCCAGACCATAGGCTTTTTATCGGAATTAAATTCGTTCCATTTTTGTAATACTTTGTCAGCTTTTCTATTGATGTGTCGACAAATTAAATTTTGCATCGATGTGTCGAAAAAAACGCAAAATGTTTCCACATCATTTAACATTTTTGTACTTGGTTTTGGACCTACAAATACATAATGATTCCTTAAGAATATTATGGGGTTGCGATCGCTGCATATTTGGCCGATTTTTCCTCCATTTGGTCCTATCCATACCGACGTAATATTCTTCTGAATCTTCACGACCTTCTTCAAAACTAAAATTCTTTTGTCGATATATCTCTTTTGTTTTTCTCAAACCAAATTTTTCGATTGTTTTTTCACAAACTAAAATATGTATTTGTTTTTTTTTTTGCATTTCTCTTTCTCTCGTACACTACAGTAAAGTACCGTTTTTTAACAAATAAATGAAAGAGAAACACAAAATATCGAAAATTAACTTGTAACTAAATCATTTCCATATAAAATATATGAAATTTCCATATCTACACCGGGGTATTTCCTGTCAAGATTAAGGATTTTTTTTTGACGACAAAGTGAAGGTTAAGAAAAACTAAGGATTTTAATTGTTCCTGAAAACATTGGAGTTGTATAACTTATTGATTTGTTGAAAGTTGACCTTTCAAAGGTGGCAGTGTGTTAAATCTTATACGATTTTGTAATTATAATTGTAGTTATAAGTTACTGTATGTTGGGTATTTTGTGCCTCCCTGTAATCATCTGTCTAATTCAGCACGGAATAATAAAATATGCATGTATAGGTGTATGTATGTTCTGTATACTAAGGAGGAAGAAGAGAACAAAATAAAAGAAAGGTCAGTCCAGAAAAATATATTGTAATGATAGAATGTAAAATTAATAAAATAAAATAAAATTTAGTTAAAATAGTTAGTGGTTTAATTGAAATAAAGTACAAATACAGCCCACTCATCGTAATATCTAATATTGGAATTCGGCATTTGGATATATATAGTAATAGTATATTGGTAAATATACTTACTAAATGTGGCATTCTAAATTCATTTTTAAAATTGTGATAAAATTCTGGAATATGGCAAAGTAGGATGGAGCTTGGTTATTTCTTACCAGTCATGATGAAATTCGACAAGTACGATGAAAATGTGATTCTAAAATGATTCTAGGTGAAGTTCAGGAATATAGCCGAGTAGGATAGAACTTGGTTATTTGTTAACTGATTTTTAGGTGAAGTTCTGGAATATGGCCAATTAGGAAGAAACTCGGTTATTTCTTAAACAATTATGGTGAAATTTGACATGTACGATGGAAATGGTAGGATCAATGAATTAATCACTTATGAACGAAACTTCATCATGAAGCGGCCAAATCCCTCTTTATGGGATGTAGCGCCAGCGAACAAAAAAGAAGAAGAAAAAGATGGAAATGGGATCTTAAAATGATTTTTAGATGATGTTCTGAAATTTGGCTAAGTAGGATCGAACTTGCCTATATATTTAGAAGAAGTTCTGGAAAATGGCCTATTTATTAGGAAAGAACTCGGTTATTTCTCAACCGATCATGGTGAAATTCGACCAATACGATGATAATGGAATTCTAGAAAGATATTTAAAAGAAGTTGTGGAATATAGCATATTAGGAAGCAACTTTATTAGTTCTCAGCCGATTATGGTAAAATTCGGATCCTAAAAAGATTTTTAGATATAGTTCTAAAATAGAACGCACACGCGTTTTACGGCAACAAGCTTTTAAAAAATAGAAAATATCAAAGTTGCAAAGTTGGACGTTCAAAAACTAAATGTTTAAACGCAGTCGTTAGCAGTTTTTTCCATGATTTTCAAAGTGTCAAATTTCGCTTTGCGGTTTTGTCTTTTTAAATAATTAAATTTGTTTAGTTCTTTTCGGTGAAAAGTATTAAATCTACAATATGTATATCGCAATAAGTTGAGGAATAATTTTTTTAATGTATTCGTTCGTATTATAATGCAAGCAGTAGCTCAAGCAGCTTGTCTGCGTTGCCGTTTTTTCGTGCATTCTATTTTAGTTATAATAACAACCACCTGAAATCGCAATTTGGTCATTTAACCATTCTGCTCCCCTTACATAGTTATATCATAAATACTTTAACGTTATTTAAAATATTATTACTGTTTTTCATTTTAATGTGTTTTAAAAGACTTTCAGTTGCTCCATCGCTATTTATTGTTCTATCTTAATTTACTTTCTACGAACGAATAACAAAAAGTCTATTTTCATTTTCTCTGTTTGTGTGTTATTCTTGCTTACACGAAAAACGACAAAAAAGGGTTTGATTACATTGTTAATTTTAATTTTTATGAAGATAAATGAGAGAGAGCTCTTTCGTTCTACTTTTTCTGCTTTTTTTATATTCATTGAAAATCCAAACTATAATAGTGTAGTGTTTTCGTTACAATTTTATCAAAATAAATAGAGTGGAAAATTAATTCAAAACAAAAAAAAAGGAAATTTTAACTTTTATTTATATTATGTACTTGATATACAGGGGCTTTTATATACTGCTGACTAAATCAATAAATTTAATGATGAATTGTAACTAGCGAATCCAAAAAAAAAAAAAAAAAAATCGGATAGAAATCTGGGAAATATCTCGAACATTATACAGTATAAAGCTTTTGTCATTAACCTGACACCTCACAGCAACAACATCAACAGAAAAAGCCCCCAATTCATTTCCATTCTACATAAAATAAAGTAAAAAGCACTCATACATATACGGACTAAAGTGAAAAAGCGAGCAGAAAGAAAATAACAAAAAATTGATTCTAATCCATATAACTTTTTTTTTTTTTTTTTGAGTTATAATTTTTCATCCCTGTGTTTTCTACTGCCACGTTTTACTTTCCACCCATTTCCAGACCCACCAACGTACATCACATTATATTTTTTTTCCAAGGTTTTTCAATTTTTCAATTTTTTTTTTTTTATATTCTTCATCATTTTCCCGTTGACAGTTAGTAAATTATTTTTCTGTCTTTTTTTTTGTAATTTTTGTTTTTATTCTTTTTGTCTTTGAGTGAAAATTAGTTTTTCTCAGTTTAAGTCTTCTTTTATGTGTCTTTTTGTTATGTGTTTGTGTTATGTTCGGTTGTTGATAGTATTGGATAGGAAACGAAACGACGAACGGGCTGAACCAGCACAGCAAAGTTATTATTGGAATTGGTTGAAAAAATTGCAATAGCCATTGGGTAAGAAAAAGAAGAATTGTTCAAGAATTATGCATCAAATAGTTTGTGTCTTTGTTCGATATTACATTATTAGCTGAAACTTAAAGAGATATTATGCTGGCAATAGATAAACAAATTGGAAACACAAATTCACTTTAAATTATTAATTTATCAAGCGATTTTATTCATTTCACCTAATACCGTAGGCAGACTGTGGTTTAATAAATCCGATTTAGCTAAACTAGTTTAAGTATTCTATGGAAAAACAATGGGATTAGCTAAAATTTAGGTGGACACACTGCGACTAATCTAAAAAGATTCACTAAATCGGCTTTATTAAATTGTAGTGTCTAGGGTATAAGACTGTGAGAGACTCGAAAAAATTAATCGTGGCCCCCAAAAACTTAAATCCGTCATGTCCAATATTCATTAAAAACGTTTAAAAAATCTACCTAAAACCGAAAAATACATCAGAAATATTTTAACAAATTTTATACAAGTGTGCATTTATGTAACAGGATAAGGTAATTCATGAAAAAATTAAAATATGAGGAACAACATCCTACTCTAAGCTAAATAACATTGGGATCTGTGCGTATTATTCCATAATTTATAATCGATTCTGAAGTACACTGAAAAAAATCCTGCATCAATGTAGACAAAAAATGCATTAATAGTAAGAAAAATTCGTTAAAACTAAGCCGATACGACCCTTCGTTAATAGAACGAAAATCATACGTTAATATAGTGAAACAGATAAAGAATTTTATTTTAATCTTGACTACTTACGTTGTGGTATTTATGATTCGATTCATATAAGATACGAAAAACGTTATAATTTTAATGCAGCTAATAGTATTTGTGGATGAATAGGTTCTTATTATTAACGTAAGAAATAGAAGATAAGATGAAATTTTTCATAATATTAATGAAATGGTAAATCACATTAACGAATAAATTCATACATTTAAGTAAGAAATTCATTATTCATATGTAGGAGGAACAGGGTGCGCAGTGGTTATGAATAATTCACAAATATGATGATTATTTTCATAAATATATTGTAAATAATTCATAAAATGCAGGAACGGGTTCATAATTGATAATCATAATTACATAATATTTATATTTAGTGATTTATAGTAAGAATGAAAATTTTTATGTTGTTTGATGACCAAATTCGTAAAATCTGTACAACATAGTTATAAAGAAATAAAAAACTTAAAATTTCGTTTTATAATTCCTATATTTTTTTTGATTTCTTCGATTTGTTCTTAAAATGCAGTCAATTTAATTTCATAAAAATAAACTTTAATTTTAAAATAAATATAAATATTAATTAAAAAATATAATAGGATTAATAAACGCCATGTTGACAGGTTACATTCGAAATTATTGATTTCTTCCATTTTCCTTTTGAAATTCGATAGTAATTTGCAATTCTGTAAAATCAATAAATTAAATTACAGTCACATGTAGGTACTTTTATTTGCTTATGTTTGTTACCTGATCTGGTCCAAAAAGGTACCCCAAAAGCGAGTTTAATTCATGATTTTCTCCAAGTATTGCTGAAATATCTTGATTTGCAGGATCGGCAAAATTTGGAATAGTAAACATTTTCTTACAGGCGCACTATAATAAAGCAGAGGTATTACTAACACATTAATAAATCACAAAAAATATAAATTTACACATTATTTATACAATGAATTTTAGGGTTTTTCACACAAAAGTGTTTCCGTTTTAATTTCACGGAATAAGAATTAATCATCGATCACAAAAGCGATGATTTTATTTAAGTTCTTATTAAAACGAAAACACGGACATAAAATACCATATTTACCTGATTTCCTGATACACACAAAAATTATTTTAATTTTTCACGATTTTTCAAACTATGTAAATGGTCCTTTCAAGTCGCACGATAATAGTTAATAATAAAGCGTATACAATTTATTTACTTTCGTTGTCCCAATCATGATTCAACTTTAAGTAATTTTCGTAGATGCTAGAATAGATTCATCCAATCATTAATAATATGAACAAATTCATATACATTATGCAAATATGAAATTTGATATATTCGGACAAATATAAATGTAATGGAATCGTTACCCATATGAATTTATTCGTAATATTCAAGTATTATAGAGCCACTTTCGTTAATATGATGAACAATAAGTATTTAAAATAAATTTTCATCATAGTCTTATTCATAAATATTATGAACTGTTCATAAATATGTTTTTTTTAATAAAATCATGCAAGTTTCACTAATACGCAAACAACATGGGAATGTATTATACATAAAGTACAATAAATTAAACCATTTTTAGTTTATGAATAAACTTTCATGAATTTTTGTAAATTTTGTTTTTTTTTACGTAAATATAGTAATTTTTACATAAATAGTACGAATTATGGTTAATGAAAGCCATTCGTAAATAAAATGCACTATATTTTTTTCAATGTAAAATTTTCAAATATTACCAAAATGTGGAAATATGTGGAAATTGATTCGCTTAGACACCATAAAGGGGGTCAATTCGTATTTTGTGAAAAGTATAATGAAAAATATTTTCAATGAGAAATACACATTTGCGATTCATTTTCATTGAGAAGGAAAAAAATGACGTCAAAATGTCAATGTTGATGTCTTTTCATATGGAAAAAACTTCCTCACCGACCATTTTGGCGGTGAGAACATCATAAATATGGAAATACAATTCTATAGAAACTAAATTTGTATTCTTAGCATTAACTAATAAGTAAATTTTTTAAAAACTATTCCGTTTAATTAAGAAAAGTCTCCAAATAATTAATTGAGTGAAGTTTTAAAAATAATTTGATCATTTTTATAATTTATTTTATATTTTTGACCGGCAATGACGAAAAATGATTAACTAAATCTACTTTATCATTTATTTAGCTAATATTGCTAAATAGCTAAAATTGCTAAAAATTTTAACTAAAATGTCTATTTACAGTGTAGCTTACTATGAAAGTATCTTATTCAACGTTTTTTCACGATTCCTTTTCATTTGGACATCGAGAATCACTTATTGTCGTTGTGTGAAATGTTATAAATGAAAAAGACTTGATGGAAACAAAATGGAAAGATTTTTTTCATTAGGTTTTTCCATAGAACAAGAATTGACCCCTGTACGGGTTATTCGATGATTTAGGGTTGGGCTCTGATGACAAATTTTGAAATATTACCAAAATGATCGAATATGTGAAAAACCATGATCTACATTTTGCTAAATAACCTAAATCTCAGAGACTGGATCGCATAGTCACCATAAGGGATAGAAAGAGGACACTTTAGGCTTTCCAAACCTGTATATTGTTAGGCACGTTAATAATTCCACTCGATGATCTCAATTAATAAAACAACCATCGATCTGTTAAACTTTATAACTCTTCTTTATTTTATTCACCGATTAATTTATTACCGGATTCTCACAATATTCTTCGCTTCTTATCCTGCACTTTCAACAACACGATTCTTAATGACCACACCTCTTCCGCCGCTCCCTGTCACAAGTTTAACTTGAGTTATGTGACCCTACAGAAACAAACAATTTTCTAGCTATACTGATTTTTTCTACAATCAATTAAAATGTAAGGCCAGCCTATATTTATCGAGATAAATTAATGATGAATTAATGTGCAGATTGCTTCTGATGACATCCATCTATAACATATCCTGATTTTGTTAAAATCTGTTCAGTAGTTTTAGAGTGAAAGCCGGGCAATGTGCAAACAGAGGAGACAAAAATTTTAAAAATGTTTGAATTATTCGGGGTGGGTTGTGTCGTCCACACAGTCGTAATTATTTTACGGTACGCTATATGGGTTTGTTAAAATAAATGTATTTATTATTAGCTTCATGAAATGAGAGTACATCGGCGGTGTGCACACGATTAAGTATTGGGTGATGGTATGATTTGAAGCGTATGTCCTTATTAGTAGTGTACCTGACCTATATAAAATTCAGGCAAGTGCCTCTTAAAATCCTGAGAATTAGGGTGTTGGAAATGCAGTCTAGCATAACGCAATCTAATTGTAAATCAGTATTTTGTTGTTTTTAATTTGGATTAAAATGTATGTGAAAATTAATTATTTTAATTTAAATCAAATTATTTGCCACTCAAATTCTTTCGCTACAAATCGCTCGAAATCAGAGGTTCGTGGCGCAGCTTTCCTTGCCACCTGATGACATCATTCCGATAATATTATGCTTGAGGCATGAAGCCTAAGGACCAACCCATGCTTATATTAAATCTTATTGATGATAAGTAATTGCCCACGACCAAGGGCAACATTTACAACAAAACATAAAAAGAGTCAGAAGTCATTTTTGACATACATATGAGGAACGTTTTTTCAAAAGGACGTATTTCCATTTTTGGTCTATTTGTGTATTACCACGGTATTGCCTTCAAATTGTTAAAGAGCATATCCTACAAGCACCAAACACTCCAAAAACGCTTTAATTCCCTGTCAAAAACGATTTACAGTTTCAGTGTTTGGTTCAAAAGGTACTTAATTCCAAATTTTGTACTAAATTTCATAATTGTATTTATGATTAATTAAACTTAATTAATTTTAAACAAAAATAACTTAATTCCATTACATATTGAGCAAACATACTGTTTCAAGTCACACAAGTGTTTTTCGTGTTGTCCCGTTTTGGTCTTCATATATGGTAATGAAATTCTTACTACACTATGTAACGAAAATGATCATACACACTGATTTTTGAAAAAATACAAAATATAACGTTTAAAGAATTTAGTTGTCATTTTTTTATTAAAATAAATTATTTTAGAAATTAACAAATAAAAAAAAATAGTAATAATAATAATAACAGTCCATAATTAAAAAAATCAAAAAAAAAAAACGAGGAATTTTTACAACGAAAATGATCATACACTTAAATTTTAAATTCATTAAAATTATGTTTCATAATTATTTTAATACCGAGTTGGTCCTCTTTTATTTTTTATAGCCTCTGTTTGCGCTTCTATTGCACAAAAATATATTTTAGTAACGAAAATAAAACACGTCCTGTTTGTACAAAAGTTCTATTGCGATTAAACGTTTTTTTATTACATTTTCTTACTTGACAGCGATTAATGCGTTCGGTTTCTTAATAGTAGAAATGTCCATCCCTAGATGGCATTAGTTCACATAAAAGATAAATAATATTTTAGTAATACTACAGAACTTCAGATGGCAATAATTAATAGTTACATAATTCAAATAATATTCGTTAATTCAAATAAGGTCCGTTGGTTTCCTGGCCGGCTAAACGAACAAGATGACCTCATAGTGGTTTCCGTTGCCATGTCGAATAATTCCTTTAGCCAATTCCAATACAACTACTTTGGCGGTACAACATGCTCTTTAGTCTTTTCTTATACAAATTTTCATAATCAACATCTAGCATTTGCTCAAGGACGCTGGGAAACCCTAAGGAAAACCAGCCTCAGATGTGACTGCTTCCTTCTCCATTGGTAATAAACATAACTGAGTGATGGGCCGTACCAATTCGCCTCTTTCCGTCTTTAACTTACATGTTCGTACCTTGTCATCTCGTCCACTAAATACTTCGATGATTCTGGCCATCAGCCAATGATTAGGTAGCGTCATTTCATTTTTAACAAACACCAGGTCTCCTACCTTCAATGACCTATCTTCACTAGCCCATTTGTTACGACGTTGCTGTTCTGTGATGTATTCTTGCGACCATCTTGCCCAGAATTCTTGCCGCCTCTTCCGGACTCTCTGCCAAGCTGATAACCGGTTTGATGGTACCTCAGCCAGCATAGATTCATAAGGGGTAATAATTGATTGGCCAGCTAGAAATGACCCGGCGATAATGTTGACAAATCAGTTGGATCATTACTTATCGGCGTCAAAGGTCTTGAATTCAAACATGCAGCGATTTTTGCTAACAACGTGGCTAATTCCTCAAAGGTATACAACTGTGCTCCACCTACTTTTTTCAAGTGATTTTTGACTGATTTAACTGCGGCTTCCCAAAGACCTCCTTGGTGCGGGGCTTTCGGTGCATTATAGTGCCACTGGATAGAATGCGCCTGCAGATAATTCATTACTGCTCATGGAGACTTCTGTCAGCCGCAACAAAATTACCACCGTTGTAACTATACATATGATGGACGGCTCCTGCTCTCAGATTCACAAACCGAGTCAATGCAGCAATGAAGGAGTCGGCATCCAATCTGCTGACCAACTCCAAATTTATTTATTTATTTATTTATTTATTACCAACTTATACATAACTGGTTACATCAATAAGAAATTTAATAAAATTATATAATGTAAAGATTACCAATAATTCAAAAGAAGCTTCGACATCAATTCCTTAAATGCATTTCTAGACAGATTAAAGTCAAAAGCCGGCCGTACTTTATTAAAGGAAGCAGAAGAATGATAAACCAGCTCACATTTACCGTAGTTTTGCCTACAAAACGGCAACTTAATTTGGAAATCTTTATCGCGCAGCACACGTAATGGAGTATATATATCAAGCAAACTCAAAATTTCCGAACAATCGATTTTAGACACCAATAAATCTCAAACAAACATTGCGCTAATTTCAATTCTACGAATAAATAGCGGCTCCATATTTATTAATTTACATCTACCACGATACGCTGGGAGTATGAAAGCAGGTACATTCGCATCTCTAGGCAACCTTCGTAGTGCGTACATTAAAAATCGCTTCTGAACCCTCTCTATGCGATCTGAATAGTTAATATAAAACGGATTCCATATTACAACACCATATTCCAACAATGAACGAACAAAAGAGACATATAAAGTTTTAATCACGTAAGGATCATGAAAATCCTTAGCAAACCTTTTAACAAATCCAAGCATAGAATTCGCTTTAGAAATGCAACCTTCAACATGTTTATGGAACGATAAATTCGAAGTAAAGGTTATACCTAAATCTTTAAAAGTATCAACAGTTTCAATACTACAACCATCAAAGAAGTAATCGTAACTAGTGGGTAAGACTACGCGGGTGAAACACATTGTTTTGCATTTGGAGATGTTTAGAATCAAATTATGCGATGTACACCAAGCCTTGAAGTTTGTCAGGTCAGACTGAAAGTCAAGTGCATCATTGGCGCAAGAAATAGTTTTAAAGATTTTTATATCGTCCGCATAAATGAGAATGTCGGAATGACTTAGACAGTTGACCACATCGTTTACGAAAAGAATGAAGAGCATGGGACCCAAATGGCTGCCTTGAGGGACTCCTGAAGAAACATCAATAACTCTTGAAGTGAAGCTGCCAATTTTCACAAATTGAGTTCTGGATTTTAGATAAGATCTAATCCAATCAACTGGCAAGTAGTTACAATTCAATGAAATAAGTTTCCGCAACAGCAAGTCATGATCGATCTTGTCAAAAGCCTTACAAAAATCAGTGTAAACGACCTGCACAATATTACCATTTAATAGAGCCCTTGAAATACAATTAGTAAACAAAACTAAATTAGTAATAGTTGACCTACCAGGGAAAAATCCATGCTGTTTGGAAGAAATGAAAGTCTTAACATGAAAGAATAATTGATCTTTAACTAGTTTCTCAAAAAGCTTTGGTAAAACTGATAGAATACAAATACCTCTATAGTTCTCGACATCGCTTCGAGATCCGGATTTGAAAATCGGCTTAATAAGTGAGCGTTTCCATGCAATAGGAAAGCAACCCTCAGCGAGACTTTTATTAAATAGTACGGAGATATGGGAAGAAATTACATTACCGGTTAATTTTAGAAAAATGGGTGGAATAGAATCGAAACCGGCACTTTGGTTAATATCAACATTAGACAATTCGGATAAAATAGTATCCACTTCCAGACGAAACATTGAAAACTTAGAATTACTTGCAACAGTACTGAAATTACCAAGATTTGATTTCGAACTATATACACTCTGAAAGAAATCAGCAAATAAATTACAAGTATCCTGTATGTTATCACAGGAACGGTCGTTCAAATACATCGTAGAAGGGTAACCATTAGACTTACTTTTTTAGTTAACAAAATGCCAAAAATTATTTGGCTTCGATTTAATTAATGATTCAATTTCCAGAATATAACAGCTGTAAAGAAATCGGTTTAGACATATATACTTCTTACGTAATACATCAAACGAGTTGTAATTAACAACATTAGGATGCAATTTATATTTCTTGTGAGCCTTGTCCTTTCTATTTTTTAGATTTATCAACTCATTATTATACCACGGTTCCTTCTTAACGCTAAAAGCTTTCAGTCTAGGGATAAATTTCTCAATACCTAGATTAATAATTCTATAAAATTCGATTAACATGTCATCAATACTATTACAAGCATAAAAAAACGACCAATCATACGTATCCAGAAATGCATTTAAAGAATTGTAATCGCCCTTTATAAAGTTGTAAGTCCATGAATTAACATTTTCTTCGACTAACTCGCAACATTCAAACATAACTGAAATATTCAGTGGAGAGTGGAAAATACTAGACGATCCAGCCAAATCCTCACACGTCGATACGGTCACCTCATGATCAAATGGTACAAAAGCCAGATCCAACACATTACCACTATTATTCGTAACACTGTTACATTGCTTTAACCCCAACGAAAATATTTCCGAGATGAAGTTATCCATTTCATCGTTCATGTTAATAGGAGTCAAATTGTGATCAACATACTCCCACACAATATCCCAATACTCCCAATAAACCGCCTTGTATTCCATACAAACAAATACCGCTATATAACCTTTTATTGTCACATTACGACCTTGCTTTAATTGTACCGGGCCAGCATAATCGACGCCGCAATGGTAAAATGCTGGTGTCGGCTCTAGTCGGTAACATCTCACACACTGATGCACGACACGGAGCAGCAGAATACGACATTGCACAATCCAGTACTTGTTTCTTAAATACTGCGTACAAAGTTGCATCCCCCATGACATAAATTTTCGTAAGCCTTGATAGCGATTAATGCGTTCGGTTTCTTAATAGTAGAAATGTCCATCCCTAGATGGCATTAGTTCACATAAAATAGAAATAAAAATTTTAGTAATACTACAGAACTACAGATGGCACTAATTAATAGTTATATAATTAAAATTTAATAGTTATCTAATTCAAATAATATCCGTTAATTCAAATAAGGTCCGTTGGTTTATTTCCATTACGGTGGCCGTAACAACCTCTTCCAGTCTTTTAGGCATTGATTCTACTAACTTCTTTGTTATATTCGGTGAAATTTTATCCCATTATTTAATTATTACTTCTTGCAACGTTTTTTTGCTGGGGGCGAGTAGCGGGGACAGCAGAGACGCAATGATTTCAACAACAACGTCAAGCAACACTACCTACAGTTTAGTACAAATTTGGGTGACCTCATGGGAACATAACATGATGATGGAGCGAAATCTCGCCCCCTCACAACCGCCGACGCTAAAAATGGTGGAGGGAATAATAATAGTTGTTTACAGCTTTTCAGAAAAAAGAGTTTGCCTGAATTTAAATTGTCTTGTGCTAATACTAAACAAAATATATTACTAACAAATTTACTAACTATCAACTACTTAGGTGTCTGGAACCGGGTTGAGTCTTTGTTGCTAACATTCCTTTCCCATCCCTCGATCTTGTTATATGTAAAAAGGTGTACGACGGCGGCCTGGCCAGGGGCGGCGGATATCACAACTATTACACTTATGTGGTTATCGATGTTGGCGCCTTTCTTTACGGGTCGAATCTATGTTTGGCTTCATGAGAAGAATGGTGTCGTGTTGTGTGTGTGTCATGGGTTTAGTGGTGTGTGGTATTCGCATTTATAATACGGGAGACTTGCTTTTAATGCTTGATCGTACATCGCAATCAATCAATCAAATAATTATTTTATTCTTAATATTTTTCACCACCGCACTATATATTTCTGTAGCACCAAATAGACGGAAAAATTATTTTTCTTATTTTAATTTATAAGAAATTCGAATGGCCGATAGATAACACATTAGTTTAAAAAAATGAAAAATTATTGGGATTTTGTGTTGTACCAAAACTGAAACGATTGTGTGTGTTTTTTATCTTGTCAGAAAAAAACAAGCGCGAAAGAAGCTGTGTTCATGTACTTTTGATTTTTCTTGTTTTTTCTTTCGCGTTGGTATGCCTGCATTTTAATAAGTCTGTTGCTTTTGTTTTGTTGGAATGTTCGCGTGCGAATTGATTGTAGCGATGAGTGAATGTAAAAATGAATGTATGAATGTAATGTGCGAATGATAATAAATGAGCGAGCCGCTACAATGTGTTCTATATTCAACGTTCAACAACGGCTTTCTATTTAATCCCAATTTTAAGTATGATTGCCCCAAATTTTTTTCTTGAAATTGGCAAGGATTATTGGCAATGGCCTATTCCAATAGAAAGTCAACACAAGACCTACGAGTATGGTCGATAAATTTGATAAATTTGAATTGGCAAATTTATCATCAACATAAGAAAAACACCATCTGTCCCGCTTTTGAGAAAATTTATTTGCCAGTTTTCTCGTCCACTGAGAGTGGGAGGCAAAACAAAAATAATAAAAATTTATATGACTGGAAGTACGGTAAGACAGACGCGTCATTTTTCTAATCTATGTTTTGGAGCCTGTTTTCAAGTTGGTAACAAGACGCAATATAACGTCAAAATTCGAGAAACTCGAATATTTACTATGAAAGCAATTCAACTGTATAAAATTAAACTTTATTTAAAAAAAAATTTAAACCCAACAAACCTGGAAATCGTTATCGTAATCTACATGTATGAGGTCGGTTATGTAAGCACTAAAGCATCGACGATTTGTTTGAAACTGCGACCATACGTGATAGTAGGTCAAATTAATATGTGGCTGAATTACATTTAACTATAACTTGAACATTGAGAAACATTGCATATTGACACTCCTTTGGGTAAGTAAGTCGTGGCAAGTTTCAGCAGCCCCATAAACAGATCGCAACTGAATTGGTATTACAAACTTATCGCGAGAAGGCGGCGGTGGCATTGCCTAAGCCAAAAGTATCACTGTAAACAGCCAAGGGCTCCCTATTGCTTAAAAAGCGGTCGAGAGTATATCTCTATGTTCGAGGTTCACTTACCAGTATTCAAATTTTAGATAGAGTGTAGAAAACTAATATGCCCTTTTCGAATATGTTTCGTTGAAACTATTTCAGCAGCCTTTAAGCCGCCGACACGAGTTCTCTGTGAGTGTAGTTGCATACCCGGTCAGATTTACTATTCGGATTTCCTGTAGCGTTACTGCACTGTGAGTTGAAGTGTTCTCTAGCGACCAGAACACGAATGGCTCGATCAAGTGATAAGTTTGACTGAAAAATTCAATTACTCATGGCCTAAGCTGACTTGGCATCCAAACTTCTTGAAAAAATAAGTACAATGGATGGCATCATCCGTCATATCAGCAATCCATCATATCAGGATTCTGTGAATTATCTCAATCTGACAATTAGATCAAAAATACTGTTGAAAGGGCGCGAATAACTCGGCACTACTTTAAATGTAGGGGGCATGGCCGCGCTGTTGTGGGCCATTCCGAAAAATATCTGTTGTTGATTAAACTTGCCTTAGGGTAACGTGTAAGGTATCGATATCAAATTGACGATTTTGTTTTTTAAGGGTTCTTCGGCGGTTAAAGATGCATCATCAGTCGCCTGGATGGTGATTTCTTCCGAGGGCGGCATTATATTTATATTTTTGTGAAGTCGCTGGACACTCTGTAGCAGCGACAGTTTTAATGCACCGGGACAAGCTAGCTCAAGCTTTTCGTTGGTTCAGCCGAGTAGCGTGTTGGATAGCTGCTATTTCAATTGCCTTGACCATTGCCTTGTTAGGATTTGGTGGTCTGAATGCTCTGGATGCTGTGCTCCTGATGAGACCTTCGCTATCCCAAATGCCATCAATAAGTTGTGTTAAGGCACCATTTAATGAACCCCTTAAACCACTAAAATTAACTATTCCGTCACCTAAAGGCTAACTTAATCATAAAACCCAAAAATGCACTTCTATTTATTTATTCGCCTTACGGCGATAAAGCCAACGAAGGAAATGAAGAAAAAGGAAAGAGGAACCTATGACTATAGATTTGATCTAGACAATGAAATTCTGTCAGTTTTTATTGAACCACTACAATACGTAAAACGATGGTCGAAACTGAAGTGGATATGCTACACAACTTTTAGCTTTTCCATCATATTATAGTGGAATGAGTGGTGTATTCATGATCAATGTATATCATTACACAGAACTGTCATACGAGGAAAGAAATGGTGGTGGGTTTTACTCTCTTACATGTTAGTCATACATATATAGTCATACACAATATGTATGTATGTAATCCATGTACATGATGAAGGCAAGGGTTGATCCCAATCTATTCCTGATGTCCATACTTCTTGCATCATGATTTTTGCTTCAGTGGTAGCTCTCTCTTCAGGTATTGAGTCGTTTTCTACCAGCAATCTCAGTTGATCCTCTATACTTTTAGTTGCAATCATCGATGTTTTATGCTGACTACCTGTGTTGTTCCTGCTGCCCAATATAATCCAACCGAATTCCGTTTGTTGTGCCATAGGCTCTAGTTGACCTCCCTTGATGATGTTGTTGATTAGTATTGATGGATAATAATCCGCGCCAAGTATAAGATCAATTGGCTGTGACTGGTTGTAGTGTGGATCAGCCAGTTGTATTTGGTTGAGATGCGTCCAGCTGCTTGTGGCAAAGTCCACCTCGGGTAATTGTTGTTCGAGTTTATCGAATATCAATGGTTTGATATTCATTTGGAAATCTCCATCAAATCTTGGCGATATTTTTAGATTAATGGTGTGTCTGCAAATGCCTGCTTTTTTCCCACCTACTCCTGAGATGGTGACGTGTACTTTCTCTTTTTTAAAGTTGAATAAATTTGCGGCCTTGGAGGATATTAATGTGGCCTGTGATCCTGGATCAATTAGAGCTCTTAGTGTGAAACAAACGCCTGTGTCAGTTGCGGCTCTGACTAATGCAGTTGGTAGTAAAACTTGTCCTAGCTGACTGATCACGAATGTTTTGGCGGTTTTGACACTACTTCCGGTGGTTGATGCTGCATTATTGCAGTGTAGAAGTGTGTGGTGTCCTCCTTTACACACAACACATGTTTCTGCCTGGCAGTTTCTTCTTTGATGCTGGCTTAAACATCGTATGCACAAGTTGGATGAGTTGACGAGCCTTGCTCGTTCTAATGTTGACATCTTTTTGAATTGCTGGCATTGATTTAAACCATGATGCTCCTTACACCCTTCCACCCAACATGTTTTGGTTAACATGGCTGTATTCACTCGTTTCAATGGTGATATGTATTGCATGTGTGGTCGTGGTGCTGTTGCTCTATGATTGCCCATGGCTTCCAAAGATTGAAACCTTCTCTCCAGGAATCCAAAGAAATCTTCCATTTGTGGAATTTCTCTGGGCTTCTCTATAGTTGTCTCGTATATCTTAATGGATTCTGGGTCTAATTTTTTGTTTAAAATGAAACCCACGAATGCCTCGAAGGGCGAATCCATATTTAGCCGCTTTATGTTGTGTAATATTTCTTGCGCCGTATCGTGCAAATTTCTCACTGTTTGGGCGGATGGTATCTGAATTGTGGCCAATGACAATATTGCATTAAACTGATGGTTTACCAGTAGCCTCACGTTGTTGTACCTTGCTTGGATTATGTTCCAAGCGGGTTGGTAATTGTCACCTGTTGTTGTTAAGTGACTAATAATTTGGGCTGCTCCCTTCTGCAGGTGTGATTTCAGATACGTCATCTTTACCGTATCTGTTAGTTTGCTGTTTTGGTGGATCAGCTCAGTGAATATATCGTTGAACGTTTCCCACCGTTCATAATCACCATAAAAGATCGGGATTTCTATACCTTAGGCAGTTTCACCTGTGCTGCTGATCCTGCTGCGGTTGTTGTCTGGGGCTGAAACTGTTGTAGTTTGATCATTGCATCTTCTACCCTCTCTTGAAGCTTGGCATAATAATCTTCTCTAAAGTAGTTGGATGTTTGTTCGTCTTCTTCCAGCTCTACTAATAATTCTGTGTGTTGGGCTGCGATTTCTCCCATGTCTTTTTCTAATTGTCTCGTTTTGATATTCACATATTCCTTAGATATGTTGTTGGTTTCCAAGGAATAATTTATTGACGCCAATTTCTGATATAACTGCCGCATGAGCACGTCTTGCCTCTTGAGCAATTTTGTGTTGTTGTTTCCTTCAAACTTTGCTGCTTGAAGGGCCTCGATTGAACTATTCATCAGTGGTTGTTGTTGTTGATTTACCGCTGAGTGACCTTGTTTAATTTCCTCATTTTGGGAATCGGTTGATGAGCTTTGTATGGTATCCAACCGAATTGATGGTGTTGTTTTATATGATGCCTCGACAAGTGGGTTTGGTAGTTGTAGGACTTCTTGTGACGTTGTTGGTGTCAATGGCGGTCCGCTATTTAGGCGATACCGCATTTCCTCTATCAGCTTATTGTAAACATCTGTCATGTTTTTTCTTGTTGTGAAATAAGCGTGATTTTGGCCCAGAGCCGGGACCATTCCTAGAATTTTGTCATCGATTCCAACGAATTCGTTATATAGCGTTTTTAGATTCGCTATTCTCTTCTCTAAGTAAGACTTCGTTTTTCTGTCTTCACCGTCTTTTCGATAGTTTCTCTCTAGCTGAACTATCTTTCCACTTGTTACCTCTTGGTATTGAAGTAACTCATCCATCTTGTTGTTGTTTGGTTTGTTGTGGTGGTTTTGATGCTTGTTGTTGCTTAGCTTCTCCTTTTGACGGTAAGTTATGTGCCTGTTGTTGCTTGGCTGCTAGTGTCGTAACCCTTGACGACGTTACAGACTGTCCGTCTATATTTCTATTTGCCGGTTGTTTTAGTGGCTCGAAGGACCATGTAAAATCTTAGACTTTTGTATTTAAATTGTAAATTTAATATAGTCTTGATTTACAGTTAACTAATAGATTACCACGGGTGGGGTCTATTTAGTTATTGAGAATAAACAACTTGTTGTTAATATTAGAGTTAAATTCATTCTGTTTTATTTTATTTAATATTCACCTTTTATATACAATTTAATGCTACTGTCAGCAACTTAGAGAAAAAGAAAATATAAAAATAAGAAATAAAATATGACACCAAACATTCCTATCCAGTAAATTTAAATGTTGTATTGTTGATGAGCCAAGGTTGCTTCAACATCATTATTGTTGTTGTAAGTAGGTTAACTGCTAGTATCAGCAAATTAGATAAAAATATAAAAATTGGACGTTGCACTGTTGATCTCAACAATGGCAATTGTGGCAAAGTACGGCAAGCCTGATCTTTTCATTACTATGACATGCAATCCCAATTGGCCAGAGATTTGAGAGAAACTTTTTCCTGTACAACAGCCCGGTGACAGACCAAATTTGGTTGCTCGAGTGTTCAGCATTAAGTTGAAAGCACTACTCGATGACATAGTAAAGAACAAGGTTTTTGGAAATGTCATTGCATACGTTTACACGATTGAGTTTCAAAAAAGAGGACTTCCCCATGCTCACATGCTCTTCATTCTGGCCAATGACTCAAAAATCGACACAGCCAAGAAGATTGATCGATTTGTGTGCGCTGAGATTCCTGAACAGCAACTGGAACCCATATTGCATGAAATCGTTGTTCGCTCGATGATACATGGACCTTGCGGCAATGAGAACCCACTTGCGCCTTGCATGGAAAAGGTGAATGTGCAAAAAGATTTCCGAAATCCTTTTGCAAGGAAACGTTAACCGAAGTTAATGGTTTTCCCATTTATCGTCGTCGTGAAGGAATTGAGATTCAAATAGGAGAAAGGAAAATTGATAATCGTCATGTCGTTCCATACAACAAATTTTTAACACGCAAATTCAATTGTCACATTAACGTCGAATCCTGCAAAACCGTTCAAGCAATCAAGTACATTTTCAAATAAATATACAAAGGATATGATTGTGCTTCTGTTGAATTAAGTGCACAAGGACCGATTGTTCATGATGAAATTAAGCAATTTCTCGATGCGCGTTATGTTTGTGCTCCTGAAGCAATTTGGCGACTGCTCGAAAATCCAATGAACGATCGATCGCATGTTGTTTATAGTCTTGCCATCCATCTTCCTGACGAACAAATGGTTTATTTTCAAGACGGCCAAGAAGATGCTGCAGCTGATCGAGCTCAACACCGATACACACATCTGACTGCATGGTTTGAGCTTAACAAGCACGAAGACGAGAATGCTCGACAATATTTGAATTCCGAATTTCCTGAGCATTACGTATTTGACAAAACTTTTTGCATTTGGAAAGTTCGCAAGCGAAGAGGAGATAGGATTATCACTCGAATGTATGCTGTTAGTCCGAAAGATCGCGAGCGCTTTTATTTGAGACTGCTATTACAACATATTCGTGGAGCTCAAAGTTTTACCGATCTTAAGACCGTCGATTCAGTGATTTTTGACTCCTTCAATGATGCAGCACGAGCCATGAACCTTCTTGAGGATGATAGCGAATGGGAACGATGTTTAAGTGAAGCAAGTCATGTGTGCATGCCGCATCAAATTCGCCTAACATTTGCTTTGATTTGTGTCTTCAATTCGCCAAAAAATCCTCTTGCGCTTTTCGAGCAATTCAAGGAGTATTTAATCGCCGACTACATCATGTATGTCGATCACATAACCGCTGAAAAGAAACTGCTTCAAGACATTGAGGTTATTTTGCGCATGAATGGCATGAAATGCACAAATTTTCGCCTTCCTGAGCCGGGCCCGATTCAAAACGTCGAACATGTTTTCGATGTCAAAGAGCAAGCTCAAATGGCTATAAACTTGATCGCCACCCTTAACCCAATGCAGCGTGCCATTTTCGAAGAGATTGCTGCTGTAATTGATGATTCGATGGCTGAGTCGAGATTTTTCTTCCTCGACGGTCCTGGCGGTTCGGGAAAAACTTACCTTTACAACACTTTGATGAGTTACGAGATGTAAGAGGCCAGAGTAAAGTTGTTCATGCTTTCGCCACGACAGGAATTGTAGCGGATTTATTAGTTGGTGGTAGAACTGCCCACAGTGGTTTCAAAATCCCGCTTTCTGCTAACGAAACATCGGTGTCATCCATGAAAATCCCCTCGCAGGAATCCATTAAATTACGAGAAGCTGCAATGCTCATTATCGATGAGGCTTCAATGCTTTCTTCGCATTCTCTTCGAGTGATTGATCTGCTTCTGCGAGGAATCTTGAATAATATTCGTCCTTTCGGTGGCAAGCTTCTCATCCTTGGCGGTGACTTTCGACAAACCTCAAATGTTGTTCCCAGAGGAAAAAATGCTGATATCATCGAAATGTGCGTGAAAAATTCTCTTCTGTGGCGGCATGTGAAGCAGCGAACTCTGATCACCAACATGCGAGCATTTGGACAACGAGAGTTCAACGAATGGGTTTTGCAATTGGGCGATGGCAGATTGCGAAATGATCTGGAAGAAGCCGATCCCGATTTAGTCGAAATTCCTGAAGAAATGATAGAGCGTGAAAACATCATTCGATCAATTTTTTGAGTTGAAATTCGAATAACAACTGCTGATGAAATCGCCGATGTCGCCAACAAGATCATTCTCAGTCTAAAAAATGTTCATGTCACAAAGCTCAACAATGCCATTCTCGATCTTTTACCGGGAGATGCAACAACCTTCCTGAGCATTGACTCAATGATCTCCGACGACCCAAACGATGCAATCGATTTTCCAGTCGAATTTTTGAATTTTCAGGCCCCTTCTGGCATGCCTCCTCATTCACTGAAATTGAAAGTTGGTGCGTTCATCATGTTGCTAAGGAATTTGGATTCAAAGAAGGGACTTCTGAATGGAACTCGATTGATCGTGAAAAAGCTGTTCAGGAATTGTATCAAGGCGGAAATAATCGCAGGCAGCCATAAGGGAGCGGAAGTTTGCATCCCCCGAATCGACTTGGAACCAAGCGAGAGCAGCTTAGGATTTCAAATGAAGCGACGACAATTTCCCATCATTTTGGCTTTTGCAATGACGATTAACAAGGCTCACGGAAAATTAAAGTTTAATAATAAAGGTAATTCTGGTAAGAATGAAGGAAATAGTCTTGCATAAATTCAATAGGAATAAGAGTAATGTGAATAATGGTAAAATAAATGGAAAGTTGAAAGAAAAAGGCGAAAAATAAAGGACGTATGGACACGTTGTGGATGAGTTCCAAAATGGCAGATAAATTGAAAGACTGGGAATGGAATGTTTTAGGAATGAAAATAGTTTATTGCCATCTACAAAATTCGGGTTTTGAAAATACAACTGTGCGATCGAGTGTGTAGAATAGCTCGTATGGCAAGTAATAAAGGATAATATGTGGGGAGGTGCGGTTTTGTTGGACAAATAAGGAGCTTATAATTATGTGACCTTTCGAATTTTTGATTTTCACGGAACCTATATACCAACAAGATATACTGGGTCAATAGAGAAATTCAAACCGTTCTGCAATTTGCAGACGATTTTGTAATAATAGGAAAAGGAAGAAGTATTGATGTGGCTATTCGAAAAGCATAAAAGGGGTAGAATTAATTAAATGAATTAAAATGTTAAATTTAAGATTAAATCCTAGTAAGTGTGATTTCATGAACTTTAAAACGGATGAGGTAATGAGCACATGGACTTTTTGACAAGTTACTGCAAAAAACAGAGAGAGTGGATCACAGTGGAATGAAATGGTACTTCAAAGTAGGGCGGCCCACAAACCCACATATAGAGCTAGTACTGCACTTTAAAATATGAACATACTTCTAAGTGTAGGCAATTCAGGTCCGCAACCAATTCCTAACCAAGGAATGAATGAAGCTTTTGCCAAGATGAATTGCTCTTTTTCCTATAATCGGCATGAGTCAAATGATTATATAAAGAGTTCTTTTTTCGTTGTTCATTTGGAATCGTTAAAAAATCAGCCTTTTATGATTTTTCTGACGGAAGTATGGAATGAGGACAATAAACTTAATAATTTCAAGATAAATAATTTTAAATTGTTTGGTAATTGTAATCCAAACTGAAGAGCAGGAGGAGAGATAGTTTTCTTAAATAATGAGTATAATTTTGAATCGATTTGCTGTGGTTCCAGGAATTCCAGTCAAAAACATTTCCGTCAAAAAACTAAACGAGTTCCAGTCATAAAATTTCTCATACAAATACTATGACTAAAAAATAACTTCAGTCCAAAAACAGGTATTTCGGTGAGAGATCAATTTGACTAAAATACCCTCTGTGTATTTGGGCTGAACAACCTTCTTGAAAAGCATTTCAGTGACACATTTTTGAACTGGAATACCTTTTGTTTGTTTGTTTGTTTTTTTTTTGACTGCATGCCTTCATAGACCTGCACGTCGTGGCACCAGTCAAAAAAATAACAGAGTTTCAGTTTAAAATTAGAAGTAACTCAGTCAAAATATTTTTAGCCTGAAATGCCTTTTCAGAAGGTAGTTCAATCAGAAAGCTAAAAAGGCCTTCAAGTCAAAGCATTATGGATAGAGATTTCCTTTGGATTTTTGATTGAAATTCTCTTTGAAAAGGAGGTTCAATCAAACAATTAAAAAGGAATTCCAGGCAAAGTGGTTGTAAAATGAAATTAATGTTTTGGTTCTTCCAGACTATGGGTACGTCTGAAACGGTTTTAAAGTATTCTGGAAAAAACAGATTTCCAGTTTAATATTAAAAATAAATCTCCATTTTCTACTATTCTGGAAATAGAAGCAAAACTACCAAAATGTATTCCAGTCCAAAAATTTGTGACTGAAATACCTTTCAAGATGGCTGTTCCATCCAAATACACGAAGAGTATTTCAGTCAAACTGTTTTCTGACTGAAACTTTTTTTTTTCTTTTTTTTTATTTTAAATTATACTGGAACTCGTTTTGTTTGTTGACTGAATTGTTTTTGACTGTACTCCCGAAGCCATTTGCTAGTTCAGGTGAATTTTGTGATAAATGGTGAACAGTTTTGTTTCTTTTGTATTTAAAGGTTTCATTCTTTCTCTACTTGCAACTTTGTCAAAGACTTGCAAAATGTTTTAGAAGTCATTCATATAAGAAATTTACTTGTTTTCCGGGATATCCATTTAAATATTTTAGCTAACTCTGGTGAGCCTGAAATAGTTAATTATCTTTCTTTGATGGCATATAAAGATTGAGTTTATGGCGGATCAAACACACAAATTATTTTTAGTTTAAATAATGTGTTTGACGTTCGTTAGGACAATAATGTGAAGTAGGCACGCAGAAATAGATATATTAAATTCAACATGGAAAAGGCTAAGGATATGGAATGAGCTTTCCATAATTACGGAATAGGTGTTTTTCCCTAAAATGCAGAACGTCTTAGAAGGAAAACAAAATTCCCTCTAAAACAGTAATATGTTAAGCAAACCGATTCCAATAAGAGCGCCCCCCCCCCGAGGGAGCTCCCGGAATAAAGGTGGGCAAATAATACGGAGTAATCAGACGACGCCAGAGACCAGCCTTTTTGCAAATTCATTTTTAAATTTTATTATAACAAATTTAAAAAAAAAATATTTTCGGTCAATATTTTTGGGTGTCGTTCCCGTTAATTTTCAGACCAACTATATATACAGTGAATTAGTGAAATGAGTTTTCCGCCGGACGGTGCTTTCTTGCCAGTGATGGGAAACAGCGAAACGAGCAACTAGACAACAGTGACAATGACGACGGACCAATTACAGGCATACGTCGACGCAGCAACCGACTGGACGAACACAACATCCCCAGTGTACCCCAGAGGAGCAGCCAGTTGAACAGCGAAGAAACATACGGTAGAAACATCAAGCATGTCGCATTCAAGTCACCACAACAGCTCTACGGACAAAATCCAAATGTATGGTTACTAGGAATCAAAAGAATGCAGGAGGAACTTTCGACGAGAACACGCTAAGACAGCTCTGGATGAAAACACTATCGTAGCGGATACAAATGATTTTCACCACATTCGTAAAAGACATACTACTAGCATCATTACCCAATCCAGCCGACAGTATCATGAAAACTAAGACTCAAAACAACATCAACGTGTTGACGAACACGGCATCGAGCGCAACTGGAGGGAGTACAAGCAACACCCCGGATAACAAGCAGAACGAGACAGACAGGCGAATCGAGAAATTAACGCGCGTGATAAACGAATTATGTACGACAATCAAGGATTCACGCTGTCGAACCGAGGCCAGAGCGCCCAGCCAGAAGAGAAGGTGAACAAGGTCAGTGTCACGACAATCAATAAGCAAAAAATTCGATCAATGCTATTACCACTTCAAATTGGGTGCGAAAGCAAAAAAGTGTGTTTCCGGGTGTATGTTCTACCCTTCTTTCTCTAACCACTAAATTTTTAGAGCCCCATCAAGGCAAGCAACCAGCCGACTGTTAATTTTTGCAATACATTCCAAATAAAAATTTTTAATAGACGCGGTAGCAGACGTTTTGGTCATCCCCGCAAATTTTTAGAGTCAAAACATATGGTTTCTATACGGCATCGGACTCCGTCGGGAGTTCCGTGGGGAATTTATCATTGCCGATGTTTCAATGCCAATGATAGGCGCAGATTTCCTGCGACACACCGGCCTCTTAATAAATATACGGGGACAAAGGATGATCGATCCGTTAATTTCTTGCTTCGCCAAGGGTGTCATCACAAGCGGGAGCAACCCCACATTGTCAATCTTAGACAAATCGGCAACAAAGCCAGAAATCAAGGAATTGCTAAAAGGATATCCTGAAATAAACAACACCGGACTCAGTACGGCACGAACTAAGCATTCAGTTACACATCGGCTAGAAACGCAGGGACCACCGATGTCTTGCAAAACAAGACGGCTAGCACCCGATAAGCTGAAACTAGCATGGGAGGAGTTTGAAAATATATTAGCACAGGAAATTTGCCAACCGAGTAGCAGCCCCTGGTCCAGCCCACTTCATCTGGTAAAAAAAAATGTGGAGACCGTGTGGAGATTACCGCGTGCTAAATAGAATAACAATTACAGACCGGTACCCAGTACCAAACTTGCAAGATTTCTCATAACAACTAGAAGGCTGCAACATATTTACCACATTAGACCTTGTCCAGGCGTATCACGAAATTCCAATCGAACCAGACACACACCAAAAACTGCAATCACCACACCTTTCATCCTTTCTGAGTTTAGAAAAATGATGTTTGGATTAAGGAATGTGGCACAAACTTTTGAACGGCTTATGCATTCGGTACTTTCTGGCTTAAAATTCTGTTTCGTGTATTTAGATGACATCCTAATAGCTTCAACATCTTTCGAATAACATTTAGAACACCAAAAAATTATTCTCCAAAAACTATCTGAATACGGTCTTGTTATAAATTCCGATAAAAGCGTGTTCGCAGCAGCAGAAATTACATTTTAAGGACACACGTTCGCAAGACCGCACACGAATCATAAGGGAATTCAAACGACCGGAAACAGTTGATGGCATCAAGAGGTTCTTGGGCACCATCAACTTCTACAGGCGTTTCATCCCGGGAGCTGCCGCCAACCAGATGGCACTAAACGACATCTTAAAAGGCTACACGAAAAACAGCAAGAAGAAGGTCGAATGGACAACAGAGGTCGAACAAGCTTTCGAGAATTGTAAAAGAAAATTGTGCAACGCACCATTGTTAACGAATCTATCGTTATCCGCACGACTCGCAATCATGGTGGATGCCTCAGATACAGGGCTTGGGGTATGGTACAGCAGTACACCGCCGGTATTTGGCCACCGCTCAGTTTCTTCTCCGTACGACTTAACACAGAAACGGTACATTGCTTACTCTGGCACTTCAAACACGACGACCTTCCAGTCAAGTTACATTGTTCACGAATATACGCATTCCAACAAAATCCGGAAAAAGCATCTCCTCTTCAATTTCAACATCTGGACTTCATCGGCCAATTTACTACCGGTATACAACAAATCGCCGGCATAAATAATGTTGTAGCAGATATACCCACTCTCGCATTAATCAAATTTCTATCCCCGAAAGTATTGATTATGCGGCAATAGCAGATGCCCAAACCAACGAACTCCGAGAGCTACTTAATAATAACTCAACTACATCTACTTAGTAATAACTCAACTACAAATAATCAATTTGTTGGGATTCCACTAACTTTTCGGAAAACTGTTTTTCAAACTTTACACAATCTTTCACATCCGGGCGTAGAAGCTTCTACGCGTACAACTTTTAACAAAAAATGTTATTTGGCCTTCAATTTGAAAAGATTCAAAAACAATGGCTCAAACTGTGTACCATGCCAAAAATCTAAAATTTCAAAACACATGAAATCACGTCTCGGCTCATTTAAAGTTGCATCGCAACGTTTCGCAGAAATTCTTCTCGAAATCATTGGTCCTCTTCCGATAACAACCGATACTGCGTAACGTCAATAGATCGAGTATCACAGTTCATCGTAACCGACCAAGGCGCGCAATTTGTATCACGGCACACATGATTCCAATACAGAAGAATAACTAGCTACAATCCCAAATGTAACGGCATGCTAGAAAGGTGGCACCGAACGGATTGGGCAGAACTACTACCATCAGTCATGCTGGGATTGCGAACCACATACAGCGAGGAGGTAAAAACAACACCAGCAGCAGAGCTTCTATGGCTGCACGATTAACATACCTGGACAATTTTTCGGTCAAACTCTATGCAACAAAATTATTCAAAGCGAATTCGTCAAAAATCTCCAGAAACATTTTGAAGAAATTAAGCAAACGCCAGCATCGATACACAGCAACAACAAAATTTGAATGGCCAAAGATTTAAACAACACCACACACGTCTTTCTAGGAACAGATGCGGTAAGAAAATTTTAGAACAACCCTAAGCCCGATCACATAAAGGAATGGAAAAAGCCAAAAAACATTCACAATATCGATACAGGGAAAAAACATCAAAGTGTCGCTAGACCGATTAAAACCATGCCACCAAGAGAACACACAGTTTGAGCAACAACAAACACTCAATCAAAAAGCACTCAAGTTAATGAAGCACAACATCACAACAGCACAACACAACATCACAACACAAAAACTGGTACCGAAACAAAAAGTTTCTTTCGATCTCAGACTAACACAAAACACAACACGTACAAGAACGGGCAAAACGGTAAAAATACCAACGAAATTTCGAGATACTTAACAAAATAACTGCACACACCACACCGACACTTACGACACGTACAACGTAAATTTCAGGTGAAATTCATTGGAAGGGGAGTATTGTGGCGGATCAAACACACTAATTATTTTTAATATAATTAAATTATGTGTTTAACGTTCATTTAACAGCAAGGTGAAGTAGGCACGCAGAAACAGATAAATTAAATTCAACATGGAAAAGCCAATGAGCTTTCCATAATTATGGAAGGAACAGAACTTCTTAGAAGGAAAACAAAATTCCCTCTAAAAGTTCACTGATAAATTAAATAAAGCGTAATATTTCCGGGACTTACTTATATCGATCATCTTATTGCTCGATTACATATCTTTCATAAAATCTCAGTTAAATTATTGCATGAATGTCATTAAACCTGAGCACCCTGTATTTTATAGAGCCATAATCAAAAAATCTGAGCTTTTATAAGGGAATTAGAAACGAGGAAAAAACGAAACTTTTCATAGTAAAACACACAAAACATATGGGAAATTACTTTTTTTCCTAAGACAAATTTTTAAATGAAAACGTTACAAATTCTCAATTATGATTTCTGAAATACTTTCATAAATGTTTGAATTTCAACATACATATATGAATATCGTTTAAGTAAATCGTTTTCATTTTCTTGTAATAATTGATTTATTTAAATCAAAATATTAAAAAAAAATCATAACAACAGCATTCTGGTCAAATTGAAATAAAAGCGTACTACGATTTGTTTGGTCATTAAGTCAATATACATTACATAGATGGCAGTGATGGCCGTAAAAATTTGGAAAAATCATACTAAAAATTACCACCTGGGGAAATTTCAAGTTAAAAAATTGTAGGAGAAGCAAAACAAATTCACAAAATATAGGAAAGTGTGATAATTTTGCGATTAAATAATTTTTTTTCGTATTTTTCTGTATCCATTTTAGACATCTTACGTACACTAGTTAAACTAAAAATAAATTTAGCAAGTATTATTTTAATTTGTCAGAGCCAACTTTGATGTATTTTTCAAAATGAAAGTTCGAAAAAATATATTTTAGAAATAATTTAATTTTAATATTTCTGCAATTAATATTTACTTAAACCAATATGGCCTTCTTGTATATTTTTCTTAAAGATATGTAGAAAACTTTTATAAAAACATTTTTTAATATTTTAGCTTTTTTCATTGAAAAACTTGAAGCAAAAAAACACCATTTTTACTATGGATTCCTAAGGAAATCAGTGAAAAGTTATGCCACTAAAAAAGCTTCTAAAAAATACGTCATTAAGATTATGGCTCTATACTCTAGAAGGCTCTGCATTAAACACATCATTTATCTTAATCAACCATTTTTATTAAACTTAATAACTTATAAAATTCTTGTATGTTATTTATTTCCGCTTGATATTTTTATGCGGCTCGAGTGGCAACGAACTTCTTGCCTCGAGGTGGAACAGACGAGTTATAGCAAAGCCTTCTGGAGTATAGAGCTACAATCTTAATGACGTAATTTTTAAAAACTTTTTTAGTGGCATAACTTTTCACTGATTTCCATAGGAATCCATAGTAAAAATGGTGTTTTTTAGCTTCAAGTTTTTCAATGAAAAAAAGCAAAAATATTATAAAATGTTTATATAAAAGTTTTCTACATATCTTTAAGAGCAATATACAATAAGGCCATATTGGTATTAAGTAAATATTAATTGCAGAAATATTAAAATTAAATTATTTCTGAAATATATTTTTTCGAACTTTCATTTTGAAAAATACATCAAAGTTGGCTCTGACAAATTAAAATAATACTTGCTAAATTTATTTTTAGTTTAACTAGTGTACGTAAGATGTCTAAAATGGATACAGAAAAATACGAAAACAAATTATTTAATCGCAAAATTATCACACGTTCCTATATTTTGTGAATTTGTTTTGCTTTTCCTACAATTTTTTAACTTGAAATTTCCCCAGGTGGTAATTTTTGGTACGATTTTTCCAAATTTTTACGGTCATCACTGCCATCTATATAATGTATATTGACTGAATGACCAAACGAATCGTAGTAAGCTTTTATTTCAATTTGACCAGAATGCTGTATTGTTATGAATTTTTTTTAATATTTTGGTTTAAATAAATCAATTATTACAAGAAAATGAAAACGATTTACTTAAACGATATTCATATATATTGAAATTCAAACATTTATGAAAGAATTTCAGAAATCATAATTAAGAATTTTTAACGTTTTCATTTAAAAATTTGTCTTAGGGAAAGAAGTGATTTCCCATATGTTTTGTGTGTTTTACTATGAAAAGTTTCGTTTTTTCCTCGTTTCTAATTCCCTTATAAAAGCTCAGATTTTTTGATTATGGCTCTATAAAATACAGGGTGTTCTGGTTATAGTTAAAGAGTTGTTTCCAACGCCTCTACAATTTTCCGAAATGAATTGTTATAGTCACCACATCATGCAAGCCTCCGATACCGAACAAAGGATGTCGGTAATAGTAAGAGTGAAGACTATTCCAATGGTAAGCGCTTCAAAGAAACATCATACCATTGACATAAATAAATTCGCGAGATACTATATACGAACGTTGAAAACGAGCGAGGGAAACAGACCGAATCACTGTAATTGGAAAGAATGAAAAATTCAACATACTTCGGAATGCAAGAAACCTAACTACAGCAATGAATGCGAGAGTTTTAGTTTATAAGGAAATTTATGAATGTATCAGAATTGGTGGAATAATAAATAGTTTAACAGCAAACAAACAAGGGATGACTAGTAAAATATGTATGGCCTCCAATTTCGTCGATATATTAAGAGGGGAAAACCCGGGAAGTCAACAAAATCACTTTTCAGTAAGCCTAACAGATAATTAAAATGTTGTGTTGAAAAATGGATAGTTTTACTTTGAAATTTTTTATTTTTTTTAATTTGCTTTACTTATTATTCCATTTTAGGCGTTAATGCGTTAATGAGCATTTTGTTTTAATTTAACAATATTACAAAATAGTCGAATTTGAATTGAATGCCAATTTGGTGAAGCTGCAGGTGATCGAAACTTTTTGTTTACTCAGCAAAATAATAAAAACTATTGATCTGTTTACGGTCTACGTATGTATGTATGTAAGTAGGTATTGCTAAAATTGTTGTTCATTTACAAAATAAAATTGTTCTACTAAACAATATTTAGTTGGATTTTTTTGTTTATGTGAAAAACAAATAAAAACGAAGCAAAATGAAAGAAGCTTTCTTTCACTTCGTGTAAAAAAGCAGCGACTGTTTTTGTTGTTAAGAAAAGTATGTACTATGTGTATGTACATAAGAAAAATCCTAAGCGTTATCGAAAGAAAACCTCCTAAGGGTACATAAGGTTAGTTAAGTTTATGAAACTTTCATCATGCTCTTTTATTACATATTGAAATTCCCTAGGAAAAATGGGAAAATTTCTGTTAAATTTCACTCACCATATTGACGTTGCTTTTCTTTATTTATTTTTTCTTGTGCTTTATTGTTATTATTGCTATTTGGTAGATATGAGTTTTCCATTTCCACTATATTTGTTTATTTTAGTGCCCTTTATTACTGTACAAATGGTTGTGACATGTTTAATGCATCTTAATTTGTTGTTAAATGAAGATTAATAAAATGTGATGGTTGTAGACATTGTAGCTAATTTACCACCTTTAGAACAAATACACACCCAAAATTCCAAAACTGAACCAAATCAACCATATTCCATCAACAAAAAAAAACCCAACCTCTTATAAGCTAAATGAATTGAATTAACTATTCATGACCTTGTTTTGTGTATATTATGTCCTGATTGTTGGAGCATACAACAGCACATCGAAAAAAAAAAAACAAATCATCCTAAGGTAATACAAAAAATAAAATTGTTACTTTATCATTCATAAGATGTATTCAGTTGCTGGTGTTGTTGTTGTTGTAATTTTTCCTATACTGCCTTGGCATTTTAAGTGTCTAGAGATTTAATTGTATTTTACATTTTATTTGAATTTTGTTTTTGTTTATTCGAAATCAATTTTTTTTTTTTTTGGTTCCTCTGGTTCTGTTTGATTTTCTTATTTTTTATTTATGTACGACAAGAATTCAATCCACAACAGCACAAACAAACACTAACTATAATTTATATATACGAGTACATGTGTAGGTGTATGAGCCAAGTAACAGCAACAACAACAAAAAAGGTTAATTTTATTAAGATTGGGAAAAAACACAAAAATTAAAGTTTGCTGCAAAAAATTAAGAAGGAATAAAGATTAAATATGAGGATATTGGAAAAGGTCAATGAAGATTCGGTTTTTGTGTTGAATCCGATCATACATTTTAAATAGAGAGAATTTTCTGATTTTATTTTCTTAAATTTTAAATTTGAAAACATCAAATTTTCAAGATTAACTTGGTTTGATGGTAAAACTATTTCGAAATTGTCCGATTTTCAAAAGGATAATTAAGCTAAAGACTTAACTTTGCCTGGCCTGAATCCCACATCTTTCAATCGTAAATACTATTTTCGAACCTCCAGCCCTCTTCCAGCATCACGTTTTGGTGATAGTTTTTGACGATGACGTTTCACTTCGAAACCGTAATACAAAAAAATTCAGGGCTGGGATGTTGTACCATCACTTTCATTCGCATCGATTTTAAAAGTCGATTCGAAAAAGTGATAGTTGGCATGTTGTAAAATTTTCGGCTGCAAAGTGATACGTCAATATGGCCACCAATAACAACAATTTTAATTTGACATTTTATTGTTGTTATACAAGCTTTAAATAAATATTAATTTTATAAGATTAAAAAAAAAAAAACAATTTATGAAATTGTTAATAAATTTATTATTTTTCATTACTTACGCAGACATTTTTTCAAATTATATTTTAAATTTATTCACTTTTAATTATATTTATTTATATTATTACATTATATTTTGAAGAATCGCTCGTATATCACGTTAAATAAACTGAGTGATAATAAAGTATCATTATCGCGATTCGAAAATTTTACAACATCCCAATTTTCGACTTTCTGTTCGAATTTCGAAAATTCGCAATTACAACATCTCGCCCCAGGAAACTCCAAAACAAGGTCGAAAATGTTGATGACTACTAAGCTTCATTTTACTAATTATGGTTTCAAAGCAAAAATTGCTAATTTATAGAGTAGAAAGTGAAGCTACACGCAATACTAAACTTACTGCATTGCTTAAATTGGTCCAATAAGATGCTAAGACTCACAAAATTTTATTTATTGAAATTCCATACCATCATCATTATGATTATTTATCATATTTTGAGGATAAAATTCACATTTGGAAACTCCTAGATAAAGAGAACCAAACACAGTTATCGAACGCAAGTACTTCGTAAATTTAAGCTCATTCCCGCGAGTTTAAGCTCATTATTTGCCTTCATGTCCTCCATCCCGTGGCAATTTCATTGGATGATTTATAAATTGTGATGGTGTATTACGTATAGGGCATCCAATACCGGTATACCGGAAACCGAAATACCGGTATATTGACCATTTTTATCATTACGGATATTGAGAGATCAATACCGTGTAACGATCGTTGGTGCGACGCACAACTGTTGCCACCAGTAAAGATGTTGCGCCCTTAGGTAGGCTTCGACATTTTTAGTTGATGATGCGATTGTGGTCTGATTGTGGTCTCTTACTGTGTTGGGAATATTCGAAGTAAGTATCAATGAATACAACGACGAATACGGTACATACTGGTATGTAAATAGCATCGAAACAAAATGAGTCAGTCAGGTTCAGGCTCTAGATTCGAGCAGTTAAATTTTTTTTTTTTTTTTTGTTGATTAACGACTTAGCCATCATGTGGTAGTTCGTTTGAATTTAAAGGGATGAACATAGCAAGCGATGTATTTTTTTTATGATAACTCCTCCAGTTTTTTTTTGTTTGTTTAGGTAGTTCAGTTTTCCATTTTTTTTTCTCTAGACTTTGGCATACTTAAATTATTTTTTTTGTACGATGGAATACTGCCACATCGGAACTAGTGAACCTTCCCAGCCACTGAAACCTATCCCGTTAATTTTACAGTGTGCCACGGTGTGTCAGTGCTGACCCAAAATCCATCGGTTACAATGGCGCCGAAACAGGGACCTGAAAGGGTCTTATTATTTATGAATGAAAGAAATTTTCATATTTTATTTAGTTGGTGGCCCCAAGAAGGCATCCAGGTGGCTTCACCGCCTAACGCATAGATAAACTGAAGTTCCGCTTAAGTGACCTTGCGGGTAATCTATCTGTTCAGTGTTTTTTTTTGCTCTTCAAGTTTTTTTCCAACCAAATTTGCATGTGGTTGGCAGCCATTTTCAATATTTTTTTTATTCACAGTAATCAATAAAATTTGTTTTAACAGACTATTCTCGATTACATTCAAAAACGCTCGTAAAATTTTCAGTAATGTTAACCTGCATTAATTATTTGAATGGTTGATGGTTAGCACGTTTGATCTGCAATTGATATTCCATGATTTGAATTTTCTTGCATACCAACGTGGTAGCTCCCCATTTAATTTATTGTAGAATCCTTTAACTATAATCATTTATTTTGTTTCTTTTCTTTTTTTCTTAAATCGTGTCTAATTTGTTTTTTTATTTTTCTATTAACAGAGATGTAAGTTAGCAATGATTGATGAAGGTTCTAATGATTGGGCGATTGATTGTTTGGTGAATCCGAATTCCTCGTTCAACTTAGAAAGTTTTCCTCATTGATACCTTACCAAGTTCAATTTAAATAGGCGGGACCCGATTTAACAAATTTACGAGTATTAGCAGAGCCTTCTAGAGTATAGAGCCATACTCTTAATGACGTATTTTTTAGAAGCTTTTTTAGTGGTTAACTTTTCACTGATTTCCATAGGAATCCATAGTAAAAATGGTGTTTTTTAGCTTTAAGTTTTTCAATGAAAAAAGCATAAATATTATAAAATGTTTATATAAAAGTTTTCTACATATCTTTAACAACAATATACAAGAAGGCTATATTGGTATTAAATAAATATTAATTGCAGAAATATTAAAATTAAATTATTTCTAAAATATATTTTTCGAACTTTCATTGTGAAAAATACATCAAAGTTGGCTCTGCCAAATTAAAATAATACTTGCTAAATTTATCTTTAGTTTTACTAGTGTACGTAAGATGTCTGAAATGGTTACAGAAAAGTACGAAAAAAAAATTATTTAATCACAAAATTATCACACGTTCTTATATTTTGTAAATTTGTTTTGCTTTTCCTACAATTTTTGAACTTGAAATTTCTCCAGGTGGTAATTTTCGGTACAATTTTACCAAATTTTTACGGCCATCACTGCCATCTATGTAATGTATATTGACTTAATGACGAATTGTAAGCTTTTATTTCAATTTGACCAGAATGCTGTTGTTATGAATTTTTTTTAATATTTTGGTTTAAATAAATCAATTATTACAAGAAAATGAAAACGATTTACTTAAATGACATTCATATATGTTGAAATTCAAACATTTATGAAAGTATTTCAGAAATCATAATTAAGAATTTGAAACGTTTTCATTTAAAAATATGTCTTAGGAAAAAAAGTGATTTCCCATATGTTTTGTGTGTTTTACTATGAAAAGTTTCGTTTTTTCCTCGTTTCTAATTCCCTTATAAAAGCTCAGATTTTTTGATTATGCCTCTACAAAATAAAGGGTGCACTGGTATTAGTCTGTCTAGTCCTTAAATATCTCATTATTTAGCTTTATTTTGTTTTATTATTTAATATGGAGGTTTTAGCCCAATAAGCTGACTGAATTGAATATGACTTTTTTTCCATGTTATTTATTATGGTACGTTCAGTTATGTTAAAAAGTACGAGTACGTCGCAGTGCGGTTGTTCATCCCAATTGCATATAAAGAAAAAAAAAGTTTACTTACTTCTAATATTTTCTATTTTATGTGTTACACACACGTACTCGTACACTTGATTTGAAACTTTATTTATTTTTTTTTTGATTATATTTATTTATCTAATTTTCTTTTTTTTTTTTAAATTTATTTTTGAAATATTTAGTAATTAATTGTTAGTTATTTCGCATTACGTGTGTGTTCTTCTAAGAATTGATTTAGCCCAATCCAACTAGAGAACAACTATATTTGAATTATTTTTGGTGTTTTGTCAGTTGCTGGTTCCAATTTCGGTATTGTTAGTAGTCTATAAAAGAGTATATCAATTTTAGAAATTACAACTCCTTTTGGCTCATCCAATTCTAGTCGAAATTACACTAGCAATCTATACGAAATCGCTTTGAACAATAATCAATTTAGAATACAAATATTTGCTCAATATTTGCGTTTCATTAGAGTTAACTGTTATTAAGAATCATGATAGTGACATCAAAATATTATTTGCCAGTTTAAATTACGCTATATAATCAGAGATGGATTTATTTAAAATTATTGAAGAAAGCTTAACTTTAGAAGAACTGACTATAGAATACGAGTACCAAGTACGTGGACTGCAAATAACTAAGCCTGACTGCCAAGAAAAGGTCTTTGAAATGTTATAGAAGGAATGGCGCGATCCAGTTCTCAAGCCGAAAATATCACATATTATTATGGATCCCCAAGCTGAACTGGCAAATATCAATCAACAACTACTAGCTATAGATGAAGCCTTAGAATCAAGTGAAATCGATTCATCTGTTCGAGCGAAAAATCATCTGTTAATTAAAACTCATCACTGGAAGGACAGAGCTGAGCGATTGAACAATTCTTTTGAAGGTTTACCTGGATTGGCGATTGCAATCAATTCATTAAACAGATATTTAACCCGTGATATCAAAAGAAGTGGTAACGATTTGAACAAGCAAAGGGATATCCACGATCCGAAACCATCGACTTCAGCCAGTACTCCGCCAAGTAACTCTCATCCACAAGAGCAAGCTAATCCAAACCAAGAAGAAGACAGCATTATTGGTAGATAATTTGAAAGACGGTTATCCAAACACTTCGAGACCCTTACGAAAAGCTTCTTTGCGAAGCTGCAAACTTCTGGTAATTCATAGCCTAACGCAACTCAATCATCGAGGCGTAACGCCAATAGGACAAAAAGTCCATCGAACGACAGCAGTGACAGTACCGGAAACGATTCATTTATAAGCATCCGTAGTAATAGGCATCGTCATAGTAGGCACAACCAACAACAACACTTTAGTAAAAGCGCTGATCCGACTAAATGGCGAATTAGATTCTCTGGCAGCACCGACAAAAGAAAGGAAGATGATAATGTTCATGATTTCATCATGAAGTTGGAAGAACACGCCAAACAGGATAAAATCTCACACACAGAGCTTGTCAGTTTAACTAGACATTACGTAACTGAAAAATCCGAGAAATGGTATTACATCTACACCAGGAAAAATTAACGTGTAACTTGGAATCAGTTAAAAGAAGCAATTCTAGAAAGATTTAGCAGCGCTGAACTAGATCGTGCCATGCGGAAGTACATTCGCCACAGAACGCAATACCCCAAAGAGTCGTTTAACGATTTTGTTCTGGAAATCGAAACGGTGAACTGCCGTCTTCCAAATGCATTACCCGACGATGAAATCTTAGAGCTACTCATCGACAACATGAATCCAGCGTTTTTTAAGCGCTACAGCAAATATGAACTTCCAAACAATTGAGAGCTTAAGGAAAGTGTGCGACAATCTCGAACGATTATGGCAAACTTCTGGTTTTGATCCTCGACAGTTAATAAGTACAAGGCGCAACTCGATGGTTCCGGATTATTCAAATTACAATGGAGCAGACCGAAGATCTAAACACAATTTAGTTGAAGAGGTTAACATACACTACCAAGAAGCTTAAGGTTCTTCTACTTCACAGCTTTCAAAATTTCAAGAACGTCAAGAGTTATGCCGAACAGACTCTGAAGGCGAACTAGCACAAGATGAAACCTCCGAGATTTGCGCAATAGATCGTTCCGCATTTGCAGTTTGTTGGAACTGCAAAGACCTTGGCCACAGGTTCAACAGTTGCACGTTGGAGCGTACTTACAAGTTTTGTGAATGATGCGGACTAGCTGGTTTTATAAAGCAGGATGGATTGTCTCCGGTGTCAGAAGAAGAAGCTGGGAAACCCAAATCCGAACGTCGTGACTTCTGTGACAAACCGTTCGGAGAAGACTCCACCTCGCAGAGCCCAATTCCTGAAAAAATTAATATAATTAACTCACCGCCCAAACCAATAGCGCCTAACAGCTTTGATTCTAAGAGAACTAAGCGGTTTAAAAGAATATCGAATTACTGGAAAGAGCGTAAGAGGTTTACTCGATGCTGTGCATTATCAACAATTACCGAAACCAAAACTAATGATCCTCGTCCTTATGCTAAAATCAACATCATGGGTAAATCTATACTAGGGCTGTTAGACAGTAGGTCAAGCGTAAGCGTTCTGGGCAAAGGAAGCGAACATTTTTTAAGAGATCTGGGAGTTAACTACAAAAAGCTAAACACCTGCACCCAAACTGCTGACGGGTCAGTTAATAACGTTCTTGATCACATACAACTACCTGTAACTTATCTTGGAGTTAAAAAAATTATCAAATTTTGTGTTGTTCCTACATTACAATCAGAAGCTTATCTCGGGGTGGATTTCTGGAAACACTTCAACATAGCACCAAATATTATTTGTGAGATATCCGAGCAAAACTTATCTTCAACGGCCGAATCGAATCAGCACAATTTAAATAAGACACAAAGAGAAGAATTGCAAAAGGTGATTGAATTATTTCCTTCCTTTACTGTAAATGGAGAACTAATCTAGGCGAACACATCATTGAAGTAGGGAACGCGCGACCTATAAAACAACGGCACTATCCTGTTTCACCAGCAATCCAAGAACTAATTTACCAAGAGATAGACCGAATGATATCCCTCGGAGTGATAGAAGAAAGTACGAGCCCATGGAGTTCACCAGTTGTGTTAGTAAGAAAAGCAAACGGGAAGGCGCGCCTATGCTTAGATTCCAGAAAAGTAAATCAAGTAACCAAAAAGGATGCATATCCACTACCCCTAATAGACGGATTGCTTGGACGACTTCATCAGACTAACTACATAACTAGTTTAGACTTAAAAGATGCCTTTTGGAAAATACCTTTATCGCAAAGTTCAAAGGAAATTACTGCTTTTACTGTTCCAGGCCGTCCTCTCTACCAGTTTCGTGTCATGCCGTTTGGGTTATGCAACGTACCTCAGACCATGTGCAGACTGATGGATCGAGTGATACCCCACCAGCTTCGAGACCGTATATTCGTATATTTAGACGATTTATTAATAATCTCAGCAAGGTATGACGAGTACCTGGAATTGTTAAAAGTAGTAGCCAACTTATTGTCCAAATCAGGGTTGACAATAAATGTTGAAAAGAGCCATTTTGTTCTGCGCGAAACTCGCTATTTAGGGTTTTTGATAGGAGAACATGGACTGCGTACGGATCCCTCCAAGGTAGACGCGATTAGAAATTTTCGACCTCCTAGCTCTGTTAAACAAACTCGCCGTCTTCTAGGTTTGGCCAGTTGGTATCGACGGTTTATTTCGAATTACTCAGACGTAACTGCATCAATCACTAATCTGTTACGTAAAGGAAAGAAGTTCGAGTGGACCGAAGATGCTAACCTTGCCTTCGAAAAATTGAAATTCCTTTTAATGAATGCTCCGGTACTGCACAACCCCGATTTCTCGAAAACTTTTTTCATTAGATGCGACGCAAGTACTCAAGGGATTGGTAGTGTATTATTCCAAAATGATGATGAAGGGACAGAAAAGCCTATCGCTTTTATGTCACAAAAACTGAATGCTGCACAGAAGAATTACACTATCACTGAACTTGAGTGCTTGGCGGCAGTGGTTAGTGTAAAATTCAGAGCGTACATTGAAGGATATCTTTTTACAATTATAACCGACCATGCAAGTTTAAAATGGTTAATGTCGCAAACAGAGCTTAGTGGTCGTCTTGCTATATGGAGCCTAAAACTCCAATCTTACGATTTCTGCATAGTACATCAGAAGGGCAAGGACAATGTGGTGGCTGACACCTTATCAAGAGTGCATTGTGACGGATTATTGGAACTTGATTCGGAAAATCCTCTTCACGACTTAAGTCAGTTCGACACAGAAGCAGTTGCTGTCCCTGTATTTACTGAACTGCATAAGAAAATTGAGTCTGATCCAAATTCTTATCCAAATATGCGCGTCTATGCAGGAAATATCTTTATTAGAATTGAACCTAAAAGACAAATCCCATTATCAGATATTCCTTCACGGAAATTGTGGATTCCAGAAGGCACACGAGCAAGCTTATTGCAAAGAGAACATGATAGCCCGGATGGAGCTCACTGTGGAATCACCAAGAGTCTTGAAAGACTAAGACGATTATATTATTGGCCGAAAATGTCTCGTCAAGTCCACGATTACATATCAAATTGCGAAATATGTAAACAAAGCAAAGCAACCAATCAATGTTTACGCCCGCCTTTAGGTAAACCAACGATATCGGAGAGGCCTTGGCAGAAGATATATATTGATTTGTTAGGTCCTTATCCGAGAACCTCTTCTGGCAAGACAGTAATTTTAATTGTTCTGGACAACCTCACAAAATTCATTTACCTAAAGACATTACCAAAAGTCACGGCAACTAAAATTGTCGATTTTTTCCGTAATGAATTATTCCCCCTATTTAGTGTACCAGAGACTATACATTCGGATAATGGTGTTCAATTTGTGGGTAAGGAGTTCACTTCGTTGATAAAAGAGATGGGCATAAATCAAATTAAAACCGCCCTATATTCGCCCCAGAGTAACGCCTCTGAGCGCGTTTATCGTTCAATTATTGCAGCAATAAGAGCCTATGTAAAGGATAATCATACTACCTGGGACAAGTTTCTACCACAAATAGGAAGAGCCTTGCGAACATCGTTGCATGAATCCACCGGCCACTCTCCCCGTTTCTTAATGTTTGGGTATCATAAAATACTTCACGCTGCTGACTATAAAATACTTCGAGAAATAAATTTATTAGACGAAAATTCGATACACTGGATGGATGTACCTGATCGTTTATCGATTATACATGATGACGTCAAAAATAAGTTGCTTCAGCCCTACAGTAGATACGCCAATCGATATGATTTACGTTCTCGAGAAAGGAATTTTACAATTGGTCAGCAAGTTTTTGTAAAACAGCACTTACTCAGTGATGCCGCAAATAAATTCACGGGCAAATTCTCGTTTCCGTTTCGCAAAGCTTTCATCAAAGCGAAGATAGGTCAAGTTAATTATATACTTGTAGACGAAAACAATAAGGAACTTGGAACTTATCATGCAATGGACATAAAACAATTCAGATCATTTGTTTTCGTGTTTTTTTTTTTATTCTCACCAACTTAAGAGTAACTCAACCACCGGTTAATCTTCAGCCCCAATTAATTCGCATAATACTCGCGATTGTGGTCTGATTGTGGTCTCTTACTGTGTTGGGAATATTCGAAGTAAGTATAACGACGAATACGGTACATACTGGTATGTAAATAGCATCGAAACAAAATCAGTCAGTCAGGTTCAGGCTCTAGATTCGAGCAGTTAAAAACATTTTTTTTTTTTGATTTTTGTTTTTAAAAAGAAAAACCAAGTTGAACTTTCGAGAAATTAATTAAATTAATTAATTTTCTGATTTTGTTGTTTTGCTTTTGCTAATGTGATTTTAAAAGCGATCTTTGTTGAAAAAAAAAATTGAAAAAGAACATTAAAGTAACTAGATAATATTAAGTAAATCATAATGAACCAGATAAACATAATTATAAATATAATTAATAATAATTTATAAAATAAAAAGGAAAATAAATTGAAGATTGGTTGATTCATAATTCTGTAAAGTGTATTGTTTATCAATTTTTTTTGTATAGCTGGTGTAATGTTGTTGTTTTTTTTTTTTAACTAAAGTTGTGTTGGGTTGGTGAAACATTCCCAAACATTCTCATATATCGACCAGAGCAATACATGTGTGCTACGAATAACGTATATTTTTCAACGCATGTTAATTAACATAAATAAACAACAAAAAAAAACTATCACAACGGCATCGGAACATTTACTTGGCTCTTAATTGTTGTGCATTGATGGAGTTTGCGGTTTGATCCGGTATATTGTACGGTTGGTCCCGATCGTATTAAGAAGTACAGTGTAAAATAATAAACCGCTATAGTGAGCTGTTTACAATACAATTAGGTGAGCTTTTCACAGTTGGTAATTGAAGATGGATGGTCAATGAATGCAGCCGGGAGGAATTGAAAACCGTTCGTTTTTTGTCTTATATTATTGTTTATTGTTTATCTGATAATAATTCTATTTTTCTATTTTTTTTATTGTTCAATTTGTTTTTGATTAATCAATTCTTTCTTTTTTTTATTTTTTATTTGTAAAATTTCTGGAATTCAATTTGGTGCTTTATTTTATTTTTATTTTTTTCTTAAGTTTTTCTATTAATTTTCATGACATATCAGTACTCGTATATTACATATATTTTGGTTGATTTTCCTTTCTTTAATTATATTTTTTTTAGAATATTTTAAGTCATTTTTTTTAGCTAGCTCATATTGATGTTCGCCTTATTTTTTTTTTTGTTGATTAACGACTAATGGGGGAACCAGCGAGTCAGTAATAACTTTAAGTAAGAACGCGATATACAGAAAGTGTATGTTACTGACCAGCGAATCTTTAAGAACTTTTCGTTCAGTTCAGCCGTCACTTAAGAGAGCGAAAATTAACGCGCAAACTGAAGGATATGTCAGAATACATCAAAATTTTCAAAGCATACTTTTCTTAAAAATAAAAAATTTTGCTATTCACATTAAAATGTTAATACTGTATTTGTCAGTATTTACGGATTCGGTGGCCGCTATGTCAAATATTCTGTAAGGAAATAATTTCGTTAAATTCTTAAAGGATTCTTACTGATTCGCTGGTCAGCCCTTTAGCCATCATGTGGTAGTTCGTTTGAATTTAAAGGGATGAACATAGCAAGGGATGTATTTTTTTTATGATAACTCCTCCAGTTTTTTTTTTTTTTGTTTAGGTAGTTTAGTTTTCCATTTTTTTTTTCTCTAGACTTTGGCATACTTAAATTATTTTTTTTGTACGATGGAATACTGCCACATCGGAACTAGTGAACCTTCCCAGCCACTGAAACCTATCCCGTTAATTTTACAGTGTGCCACGGTGTGTCAGTGCTGACCCAAAATCCATCGGTTACAACCGGTATTTCGGTATTTCAATTTTTATTGATTATTCGTCCAACACATTCCAATGTCCTGTTGATAATGACAAAAAGAATAGAAATCGTATAAAGTCAAATTTTTTTTATACTTTGGAAAATTTATAAGCAATTCAAAGTTAAGCAAGAGTAACGCAATGTATCAATTTTTATTTTGTAAGCGTTGGACCAATCTAACAGTATGATTGGTATGATTGATGTTTCACTCGACAAAAAACAAAACTTAATAAAAAATAACACAAACGACGATCTTGGCTCCATTAATAAACAAAATTAGAAAGATTGTATAGCTGTTTCGACGATTCCACTATCCGTGATCTTAGATACAAAATTTGAAGGAATAGGTTACTTTTTATGCTGAAGCGCTTTTATAAATCAAGAAATTAAGAGTATAAAATCAATGGTTGCTATGAGTTTACTAGTCAAACCGGCTGTACAAGCGTTGTGTCGAAGGGATACCACTCTTCTGTCAGCTGAGGCTACCCTGGCAATCATGCTTCAACATTTGCGAGAAGGACCATTAGCTGACTGAAAGAAAACCTGTTTGGTCCCGAAATCATAGAAAGACGAATTTATCTTATCTTTTGCAATATATGTGCAAAGGTAAGCAAGTCCAAAACATTTTTAACTCGGGCGTCAACTTTAATCGACTAACTAAAAACGAAATAGTTAATATAACTGTCCATCTCATACAAGAGCTTTCTTCAACCAGTTGAAGCTTCATACTCAACATCAAAAACTGAAGTTGATAGTCAAGCCCCATGCGCGAAAGGAAATCTTTATCGTTAAGATTGCAAGAACGGCTTGATGTTGCAATCAACAATGAGGTCAATAAGAAAATTACACAAAAATTAATTCGACGTTTGATGATGTTATTATGTATATTATTTAAACGTACCTATAATATATTAAACCCTCCGTTAGGTACATGTTCGGACAGTCACATTCATACCTCCTTTTTGTTGGTCGTTTACATTTATTCTTTTTTGGTACGTAGCTGAAAATTAAAACCAAATTATCGTGTAATCCAAAACAAGATGAAAGAATAGGACGATAGGGATGCTTTCTAATTTCATCAGGGATACATCTTTGCACGAATGCTAGACCAAGTTTGGTCATTCGCTTAGCTCCTTCCAATGTGGTGAAGAAATTGTCAGCGATAATAGTACTGCCGCTGTGTTTGTACGTTTTTGTGAGTTGTAACATAACATTTTCGCCTTGATTCACTTCAAGTTCAGCTCCTTCTTCTCGATCACCAAATTTTCATTCCATATTTCGCTGGTTTCGATGGTATATATTGAGTGAATCTAGTTTTGCCAGGGTATGGAAACAGCTGTTCATCAATTGTTATACATATTCGCATGCGGGCTATAGTTCTTGGCGAGGTTTTCACTAAAATAATTCCATATGTCACGAATTGGTGCGAGTTTCTCACTTAGCAAAAGATAAGGAAGGACGTGTTCGCCCATCATCAAACCAAATAAATCGTGTTAATGCACGAAATTGTTAATTAAACATTGTTGCTCTGAATATGGGTAGGCCATCTGTACGTCACAAAACGTCTGACTTTTGCATATTATTATGTGAACACCACCAGTCAAAACTATTGTAATAAATGCATCCAATTCACTTTCGGTCACATCCTTCCAAACTTTTTGTTTTTTATCAGGATTAGTCATATTCCATTTTTGAACTGATTCATTTTCATAACGGTTCGTTTCGGTATGATAATGAACACAATATTTTATGTGAAAAATTTCTTGAATACTTCAATTGGAATAGAATTTTGTTCCTTGGGTCCAGCTCGAAAACGTATAATATTGTGTTAACGCAGACGAATAGCTGCATTTGATTCCTTTTTATTCCATTTTGTACCATCTTTACCGTACAAACAATCTTCAGCAGTACTCTGCTATTGAGCTTTGGACTGCATCTCCTCTTCGCCATCATCACTGGTAAATATTTCATTTGGTTCGATGGCCATTTCGTTCCCAATATCAGAAGCATCGTCTTCGTTTGGCAATCTGTATCATTATCATCGTTTTCGTCAGCGAATGGATCGATTTATCCGCGCTCTTCAGCAGCTCTGTCACGCTCTATATTACTGGCTAAGGACGCTGACAATCGTTCAAAAAATGTGGAATCTAAATTACCACTTATTCGTTATTGCGTATTATAAATAAATTTATTACTAAAGTAAGCCTAGATCAAGACCTTTCCAACAATAGATTTCCAAAGTCTATATGTCTTCCAAAAGTGTTCAAACCGGTGCATCTGCCACCAGCGCGAATTTCAAAACTCAAGTGATCAAACTAAAACCATATACAGAACGGTAATATTCGCCTGAAACAACAGCTTTTTACCTCACCGCGGTGAAGATTTATTAAACGCATAAACACCTCCTTTAAGTTTTTACGATGTCTATAAGAAGACACGAATATATATACCATGTAAGAACTAAAATTGTTCCATTGTAACCAAATATGTGTATCTGCTACCAGCGTTGTACAGGTGAATTTCATAAAAATTGTCCATCGTAATTGTTTTGCCTTTGTTTAGGTAAGGCGCAGATATTCGATGGGACAAATTTAGAGAAGAATTATTTGAACGAAATTCGTTTAGTTGTTTAGCCACATACACCTCGGCATTTAACGGATACACATTTTTGTTTTAAGAACATGTTTCAACCGCTCTGGTCTGGTTTCACAATTATCGAACCGCAGAAACCTTAGTAATTAGGTACTATATACTCTCTCTAGCGACATTACAGCTCTATAAATTGGACGGTTATAAAGAAGATATAATTCGCCCAATCGCTCATCTTAGATCTTTTGGCGCCAGCATAAATTAGAATACCGATGAGAAGATAAATTCTTTCGAATTTTGTATTATTCCAATGACGTTGTCGTTTCTCTATTGCTTTTCGAAGTATAATATTGCCATGCTTTTCTATTTGTTTCAGCTGCAATAATATTCACTAATGTTTCTGGTACAAGTTTTTGAAATTCTAGTAGATCAGGTTTTGTGATGTTTGAGACGATCTCTTTCTCTCTAAATATAAGAAAATCACGTGTTGTTGTTACATTAGGAGGATTTGACCTCCGTTTCCTTGTAAATTCCTTGTAAACTATCTTCCTCAATGTGTTCATCGGCGGTAAGTTCACTATCAAATTGTTCATTAGTGATATCTTCGTCATCCTCATCGTCATCATATTATTTATGTTCGTAATTGTCTGCTCCACTTGGTCATCCTCATCGAAATCGGAAAACGCAGTACTATGTTATCGTTTAAAGTCCCCTCTTCGTCCGATGTCTCTGGAATTGGAACACTATCAAAAAGTTCAAACAGTTCTTGACTGCTATATATGCTTCTTGCTTGCCATAACAAGTACAACAATGTTGGGAACACAAATAAAAAAATTATCCTTCGTGCACAGAAATGTGCTTGGTTTATTTCAACTTATCGTAACTGTCATATATTAAATTGGTATTGACCCGTTTTCCCAAAAGTATCCCAATTGTTTGGACTGTTTAAATGACGAAAAGTGAGTTTTTTCGACTTTAAAAACGACTGTGGTCATTTTGACCCCTCTATACACAGTGAAGGTTAAAACACATGAGTACAAATTACAAATTTTATGCATACATGTTCGAAATATCCTGAGTCTACTTATCTAAAAACTACCGAATGTGCACGAAAAATACATGGATAAATAAACCATTCATTTCGTTCACTTTTTGTTTGTTTATTTTTTTTTTTTTTTTATTTTAATGTGGAGTTCGATTGGGCAAAACATATGATTTAAATCATTAAGCGCGTACGATTGGGCAGAATAAATCATTTATCTTTTGATTTAAATCAATTTTGACAAATCGAGATTTTTTGCAAGATTTATACCAATTCCAACAAAAATGAAATGTCAATCACAATTGTGACAATTAAGAAGTCAAAAAATTCGTCGTTTTCAATCACTCCGGCATTTTTACGAGTTCGTTATTTATTAATAAATAAGTTGTATTATTAAAATAATTTTTGTGACAAAATCTGTGTAATTTCGTCCATAATCAAACTAAAGATTTACTGACCGTTAACATAACTTCAAAAAGAAATCACTTACAGGCTGCTTGTGCGTACGATTGGGTATCAAAAACTTGTTTGTTTTTTGACAGCCCAATCGAACTCGACATAAGTTTTTTATGTCTCGTTTTAACACCAAATGAATGTCACCTATTAATTTTGCATGTTACATATATTGAAATTACTTTTAAATAAAGCCTGTTAAAGTGTTAATATGCTACAATTTCGTTTCAGCGAAATGCTTATGCATTCATATTCATAATACGCATAATGATCAAAACCGGTTTTTTATTTACTGGCTAATAAATTCTACCCCTTTAAAATTTTACTTGCTAAAACATTATTTTGAATTGTTTTGCTGAAATGTCAATTTTTTCCAATTTCTAATTACCGCCATCTAAATTCAAACACGGAAACTACATATTCATTTTGTTTAGTCGAGTTTATAAGTAGGTGTCACTAGTGGCTAATTATAAAAAAAAAATGGAGGTGTGGCCAACACACGACTTTCTTTTACGAACAGAGAATTTTGAGAAATTTTAATTTTTTTTTATAATTTTTAAAATTTTTTTTTTTTAATTTTTAAATTTTTAAATTTTTTTTTTAATTTTTTTTTTTTAATTTTATTTGTTTTTAATTTTTGGAAACATTTTGTTTTGGTAGTTTTTTGTAAACCTTATACTTTTTAAGTTATTTGCAAAATAAATTTTCTGGACCAAGGGAGTGGCCACTTCCGGTTAGCCGATTTGGAGTAAAATTCACTGGGACCTCCCAATTTATCAAAAAAGCTTAAATCTGAAGTTTCAGTTCGATTGGTTAAACCATCTGGGTTGTAGAGAGGACACAGACAGACTGACAGACTGACAGACTGACAGACAGACAGACAGACACCATTTCGAAACCCACTTTTTCGGACTCAGGGGACCTCAAAACAGATAAATCACTAAAAATATCAAGGTCCAAAATTTTCATGATTACTATACTTTATTTTACTAGAGTAAAAGAAAGTAAAAATGATCGAAAAGTGTGACGTCTGAGTTATACAGATGTATTTGTTAATAAAGGGATTTTAGTGAAACATTAATTAAATACCTATAAACAATAAGATTTTATTAACACTTTGACGGCCAGACCTTTAACAGAAAGCTTTGCTCCTGTCGCCGACATACTTATATTGATGAAAACTACTGGCTGCCGCCGGGACTTTTAACGAACTTTATTTAAATTGTATAATGAGGCAGACATAATTATTATTTAAAATGTTCAAATCCTTCAAATTAATATTGAAGAATTTAAGTCACCTAAATGTGACTCCGGCCGACAATGCAGCGTCTGCATTTGACACAGAACTTCCCTACCATTCGACCCTCATGAGTTAGGTAATTCAGTTCTATGTCTATAAAAATGCTTCCCTCAAGTTTTTCATTGTGTTTACCTTCTCGCTTTACATAATCGAAGAAGTTGGCGTAAACATTTTCTAGATGAGACGTAGATTAATAGATCAACTCGCGTCATTGAAATTTGTTTGACAAGCCTCTAAAGGCGGATTTTACGAATGATATCGATATCAATAATAATCATATAATTACAAAATCATACAACCATAACCTAATAAAAGCATACCATTATACAACAACACCATCTTACCACCAAATCATAATACAGTCACACCATTGTACCATCAAAACCATTATACCGCCTTAATGTAACACCATCATACCACCACACCATTGTATCATGGTACCATCGTACCTTCATATCATCTTAACATAGTACCTTTATACCACCATACTGTTATACCATCACCATCAGACAATCACAATCACCATTGCCATCAACACCTTCCTCACCATAATCATCACCATTACCAACACCATCATTGCCATCACCGTTAAGAAAATAATGATGCACGTGTCGATATACTATATTTCTAATTTTGCACTAAATATCCAAAAATCATGCCTCCTCACAGGGGAGCATGAGGAACTGGTAACATTTTTTGACCACTAACCCCTCCTATGTTTCTTTTTGACTGCTATAAAGTATTCATGCAAAATTTTAAAATAATCGTTCGAGTGGATCAAGAGCTTTTGTGGAACCACATACATACATACGAACTACTTTTCTTCTTTATATACATACATAAATTGATAGATAGATAGAAGTAATATAACGGGCCAAGCATTATGCGGACATTTATTTACGTATACTGATCTTTTAATATAGAATATATGTCTCTTAGATATGATGTTAATTCTATAGAAATCGCGTGGCAACCATCGCTTAATTTTGTATTGTAATCCCACACGTAACACCTTATCAAAATCTTGCGCTATATCCATGAATGAAGCAAAACAATATCTTTTCCATCCAGGGTATTTTCAATTACTTTATCTATTCTGTCTCCTTGTTCTATTGTGGAGTGCTCTGATCTAAATCCAAACTGATGATCCGGAAACAACTTATTCTCCAACAATAAAGGCTTTAGACTCTTAAGTAGTAATTTTTCAAATTATTTTGACATAATTGGAAGCAAGCTTATAGGTCTGTACCATGTAACTTCTTCTGGGGCCTGATTCATGGTTTTGGTATTAGTATAACCTGTGAAACGTTCTATAAAGGCTGATGTTTATATGTTTTTAATATATATTAAATGTACACACAGTTTATAATTTATGTATTTATTTAATTTGTTAATTTTTTAGTATCTATAATATTTTATTTTGTGATAGTTTATTTTTGATTTTGTATACACGCTTATTTATTATTTTATCACCACCATTTTATGTATGTCATTTTTATGATTAAACGAGCGCGCGTGCGCTCAACACAAAATCCGAGACCAGACTGATTTGTTGTGTTTATTTTATTTTCGTTTATCTGTTTTGTATTGTGTTTTTGTTTTGTGTCGTGCGGTTGTTATGTTTGAATGCACACGGTAGAAAGAGCGCGTTGCTTTGTGTGACGGCGAACGCATGTACACATGCGTTGACCGCCACAGTTCCATTGAATTGGTAAATATCCTGTTCTAAGTGTTGAGTTGAATAAGTAGGTTATAGATCGAATACCCTTATCCGGCATCTCTTGCAAAATTTTTCCTATGATAAGAATATATCCTGGCGCCTTTTTAGGATTTAACTTTCTCTGTATCACAGTTTTTATTTTAAACACAGGAAATTTTGTGACAGTACAATTCATTTGCAATGGTGATTGGGTGGTCTACAAATACTTCAGCCGTTTCTTAATTTGTTCTTGCCCAGTGACTTTCACTTTTACGTATCGCCGAAATATGCGGTCGTAGTTGTTTCATTGTCTGAGTTTTTTTTTTACAGTGAATATGTTTACTTTTGGTGATGGTCGTGATAAATAATAATTGATTGTTTTTTTCGTTGAGAAGCAATTCATTTAACTGTTTGACGGCCTTGTTTATTTTACGTTTACCTCCCGCTAGTCGATATAGTTGCCATTGTGGTCTTAATTTTGTTTTTATCCTTAATCATTTTCTTAAAAACATTCAAACATTCCACCACAACATTATCCGGAGGGATAATGAATCAAAAGCTACTGACGAGGTAGCCAAACAATTCAGACTTCTCGAAAAACAAATTTTAAATAATACAGTTAAAAAACCAAACCCTAATCGTCAAAACCATACTTATCATCCAGCCTCTAAATTAACCCAGAAAAAGCGCATTTGTCGGGTAATTAAATATTTTAAAGGAAAGCGCGTGCTGTTGAAGAATTGTATAGCTTCATTAATTAAATGCAAGTCATCTGACGATCCACGCCCATATGCTGAAATTCGAATAGCGTCAAGAAAACTAACAGGTCTCCTGGACTAGAAAAACAGACCAACAAAAACTCAACCAAATTATCGATTCATTCCCTTCTTTTAATAAGACAGGTCTTGGCAAAACCAATCTCCATGCGAGCATGTGATTGAACTGGACGAAGGTGGGAAGCCAATAAAGCAAGGGTACTATCCAGTCTCACCGGCAGTACAGAAAGGCCTTTTTGACTAAATAGACCGAATGTTGGGGTTGGGCGTCAGATGACTTGCATGTAATTAATGAATCTATACCTATATATACAATTCTTCAAAAGCACACGCTTTCCTCTAAAATATTTAATTGCTGAGAAATGCGCTTTTCCTGGGTTTATTTGCAGATTGGATGATAAGTATGATTTTGACGTATAGGGTTTGGTTTTTTAACTGTATTGTTTAAAAATTGTTTTTCGAGGGGTCTGAATTGTTTGACTGCCTCGTCAGTAGCTTTTGATTCATTATCCCTTCGGAGCGTGATCCCCTCACTGAACTCACACCCGGACGTGTGTTTCCGAAATCTGTAATTGACAATGGGAGCAAGATGGTTTAATAACGTCAGGTGCGCCACATCCAAAACAAAAGATATCTTGAATTGGTTTTTAACAGTCCTGATATCTGTGTCCAATATCCCGGCAATTTCAACATATAATGTGCAGGGAACTTTGAGTATTATTAAAACCATTCGCACTACGTTTAAAAGCGTCAACATGTTCTCTACCTAACAAATTATGTTCTTGTATTTCAGCTGTGTTAACTGCGTTAAGTTGTTGTGGGATTTGGTTGACTTTCATATTCTGAATTCCAACCTCAATCTGATGTACCTTTCGTCTTCGAACGTCTGTATCAAAAAACCCCCTGGGATCATATCCTGTGCCACACCACATTTTCTCATATTTTTGGCACACCACACGAAGTTCTTCTACTGATCTTACTGTAGCTGGGTGCGGTAAAATCACGTTCGTCAAACCTGGGTGCATGTTTTAACACAATCGATAAATTATTTGCCTTTCTGTTAATCGATCCTCTAATCCAGCATCTAGTTTTAAAATATTCAAGGAGAAATCTGAGAACGTTTCTTTTGAATTTTGGATTATACGAAGGTTCTCATAGTCGAAACTACTAAAATAAGCAAACATCGATGATTTCATCACTGACCATGTTAAATCTGGATAATCTGACTTGTCTAACCAATACCAGTCTTCCGGTTTTTTACTCAAGAATAGTCGGCGATTCCTTTGGTGACGCAGAAATCTATGACATCTGGAATCTGTCTCCAATCACTTGGCCAATAGTTAGTTTCACGGGTTGATATAGGATGAAGATTATTTTTTTAAATTGATTTTAATAACTCTCAGCCCCTCGTTGTCACCAACCGTGATACCCACTGTTGGTGTTATGGCGACTATATGGCCGAATTGATTATAGGACCTAGCCAATCTTCTGTTACTACATAGTAGTTGTGATTATGACTGGTGTATTTTGTATTTTTAGGAAACTTTTGCTAGTGTTATGCATTTCGGATTATTAGCTTGACATTAATTTCTTGTTCTATCAAGAAACTTGTGTCCATGTTGTGACATGACCTTGGCATTCCAGATTGCGCTAATTTAAGGGTTCTGGACATTGAACGATTTGGAGACAATGGTCCTTAGAAAATTAAGGATAGTTTCCATTTCGGTCATTAGTTTTTCCATCATAATTTTCAACCGTTGTGTAGAAGACAGCTCGAGTAATTGTTGATGACATTTTAAGCTGTCAGTTGTATGGTTTTTTACGATCTCCTTTCGAAGTTTGACTTTTAATTAAACCTTTGAGTTTCTGCGTATATGTTAGTTCCAATTATTTTTAAATCGAAGTTGTCCTCAGCCGGTTCCTTTAACAAGACAGTTCAAGGATTGATTGATTCTACGCCTCTCACAAATATTAGTGGCACCGTTATTTTATTTGCTGGGGGCGGTTTTTGATATCCGCGGGCTAACTATGAAATCGTGTAGATAAAGACACTGCAGATTGTTCTAACCAGTAATCATTTATCTTCATTTGTTTACATTTAGTGTTAAGTGATATTGAAATCGTGGGCGAAAGACAACGTGGGCGAAAATAAATCGTTTTTGAAAATAAAACGGGCATTACAATGTGTAATGGCCTTCAATCTAGGTTATTAACACGTTTACAACGTTCAATAACTTTTTCTTAACACTGTACTTTGCACTTTTTAATTGAAGTATAGTTTTGTTTATTGAAATTAATATTTTTAATTGCTAGTATTGCACTTTAATTTTAGTTCAGGCAAAATAATGCCCTTGCTGTTCAATGGTTCAACAACTACTACAAATTTAAAATTGAATATTTAACCAGACACCGTCTTTTTTTATATGTCAATTAGTAAGATTATGACTGGTACCACTAAATGGTGCCGCGTTGTTAACCGCTAAGAAAAATCTGGGTTCAATTTGAGAAGTATTTATTTGAAATAAAAATCCAATATAAAAATAATGTCGCAACCGGAACCATATTGATCAGACTTTGGCAATAAATTACCCATTACAATATAGTCGAGCTGTTAAAACACAATATTTCTGTTAAATATTAATCAAATCCCCGGCTGTTGTTCTACTGCTATACTATTGGTATATTCGATTGAAATCATATCGGTATTTTTCTAATAAATTTGGATTAACCAGTTTCGACCCTCTCTGTCTTTTCGGGTATGAGAGTTCGCTCAAACCAAATATAGAGTTAGTTATACACTTATATCTTTATATAAGAGGAGTGTTGCCGAAAGAACAAAACGAAAATGAGGAAAAATTTGGAGCAATTTTTCTTTTCAATTGTTTTATTTTAGTTTTGTGAAAAATTGTTAATCTTTCAAAAAGCTAAATTATTTTTTTATTGTTTTTCCATTTTTGTATTCGTCTTTTTGCACCCCTTCAATTGGAGGTGGCCAACGAGAAATACATACATAAATAACACAACTAGGGCAGCTCAAACGTCTTAAGAAATTAAAAACATTTTTTCATAATTATGAATGGCAAGTATGTATATAAATAGGAAGAGCAAAGGGGCTCTCACCCACACTAACAATTTATCCATCCATGCATGCATACAAACAGCAAAACAAAATTATGTTATACTCTTAAGTACATATACATAGGTACTTATGTACTAAAATATATCCTAGAAAAACTAAAACAATTCCGAAAATCCATTTAATATTTATGAATAGAAAAAAACTTTTGGTTTTTGTGAATTATAAAAAATTCAAAAAGTTTTTTTTTTTTTTTCAAGTAAGCTTTTTCATGAAATGAAAGAAAATTGAATTTTGGTTTACACCACCACAATACCAACAAAAAAAAAAATGTTGTGTAACATTATCAAATTGATATTTAGTGCAGAAATTGTTGATTGATTTTTAATCGAAACGATGTGAAAGTTAAATAATTGTAAGTGTTAACAGATCTACATGAGTTTTGTGTTGGATAAACTTTTGCCCTGTAGTGGGAATTTAATTTTGAGTGTTAATTGATTTGTTGATTTATTTGTTAACATCGTTTGTTTTTTTTTTTTTTAATTTCAGGTGTTCCCGGTAAACGTAATGAAATCTACTATAATTGTTGTCCCGAACCGTATATAGATATAACATTTGCAATAATAATTCGTCGTCGAACGCTGTACTATTTTTTCAATTTAATTGTTCCATGTGTATTAATCGCGTCAATGGCACTATTAGGTTTTACACTGCCGCCAGATTCTGGAGAAAAATTATCATTAGGTGAGTAAATTGTGTTTTAAACACAAAATTTTTTATTATATATTGTATAATATAACATTTATTTTAAAAGTTAAAAAGTTTAAACGGTGCTTATGGAAAGTTCATTTATTTAAAACATAAGACAATAATAGTTAACTATTTTATTTTACTGTCAAAGTAAGTATCACAATGAATTACCATCGTATGACTCCCAAACTTGGCCATTAATGTTGTCTGCTCAAGTTTTGCGCCTCGAATCTAGGTAATTAATTTGAGGTTTTTGACTAAAAAGTTGAACTTTAAATTGCACAAAAATGCTACTATTAGCTATAAACTGTAAATGCCGTTTAATGAAACTACAGATATTTACTTAAATTAGGGCAGATATCAATTCGAAGAATTTAGAAAATCATTAATAAAAATGGATGGAAATATTTGATAAGAATTAGAACTCTTCAGTATACTCTTATTAGAAACTGAGGGGTTTAGGTAGAAATTACCAATTAAAAAACTTAATTTCTTATAAGTGGTTTTGAAAAGAAACAAATTTTGAACTTAGGAATTAAGAACTGAAAATAAATTATTAAAGATTTAAGAAAATTTTCTGACAAGAGATCAGTTCATTTTAAAATTGATGATTAAGACTTTAAAATATTTCCGTTACAGACTGTTATCTGACAAGGGGCTTTGAAGGTTTGTTTTTCACTTTTCGCATTATAATGAAGTTATATTGATTGATTGTTATGATTGATATGAATGCACGGCCAAGCTTATGAAGCAAGAAATCCCGTGTTAGTGATGTGGTCATTAAACTGTCACACCAACTTTATAACACAGGTGAATGCTTTCCTTACTGAATATACCTAAGCACCATTACGACAAGGAGAGCACAACCACCCGCGATATCACATAAATGTGACAGCATCATGTCTACCCCTGGCCGGTTCCCACCGTGCACTCTTTCACGCATAACAAAACCGAAGGTTAGGATAGGATAGTTAGAAGTGACAGAATCAGCCCGGTTACAGACACCTAGGTATAGCCGATAGTTAGTAAATTGTTAGTAATTATATAGTAAAATAGTTAGCACAGGACAACACAATTTCTAAACTACAGCTAATTTACTACTTTTTGATCCTGGAGGGTTGATTCAAGCTAAAATTTAATTCTGAAACTCAGGATTAATTTAATCCCTATAATAATGATTAATTCTGCTACTATGTTATATTCTGAAAATTGGATTATTTATTAACATATTAAGGAAGAGACCCCTTTAACTATTCTTTAAACTAAATTAATTAATATAAGTACATTAATGAACAAAACACAACCTAATAAAAAGATTAGCACAATACAGCACAATCTAACTACATTATTAGATAATCATTTCTCTGGAATACAGGGCTGGATACTCAGGACTCCCTAAATTTATAACAGGACTTCAAAAAAAAAAAATTATTAATAACGTTGTAATTTCACCCCTGTCCGCTTATCATTCATTTACCTGCTAAAATATTTAAGAAAAATATAAAATAACAACACTTATTTCCTTATTCATGGTCCTTTTATATTTAATTAATTCATTATTACGTACTGCAAGAAGGATTAACATAAACATTAAAAACCATTTAATCCCAAAATTTAACTTAAAACCAATCATCTATTTCCTGCCGAACCAGAAAAAGAAAATACGTAATTATAGATCCAATTATTTTATAAAATATATACATATAAAATGATTTAAATGATAATGTTACAGCACCACAACACCTAGACTTATCAATAATTCAATTAGGTACTATAAGTATATCAAGAATCAACAAATAAAATTAATATAAAATTCCCAGGCGACTCTGAAAACTAAATTTAATTAATAAAACACCATAATATCAAATTTTATTACTTAAATGAATAATTATTATAACCGGATCTTCAGTATTCACGGTCACACATCGTACACTTATTTACACATACCAAAACCGTTGAATAATAGAATATGATTATAAGCCATCATTATATTATATACAGCTAATAACATTTCAGCGCACATACAAAACAATCCTGATCTATATATCAAGATATAGAAAAATATTGGGAACAACTATACCAACAACCACAAAAAAGTCTCTGTTTTTGTTGTTGTTGCTTAACTATTACTTAACAAAAACCAATAATAAATAGTACATTTCCCTAATAGGATCCGCGTAAAGAGCGAATGAGGCGGCCCGTACAAATATTTCGTTGGCTTTGTCATGTATCAATTTTCAAGAATGCATTTGTGTCTATTATACTTTGTACATAATATAAAACCAAAAACATCTATAATTCCAAGACGAACTATACGAAATTTAAAGGTACAAAGTGACGACTGCCCATAGTGTTAGTTGTGTACATGTAAGCCTTCATTAAAAAAACTAACCAACACTAATCTAATTTGTTTTGGTTTTGTGCTATGAAATATGAAAAAAAAATACAAAAAATACATAGGAAACAACAACAATTTACATCACGGCAACGCCGTATAATAATATCAAATAAAACGAAAGCTATTTATGCTTGTATTTATGTGTAGGTTTTGTTTTGGAAAATAAAACCAATTACAATAACAACAATGGTTCTGTCATTCGTCATATTCGAAATAATTGACTGAACGAAGACTGACCTTTTTTTTAAATGAAATTCATTATTTATTTTAATTAATTATTGAATTATTTATTTATAATTTTGTTAATTACATGTTCATTGGAAAAGGTTTTATGCCTAACGGAAGCACTAACTGAATAGTTTACTAAGAAATGTGCTTCCATACGGCTTTTACTTCTTTAATATATTTAAAAAAATTATACCTTGTTTATTTTATTTACCTACACGAAATTTATTAAATCGGTCTACATATACGCCAAGAGCTATGAATTTTTTTGGTGCTTTGCAATCTTATGCAGTGTACTTCGTAGTGTATTCGTGCTCGCATTATTCAAATTTAACATAATTTCACACGATCGAAGTCATCCGAATGCCGCGAATGTATCAGACTCTGTTGGTGAATATTGCTCAGCGGAGTGTGCACCATACTTGATGGTAAATATCCAGGTGGACTGAATATGGATAGACACATTGTTGATCCAACGTTGTTCGTTCGCAAAATCGATTGAGTTATCAAAGAATGTTCACCACCAATTTGTTTGCTTTGGGCCGTCGCCGTATTATTATTAGTATTGAAACCTCCACCACTGCGCGTTATATTCAAGTCTTGTAGAGCATGTTTTCGTAATCCTTGCACAAAATGGCGGGCCCCACTTGGCATTTTCTATTGCTGATTTTTCATGGTGAAATGAACCAGTGATAATTCAGTCTTACCGTTTTCAACCTGCGTATATTGATTCGTTTGGCAAACTGGTTGTGATGTAGCTTGTTCCTCCTCATTACTGTTAGTGAGCTGCCAATCTGGATTCCCATGTTTTCGCATATCCATTTCGCAATCAAACGAAAAAAATCAACAATCTCCAAAGCCCGTGACCGGAAAGAGAAGTACATGACAAATGGCGTAACTAGTGGACTATATTTCGTTAACAAGATGAATCTGGAATAACATGAATTTAATACAAAATTAATGTAAATCAAAAATACTAGTAGTTACCACTTTCAGTTGCAACAATTGTCCGAATTGATCAGTTACTCTTGATGTACATATGTGATAATTCACGATACGATACTGGGAGATAATGAACTCATGCGCCGAATGGGTGTCATCAATTGTTCAGGACACCAAATTAAATTCTCATCAGGAATAAAGTTTTGAGATATAACAACAACCGCCGTTAACGGCATTAATAGTGTCATTTTAGTGAGGACATTTTCAACCTGGACAACATCCTCATCATAAACGGTTAATATGTCAAAAACGCTTAAAATACCACAATAAAAACTAATTCACTCGTTAAATGTCGTAGATATAGTCGGCCATATCGTGATCAGTATTCATTCAAGTTCCAGGTTCTCGTTTAATCAACTCACCATAATTAAAAAAAAATACATCAACTGCCACAAAAGTATTAACAGACAGAGTATTAAATCTTCTACAACAAAACACATTATTGTCGTGACAACTTTGTGACAATTTTGTTCGTCGATTAGATTTGTTGTACGTACGCCCAAAAACGGGACCATAACTTTGGCCGGAACTAAATCCTTATTCATGATAGCTACAATATAATTTTTGAACCGCACAATACGATCATAGATATCGAGCTCAGTCAGTAGCTTCTTATGTATACACGTTGGCTGTTCAGATTGTACTTTTCCGATTCGTTTTTGTACTCATGACACGTTAAATTATCGAGCTCCGACTGCAATAAAATTGTTATTAGACGTGAAATATTGAGATTATAAACAAATTACTTACGTCTTTAATCTTGAGCGCTCTGTTAAAATATATTTTTATATAACAAGGGCCACAAAAACAAGATGTCATATGTTTGTCGTACATATTTTTTGACATAAGGAAAAAGATGTATAACCTAACCTAACCTATTTTTATTACACTCTAGACCAAAAAATGGCACATTTCATTGTGTTAAAAAATACGAATAAGCGTACATATTTTAATGCTTTACTACATGTTAAATATTAAAATATTAAGACACAATTCGATTTTTAATATTAAAACACCTTTTAAATTTAAATAATCTTAATAATTTTTTTATTAAATTCAAAAATGAATTCAAAAAGGTACAATATTTTTGTCAAGAGTGTACAAATAAAAAGTAAATATGTGTTGGTATGAAAATAAATGTAAAGTAATATGCGACGTTGCCGTCATCATTTAGTCACCAATACTACCTTCAGTAGTAATTACCAGACAATGACAAAAAATAGTTTGTCTTGGAATTATAGATGTTTTTGTATAAAACCCAAGAACCGAAACTATAACCTGCTAAAATTCTCTCTTTAGAAAGCTCGATCAAATGTATACTATTGCTGTAAAAGTATCTATACTGATGAATATATTTGTGAAATGACATCGTATATATACTATATGGTTGTGAATACAGTGTAGAAAACATAAACATTCGCATACTACGAAACTAAAAGAGAGTAAAATCTAAACCAATAGAAACGAATCATGTGCAGCTGTCATTTTATTTTAATATTTTAATTTTAGCTTATTTTAAAGAAAACATATTATTTAATTTAAAAAAAATTAACAATTTTTAACCTTATATTTCGACCTATTGGTCAACTTCTGAGGCATTAAAAAACTATTTTTGTAATAAAAAAAAATCTTACAAACTATTTTTGACATAACTATTTCATTTTTAAACTAAAAACAATGTATACAGAAAGGATTTTTCTTTTTAATTTTTTGTTATCGTAATGTTCTCGCAATACAACTCGCAGATTAAAGGCTCGAGGGCACGCTGAACAAGCGTAAGGTTCTTCACCTGTATGAATCCTTTCATATTTTCGTAATGTACCACCATCAGCAAAAGCTTTCCAACAATAACGACACCCGTAAGGTCTTTCACCCGTATGAACACGTATATGAATTTGTTGTGAACTACGCGAACCAAATGTTTTGCCACACTCGCGACAAAGGAATTGCCGCCCTGTAACATTCGTAAGCGAATGACGATGATTCGTGAGGGAGCGTCCATCGGGAAATTCTTCTCCACACATATCACACTTAACAGTTTTATTTCGATGCGAAACCATATGTTCAGCAGGAATGATTGTTTTTCGCTGGAATGTTCCCATAAATGTTTCGATAGGGTTCGACTATGGCTACACAATTTACCACAAAGGCGGCACGATTGTTGCGTGCACGATACATATATGAGATTTAATAATTGTTGATTCACCACATACATTGCAACAATGACCACCACCACCGGCCAATTCACCATCAATCGTTTCCTTTTTAACATGCTGGCGCGAATCTCCGCCATGGACCTAAAACAAACAAAGTAAAACGTAAGTTAAATTGCATAATCGTTTTGAGATTCAGCCGCACCATCAATCTCCGCATCATTATCGTCCGAAGTTAAAAGTTCTATGTCCTACACATACTCATATTTGATTGGTGTGGTAGCTTCTGCATATTGTTGCTCCATTTTTAGTTTTTTTGGTGAAAAACGATTTTCCGATTTGTAACGTTTTGATTCGTACTTTCGTTTTGTCTTAACAGTAGTTTCTTTTTCTAATTGATCGAAAGAAAAACATAAGATATTAAATATGTTTTCCTGTTTTTAAACTGTGAATTAATCCGAAATAGTTACACAGATTACTATTTACAAGTTATGTTGATACCTAAAAATTAAAAAAGGAAATTATAACAGCACAAATAAAATTTTAAATCACGTAAACTAATATAAATTACTTTAACAATCATTTAAACTTACTTTAATTTCTTATTGTGTTTCAACTTCACGATTTTTGAGTTTTGATCATAACCTCCTGAATTTTATCAGGTTATGGTTTTGAGAGTAAAAATGCTCAATGGTTAGTTGATATTAAGTAGTGTGTGATACAAAACCAACAAAAAGGTTTATACAAGCCAAACAGTACAAACACTTAAGATATAAAAAAGTACGCTAAGGTGTAGTATTAGTGATGCGTATAAAATAAATGAGAAAGTATATGTACAGAAAACAAATAAGTATAGGTGATAGATTCATAATAAATATATTGTAATAATTAGTAGTGGTAAGAACATAACCTGCTAACATTCTCTCTAAAGAGAGAATTTTAGCAGGTTATAGGTAAGAAACAAAAAAATTCAGAGTTTAAAATGGGATTTCATTTTGCTCTTCGCTCTTCATTTTTGTTCAAGAGCGCTAATAAAAACTATTAAAAAGCTCTTTATAAAGAGCGATATTGTAAAAAAAAAAAATATCGCTCTGAAGAACTGTAGCATTATTTTTATTATAAGGCTCTTGCTCTTCCACTATTTCGTTTGTGTTATCATATTTTCGCTCTTTGTTATTGCGCTATATTGAGAAAATAAATACGCTCTGCTCTGATGAATAAAAACGTCATTATTATATTGCTCTTGCTGTTATTATTACAGCAAACGGTTCATTCAAAACCTTCTAAATTTCTTTAGAAAGCCAGATTGTTTAATTAGCGAACAGAAGCACGGGCATTGGAAATGGGATTCTAAAATGATTTTTGGGTGAAGTTCTGGGATATGGCCAACTAAAATGGAACTTGGCTATTCATTAACTGATGTTAGTGAAATTTGACACGCGCGATTTAAATGGGATTCTAAATTGAGTTTTAGGTGAAGTTCTGGGATATGGCTAATTAGGATGGAACTTGCCTATTTTTTAACCGATTGTGATGCAATTCGACATGTAAGTTCGAAATGGGATTCTAAAATGATTTTTAGATGAAGTTCTGGAATATGACTAATTAGGATGGAACTTGGCTATTCCTCAACCAATTGTGAGATTCTAAAACGAGTTTTAGATAAAGTTCTGGAATGTAAGCAATTTGAATGGAACTTGACTACTTCTTAACTGATTTCATTGAAATTTGGCACGCGCGATGGAAATGGGATTCTAAAATGATTTTTAGGTTAAGTTCTGGAATATGGCCAACTAGGACGGAACTTGGCTATTCCTTAACCGATTTTAGTGAAATTTGACTCGCGCGATGGAAATCTGATTCTAAATTGATTTTTGGATCAAGTTCTGGAATATGGCCAATTATGGTGGAACTTGGCTATTTCTTAACCGATTTGAGTGAAATTTGACATGTGCGTTGGAAATGGGATTCTAAAATGATTTATGGATAAAGTTCTGGAATATGGCAAACTTGGATGGAACTTGGTTATTCTTTAACCGATTTGAGTGAAATTTGACATGTGCGTTGGAAATGGGATTCTAAAATGATTTTTAGATGAAGTTCTGGAATATGGCCAATGGGGATGGAACTTGGCTATTCCTTAACCGATTTTAGTGAAATTTAAAATACGCAATGGAAATGGGATTCTAAAATGATTTTCGGATGAAGTTCTGGAATATGGCCAATTATGGTGGAACTTGGCTATTTCTCAACCGATTTGAGTGAAATTTGACATGTGTGTTGGAAATGGGATTCTAAAATGATTTATGGATAAAGTTCTGGAATATGGTCAACTAGGATGGAACTTGGCTATTCTTTAACCGATTTTAGTGAAATTTGACATGTGCGTTGGAAATGGGATTCTAAAATAATTTTTAGGTGAAGTTCTGGAATATGGCAAATAAGGATAGAACTTGGTTATTCCTTAACCGATTTTAGTGAAATTCAAAATGCATAATGGAAATGGGATTCTAAAATGATTTTCGGATGAAATTTTGGAATATGGCCAATTACGGTTGAACTTGGCTATTTCTTAACCGATTTGAGTGAAATTTGACATGTGCGTTGGAAATGGGATTCTAAAATGATTTATGGATAAAGTTCTGGAATATGGCCAACTAGGATGGAACTTGGCTATTCTTTAACCGATTTGAGTGAAATTTGACAAGTGCGTTGGAAATGGGATTATAAAATGATTTTTAGATGAAGTTCTGGAATATGGACAATTGGAATGGAACTTGGCTATTCCTAAACCGATTTTAGTGAAATTTAAAATGCGCAATGGACATGGGATTCTAAAATGATTTTCGGATGAACTTCTGGAATATGGCCAACTATGGTGGAACTTGGCTATTTCTTAACCGGTTTGAGTGAAATTTGACATGTGCATTGGAAATGGGATTCTAAAATGATTTATGGATAAAGTTCTGGAATATGGCCAACTAGGATGGAACTTGGCTATTATTTAACCGATTTGAGTGTGAAATTTGACACGCGCGATGGAAATGGGATTCTACAATGATTTTTAGATGAATATGGCCATTTAGGATGGAACTTGGCTATTTCTTAACCGATTGTGATGCTATTCGACATGTGCATTTGAAATGGGATGAATGAAGTTCTGGATTTTAGAGAAATTTGACATGCGCGATGGGAACGGGATTCTACAATGATTTTTAGAGTTCTGGAATATGGCCAACTTCCTTAACCGATTGTGATACATATGTGCGTTGGAAATAAGATTCTAAAATGATTTTTAGATGAAGTTCTGAAATAAGGCCAACTAGGATTAATCTTGGCTATTCCTTAACCGATTCTGATGAAATTTAACATGTGCGATCAAAATGGAATTCTAAAATGATTTTTAGATGGGTTTCTGAAATATGAATCATTTAGATGGAACTTAGCTATTCCTAAACCGATTGTGATGCAATTCAATATATGCGTTGGAAGTGGGATTCTAAAATAGGTTTTAGATAAAGTTATGGAATATGGCCAACAGCAGATAAACCTCGACAGCTGCATGGATTACGGAAACTGGATATATTTAAATATATCAATATGAGTTACATAAAATAATAATTATTATAGATTACTTATATTGACATGTTTATACATCTGCCGGAAAATTTAGTCGCGATCAAAAGAAAATAAGAAAAAATGGGTGACAGCACGCTAATGAGAATCTCTAGAATCCCATTTCCAACGAACATGTCAAATTGCATCAGAATCGGCTAAGAAATAGCCAAGTTCCAACCTAATTGGCCTTATATGCCTTATTACAGAACTTTATCTAAAAATCATTGTAGAATCCCGTTTTCATCACACATGACAAATTTCCACTAAAACCTGTTAAGAAAGAGCGAATTCCAACACAATTGGCCATATTCCAGAACTTTATCCAAAAATCATTTTACAATACCATTTCCAACACACATGTCAAATTTCACTAAAATCGGTTAAGAAATAGCCAAGTTCCACCATAATTGGCCATATTCTAGAACTTCATCCATCATTTTAGAATCCCATTTCCATTGCGTATTTTAAATTTCACTAAAATCGGTTAAAGAATAGTAAAGTTCCATCCCCATTATCCATATTCCAGAACTTCACCTAAAAATCATTTTAGAATCCCATTTCCAACACACATGTCAAATTTCACTCAAATCAGTTTAATAATAGCTAAGTTCCATACTAGTTGGTTATATTCCAGAACTTTATCCATAAATCATTTTAGAATCCCCTTTCCAACGCACTTATCAAATTTCACTCAAATTGGTTAAGAAATAGCCAAGTTCCACCATAATTGGCCATATTCCAGAACTTCATCTAAAAATCATTTTAGAATCCCATTTCCAACGCACATGTCAAATTTCACTCAAATCGGTTAATGAATAGCCAAGTTGCATCATAATTGGCCATATTCCAGAACTTCATCCTAAAATCATTTCAGAATCCCATTTCCATTGCCCATTTTAAATTTCACTAAAATCGGTTAAGGAATAGCCAAGTTCTATTCCCATTGGCCATATTCTAGAACTTCATCTAAAAATCATTTTAGAATCCCATTTCCAATACACATGTCAAATTTCACTCAAATCGGTTAAGGAATAGCCAAGTTCCACCATAATTGGCCATATTCCAGAACTTCATCCGAAAATCATTTTAGAATCCCATTTCTATTGCGCATTTTAAATTTTATTTAAATCGGTTAAGGAATAGCCAAGTTCCATCCCCATTGGCCATATTCCAGAACTTCATCTAAAAATCATTTTAGAATCCCATTTCCAACGCACATGTCAAATTTCACTAAAATCGGTTAAAGAATAGCCAAGTTCCATCCTAGTTGACCATATTCCAGAACTTTATCCATAAATCATTTTAGAATCCCAGTTCTATCGCACATGTCAAATTTCACTAAAATCGGTTAAGGAATATCCAAGTTCCATCCCCATTGGCCATATTCCAGAACTTCATCTAATAATCATTGTAGAATCCCGTTTTCATCACACATGTCAAATTTCTCTAAAATCGGTTAAGGAACAGCCAAGTTCTATCACAATTGGCCATATTCCAGAAATTTATCTAAATATCGTTTATCAAACTTTCTTTATTTATTGATATTTAAAGAGCAATTCCTGTGTTACAAAAAATTTTGCTCCGTAATGTATTTTCTACAATGGCTCTGTAGAATGGGTTGGGAGCGATATTTTTAGCTTTTACGCTCTCTGTTTTAAGAGCAAAATTAAAAATAAAAATTTAAATTACTTTGAAAGAGCGAAATAATTTTTTTTTTTGTGTTTATCATTAGAGGGTAAGAGCGTAAAAGCAAACTGAAAAAAAAATTTATTGGGAGCAAGAGCGAAAATTTTTATAAAGAACTCTTAAAGAGCGATAAATTTAAACTCTGAAAAAATTAGAATTTTTGTTTATATGGTTTTTTGTAGCGACCAATTCAGTATATGGTATATTATTAAGTGTGTGTAAGTTAGCTATACAACACAATCAGGGTTTCTAAAGAGAGAATTTTATCAGGTTATGACCGAAACCAAAACCAACAAAAATATTTATACAAGCCGTCTCGTTCGCTCCTTACACAGATCCTATCAAACAAATGTACGCTATATTTATTTATGTATTGGCATTTATATATCGGTATTTGACAGATTTTTTCGTAGAATTATAGACATTTGTGTTAGTTTTGTGTATATATACTTTCTGATTTATTTTATACGCATCACCAATGCCGTCTAGAATATACAAGCCATACTACTGTCTACGTCACTCAATTTATGTCGACAGTTCCATTAATCTTCTGCAGATGGCATTAATGCTAGAAAAATGAAAGAGAACAAAACTTGAAAACGAAGAGATTAAAACATGTGAAAAATAAAAATAATAAATTAGTATTAATCCAAGCGCAAGAAAGGGAGGTTGTACGTCGTGTGTTTTTTCATAATTTAAAATTATTAATAAAAAATAGTTCATATAAATTTTTCCAACTCATATTATATTTTTAGTTAATATTTATTTATATTTAAATCATTATTTTATTAATAATATTATTAGTTTTAAATTATGCAGAAAATTAGCAGAGATAAAAATATGTACAACCTTCCTTTCGTTCGCATGAGATAATACTAAATAATTTTTTTATTTTTGAAATATTTTATTCTCTGTTTCTCTCAACTTTTTCATTTTTCGAATGTTAATTGCCATCTAGGTTATGTCGCTGAATTAAAAAAAAATAATTTTTGCTTTTAGCAGTATGGCTTGTATATTCTAGACGGCATTGGCATCACTAATACTACGCCTTAACGTACTTTTTTATATCTTAAGTGTTTGTACTGTTTGGTTTGTAGAAACATTTTTGTTGGTTTTGCCGAAACCCACAAAAATGTTTATTCGAATGTATGTATAAACACCTTTGTTTGTCTTGCAAGAACGCATTCAATTATGCGTAAATATAAAATCGAATATGAAATTAACTACGACGTATGTTAATTTACGACAAAAACTATTTTAATACGATCCAATTATTAGGTTTTAGTAATAAAATCCATCTATAATCACACACGTTAAAAACATGAACCCAATAGAAATCAATAATTTTGATTTCTTTATCTATAAATATAAACATTGCTGATAAATGCATTCCGGTGGATTGCATTTTCCAAAATTACACTTTAAATTATTTCACTTCCACTTTAATTATTATTTCGCTAAAAACTGAATTTAATAGAATTAAAATTAAAATTATAATTAAACTTTATAGACTATATGTATATAGAGTATATACATAACACTACATAAACTACATAAATAAAACAAAATAAAAATTAAATTAAATTAAATTTTTGAAGAGGATAGAAAAAACACGTCTATCCTCTTTGACGAACATTCGCTCACCCAAAACACAAGAACACATTCAAGTATGGGTAAAAATAAAATCAGATATGAAATTAACTACGACGTATATCAAATTAAGTTAAAATCAATTTAATACGATCCAATTATTAGATTTTAGTAATTAAATTCCATGTACAACCACACAAAAGTTAAAATCATGCACTTAATCAAGTAATCAAGAATTTTGATTTCTTTAAATATAAAACACTAGACGTAAGCGCGTGCTACGCACGTGAGATATCAGTCGATAAGCGCTTATCTACTACCTCACAGGTCAGTAATATCGGATGATTAACATGCTAGCACTCAGTAAACATCCTAAAAACATTTTTACTGAGTGCTAGCATGTTAATCATCCGATATTACTGACCTGTGAGGTAGTACATAACCGCTTATCGACTTATATCTCACGTGCGTAGCACGCGCTTACGTCTAGTCCACTATGTACTGTTGGGTTCATTTCCCTGCCATTAATAGTGGATTGAATGTGTTATCTCGAACCTGCAGTCGGTAGGAGAAGTACTGCATCTGGGATACCCGAAAATGGGACCCACCACCACCAAGTGGAATGTTTGGATGCCATCCTACCCCACCATACGGAAAGAGCAATGGATAGGTCATTGGATCAAGGCCAACATGATCAAATGCAAGAATTAAAGATCTTCTTGCATTTGGATTGTTGGCATCTGGTCTTAAATAGATCAAAAGATCCTTCTCCATTGGAGGATCGCCATCATTATTTCTAAAACCCACAGCAACTTCGTTTGTAGCTACTGGGTTATTATATCGTCTCTGATCTGATGTTGGATCTTGACGAATAGCCATCATTATGTTGGGAAAACTCCCAACCCCAAGGTCCTCATCTTGCTCTTGTTCAACCTCATAAAGCATTTTGTGGGTTATTGCATACTGGTTGTTGTCTTTCAACCAAGCACCAAGTTCCAACATTAAATCTTTTGAATAATTAGTGTTTCCAGGATTTTCCATCCTAGTCCTGGTAGCTTCCTGAGCATCTAACACATAGAGCTGAGCATACTGTCGTTGTTCACCTATAGCAGGGTGCAACGTTCGGGCTTTATGGTAAATTTGCCCATGTACGCGAAAGCAGTAAGGGCCATGTCCAGGGGGAGGAGAAACTGAAGCTCCCATTGACACAAATCCAAGCGCACTGTTGAAAGAGCGTATATTTGCCATAAAGTTTTTAGATTCATCAAAATTTCCTGTAGTTTCGGTTAATAGCTTTTGAAAGCGCACAGGGTACTCTCTCAGAGGTGGCAGTACTACTTTGCCTTTAGCGCAACAGTTAAATTTTTTATCTGTTGGGCGTTCTCCATGAAAATGCTTGGAGTTGCAAAACTCACAAACAGCATCCATGGGCCCACAATAGTGCTCAGGGACTAATAATTCATCATCAAAACAATTGATGGCGATTTCTTGGGCAGTCAATGCCCCACGTCTCATTCTGTTTTGTTTATATTGAGACACTTGCATAAGGCGGCGACTTCTTGCCTCAGAGCTTTCATTAGCTCTCATTGCTGCCTGTCTTGAACTTTCAGCCTGCCTGTGAGAATTGTTAGAAATTTGTTCACCAGGAAGGCTACTTTGGGCCTGTGAATCTCGTGCAGATGCATCGCGTCTTCTTTTTCGAGCCACCTCAAGGCTGCCCAAACCCAAATCATAAAAGAAATCAAATTTAATTGTTATTGTTATTTTGGTACGTTACAGCCTGACCAATAGAATCCGAGGTTTCCTTAAGTTTATTGGTATTATTATATATCCAATCACTTCAGAGAAATCTTTAAGTACGTAAATAATTCAAAGAAATTATGTCTAGTTGTCAGTTTCATTCTTGTTTTCATTGGTTGCTTTGGTTTACTTTATGGTTTCGATAGAAAAAAAATGTAGAAGAACCCTAATTATCTAATGCTGCCATCTTAAAGCTTTAGGATAAAAAAATGTATATTTTTCAATTCCTTATGACGCATTGAAATGCCGTTATAAAATAAAAAATAAATAAATAATGCAAAACGTCCTTGGTGAGAATCGAAGCCGAATATTTTTTGGAAATGATTAAATATTGAATGAAATAATTTGCTGTATCAGCCTAAATGTTGATTATCAGTTTTACAAAATTTATTACGTACTTATTGTTTTACAATACAAAATTTTATGTTTTTCAATTCGTATTAAACCAATAAAATGCCGTTATAAAAAAAAATTATTAAAATTAATACGGACATTGATGAGCATCGAACCCGAAACATTTTCAGTACGAAAACGAAGTTTCTTGTTTTTCATCATTGTCACACCATCAACACCTACATCACTTAGGCTACTGAGGTATAAAATTTGAAGATGTAAATTGGAAATATAAGAAAAGCACTAAAAAGTGTTTTTATGACCTTTGACCTTGAAGGAGGTCATAATTTCAAAATCAAAGGAGAATGGGGCCGCCTAGCTAATTTTCAACAATAAACCCGAGATGTATGTATAACTGGATCTAATTGTTAAAGGTCGAAGATAAAAAATGGCAAATTTGATTGCTGTTTAACATGTGTGAGAGCGGAAGATTTATACTGTCGTGACTAATTGTGGTATTGGAGAAGAGGTCTCCAAATTTAAGAAAAGCCACGACTTCTTGTAAGGCCCTTGCCCAAAACGACGAAAAATGTTTGTAAAATATAAATGTTTGGTTTAGTGATCTACATATAAAGGACACTGTGTTGGAAAAGTGCCGTTCGAGGAGTCGGATAGACCCAATTTTTTTTTTTTTTTTTTGAGATATGTGAAAATAGCATACACTGCATAGCAACACTGGTTATAATTTTTCACGAAGACAGTCTTTCTTACAAACAATAAGGCAGTTTCTTTGATTGATTGATTTGAGTGTTCGACCAAGCTTTAAGCAAAACCTTCTGGGGATTTGGATAGGTTTAGTCAGTAATGATAGAAATTGACCCGGTTACAGACAAATAAGTATAGCCAATAGTTAGTAACACAATTACAGCACATTGCTAATCTAATTTTATTAGTTATTAAAATTAAAATTGCATCCTGAAATAACATTTATTAGTTTGCTTAATTTAAATTTCACCTAAAATTTATAAAACAGTAGCTCGGGGAAGACCAAACATAATAAATATAATTACTATCATCTACTTGTTCAAATGATTTTCGCCATACGGTCACTGTCGCAACTTCAAACTAAAGCATTTCCGCGAATCTGTCCTGTAATTAACTATAATTAATGTTAGCAGTATCTAAAATTATAATGATAAAATTCCAATTTGTTATTAAAATATGAAGTCTGAGCTGAAATGCGTCTAAATTAGGAAGACAAAAATGAAGACAATACAATTTCTAATTTACCCATCTGTTGGATATTTGAAATTTCTGGAAAGAAATTTGATTCATTTCTCGGGAATCTCTGAAAACAAAATCAAAATTAACCCATTATTACCAAATATTTACTAATTTGCGGCATCCGATTACAACTAAGATTACAACTTTTACTTAAATAAATTTCAGTAAATCTTTCTATAATTAATATTCGATAAGTTAGCAAACTACCCGCCGTCGGATGCTTGATATTTCCGGAAATCCCGTCAGGTTTCTCACGTGTTTCTAAACTAAAACAAATTCCTACCTATCCTATTTAATAACCAACTGGTTCGTTTCCTATTCTACGAAACTTAAATCATAATTTACTTCAAATTTAATTAGTAATTTAAATAAATTAAATTATGGACGTGTTCGAAGTTTGTGATAATTATTCCAGCTGACATTATTTTGTATACAAGCAAATTATCACAGCCGCTATGGAAGAGAAAATTATTTCACTCCTGTCAAAATTATTACAAAAACTAAATAATTAGAAACCTCGAACACGTCCTATGTATCTAAATTGCAAGGAAAGCAAACTCATCACTAAATTTGACAAGCCTTAAAAACCGTGCAGGTTGTATGGTTTTTATAAAATTGTATATTATGTATTCCAGCATAATAATAACTCCCTCTCCCCATAAACGAACTCAATTCTTAACTTCAAATTAAAATATTTAAAATTTTTGAAATGTGAAACAATCAGTTTTTCAGGTCATTTCAGCGATGATACCTATTTTTTTCAATAAATCCTCTAAGTTTACGCAATCGAAATAAATAAGACCGAATTTCTTTTGAACAAACACCTTGTCGATTAATATTCGAGTTGTCATCATGCCTTTGGTCCTGATGAATTTGAGTCCAATCTTTCCGCGATGAAGATTCTGGAACAATAGGTTGAGTTAGTCGTATCGACTCTCTTATAATTCAAAATGTTTACAACTGAAAAATTTATTTGTTTCGAGTTTATTGGGAAAGATACTTAAAATATACACATATACATAGTTAAATCAAACATCAGATTTCGGACGACTTGTCGGTTAATCGATTATATTTAAGGTTAATATCGGATACCATAATTTTAATTTGTTGCATTCCTCGGAACATACATATTAAATATTATTGTCAATAAAGGAGTAAATCCTCCCTTTTTGGTAATATATGTGTGCTACTTCCGATTTTTTAAGAGCAATACTCTTTAATACCTTACTGTATTACTAAGCCTTTATACTTAAGTTATTTGACATGATCAGTTAACCTTTCGTGATCAAAGGCAAAAGTTTAGTATATGCCTTTTGGTGACTTACATACATTCGTTGCCAGAACATTAGAAACAAGGGAAGAAAATCATTAAATTTAAGTAACCTATTTCCAGCATTTAATTTAATTTCATAAAGCAAGACCTAGTCAGAAAATTACGAATAATAAACGAATAGAATAAATTCTTAGTGTTAGTCCTTTATTTACAATCACTTCAATGACTTCAGTTATCTCTTGGTTTGGATATGGAACATGGTCATTAATTTCCATCCAAACTTATCGAATGAATCAATATGCATAAGCAAATTGGTTTTGTAATATTGTTTGCCCATTCGGATATTATACATTTAAATGAACCATAGTTGTTGGTTTCTGATCAGAACCTGGTTAAGATTTATTCCATACAACCAACCATGCAATGGAATTATTAAGACGAAAAAATAATTCGAAAATGCGTATTACAAACGATATGTGTAGCAGAGCCCATATTCGATCGCAAACATACCATATTAGATTACAAATTCATAATTCAATCTGAAAAAACTATATTTGTATATTAATAACTTAGGCGAGGAGGTCATTCAGCATGAACGACCGCGCCGGAAAAAAACAGTAAAACCAATTTGCATTTTTAACTAGTTGTGTATTTTTTTTAAAGCTTTTCACTTCACATCGTAGAAAAGTTTATGAAAAGTTGTGTATACACGCGAGAACAAACAGATTTTTATCCAAAAATTTTCCTCTACATATATGTATACTTTGCATCAATATAAAGATGATATACTCGTTATATGTAGTGTATATGTACTTATCATCATATGTGTATGTATATAGCAGTATGAAAAACACTTAACTGTTCTGTATAAACCATACATAATACAGCTAGTGATGTTTGGAAAAACTTTTATTTTTAAATATGAATATATGTATTTCGGTTTTTGGGTCATGCCATATTATATGAAAACCATGGGAAAGGAAGGTGTGAATAATTTATGTGTTCCTCCCCTCCATGAAAAATATTTATTTACGTACATAGTTCATTATGTGAATATTTATTGAAAATATAGCAAAATCATTAACTCAATCCATAATAATAATAAATAATATTGTCGTATTATCATTAAAATTATCACCAACAAAGCTTTTGGGCTGAATATATGATTATGGTTAATTTATTTTATTTAACCCACTTAAAAAATCCCCCATCCCCTTTAATCGAATGATAAAATTACATTTTATCCTCACCATGTTTTTTAAACCCAAATACTAAAATGGGTTAATTAGCAAAATACTAAAGTAGAGAGGTCGAATCGGTAAGCAAGAAAATTAGTTCAGATCTTGAGTTTGTTTGGATTTGAGTTTAAGACTTCACATTGAATTAACTTTAAATAGTTTTAATGCTCTCAAAATAGTTGAACAAGAATAAAATGAAAACTTGGTACGTTGCTTCTTGAACTTCTTGAATCATTAGCTAAAACAATACCAACCCCAACTTCGAAAAGCTTTTACAATGATGGAATTTCGCACTCAGTTTCGGTTCAGATTTTAGATGAGTTGGGACTGATGTAGACTTATACAAGCGGTTTTCTGATAGAAACGACAGAAGTGAGTACTAAATAAAAAAAAAAATGATAAAATGAGCTCTGATCTTTATGGCAGTTAAGTATTCGAATTACACGCAAATTTACACGATACACGACACATACATTTACACGATTTTTAAAAACTCTCTTGTGCTATATTACTTCGGTCTAAAAAGACCAAAGTATTGAAATCCTGTCAAAACTGATCAAAAATTATATTTTTCTCAAATCGGATAAAATACGTCAGTTTTCTGGTTTGTTATCTGTCAGCAAAATGAAGTATTCCCCGACATCGTTGCTAGGCAACTTACTAAAAACAGTACTGGAAAGTATTCCTTGCCTAAAAACAGTACTGGAAAGTATTCCTTGCCTAATTCTAAGGTAACTTTGATAGTGAAATCTATTGAAAATATAAATTGGAAAATGTTGCGTATTTTAAAGAATATAATGAATAAAATGGATAATCTGATATACTGCCGATTAGAGAAAAAATCGTATGTGCAACTCGTGGAAAAACTATAATTCCCGGACTCTTATGGTTGCTGGGACGAGGCGTCAGCCGTCAGCCCTCAACTTCCATACTCGTCCGGGAATATATCATTTTTCCTACACGTTACACAATATACTATTTTCCAAAACCACTTTTCTCGACTGAGTCTAAAAAAACAAAAAAAATGTTCGTCCGTCTGTCTGAATGTCTGGATGTCTGGATGTCTGGATGTCTGGATGTCTGTATGTCTGTAACTATGGTATCTCGAAAACGGCTTGTTCGATTTAGAATTTTTTTTTGCCAATCTTTTTCTATGGTCAAGGCCGAGATTTGAAAACCTTTTGGAACCTGTGCGTCTAGAGGGTCGGGAGGGAACTTGCCATACGAATTGACCCAAAATACCTGGTTATATAAATATATATATATATCAATTTTTTATATACTTATGCTGATTTGAATATTGAGTGGGGTATTGAGTTTGGGGTTGAATTGAAGGTAGGGGTCAATTTGCGGGTTAAGTTCAAGTTGAGTTTGAGTTGAGTTGGGGTTCGGTTATGATATAATGAGCAGTTAACCAATTTTTTGTATATGCTGCTTTGAGGATTGAGTTGAAAGGGAGTTTGCAGTTGGATTTGACCAAACCTTACACAAATATTGTTTAAGACTTAAGAAAGGTCACTGTTAATATCTCAAACCTCAAATTGAACCTTTTATATTTCAATTTAAACCTTTAGGAAATTAAATGAATGGCCAATTAGGATGGAACGTATCTATTTCTTAACTGATTTTAGTGAAATTTGACTTCCGCGATGGGAATGGGATTCTAAAATTTGTTTTGGATGAAATTCTGGGATATGGCAAAGTATGATGGAACTTGCATATTTCTCAACCGTTTATGATCAAATTTGACATATGCGTTGGAAATGGGATTCTACTCTTCTATTCTATGGAACTTGCCTATTTTTAAATCAATTATGTTGAAATTCGGCTTGCACATTGGAAGTCAGATTCTAAAATGATTTTTGAACGAAGTTCTGGAATTTGGAAAAGTATGATGGAACTTGTCTTTTTACAAACCGATTATGATGAAATTTGAGTGCGTTGAAAATGGGATTCTAAAATGATATTTGAATGAAGTTCTAGAATATGGCCAAGTATGATGGGGCTTGCCGATTTCTCAACCAACTGTGATGATATTCGGCTTGTGCATTGGAAATACGATTTTAGAATGATTTTTGGATGAAGTTCTGGGATATGGATGAGTATGATGGAACTTGGCTATTTCTCAACCGATTATGATGAAGTTCGATAGGTAGACTAGTATTGGAATTTTAAAATGATTTTTAGATGAAATTCTGGAATATGGTCAGTTAGGATAAAACTTGTCCATTTTTTAACGGTGTTTAATGGAATTTTGCATGTGCGATGGTAATGGTATTGGATTTGAAAGAGGATTTCGGTTAGAATTTGGTGGGATTTTAGATTGAATTGAGTTCATACATGCATGTAGCTTTCGAACCGAGTTAATTTTGGGATTGTGCTGGAAAATAAGAGATGGAGAGATTTGTGTCGAGCTAATTTGAGTTGTCGTACATTTCCAAGTTGATTAAGGGTTGATTTGGTGATTTATTTGATGGTTTTGTTGGTTGTTAATTTGGTGATTGTGTTTAGGATTGTGTTGTGATTGAGATAGAGGTGGAGTTGCAAATTGAGTTGGAGGTTAAGCTGAATATTGACTTAAGAAATTCATTTCGTGATTGATTTGGCAGTTGAATTAATCAAGACTGAAGTTTCAGCCCTTTATATTTTCTTATTTCCGATCTAATCAATCTGAGTACTAAAAATCAGTGTTTTATCATAGATTGGAAATAAGAAACACACAGCACTAGTGACTTAAATATTTGATTGCACATTGGTTCATTCTTCATTTGTAAATAAAATTCTTTCTCTTCAAAACGGGAAAGGATCCCTTCTTAACCATTTTCTTTATGTGCTGCACCTCATTCTCAAACTTTTTTAAGTTTAGCACAATAGGCATCGAAAGGGCCAAAGATTTTCACATCCGCAATTAAATGGAGTAAACTGTGCACATTGTAAGAAACATTTTCTGTTCCATATAACTCAGAAAATTGTTGAACAAATTCCACATCAAATTATTCGGCACATTGAATATTTGAATAGCAATCCTCAGGGTGATTTAATATTCGAATGGCACATACTAGCAACAAGAAATGTTTGTAGTATTTGTCTTCAATAATATTTTTAAAAGCAACTAATCCTGTGTAGCAAAGAAACATTCTGAATTCAGTTGCTTTCCAGTATTCGAGATCATCTAATGTGCGTTGTTTCCTTGAAAATTTCGATGGCATGCGTTTTTTAAGTGTTTTGAGATGCTTGTTTATTACGATTATAGCATTCTTCTTTAAAGAAAAATACTTCTTTCTTTGTTTAATTAGAAAACTAAGCATCTGTCTCATTACACCTAGTAAAATGCAATGCATGTAATCTATAGGAAAGCCGGTAACACAGTCGATATTCAAGCTTTCAAGTATTTATTCCGTTGAAGCGAACATGATGATCTGGGTGTGTTTTGTTTCGAAAACTTTCATCCGTACGAAGACAATGGTTTATCGATGGGAAGCAGACTTTGTGTGTAAATATATTCCTTTTATTATATATTTTGTACAAGTGCTGTATCCGGAATGAGATTTTACCCCTAATACAACAAAATAACAAAAATTATTTAAGTACAGACTTTGCAATAGTATACATTACGAATGAAAATTATATTAATGTACATTTGAACGTGTCAGATTCCAAAAGACTTAACTCCAATTTTTAATTTTTTTTAATTTCGTTTTATTAGCTAATAAAACGAAAATAATTTTTTTTTTTTTTTTTTTTTCAAAAATTGGAGCTTCTGACACATCCGTATGTGAATTATGAATAACTTACCTAAAATAAATGAACGTGCTGGAGCAACGCATATAAACGATCGGAGTTGCACCAAGATATTTCTATTTTTAAAAGTAATAGGGTGTTCGTTCAGGTCCTTAACCTCGTCAACGAGAGGTTTCAAGAACATATTTGCACAAACCGGCTTTTTGTAGCCATGAAATATTCCTATTAGAAATATTTCTTTAAACGGGGCTATGTTTCGTGTATTCGACGTGCTGCTTCATACTTGTTTGTGCACTATGAGCACAAATATTTTCGTTTCACGTCTGATGTCGTTATAGGCTTTATTATCCATCTTATTTATAATAAAATTTCCCGTCAAATAGGGGATACTTACTTAAAGCTATCATATGTATATATAATACACAAGCCAAGAAAAAGCGTAGCCATAGGGCATTTCCACTCTCCTCTCAGTATAAATGCTCTCATCATAATTCTATAAAATAATCTATTAACAAACTGTACAAAAATACTAAAAGTATAATGGAACAGTGCTGCCAGATCGTAAGATTTATCTTTTTTTGAAAGATTTTTTGCCAGTGAAAAAGATAAAAGGTTTTCTTCAAAATAAAAAGATTTTTTTAAAAATTAATTTGAGTGTATCTAAAATCAGTTTTTTATAACAGCAAGCTTTTCCAGATGTTTTAAGAAATATGTAATACGTTTTCTAAATATATGGTTCATTATTACACAAATAGGAAATCCAAATAACCACCCTTTTACTATCATCAAACGGTGAAGTAGAGTTTCGATTCCACTGTCAACAGGTTTACTTGAAGTTACCATATGTAATCACCTAATTAATAAAATTAATTTTGGGGACAAATGATAACAGGCTTTAGATTTTCTTGCATATTATATAAAAAAACCTAAGTTGTTCAAAATTTCTTTTGAAAACAAAAAAAAAAAACGTTTGTTTTTTCTCCTAACATCATTTATCAGGATTACTTCCAAATTTCCGACGATGGATTGGCAAATTAAATTGTTAAATTTTTCAGAATTAAAACTGAACGATTTTTGAATTTTAAATGGTTCGATGCAGTTTATGTTTTCCTAATTTGAAGCGAACTAATATGGCCATTTTAATGATTCCTGCGGCAACGGCGAACGTGGAGCGTACTTTCTTTTAAATTAATAGAAAAAAAAATTAAAAAAGATTTATTGACCCAAAAAAAGATTTTTTTTTTAAATTAAAAAGATTTTATAAAAAATAATCTGGCAGCACTGAATGGAACGAACGTGCAAATGATCTATCGTCGTTTCATTTCCGATAAAAATAAATAAAGAGCTGCTGAGAACTGAGAATATTTATATACAAAAAAAATGAAAAGTACAAAAAGAAGAGAATACAAAAAGGTATAAAAAAACAAACGAAACAAAACACAATTTATGCATGCACATTCATGATTGATGATTCACACAATCTCATACAGCAAGAATATATTTTTTGAATTTCTTTCAAATTTTATTCTCATTTCAATTTATGCTTTGCTTGCGGATAGACGTATTATTTTGTATTGTGATTTTATTTCAAGCTTAAAAAAATATTTTTCTCAAATCGGATAAAATACGTCAGTTTTCTGGTTTGTTATCTGTCAGCAAAATGAAGTATTCCCCGACACTACATCGTTGCTAGGCAACTTACTAAAAACAGTACTGGAAAGTATTCCTTGCCTAATAACAGTACTGGAAAGTATTCCTTGCCTAGTAAAATTGACAGCGCACGCGATTGTTATAATTCTAAGGTAACTTTGATAGTGAAATCTATTGAAAATATAAATTGGAAAATGTTGCGTATTTTAAAGACTATATCACTCATTAAATTATAAAAATCAATGTATGCCTGGTTTTTCTAATAGTTAAAATATAGTAACTATGGTTACATCGATTATATAAGCCTTTGTATAATCGATTATATAAACATTTGTAAAATGTAGTAGCATAATTAAAATCGTGTAGGCTTAGCAAATTTGAAATTTGACAAAAGAAAAAACAACAATTCTGTTTATATATGTCAGTTTCCAGTTATCGACTTCAATAAATCCAAAATGGAAAACAACTTTTCTATTTAAATTTATTGTTTTCTTTATTCAAGATATAGTCTCCTGTATACCACACGACAATGGATAATTTTCTCTTATTTCGACGTATTGCCTTTGCAAAACACCACTCGACCATCGGTCCCGTGGTGTTTCAGGCAATACGTCTCGTATAATCGAAAATTTTCGATCGTCTTGTGGTATAACATACGAATATAATGAATAAAATGGATAATCTGATATACTGCCGATTAGAGAAAAAATCGTATGTGCAACTCGTGGAAAAACTATAATTCCCGGACTCTTATGGTTGCTGGAACTCGGCTGACGCCTCGTCCCAGCAACTTCCATACTCGTCCGGGAATATATCGTTTTTCCTACACGTTACACAATATACTATTGTTTTAAAATTTATATCAAAAATAAATATTTTGTGAATGATATATAATTTTGTTTTTAAAATTCAAAGAATTTAATTATCATGTCACAAAATCGTGAAAGGTATGATAAATTAAAGAAATACAAATACGCGAAATACAAAATCAGCGTCGAATGGATAAGAGAAATGCAGTTGTTCAAAGTAATCGTAGACGGCAATCACTATTTAGGTGCGCTGTTCGTGGTAGTGATAATTTTACTGTATCAGGAACCCTTTGCTTAGGATCATTGTCTGTCCAATTTAGTCACTGCGGTGCCCTTTTTTTAGCATGGAATCTAAAAGCAATTATTGTCATAATGCGAAATTATCACACTTACCAACAGGAGGCGAAAATTTTCCCGTTGAATTAAAAATTTATTTGTTAGAACTGATAATAAAAGTAAGAATTTTCGACAATTTATTCGTCAATTCAATAATGCCAATGCATTTTCTTCTATGGGTGCTAAAATACATGACATTCCAGGAAGCGTTTATTGTTTTAAAATATCAGGTGAAGTGTATCATCGATCAGTTGAAAATATTCCTATTGACCTCTCCTTAAATTCAGCAAACTATTATGATCGCTGTAGAGAAATTGCTTACGTAGAGTTATTTATCTATGACTTGGATACTGCTGTTAATATTCGTATGAATAATCCAGCTAATGCATCTTGCAATCGTGAAATAATGACAATCATTTCTACCGTTCTTCTAAATTCTCCTTATGCTATGTTTTACAAGAAACTTAGAGATGTTTATCAAAATGAAGTTGATGATGCTACACTAAATGGTCGTCCTACAAATAACGTATCACTAATTTTTATTCGAAATTTACACGATAATCAACGTGTTTACAATTCTCCGACGAATTCTGATGATGTTGCATTGATTTTTGTTTCAGGTCGCGGTGGTAATATACCAGCTACACTCGACTTTGCTGTACATCCAGCTGACTCTAAAACCATGAATTAATCCATTATCCAGACACCTTGATCCAATGATATTTTCACTTTTTTTTCCTGGATAATATGGCTGGACAACTAATATGAATAATTCTTTGGAAAATGCCACTACAATCCGAAACAAAATTACAGCACTACAATTTTATTCCCATAAAATTACAGTCCGTTTCAACGTTTTTAATCCTTTGCATTATGGTGGGAAACTATTTCAGCAATACTTAGTTTATTGCTACGCTAGAGTTGAAGCTAATAGATTAAATTTTATACGAACCAATCAGCGATCTCTTCGTGTGGAATCTTAACAAGGTCTTTTAGATTATGTCAATAACTTAGCTCAAAATATAAATGTTAGTGTAGGTAATTTGTATACTGGCGGGCCACGGTTTATGGCAAAAATATATCAAGATAATATGGCAATGGTTCGCAAATTTGTTCGTCCTGATTTATTTATTACATTCACGTGTAATCCATCGTGGACAGAAATTAAAGAAGAACTTAAAACTTTTCAAAATCCTCTAGACCGCCCGGATATAGTTACACGAGTTTTTAATTTAAAGCTAAAAGTATTTTTAGATGATATTGTTAAAAACCAGATATTTGAAACTGTTGTTTCCTACGTTTATACAATTGAAGATCAAAAACGTGGAATACCACACGCACATTGTCTATTCACGCTTAAAAATGAGGAAAAATTTAGAACATCCGATGACATTGACAACATAATTTGCGCTGAAATTCCAAATCAGAATGAACAACCATGACTTTATGAAATAATTATAAAACAAAATATTTATGGTCCATGTGGAGAAAATGTTCAAAACAATTCCCAAAACGTTAATGCAGTGAGACTGACATTTCCGTAGATAATTATCCAAAATACAGGCGACGTCCTCCTACTAATTTAGAAAATCAACCCAGATCACGATCGAACATTGTAATTGATTACCGGTTTGTTGTTCCTTATAATCTTTCCTGAGTCTTTAATATAACGCTCATATAAACGTTGAACTCTGCTCAACAGCCAAAGCAATAAAGTATATACACAAATACATAACAAAGGGTCAAGACTGCGCAAGAATTGGAGTTGCGGTTGATTCTGCTAACAATACAAACAATGTTATAGATTATGACGAAATAAATCAATAGCTGAATTGTCGATACATTAGTTCGCAGGAAGCTGCTTGGCATATCCAGGAGCTTCCAATTCATGGCCAATCACATAATGTTGTTACACTATCTGTTCATTTATAAGATGGTCAATCAATATTTTTCACCGTAGATAATATTGAAAATGCTTTAAGAAGAGAGTCTGTTAGGGTCACAACTCTAACCGCATTTTTTGAATTAAATTCTACAGATCTTTCGCTCATAACATATTGTATCAGGATATTCTGATGCATTATGTATATAAAAATAATAAATGGCAAAAACACTCTCCAAATTCACACTTTGGGGAGAAAGCTATCGTTAGAATCATTTCAGTTTCTCCAAAAAATGTTGAGTTGTATCATTTGCGGCTACTACTTCTTAAACTGAAGGGCTCTGAGGCTAAATCTTTCGATACTTTAAAAACTTTTAATAATTGTGGATTCCCAACGTTTAAAGAAGCAGCTAAGGCATGAGGCCTAATTAATGATAGCGTTGAGTGGCATAATTACTTATCAGAAGCTAACACTCATATGTTGCCAAATTCGTTGCGAGCATTATTCGTTACTATACTGCGTTATTGCAATCCATCAGATCCTCTTCAACTTTTAATGATTTTAAGCACAATCTTCTGGAAGACTTTATTAATCAAGGTATGACTGAAAATGAAGCTTTGGCTCATTGCGTATTTCAATTAAAAGAGCAGTGTGAGCAAGCAGGATTTGATTTATTCTCACTCTTACCACTTCCTAATGCAACAGAAATTTTAAATCAAATCATAAATTTTGCTTCTATTATAATAACAACTGAACCTAATCTATGGGTATTAATCAACAATGATCAGAATATCGCAGCATCAATGATATTTTCATCCATACATAATCTAATTTCTTAAAAGTGTTTTTGTTTAGATGGACCTGGTGGAAGTGGAAAAACATTTTTATACTGAGCGTTAATTCAAAAAATCGATGCAGAAAATAAAAATGTATTATGTGTTGCATAGACAGGAATAGCAGCAACTCTTTTACCCAAAGGAATGACATGTCACTCTGCGTTTTCATTACCTCTCAATAAGGATGCCGTGAAATTTCCACAACTTACTCGCAAAAACGTGACTTTTTAGTATCTGTTGATTGCGTAATTTGGGATGAAGCTCCAATGGCTTCAGGCATAGCACTTGAAATTGTGGACTTAATATTTCGCGATTTAATGAAAATTGATTTACCGTTTGGTGAAAAGGTAATGGTCTTAGGAGGAGATTTTCAGCAAGTGTTACCTGTTGTTAGAAGAGGAAATCGAACGTCAATTATAAATGCGACTGTTAAAAAGTCCCATTTGTGGCATCACTTTAAAGTATTAAAACTGTATTAAAAAAGTATTAAGTTTAAGTACAAACATGAGAGCAATAAATGATCCACATTTTAGCAGTTGGCTTTTGAACGTTGGTAATGGAAAGAATTTTGATACCTCACACAATAAAAAATCACAATACTCTATTCCAATACCTTCAGGTTATATTTCCGATGATCTTATTACAGATATTTTGGTTCATCATTTACTATAAATGATTTTGCATGTATATCAAAACGTGCAATTTTGTGTCCGAAAAATGAGCATGTTCGATTAATAAATGATAATGTTCTTCAAAAACTTATTTCAAATGAAATATGTTATTGTGCAATCGATTCAGTTAAGGCTGATGACGGCTCTGTTGATGAAAACACGCAAGTTAATTTTCCAGTGGAATATCTTAACGCAATAAATCCATCAGGATTACCGCCATATTGCCTTAAATTAAAAAAGGGTTGTATAATTATGTTGCTGCGAAATCTTGCAATAAAAAATGGATTATGCAATGGAACACGGTTAGTGGTTCTTGATTTAAGCACCAACTGCTTAAAAGAAGAAATAATTACTGGATCACATTCAAGGACAATACATTTTATTCCTACAATTACATTAGACACAGCTAATGATCCATCTTTGCCTTTCAACTCTCTTATGCAATCACAATAAATAAATCGCAAGGTCAAACGTTCGAAAGAGTTGGATTGTATCTCCCTGAACCATGTTTTACACATGGTCAACTTTATACCGCATTTTCTAGAACTGTAACATCAGATTCTTTAAAAATTCAAGTTTTCGAAACACCACGTCAAGGAATAGAAAATGATGTTACAGTAACAGACAACATAGTTTATAATGAAATATACGATTGAAAAAATATTTTGTGCAAATGCACAGGGTCCCCTAGTTATTTACACTTATGTTAATCACAACAACAAAAATATAACTAAATTCACTTAAATTTAAAATGTTTCTATCTCTAAACTGTCCCAAAACACTTAAAAACTAAAACGTCAATCAAAACAATAAATGTTTATAAAAACTCAAAATATATTGTAATAAACCACAAAACCAAAATTTCCTCACAAATATTCCAATCAAAATATTTAAATCACTAAACGAAATATCAATTAATAAATTTATAACAACAAAGCAGAAAAACACTACAGAACACATCAAACTAATATCGCAAAATGGCTACTCTACTACAATAAAAATATTCGAGGAATAAAAATATTTTCTTTATGCTGTGTGCTGTGCCTCAGAAGACTTTTCAAACTAAACTTTTCAAATTTTGAAGCTTTCGCTATTTCCTCATAGATGCTTGGTAAAAGGCAGTTTACGAGGTTACTTTTCGATGACTTTTCAATTTGTATGATATACAGTTTAAAATACATAGTCAGTAAGGCCCGGTACAGATTGAGAACGAGTAACGAGAACGATATTCCCTTTTTTATCAAATTATGTAAGATAATTATTAAAATAGCTACAACTGTATGATTTTAATGAACGATAGTTAAAATATCGTGCATTTACTAAAAATAAAATTTAAAATTTTAACAGTTTTAATACAAAATTTCAATTTATCGTTTTAATTTTGTATTAAAACTGTTAAAATCACACAGTTTTAACAATTTTAATAAGTTTCTTACATAATTCAGTTTATAAGCAATCGGTTTCTCATGGGTCAACTCAATATGCATTTTTATGTTTGGACTTGACGGTTTCTTCTCTGGATTTTAGTTTACTACCAATAATCAAATTCTATCCGCCACTTCATGATCATTAATATGGTTTATATTCAGCGGAAGTTCTCCATGCTCAATCACCATTGAAACGTTTTCTGGAATGAATTTTCTCATAGTAATTCCGTCGACGTTTGATTTATCAAATCTCAAGTCAACTGGCAATATTCCATCAGGAACTATGTGAATTGTGGTCTCATATACTTCATCCTCTATTTTTAGTTTTGCATTAAACCTACCTACACAGGTTGATACATCTCTGGACTCCGCACCATGGAATATTGTGCACTCCTCGCTAAATTCGCAAATGCCCGTTTCAATGAATTTTTTATGTGACATTAACTAATTTCGCTTCCGGTATCAACTAGTGCACAAAGCTCCTTTCCATTGAACATTACATTGTTGACAGCTTTGAATGAACAATCATCCTGATTCTCTATGGCTGCACAAGATTTAGAACTTTAACCATCAGATTTTTTCGCATCTTTTCCTAGATGCCCGGTTCCACCACAGTTGCAATACCTTGGCATTCTTCGGAATCTATTTGACTTTTGGTTCTCAATAGGCTTTGTTATTACGCTCGCGATTGGTGCTTTTATCTTAATTTTTTGTTTGATTTCTTCATAAATTACGAGTTTACTGTTGAAATCATTCATAGAGGTTGATCCATATAAAACCGCCTTATTATATTGATAATCGGTTATTACACTTATACAGTAATCGGTTATCGAAGTATCTTCCAAATTGCCGGTTTGACCTAGTTCACGCATATAGCGATTAAATAATTTTTGAAAGATTCATCTTTCTTTTTCTTCCTCTCTGTCATGCGCCACAGCAGAATTCACTTTCTTTTTGAACTCGTTGACTAAATGTGTGGTTAGATTTTCTCAGGTATCAGTAACCGCCAGACGTAAACTGTCTTTTGCTGTTCCAATTAATAGTCTTTTTGAATAAATAACTTTCTGTTCAGCATTCCATTTCACACAGACAGCAACATCTTCGACATCCTTAATCCATTTCTCAACGGGATAATCATCCTCCCCGCTAAACTTCGAAAGCGATTCTTCGACATCTCTAAAACTTAAGCAAGCTTCAGCAGTAGGCACGATAGTAGATTTCATTCTGATTTCTTTATCTTTCAACGCCATCTCTCGTGTTCGTAGCTCTTCTAACTGGATATTATCTTCCAGTTGGTTGCCGTTAAGTTCGCTAGCATTAGTCTCCCTACTTCTATTTGTCATATCTCTGCTGTCACCACCCTCCATCATAATGCTGCTGTTTGGTTGGTTCAATAGCACTGTATTATTTGAATTCACCGACTTATCATTCGCAACTCTTCTAAACATTTCCATCATCTTACGCATAAAAGCGTCCTCAATTTCAGCTGAATTATGAAGATTATTTTTTTTGGCCCATCTCAGTTAAAACTTCTTAATAATTTGTTATATAATAGCAAACCTCACTTTCAGCCCCAAATTCAAAACAACTTCACTTCATATATAAACACAATATATTATAAGAACCGTTCTAGTTTTATATTTTATCTTCACTAAATTAAAACTCTATCCAATAACATTTATTTTTAAATTTCACGCAAACGTCCTTGGTACACAATATGGTACTTTATATTTCTCGACTCACAAATTCGGTGATCTTAGAACCGTTCTGATTTTATATTTGATCTTCGCCAAATTAAAACTGCATACAACAGCACTAATTTTTAAATATCACGCGTATTCCTTTAGCCGTTTGATAATGCCTTGGTACAAAATAAGGTACTTTATATTTCTCCACTCACGAATTCGATGTTATTCAATGGCACTTTATATCACCATAAATCTTGCTATTTGGAAAATCCCTCACGGATATAAAAATTCGCCAACTATATTAACTTAACGATAAAATTTTATACACGTTAATCACCACAAACTTAAATGTTTAATCGGTCGGTTTTCCCTGTTTGGAACACAATGTCTTAAACGCACCAAAACTAAACCGTACAAGTTTTGCTTCACATTTGCTTCAATAAAACTCAATAGTATAGTTAATAATCGTTTTACATAACAGGAATAATATATAAAGCAATTATACAATTTAAATATAACATAAAATACGATACAGGCTGCATCCTAATTGAGTTGAACAAATTCGGATACCTTAAATCCTACATACATATATATATATATATAAATCTTATTTTGAATTGCACACTTTTAATAGACGTAATTTATTTAAACGCGACATTGAAAAAGTTTAGTTGGTTATAAGGCATAGTTGAATACTTTTAACCTAGTTACATCTATTTAAATATTGCATGAATTACTGGGTCTTAGAAAAGTTTAGTTTGAAAAGTCTTCTGAGGCACACAGCATTAGTATGAATATAATCAGAGCCTTCTAGAGTATAGAGCCATAATCTTAATGACGTATTTTTAGAAGTTTTTTTAGTGGTATAACTTTTCACTGATTTCCATAGGAATCCATAGTAAAAATGGTGATTTTTTTGGTTTTTTAGCTTCAAGCTTTTCAATGAAACAAGCAAAAATATTATAAAATGTTTTTATAAAAGTTTTCTACATATCTTTAAGAACAATTTACAAAAAGGCCATATTGGTATTAAGTAAATATTAATTGCAGAAATATTAAAATTAAATTATTTCTAAAATATATTTTTTCGAGCTTTCATTTTGAAAAATACATCAAAGTTGGCTCTGACAAATTAAAATAATACTTGCTAAATTTATCTTTAGTTTTACTAGTGTACGTAAGATGTCTAAAATGGTTACAGAAAAATACGAAAAAAAAATATTTAATCGCAAAATTATCACACGTTTCTATATTTTGTGAATTTGTTTTGCTTTTCCTACAATTTTTGAACTTGAAATTTCCCCAGGTGATAATTTTTGGTACGATTTTTCCAAATTTTTACGGCAATCACTGCCATCTATGTAATGTATATTGACTTAATGACCAAACGAATCGTAGTAAGCTTTTATTTCAATTTGACCAAAATGCTGTTGTTATGAATTTTTTTTAATATTTTGGTTTAAATAAATCAAATATTACAAGAAAATGAAAACGATTTACTTAAACGATATTCATATATGTTGAAATTCAAACATTTATGAAAGTATTTCAGAAATCATAATTGAGAATTTGTAACGTTTTCATTTAAAAATTTGTCTTAGGAAAAAAAGTAATTTCCCATATGTTTTGTGTGTTTTACTATGAAAAGTTTCGTTTTTTCCTCGTTTCTAATTCCCTTATAAAAGCTCAGATTTTTTGATTATGGCTCTATAAAATACAGGGTGCTCTGATATAATACATAGTACTAGCACTAGTGCGTATAAAAACAAAAATGAAAGCAAACTAGACTGTGCATGTGGTGGTGCATCATAGAAAAAAAGGTTACGCTTACACTTCGCTTTGGTAATACTTTGGTGAGACCTCGCTAATTTATTTGAAGGGTTTACTGGGTTTTAAGTCAGATTGATGACGAATACAGTGCAACAGTAAACACACTTAAAATATCAGACTAAACAACGGACGTTTTCGTACCGTGATGATAGTGGTACAAAACCAACGACTTTACGGTGTCATGCAAATTCGCCTTTTAATTAGAATTATGAAAAAAGTCTACGGCAGACTACAAAAAGGAACAATAATTATTATTATTATAATTGGCATCCCCTTTGGCTACTGTTTCCTTATGTAAATAAATAATTTAATAATTTGGTTTTTATTTTTTCTAATTTCATTTCAGGTGTTACAATTTTACTCTCACTGACCGTATTTTTGAATATGGTTGCCGAAACAATGCCAGCAACATCAGATGCTGTACCATTATTAGGTAATTACAAAACTATATTTATATCGAAGTAAAATTAATTAACAGACGCCCTTTGTGTACAGGTACATATTTTAATTGCATCATGTTTATGGTTGCATCGTCTGTTGTATCAACAATATTAATTTTAAATTATCATCATAGGAATGCGGATACGCACGAAATGTCTGAATGGGTAAATTATTTGCAATATATTTTATAATATATTTTTGTGTTTCGAAATCCGATCGAATATAAATACGAAATTGGTTCCAAATGATTTTGGAATCAATGAGCTGAACAGGATTTTTTTTTTATTTATCTATTTTCGTGAAGAAGAAATTATTTTCTTTCTTTCTCTTTTCTTTTTATTTGGTTTTCTTCCAGATAAAAATAATTTTCCTATATTGGTTACCTTGTATTTTACGCATGAGTCGACCCACAAGACATTTATCGATGGAATATCCACCAACACCATGCTCAGATTCATCAGATCGTAAACAAACAATACACGATGTTGAATTAAAAGAAAGGTAATGAATGAATTTTTTTTTTCTTGGATATGTGGATGCTGTAACTACGGAAATCTGTGAAATTTTTGCGATTTCAATAATAAAAAAAAAATTGTTGTTATTTTTAATATTGTTGCAGATCATCGAAATCATTGTTAGCGAATGTCCTTGATATAGATGATGATTTTCGGCATAATTGTCGAACGCTAACGCCTGGAGGTACACTGCCACATAATCCGACGTATTTTAGGACAGTATATAGGTGAGAATTTTCATATAAAACAAAATTTTATTTTTATATTTAAATAATTTGTTTACAGTCAAGGTGACGATGGAAGTATTGGACCAATAGGTGGGACGCGAATGCCCGACGCAATAGCACCGCACACGTGTATGAAATCGTCTGCCGACTATGAATTATCATTAATTTTAAAAGAAATACGATTTATCACAGACCAGGTAAACTCATTCAAAGCAAACGAAAAAATGTATCGCATTTTATTTTGCTTTTTGGTTATTTTTTTATTTATTCATTCATTTCATTCGAATCACTCCCTCGAGTCATATTATACAGTATATGTATAAATCGAAACAGTCCTACCACCAAATTTGTACCCAATCATTTTTACGCGGATGTTAATTGTCTTATTTTACTATACAGCAAATAATTTTGATGCATTTATCATTCGGATGACTTATGTATCTACGTACTGTTAGCTTCGGTGATGTACAATGCCCTCTTTCCATTCCAAGACTCGAGTTGGAAGCAGCTGTTGATATAAGGTGCTGGCTCAACTCAGAGAAGAGACTCATCAGAGAAAGTAACGGCAGTTTGTATTGTTCCGGCTTGGCGAGATATTGGAATCCGCCGTCAGTGAGTGGCATTGGTTGCAAATACAATGGACGAAATTCGGCCTCAATATAGTAGGCTTTTTTCTCTAGTTTCAAGGTGCGTACATGCTCCAATTCTGGTGAAATAATGTACACCACACGAAGTTAGCAAAATAGTAAAATTTTTAATTAAAATTGGTTACGCTGGTGAACTTTTTGTTCTAGTTGGAAATAATTCAACTCATACAGCTAACTTCGTGGTGTACATTTTTTCACCAGAAATGTATAGCATGTACGCAGCTTCAAAGCTCAAAACATCTGTTTTCTGTTGTTGATTTCTTGGTCGCACGTCTCTCTTTGCAACATGCGAACAAGTGATTTTCCTTCTTAATTTTCATGATTGACCATATAAACAACTGCAGCTTTATTTTTCCTACATTAAACTCAAAAAAATAAATCTCATCGACTGTGGATAACATAAGGTTATGATTTTACATTATAAAGCAATGCTGTGTGCCTCAGACCGATTTTTTTTTTTTTTTTGACTAAATTTTCGACTTTTCATTTGAAGACTTCAAATGCTATTTACCGTCAGGCGGTGAAGGAAGGCCTTCTCGCGAGTTTGCTTTTCAATTTAGTTGTCGTTTGTAGAGAGTGCTTTGCGCTAAGTGTTTTTCGGAGTGGTAATGATGAGTAATGATTTCAGTTTGTCCATCATTATTATTGATAATTACATTTAATGGAATTAAATGCGCATATTACAGAAAAGGCACATTGGTGTAACGCAAAGTTGGCAAAATGCTGTTATAATCGATATATCAAGCACAAATTAGGTGAAGAAGGGTTTACACAGCTACTATTAGAAGTAAACGGTATCCCTTTAGGTTCGTCACAACTTTAACATTGAATAAAAAAAATAGTTATGGTTTGTATACATTTTTTTTAAAGTCAGAGATTATTCTTTACGCCAGTGAACAACGTACTACATCACTCTTTCACATAAATACGGAAGTATTCCATGTAATGTTTCAAATGTTGTTGATCTGTTAGCATTCAACACTGACTTTTCACATTATCCCTTTAGAATCATAGGATCAGTAAACAATCAGTTCTTGAGAACGACGCGGTATTTTTAATATTATTATTATTATTATTGTAGGGCCATGCGTTATTGTGCTGGACCCTGCTTAATTATCCGTCCAGTCAATATTCAGGTTCTTAATAAACCTGGCAATACTACCTCCCGGTAAGTGATACATACTATCTAGGCTTATTGCTCGCCCTTCTAGATGTTTACTACAGCATGTAGTTCCGCTAGAAAGACGGTAGCATTGGAGCCCAAGGACTTCGAGAGGGCTGTCCCACTCCCGTATATTCCTACTCCTGCCCCGTATTCCGTTTGATTTAACTCTTACGAGTTGCTGGGAATTGCAAGTCGCCTGTAGGTCACCCAGCTTTACTACAGGATGGCTAAATAAAACTGGAGGATGCCTGGTATCCAGAGTCCGCATATTTTGTACTGATTAACCTATGAGCCATTCATCCATCGGCATATGCTGTTGCACCTTAGATTAGGGTTTTTTGTCAAAGTTCTCTCCTTTAGCGCCTTACTTTAGCCTGTGCCAAATGGCCAAAAATGTGCCAAATGACCTTAGTTACCAGTGGTTTCCACGAGGAGGCCGCACGTAAACTTGCGAATTGTGAACAGGTTACCCCTTGCACAATTGTACACATCACGCAGCGGCCTAATACGTGACCAGAACAGCTCACGTGATACGCACCCTACTGGAAGGTTACGGAGCTGGTAGATTAGACGCGGTATTTACTTCCATATACTTCAATACTACGTTTACTTCTGGTGGCATATAATGTGGAGTAAAATCAGTTTCAAATTTATGAAAAATTTCAGTTGGTCAAAAATGTCCAAAGCACTAAAGTAGCTCTAAGAACACTGAATTTGATAGAAATTTTTTAAGGTTTGTAACGTTGTTGAAACACTAATCTTCCCACTCGGTGAAACCGCCAGGTAACCTAATTGAATATAAAGATGTCAAAGTAGTACGTAAAATTTTTTTTTTTCAAAGCTCACAGCACTGGGTCTGGCAAAGTTGAAACATTTCTAATGAAAACCGTTAGAAATAATTAAATTTCTCAAACTGGTGCAGTGAGTAAAAAAAGTAAATGCTTTAACTTTAATTTTTCCAAAAATATTTCATTAAGTAAACGATGTAAAACGAATGTTTCCTAGTTAGAATTTAAATCATTTTTTTTGTTTAATTCACCCATTGGGGAAGTAGTGGGAGTATTCTTCAGGTGAATAGTATACCTCTTTGGCATTAAAAACAATAAAAATACAGTTTTCACAAGCCATTGTTGGCCCAAATTGTATCAATAATCTGGCACTATCGATTTCAATGATAAACTTGAGGCTTAACTAAGCGGTTCTACACTATTTTCGATGACTATCGTTTTGTGTTAGAAGGTACTGGAAGGACAACGGTAGTTGTCGGAAATAGCGTAGAATAGTTAGGTTCCAGCTTTTCCTATTATTCTAAACAATCAGAATTGACGTAGGCGTTCTCTAAGGAGAGGAGCCACTACTCGACCCACAGTGCCCTCCGCACCTAACAAAGGATGCCACAGTGGACCGAGACTATTAATAGCTTAAGTAAATTATCAACATATTATGGACGAGTAATACCGAAAAATCTGGAAATGTATAATCCGAGGATTAATTATTCCATCCTTATTGAGATTCAAATCCGGTACGTTCAGAATCAAACAATATAGATTTAAACACCGTGCTGTTGGCAGGCAAAGAAGCAACAGAAAAAATAAAACATAATGTAAATCTTACGCCGTATGCCTGATTATTTAACTCAAGCAGCAATAATTCTAATAAACCTGCTGCCATCTATGAATGACTGATATGAACTCAACAACTATTAAGCAAACTCGAAAATGTAGCCCAAAAAATCATCCTGAGGTATACGTTTAGGTGGCGCTCCACTAGAACCAGGCATAAACACAAAAATGGTCTGTAGCCATATAGTCCTGAGCCACACATCATAAGTATTTATAGGGAAAATAACGCGTGAAATACGCTCGCAAAGTGTTTTGACCACGTAAAATTCCCAAGTTTCTCTCGGCAAGCAGTTATCTTTCTCGTCCGACAAAGTACTACTTTGAGCTCTTAAATAACTATTTTATATCAAAGAAAGTACAAATTAGTCTAAGGTCACACGAATTTATAAACGAAAATCAACGATTATGCCATAAGAACTGGACCTATTGTATAGGAAGAATATGGAACGGGTAAAAATATGCTATACCGACTTTCACAAACACCTTCCTGTCAGAAGAAGAACAATTTAAATAAGAGCTCTTTGATCAGACATTGCTGGATGAAAAAGACATAATTCTATCTTATGTACGCTTTAATTCTACCCTCAGCAGAACCCTCAGATTGTTACTAACCACCAGCCAGCTTGCTACTAACCACCGTGTGATCCATTTAATAATTAACTATTTTCATCGTTGCTTTCATGAAACTGTACTGAGTTTCGTTAAATTTACGTTATCCTGAGACTACGAGTCTTATTGAGGAAGGTGCGGAAACTTTGCCAAATATGTAAAAATGTGTCTGTAAAACATAAAATTTCTAGAATGACAGAACTTTCAGCATTTAGGTGGTCAGCATTCACTCAACCATCCTCTTATACCGGCAAAAACTAGTTTGCTCCAATGATAGTTAGCATTGGTGGAAGGATTAAAAATTATGGTTATGCTGATTTCTTGTTTAACAGTCAGGGCAATTCACTAAGAGGTTTCTTACTCCCTGTACACAGGTAGCTATATTTTATGTCTCCGCCCAATGGTATATTTAACTCCGTATCCGTATTTTCTCCCGTACAAAATGATGAATCTCATTAAGTTTCTCTTTCATCCGGTCCACGTAATCCTGTCCACATAAAGCCGCTGATGGTACAGCCCCAAGCTTTAAATCTCCAGGTAATCGTAGGTTATCCCCAAATAACGTTTTAGCTGGTGTCATTCCGGTTGTGTCAGAAACATCGGTATATGCCGATCCCAGTTGCGTTGGTTTTTATCAACGACCTTTGCTAGATATTCCTCCAATGTACCATTGAATCTTTCTACCATACCATCAGACTGTGGATGCAAAGGCGTTGTTCTCGTTTTATTTATACCGAGCATCTGGCATATTTCTTGAAATACCACCGATTCAAAATTCCTTCCTTGATCGGTATGAATCTCCATCGGCACTTCAAATCTGCTAATCTAGTTGTTGACCACGGCATCAGCTATTGTTGTCGTCTCCTGATTGGGAATGGGGTACACCTCCGGCCATTTGCTGAAATAATCCATTATTACTAGCACATATTGGTTGCCGCTCTCGGTGGTGGGAAATGGCCCCGCTACATCCATTGCTATTCTTTCGAATGGTGCTCCGACGTTATATTGTTTCATGGTTCCACGACTTTTGCGCGCGGGTCCCTTCACCGCCGCACATTGGTCACATTTTTGGCACAATTCTATCACAGACTGCCTACTTCCTGCACAGTAGAATCGTTGACGTATCTTTGCTAGTGTTTTATTAATTCCTAGGTGGCCCCCACTTGCTCCTCCATGATACTTCTTCAGGATTTCTGCAATCCGGTACTTTGGTATCACCAGCAACAATTGCTCCACTTTGCCATCCGTGCTTTCCCACAATCGTTTTAAACACCCATTCTCAAGACGGAGGCTATCCCATTGAACCCAATAAGCCTCGACAATGGGAGTTTTGTCCGCGATCTCGTTCCAATTGGGCCGGTGTTCCTTTTCCTTCCATTCAATTATAACTGAAAAAATCCGTATCATCCAATTGCTCTTTCCTGATCATTTCGTCGGTCCACTCCTCATCAGGCAGCACTTACGTAGGCCTAACGTCGAAGATACCTTCCTTTGCATCAATATGGCCACAATGTTTACATTCTACTGGACACGGCCGTCTTGATAATGCGTCGGCATTTCCGTGTGCACTTCCCTTCCGATGTTCGATTTGGAAATCGTAGCTTTGAAGACGTTCGATCCAGCGTGGTGCTACCTGTCTCTCTGGATTATTCTGAGAACGAATGCTTCCTCCTGGTCATCATTCCATTCGAATGCCTTGTTCTTCCTGGTCAACTCATGTAAGCTCTTGGCGATGTTGGCAAATCCTGGCATGAAGCATCTATAATAAGTGCACAATCCCAAAAAGCTTTGTAATTCGTGTAAATTTTTAAGTCTTGTCCAATCCTTTACCGCTGCGATCTTTTCTTCGTCGGTGTGAATTCCATTAGTCGTTAGCAGATGACCCAAATATTTTACTTCAGTTCTAAACAGATTACACTTGTTTGGGCTTAACTTCAATCCGGCGGCCTTTATCCGATCCAAAACTTCTGCCAAGTTCCTTAGATGCTCATCGAAATCCTTACCCATGATATATTATGCATGTCTTCCAATGTAATCCCTTTAACACGCGCTCCATTAATCGTTCAAAAGTCGTAGGGGCATTACATAATCCGAACGGCATAACATTAAATTGCCAAAGTACGTTACCCACAATGAAAGCCGTTTCCTCACGATCTTCCTCATGGACTTCCACCTGCCAATAGCCGCTTTGTAGATCTAATGTAGAAAATATTCGAGCACCCGATAACGTGTCTGACGTGTTATCGATCCTTGGTAGTGGGTCGCAGCATTGAATTTTCAGTAATCAACGCAGAATCTCATGCTACCGTCTTTCTTCTCGACCAATACTACCGGTGAGCTCCATGGGCTGTTAGATGGTTTGATTACTCATGCTGCCTGCATATCTGTTACCATTCGATTGACTTCTTCTTGTTTTGCCAAAGGTAGCCTTCTGGGTGGTTGACGAATCGGCATCTCCGCTCCCGTATCAATTCGGTGCTTTACCATTGAGGTCCTTCCATTATTATCCGATGTACTACAGAATATGGACATGTACCGTTTGAGTAGTTGATGTGCAGAATTTTTCTATCCATCGGTAAGATCTTCGGTCCGTTTCTGCATGAGTTGTTCTACCATTTCTTTCTGTCCTTGCATGTCGGCCTTTCCAATCGGACTTTTCTGTTCACATTTTACAATCGTCGATACCTCGTCAAATTTGCCGATGACTGTGCCTTTCTTGATGGTTTTCGTCTTATCCGAGAGATTTATAGTCCTAATTGGTACTCTATGGTCGTTATCTGGTTTAACTAGGGCTTTTCCGATTATAATTTCCTTGGCTCCGTTCTCCTCTTCATTAGCTTCAACAACCCACAACCTGGGTGACCCAAAACCTTCCTCCAACCTTCCCCATACGATCGTCTCCGAGTTCGGTGGCAGCTTCTCCCGATGATCAATAATAATTCGCCTGGTAGGTGTTCCTGCACTGCTAGATTGAAGTGGCAACTCGATATCGTAAATTAAAACTCCTCGTCCAACATCCACCACGAAGCCATTTGCAATCATGAAGTCCATTCCCATAATGACTTCATCCACAATATCTGCAATGTATGTAAATATCTGCAGTTGGAAAAGAGTTCTTCCGATCTTTATTTTCACGATCTTTTCGCCTTTTATTATTGAACTACCTCTAGTTGTCGTTTGTAACTTCAATCCATTAGCTGGTTGTATACCTCCATAGATCAGATCTTTACGGACAATCGTGCTTTTTGTTCCCGTATACAGGGTGATGATGTAATCCGTGCCATCAATGTCGCCTTTGATTGTTAAGCTGTCACCGCCTCTTGCTACTTTCGAAACGTGGATGGAGGCTATGGGTCACTCGGTTGTGGGAGTCAGTTCTGCCCCTTTAACCTGACTCTTTGTAGTTTAACGTCTCCGTCGTCATTTGGCCAGCTTGCCTGATCCACTTCAGAGGTGGAACATTATCCTCATTAAGAAGGACCAGGGTACCGACACGAACATTTGGAGTGGACTGTGGCCATTTTCGACGAGGTTGTAGTGCTGCAAGATATTCTGATGACCATCGCTGCCAGAACTTTTGAAAATTATATTGTAACCGTTGGTATCTTGCCAACCGATTAAAATCCAAATGTTGCAAAGATGGTTCGGGAAGTAAATTTAGAGGTCTTCCAATAAGGAATTGGCCTGGAGTCAGTGCAGAAAAATCTGATGGATCGTTCGACATGGGTGTAAGGGGCCTTGAATTAAGACAACCCTCTATTTGAGTACTAATGTGTTTAATTCTTCAAAATGCAGTTTTGATTAAGTAGCATGGTTTCAGTAAACCTTGGCGCTTTTTACAGTGGCTTCCCACAAACCTCAGAAATGGGGGGATCGGGGAGGAATTGTATGCCAACGGATACCTTCTTCAGTGCAATACTTTAATACCTCATGTTTATGAAGTTGTGAATCAAAAAGTTGTTGCAATTCTCGTAGATTTCCTTGAGCACCCATAACATTTGTAGCATTATCACTAAAAATGTTGGAACATCGTCCTATTTGAGAAACAAATCGCCTGAGAACTTGCAAAAAAGAATTAGTCGTCAGATCTTGAACAACTTCTAAGTGAGTTGCTTTTGTAGAGAAGCAAACAAAAACAGCAATATATGCTTTTGTAACAACATTAGAACGGATTTTGGGAACAATGTTAAACGGGCCACAATAATCGATACCGACATTATCAAAAGCACAAGATGGTTGGACACGTTCGGGAGGTAATTCACCCATCAGTTGGTAAATTGACGTTGGTTTTGTTCGGAAACATAGAATACAATCATGAACTATTTTTCTACATAATTGCCTACCGCCTATTATCCAGAACCGTTGTCGTAGCGAGGATAGCAGAGCTTGAGGTCCAGCGTGTAAATTCCGGATAAGTTCGTTACGAGCTACCAACGTTGTAAATATATGGTTGGACGGAAGAAGAATTGGATGTTTTTGATTATACATCAAGGAAGAATTTTTTAGCCGGCCACCAACGCGTAATGTGCCGGTGTCGTCGATAAACGGATTTAGTTTTAAGATTGAACTTTGCTTATTAAGAAATTTATTAGCGTTAAGCAATTTGAGTTCTTTACTATATATTTAGACTGTATAGATTTTACTAACCCGTTGAGGGCATTTTTAGTTTCCTGAGGTGATATATGATCATACTTACGATGTTCAGCTTTTAGTTTTGTATTTTGGCAAAATCGTAAGCATAAGGCGGAAATGCGAAGCAATTTATTTAAATCTGAATAACGCTGAGATAGTTTTGTGGTTCATTGGTTTCTAATAATGTTTTAGATTTCAAATATTCATTATCATCTGAACACGATAGCTTTATTTTTGGTTGGTCCCAATTTTCTTCGTCTTGTAATAAAAATGGAGGACCATTCCACCATAGTGCTGATGCTTCTAATTGTGAAGGCATCAATCCACGCGATACCAAATCTGCGGGATTTAAATTGGTTGGAATGTACGCCCATAATTCCGGTGGAGCAATGTCTTGAATTTGAGACACCCGGTTGGCTACGAAAGTTGCATAACTTGATGGCGACGACTGTATTCTGTATATAGTGATTTCCGAGTCTGACCACAATTTGACTTTGTTGAACGTAATTTTCATAGACCCCTTAACCCTTTCATACAATTCCGCTAATAATAAAGACGCGCATAGTTCTAATCTTGGTATAGTTTGAGTCTTAATAGGAGCTACCCTTGATTTAGCACAAAGCAAATTACAATTATAAGTACCATTGTTATTTAACGTCCGAATACATATACAGCATCCAAATCCTAATTCGGATGCATCGCCGAAACCACGCAACTCCATGTATATAATATAATTTGGATTAATAAAATAATACACTTAGGTACCTGGATCGTTTGCATATTGTTTAACTGCTTGGAAAAATCGATCCATTCTGATTGAGTAAGTTGCGGAAGGTCATCATCCCATTTTAAGTTCGGAATTGACCACAAATGTTGCATACATTTTTTTGCAATAAAAATTACTGGGGCACAAAGGCCTAGCGGGTCAAATAGTTGAGAAATTTGTGACAATACCGTTCGTTTATTAAGAGATGATTGAGTTTGTATTTTTCCTAATGACAATGGAATTGTATATCATTCTCAATATTCCAACTCATTCCCAAAACGCTAACGATTTTTTGATTGTTAAGTTCGAAATCAGAAATAACTTCAGTATTATTGCAAACCCATTTTGTTAACTCAAAACCACCTTTTGGTAATTTTTTTTTTTTTTTTTTTATTTAAAATAAATTTTATTTATTTATTTATGTAATTACAATCTAGTCTCCTGGACTAATGAGCAATTTGTTTCTGACTTAATTTACTAACTTAAATTAATCTATGGATTCTTCCCATTGGCGTTCCATAGTGTTTGGTAAATTGAAGTAAACCACATCTTTGTTGTGGATTTTAGATCAGCATAATGCTGCTTAAACTGACAATCACACCAGCTCAAAAAGTTTGGTTCTTTTAAGTCTGCGAACAAAATTCGTGATGCTTAGGAGCTGAGTTGCCTCAATGTTCACATGTTGGCGGAGCCTTTCTTCGTGTCTCCGTGCTTTTTCCTGGATTTCATTTAAGATAAGGTTCATTTTAAGGTCCCTATGAAGGTCATTGTTCCTGACATACCAAGGTGCATCAACGATGTTCCTTAATACCATATTCTGAAATCTTTGGATGATATTTACGTTGCTCTGTTTGGTACAACCCCAAAGCTGAATACCATAAGTCCAAATCGGTTTCAATATTTGCTTATAAAGTAGAAGCTTGTTGTATGTTGATAAAGAAGAGTTCCTTCCCATCAGCCAATACATTTTTCTGTATTTAAGTCTTAATTCTTCACTTTTCTTCTTGACGTGTGCTTTCCATCGTAGTTTAGCATCCAGGGTCATGCCGAGATACTTAGCTGTGTTCGCATGCGGTATTATTTCCCGATTTATGGTAATCGGAATATGTTCGATTCGTCTGTTTGTAAAGTTGATGTGAACTGATTTAGCTTCATTTAGTTTTATTCTCCATCTTTTTGTCCATTTATATATTTGAGTTATAGCTGATTGTAACTTCTGTGTTGATTCTTCGTTGCTTTTTCCAACAGCTAAGATCGCCGTATCATCTGCAAAAGTTGCCACCGTGTTGTTTTCTAATGTAGGAAGATCATAAGTGTATAGTAGGTATAAAACCGGCCCTAATACACTGCCCTGTGGAACTCCTGCATTGATTTCTTTCAATTCAGAAAATGTATCATCTAACTTAATCCTGAAGAACCTATCTTTCAAGTATGATTCCAGTATCTTAGCAAATTGCATTGGTAGAAGATTCCTTAACTTGTGGTTAAGTCCTTCATGCCACACTCTATCAAACGCTTGTGCAACGTCTAGAAATACTGTTGAACAGACATTTTTCTCCTCTAATGCTTTCTCAATTATACTGGTTATTCTGTGTACTTGATCAATTGTTGAGTGTTGGTTGCGAAAACCGAACTGATGATTTGGGATCAAGTTTTTACTCTCGATTATCGGATTTAATCTTTTTACCAGAAGCTTCTCAAAGAGTTTGGACATGACTGGCAATAGCGAAATTGGCATATAAGACGATGTTATGTGTGGTGGTTTCCCAGGTTTTGGGATCATAATTACTTCTGCAATTTTCCATAAGCTTGGTACACATTTGATTCTAAATGCTGCATTTATAAGATTGGTGAGTTTCACCAGAGCTTTCCTTGGCAGTTCTTTTAAGTTTTCTGCAGTAATAAGATCGTACCCAGGAGCTTTTTTCGTATTCATATTAGCTTTTATCTCACGCATGACTTCTTTTGGTGTTGTCGGTAGGATTTCTTTACTTTCTTGCACAGCTTGTTCAGTTATTATCTCGGCTTCCAACGTTTGGTCTTCATGTGGCTGGAATAATTTTCGAGGTGTTCGGCAAATTCTCGAGCTTTGTCTTCATTATTTCTAGCCCATTTCTCACCTGCTATTTTTATTGGGGGAATCTGCATTATTGGTCTTTTGATTCTTTTGGTTGCTTTCCAAAGAGAATAATCAGTACTGTTATCATTAGTTAATTTTTTTAAATAGTTGCTGATTGATTCATCTTTCAATTCTTTGATCTCTCTTCTTAATTGTTGAGTGAGGTTGTTCAAATGAGTTTTATCTTGGGGGGCCCTTGTTTGTTGCCATACTCTTCTCGCTCTTCTTTTTTCTGCGAGGAGTTCCCTAATTTCTATAGGGTAGTTGTTTCCCTTGATTTTCGTTTTAATTTCAGGGGTATTTTCCCAAGCTGATTGCTGTATATCTTTTACAAATTTGTGAACTTCTTTGTCTAATTGTTCTTCAGTCTTTAATGGAACCATTAAGTTAATTTTTTCTTCTAGCGATAGTCTAAAGCATGCCCAATTAGTGTGATTATTTACTAGGAAAGGGTTTCTTTCTTTCTGAATGATTTTTTCACTTAACTTTAGAAGTATTGGTGAATGATCAGAGTATAAGTCATGGCTTTCATCTAATTGTACATAATTTACAGATATGTTCTTTATTATGAAGAAATCAATCAGATCTGGTAATTTGTTTGGATCAATTGGCCAGTTGGTTGGTTTTCCAGTTGAGAGGGCTTCACAACTGCATTTTCTGATAGCTTTTAGGAGTTCTTTACCCTTAGTCGTTGTTAATCTGGATCCCCAGTGGACATTTTTTGCATTAAAGTCTCCTCCAAGTACAAATCGTTTTCCTAAAATACTGAGGAACTCGAGATAATCTTTTTCTTTCATTGAGTGCTTCGGTGGGCAGTAAATACTAGCAATACAAATAGAACTACTTTTGGATTTGACAATAACAGCAGTTGCTTGTATTTCTTCCAATTCATATTTTAACTCCTCATAGTGATGAATACTATTTCTAATTATAACAGCACTACCTCCTTTAGCAGTGTTTCCAGGGTGAATAGTGTAATATATTTGTTAATTTTTAAATTTAATGTTTGATTGTCTAGTGAAGTGTGTTTCCGTGATGAGACATACATCGATTTTTTCTGTGTCCAGGACCACATGCAGTTCTTGTTGATGTTGCATCAGTCCATTGGCATTCCAACATAAGATTCTAAGATCATTGGCCATTTTTCTGTTTAGGGATGGCTCCCTTAGTGCTGTACTCTAGTTTCTGTAATCGCTCATCAAATGTATTTAGTATGCTTAAAATTAATTTAATTATTTGACTTATATCGTCATTTTGAGCAGTTTTTCCTGGATTTCCGTTGCTCATCATTACTTGAGCATAAGTCATTTTACCAAATTGTCCTTGAGTACTTCGGGTTGGTTCATCTTAACCGCTTGCTTCCTGAATACACTTGGATTTTTAGCAATCACGTTCTTATTTTTGATGTTTTGCAGTTCAATAGCAACGCTGCATCCTCTGTAGTTAGCCGGATGGTTTTCTCCACAGTGAACGCATTTAGGTGGAACATTTTGGGTTTTTACACAATCTTTGGTATGATGTTTACCTAAACATTTGACACACCTAGGTTCCCTGTTGCAATATTTTTGTGTATGTCCATAGGCTTGGCATTGTTTTCATTGTGGTATAAGCTTAGATCTTCTTACAGGCTGAATAACCACTTTGCACCCCAAGATGTACTTAATTTGATAAATTTTTTCGATATCTTCATCAGTATCGAAGGTCAACATAAACATGTTGAGAGGTACTTTGCCTCTCCGTTTTAACTTAATCGATGCTTCAGTTGCCTTAAATCCTTTTGCTTTCAGGTCATCAATTATTTTATCTGGTTTACACGTAGAGTGTAAGTTTTTAGCCATGACCCTAATTGGTCTGGTTTGTTTATCTTCAAACGTGTGCCAAGCACGTTTTTCTTCATTTAACATTTTTGTCATTTTTCTGTATGTTTCAGCATCTTCTAAGTTTATTTTGATGGTGTTTCCATTCATCGCCTTTGCATTAAACTTATCAGTAGCAGTTATTGTTTTTATTTTTTCATAGAGTACATCGTAGTCTTTGACTTCATGTATTACTATTGGTGGTGGCGGAGGTATTTTTTTTGGTTGTTTCTGGATAATATTTGGAACATTATCCTTTAATTGAGGTGGAGAGGGCGTATTATTCCGTCTCCTTTTTTTTCTCCCACCTTTAACTCTAATCCACTCAGTTTCTCGAGCTAGTTCTTCTTCATCCGTATGATACTCTTGTGGAGTTGTATTCTGGTTAGGAGTGGAACCGATGTCCTCCTTTGGCTTAAGAGCTTTAACTTCGTTTTCAAGCGTCTTCATACGCTCCTGCATCCATGCAATTGTAACATTCAGTTGCTTATTTATATTGTTGGCTTCAACTAATGCATTATTAGCTTTACACAATTCATTGTGAAGCTTTTCTTCGTTTGTAGAACGAGTGTTGTGGCTGCTGGCCCCAATGGAGGGACTACCGCCTCTTATCGGAGAATACGCGACTTTGTTACTCCTCTGGAAGGGATGTGAATTATCCTTTTCTGTTTCACTCAAATGAGCTTGTTTGTTCACCAACATGTCTTGGGATTGGCTAAAATAATTGTAGTATAGCAATGGCTGGTCTCCCCCAGAATCCATGAGACCGACCTCCGAAGAGGGTGGATTTACCTGAGCAACAGGTGTACCACCTGGGGTATTTGTTTCCTAATTTGTTCTGCTCATTGCTCATTTATAGTGTACTGCACTCGCCTCTAGTATTTCGCCGATGCTTCACATCGTTGCCCGGGTGTTACCACGTGGAGGTATACTAGACACATTTGGTGGTTTCTACATAGTTGCAGCGTTGGAATATAGACCACGAGATACATGGCTATAGACGGTCAACCCCTACCCTATTGAGACGCACCCAACACCCACCTTTTGCTAATAATGAAGTTAATTTAGCTTTGATAGATTTGGCCTCGTTTGCGCTATTTGCGCCCGTGCACAAGTCATCTACATAAAAATCGTCAAGAAGTATACGTGATACGTCCGAAAAGTTATGGTTTTCGTCGATGGCTAGTTGCTTTAAAGTTCTGATGGCCAGAAATGAAGCACTTGCAGTACCTTATGCTACGGTGTTTAGCTTATAAACCGATAATGGCTCACCTGGATTACTGCGCCACCAGATTTTTTTGTAGAGCACGATCCGATTCTTGAACGTTTATTTGGTGGTACATTTAACCAGGGATCGGAAAACCTTAAGATTTCGTTACGTTATTGGAAAAAATTCCCAAATTTTTTTTGATTGCGTTATAACGTTATTTAACCTTAAATCATGTGAAACGTTACGTTATATAACGTTATTTAGCATTAAATAATGTTTTTAACGTTATAGAACAAATAACGTTATCTAAAGTTAAATATATTTTTAACCTTTTCTTTAGTAAGGTTTTAACACTGTCACTAACGATCAGTCAAAATGAAGATTCAAGGATGAGGAAATAAAGTGAATTCAATAAATGTATAATCCGTAATTTTGACCGATCGGCAGTTCCAGTGTTAAATAATGCTACCAGGAATTAAAAATATATCGAAATTTAGCAAAATAAGAGTGAATAAAAATTTATTAGTTCATTTCGTGTATTTTTCGATCACATTTAATAGTTTCAAATTTATTCATTTATTCGTGCATTTTTTATTTGGTTTTCTTTTACAATGCATAAGCAGTTAAAATATAGTAGATAATTGCATAATTTGGTGTCACCGAAATTATTATTATTATTTTTAATTAGCTATTAACAATCTATGTATATACATATATTTATCTCATTCATGTGTTGGTCAGGAGGATATACGCGACCCATGAGAAAGTAACAAAAACATTTTTTATAACGTTATTTTATTTGGTTATTTCTAAATTTTATAAAGTTATCTGTTACGGTTACGTTATAACATAACGTAATGGGTTTGGTTACGTTTTCTAGAAAAACTTCGCAATTTTAGCGTTTTTTAACGTTATTCGGGTAACGTTATATAACGTTATCCGTCCCTGATTTTAACAATGTCCGCCGTTAAAGCAATTTTGAATTTTCGGAATCGCAAGAGGATTGAAAAAAGTTCCTGTTGAATTAAAGGACCTGTCAATAGGGTGTCATTTAATGACAAACCCGAAGCGGATTTTGATGAACCATTAAACACTATTCTTATTTTTGGATTAGTCTCATATTTTTTAAAAACTCCATGATGAGGAAGAAAATAAGATAGTGAATCAAATTCTGATGATTTCTGCATATGGTTTAATGCAATGTATTCATTAATAAATTGACAATACAGACTTTTTAATTCTGGGTTTACATTAAGCTTTTTTTTTCTAAATATAAAAATTGCTTTAACGCATTTTGTTTACTGTCACATAAATTTAACAGGTTTGTTCTGGTAGGAAGTGCTACACTATATCTACCATGAACATCTCTTTGTACATTTTTTGCGTAATGAACCTCGCATGCTTTTTCTTCAATCGAAAAATTATTTTTTGTCTTTACATCTTCTATCTGATAAAAGCGTTGAACTTCTTTGCATAGAACATCAACATCACAACATAAAAATGAAACTGATGATGTTTGATTAGAAGTTTTGTCTTTTCCACAGACAACATATCCGAAAACCGATTCTTTAAACGCAGGAAGTTCTTTGCAAATTTTTAATTTATTGCCGGAAAAAATTTCGTCATCCAGTTCCGCGCCAATTAAGAGATCAATATGGTTTGGAACGAAGAATTTCAGATCGGCCAATTGAACATGTTGTGCAAGTTTCGTTACATCAAATTGAACAGGATGTAACGGTAAGTCCCCGGTTATGTTGGGAACAACTGAAAAATTCAAATTTCTTTTATAAGAATTCAAACGGGATTGTATGGAAAGACTAACTTCATGACTTATCTCAGTCATATTTTTATTTAAACCTGATACAGAAGAAATAATAGATTTTCTCTTAGGATTTAATTTTTGACACATACTTTCCGTAACGAAGTTCGAGTGAGAAGCGCTGTCCAGCACTGCACGACACGGATATCGTATGCCACTAGCATTTTCTATCCATACCACACCAGTCCCTAATAATATTTGAGATTGCCTTGAAATTAAACATGTGTTTTGAGCGGTAAGAGAATTTGTGGCTGGACTATCACCATTAGCAATTAAAGCTAAAGAAGTCGATAAACCAGAATTTGCTATGTTTTACTTTGAATACGAAGTTTCTGAACTTTGAATATTTGCTGCGGTTTGATTAACATTAGACTGATGATTTTCGTTGTTTGGCCTATTATTAGGTCGATTTTGACTTGTAAAATGCATTAATGTGTGATGTTTATTTTTGCATTAAATGCTCGCTTTAAATTTTAAAGCATGAACCTTTGGAATTGCATCATGAAATATGATGAGTTCCCAAACAATTGTGACATAAATTATTGTCTTTGACCCATTTATTTTTGTCGTTCCACTGTAATGCTATGAATGAATTGCATTTAAATATTGAAACAATCTTGCAACATTGTAAATTTTAAAGTTTCGTTTAATTTAACTTCATTGTGCACGCGTATTAAAAACGTTTCACGAAATTCCAACCACGATAAAAATGACCCATCGAATTTAGGTAAAGGGATTTCTGGGATTGCTAAATTTAAAAACTTTCCATTGATTTGAAAATTTTCGATCGCTGGTGGCTGAATATTTTGAATCTTGAACGCTTGTTACTGAATTTCATCTAACCGATTTCTAATTCGAGATTCTACTAGTCGACCATTTGCTTCGAAGTCGTCACGAGCGCGAGAACCATCTTCATCTGGTTCTGCTGGATCTAAACTCAACTGTGCCTCGTCGAACTTATTATATAGAGATTTCACTCGATCCAACATTGACTCTAGTTCACCTTTAGTTGATTGGGGAAGATTCTTATCTAATTGATTTTGAAAGTATGTGACTCGACTTTTCAAACCACGAATGGAGTTTTTTGCATTTAAGCACTTCCAAATTTGACGATAATTGAACAAAATATAATTCACTTTAGTTATGAAAATACCTATTACATTAAAATATTTTTCTGTTAGAAAACGAAATTGACACTAAAAATATACTGAAAAGTTAAGAAAATTCCTATCAAAATCGAAATTAAATTGTTTGATAGATATAGATACAATAAAATTATAATTATTAGTCAAATTATTATTCTAATATTGAGTTTACTTTTATTAAAATTTATGGTTGCACTTAATTTCTAATCGAAATATAAAAATATTTATGTATATTTTTGACAATTTTGACAGAAGGTCACAAAAAATTCTGCTAACTGATGAACGCGCCAATTTGTTACAATGCATCGAGTAGTTGAAGTAAATATTATTTTGATACCAAATTGATGGCGTCTGATGACGATTAAAATTGTTTTTTTTTTTTTTTTTTTTTTTTAATTTAGAAAAGATAAATTTCTAATTGAAAATACCTTATTGCGGTGAATACCTGGATGCTCCTCAAGCGGCGGTGGATTGATGATTTTTATTCACCAAACTATATTTATCTTGATTTGCCTTTAATATTTATTATCGCCAGGAATATAAATGTTGTTTGAAATGGCGGTTTCGAATAATCTCCTATGTAGATATAATGCGTTGAAATAGATAAAAATCTTTTGTTGAAAAACTGCAAATTGTATAGATTTTCCTTAGGAAAATGCGGATATTGTTTTGCTTATATAATAATTTGTTCAAATTAAAATATGAAAAATAAACTTAAGATTTTTATTATTTTGCGTTGAAACTACAAATTCAATATGGCTGTTGTTTTATTGAATATTTCACTTTTAAAATCCGGTCTCGTAGTGACCAAATGTTGCGGCAATTATTGATTTTTATTGCACGAATAGCAGTGGACTGTATTTTGAACTTTTTTAACTAACAACAGCAATTTAAGTTAATAATTTCAAACTTTATTTTAATTTTATGACATACAAAGTAAAATCGATGTTCCATCGACAAACCCATACAAAAAAACTTATAACTAAAAAAGCAAGATGCCGGAAGTTGTTTTTTATACATGAACAAATGTTGTAATAGATTATTATAAATTTTTATAGTAGGTTTTTAAGAAATACGTAATAGATTTTATTTTTTGACATTATAAAAATTACAGTGACACAAATGTTTACAAATGAATGACAGTAATTAGTTTTGGATTTAACATAATTCAATTTACTTGATTACAAAATATGGTCCAGATCTTCTTTCGAAGATCTTTTTTCGAAGCAATTGAATTTGTGAAATAAGAAAATGTGAATTTTTCATATCATTTTCGATACTTCGAAAAAAAAAAAATCGCGACCTTAAAGAACTGTTCGCACCACAATAACAGTAAACAGAAACACCATGAAATTAATAAAGTAATAAAATTTTCAAGCGACGAAGAAAATAATTTCGATATTTATCGCAGCACTTGCTAAGAATTTGAGGTGATACTTGAGGTGATGTTTAATTTGTTTTCACGGCAGTCAAAAAGGGATCACCTACTTACTTCTTATCAAGATTCTAACTTCCCTTTATTTTCTTTGAGCATCGCAATTATGCAGTACATATGCTGCCATACCATCAGCTGTTATTATCGTCAATTTTCCAACTACATAATACTTCACTGAACTATTAAAATCCATATTTAAATTTAGAAAATATTTGCTTGACCTCGCTAACCCAACATTCCATAAAAACAATTTCCTTTTGGTGTATTTTCCAATTTTTTGATGTTATAAATAAAAATCAGTTTAAAGTAAACATAATTTTATTTATATTTCAGGTCTTAATTAATTTATAAATTACCTTTATCATATTTTCTTTATTATTTTTTTAATTAAATTGTTTTGTCCATCTCGTTACGCTGCTGCCACGCTCATAGTTAAGGAAAGAGGATGAAGATAATGATGTAGCACGAGATTGGAAGTTTGCAGCAATGGTCGTAGACAGATTGTGCCTTATCATTTTCACATTTTTCACAATAGTTGCAACAATAGCTGTACTATTCTCGGCACCACACATAATCGTCTCGTAGCCAATTGAGAGAAATTATTGTTATTGGTTTTATCATAAAATCAATTTGTTAATTATTAAATTAATATCGAAAATTTTTAAATAAAACAAATTAAAAACATAAAAAATTCACCCACTATATACATACATATATGATTAAATTAAATTTAAAATTTAATTTAAAACTAATAAAAAACAAAAAATTAATTAATTAATTAAAAATTGAAAAAAAAAATTAAAACAAAAAAAAAAATTGAAAAAATTATAAAAAATTATACAAAAAAAATGTTTTTTTAATTAATTTATTCCAATTTTATAAATTATTTATTTTTTGTTTAATTTATTTCCATTTTAAAAATATTAAAAATTCATCTCTATATATTTACAAAAAACACAAAGTCATTGCGTCATTTTATTTGTTTATTTATTTTTAAATATTTAAAATATGAAAAACCGAATTTATTTTACCAAAGAAATAATTAAAATAAATTTAATTAAATTAATTAAAAAATCGTAAATAATGAAAACAAAAAAAAACATAAAATCGATCGAACTTAAAAATAATCACGTTACTATATCTCATTTTCTCCATGCTGCATTAATTTAATCATTTTTCAGGCCCCCCTCTTATTATTTAGTATCAAGCAAAATTATTTAAACAAAAAAAAATAAGTAAATAATAATTTTTAAAGCAATATATAAAATATATTATATGTTTAATGAAATAAAATAAAATTAACTAAATAAAATAAAAACAATCATGTATAAAAGAAACAATAAATTAATTATATTAGTTAAATATTTAATTTTTTTTTCGTATACATACTATATAATTCTGTTTTGTTTTTTTTTTTTTTTTGTTTATTTTTAGTTCATGTAGCTAAACTATAATTAAACAAAGAAAGTAAAATAAAAATAATTAAACTAATTGAAAAAAGAAATAATTTTGTATTTTCATTTTGAAAAAAAAAAAAAAAAAACTTAAATATAATTAAAAAAAAATAATTAATAAATAAATAAATAATTATATTAATTAATTAATTAATTTTACAAAATTTTTGAAATTTTGTCTTCTTTAAAAAAAAACAAAATAAATAAATAATTAAAAAACACTGTAAATCTATTAAACATTTATAAATTTTAAATTTATTTAAAACAAAACAAAAAATTAATCGTGTAATTATTAATTATTATTATTATTATGATAAAAATATTATTAGCGCGAGAGCAGTTGGGCAAAAATTTTGCAACGAGGAATTTACCCCTTCTTGTTGTATTTATTTTGCGCTTTCAGCACTTTATTATGGTTATTATTAAAAAGTTAAATTATTTAAAAAAAAAAAGAAAAAAAAAGAGGAAACAAATAATAAATGAATAAATTTATCAACAGCACGACTGTGATATATATTTAAAAAATAATTAAATCAATAAATAAATTAATTAGAAAAAAACTAAAAAAAAAATTGAAAATCAGCGCGGATAAATTTAATTTAAATAATTCGTATAAGGATAAATGACGACACACTAAAAAGCTATTGTACTGACCTACACTATTAACTACTAAACACAAAAAATCATCAATTTACGGAATTATTTAAAATTTTATATTACGAGTTATAAAGGTTTTCTAGTACAAATTTAGCCGCAACCTTATTGAACGATGTTTTTTCTTGTTTTTTTTTCCGTTCAGGTATTTCGACTTACATATAAAATTGAATTAATGCAAATAACACAGGCAAAAAGCGCAACAAAACTCAACCGCCTTATAAACTTTTGTGTATATACCTATAATTAGACATGATTGACATTGAATTGCTATGATAGCCGTTTTTCTAGTATTTATCGATACACAAATAAAATATCAGGTGGCTCAATTTGAACCAGAATAGGTCCTAACTATGAAACGGATACTAACCAGGACTCAACTGATCACATCAATAAAACGTCATGTTTTCAAATTCTTCCAAAACCGGTGTCTTATTTCGCCGTGGGATTTTAAAGGAATTCTCGATTATGGCTGGCTTACCCCTCAAATAGTTGCTGTTATTCTTTTCTATTATTGTTCTTACCATAATTTTCCATAAATAATGGTAAACTACATTTTGGATTGAGTCTTGAGTAAGAATACTTTATAAAATTACAGAAAATAACTTATCTTGGTTCATACCTTTAGGTTAGGTTAGGATGGCTGTCCTAAGGGACCGGCATAGACACAAAAATGGTCCGTAGCCATACCACATACAATTTTTCTCGGCTCTACTCACTGAACCATCCAGAGCTTACAATGAAGCGTTGAATACACCTGACGTCCATTCCATTGAGATCCGCCAAGGCACTGAGGACAGGAGTTCCTAAAAATTTCGGTATGCTTAACTCTAGACGGGGATAAATGCGGAGTATATGGAGTACAGTTTCTTCCTCCTCTATATTTTCGCAGCTTCTATACTTATATGGCGACGCTGAAGTGTTAACAGCTGTATAGTTCTTGCTTGATCCAGTCTTCACCAAATTTGCATAGTTATAGCAGACGGAGTACCATTGGAACATCTATAGTTCGCTGCCCTCCTAGCTTCTTCCTGAAGCAAAAGTTTGTATGTAGCGAACGGAATTTCGACATTTACCTTATTTGGTAAAGTGAGCCAATTTGTACCCTGCCGAGCGAGTTCATCTGCATTTTCATTCCCCGCAACACTGAAGTGCTCTGGCACCCACGTTAAGTGGATATTGAATTGATCTGCCATCTTGTTAAGAGATGAGAGACAGCCCTGGGCTATCTTCGACGTAAGGTAATAAGTAAAAATGCAAATATCTCTTACAGATACTACATTATACCACAACCAATCCACTGCCTCAATTATCGCAATTGATTCACCCTGAAAAATGCTGCAATATTCGGAGAGGCGAGATGAAAGGTTCACATTTAGTTTCTCCCAGAAAACACCATAACCATCCATTTTTGAACCATCCGTGAAGAAATTCAAAATTTCAGGATTCGACATCTCTTCACTCAGCCAGTCCTCTCTGGAGGGAATATCAGTACGAAACCTTTCCTCAAAAGATGGTAATGGAATCATGTAATCGGTGGTACCAAGTTCACACAGAAATGGATTTGAGCCTTATGGTTGTGCTCGCAGCCATTTGAGTGCCCAGAATATCTAGGGGTGCGAGATAGAAAAGAACCTACAATGCCTGTGTGCTATAGTAGTTTTCCTTACCCCTTTCTAAAATATTAGGCTTCCAACTAAGTTTGATGTCCAAAAAAACACCCAGGTATTTCGCTTTATCATTAAAGGTCAAGCTATTACCATTTAAAGTAAGAGGATCAATCTGAGGAAGCTTGTATTTCCTACAGAAGAAGAACACCTCAGTTTTGCGTGGATTGACATTTAGTCAACAACTGTTGGCACAATTAGAAAGCTTACAAGGATACTTACCAAAGGATTCTTACCAAAGACACCAATAGCAACGTCACACTCGACAAAGCCCGAGTTATTGCCACCGGTTTAAAGTAGGCACCTTGTAAGTCCAGAGGGGTTACCAAGGAGTATTCCTTAAATTCTAGGAATTTCTAAATAGGACAAATCAGGGAGTGTAGAGCGGTTTCTACCGATCGCCCTTTACAGTACGCCTATTGAGGTTTCGACCACCTAGTCGGCTCAATAGATCCTTTAATGTGAGCTTCTATTTGTCTTTCTTGTATTTTTAATAGAAAAGAACATAAGTTTATAGGCCTAAGGTCTTTGGGATGGCAATGAGAGCTTTTTCCCGCCTTATGTATAAATATTACGTTTATCTTACTCTATTTCCTAGGAATGTGGCAAAGTTCCAGGCTGCCTCTGAAGATAGCTTCCAGCCAGGGTAGATCCAAGTCAATGGCTTGCTGAACTGAAGCTGTTAATTGCATACACTAACTTCCTCCTGCTTATTATTTGACTTTCAAAGCCTGAACCCGTAAAAGCATTCGGCATTTCAGGTGCCAATTCGTAGCACTCCGGAAAGTGGGTCATCAGTAGTAACTCCAAAGATTCAGCACTAACTATAGTTCAAGAACCATCCGGTCGCTGGAAATGACTCGGGATGATAGGAAAACCTCTGATAGCTTGTCTACTAAGTCATCCAGCTCCTGTATAGATTCAGGGTGTTTAGGAACTGGTACTGGCAATAAATTATCTACGATGGTTCTGAAGGTATCCCAATCGGTTTTCCTCCTGTTTCTAAACATAGCCCTGTTTGTGGGTTCTGTAAACAGTTCATACTGAAGATAGCAGTGATCAGAAAAGGAATGGGTCATCAGACACTTTCTAATTCACCAAACTATCCTTAATAAAATCTGAGACAAGCGTGGTATCTAGCACCTCTTATTGCGCTTACACCCAAAATTATATATTTGAAGGTTAGTACTAAGAATAAAATCAAGGAGTAGCTCACCTCTCTCGTGTGAGTTCACATCACTGCCCAGGATGACTCTCAACTTTCCGCTTTTGAGCATCAAATAAAACATCTTTAAGAATTGCAGGTGGTATGTCATCACCATCATATGGTAGATAGGCTGGAATAAGGGAGAGAATGCACGAACGAATCTTACCTTCCTTCCTGGCAAACATCGCTTTATAATTTGGTGCCCTGAGTCCCATAACCCGGTCTCCAATAACCCATGGCTACTGGATCATTATAACATCAACTTCATCAGCTTCAATTTCTGCGAGGCTGCCTTGCAGTGGTGTAAACTGTTCGCCTATGGGCGAGTCTAACACCAAGTCCTCCTGGAGTCCACTTAGTGTCCCAAGGATTTGGACATCTCGGAATTTGGTACTCCGGGACCAGTTTTGCTAGAACTTTTGACCTCTCCCAAAGTGTTAAAGGAACTAGCTTTATTCGAGCTAATGTCTTTTTTAATTACTGCTTGTGAACCAGACCTATAGGTCAACGCTCCCTCAGCATTTTTTGTAATAAAGAGACCAGCTATATTTTTGATTATGTCCCAATTCATAACTTAGATTTCAGGGCGAGGCTTAGAAGCCGATGCTCCTCCAGCCGTAGTTTCCGGGTTTTTTAAGAGTCCCGTCCTCTATATTTCTGTGTAGATCTTTCAAAAAAATCCCACGAGGAGCGGAGAAAAGGAAATGTCCGCCTGTGGATTGATCCGCGATGAACAGATAAGGTTACATAATCCGGAGGGCTCTACGTATCCGGATACACCGTTAGGGGGCTCCAGCCAGTTTGGTTCTTAGCACGGTACGACTGACACCTTAACCCAGCCCAGTTACTTATCGCCGTGTTTTAGCCTAACCCATAGTCACCGCGAGGAGGTAACACGAACAACTGTGATTCATATGTTCATACCTTTACTAAAATAAATTTAAAATCTTAGTAGGCTCATTATTTTTTAGCTAGATAAGAACCATCTGTTTTTATAAAAAACAACTGTTTTTTGACGTTTGCGTGTAATTGTTGATTTATAAATAATAAAAGTGCAAGTTTTTGAGGCAAACAAATTGAGTTCTTCGTTTAATACGACCGCCATCAAATTGTTTATGTTTATCATAAAGGCATCGGAAGTAGGATTAGCATTAAAAAGCAATATCCCACCGTATATCAACACAACACAATGCATAAGAATGGCCGAGAGTAATTATTGGGAATGGATGATGGATCAAACGTGGATTTAGGTCTAGAATTTAATATTCGACCGTAAATGTTTATCATCATACGGTACAATTTAATACCCGAGCATGCATGTTCTTATCGCTTAATAATACCAGCTTCAATTTTTCCACCATCGCAGGTAATGAAAATTCTTGACCCTCAAGGAAAAGTGACTGATTTCAAATTTGATAATTTTTCAGGAGAGTGAGTTTAATATTCTTTTAATGAGGTATAAAAGTTATAAATGATATCTCCATAATTTCATCTAGTTTGCACATTTTTATTAAAGTTAGACACATCGAAGTCGGGGTAAAATTTAAATAATTGAAATATAACAACTAAATGTGTCAACTGCGGACTAAAATCAGTTTTAACCTTTAACTTGAGAGTAAAGAATTGTGAAATTAAATACTTTTTATTGAAATATTCTGGAAAATGGACATTTCCCTTCCAGCTTTAATATTAAATTTCCATTTTCCAGATATTTTTAAATTTAAATTTACATTTTCAAGCAAAAATATTTTACTACCCTTTCTGGTAATATATTCTGGAAAATAGCAGGGACATATTCTGGAAAAAACGCGTGAAAATTATTTTAAAAATTTTTTGAGAAGGGGAAACTTTCTGCACTTTTCTAAATGCATATTAGGAAACGGGGAAATATTCTGGAAAAGGAGGACATGTTTTGCAAAATTAGAGGAATTTACAACTATTTTCTCAGTTCTTTAATTTTCCGAGTAAAGAAGCAGCCAAGTTATATCCCGATTTTGAAGATATTCCAGAACTTTACCTAAATATTGTTTAAGAATAACATTTCTATCGTACATGATGTCGAATTTCATCAGAATCGAATCAAAAATAGCTAAGCTACAGGCTAATTTTCCGTATTCAAAAACTTATTCTGAAAATCATTTAACAATCCTATTTCTACCACACCTGTCAAATTTTATCATAATCGGTTAAAAAATAGCCAAGTTACAAGCTAATTGGCCATATAAAATAAATTATTCCATTTTTTAGTTTAAAATATTAGCACTTTAATAAACATGGAGCTATTTTCTAGTTGAAAATATTTCTACCATTACAAAAATTGTCGCTGCAGTTACATGGTTAGCGCTGCTAAATCATAGCCAATTATAACGAAAAGTTATTATGAAGTTGTACCGTGTCTTGGAAATCGTAATATATGAGATCACCAATTACTCAAATGAAACCTGGTAAACTATTTTGGTGGCATATATGCAAAATATCACCTGTAATTGCAATATCGATATTTCAATAACAGCAAATTTGTGGACACTTTCAACTGAAAGAATATACCTTGAAAGTGGTAAAGGCGGCTTCATTAATATTCTTTGGAAACTTCAAAGTATTTTGTTGCAAAGATTTCATTTCATCATCTAGAAAGAACAATGAACCCAGAACCAATCTAAACAATCTTAAGTTATCGTATTAAAACCCGTAAACTTAAGACGTTGCTGTAGCAACCGTGAAGTACCATTACATTTTTAAGCACAAAAAAAAACATTTTGATATGGCGTTGTTGTGATCATGTCAAATTTACGATTTCCATAAATAACTGTGACTAAATTCTGAATCGGGTTGTGACTTAGAGATTTTTTCGAGATGTAAAACATCTTGGAATCAATAGAAAATTTCTTTACCGTACTGTGAAACGGGATCAAATGAAAATCGCAAAGTGTTCAAACTAAAAAAAACATAAAGGTTGTGCGGGACCACAGGAATTTTGTTAGATCGGCAAGAAAAATGGCAGAAACGTTAAACAAGAAGCGTGAATTTAAAAATGTCAGCATTCAAGAAAAATAAAATTCAACGGCTTACGGATGCCGCAAAAGAGAATCGTAGAGCTAGAAGTAAGGCCAGCTTTCATGGTACGCGGGTGATGATATTGTCTTCTTAGATGAGAAAATTTTCGTTCGTTTCGGAAAACAAACCCAAAAGCTTATTTGGATAAATTTGGACGAATGGTGACTTCGAAATAAGACTGAGCCCCATAATAAAGCAAATAGGCGATACAATTGAATGTTGGTATAGTGTTTTAAGCTGTAAACATATATGTTTACTAATCTACAATCAAAATTTGAATTTTATCTATTAGTTTAAAAAAGACAGCTAAATTTTTTCATATCTCTTCAATTTCATCTTTTATACGAAAAGGAGAAAGCTAAGTGTCGAATTTCAATAAGGCGAATACGCACATGGCGTAATCTGTAGTAAGTGATTTGTGCTGGGAACCCAATAAGGCATTTTCCGCGAATTCGTAACTTCCGATCCGAGAATCCGAAACTAAAAGCTAGCATGGAGATTACAAAATAAAAGTGGTTTACGTAAAACCCGACGTAACTTTAGCCGTAGGTTCTCGATTTGGCTTCTGCGTATTGTAGGAGTTTAACACACAACTGCGAAAGAGATCGGATTGCATTGAGCCCCAGAACCGATTTTTCATTGTCATTTTAATTTATCGACGTTTGGTCTACGTGAGAATAGTAATAATTTTTTTCCATATGTCCATAGACACAAAATACTGAAGTGATAAAATCTTAAAATCTTATCGAACATTAGTCCTTGCCATGAATAAAAGTTTAATGACAACATTAAAAGCTATGCTCTCGTCAAGACTGTGTTGTAGCCTGTAAGCGCTTAAATATATGGGCATCTTTAGGGTGGGTTTATTCGCCTTTAGCTTTTCTAGCCTCTTGAATTCCGCTAGTTGGAATTTTGATCATGAAACTTTTCGTTTGTTTCCACTAAGGGATCTAAGGAGATCCGGTTTTACGTAAATAGACCAGAAAATTGAAAGTCCCCATATATAAGGTCTTGCCTTTTTCTAATTTTTATTAGCCGCCAGCTTTTCCTCTAATAGTGTATCAATCGGAATATAGTGAATCGTTGACACCATTCTGTACGCCCTTCTTATTCCAAGTAGTATTCTCCTTTGTGCTTACTATTGTTCTATACGGTGATGGCATTTCATACTGCCAACCAACCAAGCACATGTCATGAACGCTACACCAAGACCTTCATATATCATGGAGAGAATGCCTTAAATTCAGGTCCCATGTTTCCCTTGCAACTATCTTCAGTACAAAAAAGATTTTTCCAACGTTCTACTAGCCTCTTGGCGTGAGAGGTGGCACTGAACCATTCATCAAAATCAACTCCTAGCTATTTGTCTCTTTTCACCATCTTGATCCTCAGACTATAAACTAACACCAAATTTCTTGAATTTCCAGCAAAAATCATTATCCTATCATCTGAAATAGCTACTTCTCAAGATGGAGTAACATCCCTTATATACAGTTTTGTTTAATGTGCGATACCTATGATTACCTAAAATAGAGAAGAGCGAATAAAATCGTTATTGAGGTAAACAATTTGTGTTAAAAGTAATGGTGGTTCGATTTCACCACAGTCTGTCAAAAGTGGGGGTTGTTAATAGGTTTTGCAGAAGTTGGTTTGGAGTACCAAAATATTAAAAATATTAAAATTTCAACAATAATTTTACATTTCGGAAACTAACGTATAACCTAAACAAATTCAATTGGTAGAAAATTTAGTCTTCCTTCTAATTCCTCTTTAAGTCCCAAATAGTGATTTGTAAATAAAAATGATAACTGTAACAGATGAATGGTGCCATTTTACGTTTGAATTATTTAGGCCATAACAACCAGAACATTTTACCGTTGTCATGTCATTCCGTTGTCTATATCCACTGGCCCAATATAATATGTTAGAATGTAATATTGTAAGGTTCGTCCAGACATTACCGATGTAGGTTTGTGAATCATGACGAACTAAAAACTGAACTTTAAGTCAATAAATGTCTAAAGTGTTTTCATTTAGAATCTCCAAAACTTATCTACTGAGAAGAAGAAGTCTGCATTGGACACGGACGATACGTATAGATTAACCAGAGAGAAAATAGTTTGGCAAGTAGTCAAAGGAGACGAACTATAAATATAGCGATATTGACATCTATTGAGCTATCCATAGCAGATTTGAAGGAGTCTGAATGTGTATAGGTGCACAATATCCGACACGAAAAACTATTGTCTGTCACAAAATCCATTCAACAGAACATTTTCACGAAATATTGTCGATGTTTATAAAACGCAATCCTAAGTACTTTTTGGGTTGATTTGTTAAGGTGGAAAATAACGGAAAAACAAAAATTGAAAATATTACTTGATGCGGATGAAACAAGAACTAAATAAGCCAGGAAAAATATTATAACACGAGTAATGGAAAAAACTTGTAGCTGGTTAACCCAATAATAGATTTTAAATGCGTAATAATTATGTCAGCGTTTTTATCAGCAAAAAAAATCTCATAGCAATATTCTCATAGGATTGAAATATGAGCAGCAGCAGAAATAGCTTCTCAGGCAATTGATAAGCGGATTAGTAAGTGAAAAAGCTGCCTTAAAAGAGTGCCTAAATAAGAGCTTTTGAATTAACCATAGTATTTATTTATTTTTGGCTTAATGACATACAACTTCAATAAGCCCAAAAAGAAAGAAGCCGCATTTCTTGAGATTAGAACACGTGAAATTTTTCTCGCAGCGACTCACTTGTTTCGCACACAGTCGGACAGGTTGCGCCATCCTCCTTGTACCAAATGTCTTTAAGATTCAAATCAATCAATCCTGGCCAAAATAAATCATATATTATCTGAGAATGTTTCTTGTTTGCTTAGCCTTTGAAATGAAAATATGATCGAAAATAGCACGAAGATTACGAACGTTTTCAGCAAGATTTTTCCCATTTTGGTAGAGTTTTAACAATATTAATGCGTTGCTCTTTCGTGTAGCGTTTCATATTTACTAATCTCAACATAGACAGATCCAAAATATGACATTTTAGAGCTGAAAACCTTATTTTGACCCTTATTGTGACACTCCTAGAAGAAGGTGTTGTAATCTAACATGCGGGATCACTACATTTGCCCAAAACTTAAAATCTCGAAAAGCACAAAATAGACCACAATACATTTCTATTAACCAAAAGGATGCTACATAGTTTCAGGTCATATTTGCGCATCTGGCGAAACCCGTTGGTTTTGAGGAGGCTCTATTTTAGCACGTGAAACACAACCGTAAAAATTAATATAAAAGTAAATACTCGACTTTAAGCGTCCATATTGATTTTAAATGTGAATTTTTTTTTATAATCTTATCTTACAATGAACCATTTACTGATTTAATTCCGTTTACCGCCCTTTAAGGAAGATAAATGTGTTTATTGGTCCGCATCCTTTGTATGTGAATTTTTTATATAGTAAATCGCCAAAGCACGGTTTTGGAACTTCATTGGCAGTTTCCGTCCTTTCAGAAGGTGAAAAACGAATTAAAATAATCTATCAAAAAATTTGTTATGTAGTATTTAAAATACTTGCTTATTCAGAATTTTTTTTCGGGATAACGTAGCTAACCTTTAGGCGAATTATGTCCTATTGCTAAAAGAAAATATTTAAGAGAATTTTAGTGGCCTGAAAATTTATAATTAACGATGATTACAAGACCATCGAATCATTTTTCAAATCGTACGTAGTCCGGATCTAATTCAACTCGATACGACTGGCAACAACCAGAATCAATCAATGCAACAACATCCGACGAAAGAAACGAAAAATATTTTCAGTTCGAAGCACCTCAGATGCAAAGTTAAGTTGAATTTTAATGATCAAAGGATTTCACTGTAGTCAATTCCCTCAGAGCACCCTCATTTTAAGAGTAAAAAAAATATTATTATGGTAATGAATATATTCGGATCAAATTATTGCTACAATTATGCTTGTGCCAATTTTCAAAAATAACTTAAAAATATCGAGATGAAGCCAGGCCACCTACTTTGATTAAATCAGCCGATTGTCTAGCTAAATGAGATGCTTTGAACCGTGTGATACTGAAAATTCAGATTTACCAAAATTATCTCTCTAAAAGCTCAACCAAAACTCCCTTTCAACCACTCAATTTCTAATTTCTTAGATAACTTTATTAAAATAACAAATCTTCATAAATATCAACAAAACTTGCATCGAAAGTGATAAAGTTGCGATTAAATTTTTGTTAACTAGAAAACCGACTCTATATTATGGGATAAATCGCGAAAACTGAATTTCATTCTATTTAATCCGGGTCACGCTTACCCACGCGCCTCTTTATATACCAAATGAACAACGCTATTATTAATTTAACTTGATTATTAATTGGTTTAGTTGATTTTAATTAAATTTATTTTTTTTTTTAATTAATATAGCACGAGAGCTGATAGTTCGGTTGATGAGCAAGCAGGTATACAACTTTTTTTAATGGCCAGAGTTGGATGTCAATTGTAATATATATTATTTGTAATTTTTATTAATATCAAAAAGCAGATAATGCCATTAAACGTCAATTAAGTTTTTTCAGCATTAAAGCACTTTGTCGAATCCCAAGAATTATCACCCTTGTTTCACAATATTTGTGTACATACTTTGAAAGTATGTAAATGTTATTCGAGTAATGCTTTAAACAAAATTCCTCTGTGTTCAAAAAATGTGTCCATGAACAAGCCCTCCTTGTTATTATAGCTACGACCAAACAGCTTACGTTAGAAAACCTTAAATTAACTCCGAAGATCCCGTAATACTAGTTCAAACCTGATGTCAACCGAATAAAAATTTTAGTTGGTAAATGGCACCGAGTCAAGTGTTCCTTAAATGCATACTTAACGTAATATTAATACTTTTGGCATCTATAACCGCTCCTAGCTAGTTTAAAATTTGTATAAACTGTAAATTGTTATTAATTTATCCTGAACTAACCATGCTGCAAAAACTGTGGAACTAATTGTTTGAGCAAAATGTAATAAGCGGAGGTGGCTCTATGAATGCAATGCATGCGTAAAGAATTTCAGATTTGTCAATACAAAATTACAAAAATATTTCTGTTTAATTTCAATTTATGTTAACCCTTCATACCCATAATTCATTATTCTCATCGCAACTTTTCGCTATTCTTTCAAACATCACGCTACCCACTATTTAAACAGCGGATTTAAGTTTTTACATCCGCTATTTAAATAGAGAAAGAAGACAATATTGTAGCTCTATAAACATTTCATCAACGTCTTGAGCATTCATATCATCAAATACTTCACCCTTCGTTTTTGGATGGCATAAGATTTTCTTTGTGGACCACCTCCGGTAAAAGAGCTTTCTAAAATGCATTCAGTGTTGAAGGTCTAAGATCACTCATCGTTATTGTTTTTATTCATTCTTGGATTGAAAATTCCTTCCAAGCTTGAGTGAGTGATTTATTTTCTTCAGACTCTATATTCTCCAAAGTAGTCTGAGAAATCAATCGTACCATTGATTAAGTATAATAAGATATTTTAACTAAGATTGTGTCTGGAATTCTGTAGTAGTTTGAAGGTCTCTTTTTAAATGGATGTATATTTTAATTGCTTTTTGTCTAAAAGTATTTCCACCCAGAGGCACTCTTTTATTTGTGCAATCAGTATGATTTGTGATCCAACTTTCAAAATTAAATTATGTGGTGAAAGACCTGGCAAAATCAAGTGAATTTAAAAATTCAAAATGACGGAGATTCCAACATAAAATTGCCCTTTCGCTCAGCCATCGATGATTGTTGATATTATCTCGAATGTTTGGAAACATATTTTTAATTAATGCAGGTCTAGATGGCACAATGATGCAAAAATTATCTGTTAACTTGATTATCTGGCTCATTTGATTTACATTAATTTTGCCTTCTCCAATATCAAGCAATTGCTTTGAGAATAGCGCAGCAGATGTATCATTTTGAAGTTGGACACGCATACTTGTTATTAACTGCAATTTGTGAACACTGCGGGCAGTTAAAGAACAACTCGAAAATGTTGAAAAACATACAAATATTGGAAATTTCAAATATTCATAGTCTCTCGGCAAATGAGAAACCCTATTCCCATTATCAATACCACATTCAAAATTTTCAATTTTTATTCAGAATGTCGGAATTCTGACTCTATTGCATTAAAGAAACTTTTAAAATTCTTTAGTATTTCGTAAATTTATTAATATTTCGATATTGAATTTTAATTTTTGATGTATAAAAATTTGAAAACGTTCAAATGGGATCAAGATCGAGACATCGTGCATAATAACAGTTTTAAAAATAAATTTAGAAAGAGAGTGCATACCATATACCTACAATATATTGGTACCATGGTCATCAAAAAAGGCCTCGTAAATATAAATCGAAATATTTTTGAATAATATCCTTCCAACCCATCCAGGTTTCAGATTAGCTTCCAGTTGATGATAAGTAGGACATTTCGAGGAGCGCGGTTCATAGGTTTTTCAAATATTAAAATAGCCCTAGAATTTGCATCCCCAGATCCTCAAATATTCAGAAGTAATTGATAAATTCTTAGCACAAAAAACAGGACAAATTTATGAAGAACGTAATATGAATAACTTAAACGAAACCCTTTTGAAATGATCCAGCTAGACAAAGAAAATAAAGGATCACTTTTTCATTTAGGTTAAGAATTCGTTGAGTTGTTAATTATTTTGAGTTTCAGGAAACAAATATCAAACAGCAGTTGTTAAACGGGAACTTACCTACCGGTCAAAGTAGTTGGGTATATAATTCTTTATTAGATTAAAGAACTTTAAAGTATCATTTTACGACAAATTCGTCCATTTTGCCCTCTCTTTGTTTTAACCAACTTAGTTCATTTATGACCTGTTCGAAGGAAGAATTTTTATTTTACGTTTATCGTAGGAAATTTACCGTAGAATACCTTTGCTATCTTGAAACTATTTCTAAAATGGAAAATAACCGAGTTATTTGTACAAACTATCCCGTGAAACTCCCCTTTCTTCGACCATTCCCCGATTCGGCCGACCTCGGTACTCATCGAATTCTTAATTTACATGAAAAAATACCTCGATTGAAACAAAAAAAGCTTCGGACCAAAGGCTGGACCAATTTTCGAGAACAACATTTTACAAAAGTAAATATTTTATAATAAAAATATACTTACACCAGAGTTCTATCGATCTACGGAATTCTAATTTTCGGGCCCAGATCATTTCCATTGCTGCAAATTAACTCTCTTAAGGATCACAAGAAGAAATAGATTGAGAAAATGCCATAAATTCCTTTCACTAATGTATTGACAACTTGTACTAAATAATTACGGGAAGAACCAAATAGTAACAAACACCTAATGAAATTGGATCGCTACCCAGAATAGCACGAAATGATGGATATGCCCTTCTTAACCCAAAGGTTCATACTTCGAAGGGGTAATTGTTTTGTTCATAACCCAGTTGTCCGCACATTGAAACTGCTAAATTACTTTCTAATTATTTATGTTTATTATTTTGTAATGATGTTTGGCTAAAATAAAGTCTAACTCATCTAGACTATGCCACACTCTTAGTTTCTTAAGCCAAGTTTCGAAACGTTCCCAAACAATAAATGAGAGATAGAAAATTTACAAAATTAATTTTCTTAGAAATCAAAGAAGGTAAAATTAATGTTCATAAACATGCAGTCATGCCAAAATTATATGTGCAAAAAAAAATTTTTAATTTCGGAACTAAGATCTGGACCATATTTAAAAAAAAAAAACTATATTAGTTACACAAAAGTATGTTGTACCGCTGCGTGCTAGAGCAGAGCTACTACTGCTGAGTGAGCAATATCGGAACAAGGAGACATCATGGTATCCTGGAGGGGTTTTGTCTGCGTCAAATGTAAAAAAGCAACATACTTCAGCTGCTACATCACTCCAAACGAGGCGATTTCAGAGTTCACTATAAAGTTAAATATTTTGGAGGATGAAATTTCAAAGGTGTCAAGTCAAATACTGGTGGGTGGAGCTTTTAATGCCAGAGCCCTCGAGTGGGGAATGCTTCAATCTGACGCAAGAGGCAGAATCATTCTAGAGATGGACGCCAGAACAGGATTTTTGATTTTGAATGTCGGAGCCATTACAACATTTCGTCGCCCAGGATATACCGAGACTATTACGGATACCACTCTTGCTTCGGAGGCCTTTGTGCCACATATACATGGATGGAGAGTCTTGGAGGACTACTGTGGATCACCAATACATAAAATTTGAAGTTGGCCATAAACTACGACAAGAAGCCAGAAATAAACCAGGAAGGTGAAACTTGCTAAAGCTGAATACTGAGACCCATGTGAGACATGTAATGGGGAGAGGGGGAAGAGGACGAAGGAAATGGCTGGAGGGAGAAGTAGGCCCTTAGTCTCTAGAGACAGCAATTGATACAGTTGAAAACTTGTGAAGAGGTTTGGCGAGGCTATTTTGAAAGCTAAAGAGAAGGTTTTAGTCATTAGTTCGATAGCGAGAGTCCAACACAGGTCCCCAATAAAAAAAAATTCCTAAAGTTTTCTGGTTGCTTAGTTCTAGTCAAAATATATAAAGGGATCAAAGGTTCGGTTGCCATTTATAGACATCTCTAACTTTGTTTTTTAGGGCGATGATTACGAAAAAATCGATTTCACAACCGAGCTTCACCCCTAAAGTGGCGAAAAACACCCCTTTTTGTAGTCAATTTAAAGACAAATAAAAAAAATGTTTTTATGGTTAATTAATGGGGTTGAAATTATCCCTAAATAGCTCAATATTTAAAATTAGTTTTTTTAGTTTCTTTTTTTGCTTAAGGGCCTCAGTTTTTTAGAATAATGAGAACCCATAGTTTAAAAAAAAATATGTGCCTTTATAGGGTGAAAACAGCCCTCGAAGGCATTTTAATGTTAATAATAAGAATCTGGTTTTTCTATTATAAGGCGTAATTAGGGTTTAGTTGGAAATAATTTAAAAATAAATAAATTTCCACCCTTCTGTTGCAATATAAACCCCCAATAGGGAAAAATTTAAAAAATAATCTGAAATTTCTATATTTTGTCCAACCCACTATAAAGTTGTGATAGTTTTGACAAATTTTAATTATAAAATTAATATCTACCTTTCGAGCTGGAATACTAAACCCCCGTGGGGATTTGTAGAGTAACACTCTTTGAAAAGAAGAAAAAATAAACGTTTTCATCAAACAAAGATTTGTTATTTTAATACATTGGTGGATGGGGTTTGGCCAGTATTCTTTTAGCAGAAATGATGAACGTTTAAGTTCTCTTAAATTATTTTAATTTAGCCCTAATTTTGCATTATAATAAAAAAGTTGCCATTTTTATTTATTATTATTATTAAAATTTCGCCCTTCGTCGGGGGTAGTTTTCACCCTAAAAATGTGGATATTATTTTTTACTGTGTACCGATGTACCGATTATTCTTACAAAAACAATTATTTTAAAATTTTGTCTTATTTAGGGATAATCTCAACCCCTATTTTAATCCTGTGGGATTTTTTTTATTTGTTTGTAAATTTACGAATGGTAATAAATATGATTTTTAAGTGTTCGTGAAGTGATTTGTGGGGCATCAAGGTACACCAAAATGCAATCATTAATTTCATGGTCACGTAATATTTTAACTTGCGCTTTAAGTTTAGGTATTGTTAGTTTAGGATGGTCAAAGCTTTTCAATTGTCGGTAAATTTTGGTATATAGAAAGTCGCATATCATGAATAAATCTTGAAATCAGCAATGTAATAAGATAAGCAGTTAGAGTCAGTTTAGTCATCGATTCCATAAAATTATAGAAGCACGACTTCAAAGATATTACATAAATATATGCCTTGCTAGAGGAAAAGTTGAGAATGCCATAGCTTAGGCTTCCAGAATATATTGTATTGGCTGAAGCACACGACTAGTATGGTGACTTTCAGTCACAGTAACAGAGATACGGCTTGCACATAGATTTATTGTTGCCGGCATAACCTATGAGAGTTATTAAGAAGTTCGACATGGTTGTGTTTAGATTATTCCACAATGATGATAAAACCAAAAAGAGTGGTCCAATGCCCAGTGCATTTAAGGCACATATGATGACACTGCGGTAGCAATTCATGCGCACCATATAGCGCGTATATTGAGCGGTTGATAGGGCTTCTTCATTAGATTTTAGTGGACGGCTCATATGGGTGCTTAAATTGAAAAATTGTGTGTAATAAGTAAATAAACAAATTATTAGTGTAATTATAAAAACCATATTTGTTTAATTTACGTCGACCGAATTTGTATTCGAGATTTCTCCGAAACCATACATACCGCCCCGTTTGAACCACTATGTTCAATCGACTGGATCATCATGACTGGAGTGTTCGTCCTTCGTTGATATTACAGTTTGATTAATTATTTGTGCATCTTCTGGTACACCACGACTATCCTTTTGAACTTCAGAACACAAATACACTTAACTTGGATTGTCTTGAAAATTTGTTATTGGGACATTTGTGTCATCATTACTAGTTCGGTTTGTAATAGGATGCAGGCATAGCCGATGTATGGATCTTCTTATTTCACCGTTCGCTGTTTTAAGAGTGACGACTCTTACCTTTTTATCAATACCAGGATGAATTTCCATTACCTTGCCAAGCAACCAGTGGCTTATTGCCAAACCAGTGTCTTGAATAAGTACTATATCGCCGCTGTAAACTTCTGATGTATTCATTATACCACCGGTTCCAAAGTGATGTACCATATCATTTATGGCTTTCCATCTAGATGAAGTCGATGAATTTAAATGTGCAACATCTACCGAAGGTATAGTTATAGGTGCGTATCCGTGCAAAAAATGTGATGGTGTAAGATAATCGAGTTCGTCATCTACTTCTCTGCACAATGGACGTTTATTCAAAATTGCTTCGATTTCTGCAAGAAGAGTAGTTATCTCTTCTATTGTGGGTATACTTTTCCCCATAACTCGTTTAAAGTGAAATTTGAAGGATTTCACGCCGCTTTCCCACAGGCCACCAAAATGAGGACTATCTCGCGGATTGAAGTTCCACTGAATTTTGTTTCTAATTCTTCTTCTTCTTGTTGAGATCACTCACCCCTTCTAAATGTATGGCTTTCGTACACATGCATACAAAAATGCAAATATATGCTTTATAAACCTTTTGTCCTCTTCCTTTGGTTAAATGAATCCTAAATGGACCCGCATAATCAATGCCCGTTGACAGGGACGGACGAACCAGATCTAACCTTGATTTTGGTAAACTCCCCATTAGGTGCTGCTGGAGTTTTGCATTAAATATGGCGCAAATTACACACTTGTCGACGACAGATTTGGCTTTTGATTTGCCCCTCGGAATCCAATACCTCTGTTTTGTGAGACTCATCATTAAAGAAGGTCCACCATGCTTACTATAAATGTGTTCGTCTTGAAGAAGCATCGAACTCAATCGTGATTTGCAATGCAGTATTATAGGGTGTTTTGTTACGTAAGGTGCTAAACTGTGCTGTAATCTTCCGCCCACTCGTAGAACGCCATACTTATCCAGAAATGGACTTAAACATTTCAATTTGCTATCACTTGCAACGGCGGATTTTTCTCTCAATTTCTCCTGCTCATGTTTACATAGCATTACTTCGACTTGTGCTAGTTCTTCGCGCAAAAATGATTTACCAGTACAGCTAATCGTTTTGGGCTCTCTACACGCGTTAATAAATCTTAAAATATAACACAGTACGCGTTGAACACTTCGAAATGACGAATATCTGCATAAAAATTCGTCCACCCATTTGTTTTCACTAATTGCACTAAACGTGAACCTTGTGTGATCTTCCTCACCAGGGTGGGCCGCGCCACCATAGATCATGGGATGCTAGATCAATTGGAGCCATGCCACACGACGCACAGTCTGCTGGATTAGAAGTAGATAGGTCTTGCTTCAATTGCTCGCGTTTACTATGTGTTTGAAAGACCTTAAAAAAAATTTAAAATTTCTGTTAAATCCCCAATTCCACTGTGAAAAATTGACTGAGCTGACTTGAAGTTGGAAGAAGACAAAAAATAATAATCCATCAGAGAGACAAAGATAAAGTATTTTGTTTTTGTTTTTTTTATAGCCAATTTTATGGATACATCTTGACAGCAAACAAAAACATAACCAAGAATTATTAAAAAAAATTATGAATTAGTGTTAAGTCGATTATTTTCACGATTCAAAATAATCTAAAAATTTAATTATTATTAATACTCACATTAGAATTATTTTATTCAAATTATTTCCGTCATAAAACACAAAATTAAAAAAAATCTTTCCCATAAAAATGCCATACAATTAAAATTATCAGCGTGTGCGAGAAATATTTTTCATCGTTACACAATATTTATGTACATGTATTAGTTGGACTGCCATAAAATGTTCTCGATATGATACTTTTTTTTAATTTCGACCTCAGTGCACTAACACAGATACACATTTTTTGTAAGTAAAAACTTGACTGACTCCGTTGTGTGTCTCGTTCACACAACCACCGATTTTATATTTTTATCTCAAGTCATTTTTACTGACAAACTTTGATTCACAGTGGAATTGAGGCATAAGGAGTAAAGAAAATTTGTGCATTAATTTTGTGTTCAAAATTATTTGTGCAGTATGGATAACATTCAAATAGGAGGGTGAAATTAGGGCCAATTAATTTTTGTCCAGCTTCAAATGCTTCTTCATTAAGCCCTTCGAAATATCCCATCTGGGTAAATTTTCCTCTAAGCCGAATGAGAGGTCCTACACCAGTGTAGCCTACGCAACCGCATAACATTATAAGCCCACCACCAGAGTGCCGTGTTGGATGATATCCATCCTTTTAAGTTTTTATTTAGGTATGGGAGTCTATTGAAAATAACGACTCATCTTTCCACAAAATATTCCTTCAAAGTTCAGCAGGGTTATGTATATGTTCCCGGGAAAAATTTAGTCGAACCATTTTAAATTTAGGTGATATTTAGGGTTTTGGAGGGGGAGGGGGAGGGTAGGGGTTACATAAGCCTTAATTCCTTAGCCCATTTTTTTCCTCGGCCTTTCACATTTTTAACCTCTCAGTAGTTTGTTTCTTAACCTGATAAAAAATTGTGTTTCGGTTGCAATCAAATTTTTCGGCCAATTTTATATCCGAAGTACCTCACTGGTATTCTGAAATAAACACGGGCCGTTTTTCTATGCATATTTTCGATATTTTCGGCATTGTTTTTTTTAATTAAACTGATTAACAGATGCTGGACTACTGACTAGAAATAGTTTAAAGCCAAGTAAACATCTATTTGTATGATAAGAAGTTGTATTTCCGAAATTAAAAATTTTTGCTGTCACAAATAATTTTGGAAATTACTGTATGTTTAGCCCCTATTCGTAATGAAACGAAACGGAGAAAATTATGTGCAATTTGAAATTTAATGCAAATTAATTTCAATGACATATTTTGCAGAAACTAAAATTAATTCGACACATTGGGTACGAAATCCACAGCTTTAATCAAATTTTAGTTTTAATTCTTTATATTTTTGTTTCCCTGAATATTCATTAATCCCTAAGAGCTACAAAAAATACACAAAAAACCTTCTCAAAATTTTTAATTTTTAGTTCGTTGGTATAATTGGAGGTTTCATTTGGTGGTCTCTTACCAATTGTAAACTTCTCTCTCCAGAAAGTTACTAGTTCAGGTATCTTCCGGTTAATTACGAAATTAATGTAGCAAATTCCAAACTCTGGCCAATCACGTATTTCTACTATCCCATTTAGTTAAAGACGTGTCAAAATTCGCCCGATCCCGATGTGCACAATCATTTGGTGATGTGTTATCAGCTCTTATTCTACATACTAAAACAAGATAAGCGAACCAATACCGAATATATACCTAATCAATAAACTCATGCAATATTTACAACTGTTTTAAAAACATTTTTAAATGCAAAATAAAAAATAATGATAATAAAATAATTAAATTAACCATTGACATAATTAAGAAAATAAAATACAATCATTTTTTTTTTTATATAAAAAGAAGAAGAAACAAATGTAGATAAATTGAAATTAAAATAATAGAACATTAATTAATACAATTTTTTTTTTAATTTATACATTTTTGGTAGTTCTAACACTAAAATTTCCTTAACTTGTTGGTTTGAATCAGAAACAAGATTAGTCCGATCGAACTGAGAAAGTTGGTCTGGTTTATATTTGCCTAGCTTACATAATATGACCAATCAATAATCAAAGATTTAATATGTAATGTAGGTAAGGTATTCGACGTTGGATGCGGTCTAAAACAGAATCATTCAAAATGAGTAATGTAGAAGTTAAGCCTCAAAAGCCCAAGAATCTATTAGTTACATGCGTAATCTATTTCATACAAGACTTTCTAGAATGACTCTGTGTCACGGCTTCTGTCCCCTAGTCAAAAAATAGAGAGACTAGATTGACAGCTCGGTTATACAAATGTCAGCAAAATCCTTTGGGAGTAGGCTTGCCTTTTGAGGTGTGCTATAAAGGCCGCTTTATTTTATTTTCACCTAGATAGTGGTCTAGGCTTTAGCGGAATGAGTGGGTAGCTTTAGAAAATTTCTGTGAACCTACTTGCAGAATACCCAAAAAGACTTTATTTATTTGTTTCATTTCAAAAACTTGTCAAATATTAGGAGTAATTGACTTATTAAAAACTACAAGATATGCGAAGCCAATGTGGAGACTTGCTCAAGAGCTACCGATCCAAGGTTATTATAAAGATTTGCCTCAAATCTTCCTAAATTGTGAAATCACTTTGGTCAATCAATCCGGTAAAGCCAGTAGGCGTCTTGATTACCGTCCGCTACCACTTTGAACCAAATCAATTTTGAAAACAAATTAGTGGTCCGGTTTAAGATAATTTATGAATGAGAATGAAAAGCTTCTGCAATTTTGGGAGAACGATGTAGAAGTGCGAACGATGGTTCAAGTATTCTGGACCATGCAGTTCATTTCCAATCTAGTACTTTGCCAGATGATATTGAGCACCTCCTTCACAAATCGTTGGGCAGCAGGATTTCAAAGCTTTTTTTCCTTTCGCTAATTCCAAGTGGTGGTGAATTGAGATTCTTCCGCTCTCCAATCATTACACCTCCCAGAGATTTATTCTGGAATAATTTTTATTAACTGGAAGCAAAATAGCTTTCCGTCTACTTCATTTGAGATTCTCGGCCTAATAATCCTAAAGGAAATCTCATGAACTGATCAAATAAATAAAGCAACAATGGCGGCTTTGAATGTCTCGGTTATTTATGATTATGACGATTCAAATTTTACTTTAATCCGTCCTAGAGTGATTTCTAACAATTTTAAACAAAGAATGTGATCACGAAAACGAGCGATGTAGGCTAAACAGAACTCAGTTCATAGATGGATCTAGTTAAAATATGATATATACAATTGCAAACAAGGTTATATCGATAAGGCAACGTTTTTGGAAAAGATGAGATGAAATAATTTTTCATTGGCAGCATCACCAAACCAAATGATTGATGAAGTTGATTGGTAAAAACGTTTTACTAAATGCTATTTTTTCAAAACTAAAACCTGCACGAAGTAATCACCACATAGTTCTGGATGTTTGGTTTTAATTCACTTATTAAGCAAATCGACAAGTCTATACTAAGTTTTAATAATTAATTTAACTAAATAATATTAATAAAGCTCTAGAACCTCAACCTCCTTCCCCAAAATACAGATTCAAAATTATTTAATTTTTCATATTTTAACTAATGCATAAATTAATACATAAACATAGACTAACTATTAATTTTTCAAAATAAAATAAAAAATAATTGAAAAAATGACAATATGTTTAATTAAAAAAATAATATAAAAAAAACTCTTGGAACATAAAAAAAAATTAATTTAATTTTTATTTATTTATTTAAAATAAATAGTAAAAATTACTAGCTCAAATAAATAGAAAACAAAAATTAATTAATTAAAGAATATTAAAAAAAAAAATTAGAAAATTAATAGAATAGTCAAAAATGAAAAAAATCAATTAAAATTAAATAATTAACTAAATTAAATTGACTATAAATTATAAATCGATTTAATTTAATTCTAATTGTTTAAATAATAAATAAAGAAAATTCAACTAAAACGCACATAAACAAAAATCATCAATTAAATAAACATAATACATAATAAATATATATAGGTACATTACGTAATATATATATATATTTGTGACTTACCTGAAACCAATTAATTATAAATAGAACCTAACCTTTACATTACAATTAAAAACTTTTAAATTTTTTGTTTGACAATCACATATCAATCAGGCAAATATTGGTTTTAATTTATTTATTTCATTGGAACCGCCATTTTTTTTTTTTTTTTAATTGACGTACTATTTAAAATGTCTGCTCTTCATTTCTTGCGTACAACAGCAACAACAAAATTAATTAATTTTTATTACGATATTATTATTATTATTATTATTAATTATCAATTAAATCGCTTTTTCCTCTTTATATTTATAAATAAATTTAAAAATAAAAAAAAACACGTCGTTATTAGATTTTCCAAATAAATTAACAAAAAAAAAAAGTGTAAGAAAATTAATTAATTAATTTTTTTAGTAAAAAAAATGAAATTCGTAATTTAAATAAATAAAAAATTATATATTACATTAATATATAGTAAAACCAAAAAATTAATAATTAATTAATAAAATTTAAAGAAAGAAGATATTAAATTAATAAAATACATGCAAAAATTCAATTAATTTAATTGTATTATTTCTAATTAATAATAGAATTAAATTAATATAATTTTGTTACAAAAAAAAAAAAAAATTATAAACGAAATCAATTTATGTTATAATAAAAAAAAAATTATTTAAATATTTTTTTATTTTTTTTTTCTCGAAAATAAATTTTAAAAAAATCATTTATTTAAATTAAATGATTATTTGAAATATAAAAAAAAAAAAATTTAATGAAAAAAAAATAATTAAACTTAAATTTACTTAAAATTATATCACTTTAATTATAATAATTAAATTTAAAACCAAAAACAAAAAAATGAAAATAAAATAATAAAAAAAAAACAAAATAAAAAATATTTATAAGAAAAATTAATGGTGTCGTTTGTTTTCTTAAGTTTTCCGATTTTTTATAGAACGAACAGATGTGTTCTTCTTCGATTATTTTTCAGCTAGAACAACTACACTGAGAAAAATAATTTGTTGGCTTATACCCTCTAGACAGACTGTGGTTTAATAAATCCGATTTAGCTAAACTAGTTTAAGTATTCTATGCAAAAACAAAGGGATTACTAGAGACTAATCTCAAAAAATTCACTAAATCGATTTTATTAAATCGCAGTTAAATTAATTACAGTTTTTACATAATTATAGCACCAGCAGAAAAATCCCGATTAAGATAATTGTACTATCGCGTAATGTGAAATACGACTTAAATATGATTTCTAGAGTTGATCAATGTATGAATAATTAAACTGGAAAACCACGCGTGCAGCATCTACTGTTTTAATTTTACGCATCCCGCGATTTGGACGTGCTCGAATTTATTTATATTTATTTACGTTGCTATTCCGGGATTTCCCCGTTAAAGCCATCTTTCTGTCTTTCTGTTTATCTTTTTTTTGCGTTGCTATTCCGAGATTTCCCCGTTTAATTAACGTGTGTTTCTGTGGTGGTAGATTGATATTGTTTCTCAGTGTCTCGCTAGCTGTCTGCTGTGTAGTATTGGTGTACAAGGCGGTGTGTTTTATTTTTTTGAATTATAAACATTTGATTTGTGTTGCAAGTGTTATTTTTGCCGATATAATAGGCACGTTCGTTTGTGGTGAATTAACTGAATTGATATTGAGTTACTATTCCGATAATTCAGTTAATATTCAGATAATTAAGCTACTGAAGTGAATTGGTGGTTCGTTTGCTACAATTCAGATAAATGTCAATTTGTTAAAAAGTAATTGGCTTGTGTTATAAAATAATTAAAATTTAAAGTTAATCGACAATTTTCTTGGATCAATTATTTTTGTGTGTCACATTTCATTTTCACTATGTCGAAAAATAAAGAGATAATTACAATATTATTGGTAAATATATAATATTAAATACTCAAATATACAGTTTGTGTTTACCACTACTAACATTATTTTATTTGTTATATCTAAGAAAGAATTATTTCAAGATTCCTGTGCGCGGGATATTATCCGTACTAGCAGTAGTTCAATCTCGAGCGATTCCGAGCTAGAAAATCAAAGTGACGCTTTCCTTCACCGAGTATCACAATATTATGAAACGACGGTTCAAGCATATGGTGATGTAGAATTCAAGGCAAATTTTCGCCTAGAAAGGTCAACTTTTAATGCTCTTATGAGTAAGTGTGTTATTTCTAATTATAATACAAATTATAATTTATATTTTATATATAAACAGCGTTCTTGGAGCCGTTAATGACCAAAGAAAATTTATTATATGCTGGTGGACGGAGGAAGATTCCTACTAATAAGAAAGTATACTTATGACTATTTATTATCTGGCGAATCAAGACTGTTTTAGGTAGGTTGCTAATTTATTTGACGTATCCCGAAGTACCGCATATGCAATAGTTAATTATGTGGTAGGTTTAATTTTCAAATATTCGCCCAAATTCATTAAATGGCCAACTAGAGAGGAAGCAGCCGCCAATGAACGACTGTTTTTTTAATAAAAGAGGACTTAGGAACGTTATGGGATGTATAGATGGCTCACATATTCCAATTTTGAATATAGAAGGAGACAACGACTACATAAACAGAAAAGGATTTTCGAGTAAACTACTGCAAGGGGTCGTTAATTTCAAATTGCAATTTATTGATGTATATTGCGGTGAGCCTGGGTTCATGCATGACTCAAGATTGTTGAGAAAGTCTGGATTGTGTAAAAAAGTTGAGGAAAGTCCAGCTTGTATGTATGGCTATTTTCTTCTTGGCGACTCGGCTTATTTGTCCAAAGACTGGCTTGTGCCCCCGTTTAAAGATAATGGCAATTTAACGTCCGAAGAGCGACAATTTAATTTCATTCATTCATCACTACGAGCACGGGTGGAAAACGCATTTGGTATGTTAAAAGGAAGATTCCGTAGGCTGAGAGATTTCCAGAATATAAACAGAGAGTTTATCATAAGGGCAACTGTGGCTGCTATCGTGCTTCATAATTTGTGTATCAGAGAAAATGACAAAGTAGACGATATAATAACTTAAACTTACAATCAACCACAATATTTTGAGCCAGAGGACATTTCTCGAAATACTCGTACGTAGTTAGACGACAACAAGCATTTTTACAGCTCTTTCCGAATTTACATTAAAATGCAAATCTTTAATAAATAATAATTAACCAATCTGTTTAATACTTATAAATATATATTTAATTCATTATCACAAAATATAACAGTTCATTTTAATTTTTATTTCTTTATACTAATACAGGCTACATCTATTACATCTTCTCAACCAATTTTTGCAATAATTCCACTTTTTGCTTCTCATTATTTAAAAGTTCCATTTCATTTGTGGATTTTGCTTTTAGCCTTTCAATTTTTACTTGATAGTACTCATCTTTTGCAGTAATTTGCCGTTTTCTTGGCTTTGGTGTCTTTTGACGACCCGCTACCGGCCTGCTAACAATGTTGTCAGGGCTTGGAATAGAATTGAGCCCTTCTGTAGAGACACCAACGCTAACCCCAACACCATCTATAATATTACTGGCCTTCGTTCCCAAAATGGCGTCCATCATATCGTAAAATTCAAACCGGATAGGCCTTCGTCCTGTACTTTTTTATTGTCTTTAGCTGCCTTATATGTTCGTGAAAGGTTACTCCATTTTATTGAACAATCTTTAGCCAATTTCTGAAAAATAGAATAAAGATTAACAAATTTACGTCATGTTTTACTTAACAATATAATTGTACGAACCATTACATCAAGTGCTTGCAAATGGGTGGCTATCATTTCCCAAGCGTATTTACGTTGCTTCACGTGAGTGAAGCTATCTTTGTATTGAGCCTCTATCAGCTTATTCGTCTCGGATCTAGTCCATGTTGACGATTTAGCTATGAATAAACGAATATTTGTAAAAGTAATATGTATGTTTGTATAAATATATATATACGTATATATATATATATATATATATATATATATATATATATATATATATATATATATATATATATATATATATATATATATATATATATATATATATATATATATATATATATATATATATATATTTCTTTCCAAATTACAAATACTTACATTGTGATTCTACATCTATTGAATTTTCATTTGCAAATTCTTCGTTTGCGAAACTAACGTATTCGATTAAATCGTCATCCATTATAAACCGAAAAATAATTTAAAACTTTCAAAAATATACTGGCTTTCTTCGATGCGTAAAACAAAATAATGTCAAAAAACAATAAAAACAATTATCTGAATTATCTGCACAAGCAAAATTATTATTCAGATAAATCAGTAGCTCAATATTTTTAACTGAAGTGAAGTATACCAAACGAACGGACAAATCACTTCAGTTATGGCTGTATGATACTCACTTTTTTTCCCACTTTTTCAGTGACTAGGTAAGACAAACGGAGTGAGATAAAAAATATATATACAAAATATTTGTGAGAGTGAGTGTATACACCATCGATTTGGAAAAAATATAGAAACGTCAAAAAAAAGTGGTAGCTCAACTTTTCTAGCAGTTAATCGAGCAACTATAGCAAAAAAAGAATTGGATTTGATTCTTTTTTTTTGACATTACATACTTTTTTCTGACATTTCCCAAATTATAGAGAAAATATTTGTATTTTGTATACCAAAGAGAATTTATTTGTTTATTTTTAAAATAAATTTAGTAAACAATTTTTCCATTTTTGTTCGCCATTATTGTTATGATTTTTTCCCCCTTTTTTAGATTTTTCTTTTGATACTGAAATACAATTTTGGGTTTGCATTGTTAATTGTTTGCCAAAATATTTGAAACGTGCATTTTTTTGTAAATATAAAAATTAACTTAACATATAAATTATTTCGTTTCAATTAATTGCGGCAGCTAATGCAAATTAATTCAATAATATGGTCAACACAAAAAAAATTTTGATTCTATTTACAAATTTTGTTTATCCGAAACTTCAAAATATTTGCCTATAGTATTGTCTACACTACCCTTCTCTGTTTCGCTTTACTAGTTTTGCAGCACTTTATTGTACTTGAAAAAAAGTGAGTATCATACAGCCATTAATTCAGTTAATTCAGATAATTCAGTTAATTCACCACAAACGAACGCACCTAATAAATGCTCAATATTTATTTGAAATACGATAAAAGGTAGGCAATGGCAGTATGATACTCACTTTTTTTCAAGTGGAATAAAGTGCTGCAAAACTAGTAAAGGGAAACAGAGAAGGGTAGTGTAGATAATACTATAAGCAAATATCTTAAGTTTCGGATAAACAAAATATGTAATTAGAATCAACATTTTTTTTTTGCGATGATGTAGCCATTTTGAAGAATATTTATTTTTTGGTTCTTAATTGTTTTTTTACGTAAGAAATATGAGGCCCGCGCATAATAAATTTGCATTAGCTGCCGCAATTAATTGAAGCGACATAATTTCTTTCGTACACAAATTTTCTTTCGTAGAAATGTCAGAAAAAAGTATCTAATGTCAAAAAAAAGAATCAAATCCAATTCTTTTTTGCTATATTTGCTCGATTAACTGCTAGAAAAATTGAGCTACCACTTTTTTTTTGACGTTTCTATATTTTTTCAAATCTATGGTGTTTACACTCACTCTCACAAATAGTTTGTATATAAATTTTTTCTCTCACTCCGTTTGTCTTTCCTAGTCACTGAAAAAGTGGGAAAAAAGTGAGTATCATACAGCCATAAGGACAATGAGACAAGTGGTATAACCCGTACATTTCAATCTTATAACGTATAATTTTGAATTCTGAACTATGTTTTAAGTATTTCTGAACAATTTTTTCGGTATTTATTTTCAGAATACTGGCAGGCCCTAATTAGGAAGTATGATGGACGAATCAGATAATGACAATGACTATGTACCTCACCTGGATGAAAATAGTTCAGATATAGAATCTGTAGACCTGGGGAGTGATGACAGTGATAGTGATGATGATTTATCTAACATTGATGATTTGAACGAAGAAGATGAAGCTGAACTCGACCAATGTAGAGTGTGGTATGAGGTCAATGTGCAGAACATTCCTCCCCCACCACCAAGATTCCACTGCGACACCATTGGTGTGTTTTGAACTCTATTAAGATCACGTAATGATTGACATCATTGTAAGGGAGACAAACAGATACAAAGCTCAATGGATAAGCAAAAACCCCCAAAAGAAAGATCACTCTATAAAGCATGGACACTTACTTCTGAAGATGAGATGAGACTACTTCTAGGAATTCTGATACTTCAAGGAATCGTGAAGCTGCCGCGACCAGAATGTTGTTGGGCCAAACGAAAAATCATTCATGTACCTGTTTTTCAAGAACTCATGTCCAGAAATAGATTTATTCTGTTTATGAAGTTCTTGCATTTTAGTGACAATGAAAACTTGGACCTAGCCAACCATCCTAATCCAAAATTGTGCAAGTTTTTTGATATTATAGAACATTTGCGCAACAGATTTCGTGAAGTATATGTTCCAGCAGAATATCTTAGCTTAGATGAGAGTTTGATGCTATACAAAGGGCGTATTGGCTGGAAAATGTTCAATGCAAAAAAAAGAGCTCGATTTGGGCTCAAATTTTTTGTGGTTTGTGAGACTGAATCGGGATACATTTTGATTTTCTTTTGTACACTGGAAAGAGTACAGTTTACAACGATAAATATGATGAATTTCCGATTTCTACCAAAGTTGTCCTGCATTTTATGGACCAATTTTTGTCGAAGGGTTATTGTGTAACCGTAGATAATTGGTACATGTCTCCTGAACTTACGGATACCCTTATAAAGAAACAAACGGATATTTATGGGACTTTAACAGTAGAAGAAAGGACCTGCCTGGCAGGATAAAAAACCAGTTTGCCTTTTGAGTACAGTACATAATGCTACCACAAAAATGGTGAAAACCAAATGTGAAAAAAAACTTCTAAAACCGAAAGTAGTTTGTGATTATAATGATACTATGGATGGAGTAGATCGTTCTGATCAAAAGATGTCATACTACCCTTATAAAGGGTTTTCCAATAAGGACTTGACAACTTTGAACATTCACTGTGAACGCACCCTTAAACCAATAACCAAACTGTCAGTGTCAAAACATTCAGTAAAGACAACATTTTCATCATGATAAAGTACACGAATAAGCAACGTTTACAAATAATTAAAATTTACTACAAGTCGGTGACTGCAACTTCAAGAGCGTTAATTCTAATTTTTGGTCGTAATTAGATTAGAGACAACGTGTCGATCGAAGTGCCGAGAATATTGCTGCCGTTCAAGCATCCGTCGCAAACGAACCAAAATAGTAAATTCGCTGCTACAGAGACATGTTGCAACGTTATTTATTTGGTCTATTGCATGAGCTAGACATTAATGATATGTGGTTTCAACAAAACGGTGCGGCATACCACACAGCGGGTCTTACAATCGACTTATTGAAATCTAAATTCGAGGAACGTGTTATATTCAGAAATGGTCTTGTCGATTGGCCGCCTAGATCGTGTGATTTAACATCTCTAGACTTTTTTTATTGGGCTACGTTAAATCATTGGTCTATGCCAACAAGCCGGCGTCGTTAGAGGAGCTCAGAGCCAATATTGAACGAGAGATACCGGCCGTTTCGGTCGAAATGTGTGGCCGAGTAATCGAAAATTGGGTTCAACGAATCGACACTTGCAAACGTTTCTGTTGTAGATATATGAACGATGTCGAATTCCATACATAAATGTTTTGATTGTACTTTGACCCAATAATAAAATTTTCGAGATATCTCAAATGGTTTGCGTTTTATTTAAAAAATAAGTTGTCAAGTCCTTATTGGAAAACCCTTTACTAGAAAGCAACAACATAAGTACTATAAGAAAATTTTTCGGCATTTCATTGATAAAGCTATTTCGAACTCTTACATTATATACTCCAAAGTTTCTCAAAAGAAGATTGATTTGCTAGAATACCGCATGCAGCTGGTGGAGACACATATTGAGAAATATTCGAATCCAAATTTTCAAATCCCAAAAGGAAGATCAAGCACGACTCCTAACCCACTCAGGCTTACATCTCACAATTTTGCTAGCCACATTCCACCGAATGCTGTAAAGAAAGAGCCAAGACGACAATGTGCTGTTTGCTGCTCAAAGAGGAATGAAAATGGTAAAAGAATAAGAAAGGAGACCAGAATATGATGTAAGCATTGCGAGTTGGTCTTTGTTTAGAGCCGTGCTTCGAAATATACCACACCAAGAGAAACTTTGAATATAGTGTATCAAACTATTTTTTGAAATAAATTTTGATAAATTTCTATTTAATAATATTTATTTTACTAGTTACAAACAAAAAAAAAAAACGCGGTCAGAGGTTAAAACTAATCAAAAATCGTAAGTTAAACAGAAATGTGATCACTTTCGTTTATCACTTTATATTTAACACATTCCTATGAAATACATAATAATAAATCAATTATTTGATAAACAACAACCCATTTGGATTTGGCTTTTAATTTAGCTGTTCTATGTCTTATTCGCTTCTCTGAAGCATCTCTAATCGTTTCAAGCTTTTCAATCAATAGTTAATCAGGCCGCAACATTTTCCAAGAAAATGTTTTAGACTAGAAGGGTTTAAAATTATGCTTATTAACGCATGCTTTTTATTTTTCCCAATCCTATTCAAAAATGTATATTCAAAAACGGTAAATATTATAAGCACGTTATACAATTTATAAAACAAATTAAATATGTAGGTGTAAAAATTAACTTAAACTATTGTCAAAAACCAATATTTATTACCTTACCTATCTATTATTATATTTGTTAATATTCAATAAATCAATTTAAAAATAATTACCAAATGGTCCTTTCCACAGCTGATCACCAAAATCAAAAATTTAAACGAAACTAAAACAAAAAGAATATAAAATAATAGTTATTTATGGTACTAGTGAGCAAAACGAGATATTATCCATGAGGGATAAGTTTGTCCCACGAGGCGATAGCCGAGTGGGACATTATCCCGAGTGGATAATATCTCTTTGCTCACGAGTGCCATACAACGTTTTATCCACTTTTGTTGAAATAAATTTCGTAAATTAATAAGAAATAGTTCCATTATGTGTTTTCACACTGGATCATTGAATTTTGAAATACATTTTATCATAGTGACCGTTCTTTAAATTGTCATGGTGTACTTTAATTTAATTAATTTGTGGAATATAGTTTTTCATTCAATTTGACTATGAATAATTTTCCAATGACTGACTACTCAACATTTTGTTATACCAAATATAACTCACGTTGCCCCTAGCAGCGTGGGTTATACAATAACAATGGGTTGTTTTACATTTTCTTTATTTGAAATCAGCATAGTTATAAGTCAGTGAAGTTAGCCCGAGCCCGAACTTTTGGTTCATTTCTCGAATAAAATGTAGCCATCCCGAAAAAGTATAAATTTTGTAAAAAGTGTAGGCTCATCCCGAAAAAATATTATAATTAAAATGTATCTAACACGAAAAAAAGTCAAGTTTAAACCAAATGAATACTATTAAATTTCTTAAAGGATATGTCTAACAAACAATATAAATTCTTTTAAGAGTAAAGCACATAAATTTATGTTCTGCTGGTAAAGTAAACATTTACTATGAAGAAACCTTAAATTATATACAGCCAATACTAGAGATATAGCTTAATGGTTTTTTATATGGACAGATAGGCCATGATACTAGCTAACAGCCGGCCAACACCCCAGCTCCATATCATGGGGATAAACATATATTTTCGTAAAATTTGTATTTTTAGTGTAGCGTGTGTGATATGGAGAAACCTTAAATTATATTCAGCCAATACTAAAGATATAGCTTAATGGTTTTTTATATGGACAGATAGGCCATGATACTAGCTAACAGCCGGCCAACACCCCAGCTCCATATCATGGGGATAAACATATATTTTCGTAAAATTTGTATTTTTAGTGTAGCGTGTGTGATATGGAGAAACCTTGAATTATATACAGCCAATACTAGAGATAAGCTTAATGGTTTTTTATATGGACAGATAGGCCATGATACTAGCTAAGAGCCGGCCAACACTCAGCTCCATATCATGGGGATAAACATATGTTTTCGTAAAATTTGTATTTTTAGTGTAGCGTGTGTGATATGGAGAAACCTTAAATTATATACAGCCAATACTAGAGAGATAGCTTAATGGTTTTTTTGTATGGACAGATAGGCCATGATACTAGCTAACAGCCGGCCAACACCCCAGCTCCATATCATGGGGATAAACATATATTTTCGTAAAATTTGTATTTTTAGTGTAGCGTGTGTGATATGGAGAAACCTTAAATTATATACAGCCAATACTAGAGATATAGCTTAATGGTTTTTTATATGGACAGATAGGCCATGATACTAGCTAATAGCCGGCCAACACTCAGCTCCATAGCATGGGGATAAACATATGTTTTCGTAAAATTTGTATTTTTAGTGTAGCGTGTGTGATATGGAGAAACCTTAAATTATATACACCCAATACTAGAGATATAGCTTAATGTTTTTTTATATGGACAGATAGGCCATGATACTAGCTAACAGCCGGCCAACACCCCAGCTCCATATCATGGGGATAAACATATATTTTCGTAAAATTTGTATTTTTAGTGTAGCGTGTGTGATATGGAGAAACCTTAAATTATATACAGCCAATACTAGAGATATAGCTTAATGGTTTTTTATATGGACAGATAGGCCATGATACTAGCTAATAGCCGGCCAACACTCAGCTCCATAGCATGGGGATAAACATATGTTTTCGTAAAATTTGTATTTTTAGTGTAGCGTGTGTGATATGGAGAAACCTTAAATTATATACAGCCAATACTAGAGATATAGTTTAATGGTTTTTTATATGGACAGATAGGCCATGATACTAGCTAACAGCCGGCCAACACCCCAGCTCCATATCATGGGGATAAACATATATTTTCGTAAAATTTGTATTTTTAGTGTAGCGTGTGTGATATGGAGAAACCTTAAATTATATACAGCCAATACTAGAGATATAGCTTAATGTTTTTTTATATGGACAGATAGGCCATGATAGCTTACAGCCGGTCAACACCCCAGCTCCATATCATGGGGATAAACATATGTTTTCGAAAAATTTGTATTTTTAGTGTTGTGTGTGTGATATGGAGAAACCTTAAATTATATACAGCCAATACTAGAGATATAGCTTAATGGTTTTTTATATGGACAGATAGGCCATGATACTAGCTAACAGCCGGCCAACACCCCAGCTCCATATCATGGGGATGAACATATGTTTTCGTAAAATTTGTATTTTTAGTGTAGCGTGTGTGATATGGAGAAACCTTAATTTATATACAGCCAATACTAGAGATATAGCTTTATGGTTTTTTATATGGACAGATAGGCCATGATACTAGCTAACAGCCGGCCAACACCCCAGCTCCATATCATGGGGATAAACATATGTTTTCGAAAAACTTGTATTTTTAGTGTTGTGTGTGTGATATGGAGAAACCTTATATTATATACAGCTAAACCGATTATAGATTAACAGATAAGTTCCTTGATATTTCTACTTGTCCGATATTTCAAATTAATTTTATCTTCGGTCCACATTGCCTGATTTATTCGCGTTATCCAGGTAGCACGACGAAGAGGAAAAATCAGGACTTTGCTACCCATAACTAAACTTAAAATAAAACATAAATAAATTGTAGTAATAACTAAAAAACTAGAAAAAATGGAATTCATGATCATAATTAGATGTATTTTATGATTTTTTGGTAATTTTTTTAAGCATTTTTTTTAATTTTTTTTATTTTTTTTTTATTTTTGATTTACATTTTTTTTAATTTTTTTTTAATTTTTTTTTAATTTTTTTTTTAATTTTTTTAAATTTTTCTTAGTAATATTATTTTACAAGGTTGTGTTGGCTTTACAAGACAGTGATTCTGTTCTATTTTTTAAAGTAAATTCAGTCTGTTTTTTTATAAATTATTATTTGAGGCCTGATTTTTATGGAATTTGGGTTTCGAATTAACGGTACATAAGTGCTTAAATTATCGTATTTTTCCCATTTTTCATTTGTTTTGCCAAAACAAACATAATGACCTTCTGATGCCTTTGGGTATTTAGAGCCGGAACCGTCAGTAATAAAACTAATAACTGACGTCACATGATATTCTTGATTGTTAATTTTTATGTTAGTTGCTACTTCGGACAATTTTATAATTGTCTCTTCAACCGCTTCAGTGTCTATAAAAACAATTTGCCCATACATTTCTTATGAAGGGTTCATGGACTGAAAACAGTCTTTACAAGACTTTTGGGGAATTTCCTGAAAACAATCCTCAATATTTGAAACACCTAGTTTTTTGTATAATGCCATGTCCAAATAAATTATTGGTCGCTTTTCTTACTCTCTGTTAGAACATTTAGAATTGGAACATTTTAATGTTACCTCTTCACTTGGAAATTCGGTAAATAATTTCCTACACACATTAAAAAGTTCAGTTGTGCAATCGGTTGTAAAACCCAAGGTTTCAACCAAAATTTCATTTCGGATTTCATATACCTTTGCTAAATCTTGGCATATTAAGGATTGCAACAAACGTTTCGTTCGATTGTTTTCCAGATTTGCTAAAAAATCTGTGTCTTGTTGTATAGCTAAAGCGATTGCCTGGAAAACACAATCTATAGCACAAGTATTCTTATAAAAACTGCATGTGTGTAGAGCATTTCGAATTAATGGTAATGCAGTATTTTGTTGTGTAAAAATTGATTTTGGCTTCATCGATTTTCCCCTTTTGGGTGTTTCGTCAAAATGTTGACTCAATGTTGCCATTGCAGCAATCTCATGCTCACTGGTTGTTAATTTAGTAAGCGATTTCACAATGTTAAAATCAAAGCTAGTTTTTTTCTGTTTGGAGCTTGTAGGGGTTGAATATGAATTTTAATGTATTTTTTAAATACAAATTTTTCGAAAACATATGTTTATCCCAATGATATGGAGCTGGAATGTTGGCCGGCTGTTAGCTAGTACCATGGCCTATCTGTCCATATAAAAAACCATTAAGCTATATCTCTAGTATTGGCTGTATATAATTGAAGGTTTCTCCATATAACACACGCTACACTAAAAATACAAATTTTTCGAAAACATATGTTTATCCCCATGATATAGAGCTGGGGTGTTGGCCGGCTGTTAGCTAGTATCATGGCGTATCTGTCCATATAAAAAACCATTAAACTATATCTCTAGTATTGGCTGTATATAATTTAAGGTTTCTCCATATCACACACGCTACACTAAAAATACAAATTTTTCGAAAACATATGTTTATCCCCATGATATGGAGCTGGGGTGTTGACCGGCTGTTAGCTAGTATCATGGTCTATCTGTCCATATAAAAAACCATTAAGCTATCTCTCTAGTATTGGCTGTATATAATTTAAGGTTTTTCCATATCACACACGCTACACTAAAAATACAAATTTTTCGAAAACATATGTTTATCCCCATGATATGGAGCTGGAGTGTTGGCCGGCTGTTAGCTAGTATCATGGCCTATCTGTCCATATAAAAAACCATTAAGCTATATCTCTAGTATTGGCTGTATATAATGTAAGGTTTCTTCATAGTAAATGTTTACTTTGCCAGCAGAACATAAATTTATGTGCTTTACTCTTAAAGGAATTTATATTTTTTGTTACACATATTCTTTAAGAAATTTACTAGTATTCATTTGGTTTAAACTTGATTTTTTTTCGTATTAGATACATTTTAATTATAATATTTTTTCGGGATGAACCTACACTTTTTACAGAATTTACACTTTTTCGGGATGGCTACATTCTATCCGAGAAATGAACCAAAAGTTCGGGCTCGGGCTAACTTCAGTGACTTATAGTTATCGGGTTATTATATATCAAAAGTGGATAAAAGTGTTTTTATCCACTTTTGATAAATAATAGCCCGATAACTATACTGATTTCAAATAAAGAAAATGTAAAATAACCCATTGTTATTGTATAACCCACGCTGCTAGGGGCAACGTGACTTATATTTGGTATAACAAAATGTTGAGTAGTCATTGGAAAATTATTCGTAGTCAAATTGAATGAAAATCTATATTCAATTGTCCAAAAAGTAGTTAAATTAAAGTACACCATGACAATTTAAAGAACGGTCACTATGATAAAATGTGTTTCAAAATTCAATGCTCCATTGTGAAAACACATAATGGAACTATTTCTTATTAATTTCCAAAATTTATTTCAACAAAAGTGGATAAAATGTTGTATGCCACTCGTGAGCAAAGAGATATTATCCACTCGGGATAATGTCCCACTCGGCTATCGCCTCGTGGGACAAACTTATCCCTCATGGATAACATCTCGTTTTGATCACTAGTACCATAAATAACTATTATTTGTTTTATATTCTCTTAATTTGCTGTTGTTGTTGCTGTGATGAGTAATAAATGAGAATATTATGAGAAATAGACTGAATTCCGTTTTTTGAATACATTTGTACGTATTTTATTTTGCGTTTTTCTTCGTTCGATATATTGCATATTACTACCTCTCGGCTTAAAATGCCTACCCCCAAACAATTTTAAGCCGTTTGTTGTTGACGCAGTCTGTATCGGTACCAAAATCACCAGTGGATAATATTTTCACGATGTTGGTCTTATAGCTTTTTGTTGTTATTTTTATTATTAGTTTGAGACTGCTTTTATATGATTATATTAATATTTTATTTAGTAGCATAATTACAGTAATTCCATAATACTTTTTTTTGTAGTGGTCGAAAACGATTTACGTTTCAAGTGCTTGCACATTGAATTTGACCATCATCGCCACAAAACTACCTGTATCACAGTTAGACTTAAACTAACTATCATATACGACTATTTAAATTCATAGGTAATCGAATATGTAACACACCAAATTAACCTAATTTTATACAGGGTGGCTGATGAAAGCCGCTACCAAAAAAAAATTGAATAACTTTTTTTCTATTCAATGAATCTAGTTAATTTTTTTTTTATTTTGCAGATTGACTTTTACATTTAACAAAAATGGATAACTGGGACACTGAAACAAGAATTTGGATTGTCCGCCGCTATCACGCTCTGGAGTCCGTAGTTTCGGTTCAAAGAGAGTACAGGCGCACGTTTGGCGGCAATCCTCCGAGCAGATGGACCATAATGAGACTTGTAAACAATTTTGCCGAGCATGGGACAGTCAACAGAAGACCTTACCATCGAAACCCTTCAGTTCGAACGGAGGAAACAATCGCTGCTGTAGCTGCTGCCATACAAAACAATCCACGTGTTTCGACAAGAAGCTTATCTGCTCAAATGGGTATAAGCAGACAGTCATTACAGTCAATTATGCACAAAGATTTGGACTTATTCCCATATAAAATTCAATTGGCCAACAAACTGAACGCTGCAGACTTGCCGATTCGCTTGGAATTTTGCCAGAAGATGCTTCAAATGGTGGAAGAGGATGGAAACATGTTGAACTGTCTTTTCATGTCTGACGAGGCCCATTTCGATTTAAACGGCAACATAAACAAACAAAATTGTCGAATATGGAGTGCTTCCAACCCACAGTTACTCCATGAGACGGAATTGCATCCACTTCGTGTCACAGTGTGGTGTGCAGTTTCATCACGCTGCATTGTCGGGCCCTACTTCTTCGAAGAAAACGGTCACACCGTTACGGTTACTGGAGACCGTTACTTGAGCATGTTGAGAGAGTTTTTCTATCCAGAATTACGCCGAAGGAGAATTTCTTTCAACTCTGTGTGGTTTCAGCAAGATGGTGCAGCTCCTCACATAGCCCAACCTGTTATGACAGAATTGCGACGAAAATTTCCCAATAAACTGATAAGCAGAAACTCCACATTCCGTTGGCCACCCAGGTCGCCTGACCTTACTGCACCTGACTTTTTCTTGTGGGGTTATTGCAAACAGGAAGTCTACAAAGCAAAACCAACAAATTTGAATGAACTAAGGCAATCCATTCGAGAAACAATTGCGGCTATTCCTGTCTCAACTCTCCAAGCAGTAATGAACAACTTTTTGGTAAGATGCCGCACATGCATCAACGAGCAGGGGGGGTATTTAAATTCCATTATTTTTAAAACTAATTAAGCTATATTTAATAAAATTGAATGAGCTTTAACATGAATAAAAGAAAAATGAATTCCATACACTGAAAAAAAAGTTATTTGAGTTTCTTAATGTAGCAAAATTCATCAGCCACCCTGTATGTACAGTTCTTTTTAGCAAAAAGTCAGACGGTGGTGTGACATATTTTCTTGTTACAAATTTTGGACCCGCTGTAACTTACTAAAAAATTATCTCGATCTTGTCTACGTTCGCTCTTATTGTTTGATCATACCAATAATGAATTTATGGATTTTCTATAATACTGTATCAATCAAAAATTTGTACACTAATTGATTTCCTCGATTTTTTTTATGACTCTCGTTAATATGCAATGCAGAAAGAAAAAAAAATTTGGATCAGTACATAAATTTTGGTCCCAAAATTCCTCACTGCCTCATGAGAATTTTGTATACGTACAAGGAGTATAAGATTCATTTTGTTATTGTGTGCTGTCATATAAGTTGCTTATATTAGTGTATCGTGTTGTGACGGTAAGTATCAAAAATAAGCCAATCGGTTGTAATCGGCAAAAATTTTTGATGCTTATGCTCACCTGTGAGAATATTTCACTTGCTATGAAGCAGGAGAATTAAAAATACTGTGTTGTTCGTTGTAAGTATTTTTTGAATATTCTACTTTTAGTAAAGTTCTATTATTGTATAATAAAAAAATGTATATCTTTAGTGTTGGGAATCGCAAACGTTTTCCGGAACATCATCAGTGTTGAAGCAGGAATCTGAAAAGAAAGGAAATCACAAAGAATCATCCAAATAAATGACACCGAATTTTTGTACTTATCTGAACGCACAGCAGCTGATGAGCAACCCATTAACCTGTACGATGAGCAATCTTTATCGACGGCATAAATCTAAAAGCGTATATTTCAATTATTATTAAATTCAATTAATTTAAATTGTACCTTACCTAAATTTTTATTTGTTTACACAATTATTTTGACATTTTGCTGATACAATAATTATGAAACAAAAATTGTAATAGAAAGATAATCATAATTATGAACAAAGTTGTACTAAATTATTATGGCAAATAAGTAGTCAGAATGTCCACATGCAGATGGCATTAAACATAATATTTTTTGTATAATTGTAATTTTCAGTCAATAATCTTTTACTACTTAAAAAAATCACTTCTGTACTGTGCATCAAACGAGTAACAATTAATAAAAACAATTAACCTAAAATTACAAAATAGTTATCAATATTGTTTGTTTGAAATAACAAAGTATATAGAATACCTACCTGAAGCTTACCACCATCCCAGTTATATTTTTTTCACCTGGGATTATCATCATTAGTTTTAACTTAACATATTTGTTTATTAATTTTTTAGGTTTCGTGTTGCAAAAGCAGATTATTTTTTTATTAAAAACTTAATTAAATCAATCAAATATTATGTAAGTACAGTTTACATTAAGTAAAGGTTACTAAAAATACTTACACTCAAATACATTCATAATACATAATGTAAACTGTACTTTCACAATATTTGATTGATTTAATTCATTTTAATATTAAAGCCATCAAAAAATTCTGTTGAAAATTTGATAAATTTAAACAAATCGAGAATAATCGCAAATTTTTTTAACAAACTGAATTTGAAATTGATAATGATGTTTTACAAAACCTTTTTTACCCTTTATAATATCCAAGATAAAAAGAGGTAGAAAAAAATTATAAGTACATAACGTAAAACATTTGAATTATTAAATGTTTTTGTTAATTGCTCTTGTTTACCAACAAAATAAAATATTTTGAACATACATACATATGTATGTACTATTACAAAACCAACAAAAATGTTTATACAAGCCGTCTCGTTCGCTCCCTACACAGATCCTATCAAAAAAATGTACGCTATATTTATTTATGTATTGGTATTTATATATCGGTATTTGACAGACTTTTTCGTAGAATTATAGACATTTGTGTTAGTTTTGTGAATATATACTTTCTGATTTATTTTATATGCGTCACTAATACTACGCCTTAACGTACTTTTTTATATCTTAAAGCTCAGTATGCTGCTCGCGCTAAGATAAATTTTCCATACAAATTTGACGTAAAATTTAGCTAGCTAAATAAAATAATTTTTTTTTAGCTGACAATTTCGCTGAGCGGTATGCACCTTTGCGTGAAAAATTTGAAAAAATATCAGTTGTTTCATTCAAATCTAGATTGCGCCACCATAAATTCTCCAAACTTTTTAGCTCCAATTTATCTCACAAGGAGAATAATTTGAAGATAAATTTTGACGGTTTTGAATTTTGATTCGTTTTATAATCGAAGTAGCCACGAATTAAATTTTTATATAAAGAAGACAGAAGTCAAAATGGTCGACCAACATTACGAAGTCGAGTATTTAGAGGATTATTTGGACGACGATAATGCTGTGGATAGTATGGATATAATAACCCAAAGCATTGAAAGCAAATCCGCAAAAACATTAGCAAAGAAAAACCAAAAGTCGAAAAAATGTGAGTTCAATTCAGTGGAATAAAGGAAGTTATGTGCGCTAGTGAAAAGCAATCCTTGTATTTAGAAATTAGAAGATAAACTTCATAAAAATTGCCATGCTGTTGCCGGTCCCAAATAGCCAAAGAAATAGAAAAACAACGTAAAATAATAATTTAACTTATTGTAATAATTATATATATGCATGCTAAACATTTATTTTATTAAAATTTAGGTGAAGAGTGCAAATCAGTCTGGAAATCTCTAAAGGATACCCGACGCTACCATAAGTTAAATGCGAGAAAACCATCAAAGTCCGGAAATCCAGCTCCTGATCATGACATGGATATGGATGAAGAAGACTTGTTTTCAAATTTGGATGAAATGAATGATTGGGAATTCGAAGGGGACATGTCATTCATATCATCTGCATCTTCAGATATCAGGAGACGGTAAGATTTAGCCTTAATGTCCATGACAAATTTTTTTTTTTTAAACTTGTACGTCATCTGAGGGGTCTAATTGCAAAAACCGATATCTTCAAATTTTTCAAAAATGAGTTATGCATATCACTGAACTCATCTCTTCCAGTAGAATTAGACTTCAAAACGAAAAACTTGCAAAAGGCGATATTTCCCGCGTTATTTAAATTCAAAATTTACGATTAAATGCAAAAACCGATAACTTAGTAACCATATGAAATGCAAAAAACGATATCTACGATAACCAATCCTAACCATTGGTGATCGATCACGTGTCATTACATTTTTAGTTTTGTTTGTTGTTTAAAGGATTATTCTCTCAATAGTTTCAGTATATTGTTTGTTATTGTAATGTGCTGGTGCTATTGAATGTAATGTAACGGTTTTAATTTGTCCGAGAATAATTTCACAAAATAATTTAATATGGAAACTGTTAAAGAAAATATAACACCTGTGGACGCAGGAAAAGCAAGGAAAAAAGCAAGAAATCCTGCCGCATGGAAGCGTAATGTAGAAAAACGGATTAGGTTAGTGTTTATTATCCGATAATGATTTACATACTTTGAGAATATAACGGGTAATACACCCAAATTCAACGTGTTCATTGTTTATTATTTTTATATTATTACTTAATAGGTACATACCTACATCTATACCAGAGTTTCCGACTTGTAAACACGAAGGTAAATTTAGTAACGTTTTTAAGTGTCGCGAACTAAGCATGAGGGACATCAAGCAATATCATTCAAATTACTACAAACATACAACGAAAAAAGATCAAGATACATTCATCCTTAAAAGTTTGAAGTTACAAGCGCCGCAAAGGCGAACCGTTTTAGAAAATTTAAAAAAAAAACCGTGCTATGAGTATGAAATACTCAATAATTTGCTACGATAAGAAAAAAAAACAAATCTGCCAAACAGCGTTCTTGCAGATTTTGGGTATCAAAAAGGATCGCGTCTGTAACCTTGCGAAAAGATTTCTGGTTGATGGCGCTCTTCCAGCAGAGAGACGTGGGGGAGACCGTACGTCCCACAAGCTTTTGGAGAAAAAAGTTTCAGTGAGAAATTTTATTGAGTCTCTGACTTGTATTGAAAGTCATTACTGCCGTTCCCAAACGAAAAGAAAGTATCTTTCGTGTGACCTTTCCCTAAAGAAATTATGGCGAATGTATAATACAAATTTGAGTAAGCCAGATAAAATCAAGGAATCTTTCTTTCGAACAATTTTTAACACCGAATACAATATTGGATTTGGTTCACCGTTGACTGATGCATGTTCCACGTGCTTACGGTTTAAGGAAAGGTTAAAATGTATAACAGAGCACACGGAGAAAAGTGCTATATTAACCGAGAAAAAACTCCATCTTCTTAAGGCTTCGGCTTTCTACGGTATGCTGAAAAATACAGACCCGGAAGTAATAGTATTCTCATTTGACTGTGAAAAAAACTTGCCGATGCCTAAGATCCCGGATCAAATAGCGTATTATTCACGCCAGTTTTATATTTATAATTTTACCATCGTGCAGGGGACAACAAAAAGCCGCCTTACTAAAGATAACGTTTTTATTTATGCCTGGTCTGAAGTAGACCGACCAAAATCTTCCAACGAAATAGCATCTGCGGTTTTTCATCGATTAAATGAAACAGAATTTCTTCCATCGGTGAAAGTAGTAAGGCTTATCGCTGATGGATGCGGCGGGCAAAATAAAAATTCAACTATGTTAACTATGCTAGTTAAATGGTTAAGCACTGCTCCAGCCACTGTGAAGACGGTTGAACTAATTTTTCCGGTGGTCGGCCATAGCTTTATGCCACCTGACCGAGTATTTGGGAACATTGAAAAGGTAGTTCGATCCAAGGATCATATTATTGAACCCAGCGAATACTTTGACATTTTTCAACAATTTGGAAAAGTAATAAACATGGCAACCGAATGTAAATGACTGGCGCGAACAAGTTAAGAAACATATCAAACTACCAGGCCAATGGCACTTTCAATTTAATCCCGCCAAAAGGATGATCCTAACAAGGGGTGAAAAACCTGGTATTATTCTGATCAGGGGGGAGCTTAACTACATTGCCAATATGAATATTGGCAAATCAGTTTTAAAAAAATCCAGTAGAATATCTTTAATAAATCCAAAAGCAATACCGCTAGGCAATTTTGTGAAACCTGAAAAATATGTAGACGTCGCTGCTTTATTGAAAGCACACTATGGTGAGAAATGGCGGGATTTTAATCAACTCGTATATTATAAAACTGTAATAGATCGCCACCATTTTCCAACTGAGCCCCAACATGATGAAGCCGACGAATGTTGCCGTTTAGCACCTGAAGAATTTCCAGTCTAAGCAAAATTTTTAATATTATTATTATTTTGTTATGTTTTTACTGTCTTAACTCAAAGGATGACTTAAGAAATGTTTTATTCTTGATTTTTATTAAAGAAATATATTATTCTGTTATGTTCTATAAATTTAATTTTATTTTAAAATGCAAAAGACTATATCTTACACGGTAAATTTCAAAAACCGATAACTACAATCTAAAACAGAGATTTTAAAAAAATGGGATGACCCTATAACAGCCCAATTGGATAAAACTTCTTTATAATTGCCTATAAAACGTTAAAAAATATAATATCAGTACACAAACTCAAAAATTTGCTATATATTAGTTTTTGCTTCCTCCTGAAAAATTGTGAAATTGTAAGATATCGGTTTTTGCAATTAGACCCCTCATCTATTCAGAACGTTTTCTACCAATACAAGGGATGAGGACTCACAACAACATGAGAGTGGCATTGAAGACAGTAATGCTTCAAATTATTCCTATGTAAGTTCGTATGTATTTCCAAAGTTTAATTTTAATTCGCAAATTATTTATTCAAAATAGATGAGGAAAAGAAATTCAAAAGCTGCGGTTGCATTGAGTAGTGCGGAAAGCTTAACAAACTCCCTCAATGAGTTTATAAACATGAAAAAAAAATGCCATTGACTTATCGAGATTCTGTGCGTTACCAACAAAAACACGAGGTCATTTTAAATAATTTAGACAGGATGCTGCAGAAGTTACCTGACGTTGTAGTTGAGGAATTAAATTTCAAATTCCAGGAACAGACGCTGGAGCAAATTCGAAAATTAATTGGACATTTGAAATAAGAATTTAAAATATATTTTTGTTTAATTATTAATTTTATTGTTTAATTACATAGCTATTTCATTAGAAAACTGAATTAAAAAAAAAATATTATTCCAAAAACACGGACCTGCGTTGCCACTCCAATGCGCCGACTTCCGAATTCACGTAATCTTTTATGGCGTTTCGTACAGCTTTGCCAATATTATTCTGCCTACCGGCATTAACTGAAATTCTGCTCGAGAATAGAGAACTTTGGTTGATTTTGTTTCGCCAAACTCCTTGTACCAGCTTTCCATTCTCATAATAATTGATATAAATAATTATGCAGATAGCAACAAGCTGTTACTATTTTTTGTGCCCTGTCAGGTCCGCAAAACATTGTTCTCTTCAGGCAAAGCCACTTTGCACATAGAATTCCAAAAGCATTTTCCACAACGCGCCTTGCTCTACTTAGTCTGTAATTAAATACGCGTTCTTCGTCAGTCAAGCGCTGTGGCCTGCGAGGTACGTATGGCTTCATAATTCGTTTATGCAAGGGGAATGCATCGTCGCCGACAAAATAAAACGGAAGTTGTATATTCCCAATGGAACAGTCTTCCGCAAAAAGCATTTCATCCGCTAGAACCGCTTGCCCAAATTTGGTTGCACTAAATACACCAGCATCACCTTCGCTGCCATGTGCTACAATATCTAAATATTGAAACCTGTAATTTCCATCAGCAACACCCGTCAAAATAATACTATGGAAGTCCTAAATAAAAGAAACACGTTTAAATTAAATTTTTGCAATTTATTAAATGACTATCTTTACTTTATGGTTATAAAAAAGGCTCCCGGAATTAACTGGACATTTTAACGCAATGTGCTTACCATCAATTGCACCGAGGCAGTTTGGAAAGTTCCAACTGGCATTAAATTGATTGGCTGTGTCCAGAAAAGAACCCTTACTTAATTTCGGTATTTCAGCTTTTAAAGCAATGGAAATTGCATCGCTCACTTCATCTAATATTTTACCAAAATGTTGCTTTCTGATACGGTACATTGCTGACATATGCCTTTGTATTGTATCGGATGTAAAATATCTGTATATAACAGGCATATTATCAATTTTTTGTATGCAGAAATCAATACATAAAGCTGCATTGCCAATATATCTCACTTCATCTGTGAACAGGGCTTATTTGTCAAGTCATCATTTTAATTTTAAGTAATAAAATTGTTCAGGTTGCATAAAGTGAAATATTAATAACGGAAGTATGCACACATATTATTTGTCAGCTATACATAATATTTTATTGTAGTATTCTAAGAATATAGACAACATTATAAAAAAAAGAAAGATTATGAAAACTCGCTATTAACCAGTTTCTAAAAAAGTATTTAAACTCGGAATTTATTAAAAATAAACCAGAATAAACTTAATCACCAAACGTGTAGTTTCTAATTCTCCGTCTAATTAAACCCCACCAGCTGTAATTTAATTAGATAAATTCGCTAATCAAGCAAACGCCTTACAATCTAAGCACAGTATTTGCTAGATTAACATAAGACTAAAAGTGTACTTGAACAAAGAAAGATGTATGTAGCTATTTATTTTAAAATACAATAAGCTGAAATTTCTTACTCCAAAACGATAGCGAGCTTCTCTTTCGAACTGATTCCATCATTTGGTCGGGATTGGATTTTGGGCATCAATAATGGCTGCAACATTTAGTATAAGTTGTCAAAATCTAACACATTCATATGGAAGTTTTCGTAAAAAATTCTCGAGTTGGCTCTCATATCATTAAACTAGATAAGTTAAGATAAGAGCAAACATCAAAACAATTAATGAAATAAACAAAACAATCTACCAAATTAAGGAATACTGCATACATCTTTAAAGCGTCCCATGTTTCGCCTGTCTTGTAAATAAGGATTTACTCTATAAACAGGTCTTCTTCGTTTTACACCGTATTTTATTAATTGAACAGCAACGGCTGCAACACCAATAAAAATTATATCCTCTTCGACATTGGAATACATTATTTTGTATACTTTTTATAAACCGTTTAGCAATTTTCAACAATTTTTTAGAAGTGTCAAAAAGTAATAAACTAAAAAAACTTCATTCAAAAACAAACGAATAAAAGTCAAACAAAATCAACAAAATTTATCTCTACACGGATTTTTAGCTTGACGATTTATCTGTAATTAAATGGAAACTTGTGGAGACCGCGCTAAAATTTATCTTAGCGCGAGCTGCATACTGAGCTTAAGTGTTTGTACTGTTTGGCTTGTGTAAACATTTTTGTTGGTTTTAATAATATTAAACCCAATTTTTTTTTTGGGTTAATGTTATTCTTGCGGGGATTTATTATATGCAATTGTTGTTGTAAATTTGTCAAGGAAATACGCTAATTATCAATTTCAAATACAGGGGCTCTATTATGAAATTTTTCGATTTCGAATTTTTACGATATCGAAAAAATTCGATACGCCGCGGATTTACCCTATTATGAAACTTGGAAAATCGAATTTGTTATATTATTTATTATTATAAATATTACAATACAATATAATATTTAAAATTAAATAAATCATTTACAAAAAACGTATTTTCCACAAAAGCACAAAATACCATACATTTAGCAAAATCCGCCAACTAAATAGCAGTCGAATTTTGCCATGTGCGTTCGTAAAAATCCGATGCGAATTTCCATTTTTGTTTCATAATAGGGCGAATTTTGTCGATGTCGTAAAAATTCGAAATCGAAAAATTTCATAATAGGTTCCCTGACTCGCTGCTCCTGCTTTTCCAATTTTTGCTTTTGTTTTCCAATCTGTCATTTTAAAAAAAATTATTAATTCGCCGTTTGCTTGGAAATTTCTTTTGTCCACGACTAACGTATAATGTAGTCATTATATGTTTGTTTCTTCAATTATAATGATATACATTATTCATTGCTAGTTTATCTAGTAGTCCCTTCTTCCATTATTCACTACTACCAAGTAAAAATTTCATTTTTGAAACTTTATCTAGTAGTGTGGGGACATTTCATGTGTAAACACACATATGAACATTTTAACAAACGAAATGAACTTAGTTAAAGTCTTTATGTTTTCGGAATAATTGAGCTTGGTTAAAATATGGAAGAACCTTTTTTGCCTAAACGCAGTGCACATAGAAATAAAAATAAAAAGCAAAAAAATATATTGTTTTATTATTAATGATTACAAAAAAGAAAAACTGGAAAAATATAGCAGAAAAATTTAGATATGCTTTTAAAAAATAAATGTTAAAATCATTTTTTAATTATCAAAATAAATATTATATAAAGTTATGTTTTATGAAGATACATGTGTTATTTAAAAAATAAATATATAATATTAAATAAATCAAGTTGTGTTAGTATAAATTTAAATTGGGGTTTTTAATAATGTATTGAGTAACATACGAAAATATATATACATATATACAAAAGATAACACACCAACCCCAAAGTAGTATCTTGCCATTTTCATTATTATTAAATTGAGACGTCAAAATGGTGACGGAAATTATTTTAGGTTTATTTAAAGGATTTGATATTAAAACACAATTTTTTATCGGTCGTGGAGAAAGTATCGTATTCTACTCACATATAATGGCTGTTATTCACTCAGATGATTTACGACACTCGCATATCGGCTCGTGTCGGTAAACTTCATCTTCGTGAATATCAGCAATCATTATATGCTTGTTGAATAATATACTATTATTCAACATAAAATTCAGGCTATGATTTAGTAAACCATACCATGTGCACACTTCAAGACGTCGAAACATCTCCAGTATATTATTAATTATATAAATACTTTAACCAGGTAAAATTCATGAACAACTCATGTTATAGACTGAATTCTAATAAAATAAAATATTTATTTTAAAAAATAGAAAATTTTGGCATTTTTATATTAATTGGTATTGAAATGGTACATCGCCTTCTTTGATACACCACCCTTTGATAGCCCCTCGAAGCTGAAAATGAACATCTATTTGTCGCGTTTAAATTGACTCCGTGGGGATGCACAATTGTTGGTGAATGCTAAAGATGATCCACATTTGTTTTCACCAAATTGTGAAGAATCACGCAGCTCAACACAATGTTGTTCATCGTACTGTGATGTTTCACCTCTAATCTTTTTAAAAGAACTCTCCATATACTCGAAAGAATGCCAAAAGCGTTTTCTACAATTCTCCGTGCTCTAGACAGCCTAGAATACAAAAATCAACAAATTATTTATACGTCGCAAACATAAAATTAATATGAATAAGTTACACTTACCTATAGTTGAAAATACGACGAATTTGAGGTAAGTTTTTTCCTGGATATGGAGTGAGAAGAGATGGGTGAATCTAAAATGCTTCGTCTTCTACTATTACATATGGAACATTTTGGAGTGTCCCAGCCATATGCATCATTTGGAATATGCAGCCGCTCTGGATTATTCAGCCACTCCGCATCGACAACCGCCACACGGGATTACTAGCTTCATGGGTTGGCCGTACATTCATTCTTGGTCGCTGTGGTTTCGGGTTTATTAAAAGTTGGGTCTGTTGTCATATGGAGCAGGAAAATATAACTCGCGATACTTGGCAGAACTGTATGTTTACTTTTTATTTTCTTATTTATCAATTATATTAAGTGAATTAGGATCAATTTATTATGGCCCAACCAATGTGAATGGCAAATGTAAATCTTCTTTATTCGGAATGGCATATACCGCGAAGAAAATTGTGATAACGATCACCTTTGGAATTGTTTGTATAAGCATTTGTAAATAAAATACATTCTACTTTATGCAATAAAACAAGCGATTTTAATTTTTCAGCAATACATTGTATATCCCGGTTCAACACAATCCCGCAGTCATGTCAATCCAATGTTTGTCACAAGAAATATGGTATGCATATTGATAATCACCACTATTACGATTCTCGAGTCGATCGATAATTGAAACAACTCTGTTCCCTTTTCGTTTTTCATATTGTTAATACCAAATGATAAAATGAGAAGGCAGTACAGAGTCGCGTAATTGTCGATCGACTCGACAATCATAATAGGGGTGATTGATTGATTGTGCCATTTCATATCGTATAGATTTCTCAGAAACATTATCTTGGTAATAGTTTCTTGCGCCAATCGCGATACGCCTGCTGATTGGGTAACAAATATGTCGAATGTCCCGCATATTTTTGTGGATCGTGGAACATGTAAGGTGATGAAATTCCCATTTGATTCGCCGTACCAATATGTATAACATTTTTTGTGTCACTTGTGCATACTATCAATTTTTGTCAACGATTACGTTGTACAATGCAAGCCATGTCGATCAAAAACATGTAGGCAGCATCCAATATAATGTTGTGTCCGATTGGCAAAACAGACTGTTTTTATGTTTCACCAGGGTTTTATAGATTAAAAGTTGAGTTGAGAATGATGCTTAATAATTGCAATGACGTACTGTATTTTGAAATTAGAGGTATATATGTTGTGCACCTGGCTTCGAAAGAGGTATATACGGACGTTATATCCACCAAAGTAGTCGGTCCACTTGAAATTTCAATTCTGTGGTTATTGTTTCCTATAATAATGATGGCCGGTGGAAGAACATTAATTGAAATCACCGGATTATACATCATATATACACAAAACCATCCTAAGTTGAAATCCATTTCAATAGGATGTTAGATGGTTACTTTAAATCCGGCTCTTTATAATCGAATTGGAAATTTTGATTCTCTAATTGCATTAAAGAATGTAGCACATTTATTTTTGTTTTAATTTTGTATATATAAGGCCTTTTTATTTTAGATTAATCCTTCGGCATTCATTTATAGACCCAGATTTATTGTTTTATAAAATATTCTTTTTTTACAATGTTTCAGCTTTGCACGCCATTTTCAAGCCAATAATTACGAAAAATATCTAAAATTTACAAAGAATTAATATATTTGTATATAACTAATTATTTAATTTAAATTACATAAATAAAATGTGTAATAAAAAATATTTACAATTTTCAAAAATAAATCCTTTTTTATATTTGTCTCCAAAAATTGAATGATTTTGTTTTTCTTTTCTGAAAAGCTAAGCAAAAAGAATTTCTATTTCTTGGCTACCCTTGATTCTTATTTATTTTATCGTACAACAGGTAACTTTTTCAAAATAATAAATAGGAATAACGGTAAAAACATTGAAACGTTACAAATTTAAACTATGTACTTACATAGATCTTTTAAATTCGACGCATATTTTATTTATATTTTAAATAATGTTGGGGAGGGTAGCTTCCTATTCTATTTATTTTTCTTGAATAAATAATATGTTCTCGCTCTTGATGATTGCTGTTGCTAATAAAATATTCAAATCACATTCACTAGTAAAATATATCACATGGATTTATTAAAATGTATCATAGGGAATGACTGTAATAATTTGTATGAATGTGTTTTATGCCAAAAATTATTATATGTGAATATTTAACACGGTATTCGGGCACGGCCTTAGAAATAAAAACGTTTACTTAAATAAGCCACCTCGCACTGTGACCTAAAAGATCTATTGTGCTGAACCCTGCTTAATTATCCGTCCAGTCAAAATTCAGGCTCTTAATGAATCTGATAATACTACCGGCAGGTACAAGATACATACTATCTGGGCTCATTGTTCTCCCTCCTAGATGTTGCAGTCTTTGCTGGAAAAGGCTGGGCATTGGCACAGAACATGTTCCGCTGATTCTGCTTCCAGATCGCAGAAGCGCATCCATCAGCCGTACTTAGGCCCATCTTCTTAAGGTGATACCTTAAGGGGACATGACCTCCAGTAATCAGCCTCAACTCAGGTTTCCTAAGTTTAAGACACTTCTTAACCCTAACAGACGAAGGTGATATACATTTATTCGCCTGTCGCAAACCTGGAATTCTGCGCCAGTAGGAGGACTTTTGAACATCCTCCCAGATTTTACCGCTGCTCTAAGGTGTCCCTTAGTGACGCCGCTGAAGGGATCTGGTCCAATAAATGAAGAGGCGCATATATGACAAAAAAAGACAAGTACTAGAAAAGCCGTGGCCAGACGATTACAAATAATACACGAATGATGCTATTTGTGAAAGGACAAATCGTGTAGACAGAAAACAAATACAAATATACATATTTGTGCTCTATTCGCTATACAGGCGATCGTAGTAGACAGCCAAATTCATATTTGTCCAATATCGCAAACGTCATATTCGTCTGTAGGGAATGTTGCGGGCTCAACGTTTGCTGCTTAAGGCCCTTTACCCACTTTAACCACGCGGTTCACTATCCGGAAAACTTTGGACACCCGTACGGCGTGTACACCAATCTCACTTTAATAAACACAATTAAACTACGGCGGTTATGATATTCACTAAATATAATTATTACGCCCTTTATTGGAATGTATTTTTTGAGGTTTTTATTTTCGACCTTGTGTCGACGAAAAACAATGAAAATCCTTTTTTTGTTAATCGCGACGAAAAATTACCATCTTTTATTTATTGGTGTGCTTTGCCTACTACTTTTTTCTTTTTCTTAAATATTCTTTTGTAGTAGATTTTGGTGCGTTTGTAACTGACCTATTTGGCGGCTAACACGCATTTTATTTCGGATGTGATTCAGTCGACATGGGGGGTTCTTTGCCGCCAAATGAATTACTCGGTCGTACAAATCTTCGCGTGTTATTAAAACATACAATGCAACAAATCAACTAAGGCACATACTCCTCCAAACTTCCACCATCCAGCATCATCATCAATTAAACGCTTAATGTTCCATCTTATTTAAAGCATTTATTAAAAAAGAATAAGAAAAAAATAAATCCAATATTTGTACAACAAGTTTCTAAAAAAAAATGTTTACCCAAAGAAAAATATCTGTATATTATACATAGTTATAAGCGGATGTTCAACAAAATAAAAATGTATAGAAAAACTCAAAAAAACTAGCACAAAATTATGCTTGGAGCATTCCACTTGGGCACAAACCCTGACTAAATTATATATAAAAAGACTTACCAAAAGACCGCCAAAGGGTACCCTCCGCATCTATGGAAGCTAAAAATTAAATTTATAACTGAACTGCTCCTCACAAATTTTGTCTTTAATTCTCCAGTATTACAAAAGATAACTTAGAGAACTCAGAATTGCGAACTGAACACTATTACATATACCTATATACCATAGATTTCGATGGGTAAACTTAACAATATTTAAACAAAAAAATTATATTTTTGATCACCACTATTGCACTTTCAGTCAAATTTTCTCAAAAACATTATTCAAATTGATAAAAAAATAAAAATAAAAAATAAAAAAAATTGTTGATAAAGCGCGACACTGACACTTTCCGGAGTCCCGTTCAAGGTGGAGGTAGAATTAATTTTCCATTCGGTACGGTTGTTATTTAACAGCAAATACAATCCTCAACGAATTAAGCAACCAAAAATCACTCAACTGTATTTTTATGAATGAGTGAGGCCACGCTGTACCGCTAATGCAGCGGCTCTTTAGCTATATTACAATCTCATCTTATAGAATTCTTCCAGAAATATCTGTACAATGGCAGAATAAAAAGCTAATAAAAAAAATGTTTGCAACTTAATCATTAATTCAACGGAACTTACAAGAAATTATACACCACTCCGTTAGGCCAGAAAAAAATTTAGAATGCAGAACCACTATACTTTAGAAGCCACAACTATGCACTCTAAGACACAACTATCTATTCTAATTACGTTGTGTATGTAAACAAAATAGTCAAATCTTTCTTTACCACAATTAATAATTTTTGATATACTCGTATTTTAAAGTTTAATACTCAAGCTTGTGTCACGAAATGGTTTCAATCCATAATCTGGAATTTAAATAGCTTAAATTTCGTATGTTCCAGAATTACCAATACTTGTTTTTTTTTTTTGTTGTGTTTTTGTTTTGTTTGTTTGGCTGTTTGAGTTCATACTCGTGCTTATGTACACAACCGGCCTATACATTGTATATAATTGCTACATAAACGACATTCCTATTTTTGTATATTGATCAATTGAAAAAAACAATTAGGGGTATAATGAGTATATACATCTTCATCTACACTTATATACTATTTATATACATACGGTGTATTTATAAACATTTACATAGCCAAAAAAAACACAAAATTGCATTGCCAAGATAGAAACCGTGGTAAATGTGAGTGATATAATTACAACAAAACAATAAGTTCATCGACTAATAAAAAAATATATGAATACCATTCTAGTATATACAGACTTGACCAAAATTATAAAGCACCCCTCCCAAATTGCAGTATCTACAAAACGAATGAAGACAAAAATTAAAACTCAATATTTTTAGGAAATACTTTTTATATTTTATTAATTTTAGTATTTTGTAGGTCCTTCTTTGGCTTTGATGACAGCCAGGACTCTTTTATTCATCGACCGTACTAATTTTTCGCAGGTATTTCTCGATATATTTTTCCATTCCTCTGTCAGCGCACGTTTGAGGTCTTCCTTTGAAGTCATACTGCGATCCTTGATTTTTTTTTTTAAAAATGACCACAAATTTTCAATGGGATTTAGGTCTGGTGACTGGGCGGGCCAGTCCATGACTCGAATTTGTTTTTTTCGAAACCAACTCATCGTAACGCGGGAAGTATGGCAGGGGGCATTATCCTGTTGATAAATTATCGAAGAACTTTCCGTTTCCCCAAAGATTTGCCGAATTGAGGCATTCAATGCAGCCTCGAGGACGGTAACATAGTTGGTACTGTTCATCGGACCCTCACAAAACAACAGTTTTCCCACCCCTGATGATGCCATACAACCCCACACCATCAGTTTACCCCCTCCATGCTTTACGGTAGACACTATACAATCAGGATTGTATGCTTCCCCGACTCTTCTTCTTACGATGGTTGCGCCAGGAGTTCCAAAAATCTATAAGAATTCCATCAAATTTAACATAAATTTCTCTATTAATTCTTTTAAAATACATAGCATAATTTTTTTTTTTTTTGACTAATTATTTTTTAATATTTATTTTTTATATTTACCTCAAAAGTAGATTCATCTGACCAAACAACTCTCGCCCAATCCACGTCATTCCAATGTTTGTGTTCTCGAGCCCATCTCAAGCGACTTTTTATGTTGGTAAGTGAGAGCAAAGGTTTTTTTCTTGCTTTACAACCTTTCAATCCAGCTTGCAGGAGCCTTCTTCTAACTGTCCGTGCCGAAATGTGAACTTCTTGTTCTGTTAAATGCTCTGCAGCTACCTCAGCAGATGTTTTTCTTCGGTTTTTGAGAGATTTTCGCACAATTTGTCGATCGTCTCTTACCGAAGTGATACGATTTCTGTCTGAGCGTAGTTTATAGGCATAGTCCCCGGTCTCTTTAACCCTTTTCAATGTAGATTGAACTGCTCCACGAGAGCATTTTAATTTTTGGGATATTTTAATTTGGCTTACACCCTGGGAATCCAACAACACAATTTGTGCCTTATTCCTTCACTGAGTTGGCACGCTTTAGGCATAATTATCACAAACACACTTTTTTTCTAAAAAAAACTTACGAAAACTCTTTTTGATTTAAAACACTTTATGTGAAGACTGCACACGATCAAATACAAAACTAAAATAAAAAAATTTTACGACGCTACAACTTCTTGTTAAGAACCTAAAACAAAACAAAAATTGGTGATTTTCAATAATTAAGGGTCGCATTCGGTGGGATGACTCGTTCGTTAACAGCCATTGTTTAGAAAGACATAATATTAATATATAATGCTAATAGATAGGGGTGCTTTATATTTTTGGCCAAGGCTGTACATTATATACTGATTATTTAACCGATTTACAGGCTGACGTATACTACCATCGACGCATAATCTTATTGCTGATTAAATTCAAAATTTCATTTTTTTTTTTTTTTTCATTTTTTTTGTTAGTTGAATTTAGAAGAATTTAGGCTGGCCGTAACACGTTTTATGGCGGCGATACCGTGAACTATTGATTCTTTACTATGACGTGTTATAGGGTCGCCACACGTCTACTATTTGCAATCGTCTAGCCGCGGCTTCAGAACCTACAACACGTTTGGTCGGTGTTATTAGTAATATGTATGTAAGATGATGTCTGCGTATCGATATGTGAACAATACTATAGCCATAAATATTCATATAAGAACACGTAATTCCGTTATTATGATTAGTACGAAAAATTAGGTCTGCTACTAAAACAAAAAGTTTACTGTTTTAGGCATGTTCGGAAATAGACTAAAGTAAATTTATAGTAATTTTCGAAGATGAAATTTACCCATCTATTCCGAACGTCTAAAGTAAATTTGTAGTAATTTTTTTTTGTTGTTATTTCAATTTGCTACCAACCGCCATATTTGAATTTTAGCCGATCGTTTGTGCTATAAAGTTAATCGAGTTTTTTAAATTAATTTGTTTTCTTAATTAATTCTTTAAATAAAACCACTTTATAACTTATTCAACTGAAACTTTTTTATAAACTTTATTTATTGACCACCTTATCCTTCCTCGGTTTTTACAACAACAAAACCATTATTATTATTATTGTTATTGGGGGGCCATGCGGGCGATCAGCCACTTCGCACTGCGACCTAAAAGATCTATTGTGCTGGCCCTGCTTAATTATCCGTCCAGTCAATATTCAGGTTCTTAATGAACCTGACGATACTGCCTCCCGGTACGTGATACATACTATCTGGGCTTATTGCTCTCCCTCCTAGATGCTTACTACTGCATGTAGTTCCGCTAGAAAGACGGTAGCATTGGAGTCCAAGGACTTCGAGAGGGTTGTCCCACTCTCGTATATTCCTACTCCTGCCCCGTATTCCGTTTGATTTTACTCTTACGAGTTGCTCGGAATTGCAAATCACCTGTAGGTCACCCAGCTTTACTACAGGAAGGCTAAATAAAACTGGAGGGTGCCTGGTATCCAGAGTCCGCATATTTTGGACTGATTAACCTATCAGTCATTCATCTTTCGGCATATGCTGTTCCACCTTAGATTAGGGTTTTTTGTCAAGGTTTTCTCCTTTAGCGCCGTACTTTAGCCTGTGCCAAATGGCCAAAAATGTGCCAAGTGGTCTTAGTTACCAGTGGTTGCCACGAGGAGGCAGTACGTACAGGTTACCCCTAACAAAACCATACTTCTTCCTCCTTTACGGAAGTTATTCTTATTACATATTTCACTTTATTTTACCCTATATACCTAACGTTGTTCGGTTTATAGGTGCAACCCAAACAACCTCTTCTATAAATATTAATATTTCATTTTGGGCTTACAGCTCGTCCATCCTGACGGTAATAAGCGCCCCCGCTTAATGTCTTAACAACTACATTTTACATTACAACTTAAATTCAAACTGTGATAATTATACATATAACCAAAAACTTTTTTTTTCTTCTTTTACAAATTTGTTTGCATGGTTAACATTATTGATCAAATGTATTATTTATAACTAACTTACAATAATTTTATGAAAAATAAAAAAAAATTAATACTATCATATTTTTTTTTTTCAAATAAAACGATAAACTTTAACATCACTGTATCCAAACCTTCCCGTTCTTTCAATCCGAGTTTAAATACTCGATTCCATATTCATCGCTTAAATATTCTTCCTCCCAATTAGCTAATTCATCTTCCGACGATTCTTCGGTACATTCCTCAATCTCGATCTGTGAATTCGGTCCTTTCTTTTCGTATAACCTCATGTTTCTTGAGTCAAATACACCTTCAAATGGCTTAGAAGAAACTTGATAACCTTCTATGTCTCTAATTACAAAGTACGGGCCTTTGAATTTTTTCTTCACCTTACTCTTTTGTCCCACTTGAGAATTTTCTTTAATCATGACTAAATCCCTTCACTGAAACTAACTTCTTTCCTAACTCCTCGATCATAATATTGCTTGTTGTATTTTTGCTGTCTTTCTATAGCAGACTTAGCCATTTTCCTTATCTTTCCTAAATCCCTTTCCTCTTCAACCTGCGTCTCTCCTCTAACATCTATAGTCTGATAACCTATTCCACTTTCCTCAACTCCAAACAACAATTTTACTGGTATGTCATTAACCTTTCTCTCATTCTACTAAAATAAAATTGTCTGCTAATCAATTCGGCCACTTTATCACACTCTAAATGCCCCAGGTTATCGTGATCTTTCTAGAAAACCGATTCAATTAATTTTTCTGGTGCTACCAACTGAAGTCTTTCTTTATCTTTTCATGCCCCTTTATATTTCCTTTTCCGAATTTCATACCCCTTTATATTTCCTTTTCCGACTTGAGTTTTAATTTTCTGTATTACCTCGTCCTCCAGATGACATATGAATATCTTTTCCAGAAATAAATCCTTCTCAGTCATTTGTAAATAATAGATCTGTATTCTACTGAGAGCGTCAACATGTCTCATCCTGTCTCCGCTTCTATGTACTCAAAGTCGTATTCTTCTAAGAACAACGCCCACCTATCAATTTTTGCATATAAATCACGTTTCGCTAGTGTTAACTTCAACGCATTACAATCAGTAACAATCGTGAAACGTATTCCAAACAGATAAGGTCTAATCCGCTTGATAACATAAACTACCGCTAATGTTTCTAACTCGAAACTATGCAGTTTCGCTTCAGCATCTGTTGTCTTCCGACTATAATACATATTAGGGTGAAATGCTTTATCCTCCTTCTGCCTTTGTAAAAGAACTGCACCATACCCTGACGACAATGCATCAGTATGTAACTGAGTTTCACCACCTATACAATATATTCCTAACACTGACCTTGTGACTAGTAACCCTTTTAATTTTACAAAAGCTTCATAACGCTTTTTCTGAAAGTCAAAATCTTTATTCTTCATTAAATCATATAACGGTGACGCTATTCTACTAAAAACCTCTATAAATTTCCTGAAATAGCTTATCAAACCTACGAATCGCTGTAATTACTTATTATCAGTTGGGACTCGGTATCTGTTTATGGTTTCGATATGTTTTTCACTCAAAGTGATTTGTGTGAATTAATTATATTATAATCTAAATATTCAATTTCTGTTTTTAGAAATTTGCATTTTACTTGATATTATTTTCTGCTAGAGTAATAAATAGCTCCTTGAGAATATCTAGATGTTCTCCTATTCCTTCGGTCGAAACAAGAATATCGTCTATAAAAATCAATATACTTTTGTTATCCGTAAGTTCTTTTAAAACTAATTGAATATACTTGACAAAATGTGCGGGCGAATTCGTGTATCGAAAGGGTAATTTATTGAACGCGTATTGTCCTTCTTCCGTCACAAATGCCGTGTATTGTTCAGACGATTCCTTAAGATCTAGAAGATAAAACCCATTCCGTAGGTCTAAACTACTAAAATATTTTTTCCCGTTCAAACGTATCAACACGTCCACAATTACCGGCATTGGATAATTTATCCGCTCCACTATCTTGTTTAACTGTCTGTAGTTTTCACATATTCTGTATGTACCGTCCTTTTTCTTCACTGACACTATTTAATTGACAATTTAATTCGGAATTAAAATTTACATTTTAAATAAAATTATGTTTTATTACACTCACCGTGCTCCCTGAATCAATAAGTACCTTGTCATCAATCAACTTTTGATCAATCACCATCTTCACCTGGCTAACATGATTTACCTCGATCTCCTTTCTATCTCAATTGACAGGTGGTTGTTTTAATTCGTCTGGATTTACCATAATATAGGTTTTTGTGTTTTCCCCAACTTTATTTATATCCACTTTACACTGGTCCTTCGTATAACCATTTTTTTAACATCTCTCACAGCTTGGTTTGCGTAATGGTTTTGGACATTTCGTTGCTATATGTTCCATTTGATAACAATTATGACATTGCTGTCGTCTAGCCTCCTTATAATTATTACCCTCTTATCTATGAATCACTTTTTCTTTATTATTTGTAACTTCATCTATTTTACTTTCTTTTTTGTCACCTTCCTTGTTCATTTTTTCATACCACTCGATTTAGTCTTTTAGCTGTTGCAAACTTTTATTCGTAATTGTTTTTAATACGTACTTAGTTTGTATTCGTTTGTGCCCTGGATTATGTAATAAATTATAATTTCCTCACTTATATATTTTTTAGCCATTGCGCACATGTCGAAATAATATTCGGTTAATCCTTGTTCCTTGCCTCTGATTTTCTTCCTTAACATTTCATGAATTTGTGCTTCACTCCGTTGCTCCTTAAAATTCCGTTTCAAATCTTGCACAAACCTAGCCACGTAATATTCCGTTCCAGAGTCTCGTATCACTTTAATGCATACGCCTTCATTTTCTTCCTGGACGCCAAATTAACAATCCTTTCGTCCAAATCGTGCATCTGCATTAATTCTTCAACTTGTTGTGTTCACTGATCTGAACTCAGTCCGCTTTCATCAGTTGGATCGAAATTCGGCAATATTTCAATCACATAACGTATCTAAAACCGCATATTATACATCCTCGTTCACATTTCTAATTTCCGAATTCTCGATACTCGATTTATTAGTTTGGCTTATCATCAATAACCTTTGTAATAATTCTTCTCTTTTCACTTATTAAATGATAATCCCACTTCTGAAACTATAAGCTTTGCTTTAAATTTATTTCTTTAAATAAAACCACTTTATAGCTTATTTAACATAAACTTTTTTATAAACTTTATTTATTGACCACCTTATCCTTCCTCGGTTTTTACAACAACAAAACAATTCTTCTTCCTCCTAACATTGTTCGGTTTATAGGTACAACCCAAACAACCTCTCCTATAAATATTAATATTTCATTATGGGCTTACATACGGATTTTTATAATTACTAAACGTAAACAAAAATAATCAAACAATTGATTGAATACCTGTCAAAATGTTTTTCCGAATTTTTTCGATATTGATTATCATAGCGCGTTCAACCCTGAATTTACTTTAACTTTTTGTATTGACGATTGGAACCGTGATTTTAGACAAAATATTTGTCGGCATTACAACTTCCAAAAATTTCCACTATACCATATTTCAGTCGTTCTGCGAGCGCTGATGCTAATTTTTGTATGGTATTACAGCTTTATTTTATTCCGATAGGTAGTGCTTTCTCTCTATTTCCAATCGTCAATTGACGATTGAAAATAGAGAGAAAGCACTACTTATCGGAATAAAATAAAGCTGTAATACCGTACAAAAATTAGCATCAACGCTCGCATAACGACTGAAATAAGGTCTAGTGGAAATTTTTTGAAGTTGTGAAGCCGACAAATATTTTGTCTAAAATCACGGTTCCAATCGTCAATTGACAGTGAATTGTTTTCCATAGGGTAGTTGTTTCCCTTGATTTTCGTTTTAATTGCAGGAGTATTTTCCCAAGCTGATTGCTGTATATCGTTTACAAATTTGTGAACTTCTTTGTCTAATTGTTCTTCAGTCTTTAATGGAACCACTAAGTTAATTTTTTCTTCTAGCGATAGTCTAAAGCATGCCCAATTAGTGTGATTATTTACTAGGAATGGGGTTCTTTCTTTCTGAATGATTTTTTCACTTAACGTTAGAAGTATTGGTGAATGATCAGAGTTTAAGTCATGGCTTTCATCTACTTATACATAATCTACAGATATGTTCTTTATTATGAAGAAATCAATCAGATCTGGTACTTTGTTTGGATCAGTCGGTCAGTAGGTTGGTTTTCCAGTTGAGAGGGCTTCACAACTCCATTTTCTGATAGCTTTTACGAGTTCTTTGCCCTTAGTCGTTGTTAATCTGGATCCCCAGTGGACTTTTTTGCATTAAAGTCTCCTCCAAGTACAAATCGTTTTCCTAATTTACTGAGGAACTCGAGATAATATTTGTCTTTCATTGAGTGCTTCGGTGGGAGTAAATACTAGCAATACAAATAGAAATACTTTTGAATTTGACAATAACAGCAGTTGCTTGTATTTCTTCCGTTTCATATTTTAACTCCTCATAGTGATGAATAATATTTCTAATTATAACAGTACTACCTGCTTTAGCAGTGTTTCCAGGGTGAATAGTGTGATATATTTGATAATTTGAAATTTTATGATTGATTGTCTAGTGAAGTGTGTTTCCGTGATGAGACATACATCGATTTTTTCAGTGTCCAGGACCACTTGCAGTTCTTGTTGATGTTGCATCAGACCATTGGCATTCCAACATAAGACTCTAGGATCATTGGCCAATTTTTCTGTTTAGGGATGGCTCCGTGCTGTACTCTAGTTTCTGTAATCGCTCATCAAATGTATTTAGTCTGCTTAAAATTAATTTAAGTGTTTGACTTATATCGTCATTTTGAGCAGATTTTCCTGGATTTCCGTTGCTCATCATTACTTGAGCATAAGTCATTTTACCAAATTCTCCTTGATTAATTCCCGACACTCTACAATTTACTTCGGGTCGGTTCATCTTAACCGCTTGCTTCCTAAATAAACTTGGATTTTTAGCAATCACGTTCTTATTTTTGATGTTTTGCAGTTCAATAGCAAAGCTGCATCCTCTGTAGTTAGCCGGATGGTTTTCTCCACAGTGAACGCATTTAGGTTGAACATTTTGGGTTTTTACACAATCTTTGGTATGATATTTACCTAAATATTTGACACACCTGGGTTCCCTGTTGCAATATTTTTGTGTATGTCCATAGGCTTGACATTGTTTACGTTGTGGTAAAAGCTTATATCTTCTTAGAGGCTGAATAACTACTTTGCACCCCAAGATGTACTTAATTTGATGATTTTTTTCGATATCTTCATCAGTATCGGAGGTCAATATAAACATATTGAGAGGTACTTTGCCTCTCCGTTTTAGCTTAATCGATGCTTCAGTTGCCTTAAATCCTTTTGCTTTCAGGTCATCAATTATTTTGTCTGGTTTTACACGTAGAGTGTAAGTTTTTAGCCATGACCCTAATTGGTCTGGTTTGTTTATCTTCAAACGTGTGCCAAGCAAGTTTTTCTTCATTTAACATTTTTGTCATTTTTCTGTATGTTTCAGCATCTTCTAAGTTTATTTTGATGGAGTTTCCATTCATCACCTTTGCATTAAACTTATCAGTAGCAGTTATTGTTTTCATATTCTCGTAGAGTACATCGTAGTCTTTGACTTCATCTATTACTATTGGTGGTGTAGGTATTTTTTTTTTGGTTGTTTCTGGATAATATTTGAAACATCATCCTTTAATTGAGGTGGGGAGGGCGTATTATTCCGTCTCTTTTTTTTTCTCCCACCTTTAACTCTAATCCACTCAGTTTCTCGAGCTAGTTCTTCTTCATCCGTATGATACTCTTGTGGAGTTGTATTCTGATTAGGAGTGGAGCCGATGTCCTCCTTTGGCTTAAGAGCTTTAACTTCGTTTTCAATCGTCTTCATATGCTCCTGCATCCATGCAATTGTAACATTCAGTTGCTTGGTTATATTGTTGGTTTCAACTAATGCATTATTAGCTTTACACGAGTGTTGTGCCTGCTGGCCCTAATGGAGGGACTACCGCCTCTTATCGGAGAATACGCCACTTTGTTACTCCTCTGGAAGGGATGTGAATTATCCTTTTCTGTTTCACTCAATTGAGCTTGTTTATTCACCAACATGTCTTCTTGGGCTTGGTTAAAATAATTGTAGTTAGCAATGGCTGGTCTCCCCGGGAATCCATGAGACTGACCTCCGAAGAGGGTGGATTTACCTGAGCAACAGGTGTACCACCTGGGGTATTAGTTTCCATATTTGTTCTGCTCATTGCTCATTTATAGTGTACTGCACTCGCCTCTAGTATTTCGCCGATGCTTCACATCGTTGCCCGGGTGTTACCACGTGGAGCTATACTAGACACATTTGGTGGTTTCTACATAGTTGCAGCGTTGGAATATAGACGACGAGATACATGGCTATAGACGGTCAACCCCTACCCTGTTGAGACGCACGCAACCCATTTGTGTCAGTTGTACATAAAATAAAATACCAAAATATGTTTAATTATTAGTAAAAATATAATAAGACATGAAAATTAACTGCGTATATAAATTTGAGTCAATTTTAATATTAATTCTAATTCAATCTAAAATATGAGACATTTCTATTTAGATTTTATGTACAATTACACAAACATTAAAATCAAAATCATGCAATTAATCAAGAAATCAAGAAATTTGATTTCTTTCACCATAAATTCAACACATTGCCTGATAAATACCAATACCCTATGTAACAATATTCAGGAATATATTTGTGTCGATTGTGCATAAAACAAAACACAAGAACATATTCAAGTATACGTAAAAATAAAATAAGATACATATATCAAATTAAGTTAAAATCAATTTTAATACAATCCAATTATTAGATTTTAGTAATTAAATTCCTTGTACAACCACACAAAAGTTAAAATCATGCACTTAATCAAGAAATCAAGAATTTTGATTTCTTTATCTATAAACACAAAACATTGCCTGATAAATGCATGAAAGACAAAACACGTCTATCCTCTTTGAATGTTCGCTCTTACCCCTCTTCACTTCCTCCGAAAATGTACGAAAATGGCTCGATAACTGGTTTGCCTCAAAAGAAGAACAGTTTGTTTAGCTTGGCACAAGCGGTGGAGGCTGGTGTTGTCACAAATGTAACCCTTTGTAATGTTTGTTTCATCGATTGGTGGTAATCTCGTTTCGGTGAAGCATTTGGCACAAAAAGGCTTGCATGTTAAGTTTACCGAAAATAAATATGAAATTTTATTAGCAAGCGGTGATCAACTCGCAATCGGCAACATCATCGACGGCTTATATAAGTTAAGTGAAATACAATCAATTAATTTTATTCAGAATAAAACCAATATGTATATTCAAGATTGGCATCGGGTTCTCGGCTATCGCGACATGAATTTGATCAAAAATTTGCCAAATTATCAGCTCGTCGACGGTATAAAAATACAAAAATGTAGTTACACATGTATCACTGATTGCGATGTGTGTGTGAAGGGCAAAATGTCCCGCCTACCATTTCCAAAGGAGGCGACCAATAGAGTTAAAGAAATTCTCGATCTCGTGCATAGTGATTTAATTGGGCCGATGCAAAACCAAACCCCAGGCGGAAAGAAGTATGTTCTAACATTCATCGATGATTTTAGCCGATTCACAACAATTTATTTGCTGTCACAAAAATCAGAATACTTCGAAATGACGCGAAACCGGTTTAATAAAAAATCGAAAGTGCTCAGAACCGATGGCGGTGGGGAATATTTGTTGAATGAATTTCAGCAATTTCTCAAATCACATGGCGTTCAAGTCTAACACACAGCGCCTTACTCGCCACAGCAAAATGGTGCCGCCGAGAGGAAGAACAGAGCTGGTGGAGATGGCAAGATGTCTTCTGTTTGATGCTGACCTTCCCAACAAACCAATGCTGGAAGCAATTTCTGTGCTAAATTCGCCCCGAAATTTGTCAAAGCAACTGTGATAAGAAAAATTGGTCAGGTATCGTACGAACTCTCTGGGACGAATGGAAAAATCTTAGGTTTTACCATGCAAAAGATAAAGGTGAATTATTTCAAATTTTACAATTTTCGTTTACAATTTAATCAATGTAAGAATTTAGGGTTATTTCCTACCGATGTGTATATGTTTGTTTATTCATATTGGCTGCCTCATTATCATTTTTTTTTGTGTTTCTAAGTTTAGATTATCTCGTTTTGAGAAATTGTTTAAACAGTTGGTTGAATTCCCGGCTCTGAGACTTTATCTAGGGTGCTGGGTCTGCCCCACGATTTGTGGCAATCAGCGAATTGCTAGATGGAATTGGTTTTGACAATTAAATGAAAATATTTATATATATCATATATCGATCACTGTGTTGCGTTAACATTTGCTGGCTATACAGGGAAAAAATTGTTTCTTTCACTGTACTTATGCTCTTATTATATAGAAGAAAATGTATTCTTGTTTGACATAGCTTAGCTGTGATAATTAATATTGTATAAGTGACCTATAGATTAGCGCGGTAATATAGATATGGTATACGTATAGCGATTGGATTGTCCAAAAATGTTTTGGTGACTACTAATAACAAATTAAAAATATAAAAAAAAACGGTCTGGTGGGAGTTGATATTGAGACAAGAAGCTGAAAGGTAGTGAAAGGAAAATGATAAATACGATATTTTCTAAAATGAAGTAAATGTTTCTATTATAAAAAAAAAAAAAAAAAATGTAAAATAAATAAGTAAATATAAATAATCTTAATATACACAATTAGATATAAATTTTATAAGTTAACATAAATAATATAAATATATTTGTAACATCGTTTTGGAAATGGACGTTTAATTGGTTGTGCGGCGTAATTGATATATTTGTAGATATTAAATAATATATATTTTATTAAAATTTAATTCATTACTAAATAAATAAAAAGTGAAATGAATAGGTTTTTTGTTTTGTTAAATAAATTAATAAAATTTACACGCCCTAATTAATTATAATAAGTGATACGATGAACAACGGCAATAATTAATTCGGTGTTTTATACAGTAGTTATTACAAAAAAAGGCGTAACAGTTTTATAAATTTGTTATATTATTGCGAATGAAATTCTGTGCAAATTACCCACGTTATCACACGTGTGCAAGTGATTTATGGACACAACAATTATTGTACCATAAAAATAAATTCGGGTATTCACGAGCGGGTGTGAATATCCAGAATCACCTTTAAATCCCGCACATCGGCATTACAAAGCTCGTTAACGGTGTGGCGAGCCACGGAAATCCACACCCGTGCAAAGAATACATTTTTGTTTATTAACGGTTAAAACGGGTAGATTATGTTCTTTTTATTTCATCAATGAATATTGCCGTTTAATTGTCAAAATTTGTTTTTGAATTGAATAAATTAAGATTTTAATTTTGTAAATTGACTCAGCAATTAACAGTTTTTTTCAATTGTTCGTCGCAGTCACATGAATGAGAACATGATTCGTTAACTTGGTGCTGTATCTGTTGGTGATGAAACGGAGATCTCGAGCTAAAAATACCAAATTTTTAAATGTAAACAGCATATTCATCAAGCTTTCTAGTGATCCAGAGAAGAACTCCCCAACCACTGCAACCTAGCCGGCTGTGAAAATGCTGCTGGATCTATCACTAGGAAGTCTGTGGGCAGTTTTCAAGAATTAGCAAAATTATTAATGTTGCTTTCAATAGAAGACTGTCACACCCCAAGAAACACAACTTGTTGGGTTTTCTGATGCTGATTGAGGCGAAGATAGGCAAACACGCAGATCAAACTCTGGTTTTCTTTTCTTTTTTGGTGGTCCAATTAGCTGGGCATGTAAAAAGCAAACTTGCCTTGCTCAATCATCAACAGAAGCCGAATTCATCGCTCTTGCTGAAGCTTCAAAGGAATTCATGTGGCTACGCAACATTCTAAGGGATTTCTCTATTCCAATAAGCGAACAAACAACCATAAACGAGGATAATCAAAGTTGCATTCAAATAGTTCACGATGAAAAGTTCAATATGCGCACAAAACACATTGACATAAAATCGCATCATATCAAGGACAACATTGAAAAGGGAATTTTGAAGATTGTATTCTGCCCGTCAGGTGAGAATACTGCTGATATTTTAACGAAACCACCACAAAAAGCTAAATTTCTTGAGCTAAAGTCCAAATTCAATTTGAACTAAAAGTATATTATCGCCTATCGTATGGATTGAGGAGGAGACTTATTAGAAAGTTGATTTAAAAAATATAATTTAATATATGTAAATTAAGGAGTAGTGTTAGAAGTGTAATTTCCATATTACTACATATCATTCTCTTGTATTGTTTACTTATCATTCACACTGTAACCTTACTTTCTACATGTACAACACATGTAAAAACTTTTGTATGAAATAAAATAATAATCCTGAATCATCCGAATTATAATTAACTAAAATACTTGTTTGTATTCACATTCCATCATGAATTTCCGTCACCAAGAACATAACAAACGATTAGTAATCGCACAACTGACACCAATACATTACGAACCACAACTGAGTTCCGCCTCAAATATCAAAACAAATCAACTGAGAACCACCCGTAGAAATACGAGGGCGAATCAAAATGTCTTGCAATATCATATGAAAAAAAAGAGTGAGTGAGACAGCAATATTTTTACTTTTCGACGTAATCTCCTTTAAGGTTTATACATTTGTTACATCGATCAATTAACTTGTCTAAGCCCTCTAAAAAAAAAGTTTTCTTTTGCTCCATAAAATATTCATTTACAACAGACTGTACTTCAGAATCACTGGAAAATTTCCGGCCCCTTAATTTTTTTTTCAAATTGGGAAACAGAAAGTATTCCCTGGGTGCCAAGTCTAGACTGTTTGGTGGATGCGGAATTTCTACGAAGCCGCAGTCCTTTAATGCAGCTTGAGCAACTTTAGCCTTGTGCACTGGTGCATTGTCGTGAAGAAGTAAGGTTTTTTTTCTAACTTTCTTTGGCCGTTTTTTCCGGATCGCTTTTTTCAATTTTCGCAAAACCTGTGCGTAATAAATGCCTGTGATTGTGGTTTTCGGTGGCATATAATCAATCATCAATATCCTTTCAGCATCCCAAAAAATTGTTGCCAAAACCTTGCCAGCAGACGGTTGAGTTTTGAATTTCTTTGGTGGTGGTTCACCACGTTTAATCCATTGCATCGATTCTTGTTTGGATTCCGGATCCCAATGATGAATCCATGTTTCATCGCCTGTTATTATGTTATCCAAGAAGTTTTCAGGATCTTCTTCATACATTTCTAAAATCGCCTTTGAAGTTTTTGTTTTTTGAAAATAATTCTGTTTTATTATTTCTTTTTTAATTACACAATCTAGTCTAAGACTAATAAGCAATTTTATTCTAACTTAAATTACTACATTTTACTGAAATTTAAGGGTTCATCCATCGATGTACTCCTTAGTTTTGATATTTATGATTTGATCGCGCTTTTGTCGTGCGCTAGATAAAGATTTATTTTAACTGATTTACACTAACTCAAAAGGCTTTACTCTTTTGAGCCTTCTAACTAAATCCGTATTATCCAGTAGCTGGTTGGCCTCTATGTTGACATGGTGAAGTAGCCGTTGTTCATTACTTCTAGCAAATTTCATAATTTCGGTTTTGATGAGTTCTATGCCCAGATCTTTGTGGATGTCGCTATTTCTGACAAACCATGGTGCGTTGACGATGCTTCTTAGCACTTTGTTTTGGAATCGTTGGATAATATCCATGTTGCTCTGCTTGGTACATCCCCACAGCTGTATACCATAAGTCCAAACAGGCTTCAATATTTGCTTATAAAGCAGAAGTTTATTAGGGATTGATAAATGAGAGTTTCTTCCCAGTAACCAATACATTTTTTTGTATTTTAATTCCAACTCGCCTCTTTTCTTTTTTACATGAGCTTTCCAGCGAAGTTTAGCGTCTAATGTCATACCAAGATATTTGGCAGTGTTTGCATGTGGTATTTCTTGATTATTTAAATATACTGGTTTATGAACTAATCTCTTGTTCGTAAAGTCAACATGTACAGATTTAGTTTCATTTAGTTTTATGCGCCATTTTTTTGTCCAATTGTGTACTTGCTCTATGGCATTTTGTAATTGCTCTGCTGTATCTGAGTTGTTGTCACCTACTGCCATGATAGCTGTGTCATTGGCGAAAGTGGCTATCATGTTGTTTTGTGGGATTGGGACATCTCGGGTGTATAGTAAATACAGAAGTGGCCCAAGTACACTTCCTTGTGGAACTCCTGCTTTTATTCCCTTAAGCTCTGAATATTCATCTTCTTGCTTAAGCCTGAAATATCTTTCCGTTATATATGATTCCAGTATTATGCTGTACTGTTTCGGTAGGATTAATTTGAGTTTGTAGATTAATCCTTCGTGCCAAACTTTATCAAAGGCCTGCGCTACATCAAGGAATACTGCTGAACAAACTTTTTTCTCTTCTAAAGTCTTCTCAATAATATTGGTTATTCTATGCACTTGATCGATAGTTGAGTGCTCACTGCGAAAACCAAATTGGTGATTCGGAATTAGATTATTTTTTTCAGTTATTAGTTTAAGCCTTTTTAATAGTAGCTTTTCAAAGAGTTTGGACATTATCGGCAACAACGATATAGGCCTATATGATGTTATTAGATGTGGCGGTTTTCCTGGTTTGGGAATCATGATGACCTCAACCACTTTCCAAAGTTTGGGTACATATTTTAACCTAAATGCGGCGTTTATGATATTAGTTAACTTTACCGTAGCTTTTCCCGGTAGCTGCTTTATTATTTCTCCGGTAATCAGGTCAAACCCTGGTGCTTTCTTTAAGTTATGATTGTTTTTAATTTCATTTGCTACTTCAGTAGTCGATGTAGGGGTGACATCTTCGAGAATTTGTGTTATGTTTTCATCCAATATTTCTCGTAATTGACATTCATGAGGTTGAAATATATTTTCAAGATGATTGGCAAAACCTTCAGCTTTTTCTTTGTTTTTCCTTGCCCATGTTCCATCCATTTTCCTGATAGGATGGATCGGCATTATTGGCCTTTTCAGAGTTTTAGTTGCTTTCCAAAGCGAATAATCCGTATTACTATCATTCGTTAACTTACTTAAGTAGAAATTAACTGACTCATTTTTTAATTTCTGAATTTCTCTTGTTAATTGTTGAGTAAGATTATTTAGTCTTTTTTTGTCCTGTGGAGCTCTAGTTTGGTGCCATTTTTTTCTGGATTTGCGTTTATCCCTAAGGAGATTTCTAATTTCTATTGGATAGTTATTTCCTTTTAGCCTTGATTTGATTTCTGGAGTACTTTCCCATGCTGATTGTTGAATATCTGTAATGAACTTTTCTACTTCTAAGTCCAGTTGATCCATAGTTTTTAAAGGAACTTTCAAAAGTATTCTTTGTTCCAGGTGTACTTTGAAACTTTCCCAGTTCGTATATTTGTTGGTTAATACTGGAATATTCCCTTTTTGGATGATATACTCGCTTAGAGTTAGGACTATTGGAGAATGATCTGAGCTCATATCTTGGCTTTCTTCAACTTTCATAAAATTATTAGAAATATTTTTGGTTATAAAAAAATCGATCAGGTCAGGTATTTTCCCTGGGTCAGTTGGCCAATATGTTGGTTTACCTGTTGAAATGGATTCACATCCATTTTCTTTGATGGCAATCAATAATTCTTTTCCTTTAGTGGTAGTTAATCTAGAACCCCAGTGAGTATTCTTCGCATTGAAGTCATCACCTATTATGAACCTTTTTCCCAGGCGCTTAAAGAACTCTGAGTATTGTTTGCTTTTAATTGAATGTCTTGGTGGACAGTATAATCCTGCCACAACAATAGGAAAGTTTTCCGTTTTTATATAAACCACTGTGGCCTGAATTTCTTCTTTTCCGTACTTTGCTTCTTCAAAATGTTGGATATTTTTTTTAATGATGACTGCACTTCCTCCTCTGGCTGAATTATCTGGATGAATAGTGTGATATATGCAATAGCCTTTAAATGTTATGTAGGATTGCTTAGTAAAATGTGTTTCCGAAATAAGACACACATCTATATTCTCAATGTCGAGGACTGCTTGTAGTTCTTGCTGATGCCGGAGCAAACCATTAGCATTCCATGACATGATTTTCATTGTGTTGTTCATTTTTGTGTTGATTTGGGTCTAGCTCCCAATGCTCTATCTTCCAATTTTTGTAGCCTCTCATCAAATTTTGTTAATTTCATGAGAATATCTTGTAATGTTTTACTGATGTCTACATCTTTAGATTTTTGTTGAGGTTTATTGACTACGCCACTTGTTACTTCAGCATATGTAACACCTTCAGTTCTTAGTTGGCGGCCAAATGGTTGCCCATTGTCTTGTTTTGCATGCCTCTCATATCGATTTGACTGGCCATACATTTGAGTTTTATTCATCCTTTGGTTTTTCATTTTCTGAATTTCCTTTGCAACAATACATCCTCGATAGTTAGCAGGATGACCTTGTCCACAGTGTACACATTTAAGTTGAGCTTGTGGATTGTCGCATTTTCCAGTTAGGTGGTGTCCGGCACATTTAGCACACCTTGGAAGTTTGCCACAATATCTTTGCGTATGTCCATATGCCTGACACTTTTGGCATTGCGGAATTAGTTTAGACTTTCTAAGTGGTTGAATTTCCACTTTGCAACCCAATAAAGTAGTGATCTTATATATTTTAGTTATATTTTCGTCACAACTGAATGTTAGTACAAACATGTCTAGCTTCTTTTTATTTCTCCAGCTAACTTTGTTCATTACGCTGATTATTTTAAATTGTTTCGATGATAATTCTTCTTTAATTCGTTCTGGGCTACATGTATGATGTAAGTTCCTTGCCATAACTCTGATTGGCCTTTCTTGTTTATTTTCATACGTGTGAAAGATAAATGAGCCTTCGGTCAAAGTTTTCACTACGTTTCTATATGCATCGACGCTATTTACGTTGATGCTTATTTTATTTTGATTCATCAATTTAGTGATGAATGATTCTTCTGAAACACTCGCCTAAATTATATCATAGAAAACGTGATAATTTTTAACATCATCTACTATGATCGGTGGTGGGGGAGGTGTTTTTTTATCTGTTTTGATATTTGTCTCAACCTTTTGAGGCTGAGTGTTTTGATCCAGAGTTTGTGGTTTTTGTGGTGGTGACGGTGTATTATTTAACCTTCTCTTTTTACTTTTTCTAGACTTAGCACGAATCCATTCTGTTTCTTTAACTAAGTCTTCCTCATCGGTTTGATATTCAACGTTTTTATTAACATTAGAATTGGTGTTTTGTTTCTGTATTATTGATGATTCGGTTGGACATTTAACATTGTTGGCGTTAAGTTCGGTATTCTGGTTCTGCTTCATTGATGGCTTAGCTTGAGTTTCGTTCTGCTTTAATTGCATCATTTCTTTTTTTAGTTCGTCAATTTGTTGTTGTAAATTGAGAATAATAATGCTTTGCTGATTTTTCTCATCATTTACTTTTTGCCATTGTTTGTATAACGTTAGCTCTTTTTCTGAAGTACCACTTTCAAGAATAGATGTTTCACCATAGTTATATGAGGTTGTTATACTTGCTTGTTGGGGTGCTGCTGTTGCGCCCTTATTATTTTGGAATCGTTCCATGTTAAAATTTTCAGATGAGAAATTAAAAGTTTTCTCAGGAGATCTAGCAACGTTTCCTCCCTTGTGGAACGGGCTGTTTACTATTTCCATATTTTGGTTTTTTTGTGTATGCAAGGATCGGCCCTCCCCAGAATCCTTAGGGCCAGTCTCATCAGAGAGTGGATTGCCCAATATTTGTGGTTTACCACCTGGGGTATTTTTCCTTCTGTTTTATTCATTGCATATTGTATATTTATAGTGTAATCCACTCGCCTCTAGTATTTAGCCGATTTTAAAATCGTTGCCCGGGTGTCACCACGAGGAGGTATACTAGATACACTTGGTGGCCTCTACATAGTTGCAGAGCTGGAATATAGTTCACGAAAGTCGTGGCTATAAACGGTCAACTCCTACCCTATTGAAGCGCACCCCCAACACCCATTTGAAGCGCACCCCCAACCCCCCGCCTTTGAAGTTTGAACATGAATTTTCTTTTGTTGTGCAGTCAACAAACGGGGAACCCATCGCGCACTTACTGTTGACATGTGAAGGTGGTCATGTAATATGGTATAAGTGGTACCATATGAAAGGGAAAGTCTCCACGCTAACCGCGAAACAGAAATACGGCGGTCCTCTAATACAATTGATTCTGCCAAAAGTATGTTTTCTTGGCTAATAGCATCTGCGGGACGACCCGGGCGGGTGTCGTCTTCTAATGACTCCTGACCACTTTTGAACAATTTTACCCGCCTTTTTACTGTGGAATATGATGGTGCAAATTTGCCGTAAACTTTTGATATGTAATTGAATATATAAATTGCATTGCGTCCATCTTTACAGAAAAATTTAATAACTGCACGATATTCAATTTCATTTATTTTAGAATTTTTTTCAAAACACGGGCTACTAAATTGAAGAAAACAAACGAACTGTAAAATTTACATATAATTTTGTTTCTCTAATGTGGATTTCCATTGAACAAATTGAATTGCACTCAGTGCAAAAAGTGTAATTTTTTTACCCTGGAAATATTCGATTGACCAAAAAAAATTGCACTGACAGCTACACCAGTGCAATTTCGACTACTCCAGTGTTTTTGGTAGTTTTACCCCTCTTTTAACAAATGCACTAAACAGTATTGTCATTATGCTGTCATTTTCGATTTGACTTGTCGTTTTAATATGGTTTGACAGATGACAGAACACAATTCGGTGTTTATGTTCGATTGACGAAGAAATTGAGGTTACACTTTCAAAGAGGGGTAAAAAATCAATCGAAAACGACATAAGTTTCACCGCGACAAATTTTTTTTTAAAAAAATATATAGTTGTCTCGTTCACCCTTTTTTTCATATGATATTGCAAGACTTTTGATTCACCCTCGTACATACGTTGCTTATCTGCTGGCTGGTTATCTGCTTGCTCTCGGCGGGAAAAGAAACAACGCGAGTTTTAGATTTTACAAAGCTGCTCGATAGACTGAACTTTATTGAATTAATTATTGAATTGAATTCATTTTTTAATGATACAAAACTTTTGGTTTATATATCATAAATTGTGTATTATTGTAATTCGGTTCATAGTTCATTCACATCATGTATGATTTTATATATCATACATGTGTTTTTCTTTTAACGCCTAAAGTTATGTAAATTGTACAATTAATATTTTGTATCAAGCTTTTCTTAACGCCTAAAGTTATGTATGTGTACATGGTTGAGTTTTATGTGCATGGTTTACAATAAGGGCGAGTGATTCACAATAATATTGTAAAGAAACATTTTTAAAGTTTTTAAATTCTTCTTGTTGAATTAGATAAATAAAAATAAATAAAGATAACAAAATTAACACACATTTTTATTTTGTTCAATATTTATAGTTTTCTGAACGGTGGAGATTCACAAAATTAATTAAATTTACTTTATTCCAAAAAGTCTGTAGTTCGAAACTTTCATTTCATTAGCATATTAACCGTGGATCTTCCTTCATTCACGAAATTAATGTTAAAAGATGAAAACGGAAATTAAACGAAAATATAAGATGGAAACTATGATGGATGATGGATTATGATGGATGTCATAGGGTAATTCAACTTTGGCTTGAATAAACGTGTAAAGGTGGATTTATATTATTCGTACCTTGCCGTTCCTACACGTACCGACACAGACAAATATTGTTGAAAAATGTATAAATTGGTGATGTCTGACGGATAGTATAAATTTACGATGTCTTACACGATACGTGTAGGAACTGAAAGGAACGGATAATATAAATCTACCTTAATACCATTTAAATAAATTTTGCTGGAACATCCAATTTATGCTTGATAGACTTCCGAAAAATGTTATTCTTAATCAACTGTGGCAGCCATAGTGTTTTAAACATAATACCATACGTTTTTCATTTTTCTTTAAAGTTAATGATTTTTATTAAATTTCATAAGTGTATTGTAAATATGTTCACAAAATCAACATCATACAACTATAAAATAACATATACAACAACACACAACTATATAAAATCATACCAACTTTATTTATGTAGTTAGTTATTAACGCGAAGCCGCAAACCGAAGCCGGTTAAGTTTTTGTTGTATTATAACGAAATTTATTTTTATTTACAATTACGTTGTCGACGTAATCAGTTCTGAAATTGGTGATTGTGTCTTTCAAATTAGTGAATTTAAAATATTTAAATCGAAATAATTATGGCTCCAATTGTATTATATCATTTTGGACCATCGGGCCCGTCACGTGCGGCCCTGTTAACAGTTCGTAATCTAAAACTTGAAGTGGACGTAAAAATTATAAATTTATTTGCTAAAGAACAATTAAATGACGATTTCATTAAAATCAATCCACAACATACGATACCAACAATCGATGATAATGGATTCTATTTGTGGGAATCTCGTGCAATTTCAGCCTATTTGGTTGATGACAAATCACCGGGAAATTCATTGTATCCGATCGACACAAAAAAACGGGCTGTTGTAAATCAACGTTTAAATTTTGATTTGGGCGTATTGTATCATCGAATCCGGAATATTGGTGTAAGTATACAAACATTTTTTTTTAATTAAACAGGTTTTCTAGTGCGTGTATTAAGATAAGAGTTAAAATCATTTCTAATTCAAATGAAATAATGTCCATTTCTTTAATATGCCTTATTAAAATCGATCAAGTTTGTATTTGTACAGATATTATGTGCTACAAAATGTCATGAGTATTTTTTTATCTGCTCATAAACGAAAAATTAGATAAAAATTTTACGAAATTTTTGGATAGATATTCTCCATTTGCGAAAGCAACCTTTTATTCTTTTGGGATACCATCGCTTCTTTAGGCATATATGAGTAATTTTTGCGAAATTTGGTTCGGCGGAAACGCATAGTAAATCATCTTTCAACAAATTTTTGAATTTATATTATTAAAAGACATAATGTAAATGTTGGATTTAAATTAAATTGTTGGATGGGTTACCGGCGTTCACAAAGTAAGTTAAAATTCCTGTTCGAAACGCTGTTAAAATCTCGTTTTATTTTTATCTTAACATTTATTATTGAAAAGACCCATTTTGCTGTTCCGATTTCTTTCGTTTAATGTCGTTCTAAATCAGTGATTATTAGAGAAGCACATACCTTGACAGCCTCGCTTCCATTGACTTTGACAGAGTTTTGTTCTTAGATAGTAGCAGACTTCATTTTGATAGCCCATTGAATTATGTAATTCATTAAATAAAAAGGGAAAATGTAGCTAGATATCAGGCTAATTTTTTTAATCTTTATGGTTAGTTTGCGTGACAGTCAAAGAGAATTATGGTACACTAAAGGCACCGGTCACTTTAATATAACGCAATTTACAATTTCAATTGAAATGATGAATTTTAAGAATATGGCCCGTATTCTAGAATTGAATCAAACAAGTCGCCAAGGACTCTAGTATAGAGGAATTTGGTGGCTTTTTCGGGTGAATTTCAAGAATACGGCCAGAGAAGAAGTATTACATTTAATTATTTCTTATTAACAAAAAATCAAATTAAAGGTAAACATTTCACAGGATATGTCATTTTGTTTCTTTATTCTTCCCTTACTTAATATGTTTTACTTACTGTGTTAAGCTGGCGTTTCCAATCACTTGGCGGTAAACATTGTTTTGATGTTAACTATGATGTTACCTGATTATCACCATAAAATTAAAATAGTTTTGGCAATGGCGTTGGTGCCATCAAATACTTTTATAGAATGTGTCTTCTATATTTGAATGGCTTATTTCGAACGATACTCGGTCACTTAACTCACTTCGCAATGTGAGTTCAAGTGCCCTGAGCGAGATTTATTGAAGCGCCCTCCTAGGGAGGATTAAGCCATTAAACTTCAATTGGATTATTCCTAGAGTTTGCAAATGTTAAGATACGCGTTTCTGGATCGGGTTTCAAATATCTTAAATTCAAGTAATAAATACTAAATGTACATTTAGAAAGCAGAAAAGTTGTTTTATGGCTTGTATTAGAAAAAGTGCTAATAATTAGAAAATCACGATCAGTTTTGCAAAGAAATTGGCGAAGTTAAACGCTCTACTAGATTTGTTGAATTTATCTTTCATTCACTTTATTCTGAACTTACTACTTGGTGGAAGCTATTGCCAGAAATTGAAATAACGATGAGTATGGTTTGGTTAATACTCATTTTTATTTAAGGATTAACTACTATATGCAACATTGCGTACTTGATAAATACAACTATACATTCATTACTTAGGTCAACTAAGAATTAAATGTAGAATTGCATATACTTTTAATTTTATCGTACTCGTACATGGTTAGTCCTTCTCTTGCGTGAAATGACATGCTTCTTATGAATAGTGGTTTCTCATCGGCAGCCAGTGTATGCCTGGCGGGTTGTAGGTTCCGTCTTCTTCATTATAAAACCTATCCCAACCGCTATTGATGCCCATTTGCCATATGATAAGGTGTGTAGCCGCTAATGATGAACATGATCAAAGTACTCGTTGGTTTTGCCCCTATCTTTTCATATAAGAGATTTGCTCTTCTAAAACCCGCGTCGTATATTGGGATCAGCTACTACTGAATAAATGTAATTCGGAATTGAAATTTCGATTATCATCACATATCCCTTCGTTACTCGTGTCTCCTGGTTCTCATTCTTTTAAATAAGTGGTCTAACTTGCGCAATTCGTTACCAGGAATTGCTATGGAAACTGGTATATACTAGTATTCTCTGATGACTGCTATCTGTCCTTCAAGTGGAAATGAACCCAATAAATATAGATGCAGGTGTTGAAGTGTGCATTGTAAATTTCCAATGGCGACGGATAGCTCAATTTTGTAAATTTCCAATGGCGACGGATAGCTCAATGAATGTCATCAAAATGGTTAATACCAACCATGGCTAATGTAACCCCCTCTTAATGTTATTAATTGCTGTAGCGTTTTGGCTGTGTTTGAAAAGTTTTACAGTGTTATCAATTATTAAGGTTTGATTCTTTAATTATTTTCTTCATTTGGTAACGTGCAAAGTTTGGTGATTGGTCGTTTAGAGATATTCTGGTTGCATTTTACTGATGCAATACTAACCAAGCCGGTCAGTATGGACCGCCATCTGAGTCAGTATGGACCACCTGCACTCTTAAAAGACGCAGGTGAAAAAGTTTCTTCCTTCATCAGAACGACATCTCCTACCTACAGCTAAATTGGGCAGAAAATTTCGCCATTTTAAGCGTTGTTGCAACTGCTGCAAATATTCCCTTGACCATCTTTTCCAAAAATCGTCTACAATCTTTCGTACTAGATGCCAGCGTGTCTTTAGTGAGTAAATATTTTCATTGCTCTCAGGAACTGAATTCATTGGCCCGCCCATTAGAAAATGTACAGATATTAAAAACTCAAAGTTTTCCGGATCGTCATACAGGGTTGTCGTTTTAAGCGCATCTTCAATTCTTCGTTTGCTTATCGTGTGTTCCATTGATAGTTGTGATTGTTGCTGATGACTAGACTTCAAGCCGATCGTTTGGATTTCTTATCCAATATTGTCCCTTTCATCAATGTCTGAAGTTTTTTACGGAAGTATCGATGTTGTTCAATCCTAATTATCTGGGTTTCTGCGAGCTTTAGTTCTGGTACTGTCACTTGCTTCGACTGTTACCGTTGCTTATGAACATGAAGATTTAAGAACCTTTGGCAATACACAAATATATTAATTAATTAATTCATGTATGGTGTGTTTGCTTTGTCTCCAGCGGTTATTGCCAGACAAGCGTATCTTCCTATGTCCATGCTTCTGAATTTTGCTGCAAAAGGTTGGTCCCGTCCACCACATTGAGCCTTGTTTACTTAATTCCATTTTAGCTAAGATAAATTACCTCTAATCTAAGATACTCGATTGACTACAAACGCATCTAACTTTGTGACGTCAGCTCTTATCCAGCCCAAAACTATATGGTGGAGCCTGTCCAAACGAACATCTTGGTAGTTCGTGCTGTTCTTGTTATTCACTAGAAGCCTGGATAACAGATGCGCTGCATTTAGTTCCAGAATTTGAGCTGTCAGTTTTCTTTTGATTGGGGAAACTCTGCGGTTTTTGTTACCAACAAGTTTGTTGTAATTTGCTCGAATGTATTCGTGAATCTTAAATAAACCACTGCTATTGCATAGGCTTGCTGCGAAGCATTAGCAAATCAGTGTAGTTCCAATTTTTGCGTTGACATGGGTTTAACCCATCTGGGTACTTTTATTCTGCTTAATTTAATTCGGTCTTATATTTTTTTCATTTTTGTTCTATAGGTACCTTCTGGCAGCTTATCATCCCGCTGTATATCAGCTCTCCAAGTTTCTTGCATTAACAGCTTTGCTGTTATTGTTATTGGCGATAGCCAGCCGACCGGATCACATAATTTTGAAGAGTCGGACAATAACGTTTCGTTGGTTCCTCCTTTGAAAGATTTAGCCAGGTCATGTTAAATTCAAACGAGTCATCTTCAGGATTATAGAGAATGCCAAGTGTTTTTATAATGTGGTCGTGTTGTTTAAATGAAAATCCTCCGCTCTGTGGAAGTTTTACCATCTATTGGTGAATGGTTACAACCTCTTCAACGCTGTTACCCCCAGTAAGTAGATCATCCACGTAAAATACTTTCCATGATCTTTGCTGCTGTTGAATAGTTATCCTTTTCATCCGCTGCCAAATGCATTAATATTCTTACGTTACTGTGTTTGTTGTTGCTGTTGTTCCATAAGTGACCGTTTTTAATTTGTACAGTATATAAAAGATGATATCAGTTAGGTCACTTTGAATTTTGGGCCCGTTCATAATTATATCGTTCAGAGATAGTCCCGATGAGGTTTTGCTGGATGAATCGATACTTCTCTCAGTTTCGTGGTTGATCATTCCATGATGTTATATATAGTATATTGGACTAATACCTGGTTCATCTCTCACTAGCTACATATAGCCTTTCCTTAGATAATCTTCCCTAAATTCCACATAGGGTTTGACGAATGGCTTATCCCTAACCGGCGTAACCGGCTTCTACCATCTTTCTGGATTCTCCAAGGAAAGATGGTTGTACAAAGGTAATTTGACCATATATTTCCCTTCTGTTAGTCGCGCTGTTGTCTCTGTAAATAGTTTTTCTGCGCCTACTTCCTCCTGAGTACGTGTTTTTTCTTGCGCAATGACATCATTTTCTATTAATAAATATAATTGTTGCTCAATTGTTTTAGTGGTAATTATTGACAAACTTTTCACCTCCTGGCTGCAGCTTGTGCTTCCCATTTTGATCCAACCAAGTTGACTTGCTTTTGCCCCGCCTTCAGAAGGTTTGCTGCCTTTGTGGTGATAAATGACGTTTGAGAGCCTGAATCAATTAATGCTTTGACGAGCGTGCGTTTCCTCTCGCTTGCTGTTAAAGTGATCATAGCTTTGGGTAAGTGTCGTTGAGGAGGTTGTTGGTGTCATTATTGGCTTTTGGTTGTCATTTGCCTCAAATGGTTTAAATCTCCCTTCCAAGTATTTTAAAAATTCCGTTGTTGTCTGTAATTCTCTTGGATTTACCAAGGAAATCTCATAGAGTCTTCCTGACTCGTTGTCCAGTTTTTCAGTCAAGGTAAAGATTATTATTGAGTTCCGGATTCCGTACAAACATTCAGTTGTTGTATCGTGAAGATTTCTCAGCGCCGTTGCAGATTCAATATTTATATTTGTCTGCCCGAACAACGTATTTAAATATGTTGAAATCAGCAGTGTCCAGTTGTTATATCTACTGTTCAAAATTTCCCAAGCGGCCTGATAATTTTCTTCTGGTTTTCTTTCTGTTTATTTTTTTGCGTTCCTTCTATGTTATTGGTTATTTGAAGGATGATAGTTTGATACTGTCTATGAGTGTTCTTGAAGTCTTGTTCTGTGAAATACATCATTTTGTTGTTCTTGTTTATCACTAACTAGCATGGAAATTTCCTCATGGAGTTTGGCTATTTTGATCTATGAGTTTTTGCATTGTTGCTAATGACAGTTTTACTGCCGGTTTTGTCCCAGTCTCGTCAAGGTCTCCGACGTCGTTAATTTTTTTTGTAGAGTCCTCTTATTCGGATTGTTTCCCGCTTTTATGAGTTGTTATAGTTTTCGGGTTTTGTTGGATCTGACCTTATGTTTATGTTGTTCAAGTTCATTTTGGATCTTTTGGACTGCCTCCTTTTTCATCGCTTGTATCCGATAGTACAGTCTCCGTTTCGATTTGATCACGATTCGGTGTCGGTGTAACTGACGGGCCGTCCATAAGTTTGGTTCGCATGATGGCAATAAATTCGTTGTATGTTTCTTCCACTCGTTTTTGTATTTGGAAGTAAGTAGACTCTCTGTCTACACCTTGTGTCTACGCCTGTCTACGCCTTATCTGTGCAACCCCCCTTGAAACTTTACATAGGTTTTTTTCAATTACTGTTTTATGTTTGTCAAATAGGTTTTTATTTTCCTATCATTGCCATATTTTTTTGTAGTTGGAATACATTTGCAATCCGTTTATGTATTTGTATTAATGTTTGTCTGCCGCAAGCTAAATGCAAGCATTTCCATTCTGACTGGTTTATTATTGCAGTTAACAATTAATAATTTTCGTTTATTTTAATTTGAATATTAATTAATTCGTGCAATTGTGCAATTTGTTGTTTTAATTTGACGTAATCGAGTATATTCGTGCCTCGACAGATGGGTTGTTAACTTCGTATAATGTCTATGTTGAAAGACCAGCTAAGACAACGCCTTATCCCCATTTAATGGTTGGCTCGAACCTCGAAGGACTACTTTGTTAGATCTGGGGCGGAATCAAATTTTCATGCACTTTCTGAAATTCTATTTAGTAGATTTTTCGCAGTCGTCCAATTAATACTGGTTGAGATCTCGACACTTTTTCCACCGGCCTTGAAGATTCCACCGTTGTGCGAATATTTATGGTAATTGGACCTTCATGTCTACTCGGCGGTATACAACATTTCGCTACGTTTGCCTGTTGAAGAAATACAAGCGAAACTAATGGTACTTTTTATACTCTCTTGAGCTCTATCTCGCACGTCTTGTATTCCGCAGCAGTGGTTGGTATTTAAACATTTGATTTTCGAAGTACACAAACCAGTCAGTCATTAAACAGGTCATGGGCCAGCAGTCTGACGCAGTCGTTGTAGCCCGCTAGGCTTCAGTGGGGGTCATGAGGGACAAAAAGTTATATAGTTATGACCCATTGGCATTCTTAAATAAACCGCATATACTGTGGACACGGGGCGCATACACACAAGGGATTGGACCTGGATAGGTAATTAAGATAAAATTTCGAAGAGTAAGGACGATAGTCAACCGACCCATTGAGGGGGAGCGTGACCAGGACACCCTTCAAGGCTAACCTGTCCTGGGTGAGCTCTATTGAATGTACTACTCACCGATCAAGAGCTCTTGCTCAAGTGAGTCCCCGGTAAATCATCAGGGGGAACCTTCAACCCTACTCCTGATGCCGTAGGTGAAGATGGCGCCGCGGACCCACCTGATAGAATGCCCATCTCTCGGACGTAATCTCCTTTTCCACGTCCAGCCGCCCCGCTGTCACTCGCACGCTCTCTCCCGAACTCCTAGAAATTCATTCATCGTACAGATTGTGTCAAAATTTACAGTAACTACTTGCAATAACAATTTAATTTAATTTACTATTTTAAGGCGGGAAATATGATATTGTATATAGTAGTTGGTTATAAATCTTATAATATTGTACTTTACCTTGCTTGTTTCGTTGGTTATACAGTTCCTTATAATCCGCCTACTACCGCAATTTCCCTATCCTCTTATTAGGGCTTCGGGCGAGAGGGTTAAGTTATTGATGATGACTTTAGCCTCTTCTAGAGCTCTAGGCAGCATAAAGTTATCTAGTTTTTCCCTAGCCTCTTCTGGGGCTTCGGGAACAATGAACCAGACTATTGATATAATCCACATCGATTACCTTCAAAAAAGGAAAACGATAAACGCAAAATACTATGCAAACTTATTGAACCGATTTCACAATGATTTACGGAAAAAACGACCACATTTGGCGAAGAAAAAGTTCTTTTCCATTATGACAATGCACTTGTGCATGTTTGTATGGTTGCCGTTGCTAAACTCTATGAGTTAGATATGAGTGGCATCCGCATTCACTATTAGACTAGATTTGGCCCCTATTACTACTAGATTTGGCCCAAACGCTGTTTTTGAGATACGTTTTCCCCAATCTGCCTAGCCAACCTTGACATTCCCACCGGTTTCGTACTTATATAGGCACACGTGGCTACACATGAAATTCATTTTATTTTTTGATTGAAATTTGTATTTGCTTGTGAATGTAATATACAAAATGCAATTTATTTTCCTTTTTCTTGTTTATTCCAGTTTGATTTTCTACCTATTGGTACCCTTTAACAGAACTGGCACCCCACAATTTAGATCATATTGTCTTTTGCCCTCTTTATTCTGCGCAGACGAAGAGGAACAATGAAATCTGCCGCGATTTAGCAAAACAGGTTTAGTGAATTTTTCGTGTTTAATCGAAATGTCAATTTCTGTTTTAGTTAATCGTGTTACGTTGTTTTGCCAAAGCGCATTGTTTCGAGAGTATTATGACCCGACATTTTATTAGGACTATTTTTGAAAATTAATCCTGAATGTAGACGGTGGGTGAAAGTACTTGAATTTCTGGTGAAACAATTTCTAAGCTTACATGTTCAAATTATTATAAGAAAAATAATTTACAGGGAATTGGTTAAAATGATAAATTAAAATAGATTTGAGGTATTGCAAAATTAGCTTAAATTCAATTATCTGTTGTATTCTGGTTGTCCAGGTACTGGTTCCGGTTCTCAGCTAATCAATTATACACACTCAACTCGTTAGCTTTTATATCAAAAATGCTTTATTTTCATATACTTCTGGTAACATCACCATTTTAATTCATTCCCCGCGCCGTACCACCACACTACTATATTATTCTCAACGTTACCTTTTTACAGTATATATCTATTGCTCATAACTTCATTTGGATTCGTTCGGTTCTTACCGATACTACATTCCTCAACCTTTAATAAAGTTCGTACTCTTCCAAATGCTTTGGCATCCGTCGACTTCGGAAGGATTGCTTAGCTTTTGTTGGTACAACATCCGGTTCAACTTCACTTGGATTCGGTGGTTGAATGAAAAGTGTCGGTTGAAGTTGACCTTCTGTTGATGTTAAACTTTCAAAAGAAACTGGCACCTGTTCCTGTTGGTGTTGGTAATGTCGCTGTCATTGTTGTTGTTGTTGTTCAATCTGGTCCTGTTGCTGTTTTATGGTAGTATGTAATCATCCGTTATTTGATTGAATGCTTTTGATGCAGTTGGAGTTATTCTTTTAAAGAATGATGCATTCCGATGAATTATTCTACCATCACTTTCAGCACTTATTTTGGTTCCATGTATTTCAATAGTCTTATACGGTTCTGGATCAAAAGGAGTCGTCAATTTATTGTCTTTCGACTGTTTGCATATTACTGTTTCTCCAATTTTGAAATCATGGTGTTTTGCTCGTCTTCTATTATCCGCATACAACTTCTGCTTTTCTCGTTCTTTTATATCACTATCACCTTCTCCTGCTGACGAACATTTAAACTGGCTAATGTCTGGTAAAATTGTTTTTACTGATCGACCAAAAATGATTTCAAATGGTGTTTTCAATGTGGCAGGATGCGGTGTGGCTCGATAATTAAATCAATAGGCATTTATTTGCGCTGTAAAATCATTTTGCTCAATTTTCGCACACAACAATGATTTTTTAATTGTTCGCACTAGTCGTTCCGCTCGTCCATTTGCTTCTGGCCAATATGGGGTGATACGATGATGGACAACATCTAGTTGCTTCAGGAAATCGTGAAATTCATGGCCATTAAATGGAGGCCCGTTGTCCGATGTCAACATTCCTGGTATACCAAACATCGTAAATATTTCGAATAGAACATTTTTGACTACTTCAAATCTTGTAGATGAAATTACTTTAATAAATGGATATCTGGAGTGTTCATCAACCATTAAGAACACATATTTTCCATTTGGAAACGGTCCAGCGAAGTCAATTGATACTCGTTGGAATACACACTCTGCCGGCTGGATTATACAAATGGGATCCCGATGTTGCGTTTCGGTAACAATTTGGCATGTTGTGCATTCCTTAATTGTGTTCTCGACCATCCGATCTAGATTTGGGAACCAAACTTTTGTTCTCAGTAATTGTTTAGTTTTAACAATGCCCAAATGTCCTTTATGTGCTAAATTGATTGCCTTCTGTTGAAGGTTTTCTGGCAATACAATCCGATGATCTCTAAGTAAGATTCCGTTCTGAACTGTTAACTCGTTGAATACCTTACCCAACTGTTTGCAATGTTGTGGTAAACCGTTGTTTTCTTGTATGCTTCTGAATAACCTCTTTCAAAATATTATCGGCCTCTGTAGATTTTTTGATCTGGTCAATGGTTAGTGCTGTAGGAATGCTGTTGTTGATGATGAAATGGATGAATTTATCAACTTTTCCAGCTGATATTTCATCAGGCGGGTTTGTTGGATGCCTCGAAAGGTAATCTGCTGGATTATCTATCCCTTTTTGGTAAACAATCGTGAACGAATATTGTTGGATTCTGAGCATTAGCCTTTCGATTCGAGCGTTGGAACATGATTTTGGATTTTTTAAAATAGCCACCAATGGCTTGTGATCTGTATGTACGACATAATTAGTACCATACAAATATAAATGAAAATGCTGTAATCCCCAATTTATGGCTAACATTTCCTTCTCGATTTGGCTGTATCGTTGTTCCGTTGATGAGAGAGAACGGCTGCCGTATGCTCTGATTGTGCATTCACCTCCCGTTGATTCTTGAGACAAAATTGCACCCAATCCATCTGGTCCCGCATCGACGTGAATATGTGTTTGTTTTTCTGTACTAAAGTACGCAAGTTTATTGGTATTCGCCAGCTGATGCTTAAAAAATTCAAACAACTCTTGATGTTCTACTGTCCATATCCATTTTGTATCTTTTTTGATTAACTCACGTAAAATTCTGGTGTTACTGGCTAAATTTGGTAGAAATTTCCCCACAAATGTCAGCATACATTCCCAATACGCTGTGGCATTCTGACTGGTTCGACGGAGGTTCTAACTATTCCAACGCACTTATTTTCTCCGGATCTGGATGTACTCCCTCTTTAGTAAACACATAGCCGAAAAATTTTACTTGTTCTTGGCTGAAACTACACTTTTGTATGTTGATTGTTAAATTATGTTGTTTCAGCCTGTCCAACACCATTCGAAGTGATTTATCGTGCACCTGTCTAATTATATTTTGGAATGTGTGTGCGTTGAAAACGTTGTTATGACTTTTGATTCTTCGTCCAGGGTTATTTGATGGTAGCCATTTTTTAGGTCGATTTTACTAAATATTGTCATTCCGTTTAAAATATTAAAAACGTCATCGATAGTTGGAGTGACATGGCGCTCGCGTTTAATTGCTGTGTTTGGTACACGCATGTCTACACACATTCGAATTTCATCTGGATTGTTTGGTTTCGGCACTATTACTATCGGTGATACCCACGGTGTTGGTCCCACTGCCTCTTCGATAACATCCTCACTAATCAGGCGATCTAATTCGTCTTCAACTTTGCTACGTAAATGGAACGGAACTCGTCGATGTTTTATTGCCACTGGCGGAATGGAACTATCAATGTGAAGATGGACTTGAAAATCCTTTAATTTTCCAACACCGCATATTAGTTCTGGGTAATTTGATTTGATAAACTCTTTACTGATCCCATAATTTACACTGAAACTTGTTTTGATAACTTTTAGTTCTAACGCGGTTTTAAAACTCATCAAAGATTCGGCATTGCCATCTATTACAAAGATTTCTGCTTCAGTCAATGTTTGATAGTATGAAAATTTAGCGTCAAATTTTCCTACGATGGGCAAACTGACATCCGAATTGTATGGAAAAATATTCTCGTCTGCGTTTATAAGCGGCGTATCCCGAAAGTTTTCTTCCCAAATACTTGAATTGATTATGTTGACAGATGATCCGGTATCAATCATGAAAACCACTTTCTGACCATTTACACCTATCTCGACTGTAGGACGCCTTTGTTTTTCGTTTGTCACCGAAAATATTTCATCAGAATCAAACTGGTTGCTTCGTTCTACCTGACTGCTACTTTCCATTTGATTATCCTTATGTAACAGATTTACCGATGGCTGCTGCCTGCTTTAATTTTGATTTGGCTGGTATTTTTGGTTATTTGTTCTTTGAGCTCGTTGAAAATGGTTTTTTTGATCTAGCCTCGACTGTTGATGTTGACTTCTGTGTTGTGATGTGATACATAACCTAGCAAAATGACCCACGCGACCACATTTATGGCAGTTTAAATTTTGAGCTGAACACGAACTCAAACTTCTCGTATGCCATAAATTGCCACAATTTTTACATCGTTGATTGATCTGAGGTTGACGATTGTTATCACTTGGATTCTGACTATTATGGTTTTGCTGCGGGTGATAATTTTTTTTATTGTGCTGATTATTATGGCTGTACCGTTTGGTATCAGTGATACTTGTACCATAAACTATTTCTTGCCGATTTTCAATTATTGCTATTTGTTCTTCAGTTTGCTCCAACGTTTTTGCATATGACAATAATTGTTCCAGTTTTGGTTGATCTCTTAGACCATACCGTCGTAGATTTGATGATGTTGTGTGCAAGATTATTTGTGATTTTATCTCGTTCGATTTGTTCTTAAAATCACAATGTGCACACAATTTTAAAAATCGACTGTAATATTGATCGATATTCTCGCCTGGTTCTTGCTTTGCCTTACGGAAATTGAATATCTCGAATTCAACATTTGCTTTTGGAACAAAGTAATTGGTCAATTTCTGTTTCGCAATTTCATATTCATCTGTACTTTGTGCTTGCTGCGAGGTTTCTTTGTTCGTGCTGGTGCTGGTGTTTCCCGATGTTACTGCTGGTACTAGTTCGTCTGGTAATGATTGGAATAAATCAAAAATTTCTTCTCCACCCACATGAAATAAAATCGCACGTTTTTTTTGGTTCTTCTACTGACGCCGCTTCGAAATAATTTTCTAGCCTCAGTGTCCATTTTATCCAACGGCTTCCAATGTCCGTTGTCGATCTGGTCTCGAAACGTGGTATAGCGTTGAGGTTATGTTCCATTTTTCCTCTTTTTTTTTATCCCATCCTCGTCGCCAATGTTGTATTCTGGTTGTCCAGGTACTGGTTCCGGTTCTCAGCTAATCAATTATACACACTCAACTCGTTAGCTTTTATATCAAAAATGCTTTATTTTCATATACTTCTGGTAACATCACCACTTTAATTCATTCCCCGCGCCGTACCACCACACTACTATATTATTCTCAACGTCACCTTTTTACAGTATATATCTATTGCTCATAACTTCATTTGGATTCGTTCGGTTCTTACCGATACTACATTATCGATGAGGATTTTCGAACGTTCGGATGAGTTGGTGGTAATGACGCTAAATCGGTTTATCAAAATTTCAATCTCTAATTCGAGCTTAATAGTGGACACTACAATTTTAATTTGTTGTCCACTTCTGAGCTACAATACACATCAAATATTTTAGCTGTATACGAGTAAACTTTTAGATGATTCTCTCTTTTAGATGATTTGTATGATATTCATTTTTTATTTCCTTCCTTCTCATATCAAGAGTCTTTAATTTCCAAGTGTCACATGATCAGTTATCTTCATTTGAAACGTCTCCGTGATCAAAGGCTATATCAACAAATTTTAAAGATAATTTCTCAATAGGGGTCTGTACTATTGCCAAATTAGGTTGTATTTGTAACAAAAATCTGTTTCCTTTTCGATTAACCCTTGTGTGTATACCCGGCCACCCGGGTGGCCATTTCGATTTTAAATGCTCGAGGATTATATAAATCTGGTGTTAGGCGTTTCAAACCCCTTGACATCCTAGATTTGTATAAATTTTATCGATTTTTACAGAAAAGTTTATTACTAAATATTGTTTGACCGAATTATTCGCGAAAACAATTTGTTACCCTTATAATATTTATATACCCGGCCACCCGGGTGGCCAATACAAAATATGAGGAAAATACGATTTTTTTCAAAGTTTTTCATTTATTTAATTATATAAAATTACACACAGTTTAAATTATAAATTATCACAAAATATTAACATTCAATTGCAAAAATTAAGAATTAATAATTATATAAATAAAAAAAAAAAATTAGTTCATTTGGTAATAGTTTGGTTTGAAAATAATACATAATGCTAAACTAAGCATGCACTTATAAACTAGTTGCACCTAGAACACTTTATCACTGAGTTGGTATGTTCTACGCATATTGGCCTTTTACATAAACTACACGACTTTCGTGTATTCGTACGTCTTCTTGGAGTAGATGCTAAGCATACCCAGCATTTTCCTACTTGAGTAATTCGCCCAGTGCTGTCGCGCATCAAATTAGATGTTGTCTCTTCGTGGTTGCTAGCCATTGAAAGTGGTTTACCAAGTATACACTCAATGCCCGACCGCGTGTTAAAGTTTCTAAGTACATTAGGTATGGTGGCTCGAGCAGAAATATGTGGTAAAGCAAGTTGTAGTGCTAAATAATTCAAAAATTCTCTGCGTCTGGATGTGTTATTAAACCTAGATGGGTTATTTTCAACATATATTGTAAAAGAAGCCAGGCAAGCAATATCAATAATATTATAGAAAAAGGCCATCGCCGTGTCTTTCTCTTGGTTGTGTAATGCGTCACCAGTTTGTCCATATTATCTACGCCTCTCTTGTTACTATTATAATAGAGAATTATTACGGTTTCCTTTTTTCCCCTATTACGGTTTGACTAAAATGTTGAGTGGATATCAATAACACACTTTTATTTTTTTTTAGGAACGTAAGAACATAACGTTGTTATCGCTGAATCCAAACAAGGAAGAATATATTTCGCGTGTTTTGGAAGGGAGCATTTCTCTTGGAATGTAAGGTTTATTTTTTTTTTAACGTTCCGACAATTGATAAATCCCATGTTATCAATAGACGCGCGAGTGGCAATGTTGTAAAGAAATTATCCATAACTATATTTCTTCTGGACCCTTTGAAACGCATGTATAAATCCTTTACAACTCACTCCCCTTGGTTAGTTTCTCAGCCAGTTCGTTGTTTGCCGGTGTATATTTGCCCTGTTATTAGATATGAGTTAGAGGCATCGCAAACCCACCAAACTTTGATCCCATATTTTGCAGGCTATAAAGTTATGAAAAATAAATAGATCAAATAAATTATAATACAAGAGCAAACCACATTATAACGATACATTCCGCCAAATGAAAATAGTTGCTCATCCACAACTACGCACTCGGACGGAGTATAATTATTTCGCAAATTTGCGTTCAATAATTCAAAAATTTCACTTATGGCGGCAGTTTTATCTGTCTCTAAGCGAAACGCTCTTGCATGTGGATTATCAAATCTAAGAAATTTCTTGAAAACGATTCAACCCCATGTTTGCCCGATATATTGGACTTGATGTAGTTGCCCATAACACCGTCGCATGCTCATTATTCGAACGATGAACGCCAGCATTTATGATATGGCTAAGTAAAGCCTGACTTCCACTGTGAATAATTGACTGAACTGACTTCAAGTCGAAAGAAGACAAAAAAAAATCCATTGGAGTGACAAAGATAAAGCATGTTTTTTTTTATTTTTAATTTTGACAGCGACAGCAAAAAAAAATAAAATAAAATAAATAAATTTTTGGTTATCACTTGGAGTTTTAATTTGGCTTTTTCACCACCAATAAATTATTTAAAAAAAAACGATTACTTTATAAAATTGCCAATAATAGTATTTAGCGATATTATCACAATTGATCCCAATTTATCACAATTTAACTGTACACAAACTTTATATTTTTTTATTATCACAGCTATTTTAGAAGCAACCACCAAAAAAAATTATGACACTTACCATAAAAATAACAAACTTTTAATTAACTTAGTGTGCGGAAAAAAATTTGCGTTCATACACAAAATTTGTGTGCGTATATTAGTTAAATAACCATAAAATGACCTCGATTTTGATAATTTTTGACCATAATTATGGCGATCCACTAATACAAACACACATTCGATGTAAGTAAAATCTTGACTGGCTTCGTTTTGTGTTTCTTTCACACAACCACCGATTCTATATTTTTATCTCCCTTTATTTTGATTGACAAACTTTTATTCGCAATGGAATCCAGGCTTAAGCTTTAAATTCCTCGTCACATAATAATTTCCATTGTTTTGCTGTTTTGTCCCCGTTTTTTTTTATTATATGCCTCGTACATATCTTTAGCCTTCCTATTAGTCTCTCTGATTATAATGTGACACATTATATCAGAGAAAATACAATTGAATGGACAACATATTCGTCGGACGAGAGGGCCCACAGTTTTTATTTCGCAAGATATTATGCCTCAATATTTGTCTTTGGGGAGGCTTTCGCTACCATAATGTTCCATCTTTAGCTATATAATCAGGAGAAGTGGTTTCGCCGTTGTTTACAGTATCAACAATTTCAAATTCTTCGTCATCGCTATAAATCTCATCTTCCAACAAATTTATTGTTACGTTGTCTGCAAATACGTCTTCTATATCTGAATCCTATTTTCTTGTGGTGCGGTTGAGAGCCACTCATCTTCTGAATCGTCGTCAAAGAAATCATGCACATCGTGATCTACTTCATCATCTTCATATTCTGCTAGCAAACGTTGGAGATATGCTTGTTGTTCTTCGTAAGACAAATTATCGAGATATATATGTATATACATATATAGTATGTATAAATCAAAATTATAAATCAACGTGGCCAAAACCAATATTACCGTCTAAATTGTGCGTTTGTTAGTTCGTTATTTCGTTCCGCCATTGTACTTAAAAAATAAATATTATATTATTTTTTACACCGACAACATGCTAGTTTGACACACAATGCATTACTAATTAAATGCATCCACCATTATTTATATGTTTTTGTTTGTCTCGCTCTTCTACTTTTACTCGGGGGTATCCCCATTAAATATTTTTTGTTTCGTTTTCTATCGTAAATTCAAACAATGAAATGCAACAACACAGTAAGATATGAAAAAAATATACCTGGCCACCCGGGTGGGTCGGGTATACATTAGTGCAATGCCACTACATAAATAGCCGTGACATCAGCCTAAAAAAGTCAAATCACTAAATATAAAGAGGGGAATAAAGATTTTTATTTTCCTATGAAACGTAAACAAAATACTATGGGATTTTCAAACACATTTTTTTATATCGTCTCTATTTTCAATTTAAATAAATATTTTTATTTACAAATATAAATAATTTGATATCAAATATATCGAAATGTAAATTGTGAACAATTTTGATTGAAATTAATAATCATTTATTAAGTAATTTTGCATTTTTTTAAAAATATTTGTTTCTCAAAACATCGGCATGCTTCGTGTTCCTCTAATCATAATAAATTTATTATGAAAATGAAATGTTTAGAGGAACACGAAGCACGACGATGTTTTGAGAAACAAATATTTTTATAAAAATGCAAAATTACTTAATAAATGATTATTAATTTCAATCAAAATTGTTCACAATTTACATTTCAATTGTATTTGATATCAAATTATTTATATTTGTAAATAAAAATATTTATTTAAATTGAAAATAGAGACGATATAAAAAAATGTGTTTGAAAATCCCATATGATTTTGTTTACGTTTCATAGGAAAATAAAAATCTTTATCCCCTTAACACATACTACCACACATTTTTGTGTCATGGCTTTTTATGTAGTGACGTTGATTAGTGTATAATTTTTTGGGTATACACACAAGGGTTAAGTTCACAACAAACCAAATGCTGCATTTTATTTCCAATTTTTTTTTTCCATTTATTTTCGACTTAATCGTTCTTTAAATTATATCACTAATCTTTAAATTGTTCACAAATTACATATTATAAAAATAAATAATTATCATATTTTATATTTCGCACAGTATCCCGTACTATTTTTGGGTGAAACAACAATTCCCGACGATAAACGTACGCAATTGTACGAAGCGTTTGAGTTTCTGGAGAAATTCTTTGGTGGAAATCAATGGATTGCTGGTGACACGATGACTATCGCCGATTTAGCTATTTTGGCATCAGTCTCAACCATAGTGCATGCTGGAGCTGATTTAAGTGCATATCCAAAATTGGCTGCGTGGTACGAAACTATGAAATCCGTGCCTGGATGGGATGAGAATGCGGCAGGTGCTAAAATTTGGGGCGATAAAGTTAAAAGTAGTCTGACAAAAGGCTTTTAATCTAATAAATATATAAATTTGTTTGTATTGTTTGTTTCTTATTTAAAAAATAATAAAAAGTCATAAATAATTGTATTAACAAAATTAGAAAATTCTTAATTTGAATAATTTTTTTGTTTAACAAATAAATAAATATAAAACATTCAATTTTTTAGGCACATTATGCTAAATCTGCATGTATTATATTTAAGACGTCATGATTCACTGAAACCATACTTGTTCAATATTACTTGCTGGTGACCATTTATCTGAAATATAAACGTGTAAACGCACGAGATAATCAGATTATAAATCAACAATTTGCGAGCTACCAAATAATTTATTCAAATCTATCAAAAGCAATTTTTAAATAGATTTGATTAGTTGAGAGCCATGAGCTTATAAAAAATTAGTGTTGATTTATTTTTAACGGAATTTGACCATTTATTTATAACTTTAATTTAAAATTACCAATTCAACATTACATTCAAAAACGCTATAAACACGTAAACTTAATTTAAAAAAAAAAACTCGTAGAAAGGCGCAAAACGTGTTCGAATTGTTACCTTATACTACTTTCAGCCAATCAACCAATTCAACCAATCGGCAACTTGTTTTTGGTATTGTAGCTACAGGACAGTATTTGACAGGATTTTTCGTCGTCACAAAACGTGTTTGCTACGATTAGCCAAGGGAAGCAATTTTCCAACTGGAAGCTATGAACACATGCTCCGTGATCGAATAGGGTGCGGTATCAACAATTCGGGCTTGCAACAAAAGTTTTTAGCTGAAAAGACTTTGACCTTGAAGAAAGCTGTAACGTTGTGTGGCAGACTGTAACATAGAAGTGATACGACGTTGTTTTTCCTCTATATTTTCGCAAACTGGTTTCAATGTTTATGAATCCAAATTTGATCCGGTGTCATTAAATAATAAATTACTGCAAACAATGATCATTCGATATCAGGCGGTCGTCTTGTCAGTTAGTGCAAATCAACTAAATTAAAAATTGATCTAAATAAGTATAGTATTATTGGTATATTATTGGTTATTGAAACCAATTTATTTTGGTAAATCCAAATGCCAACACCAAATATCCAACTACAGTTGAGGATTTTGTTGGTTGGTCAATGTCATTGGCCCTCACTCGAGACCGTGAAATTGGACGTGGTTAAATTTAACCTCATCTATAAATTATCATATATTGGCCGAGGTAAGATTGGTGTTGTGGTTTGTGCGTTAATCGCATTAACCCTGTTTTTTTCGATTATAGCGTGATTTCTCGCCCTGGTAGTTAGGGTTACCGCTTTAGAATTCCTACCGTATAAACCAATACGAGATAGTCATCATAAAAGTCAGCGGAATTTCAAGAACGGATTATGTGCTGACCTTCATTTCCTCATGGCGTGAAATTATATTAACCGTGTGGATTACAGTGTTGTTTGTTGTGAAAAAAAAAAACCTGGAATCTATAGTGTTCTAGTAAAATCTTATAGTTAAATTGCTCTTATATTTATTGATTGTTGTTCTTAAATTTTCTGAAAATTAGTGTTTTTGTGAGTGTGTGAGCCTTTGTATTAGTGGAAAGGAAAAAAAAAAATATATTTCGAACAATTCGTGATTGGAAATCGAAGAATCTAAAAATAATAATAATAGTTTGTCGTCCAAGTGAACTAATTTCATTAAGGGTCCTTGGGCTGTGGCCAGTAGGGACTGTTTCTTTCCGCTTCAATGTCGCAGAGCGCTTTGCAGACTTTGAAGGGTGCGTAAATTTTTTTTTTGTCTGGTAAATTTTTCATATAATAAATTGGATACCTGGGCGTACAAACAGTTAACCGCGAATTAGATTGTGAATGTTATACAATCTATTACAGTCCAGTTAGTGGTTCATACTATTGTGTAAGTTAGTATGAAGGCTCTCACGCAGTTAGTTTTTTTGTCTTCCCAAATTAAAGTTACATAATTAATGTTTGTATAAAATTTCAATCCTATAATTTATCATTAATCAGTTTATATAATTACCTAAGTTTATTTTTAATTACCGAAAGATTATTTAAATTAGTATACTATCGATCTCGAATGTTTTCTTTGGTTAAATAAACGGGTTTGGTAACTTAACTTTACTGTTTTTATTTTCGTTAATCGTAATAGGTAAATACTAGGTAATATGAATTGTTGAATTACGTCGATGGAGGGAGGGTTGGGGAACTTGTGGGATTCCAGGGGGGGCCAAATAAACATCTCGTGATGTTCACATGGTAAAAACCACTTGAGTGGATTGGTACTGGTTTGGTCTTGGTCATTTCGTATTTCTTTTTTTGTCTCTTTCTTCTTCTTATTATTTATTTGATTTTGTTGCACATGATAATATTTAAGTTTTGTAACATAGTTGGGGTTGCTGTCTAACGTACCCGCCCAGCGGGAGCTCCCGGAATTTAATATGAGCAAGCATGTGCAGGTTCAGCAGCCTGGGTTACAAAGCTTGTAATAATGCCGTTACCGCTAAAGCTGCTCTTCAGGATTACAAAGCAGTCACCGACTCCCCTCAACAGTCTGATCAAGTAAAGATTGTTTTGCAATCACACTACCACGGTCAGCTGCGAATAACACCGTCATCGGTGTGCGTCAATTCATTGTGAAAGCTGCGGAGAGAGTAATTTATGTTCAACTTGAAAATATCGAAGCAGTACTTATACTTCTTGTGGACTCATCGGTCATCTACAGCGAGCCGGAAAACAAACAAAGTCTAAGAAAGGAACTACAAATGAAGTGCAAACCTCGTCAAGCACATATCCTTGCCCAGCGAAGTGAAAACGGACACGACAGTTGTTATCAACAAGGTACCTTGCCATTTCGAAGTCGACTCGGGCCCTCGGTTTATCATTATTTCGAAGTCGGCCCTTAGTTACATCAGGGAATCACCACCGAAAGCCAATCCGGATTTTCAGTCGCACTGAGGTCAACGTCAAATAGAACGGCCGATTCATCGACAAAATGGTATTGTTTGCCACTACTGGAAACAAAACGAACGTTTTCGGTCTTGATTGGTTCGGACCATTTCGAATCTACATCCGTGGGATGCATTTAATTCGACCAACGAAATTTCCGAACATATTAGAGAAATACCAATATATTCTCAGCTGAATTAGCAAAATTTCGTGATCCACCGGCTTCAGTAAAATTGTATCCGACAGTTGTACCAATTCGACTACCACCTCGCCGAGTTATACGCGCTCTTCGTAAACCAATCGAAGAGGAGCTGCAGAACATGTTAAACCACGGAATGTTGGAGTCAGTAGAGTACACTGAATGGACGACACCTATCTTCTCTTTTTCCTATTCAAGCGCTTTCGCCGCATGCATTTCCGATTCCGTCAGCTACTCAATTGTGTCTAGGATGCCAAGAGTTTCGGTATTTGCCAAGTTGGACAAGGGTCACCAGCTATTTATCAAAATTTTATTGAAAATTTACTTCGTGTAGTTCCAGGTGTCATTCCATATTTGGACGATGTTATTGTCATCGCCGCTTCTGATGATGAACTTCATAAAAAATTGAGCCAGATTTTTCAACGAGTTAAGGATAAATCCGTTATTGGATGTGAAGCTGTCGATTTCCTCGGATACCGAATTGAAGTAATTTCGGTGTGATGGCAATGTTCTTCATTCCACCGAAGCCATCCGAAATCCAGCACCACTGACGGATAAAGCGCAACTCCAGCCTTTTCTCGGGCTATACTGAATTTTTAACACGCATTCGTTAAAGGGAAAGGTGCTATCGCAGAGCCACTGCATCAACTTCTGCACCACAACTCCAAATGGTCTTGGTCCATTGCCCAACAGAGAAGTTTCGACGAGCCGAAATCTGCGCTTTTGACCGACTATATATGTTCTTATGCCTTATGCCTTAGGGCATCGCTGTGGTTCTTTCACATAAGGTGGGTTATAATGAACGCGCGATTTTGCTTTTTTCTAGAACGCTAATTGCCACCGAACGTCGATATGCCCAAATTGATAGATAAGCGCTGTCATTTATCGCCGGCTTCAAGAAATTCCGTGACTTCGTCTATGGCTGTGAATTTACAACCGTGCCTGACCACAAACCGCTCCTGGGATTGTTCAACCCTACCAAATCAACGCCGAAGAAGAGGTGGTGATGTTAATTGAATCGCTTCATGGTGCATGAGAGGATGGCCTGAGAAGGAACAGAACCATTTTAAAGCATTTTGGATTAGGCGAAATAAACTCAGTTTTATCAAGTAGTGTCTTCTCGGGGCCAGCCTACGATTGTTCCATCGTGTTATCATTGGATATTATCAATGCGTTGCATACAGCCGACACGGGTGTAGTGCATATGAAATCCATGTCTAGAAGTTAATTGTGGTGGCCGAACATCGACAACGACGTCGAATAGGTCGCCCGCTCCTGTACGCCATATCAAGAATCTCAGCCCGAGAACTCCCAAGCTCCTATAGAGTTTTGGAAGGAAGCAAAAAGGCCGTGATTTCGCTGGACCATTCCAGTCGAAAGTATTTTTCATCTTGATAGACTCATACTCCAAATGGCTAGTAGTTCAACTGGTATCATCTACGTCATCAGCGTACGGTATTTCAGAAATCGTAAGCGATAATGGGACCGAATTCACATCAACCGAATTAGACAAATTCTTGTGCGTTGGACTAGCAGAACGAATGATACGCTCAACCAAGAACTACTTGAAGAAAGAGTGACCTCGACCTGGGACATTCCTCATCATTTGGCTATTCTTGCATCACCACAATACACCGTCCACTAGCACTGCGGAAAGTCCTGCTAAGCTTCTCGTCAACCGTCGAATCGGAACTTATTTCGATCGGTTACATCCTGATACAATCCCTATTTCGAAATGAAGAACCAACGATGGAAGTGGCATTATCATCTGCCTGAGATTACCTGACAATACCCACAATATCATCGATTCACCATTAAATATACCATCTACATCTTCTAACGTCACAACATCAATAATACCAGCCAATACCGCGGACTACGCTGTTGTTGTAACCAAGGTCATCCGTGTACAGTTGTCTCCACAATACAACAACATCTTAGTGCTGTATGTATATTTCATTATTAATTTTGTGAGGGCTTTAGTGAAGGAACTTGTGCCTACGGGAAATAACACGGTAGTGATATTACATAGTTCATTTACCACCGATAGCTCATTTTCCGGCGATTACACCGATTTCAACTTATTTCAGCAACCATTCATAAAATATAAAATCTTTCAACTGTCGAGAAATTCCAATAGCTCAAAAGCTCATTGTATAACAGCAGTAGTCGCGCGCTGACATTCTCTTTGAATTATTCAAGGGAGAGCAGAGCAATAAGAGGTACCAAATTGATCGCCCAAAATGCGGCATTAAGTTGGATCGAATAATTGGAATAAGATAGCCAGTCTTCACACGACATTTGATATTGATGTGTCTTTACGGCGATTTTGGGGAATCGGGGAAATGTCAGCAAATGTTCCGATTCTTTTAATAGAAGAGTCTTTTAAGGAAATCGCTAATCGAGACATAACGGGAAAATTCGTGACTAAGCAGCCTCCTAAGAAATCAACACCATACATTTAAAGTCAACTTATCAAATAGCAAGATCCAGATTAACAGCCAAAACAGAAATTTAATCGAGATCACCAATTTGGCATCTTGTACAAAGAAATTATGCGAGAGTAAGAATCATTAGGACACATGCAAAAGATTTACGTCCACGACCCATCTGAATTCTATATATTGTCACTTCATGTCTGTTAAAATTAACTACAGCAATACTACAAAACTTAGGGTAGTTTTCGACGCCTCCGCCGAAGTCTATTGTAACTGGCAGCCTTATGTAAACAGGTGACATTAAAAAGATTTACATGCATAGGTCCTCCTAGAAAAGGATGATTGTAAGTATCAATTAATATGGTGACTGTATAAGTTTCAAGTATCAACTTTTCATGTATCATTTGAATGAAGTAACGTACGGTACCGCATTAGATGCTTTTGTAGCCACAAGATGCATCAAGGAATTAGCACAAGAAAACGTAGAGAGCAAACTAGAGGTGACAAAGATTATAGCAGAAGACGTATATGTTAACCATTTAATGTCTGGCGCAAGGGACATTCAGAGTATCCCATAAAGCAAGGAAAGAATTATAAACATACTAAAAAGTGTCGGGTTTAACCTTAGGCAACAAATGGTCAGAGGGTGCAAGGTCCGCGTCATCAAAGATGTGTGTGGTCTGGCGTTATCATGATAGAAGGCGGATGGGTCGTGGACATAAACAAACACTCTTTCTATTGATCAATTCTGGACGTTTTTTTTTAATTTGCTTGCTGCAATCTGGTTAATTGATGACAGTAGGGATTAGAATCAATCCTTTGAAATATTATGTAAATTTTCGACCGCATTTTTTTTCGACGTTATCGACAAATTCGACAACGTCGAAAATATATACATATATAGTGGACATGCCAATGTCTGGTAGTATCTTATTAAGTTTTTCACGAACGAGAGCATTCTTTATTTGGTATTCCTCACTTTCACTCATACTCGAAATATTCTCGTCATTGACTGTTTTTTAATTTTCTATTAGAAGTAAGAATATACTAAAGATCGACGAAATAATTTTAAACAGAGGACGTAAATTAGTTAAAAATTGAAGAGAACATATAACAATTTGATTTTGTATTCCAAAAACGGGTAAATCGTCATACTTAAACGTATTTTGCACGAAAATGAAAAATTTTACTAGCGCAAGTTTTTAGTATGTTCAATAGAATTAAAGGACGTAAAATTCAAAAAATAAAAAATAAAAAAATTGGACGATCATTGAGAAAATTCAAAAATAAAATTTTGGCGGAAATTTGAAAATGAAGAAATTAAAGAACTTAGCTTATTAATCCGTATTAACTTACCTTTAAAACGAGCCCTATATCATAAATATCGGATATTTATTTTTCTTTTTATAGCCATAAACACAACGCCATGTTTACCATTTTTCTCAAAATTTGACACTCTGTATTTTAAACAACAACAACAACAACAAAAAATCGTTTTCCACAAAATGTTTTTTTAACTAGTACTACCAATTGAAAACATAAAAAATAAAAAATTTAAACACGACTTCCGGTCCCATATACCAAATTTGTGATTTGACGTATTTTTCACCATTTATATGTACATAAATAAATAATGATGAACCTATTGAAATACTTAATATTATTTTAACGCTTATTTTTTAACATGTCTCGTCACCTCAAGAGCAGTCGTATAATATTCGTCTTTATCTAAAACAATACGCTGTCATATAATTGTTTTATTTCGTAATAGGAGAATTCTCGACATGGTCGAAAAAAACGCGGTCGAAAAATTTCATAATAGACCCCAAGGTTCTAGAACCTTATAATGTAAGATTGTCTTCCAATCCCACCATATACACAGCATAACTTTATGGGGCGTCAATCCTGGCTTTGAAGTCTTTTGCGGTGAGTGATCCACCTTTCTTTCAAACTTCATTCTCGTATTTTACCCTTTTTTCATCGCCAGTAATGATTTGCTTCAAAAATGGTCAATCAAGCCTTACGCAAATGTATTAAAACTGTTTTGTGATCGACATTTAATACCTAAGCAATGTCGGTCTTCTTCGTTTTTTTGTAAGATTTGATCGATTTTTCAGTGATTGGTCGACCAGAGCGAGGTGCATCTTTGACATCGAAATTTCCAGAACGGAAGCAAGCAAACCATCTACATGCTGTTACATTCTACAAAGCATCTAGACCATAAACACCACAAATTTGCTCCCGGGATTAGGCTTTTTCGTAGTAAAATTGCAAAATATAGCGAATTTTTCCAGAAATTTCACTCATTTTCATTTTTTATCCACATGATATATAATTAATGTAGAGGTGGCCGATCGACGGGTTGGGGAAACTTCATTAGAATATTTTTAACATAGATCTTACAATCATTCTGCGTAGCAGTATGGACTTACTGAGCAATAACCTTTCAAGATATATTCGTCAAAGGTTTCGCTTAATATATGCACCTTACACTAGTTTTTACCTAAAGTATAATGAAATAAAATATTTAAACATAAATTCAGCTTAACGATATATGATAATAACTTACCTTAGCAAAAACCTGCTCAATCAGGGTAGAGCATGGAACAGTATGGCGAAAGGTATATTAATTTATAATTTCTACCTTTCGTACTCTCTTATAATTTCTACCTTTCGTACTAAACAACCAATATAACAACTTCTAAAAATCTAGACGATAAGTGACTTAGGGTAAATGTGTTCCGTCCTTATATCTAAGTTCATACGAAATTTGATATTAAAAAATTTGTCAATTTGGCCCAAACATTGTACCCAAGTGGCCACATATTTGTATTGGTAGTCGAGGATCTTTTCTAACGAAAAAATTAAACAACTTCCAAAAATCTAGGCGATAAGTGACTTAGGACAGAAGTGTTCCGTCCTTTTATGTAATTTCATACGAAATTTGATTTAAATTTTTTTTTCAATCTGGCCCAAAGATCATACCCAAGTGGCCACATATTTTTATGAGTAGTTGGGGATCCTCTCCTAAAAATATTTATCCAGTTGGATACGACCTTTGGGCCAGGCTGAGAATTTTTTTAATATCCAAATTTATACAAACCTACATATAGGGATACAACACATCTGTCCTAAGTGACATATTTTGTAGATTTTGGTAAGTTGTAATATTTTACGATCTTTGGCCTATAGTTGTAATATTTTTTTAGATAGAGGGGATAGCCGGCTACCATTAAAAAATTACGTCCACTTGACTTGGGTACGATCTTTGCCCTAGATTGAGAAATGTTTTAATACAAATTTTGTGTGAATTTACACAAACGGGTGCAACATGTCCTTAGCCCCTTATAGTCTAGGTTTTGGGAAGTTGTTATAATTGTCTTTGGATAGAGGGAACCTCGACTTGACGACGATCTATGGGCCAGATTGAGAAATTTGTATTTATCAAATTTCGAATGTACTTTGATTTTGTTAAATTGTTTCCTTGCACAATTCAAATTAAAGCTTTATTAATTAAAATAATTTTTTTTCGTACCGTGAACAAATTTTCGCCAAAAAACGTGTGAATGTTGACTATCTTGGCACTTCAGAGCATCTCATCAGAATCATCAGAATTACACCAGCCGTGCTCAACTATACGCTCTTTCCGCTCGTTGAACTCTCAAACACCAACTAGAAACCCTTTCCGCTCTTTGCGCTCCCAAATATGTTTTTATAAAAAAGTTAAATAACACATTGCCGTTATAAATTCCCGTTATTTGTCTGCTGAATTTATATAAAAAAAAACAATTTATTCAGTCTTCTCTATTCATTTATCGTGCGAGGATCAATTCTCGTGTAACGTGCAGTCGTACACTACCAGTGAATGAAGAGTTTTAGTAGTGCTATTTATTAAAAAATAAAAAAATGGGCAGTCATTCGGAAAGAGTTTTTGCGTGGAATGCGAATACGAATTTTTCTACATAGAAAATAGCCAAAAAAAACCGCAATGCCTAATTTGCAGAGCAATACTGGCTTCACTGAAACGTAGTAATGTGAAGAGCCACTACGATAAACTGCATAAAAAGGATAATGAAAGTGTCATTGGAGCTGCCCGACGTGACATAATTGAAAACTTTTCATAATTTAAAACCATTGATTTTCCCATCGAATCTACATTCAACTTCGTCTTTCGATCCTAAGTTCTGTTCATTACGAGCATCATATGTTGCTAGCTACAATATCGCAAAAGCTAAAAAGCCTTTTACTGATGGACTTTTCCTTAAAAACACATTTATTGGCATGTTGCAGTCTTTCGGCAATGAAGGACAATTAATGGCTGCACATACAGGGTGTCCGGGTTTGGGATGCTGATCCGTCATGGGTGATTCCTTGGTTCATGCTGAGAAACAAATCGTATGTGGAGGGGGGATCCATTTTTGATATCCTTTGAGATACAGGATGTTTAAAAAATTTGGTTCAGAAAAAAAGTACACCCAAATATTAAACTGTAACTTCCAAAATATTTATCGGAGAGCAACCAACTTAGTCTTATTTGGTTGGTAATCGTATAGGCTATTATTAAGGTTCCATGCCTATAGTTGTAATTGACTAAGTTGCGGCTAGTTAGTGGAACAACGGATGTCTGCCTCACGGTGCAGTTGTTTGGATATCCGCCGGTTGTTGATTGACGTATTTGATAGATATCCCGCCGGTTGTTGATTGACGTATTTGATAAATATCCCGTCGGTTGTTGATTGACGTATTTGATAGATATCCCGTCGGTTGTTGATTGACGTATTTGGTTGTTGCCAGTTTTAATGGCTCGAAGGACCAATGTTAATCCAGCAAATACTGTGCTTAGGTTGTAAGGCTAAGCGTTTGCTTGATTAACGAATTTGTCTAATTAAATTACCGCTGGTGGGGTTTAATTAAACGGAGAATTAGAAACTACACGTTTGGTGATTAAGTTTATTCTGCCTTATTATTAATTAATTTCGAGTTTATATCCAAATTCATAAAATGCTTAATAATTAGTTTTTATAATGTTGTTTATATGCTATAATATATGATATTCATGTAATTAGAATCATTTGAATACAGATGTTGTTGTTGTACTCGACAGGAAGTAATATTATATGCATACGGATAGGAAGTAATATTATATGCATACGAAGAAAAGTAAATTTGTGACACATGTTAATTTACTTGAATTGTAAACTAAGCAAAATGTTATAATCTTTAATGTATATTTAAAGAAAATACGTAATTCCATGTTCACAGATGAACTGAACAAAGTGGTTATCTTGTATCTGCATCCGTTTGAGAGCTATGGTGATTTAAAGTAAAAAAAAAAATATTTGTTTTTTATAAAATCGAGTTTTTCTCAAAAAAACCGTTATAATTTTTTCTTTTGTTTATTTAATTTTAATTTGTCATGATCTCCTCTACAATCCCTCAATACAAAGTTTGGGTCGAGGAGTTATAAAAGGTGCTCAAAATGTCCTCCTTGTGATTGAATACATGCTAATATTCGTTTAAGTATGCCTTTGGTTATTTCAATTCTTGGTAATTCTTCCCTTATCTGTTGTGCTGCTGTGTGTATTGGTTGTATAAGTTCTTCTTTTGTTTCAATTTCATTGGAGTATACAAGCGCCTTCATCCTTCCCCATACATAAAAATCCAATACCGTAAGATCGGGGGATCTTGCAGGCCAATGAATTGGACCATTTCTTCCATTCCAATTATTTGGATAATTGTCGTTAAAAAAATTCCTAACACTATTATGGTAGTGACAAGGTGCACCATCATGTTGGTATGTATGCGAGAATCTACTTAAAATGGGAACATCATCGAAAGGACTGGCTATTGAAAATCCTCATTCGAAAAAACAAATATCATTTCAGCACCGATTCAGTGTAAACGTATGGGCTGGTGTAATTGGCGATAAATTAATTGGACCATTCATATTACCACCTAGATTAAATGGTGAACGTTATTTACAATTTTTACAAAACGATTTGCCACTCCTTTTTGATGATGTTCCCATTTTAAGTCGAACAATATAGTATGCAACTGCTCTTGAGGTGACGTATGCATACGCGTGTTCAATAATAAATCATGAGATAAAAAAATTTCAGTTATTCAGTTCGTAACGTATATTTTAATTTTTATTTTCCGCCTAATAAATAAATTAATATTAATTTATTTTTTTAAATTTTTTTTCGATATTGTCGAATAATTCATAATAGCTATTTTCGACCTTGGTTATTTTCGAGTTGGTCGACAACGTCGAAAATTTGTGATGTCTCCAATTTCATAATAGACCCCCTGGCTTCACTGAAACGTAGTACTGTGAAGAGGCACTACGATAAACTGTATAAAAAGGATTATGAAAGTGTCATTGGAGCTGCTCGACGTGACATAATGGAAAACTTGAAACCATTGATTTTCCCATCTTATCTACATTCAACTTCATCTTTTGATCCTAAGTTCTGTTCATTACGAGCATCATATGTTGCTAGCTATAATATCGCAAAAGCTAAAAAGCCATTTACTAATGGGTTTTTCCTTAAAAACACATGTATTGGCATGTTGCAGTCTTTCGGCAATGAAGGACAATTAATGGCTGCACATATACAAAACATTCCATTGGCAAGGCATACCATAACAAGAATAGTTCAGGACATTAGTGAGTATCAGACGGGCATTTTAATAAACAAAATACAGAATTGTAAATTTTATTCATTAACCCTCGACGAAAGTACAGATATTACTAACGTGGCACGTAGATTTATAGATAATAATTTTAATGTAGGAGAGGAACTTCTTAACGTAGTACCAATGTACAACACGACAAAGGGAGCTGATATTTTCCGAGCTGTCGAAATTACTTTTGAGTCTGTTGGTGGCTTTGAAAAGCTAAGTGCAGTTTGTACCGACAGAGCTCCAAATATAATAGGAGGCAGATCCGGATTTCTTGGGAAGTTTAGAAAGCGTAATATTAATGCTCCATTCTACCACTGCATTTTACACCAGGAAGCCCTTTATGCTAAAACAATTGGTTTATCTGATACGGTGTCATCCATCATTTGAATTGTGAATAAGATTCGTGGCGGCCATAAAGCATTGACACATCTCAAGTTCAGGTTACTCTTAGCAGAACTTGATGCTTCATATGGAGACTTACAGATGTATACAGAGGTACGTTGGTTAAGCAAAGGAAAATGCCTCCAACGGTTTTTCGAACTTCGTTCAGAAGTGCTGACATTTCTTGAGCAAAATGTAAACGGCAGCGAAATAATGCAAATTAATATGAAAAATAGTCAATTTTTAAGAGAACTTGCATTTTTGACGGACATCACAGTAATTCTCAATTCACTGAATCTACAACTGCAAAAACAAGGACAAACTATAATTGATTTAGTTTCTAAAATAGATGGATTTAAAAACAAATTAAGCATATTAAGAAATCAATTAGGAAATGACAATCTGTTCTGCAATTTCCCATCCTGTGTCATCATCAAATTTGAGCAAAATGGTTCGAGTTTTCGGCGTTTTGACGATAATTTGAAACGTTTGCAAGAAGAATTCGACAAACGATTCAGTCAGTGACTTTGAAAATATTAAAAAACTAATGCCAATATTCCTAACACCTAAAACATGCAACATTTTGAGTCAAGACCAACAATTTCAGATGAAATTATGTGACTTACAATCAGACCTTAATCTTTTGGCAATTTCAAGCACTGGACTTAATTTTTGGAAAGAGATTTCATCAGAAAACTACCCGACATTGAGGAATGAAGCGCTTAAATTGGCATCCATGTTCGGGAGCACTTATTTGTGTGAAAGTGCATTCTCACACTTAAAAATGATTAAAAATGAATATCGTAATAGGCTTTCTGACAACAATTTGCGACATTTACTACGGATTGTCCTCTTACACAACCATATTGATTTTGATGAATTTACGAGACAAAAACTAGCATACATTTCTCACGGTGTACTGTATATTTTTTTATATAAAATAAAAACTTACTGGAATTTGAAAATAAATATTTATTTGTCAATAAAATGAAACAATTTCAATATTCTCTTTGACAAATTTTGTCAGAAACTTCACACCGATATTAATTTGTTAAGGGAGGGATTGGTCTATTTATATTTGTTAGGTGCGATAAGAACCGAAAAATGCGCTTAATTTGAATTTATTCCAAAAAAATCTCGAAAAGTACTGCTAGCTTCCCCTCTCAAAATTATTCTGTTGTTGTTAACTATTACCCTCCCTTCTCAACACAAGATACCTCTTTACGAAAAATGACAAAAAAAATTAAGTGTGTCTAATCAAGTGAATCGCACGCGTATATCGTAAATAGATAAAATCGAAAAAGATTAAAAATAAATCAAAATTAAGAATTGTAATCTACAAGAAAATTTATTTTTAGTAAGTACGCGGAATCGAAGCAGTAAAGATAAGAAAACGAAAATTATTTTTATTTACGTTAAACTAGTGAATTCAAAACATAATAATTATGGCTCCAATTGTTTTCTACCATTACGGGCCATCGCCCCCTTCAAGAGGTGTCCTATTAACAATCCGCAGTCTAAAGCTTGAGGTAGAAATAAAAATTATAGATTTATTGGCAAACGATCAACTTAACGCTGATTTTATTAAAATTAATCCACAACATACTATACCAACCATCGACGATAATGGATTTTATTTATGGGAATCTCGTGCAATTTCATCCTATTTGGTTGATGAAAAATCACCGGGAAATTCTTTGTATTCGGCAGATACAAAAAAACGGGCGATTATAAATCAACGTTTATATTTTGATTTGAGTGTTTTGCATCAACGAATCCGGAATATTGGGGTATGAAACATTATAAACTTTATGTGTTGTCTGTTAAAAATTTTCAAAGTGACCAAAAATTGGCAATTTGCTCTGAATACATATAATATTCTACAAAATAATATGAGAATCATTATCAGCTCTGATATCTCTGTTATGTAATTTCTATTAATCGCTAAACTAGTTTAGTTTTTTTCGCTATAATTCCAAAATGATTGCTTTATTTTTTCTAAAATCTTCCAGATCCTGACCAAATGTACCATACAATATTATTTTCAAATTAAAACATTAAAAAAATTATTTAATTGGCTGATGTGAAATAGGAATTTAATTTTTGCGGCCCTAAATAATTTTTTTTTCGAACGAAAAATATTAAAATACATTTTTCTAGATCAATTAACACTAGAACTACCGACCCGTCAAAATGATTTTTGATGATTTTTAATATACCAACATATTTGTTAGAAACATAAATTTCTAAAATAATTCTAATATAATAATAAAACAAAATAAATTCAATAAATGTCAATCCGTCATTTTGACGGGTCGGTAGTTCTAGTGTTAAACATTATTTTGGGATTTTTTAAATTACAAATAATATGCACATTCAATCAAATTCCAGAATTTAGCTAAAATTAAGCATAATTAGATTAGATTTATAATCATATCGAAAAACTAACTGCAGTTTTTCCTTTCGTTTTCCTGTGCGTTTAGCGCTTTAATATTAAAATTTTATTTCAAATTTTTGAGTAAAAAACCGTCTTCGGTTTGGTTCCGAAATTAACAAAATATTCGTTGGGATTTTTCGCAATATGTATTCACTTCGCTATATGTATTCTCTAAAAAATACTTAAAATAAGAAATGGTAATGTTTTAAAATTTCTAATCCACACACAGTATCCAATAATATTTTCGGGCGAAACAACCATTTCTGACGAGAAACGCATGCAACTGTATGAAGCATTTGAATTTTTAGAAAAATTCCTTGAAGAAAATCAATGGATTGCTGGTGATGTGATGTCTATCGCCGATTTAGCAGTTTTGGCATCAATCTCGGGCATAGTATATACTGGTGCTAATTTAAGTCCTTATCCAAAATTGGCTGCGTGGTATGAGAATATGAAATCAGTACCTGGTTGGAGTGAGAACGATGAAGGTGCTAAGATATGGGGTGATACAGTTAAAAATAATCTGACACAAAGCTTTTAATTTAATATTATATTCATAGTTTCTTATTTTGTATTCATAAATAATTTCATTAATTAATAATAAATTGTTTAATTATTTTTTTATATTACTTTAAATCTAGTAAATTCTTATATTATTTTATTAATAGATTTTTTTGTTTGATAAAAAATAAATATATAATTTCAAATGTTGTTTTTTTAGTTTTTCCATTTTTTGTTTTTAATCTATCTTTATTTGTTCATTTACAGTTTTTTTTTTAAAGTTATTTCATTAATTTTCTAATTAATAATCAATAATTATATGATTGATAATAATAAAAGAAAGGAACCACAACAAACAAGAAACATTTTTAGAAACATTTTATTTTCCAGTTGTTTTTTTTTTTCTTATTTTTTTTTTTTTTTTTTTGAAAATCATCTTATACAAAATCAATAATAAATATTTCGTATTTTTTAGTTAATAAATTATTAAATGTTTGTATTTTTATTTGATCACATATTATATCAAAATATACATAAAAAAGTGTTTTCAATTAATAAACTAAAATGCAATTAAAATTAATAAAATTGTATTATCCTAATCATATTTTTGTGTATTTTTACTCCAATTCCACAATGTCGACAACGTTATCTGAAAGCGATGAAAAAACTTAGATAAATAAAGGAATTTTTTTTATTTTTTATAATAAAAGCAACAACGTTTTTTTAATATAATTTAATTTTAAAAAAACTGTTTTCCTGATAATAACAATAATTTTTAATACTTTCGTGGACAAAGCAAACTTGATGGTGGATCTAAAAATACGTTCGTTAGAAAATTGACTGGAAATGCCACCAAATTAACTTTATTACAAATGTCACTTATTGCAATACTGGATAACTGCATCATACGAAATTTTAGTCTAAAACTGTTTAGAATTGCAAAGATTAGAAAGTAAATTTCGGTAACCACAATTTGGTATTTGTTCAATTTCCATTCAAAATTGATTCCGTTAAAAGAATAATAATAAGGAAATGTACAAGCATCATCAAAAGTTGGTTTTTCAGCATGTAAAATTTGTGAGGCCTACCTACTTGTGTTTTAGTGAGGCCTCACTGCGCCCAATATGTAGGTATGTTTTGTAAAAACATTGATCTATTTCATAGTAAAATTGAATACCCGACATTTGTAACCATTTTGGAATTTGTAACTCCGGCTTGACTTTAATGGCTACACGAATGGTGTTTTTCTGAAGTAAAAATGGTTCCTAACTTAAATTATTGTAAAATGAATTAAAAATCTGTCTAATGTATGACCAACCATTTGTTTTTAGTTAAAGTGTAGTTTTTTATTTAAGTAATTTAAAAAATTAAAATATTTTTTATTAAAGATAATTAATTATAATTTTTGTAGTATTTGAAACTATTAAATATTTCCAGTATGTATATATTATGGAAATTGAAATTAATTAAAATTATTAATTTTAACACTAAACTAAAACTAAGAGTTTTGAGGAGAGCGGATAGCTAATGGATTTATGGTCCTTTAAAACCTAATCAGCTCTCCTCTAAAACAAAAATTAGACAGAAATAATGTACAAGATATAAAATAACAATTTAGTAATAAACTGAAAGTTAAATATATAATAATAAAAAATAAAAAAATATAAAATAATGAAAATAAAATAATAAAATAAAATAAGGTGAATAAACAAATTTAAAAGATACAAATAATATGTCGCGTTAAAGATAATCTTCGACCCGTTCAGCCAAATACGTCTTTAAAGTTTCCTTGAAATTGTGAACATTCACAGATCTAGTAATAACAGTCGGTAAATGGTTATATACATATGGACCAAAGTACGATATGGATTTTCTACCAAATTCAGTTTTGATTTTATAACATTTTAAAAGATTAGAACGACGGGTTGTATGGCTATGATTTACATACTGAAACTCAATGTTTGATAGCGTTGACGATAACCGCAAACATTTATACATATACATATAGTGAAACATGAAATTGGAATAATGCGTTTATTGGCAGGATTCCTTCAGTTACATTCTTATACAGCTCGATGGAGGGAAACAAGTGTGGAAGCCTATAGATAGCTTTGCAGCTTTTGTTTTGTAAAATTTGCAACCTTTTTATCTTTGATTTTCCAATATGACCAAAACAAGCAATCGCAAAATAAAATCTTGTGTGAATAAATGAAGAATAAATCAATCATTTTTAGAATATGTTGTGGAACAAAGGAAGCAAGCTTCTTAATCAAATAAATAAACGGACTGACTTTTAAACTCAACGTATGAATGTGTTCATTCCAAGACATATGCTTATCAAGTAAAACTCCAAGATATTTGAGTTTATCAACTCCCTCGATAATACCATTTGAAACTTGCAAGGGTTGGAAATCACAATGAGGGAGGAATGGGGATTGAAATATAATAAATTTGGTTTTGTTGAGGTTTACAGATATTTTATTTACATTGAAATATTCTATTAGTACAGCAACGTCGTTTTCCACGTGTGTCATGGCTTGGGAGCAATCTTTGGAATTATAGAATATTGCGGTATCATCAGCAAACATTCTAATTTTCCCAGCCAGAGGTAGGTGTGATATATCATTTATGAAAATCAGAAATAGAATAGTGCCAAGTACACTACCCTGAGGGACGCCGCAATTAATAGTTAGAGTGCTACTAATTACACCATCTAAAGCCACAAATTGTTTACGATTTTGAAGATAACTCATCAAAAGATTATAAGCCAAGCCCCGAAAGCCATAGCAATACAACTTATTTAGAAGTAGACGATGATCAATGCAGTCAAACGCTTTATGCAGATCTAAAAATAGACCACATATATACTCCTGATTATCGAAAGCTCGGTAAATCAGATCAGTAATCTCAATTAAAGCGGTATCTGTGCCAGACCCCTGTCTAAAACCATATTGATGACAGTAAAAAAAATCTAAAGCGTTTAGATATTTAGTCAGGCGAGTTGCAATTAATTTTTCAAGTATTTTGTCAAACACAGACAAGACAGAAATTGGTCGGTAGTTACTAGCAGCTTTGCAGTCTCCTGATTTAAATATTGGTGTCACTTTTGCAATCTTCAAACAATCAGGATAAATACCGGTTTCAAACACTACATTGAATAAATCCGTCAATATTTGAGAAAAGAATGCTGAGTTACGTTTTATAACAGCATTTATCATATCCACCACCCTTATTATTGTCTAAATTATTAATTATATTATATGTTTCCGTAACGGAGATTGGGCGCAAAAAAAATGAATTCGGGCTGTTATTGTGCAGATTGTATAATTCAGTGTTAACATTACTTGTAGAAGAGAGGCTGTTGCCAACATTTACAAAATGGTTATTGAATATATTTACAATACTGGGAAGGTCTTTGTATTCGACTTAAATTATTAAACAAATTTTTGAAATACAATTTTTTTGCGTAGTATTTTTTAGATTTGATCATTCTATTGAGCAAATCTAGTCTGTCCTTTAACGCAGAGTTGTTTGTGCTTTGTTTAAACCTTTTTTTCTTTTATTAGATTCCAAAGATCTAGATTCATCCAGGGACAAATACTAGCATTTTTCATTTTCACCTGTACTTGTTTAAACTTCGAATATTTACCAACCAACTCATTATATTTTCCAAAGATTAATTTTAGGGTTGAATCAGCGTTGTGAATGTCAAATGAGGTTGAAAATAAAAATTCATCGAAGTATTGATTCACTTTGTCATAATTTACCGTTTTCTTTTCTAATACCTTATTTATGTATTTCGGTTTAAATACGAATTTTGAAAAAATAAAACTATGATCACTGATATCAGACTCAATTGTTGAGTTAAAAACTCGTTCTATATTCGTTCGTCTTCGTTCGAAAACAAACTGCAAATAGCATGATCCAAGATATTACCACTTACTGGTCTGGTAGCAAATGTGTTAGTAACAATCATACCATGACTTAATAAGGCGGAATTGCACTCAGAAATTAGTTTTAATTTTTTATTACTCGGTATATTCAAATCTCCTACAATATATTTACAAATACCAATAAAGTCAGAATTGGAATTGTTGCTACATAGAAGTTGTTCCAAGATTTCTAAAAAATAAGTAGTATCAGAGCCAGGTGGCCTAGAGACCACAAACATTAATTGGATTAAACCCCGAGAGTTGAATACAAATAAACTGGAACGGCAAGGTCCCATCGTCAGCGTTTAGGATATTATAGCGAATATCTTCCCTGATGAACATCGCAATTCCCCCCCCCCCTCCCCTCCACAGACCTGTCATCTCTACACGAGAAGACGTTTGAGAAATTTTTAATATTAAAGGAGAATATATTTGAGCTTTTAATAAATGTTTCGGTTATAACTATCAAATGAATCTCAGTATGTAAATGTAAACTATCAATGAAATTTAGTAAATCGTTAAACTTACTTAGTTCATTCACGCCCCAAATATTAAATTGAAGTACACACAGGTTTTTGGAAGAAAGATTCATATCAACATGATCCAATGAGAATTCATCAATATTTGAAAAATAATTGTTAAAACATTTTGCTTTTAAAGATTAAGCAAGTTATTCCGTATTGACGGCCCTGTCGTACACCCGTTTACATACAACAAAACCTAAGGATTGGATAGGCTACTTAGTAATGCCAAAATCGCCTCGGTTATAGATACCCAGGTATAGATGATAGTAATTTAAGACAATACAATTCAAATCTATTAATTATTTCTTAAAACTAGAATTCAAGCAGCTTCCAATCTTTTGTCAATCTAAAGTAGAGAATTTAAATCAGATTCAGTTGGATATTTTAAAATAGAAATTCAAGTAATTTCACTATTACACTAATTATTAGCTAATAAACTTCCTCCTCCTACTTCCCATTCTCGCTCAGCTTTCCACTCTCCACCCCTTAAATTAATGGTAGACTTATCTAGCGGACTACTAGATAAACTAGCAGTGAATAATGAATATCATTATAATTGAAGCTGCGTACATGCTATACATTTCTGGTGAAAAAATGTACACCACGAAGTTAGCTGTATGAGTTGAATTATTTTCAACTAGAACAAAAAGTTCACCAGGGTAACCAATTTTAACTAAAAATTATACTATATTGCTAACTTCGTGGTGTACAATTTTTCACCAGAATTGGAGCATGTACGCACCTTGAAGAAAAAAACGTATAATGAGTATTCACTACCAAATAAAAATTTCATTTTTGGAAATTTTATCTAGTAGTCCATTTTCATTATTATTAAACTGAGACGTCAAAATGTCGACCGAAATTATTTTAGGTTTATTTAAAGGATTTGATAATAAAATACAATTTTGTATCGGTCGTGGACAAAGTATCGTATTCTACTCGAATATAATGGCTGTTATTCACTCAGATGATTTACGACACTCGCGTATCGGCTCGTGTCGATAAACTTCATCTTCGTGAATAACAGCTATCATTATATGCTCGTTGAATAATATACTATTTTTCGTGCTTAGCAAATTTTTGTTTTACTTAAAAATTCATAAAAGAGACCAAATTTCTTTCAACTAAAAAGAACAAAACATTTGGAATCTGACATTTGACCAAGATATAATAGTTTAAAAACAGGGTATTTTTCGAAAAACGTTCCTCTTGCGCTTTTTCTTTGGCGCAGTGTCCATAGATTTGTTAACTTCCCTTGCACCTGCCTACACTGCTTCAAGTCACTACCGTTATACCTCCTATTCCAGTGGTAACTAGATCTCTTCTAATGTAATTTTGTTTAAAGCAACTTAAATAACAGCTATAATCACTTCTTAAACTACACTCTTAAGGCGAATTAAAAAGGTTTAACCGATTTTCGCAAGACATTATTTTTTTGAAAGCCTGATATTTTTACTTTAAAATGACACTATTTTCATGAAAATTGGTTCATTACTTTCTTTTATAATAAATGTTGAATGAAAACGCAACCAAAATTGATGATTATAAAAAAAAAATTGGCGATATTTAAATTTAAATTACAAAAAAAAAATTCAAGCAAAAAAAAAAAAATTTTATTGGTTAATACTTAATATTGCCCCGGGCCCTTGCTTCTACAACGATTCGCATGCGGTTCTCCATTGTCCTTATTAAATGTTTTGATAAAGACTGGGGGAATCGCCCCCCCCCCCACTCCTCATCCAACGCAATCTTGAAGTCAGTGATATTAGATGGTACCGGATTTCTGGCTCAGACCCTCCGTTTTAGTTCGCCCCATAAATGCTCAATTGGATTCATGTCTGGACTGAAGGCTGGAGACTTTTCGAGTCCAACCTCATCCATGAACTGCCAAGTGGTTCGAGCTGTGTGACGGCGGGCACTGTTCTGCATCAATATGAAATCTTCCACTATAAATCCTGCGTAGGGCACTACATGATCCAAGAGAATGTCCTCGATATATCGTTCAGCGGTCAGACCTCTTCTGCGGTCTCCATGTGGTATGAAGACAAAATTTGTTTTTCCCTCAAGCGATTTTCCAGCCCACACCATGCACGAACCGCCGCCGTACGAGGCTGTTTCAGCAAAACAGCACCGCGAAAATCGCTCTCCTGGACGTTGATAGACCACTCTCCTATCACTACCAAGGAGACATATTCTGCACTCGTCAGTGAATAGAACGGACATCCATTGCTCGATGCTCCAATTAATGTGTTCACGAGCAAATTCGAGTCGCTCTTTGTGGTGGCGTGGTCAATTTTGGGAATCCAGCGGCCCGTCTTGGAGTGAGGTTGGCTTCCTTCAAGCGCCTTCTTACTGTCCATGGACTAACAGCTACATCTCGAACTTGTTCCTGCTGCACATCGACGCCTGTAAGATGGCGATTTCGCAGTGAAGTTAGGACAATAATTCGATCGTTCTCTCAGATGTACACCGAAACCGGCCGGTATGTGGTCTCCGATTGAAGGTACCAGTTTCCTGAAACCTTCTGGATACTCTTGAGACAGCTGAATGAAAACAACGAATGAAACGGGTAGAGATTTGTTCAGGTCAACGTCTGATAAGTGACTGATAGCAATATCGGTCAACGTGGTATTATACAGGAGATGGCAGCACGCCAATTGCTTTAATTTGAAAAGTACTGTATAGATTTTAATGGTAAAGGTGTCCTTGTAAAGATAAAATACTAAGCTGTCAAAAAAAGTGGTTTTACGAAAATTGGTTAAGCCATTTTAAAAAATAATGTCTTTTTGTACGCGCGGAGGTTTGAGTCGATTTAGTTGCTCGGAAGTATAGTAAATAAATCTTAATAAATTACTGCTTGTTCTCTGTTTGGTGTTCAATAAGAGCGGTAGACCTATTTTTGTTTTTTTTTTACAAACAATAAAAAAAGTGCTAACCAGATTAAACTCTTGCAACAATAAGGAAGAAATCTGTAATATTGTTTGCCAAACTTCGTAATCAACCACTTATATTCAAATACATGAACAATCGACATAAAGCAAATTATTTTGAAATAGTTCTCTGAAATGCTACAGGAATCAAAAATAAAATAATAGAAACATTTCTTAAACCTAGTGAAAAGTTTTATGTTAATTCAAATTATATAATATACAGAGCTGATATACCAAATAATATTCGTGTGGTGTTGCAATTATCGTGAAAAAAAAACTATTAAGCATAAGTTGTTCCCATTTTTAAAAACTAAAATCATTGAAAGTATTGATGTAGAAATCGGAAACACCAATAAACCGATTAATGTAATGTTGGCTTATTTTCCTGGCACCCGTGTTGGTGCAAGTATGTTAAGGGTCTTCAAGCATGATTTAAAAAAACTTTCAAATACTAACAATGATTATTTGTATTAGGTGGTGATTTCAATTCTAAACATACATTCTGTCAAAAAAGTATCGGGAATTGTTAAAAAAACATAGTTAAATGCCAGCGTTTTTCCAATTATCGAAATATTTTTTATAGGCACTTTTCAATGGAGTCGAAACGGGTTTCACAGAGTAGCAATTTGAGTCTGGGAAATAAGAAAAAATCACCTGGTGATAAATCAGGCAAATGTGGTGGTTGATCGATGCTATTTATTGAGTTGTTGGTCTTATATTCGTTCACAATCGTACCTCGGTGTGATGGCGCGTTATCGTCATGTAAAATCCACGAGTTTTTTTTATGATTCCGGTCAGAAATTTCGTTTGCAACACAAAATTTAAGGGAAACTCTTTGTTCAATAATTTCGTTCATCGTAAAAATCTCCATGCACTAATGAGTTCGACTGACTTAACCAACTGCTGTAAACAAACTGGTTGGCAGATCGCGCTCAAAGTTGGTGTCATAATGAAAGACAGTCCTATCAATCTAGGACAAAAAAATTGTTATATCCCTTCATCGCGGAGCATTCCGTTCATGCCTGAAATAGTATTATGTAATAGGCACGATTTAACAATAAATTTCTTATTTGTCTGTGAACTTTCATATGCTCATTACCCGGTTTCATCTACAATCAATGCTATTCAAGTACTTCTTACTGACCCAAATCAGATACGCTGTTATAATTTTGCAGACTGGAAAATACCATAAGATACTAAAAGATAACGTAAAGTTAACAAACAATACCAGCGAAAGAATAAATTTGATTGAAAAGAAGAAGACACCAAAGGCAGAGGACCAGACAACCTCGTCTAAGAATACCGAGACCAGATGATTCACCAGATTTGTCCATTGAGCTCGTCAAGAAAATGACAACTCGACAAAGTTAAAAATATGTTATCTCGCTGGATACAAAAGAGAGAACATATTTTTAACTCGGTTTTTAACTCCGTCAAGTTGTCATTTTCTTGACGAGCTCAACGGACAAATCTGGTGAATCAACCTTGAATTGACTTTGCTTTATAAAAAACACAAAAAACAAATCGAACATACCAAGTTCGTATTTCTCCCTACTTTTATTTGTGTTTACAATTTGTATGTGTGAGTAGTGCATACAAACAAAATGTGTGATTGTTTGCAACAAATAAATAAAAAACACTATGCTAGATACATACACATACTATATGTAGAAAATAAACGCTTCTTGGATAGTTTCCTAATAAGTTTATTTTATTGTTTTGGATTTTTTAACCTTTATCCAACTTTTTTCCGGCTGAATAAAAAAACTACATATTTCGGCTGGAAATAAAGCGAATTTATGATGGGTTTTCATTGCGGTATGGGTTATTTGTTGTGCCGAGCCAGGAGTATACATTTGATTACGATACTTACTAAATGTGGCATTCTAAATTGATTTTTAGATGAAGTTATGTAATATGGCCGGATAAAGGTAAACAAAATAATAAATAAATAAAATAAATAAATAAATAAATATTTATTCACTGGTCATGATTCAATTAATACCAGTTTAGCGCTAAATATGTAAACAAATGAGCATTTTTTTTTGTGACGATACACAATTCTAGTATTAAAACTACAAAAAAACAATAGGTTATGTTAGGTTAGGTTTAGGTGGCGGTCCACAAGGATCAAGCAAAGACACAAAAATGGTCCGTTGTAAACACGTGGCGGAATTGTGTGACGTCACGAACATGTTACTCAAAAGATCGTGCTAACCTTATTTGAATCATGCTTACCGATGTTCGACCGCAAACTAACTACTTTAACACACGAAATTTTTTCTGAATAAATATGTTTTACTTTTAGTTCGAGTTTACTATTAGTTCGAGAGTAAATTTAATTTTTTTTTTATTTAAGACATATTGCGTAGGGGCTCACTGTATTGTTCGAAATATAATTTCTACAAATAGGTATTTTCTACACCCAACTAATTTGAATTTTTGTTTATTCGACATGAGACGTCTCTACTAGGGTTTCTCAAACGATTAAATCCCGGGATTCCTTTTTTGTCTCAAAAGTATGACCGGGAAATCTCGGGATTTATTTATTTATTTATTCTTATCCAATTACACCAACAAACAGAAGTTTAACTTCCAATTACTTGTCAGTATAAATCACAATATTGATATATCAAAACTTATGAATATTTTTTTTTCTTTTGCAAAGAACAAAATAATAATAATAAATAATTACAATAATAAATATTGTATTGTATTATATATATTGACTATTAAAATATAAATTATGAGCCTGCAGTCGTACAACGGGAGAATTGTTGCGGTAATTCGATCTGTATGGAATTAACTTAAATGTTAGGGGGAGACGCATAAGGATTGGTGTGAGTGCATTCCTCTAATCACTATCAATTACAAAATTTAATAATTTGAACAACAAAATCTCATCCGCTAAAATATACCATTTGGGTTCCAAATGGGTGTTAGTTATTCAAGAGTACTTCTTATGTAAGCCCCATAAATTACTAAGTGAGATGGTGGTTTGGCGTCTATTGGAGGGGGGATCAAAGTTGAATAGATTAATCTACCAGCTCCATAACCTTCCAGTAGGGTGCGCATCACGTGAGCTATTCTGGTCTTGTCATTAGGCAGCTGCGTGGTGGGTACAATTGTGTAAGGGGTAACCTGTTCACAATTCGCAAGTGTACGTGCTGCCTCCTCGTGGCAACCACTGGTAACTAAGGCCATTTGGCACATTTTTGGCCATTTGGCACAGGCTAAAGTATGGCGCTAAAGGAGAAAACCTTGACAAAAAACCATAATCTAAGGTGGACCAGCATATGCCGATGGATGAATGGCTGATAGGTTAATCAGTCCAAAATATGCGGACTCTGGATACCAGGCACCCTCCAGTTTTATTTAGCCTTCCTGTAGTAAAGCTGGGTGACCTACAGGCGATTTGCAATTCGCAGCAACTCGTAAGAGTAAAATCAAAAGGAATACGGGGCAGGAGTAGGAATTAACGGGAGTGGGACAACCCTCTCGAAGTCCTTGAGCTCCAATGCTACCGTCTTTCTAGTGGAACTACATGCTGTAGTAAACATCTAGGAGGGAGAACCTGAATATTGACTGGACGGATAATTAAGCAGGGTCCAGCACAATAGATCTTTTAGGTCCCAGTGCGGGGTGGCTGATCGCCCGTATGGCCCTCCAATAATAATAATAATACTAAGTGAGATCTGATGTTGGTGAAGTTAGACAGAGTTCTAGTGGCAAACCCAAGCATATTGTACGCCTTTTCACTATATTTTGAATATGCAACCTAAAATCAATGTTCTCATCAATCGTTATTCCCAAATCCACTATACAAGACCTGACATCAATAAATATGTTATTAATAGAATAAGTAAAATCTCAATAGTATTTTCGAGGTTTAATTTTGAGAACACAACGTTTTTCAAGGTTGAGCTCCTTATATTGTCCTTGCACCAGGAATATAGATTATTAAGATCCAGCTGAAGTGAAAAACAGTCTTGAATAGACCTAATAGAGCAGACAATTTTTAAATCAACCGGGATTTCCCGGTTTATGAAATATTTATTTTATATACTATTTTAACCCGATAACCGCCGCCGCGAGATTCTCCTGTCTCTTATTTCCGATTACCCTTCGAACCGAAGGTAGAAAACTTTAATAGCTCGTATAGAAGTTTATCCAAACGTAGCATTTTCAAGTCAAATTCAAACCAATTAAAAAGGATTCTCTGCTCTTGCTTATTTCTGAACCGATTAAGATGAAATTCACGATGCTCGATAGAAATGGGATTCTAAAATGAGTTTTAGAAGAAGTTATGGGGTATGGCCAATTAGGAGGGGAACTTGGCTGTTAAGAAAAATTACGACTATAATGAAATTTGATTTGTACGTTGAAAATTGGATTCTAAAACGATATTTAGAAGAAGTTCTGGAATATGCCAATTAAGAAGGAACTTTGCTGTTTCTTAATCGATTAAGACGAAATTGGATTTTGTACGATAGAAATTGGATTCTAAAATGATATTTAAAAGAAATTCCGAAAGATGGCCAATCAGGCAGGAGTTCGGTGTTTTCTTAATCAATTATGATGAATGGCTAAGAAATAACCGTCTTCCTTCCTAATTGACTATATTACAGAACTTCTTCTAAAACTAATTTTATAATCCTACTTCCTTAGCACTTCTCGAATTTCTTCGTAATCGGTTCAGAAACAACCAATTTCTTTTCTAACTGGCCGTATTCCAGAACTCTTTCTAAAAATCATTCTACTTTCCCATTTCCATCTCCTACTTGCTGAAATTCACCATAATTGGTTAAAAAGAAACCAGCTTCCTTCCTCATTGGTGATATTCCAGAACATTTCTAAATATCATTTTAGAATCCCATTTCCATCGTACAAATCGAACTTGATCCAACCTTGTGCTTTCAGAGGCCAATTCGTCTATTTTTACAAATGAATGTTTAATATTCACAATTGCAAAGGAAATTAAGACGAAAAAAAATTACAAATACTTGTGGACAGGTAATGCGAATATTATGATGAAAATTTGAATTGCCTAAGCTGGATATGGTTTTATGTATTTCTTTTTGACTCATAATTCCCTAAGTTCTCGTTTACCAAACTTAATAAAATACGTTCACGTACTCGTATACAAATATAGCATTACTTGTTTGTTGTGTTATTTTATTTCAAAATTAATTTCTTATTTTGTTATATCTTTTTCCACTGTTTTATTGTGCCCGAAAAATGTTTTATTTTCATTTTTTTGTTCTGTCTATTTTATTTAAGTTTTATCAAAGATCTTTCTATATACATATCTATCTATTCTATTATAATATGTTCTATGGTTTTATTTTGAATTATTATTTAATATTATATCTTATGTAAATATTTTCGATACGTTAAAATTGTATGGTATTTTTTTAAGTTTTGAGCACCTCACGCTCTTCATTTCATGATGTATCGAATTATTATCGATATAGTCAAAACGAGTTGTCTTTCAACTTCTGGCTATTCGTATAATCTTTATTTTTTGCTATCCTTTTATATACCTAATGCATAATTCATAAATAAATTATTTCAAATTTACTTTAAAATAAATTTTTTTTTTTTTTCAATTTTAGCTTTCTTTATATGTAACTTATTAAATTACATATATAATTAAATAAGTTAGATATATACAAAATAAAAGAAAAAAAATAATACTTATAAATAAATTAAATTAAAAAACGATCGTAATCGGTTAAGAAACCGCCAAGTTTCTTTATAATTGGCGATATTCCAGAACTTACCATTGCTATCGTACATGGTGAAGTTCTTCATAATCGGTTAAGAAATAAGCTAGTTTCTTCCTATTTGATCTGAATTTGACTTGAAAATGTTATATATATATATGTACAATATATCTGTGGTGAAAGGGTGAAATATCTTATCTCGCGATAAGACATTTTTGAGATTTTAACAAAATCATATTCTGTTAAAAATTAGCTATTTTTACAGCTAATCGGTTTGCCTGTAGCTATTACAAAATTCGAGTTATTACTATGTCCAAATAACTTATTTGAAAAAAAAACTATAAAATCAAAAGGAAAAACATCTTATTTAAAAATTAAAATAAAGTTATCAAAAAATTCGGAAGCAAAACATTTTAGTTACATATAGGTCAACAAAAAGATTTCAGTAAAACACCTTGTTTCTACATAATTTTCAGTGTTTCAAAAAAAATATATATTTAAAACAACTTATCTACAAACAAGGGATTTTTCCCTTTTATTTTTGTTGAAATTATATGCTTATTCAATATCTTATGTCCTATTAAGATTTATTGGAATATGCATAAAAATTTGGTAAAATAGCTTAAGTGAAATAAGATAAGTTATTTTAACAAAATTGTAAACGTAAAATAATCTGCTTGCATTTTTCTTAATTTTCTTAATTAATCTAATAAAATTTAAAGTAAAGCATTGACCAGCGAGTCTTTAAGCATCCCTAACAAAACCTTACAGAATTTAACGAAAATATATTGTTAAGGAAATTTTGACAGATTGCCCAGCGAATCCGTAACATGATTTGACAATAAAAAACAAGGAATATTCGTAATTGTATTTTGCAATAATTATTTTGTCACATTACATTATATTATGCACATATTTGAAAAATATATAAAACATTATTTTAATTAATAAAACATAAATAGGCCATGTTTCACTGTTTGACGTTTCTTCCTTCAGTTTGGGCGGTAATTTTCGCTCTTGTTAAAGAATGTTAAATGACAATTCAAATTTAACGAAACTGAACGAAAAGTTCTTAAAGTTTCGATGGTCAGTAACATGCATGTTCCTATGGTCGCATTCTTACTTAAATTTCTTAAAGACTCGCTGGTCAATGCTTAACTAATACTTTTAAAAAAATTGCATTGCATCATCTTACGTAAACCCTGGAAAAACTAGCTTATAGTCATATATTTTTTCACAGATTTATTTTAACCGTTTTTTGCTCTCCTGAAAATTGTATAAAATTGAGATAAGATACTTTACCTTTTCACCACAGATATACATGAGTATATGGATAAATTTCTAAACGGGATATTCACATTTTCTACATTTGGATCTAAGCGACAATCGGAAATAAGCGAAATCCCAACCGCCAATTAGTTTTTTAACCAAATATAAAATCTATTCCAATGCGCACTCGAGTTAAAATAGAGCATATAAAATAAACAAATCTAAAAACGGGAAATCCCGGCATTTCCTGCTACACTTTTGAAACCAGGATCCCGAAAAAACGAGATTTTTAATTAAGAAGATAAACTCTAATTGGGGGTTGCACGCAACTGGATAAATGTAATAGAATAATGAAAAATCTACAAATTCATTTTTCGTAATACATTTACGTAAACGTAATACCTTTTTCCTCATCCAAATCCAACAAAAATGTTTATACAAGCCGTCTCGTTCGCTCTTTACACAGATCCTATCATAATACATTTACGTAAACGTAATACCTTTTTCCTCATCCAAATCCAACAAAAATGTTTATACAAGCCGTCTCGTTCGCTCTTTACACAGATCCTATCAAGAAAATGTACACTATATTATTGGTTTTGTCATATAACATTTAACAACAACAGAAACAGATTTGTTCGGATGTGTATATATACTAATATAGTGTACTTTTTTATATCTTAAGTGTTTGTACTGTATGGATTGCATAGACATTTCTGTTGGTTTTGCCTCAACTCTCAAACTTAGTAAATTGGCAACTGAAAATGCCTAGGCCAAAAGGAGCATTTCACTCCTTCACCATGTTAATTTAATAAGATTTTTTCAAAATTTTCCACTTGTAACAGATTTTCTTGTAGCAGGTTTTTAGAAAAATTGCTTATAATTTTGCTCAAAATACAACCCTACCAATCTAAGAATACATAAGCAAATTAACGTATATTTAAATTTGCTGCCGCCGCGCTGCTCTTGGTGTGTTTCGTCCTTTAATTCTCAATTTAAAGTTAATCCCACAACAAAAAGTTGAGAATTTTAGAATTATTGCAATATTTATTCCCAATTCCGCGGGAAAACCAGAGGGTCTATTTGGAAAATCGATTAGAACGTATTCGACTCTTCGAAATATAATATTCCTATTTGATTTAAATAAGAAAGAATCTGATTCAATTCAAATAAGAATCTAATTTTTCGAAGATTCGAATACGTTCGAGTCGAATTCACAAATAAACTGCCCCCCCCCCCCCCAAGAATAAGGCCACAATCCGCAAAAATAAAAAATATAAATACCATTTTTGTTTAATTCCACAGAATTCCACTTGAGTAAAAGTTAAAAGCCAAGTTATAAGTTATCCTAAAATCAAAGAAAATAAATAAATGAGAAGCGATTGACAAGGACCCAAATATCTCATTGAAATTTCAAAGTCCAATAAAAGAAATAAAATAACACCTTTTTGCTGTTTTTGTTCTCGCACTATCATTATTTATTAATGCTGATAATGGGAGAACAAAAACATAAAAATTAGCGAAAAAATTAAGAATTTATAAAAAAACATCATTAGCATTATTTGGATGGAAAGGAACTGCTGAACCTAGAAACAAAGAATTATTTAACTTACCTTTTTGCTTACTCCTCGAATTTTGTTGCATTGTTTGTAAATTCCTAGGTATTATTGTCAAATGATCAAACGATTTAACCTTTTTAACTGAATTTTCTATTAATGCCTGTAATTGAAAACAAACAACTGTAAATAAAATCTCGAACTTCTCTTCCCACAGCAAAAACTATTACCTTTGTCGTTGGAGTAATCATTTTTTTTGAAGAATCTGTTACTGTCAACGAACCACTTGTCGACGCTGGTTGATGATGATTTAGTGCATCCGTAGCTTTACGTTTAGTGCCTGTTATTTGTGGTAATGTTCTTACCACTGTTTGATTCGTAAATTGTTTTGGAGCCACGGAAGGTAACATCGTTGTGATCGCTGTACCACCAACATTAGCAACCCTTAAAAAATAATTTTAATTTAATTTAAATAAAATACTCAAGCGCTGTGAATAGCTACTTACTTTTTCTTTCCATATGTTTCTGTAAGCCGAATTGGTTTCATAATATTTGCATTATTTGAGTTACGCGATAGTACAAGTGGTGGAACCGTTTTAGCTTGCTGTTGGTGTTGTGCCAAACTAACATATTTGGATTGATTTGTATTTGATGTGGTTGGAGTTACCACATAACGAACACCACTATTTGTACCAATATTACTACCGTTACTACTAACTATTATTTTCTGTTGAGGACTACTTCCCATCGACGTATTCGGTGGCAAGGTCATTAAATTTTGTTGTGGTACCGGAATTATTGTTGTATTATTGTTGCTAACAGTTTGCGGTGGTAGGGCACCACGCCGAATAATTTTATTCGCCCCACCAACACCCATATTAGTAATCCCTGCATTATGTAGAATTGATGGTCCACCGCCACCTATTATTTTAGTTGGTTGCGTTTGTGGCGGTACTGCAGGCACAGAATTCTTTTGTAATTTTAATGTTTTTACTGTTACACCTTTGGGAATTTTATTGAGATTGGCCGTCTGTTGTACAGACGATATTGGAATTGTTTTGGTTGTATTTACAGGAGTTATACTTAAACCACTTGATTTCGTTAATTCATTTATGTTTATATTACCCAATTGATATGTGTTGGTACTTTTTTTACCTTTGTTATTATCGTTAATGTTATTATTAATATTACTAGTAACGATTGGTCGACCGGTCGATGATAATGTATTGGTTGTAGAAGTTGACAAATGTGACCCCATCATATGTAATTTTTTCATGTACATATTCATATCGTCTGAATGTTTCTTTGCAGAAGCAGTTGTTGTATTTATATTGCTTTTACTTAGCGCAGTCTGTTGAGCATTTGACGTAAGCGCTTTTGTTAAGTTTGGTGTAGATACTGATGGTTTTATTGGATTCATCGGTGTTGAATTTGTTTTTCTTATAACGTGCGGTTTAATTGCAGAATTGATAGCACTACTTGGAGATTTCATTGTGGTGGAGAGCGACGTCGTCACCGAATTATTATTTGTACCTGAATTTTCTTTTGGATACACAATACCCATATTATAATTCTTGACGAGAGTAGCTGCTGCCGATGAGCTTATTACATTGGTTGAATTTGTTGTTATTGCTGTTGTTGAAGGTGGTAAAATAGCAACAGTCGATGCTGGCGGTTGTGTTTTATTTTTGACTATAACATGGGGTTGGGGACTATAGGGTCCTCCTAAATTAGTATTTAGTGATGAGGCTGTATTTGTGGATGTCATTGAATTTAAATTTTGTAGTGTCACATCTTTGGCTATCGGTGGGCGTCCCACAGGTTTCGTAATAACGCTAGTAGGAATGCTTGGTTGTACATTTCCGAGAGATTTTGTTGTAACAGTTTGATTGGGTAAATTTGAAGATGCCGTTGAGAGAATTCCACTAGAAGCCACTGGCAATGATACTGAATTTTGTATTGATTGTGCAATGCCACTACTAAGAGGTGAACTAAATAGATTTGGATTCGAAAAGTATTGCTTGAATAAACTTGTATCGATGTCTTTATTATAAAGAGTAGTATTGGCCAAAGGGGAAGACACCGGCACAGATGTCGACGATGAATGTGATGTAGGCGGTGGAGTGTTTGAACTCGGTACAGCCAAAAAATTTGCGACATCGTCCATACTATTGAATCCGGCTTTTGGACGTAAAGTTGGCGGTGGCGGAGGCATTGGCGGCGTTAAGGATTTATAATAAGGTGATTGATTTATTAAATTGCCGCCAAAAAGAGCAGGCGCACCACTTCCGCCATAAGGATCCATTATTACACTATTTTGCCCACCTGTTGGTGAATTCAAATTACCATAAGGGAACTGTGTTGTGGTTGGACTTTGATACATTTGCCGCATTCTCATAATATTCGGATCAGTCGATAAACTTGAGAACAGCGAATGATATGGATTTAAAAATCCTGACATGAAACTGGATCCTAAAGTGCTTGCATAATTTGGATTGTTTACCATACCAAAATTCATTCCTTTAGTGTTGTAACCGTAAGGATATCCCATACCAGTCCCCATACGATAATTTTGCTGTGCATTTAACATATTCATCTCATTGAGAGGATCTAACAGGACGGCTAAAAATTAAATAAATTTGTAAGATTTTTTATTAAACAAACTATTATATTGAAATTACTTCTTTGCACATCTTTCTCATAAGCAGCCCAAGCCTCGGCCTTATCGGCTTCACTTAAGTCTTGTTCCGGCTTATTCTCCAGCAAAGAATCATGTTCATGATATTTGTAAACCAAATCAGGAAAATGATGAAGCAAACTAGATAGTAAGTTATCAACAGGGCGAATAGGAACCGGACGTTGAGAATAATCCGTTTTTGTAAGCCTGGAATTGTAAAAAGATGTGTTAGCCCACTATAATATATTGAGATTACATTACAAATAACTTACGTGTACAGCTCAGCTAATTCAGCCATACTGTAATGTCTGTCAATTTGCTGTTCGTCAACAACACGGAAGCTCATTGCCTGTTTGGTAACCGATCTTGAATATACCTTCTCCTCCATAGTACCCATCGCTAGTATTCGATATACAAAACAAGGTCGTTTTTGACCCAAGCGAAATATGCGAAATATATTCTGTTGATCGTTAGACGGGTTCCACGATGTATCCAAAATAATAACACGATTGGCTCCAATTAAATTAATTCCCTGCCCACCAGCCTTAGCTGAAATTAAAAAGCATTTTGTACGACGATTCTCCGGACTATTAAACTTGGTAATCATTGCATGTCGCATTGTTTTTGGCGTTTTTCCATCCAATCTGTAGTAGTCTTGTCCCAGCACCCAGGGTCCTCGAAACCGAGCTAACCCATATCGATGCACTGTTGCCTCGTCACGATTATGTATTTTTTGCATAAAAAATTCAACAGCATTCAAAACCGCAACGAAAGCTGAAAATATTAAGCATTTCTCGCCATTCTCTTCGCATAGTTTTAAAATTTCAAACATAACTCTCAGCTTATTGCTCGAAAATAAAGATTCTAAATCCTCTTGGGTTACGTGTTGTCGCCACCAATCGCTTAAAACAGACATTTTACCAGTTTGACTATCCAATTCATCGTCTGGACGATCATCATCTGACTCATTATTCATTATTTTCCTTATCCGGTTTTTTTCTTTTTCACGTTTCTTCACCGCATTTTGCCAAGCATTTTCCAATACTTTAGGATGTGTCCAAATCTTACGTAAAAATGTATAATCCGGTATCAAACTTTTACCGCCATACTTTTCTTTGAGGGAATTATTTTCTAAGAAATATTCGTATAATTTCTCTTGGATTGGAGTCATCGGAATAAAGAGGACATATTCAAACTTCTCAGGAAGGAAGGTTTTCAGTACCGCTGCTTCACGCCGTTGCACGAATTTCGATAACTTTTTGTGCAATACAAAAGATCGTTGCTTCATAAATTTGATTTCCGATTTACTGGAATCTTTATGCTGACCACTTTTAATTGGATTTGCATATAAATTGGCAAATTCTTTTTCTGTACCAAGGAACGAAGGTTTTATAAAGTTTACCATGCAATAGTCTAAAAATAAGTAAATATGTTTAAGAAAATTTTATGACAAACAGAATAACTCCAGTCTTTTTTAATACTTACATTCTTTTAGATTATTTTGTATCGGTGTTCCAGTTAAGATAACACGCCGTTTGGTCTTCACTTGCGAAACAGTCACATTCGTAGCTGATTTTTTATTTTTAATCACATGCCCTTCGTCGCAAATAATTAAATCAGCCCCAGGATTTAATAAAGTTGTATTGACCGTTTTTTTAATTGCATCGATTTCCGACTGCCCCAAATTAATTCTCTTCTTTTTGTTTAAATGGTAAGTTACTAGTGTTCGGAATGCCTCGTAACCAAGTAACAAACAACCAGATTTTGTATAGCCAGCCGTTCCACATTTATGCCATTCCTTTAAGATTTTCATTTTATCGTTTATATCACTAAAATAATTAATCGAGCCATTAATACAAATAAAATATTAAAAAACACAATAAAAAACTAATCGACATCACACTTACGAGTTGTCCGGAAAATGAAATACTTTTAGCTTAGGACCTGTTTTAATAGGTCCTAACCAGCGTTGAATTTCTTCCGACCAATTCATCACCGTACTCTTGGGGCAGATTACTAGAATACGGTTTGTTTTAAGCTGAGGATATCGGATCAGTGTATGAAGCACAGCAATTAATTGAAGAGTCTTTCCCAAACCCATACAATGAGCCAAAATACATCCAGATCCGGGATATTTCTCAATATTATCGACACTTCCATAACAAGAATCGTACATGAATTTAACACCATCGAATTGATGTGGTTTCAAATGTTTTACTATTTCCGGGTGCACACATATATTTTGTTTCCGCTTGGAATCATAATCGAGGATTATTTCACTTTCAACGGTCTCGGTTTGCGATTGCGTCAATTGAGATAATCGTTGAGTCATTATTTCGTGTTTTTTCTCTAGACGCTTAATACGATCAGACTCCTCTTTTTGAGCCTGTTTTGTTTCCACTGTTAATTGATCATCTGTTAAAATAGCACGAGGCTTTTTACGAGTTGCATTACTTTCATCGTTATCATTTTCATCGTCGTCTCGAACTATTTCTTCCAAATCAGAGCACTCACTATCCGAACTGAGATATATACAATCATCATCCAATTTTGAATTATCGTGAGTACCACTCGCAGAATTTGAAGAAGTTGTCCCTCCTATCGCCGATTTATTTTTTTTCGCAGATGCCTTAATTAACGTTTCTATATCGACTGGTTCCTTCACTTTGCGCTTTGACTGGAACATAGAAATGTCTAATATTTCACAATCCGAATCACCATTCGATGTAGCTTCTGATTTTGTATCTTCCTTGTCGGATGGTTTTTCCTTTGGCTCTGCCACTGTTTTTACATCTTCAGTTTCAGAACCGTCATTCTCGTCGTCCAATAAATTTTTTGAAAACAGTTCTTTATCCAAATTGTCTCGTTTAGTTTTAGGTTTAGCCTTTTTAGAGATCGTTTCCCTTTCTTTGCTTTGGAGCTCTTCTTCTTTTCCTTCGGTCAGTATTACTTCACAATTTAATAAATTCTCGTCAACATCATCCTTATCAGTCGAACACTCTTCGGGTTCCGACTTTTGTTTAGTGTTTTGCTTCGCAGATACATCAGATGCGTTCACGTTATCAACTTCCTCGACGTTCATATCACCACTAGCAATAGCTTCATTTAAAATTTCATCGTGATTGTTTGAATGTTCTTTCCAGAAATTTTCGAATGCCTCAGTATCAAGATCTGGCGAAGACTCACCATCATTGTTTCCTTTATCGACTGGATCCACTTCTCCCGCTTTATTTTGTTGCAGTTGGGCAACTGATTTATTTTTATTATCTTCAATCCTCGATGCTTTCAATTCCGGGGTGGTTGAATGTGATTTCACGATTTCACCTTCTACTTGCGCAATTGATTTTTTAATTTCGTTCTCAATTGTTTTATTATTCATGGTTTCTAAAAATTTATCAACATCGGAAGATTCATCGGAGCTTCGCTCGTCGGACGAAACTCTCATATAATTCTCAATATCTACCATGTCATCACTATTTATACTATCATCTGATGTGTCTGAAGAATTCAGTAAACTCCATTTTGTTTCTAAATTTTTATTCCTCAGATATTGCTCATCTGTCATTGGTTGTTCATTATCATCGCTACTCTCATCACTGTCGTCCTTTTTCTCAGCATCCTTAATTATATCAATCAGACTGTCTTTTTTCTTTTTCTTTTTAAGGATTTCTCGATCTGTTTTATGATTCTCGCTTGGTAATCGCTTTTTATCGAGGTTAGCGAAATTAGTGGCACGATTTATTTCTTTATCGAGTAACTCATCTTCATCATCTTGCTTCTGCTTATCTTTATCCTTTTCCGTGTGCTTTATTATAAAAACTTGGGTTTGTGCATTAAAAATATTCTCTTCCTCATCATGATCAATATCAGGTTCGATGATTTGCGTGTCGTCCTCATCATTCTCTTCTGCAACTGGAAATTTCTGTGTAGGCATTTCAAATATGGTTTCTTGTTTTGGCTGATTCTTGAGTTTTTCTTCAATTTTTGGAACTGACGTGTCTACAGGTTTTCGTACTAGGTACTCTGATATATCAAGCTCGATCTGTGACATATCTACTTCATTTTGATGTTCCAACTTATTTTGTTCTGTATCTTCCTGATGTACTTTAACATAATGATCCGAACTTTGTTCATTTTCATTTAATACTTTTGAAACTGCATTTGCTTTATCATCTTCTTCGTCTTCGGTTTTGGTATTCAATATCATTTTCATTTTCTTGGTCCGCTTCTTACGGCGCTTCGATAAGAAAAATTCTTCGTCCGAATCAATCACATCAGTTGAGACATCTGACGATGATGAGGCTAAATGACGGCGTTTATAGGACTCGTTAAGTTTTTTGGCTGATTCAATTGACACCTTTTCATCAGTTTGTGTGGTTTGCTCCACCGTAATTTCTTTACAGCATTCATATTTTTGTGATATTGCACTAAGATCTTTCCGAATCTGAAATAAAAGTATAATTAATCGATTTTCTTTAGCATACAATTTTAGTTTTCTCAATTTCTTGCAAGGGGCAGGCAGTTGAACTAGGCTTTCACACATAAAGTTTACTGTACAATTTGGAATTGGCGGCTCAATATACCGAGATTTTAAAAATGCTCACCATTAAAACGCGTAAAAGAAAAATGACGATTGCCATAGCAGCAGATATAAAGGTATAGGAATTTTTAGAATTTGACATTGCATTAATATTAAAGCGCGATTTTTTATTGGATTTTGTATTTTTTCTGCGGACGTAATTGAAACAAATTAGTACTCGCACGGGTTTGTTTTATTTCCGCTCGGTGCCACTTTATAATTGGCCCGTTAAGATATTTATACTAAGGTGTAGCTAGATAAAGAATTGATTTAAATTTTGTAAAAATAGGTACATTTGTATCTTCCCGAATTGTCCTTCTAATTTAGCAACATTCGAATAAATCGAATTTAGATCTTGGGAATATTATGATGAATTAGAGATAGTGAAAGCCTTCTAATTTAATACAAAATGTTCAAACAAAAAATCATTATTTTTCTTATTTTTTCATGTTCTAGTGAGTGCTATTGGTGAGCATACCTACTTTGAAAACAAAAGAACGCATCATTTGTAGATGTAAAATTGAATAATATTTGTGAATCTGCGACTTACCTCAATGATTAAGTTGACGATTTCTTCATTGTTATTTTCCAATTTCTCAGTTTCTTTTAAATTTTGAACCAACAAGATACGTCTATCTAAAATTTTTTTGCCGAGCACTGCAAACTCATCATATTTTTCATCTGGGATTCCAACAGTCGGTTCTTCTTGGACAGATTTCTCTGGCTCAATATTTACACAGTCATCACTCAAAAACGGCAAATCTTCATTCTCTAAGCTTTTAACACCTTCTTCTTTAGGGATTGAGCTACCTATTTCTAATGCACCATCCTCATCAAGCGGCGGCGAACTATCTTCATCCATTCGGAGAATCATAAGCTCATCATCATCATAATCAATTGATTTATCCTTATCAGTTTGATCTTTCGTTTTAGGATTATCAACGTTATTTATTTCAGCCTCATCACTACTAATATTTTTATCGTTAACACGATCTTTATTATTTGTTTCAGATGTATTTTCTTTTTCATCAATATTATTAACACTAGGAGCACCATTTTCACCATCATTCGACACTTCCATATCACATTCAATAAATTTGTATGATTTTTTTAATACATTTAAATTATTCTCTATATCTTTAATAAAATTGTTTATGTTATTATTTTTCTTACCGATGTCGGAAAGACCACTCTCTTCATTATTACTATTATTTTTATTATTATTATTATTATTATGACAGGCTAAAGATTCTATTAGTTTACTAATTACATTCACTGAAATTTCTAGATTACTTTTAACATTTTCATCATCTTCATTTGATTCTCCATTTTTTGTGCTGTTGTAGTTATCAGTAGAAATTAATTTCTTATTTATAAGATTTAATAAGTTTGTTATACTTAATTCGTCGTTATTATTATTAACATTACCGCTACTCTTATTATTATTATTATTTATAATATTATTAACTTGCTCTTGAGATAAATATGAGTGATCATTCATAATTGATGATATGTCGCTCTGCTCATCATCCTGCGGAATATCCTCGACAGCTCCAAGGTGCTCTGGGGTTGGGTCAATTTTATTCATTGATTCTACCTGGAGCAATGTTAGTTGTTCTTTAGGTGAGGAGTCTGCTTCTGTAGAAGGATGGAAGAGTGGTTCTATTGGTGAGGAAGATGGTGTGTCTGCAGAAGAGAGTGTTTGCTGTAAAATGGAGGGTGGTGGTTCTATTGGTGATGATGGCGCTTCTCTAGGGGAAAATGATGCTGCTTGTGAGGATTGTCCCACTGGTGAGGTTGGTCCTCCTGTTGTTAATGGCCCTATCGGTGACGATGGTGGTATTGGTGACGATGATGGTATTGGTGACGATGATGGTATTGGTGACGATGATGGTATCGGTGACGGTGGTATTGGTGACGATGGTTGCATTGGCGACGATGGTGGTATTGGCGACGATGGTAGTATTGGTGACGATGGTAGTATTGGTGACGATGGTGGTATTGGTGATGAAAGCAATGACTCTTCTTTTTGCATTACAGCAGATTGCGATTCTTCATCGTCAGTTTTCAAAATTTCCAAAATATCTACTGGAGTACTGCTTCGACTATCATATAAAACATCATCTATATTAAGAGGCTCCTCTTGTTTTATGTTGAGAGTATCAAACTTCAAAATTTCTGATAAACTTGATTTCTGAACATCATGTTCATTATTTTCAAATCCCGTAAAATCTTCAAGTTCAATCGAATTTTCATTATCCGAAATTGAACGTATATCGACTTCTCGTTTTATACCATCTTTTTCGAATTTGATAATATTACCAGTACTAACAGGAATTATTTTGCTTCGGATTTCTATTGCGTGTAATGTTTCATCAATGCCCTCTTTAACCAATTCGCTTGATATTTCATATAAAATTGTATCTTGCGTGTCGTTGTCCTCTTCCATATTCTCCAAATTGCGTTCATAACTTATGTTCAGCTTGTAATTTCCATCATCCTCCTCCTCCTCATCATCATCATCATCATCCGATTCAACGCGGACCGATATTAGATCGTCATAATCATCGTCTAAATTATTTTCATCAATAATTTGTATTATTTTTTGCTCATTTGAATATATATATGAATTTTGATCCATTGTAGATGGAAAACTGGAAAGAAATATGTATACAAAAAGGAAAAATAAATTATATATTTACACAACCCACAAGTTCCCAATCTGAACATCATGCACTGACACCAACGTCCAATTAAATATTATTAAATAACTCGTTTTCTTGTCGATGCTTCAACATTTAAAATGTCAGGCAGTCCAGCCTCTAAATTAAACGCGTCTGCTGTTTGGGACCACACACGGGCAACATTTAAACCATTTATTTCTGGGAGGGCGAGGGAGCTACATGATTGTTCTGATCTCTGCGCATGTACACAATAGACATTTATGCGAATTAATTTGTTTTCAAACATTTTCGGAGATCGCGGAGACATTATTTCAGGAAGCATACATTATGAGAAGGTGCAAGTTCAAATATCTAGGATTACTGAGAGAAAAATTCCGTTTCTGTCACCATTTCATCGAAGATCGCAGCAGGCTACCGAACATTTTAGATCGATCTCATACAAACCGCTGCCCAGAACAGTAATCATCTTTGGTTACGAGCCTTGGACACTAACAGGAAAAAACATTCAAAAACTTGCTGTAACTGGCCATAGAATTATTAGAATAATTTTCGGTCCCATCAAAGGAGAAGCGGATCGAATTTGAATGATAACGATTTCGATAAAGTTGACAATATCGGTTCATAAAATATTCATAGCTACGATGGCTTGGGCACGTTCTTCGTTCGCAAAATCAGGTTGAAAGCGACCTGAACACAGTTGGTCATCGTTTCTGGGGTTCTCAGTTAAAGGAGCGGAAGAAGAAATTTTTCTTCTGAGGAAGCTGATTAAAAATAGGCAGAATATGTGTTCCGATTGACGCCATAAGGTCTTCAAAGAAGCTCACTGAAATTAAAAACCTTTGTTTGCAGTCTCAAAATGTGCAGCAACGATTTACCTATTTTAGAATACTAGACGCATTGGATATTTGGATCCACATGCAGCAACAGAAGTATTCACATTTTTCCTCAAACAAGGTAACTTGATAACTGAAGGTGTAGGGCAGACATAATATTGATATATTTTTTGCTGCGTTCTAGGCAAAAAAAAATTAAAATTTTACGGTAAACAACTTTAAAAGGTTTCCAGCTGTCAAAATTTTTGGAGGAAAGGTCTATAGCAAAGCAAAAACAACTGAGTTTGTTCTAAAATAAAACACACAAAAGTAAAAAGAAAGTGTTTACGGAAAAGTTGAAATAGTTGCAGTTGATAAATGTTACTGCACTTCAAATTAATAATAATGGTAAGGATAGCTTCAATCAGCATAATACAGTAGTTATCTCTCCAAACCATTAAATAATGTCAAATTGCATGTCAAAATCTGTAAAAAATGTTAACCTGTTAACGTTGAAATATTTATTTTTATAACCCGCCGATTCCCATAAATTCTGATAAGAACTTTAATCTCGAATTTAGATTATCGCTGTGAGCAACCGTTACTGAAATGAAACATTTTCAACCAAAATAAATCGCTAATAAACAATAAACAATAAATTTGACATCTCTTACAGACTTACAGTCTTGTTTCCACCATTTTACATTGACATCTTTACATTCCAATAAATACACAGCAGTAATTGAAACTATAAAATGGAAAAACTATCCATAAATGGATACTAAGAAATTCCATTAATTGGCCCAAATCCACCATACAAATATTTTTTAAGGTTATGATTAGTAGAAGAAATATTTTACTATAGTTGAGAAACTATACACATATAAGAAAATTATGTAGCAGGGAGTCACTAAAAATAGTAATTATTCAATTGCATTTTCTGCTACATTAATCGAAATTGTGACAAAATTATCGGCCCACTGTTATAAAATCTACAAATAAAAAAACTTGTAAAATAGTTTTTATAAATAAATAATAAAGTTTTCTTATTGTTTTCCCTCGCAAACACTAAAAGAGAAATTCTGTAACCCCAACTCACAAAAGTAGACAACACTCAACAACACACGACTGTACACTTCACAGACATCACAGTAACCCATCTCCATAATAAATCCACATTTTTTACTTACAAATTACGAGTTTATCCATTCAATTCAATTTCCAGGAAGTTATTATGAATCATTATGTAAAATACAATAAATAATGGTAATCCAGTCGACTTTACAACTAGAACCACTAGTTTTGTTGCAAACTTGCAAGTTTTTTTTTTTTTGCCCGTGTAATGTCCCTCCTTTAAGTTTAGCGTTTTGTAAATGGTTTGTTTATATCCAATTTTCTTTTTTTTTTAATTTTTTGTATTTTTATGCAACATAAAATGGGTACACAATTCACACACTCTTATATTTAGTTATTAAGAATAAAATTATTACGATAGTTTAAAGTTAACTAAAACTACAGAACAAAACCACATGAAAAAAAAATATTCTAAATTTTATTTTGTTGAGAAATTGACGCTTTCATTTTGCCTTTAATTTTCATCTAATAAAAAAAAAAAAAAAAAAAATTACAATGGAAATGTCATAAAAAATTATAGTAACGAAAACGATGCTCTCAACATAAAGAAACTGAATAAAAAACGCAAATTTGACATTTATTATGATCTTTTTAAAGTTCTTAAGATGCACCCTCTAACATGTGGTAGCATTTCTTTATCCAATCAACGTAATGGTTTTCATTGTATTTGTTTACATCAAATTAAACGAGAGAGAGATTTAAGAGAATGAGAGCATGTGGAAATAAACTCGATAGTATCATGATACTATCTTGAATATGTCAAAAGAATTGTAATTTTCTTTTATGCAATATGGATTGTATTTTTGTATTGATTATGTACATATGTATGGTCATTTCACTTTTTTAAGGATTTAAGAGGAACCGTATATTAAAAACCATTTAGATTTCTTCTAATTTGTAGAAATCGCTACCAAAACCAACCCCCGACGATACTTGCTCACAACTCGCTAATCATTGATTAATTTCACTGTATGTGAAATCTTTTTATGATGAAATTTTCAGTATAAAGAAAATTCGCAACGAAATTTCATACGCTAAAATGGAAATTTTGTTAATGCACTATCCAAATGAGTTACATTTAAAGGAAAGGAAGTAAAATAAAAAATTGTACATATCTAATGCATACATAATATGGTAAACTAATTTCTCCGGTCCCTTTGGCTTATTTATATCGTGATTTCACTGTAGTTTATTTTCGGTGACATGATACACACCGAATTACATCATAATCGGTTAAGAAATAGCCAAGTTCCATTCTATTTACTTTTCCATATTCTAGCACTTAATCTGAAAATCATTTCAGAATCCCATTTCCTATTCCGACGATAAAAACTATTTAATCTGTGTCAGGCAAGGTTGTCGAACCAATTTTAATATCAAATCTCCATGATCCAAAATATTTTAAAATTAATTTTAATTTTATAATTTTAATTAAATTTTTCATAGTCATATAGCCTGCTATAATGTTTAACCTCAGGCTCCGAAGTGATTCTAAATGGAATTTGGCTGAAACGTTATCTGATCGATTTTAAATGCGATTTAAAACAAAGTTTACCATCTGAGAAGGCTTGCTTATTTTTTGTTAATTTTTTATTAACAAATTACCGTTTTTTTATTGTTAAATAAAATGACAAAATTTTTCAAAGGCCCAAAAATTCGGTATCCAAGGTTTTTTGTAAATTAAATTCAAAATAGCCAATTTTAATGTAAAAATAGTATATTATTCAACGAGCATATAATGATAGCTGTTATTCACGAAGATGAAGTTTACCGACGTTGTCCACGGCCGAAAAAAATGGTATTTTATTATCAAATCCTTCAAATAAACCTAAAATAATTTCCGTCGACATTTTGACGTCTCAGTTTAATAATAATGAAAATGGCAAAAGAGTACTAGATAAAATTTCAAAAATGAAATTTTTATATGGTAGTCGTGAATAATGAAAGAAGGGACTACTAGAAGCGCGTTTTTTTATTCGCTCCGGATAGCTGCTATCGAGAGCCGTCATTTTACTACGCCTAAATTTAAATTTGACGCGCTATTTATTGGTAAACTATACTTATTTAACATCAAACTATCATTTTTAATTCAATTGTTTAGCAAAAACTTGATATACAAAATATTTGGCTCTACCTATTTATATGGGGCGCTATCCGGAGCCACTTTTCATATGACGGCTCTCGATAGCAGCTATCCGGAGCGAATAAAAAAACACTACATAGATAAACTAGCAGTGAATAATGGATATCATTATGATTGAAGAAACAAACGTATAATGATTATATTAAACGTTAGTCGTGGACAAAATTATTTATTACAATTTTTTTGAAATTACGAGGCTAATTGTATTCAAATAAGTATTAGCCATAAGTTCGTTGTATCAAAGAATTTTTAATTAAATTTGGTGATTTGATGCTTTAATTTTTTATAGCAAACTGTAACGGTCACTTTTGTCACAATTTGTCACACAATCCACAATAACTACAATAGGAAAACTGCAACCCAACCTTTACCCCGTTACATTTACGTTATTTAGTAGTTATCAAATTTGTTCGTACATGATAAAAGCATACCTACAATGTAAAATTAATGTAAACCATCTTCTTACTATCTGCTTGCGCCACATAAATCAGATTTCATTTACGTTTATTTTCGAATCTATTTGTACACACAATGAAAGTGTGCACTCAGGTTTCAGTAAATAAACATAACGTCAACGATAAATGCAGAATGTGTAAGTCTATATTTTCTAATTTTCCGGTTTTCATATCAAACGAAACTGGAGGAAATTGTGAATCGATTGCCATTTCTAAAATAGCAATAAAAAGTAATGCTAACGGAAAAAGTATGGAAAGTAAATTAGGTTTTGGACGCACACATTCTGCGTTTCTCGCCGACGATAAAAACATTTTTCCTTACTCAATAATTTTTTTTTTTATGTGTTTATTCAACTGGGTACATACACTTTCAATCAGTGACACTATTCTAGTTTTCCCTGGGAGTTGCGAATTGGGAATTAATTTTTTGTTACTTTTTAGTGTGTTTTGGTTTACTTTTTTCCATAGCATACTAAAGTTTGGGGTAAACTAGTTCTATTTGATAGCAATTTTGTGGTTTATTTTTCCCTCAAAAATTTGGTTGGGAATTATTTTTTAACATAACATGAACAAAATACCAATCCTTCGGTATGCTTTGGAAAAAAGAAAACCAAAATACACTAATGTAACAATAAATTAATTCCCAATTCACAATTCCCCGATAAAACCAGAATAGTGCCCCAGGAGGGTTATTTGTGAATTCAAGTACAAGATTCGTATTTGATTTAAATAAGAAACAAAAGAATCTGATTCAGTTCAAATAAGATTCTAACACTTCGAAGACTCGAATACGTAAAATCGAATTCACAAATATTAACTCCCCCGGGGTTAATGCCATAATTCGGTGAATAAACGCAAAAACATTTTTTTTTAAATAAGGGCAATTCATGTGGTTCAAACGTGCCTCACCTTGCTGTTATTACACTCTTTTAATAGCCAATAAAAATATTGGAGAGCTCATTTTTTATGTTTTGATGCCCTCCCTTAATAAATCAACTAAAAATTGTACAAAAACTTCTACAATTTTCTTTGCCTGTATGCTAGCCTCCCATCGGGCACGTCCCCAGGTGGCGGATAGGGGTAAATCCTAACCGACTTGTCGGCGGGTAGATGGGAAATAAAATACCATTCGTCGACAAAAACTAGCTAAGGGTGGTTTCCTTAATATAATAACCAATATGGCGGAGCCGGAAGGAGTGAACATTACAGCGCAGGGAAACGGATACCCAGTGCCGGCGACTTTGAGGGGTGAGTAACCGGACGCCCAGTCTTTGATATTCTTTTATTGTTTAGTTGTATAATGTAATGAAATTTAGTATAAAAAAACAAGAAAATGAAATATAAAGTTCAGAATAAATTTACCTTCAATCGTGCGTTGTCTATTCTCAAGATTATTATGACCCCCACCAGCGGTAATCTTAATAATCATTAAATCTAACAAGTTCTAAGCAGAGGCGAGAACTTTACATAGTCCTTCGAGCTTATTGAGCATAACGAAACAACAACCAACATCGGGGAGCTCAAAATGGATCAGCTACTAGGAAAACAAGAAGAGAAGAAGAAGCAGCTGATTCAGATGAACACAAATTACCAAAAAGACGCAAATAGCAGAAAAACAATAAGCTGTCTCGAAAACAGAATCGCTAAACTAAAAACACTATATGTATGTCGAATACTTAACCATCGATGAGGCTATCCGAAACGTGGACCCGCCTTTAAAACCGCAGCATCCATATCTTATAGTGGGGAAGTAATTTGCTGACACATATATGCAGCTGTTAGATGATATGCGGCTCCGATTAAATAACGGGCCACCGAAAACGCCAATAATATAAACATACCAGAGAGCAACCTTCAACTTCCAAAGTCCCTAAATAACAACCAGCAAGGGAAGAGACAACAACGCTACAGAACAGCCTGAGGAATTAACAACTAGAGGAGGGAGCAAGGAGCGACCAAAACCCTCTCCAACCATCATACATTAGTAGCAGGCCACCTCAAGCGTCAAAAATGGAAGACAATAACAACAAAAGGTTGTTTAAGAGGCAAGACGTTCTGATGCGATAAATTTATCAGAAGCTAGCCTCAATAGAGTACTCACTAGATACTAACAAAAACTAGAACGCGTACTTCGAATTAAAAATGAATAAACTGAGCAAGGAAATGGAAGAGATTGATTCACTACACATCATGATCCTCGTCGAAATAGATGAAGATGAGCACACATCGGATTATTTCCGTGAAAACTACTTCGGGACACTCAAGGATATGGTGGATTCCATGATAGTGCGATTGCAAGAAAGATGGACCGAACCAACAACCTCGATCAGAACAACATCAGTACAGCTGCCCAAAGTCGAACTACCAACATTTCTTGGGGATTATGAGCAATGGAGCACTTTCAATCAGCTAAATGACATTTAAAATCGCACATACAGAAAGAGGCAGCTCAACTAATCAGTCATCTAGCAACAATGGGTGACAATTATGAGAAAGCTTGGGAAATATTACAAGCCAAATACAGCAATCCTAGACTTATGGCAACCAAATATTTCAATTTATTGCTGTATCATTATCAGAGGTGAACACATAATCGGCTGGAGCAATTCGAGTCTTGCACCGCCTCAATATAAGCGCTCCATTTGATGCATTCATAGATTTCATCTTAAGCAGAAAACTAGATCCAGAATCCAGTTGAATGCGGTGTTTTCCTAAACATGAATGTTCCTGTTTGCTTTTTATGCGGTGTAAAAGTTGTTATCCAAGCGTGTTTTATGTCATTTTTTTTATCATATCCGAATGGATTCAAACTATAAATATCCGATCGATAGGACGAATGTAATATGTATATTGTTTACTAGTCCGGGCTGATCTTTGTCCGCCTCAACATACATACTACCATTGGCTTTAGTTATATGAAACTTTAAACGTAAATTTATAGATGATAAATCTAAATATGAATCCCCATGTCCATGACATGCAAATTCAATAAATGTTTGATTTTCTAAACTTGTGATAGGTTTGTGTGGTACTTCATCATTTTTTAAAATATTTGTTTGAATTGATGGCGATTTGAACAGATCTAGTTCTGATTTCATGCATTCAGTACTTTTGTTTATTTTATTTTTTGATATCTTTTTCCTCTTTTTCACCGTGTTTCACCCACGGTTTACTTTCGACTGTTTACATAATCCTTTCAAAGTTCCTTTTATGGATTTTTTCGAGTTTTTTTTAATTCCAGACCCTGACATTTTTTTTTATTTTTTCTGCTGCTTTATCTCGTGTCTTAATTGATCTATTACGGAATATTTCATTAACAGGTTTTCCACGTAGAAAATCGACCCTTGCCTCGATAACACCACTTTTTATACTTTGCAGAGCCGACGACAGCAATGGAGTTAAGTATCGAAATATTCCACTAAAAAATCCTCCAATTCCTCTTCCCTATTGAAATAAATTTTGAAATCGTAATAATGGACCAAAATCTTCGTGGCTCTATAACCTCCCCCAGACTGGAGAGAATAATATTGGGTCCATTCTCTTTGCTTAGTGAATGTGTAGATATTGAAGCGTCGAACTTCTTTATATACCTTTTCGAAAGTGTAAAACTAAACTGGTTATGAATAGACCATCTTCAAAATTTACTTGTTCTCCGTATTCATCTGTTATTAAAATACTTATTTCTGATATACTATATTTTTCAATAGGACAATATTGAATATTATCTATTTGATACGATCGAGGTTTACTTTTCTCAGCTTATGTTCCTAACGGAGCCATAAACAAACAACGGACCGACGTATCCCCAATAAAAGCATATGTATAAGGGATATGGAATATTTCGAATTATTAAAGTTTCTTCAATATATGTCTCCTCCTATATTTCTTCTCTCCCAATTGTTATATTTTAGTATTCATCTCAGTTGTTAATTTGAAATTTTTAATATCACTTCTAATAGAATTAATAAACTCTGACCATTTTGCTTTTTAAATCTGCGCAAATATCGTATCAAAATATTCCTCAGGTATATATTCCGCATTACTTATTAGTATTGCATTAATATTTTCCAATAATTTAAGCTGAATAAATGGTTTACCATCTTTCTTAAAATAAGTGAATGGTCTTATTTCGATTGATCCTCGGTAACGATCAAAGAAACCCTTTTCCTTAACTTTTTGTTTCATAAAATTTTGGAGCCGCATTCAACAAATCAATTAATTTTTCATTCACATAACCCGTTTTTTCAGATTTTTTAATCTTAATTTTTGTTTGAAGCACTTCTTGGTCTTTTATCGATGTATGGGCAACATTCGTTAGCCGTACATACCATTTGTCACTATAGATTAAAAGGTTATAACACTTGGATAGTATTTTAAAGAGCTATTACTCAAAAGAATTACACAAGTGAAATTATTCATTCTTAACTCTGTTTAATTAATGAAACAACAAACACAATTGTAATCGTTTATATAACTTTTTCTTTAATCAATTAAATTTGGTCCAATCCTGTTTTGTTTTTGGTAACGAGCGCAAACTTTGACTATACGACTTATTGTTTCAACAGTAGCTGGACGGCTACTTTTCCTTTGAGTAAAATTTAATTCTGTTTGTAAATATTCATTACTGGCTTGCCGAAAGTTAGATTTATTATTTTTTGAAGGTTTGGTTGACCTTTGAAATTGTGGTACGATTATCACACCACGCGTTTTTCATTTCAATTGTTTTGTGGTCTTTAGAGTTTCTTATTTTTAATACATCTCTATCATCATACTCCTTTTCGATATAACTGTTGAAATCTTCTTTTGAAGAATAACTTTTCTGTAAAATTACTTTTATTGATAACGTTTTAAGAGGAATTTATAATATTCATAGAATTAATGATGCGAACCGAAACATTGATAAGAATAAATTAAAATTATCAATTAATTTATTTTATTGAAAAATTGATAACAATGAATTAATAAAAATTAATATTTATCAACTAAGGTATTTTTTCACTAATTGAAAGATTTTCTAATCAAATTCAAGATGGCGGATATTTGTTTTTCCCATAGTTTATTTTCGTCCTTGACATTGACCTTGACCTTTTTCAGCTTGACCTTTGACCTCGACCTTGACCTTGACTTTGCCCTTTTACCTTGACTTTTGACCCTGACCTTTGACCTTGACCTAGATAATTACAACAACAAAGTAGGTCGACTTAAGTGGCATTCCATCTACTACGGGAATTGACTACGCGGGGCTAATCTAACTAAAAACTACCCAGGGCCGAGGACATAAGGCATATAAGCGATACATCGCATTATTTGTATGCATGGTGACAAAGGCCATCCAACAGAAGGATTCATTGCTGCATATAGCTTATGCACAGATATATACTCCGATAATGGGATATATTTTATTGGAGGTAACGCCAAGATCAAGAAATATAGTATTACTATACGGCCATTACGTAACTACCAGGTGATGTAGCAGCCATACTGGCCAGTGAGAGAACAAACTGCCACTTTACATCATCTCATATCCCTCACTTCGGAGGGCTACGGGAAGACGGGATAAAATCGGTGAAATTTCACCTCAAAAGAATGATAGGGGAAACAACCCTCACGTTTGAAGAACTATATACCGTCGTCACTCAAATCGTCGTCACTCACGTTTGAAGAACTATATACCGTCGTCACTCAAATCGAAGCAGTGTTTAATTCTAGACCTTTAACTCCGCTCACCAACGACGCCTCGGACTTAACAGCATTAATACCAGGCCACTTTTTAATCGGGAACTCTCTCAAGGCGCTACCAAGCGCCGACATCGATGAAATAACACTAAGAACAAGATGGCACATGGTAGCAAAAATGGTACAAGATTTCTGGAAAGATGACCACCGGGTCATCAGAATATCTACACCAACTGCATCAACGGAACAAGTGGACAACCATTCAACCCAATTGAATGATCTAGTCCTATTAAAAGATGAGCAACAACCTGCCACGCGATGGAAGTTGAGACGGGTTATCCAGACTCACGCCGAAACAGATGATTTAGTGCGAGCAGCCACAGTTAAATGTAAGGACGCAATATACAAGCGGCCAATAACGAAACTATGCAAACTACCAATTGAAGATCGATCTGACGAAACACTGCCAATACAACCAACTCAACTGGCGACAGATGTAACACTCAAGAATAATACGCCGAGCTCTAGTCCGAGCCATAGTGCCACACCTAGACAACAAGCAAGCAGGCGAGCCAAAACCAAAGGAAAACTGAATCCTCTAGCAATAACAATACTATCCGTCTGCTGTCTACTGGGACCTGCGAAAACCAACATCCAAGTAAACCCGTTCAATCAGTCCACCGGCATATAATTCGAGAGAGTGGGCAAACTAGAAATTGTGGCGATGGAGTGGACTCTAGTAATTCAGTACAACATGAGCAGCTACTGGAACGAAATCGAGAACGTCAAACTAGCTCACGAAGAACTATATAGGTACTTTACAAAATTGCCGTATTCTAAACTAACTAAAATGGCAATTAAAGAAACTAATTGCGGACTACTACTAGCAAGTAACAAAGGAAAAAACGTGTGAAGAACGAGCACCATCTACTGTCACTAGTGAAAAATCAAACAACTTTGATCGATAATACCGTTAAATTGGTGAAATACATTACAAATCTCACCCTAACATCGATAAACAACTTGATAAGGGAGCAAAATCACCTCCGACAGGAAATGTTGGAACTCCAGGAATACCGAACTTACGAGGACAGAGTTCGGTCGATAATATTACACATACTCGAATTGAGTCTAGTCCTCAGAAACCTGGAGGATACCCATCAGGGTCTACTTGACGTGGCTTATGATGCTCATCGTGGAATCATACACCTAGCTATACTTACACCGGCTCAGCTAAATAGTGAGCTGCAGCTAATAAGACAGCACGTGCCAGCCTTCATTGCCATCCCGGGACATAACCTCCACGACGTTACTCACCTGTGCCAAAGCATAAAAACACGAACCAGCTAACACAGCACAGGAGAGTATAATTATTAAACTCACACTACCGCTTTCTTCCACGTGGGACCACACATTACTTGCGATAATTCCAGTTCCAGATATCAATCACGTTACTACCCAGTCGCACATAATCAGAAATGAACCGAGTACCTGGCCAACGAAAGCACTTCGCAACATTAACAAGAGAAGATGTGAACCGCTGCCAAGTTTTCGAACCAACCCAATTTTTGTGCAAACTTTCACCAATTAGGAATACAATGGCCGACCAAGGAAAATGCGAATTTGCCCTGTAACACTGTCATAGTCAAGGAAATGACAGTCGATGTTATCTGTGACTACACTGTTCAACCGCACGAGTTCCATAGATCCGGGCTAGTAGAGATAAGTACAGGATGTATGCTAAGGGATGCTGAGTCACAAATCATAGGCACGGCGACAGCTCACAGCAACATCAGTATGGCATTTCATAATTCACCCGGTCTGCTACACGGGGGAGATCATCTAAGGGAATTCAATATGCAATATATAATATCAGCAAATCAATTACTGACTGCGCCAACAACAAGGGAATTAGAAAACCAAATCGCAAAGTTAGAGCAGAATGAGGCTCTTGCGCCGAATCAGAGCATGCAGTTGCAGAAGAGAAATCTCCCGATTTTTGCAGTAGTGCTAGTGTCGCATTATAACCACTTTTGCTATTGCTTTTGGTTTAACTCTGAAAACGGATTTCGGCTTTGATGCAAAAATTGACAATATGGTGTTCACTGATGTTTATTATCGTGCCTGTATATATTGCTTATTCCTGGTCCTAGTAAGGTTCCGGGTAATTTTTTTATTGCTAGAATATAGAATAGGATGGGAATAATTATAACTATCTGCAAGTTGAATGTTTACAAACGCCACTAGTGAGAATGCTGAAGCTGAATGATCAATTTTGCAAGACAACAATGTATGTTCTTTACCATTACAAACATAAAAACTATTATAAATGTACATATTTATAAAATTTTTGAGACGTTTCCTGTTATCCTTGCGCAAAGGGTCCAATGCTAAGTGGCTTTGGGGAGTTCTCTATTTTAGAATGTGAATAATTATTAAAAAATACCAATTTTCCAAAAATGCTCTAATTTTATGAATGTTAGAATTTCAAAAAATCGTAAAAGCGGTGGTTTGGGGGAGCAGCCACATCGTCTAAGGTATAAAACGAATTAAAAGAATATTTAAAAATCTTGATTTTATGGTATTTTCTGTTTTTTGTTTTTTTTTTATTTTGAATAACGATACCAACCCTAAGTGAGTCCCAGAAAATGGGGTATGGTGTAATTAACACCGATTCATTATATCCGTACTAATAAAATCCCACTCCAAAAAAATTCTGACTTAATCAAATCCTGACAAAACAAAATCCCGAAAAACTCGAAAAAATCCCGACCATTTTAAATCAAAACTGGTTGACCGTCGCTGCCGAGTTAACCGTCCGTTAGTTGACCGTCGCCGAGTTGGTCGTCGCCGAGTTGGTCGTCGCCGAGTTGACCGTCGCAGAGTTAGTCGACGCAGAGTTCACTATCGCCAAGTTGACCGTCGTCAAGTTGCTACCGATTTACATTCTATTACATATACAGAATGTAATGTGCAAGTTGTATTAGCGAATTTTAGTAATACAGCCAAACTCCCTTACAAATTTTTACTTCGTCACATTCACACAGCTCTATTCCTGTGTAAGCAAATTTGAACAATTAACATTTTTTTTTATTCTAATTAATTAATTCAAATTAGAGTAAAACAAATTGTTAATTTCAGCATTGGAATAAAATAATCCATCTGGACACGATGTAGAAAAATACCGAAAAAAAATTAGAATGAAAATAAATGAAATTTTATGGAAAATTAAAAAGTAAAGTTTTTTTTATTAATATTAAAAAAACACATAATATATGTTGGAAATTCAAAATGTTTTATTGAAAATGAAACTTGGTTCTATGGCATTTATGTATACATTATTAGTCTCGCAATTCCACATAGTTCTTAGTAAAATGCCTAAAGGTGATGATAAACCTGGTGGAAATAACGATGCAAACGGCAACGATAATGCGGATCAGCAAAACATACAAGCAGTTGAAAATGCTTCATTATACTGTATAATTTTGGCATCATATGTCCGGAACATGGTTCAAGCATATCAAAGCACATTTCGAAAAATATTTTCATACAGTTAGTGTTCTTCCTGTAGACATCGTAACATCAGTGTTATAGCTAATCCTCCCGAAGTAGATAGACATGAGACACTTAAATTAGAAAAATTTAAACAAAAAACTTTAAACTAAACGACTACACATTTAGAGAATTTGGCGGGTTCGTCAAACGCAGTAAATGGAACTCTTTTAAAAACTCTCTTTTAAAATCTGTGCTGTTCGAGAGAATGACGTTTCTTCCAGATTTATGTGAGATCGCTTATAAAATTTAGGAATTGAGTACCTCACAAACACTTTTCTGTAGTTAAGTACCAATTCGCAGTCCGAACTTGTTTTACTTAGTACCCTTCAAACCTCAATAGAGGAATTGAAGCGTATCATTAATGAAATTAAGAAAGCAAATAAAAATACGTTTGACCGCAGTAAATCAAGAAACCGATTTAACAAAAACAATTACTTTCGTCCAATAATTTTTTGTTATTATCATAAAAGGTTTGTAATCAAAGCTAGAAAATGTACTAAAATTAATTGTGGCTTTGATAAGCAACAATTTACGAGTACCTCGTTTTCGAAAAACAAAAAAATTTTCCGGAAACTCGATCCGCCCAAAACCGTCGTTTATTTGTTAAATGTATTAAAACCAATTTATTTTTTTGATAGACACAGATGACGTTTCAGTCGACCCTGCAAGCACATATTCAAATTTAATCCTAGACACTGATAGCAGTCTTTTCGCAGCGAATGTTACGATTATTACAATATACGGAGCTCAGTTATTGTCTATTGATTTAGGCAGTGGACAGTTCAGATACATAGTTTTAGTGGTATCAAATTTCTAAACCTATAATTGGAGCTGGATTTTTGATTAAGTTTAGGATCAGTGTCGACATGGAAAATAAATATTTTCGAGCTCTTATCGTTGACGTTATCGAAATGTCATTTCAAAATTCTGCGTCTCCCAGAATATTGAATGTTAGTGGTACATTCGGTAATTTAATTAAATCTTTTCCTTACATTGAATCGTTACTACTGGTCACTTACCATTCTATCGTCCAAGGTACTACAAATATAAGATAGGTAAGTTGGAATCTAGTTCCAGTGTCTCTTCCCCATTAACTTAGTACCGAAACGAAGCAAAAGAGAGGGAATTGAATGCAATAACAGAGCCTGATCGTTACCCATTGCCCCATGTCCATAATTTCTTCTTGGCACTAGGAAATTGCAATATTTAAAAAAAAAAAAAAAAAAAAAATCTATACAGTCCTTAATTTAAGTTTTAACCTCAGTTTAATTTAAGTTAAGAAAACTCGTAGTGTTCATCTGTTTCAATTTTTGCCTATAACGTGATCGTACTCGTTTGATTACTTAGAGAACTGAATGCTACTTCTGCACTCGTGAATGTCCGGGCTGAAAAATGCTGAATACTAGTGTTTATTTGGTTGGCCTCGCAAAATTTTAGCAATATCTTTAAAATGATAATCAATGCGCTGATAGAAAGAACGATTAGTTGGCGGTCAGGCTGCTTTGTAAGCAGGGAGATAAACACAAGACTCGGTTCATGTGCCATAACAGCATGCGACTTTAGCAAGTGGCTACACTGCTTCTATGTAGCGGTCGCTAGAAACTACGCTGTTAAATGAGTAGGCTAGCGTTGGGTTAACAACCCAACTTAAAAAGCCTTATTGTTACGAAACCTCAACACAAGTCTGGAATATTTTTGGATTCACAGCAACGACCTCGGACATAAGGACAACGATTTTAAATTTGTAGCAACATCAAAGAGGAAGCCACGTACAGAATACGAATGAATCACGAGATCAGTTCGATCTCGAAATCATCAAGGCTATGATTACCACTTAACAGGCCTGGCCAATAGGTATTGTTTTGTAACTCTATGTCTCTGGTTGGTAAGCAGAATTTATTAGTACGAGTAGCTAAGTGTTATTTGAAAGTTAAAAACTAATTTTGCAATAAACATTTTACATTCAAATAATAATGATTTCACGTTAAATTACATTACATACAAATATGTAAATTTCAGTAAGCAGATACATTTCAGTAGTTGCGAGTACTTCCTTAAATTTGATCTAAAAAGTTGTATGAAATGTAATTTAATGTGAAATCATTATAATTTGAACATAAAATGTTTATTGCAAAATTAGTTTTTAACAGACGCAAATAAATTTGAATACATACAAGTTGTGTTTATTTTGAAAAAACAGTACTCGAATTTTGATCGTAAAATAGGAATTGAGAAACAATCTTTCATATATGACAAGTAGCACAATATTCAATTTTATCGTTTATTTCTATTGGAATCTTTGGATTAGTGGCACATGACACCACAACGGTGAAAAGCACATTAACACAAATAAATAAAAATTTACACAACACAATAATAATATTGAATATTATGAAACTCCCATTTCTCAATTCACATTTTACGATCAAAATTCGGCTATAGAAGTATTTCTGATAAGAGGGGTATGTTACAATTGCATTTAACATTTGGCTATGTGCAATAAAAATCAGAAACATTTATTAACATTAATCGAGAGTATGTTTCCTAATTTAGAGACATAAAATTCGATTAACAAAAATGTCGCACCCAAAAGGGAGAATCAGTTTTGCAAAAATCCAAGTATACGAATCATTTGAAAAAAGTAGAAAAATAACTAAATTATGGTAAATTTGAACACTCCTTGTGTAGGTCAGCATAAAACTCTACTTAGCAGATATTGAGCAGTGGCTTACTACATATTAGAAAATTTATGAATATTGAAATACCGCGGTAAATAAACCTTGTTTTGTATAATTTCATTAAGTATATAGGCAAAGCAACCTTCATTATACAAAGCCATAGTCTAAAAAACACAGCTTTTATAAGGGAATTAGAAACGAGGCAAAAACCAAACTTTTCTTAGTAAAATACACAAAACAAATTTAAAATCACTTTTTTTCCTAAGATAAATTTTTAAATGAAAACGTTACAAATTCTTAATTATGATTTCTGAAATACTTTCATAAATGTTTGAATTTACACACACATATGAATGTCGTTTAAGTAAATCGTTTTCATTTTCTTATAACAATTGATTTATTTAAACCAAAACTTAATAAAAATTTCATAACAACAGCATTCTAATCACATTGAAATAAAAGCTTACTACAATTCGTTTGGTCATTAAGTCAATATACATTACATAGATGGCAGTGATGCCAGTAAAAATTTGGTAAAATCCTACCAAAAATTAGCCCTGGGGAAATTTCAAGTTGAAAAATTGCAGGAAAAGCAAAACAAATTCACGAAATATTAACAACGTGTGATAATTTTGTGATTAAATAATTTTTTTTCGTATTTTTCTGTAAACATTTTATACATCTTACGTACCTAGTAAAACTAAAGATAAATTTAGCAAGTATTATTTTAATTCGTCAGAGCCAACTTTGATATATTTTTTAAAATGAAAGTTTGAAAAATATATTGTTACGTTTATGCCTTGTCACTCAAGGTTCGTATCACTGGATTGTGAATAATACAAAATCAATTTAATTTATTTCCAACGAATTTATTTATTTCATAAAATTTATTACAGCACAGTTTATCAATAAAAATTCACAAAATCACTTTATATAAATTATTCTCAAATTTTACTGATCACTTTTACTTTTTATTTCGCACAAAAACATTTTTTAAATCACTTTTTAATTCCTTTTTAATCTTTACACTTTCGCTTACCAAATACTACTAATCCAATTCGACTTCGTTCGGCTTTGTATATACACAAACCAAACTTCTAGAAAGCTCATGACTTTTCCAGTTAGAATAGCGTAGAAACATAACGTAACAATTTTTATCATGGAAAATTCCATTTTAGTACAGTTAAACATTGAGGTATTAATTTAAATTATTCTATTACACACTAGGTGTCACCGTCACAATGTTTTAGAAATTTAAGAAAAACTTAGATATGAAAATTGGAAGTTTAGATATGAAAATTTAAAACTTTTGTTAGATGAGTATACCAAAGTTTATTCTGATCTTTATTTATTGATTGGTGATCTTTATTTCGTGAATAATAAAGAGGAGTTTAACACAGATTTCGAGGAATTCGAAGATAGCTTTTTTGATGTAAAGGGTAAATTTGAGGCCATTTTGAATATTAACAAAATAGTTTGTGATGTTAGTGATAAATTGAAATTGAGTAACAACGTAGCTTCAGAAAACAGTGCAAATAGTCTAGATGAAGATATTCGAAAAGGCTTGGAATCACAACTTGATAAATAAAGGCTTCCTACTTCGAAAGAACTTTATGTATTTTTGCGAACCCGTTGTAGAGTTTTAAATGTAGACGAAACTAATCATTGCTCCAATAAATCAAAATAAAATTTAATATATCAAGGACAAATGTCCAAAATTTCTAAAACCTTCTTGTCTGTTTCAAAGCTTAATAAAAATGGCTTGTTCGATGTGTAGTAGCAGAGCCTTCTAGAGTATAGAGCCATAATCATAATGACGTATTTTTTAGAAGCTTTTTTAGTGGTATAACTTTTCATTGATTTCCATAGGAATCCATAGTAAAAATGGTGTTTTTTAGCTTCAAGTTTTTCAATGAAAAAAGCAAAAATACTATAAAATGTTTATATAAATGTTTTCTACATACCTTGAACAACAACATTCAAGAAGACTATATTGTTATTGAATAAATATTAATTGCAGAAATATTCCATTGTGAAAAATAAATCAAAGTTGGCTCTGATGAATTAAAATAATACTTGCTAAATTTATCTTTAGTTTTACTAGTGTACGTAAGATGTCTAAAATATTTACAGAAAAATACGAAAAAAAATTATTTGGTCACAAAATTATCACTCGCACTTTATATTTTGTGAATTTGTTTTGCTTTTCCTACAATTTTTTTACTTGAAATTTCCTCAGGTGGTAATTTTTGGTATGATTTTACCAAATTTTTACGGCCATCACTGCCATCTATGTAATGTATATTGACTTAATGACCAAACGAATTGTAGTAAGCTTTTATTTTAATTTGACCAGAATGCTGTTGTTATGAAATTTTTTTTATATTTTGGTTTAAATAAATCAATTATTACAAGAAAATGAAAACGATTTACATAAACGACATTCATATATGTTGAAACTCAAATATTTATGAAAGTATTTCGGAAATCATAATTAAGAATTTGTAACGTTTTCATTTAAAAATTTGTCTTAGGAAAAAAAGTGATTTCCCATATGTTTTGTGTATTTTACTATGAAAAGTTTGGTTTTCTCCTCGTTTCTAATTCCTTTATAAAAGCTGTGTTTTTTAGACTATGGCTTTGTATAATCAGAGCCTACTCTATAAATAAGAGCCTCCACATTGACTGTATCTTTTACTAAGCTTAAAATAAAGTACATACAATTTTTTCTTTACTATGAAACTATATGGGAAAACGATTGTTTTCATTTACATATTTAGTCTATAAGAATTATGAGCTTTTACATTATTTTTATACGAAAATGTTCATAAAACATGTAATTTTATTTGATTGAAAAATCGAATCATGAAAGAGTTTATTTCTTAGTGAAAATCCTCTTGGCATATAAACTATTGCTAAACTTTTATGGAATGTTGTTGTTGTAAACTACGTCATAACATAAAATTTATAAACAATTATAACCATCTCTTTTTAGTCTCCTTCTAAAAGCATTACCACATGACAAAATTCTGTCCGAATACAGATTCATATCATGTGGCAATGCTTTATAAACGACATTTTGTCTAAACCATAGATGTCGCATACAATGAAAAACTTATAAAAAGAATCAAATAGGTGATCGAACCGGTCGGATTCTAAAATCGGTCTGATTTTTGATTTGGTTAAACATATTTTGGTGGCTTCCCTCTATAGTAATAATTAAATTGTAATAATAATTAATTTAATATAATTTTTTTATAAATTTACTAAAATTAAACCATTGCTATGAAAGAAATTATGGTAATTTTACGTAAAAAGTTTTCTTTCAAATCGTTTACTCAGCCCGAATCCCTGTTGTTTTTAATTGTGTGTTAAGTGACATCTAGGAATGGGAATAATAAGTAAGAGCTATTTTATTTTATACACCGCTCTCTAATGTTATGACAATTCAAATATTCTAAACAAAACCTTATTTTGAATGTGTCATTAATTTTTGGGAATAAAAATCGATGCCAAATATTAATCATGTTGTATTTATTTTCAGCTGTGTCTTAATTTAAATACAATAATATTTTTAATACTTGAGAAATAAATAAGGCATTTATATTACAGTTAATGTTTGTTGGTTATGTCGTTTATTTGTGATGCATAACAATCTGGGTTGATTTGATTTTTTTGATTTCTTCGCGCTCAATGCATATTATTATAATTTTTTCTCTTTGACTCTCTTTGATTTATTTTAATTTTGGCTGTTCAACGTATTGTCTTTTTTTTACCATTGATTTTAGTTGTGAATAAGTGATGACGTCATTAAATAGAATATTCTCTTTTTTATACATATTGTTGTTGTTGTAGAACGTTTTTTAATTTAATTCCCTTATTTTCTTTTGATTATATCTGGAAAATGGGGAAGCTTGAGAATCTGTGCTTTAAATGAGTTAGTCATTGAGTTATTTATTAGTGATTTCAGAAAAAATTATTTATCTAGGTTTAATTTTTAATTCATATTTTTTCGTCAATCGAAATCGCGTTTTTTCATACAAACTCTATGAAAATAAATTATTTTTTAGTGTTTCTATGTCCTTTATTTTAAGTTCATTTTTTACATGCCGGCTCTATTCATATCAAGATGGTTCTGGTATAATCAAGCTTGCTTTGGTAGTAGTAGTCATTCATTAGAAAACTCATAAAAATTTGCGTCCTGACGAGAGGTATGGTAAAATGAGGGCTATGGGTAGATCTTTGATTGTTTAAGCGGTAATCATTTAGTCAGAAATTGTAAAGCAAAACATTGTAAAAATTGTGGTTATAAACATCACAACTTACTTCACATGGGAATGGACAGTCGAAATTACAAGACGTAAAATGGAAAAAGTCAAAACGCACCTAGTGGTAATACAGAGAATAAAACAAATCCCGAAAATACAAATACTGATGATGGATCGGGATATTTCATACCTCATTTGGGTGTTGTTTTTGATGCTTCTCTCAGTATTCGTTGAATGATCTGGTAATGGTAGGGCCCATAGTTCAAGAAGAGTTATTTTCAATTATATATCGAGTTTCAGCAAGCATGTCATCTCTTTTACAAGTGATATCGAAAAGATCTATAGGATGGTTAAATTGGAGCAATCTCTTAAAACAGAGAATTCAAACATTAACGACTTTCCTGAATTAAAAATGAGCAGTTAACTTCTGTTTCTGTAAAAGTAACAGACATTTTGAAGATTGAGGACTTTATTTCAATAGTAAGACTCAAACGCGTTGTGGCTTACTGTTTTCGTTTCATAAACAGATACATTAGAAAGATGGTTGTTTGCACTGGTAACTTGAAGACTCGCGAGTTGGAGGCCGCATTGTCATCAATCATTAGAAAGGTTCAGATGATCAGTTTTGAAAGTGTGATTGTTGTCAAAAAATAAAAGGTTGCCAAAAAACAGTAAATTGATTAGCCTTTCGGCTTTTGTCGACGAAGAAGAAATGCTTAGGGTCCTAGATCGCCGCATTTCGGACGCCTCTGGGTTCAAGTATTGACATTGGAACAACTAACGACATTGTCTATCGAGATATAGGGAATTCTTAATTCCCGCCCCCCTTGATCGATGTCTACTAATTCACGTGACCTAGAGCCATTAACAACTGGGCATTTCACAACAGGGTCCAATCAATACCATTTTATAATTGGATTCCACCAATGTATCAAGCAATCGGCTATCGTATTGGAAACCAAAACTCAATTAGTGCCGAATTTTTGGAAATGGTGGAGCGGAGGTGCTTAGAACATAAAAAGACAAAGCGAGGAGAGTCATAACTAAAGTCTAAAAATTACCAATTAATTTTTTTTAGTTATTTAATAAATATTACAATTGAATATAATTCATCTACTAATTTATCTATAAATGTTGTTAGCGGTTTGTGGAGTATAACCCATTGGTTAGCTCCAAGATGGTTACTTCATTAAAGTAGCTGCCTTAATTCTAAGGGCTTCGTTCGTCGAAGCCGTCTTAGCCGCATTTTGATATTGACTAGGGCGCTGAACTTATTTCTTCGAATAATTCTTAATTTCTTCACTGACGTATTCCATTTTTAGATCTTTTTGAAGGTTATCATTCCTTATGTATCATGGTGCGTTCACCATGATAAGCAAGACTTTATTTTGAAAGGTTTGAATTACTTTTATGTTATAGTTTTCTTGGTACAGGCCCATAGCTGTATTATACCATACGTCCAAATAGGTTTCAATATCTGCCGATATAAGAGCAGTTTATTATGTAATGTTAGATCAGACTTCCTTTCTAAGAACCAATACATTTTTTTATATTTGATGTTTAACTTTTAACAAGCTCTTTCTACTTGAGTTTAGCATCAAGGGTCATTCCTAAGTTTTTTTGCCGTGTTTGAATAGGTAACCAATTAACATTTTTGTTTGTGAAATTTATATCTACAGATTTAATTTTGTTGAGTTGAAGGCGCTATTTCTTTGTCCAACTCCTCAATGAACTAAAGCCGTTTTGTAATATACTGGTTGACTCGTCTATGTTGTCTCCAATTGCCAAGATTACAGTATCATCCGCAAATGTTACAATACTTGTACCTTTTATGCTTGGTACGTACTCTATATACTGAGTATTGACCCCTAGAACACTTCCTTTTGAAACTCCAGCCGATATGTTCATGTTCATGTTTTACACGAAAGTGTCGATCAGACAGAAATGGTTTTAAAATCAGGTAAAACTGCTTCGGTAGATCTCTGTCTAGTTTATATTCCAGGCCTCGGTGCCACACTTTGTCGAAGGCTTGAGATACGTCCAAAAAGACACTACAACAACTTTTTTTGTTTTCGAGAGCATCTTCAATTAAATTTACGTAGTAGCCTTTCAAATAATTTTGAAATTGAACGAAGTAGTGAAATCGGCCTGTATGATGTTTTCTTGTTTGGCGGCTTGTTAGGTTTTAGAATCATTATCACCTCTGCCACCTTAGACTGGTATCGAACCTATTTTAGTCTGAACACTGCGTTAATTACTTGCAGTAATTTTCGTAATCCTTTCTTTGGTAGTGCTTTAACTATTAAGTCCAGTGATTAGGTCATAACCAGGGGATTTTTTTTAGCTTACATTTTTGTTAATTTCATCTTTTAGCTCTTGTAGTGTTACAGGTTTTATGTTTTGGTTATCCACTTTATTTACTGAAATTATATTTTCTTCAGCTGTTTGTCTTGGAAGAGGTTGAAATGTGTCTTGGCACTTCTAGCCTAAATTTCATCGCCATTCTTGATACGAGCTATTTGTACTTTAGGCTTTTTAAGTCCTTTAGTGCTTTATAAAGGGAATAATTAGTATCCTTATTGCCAGAAAGGCTAGCTAGCTATTACTTAAAAGATTTATTCTTGATTTCTTTGATAAGCATTTTCAATTTGTTGATGTGACAGTTGTGTTGATAGATAGTTGATGTGATTTTCAGTTTGGTTTCGAGTAGGAGGATTACTCTGCCACGCTGCTTGTAGTATACTGTTGTTCAGTAGCTCTATCAGGTCATCAAGTTCAGTCATCAAGTTGTGGCGGAATTTTAATTGGTACTTGTAATTCTGTATTGCCTTCGACTAATTTACGGAAGAGATCCCAGTTTCTTTTTATTATTTGTTAAGCTTGGCAAATTTTCTTTTTTGATAATGGTATCACCGAGCGCCATAACGAAATCAAAGAAATCAGTTTAGAACCCGACCAGCTGCGAACAGCTCCTTACCCTTATGTCGCCTCCGATTATGAAGTTATAACCGAGCGATTTGAGTAACGTAACATAGTTTTCTTTATTCAGATTATACCGCGGAGGGCAATATATTGAAGATATATTCATTGCCTTTTGATTATTTAATCGAACATTAATGGTGGCTACTTGCATTATTTCGTAATGTTTAATGTTTTCCTTCACAAATATGGTTGAGCCTCCTCTCGCTTTTCCTGTTGAGTGGATGGCGTAGTAGCACTGGTATCCTCAAATTCTAACGAATAAATCTTTTGTCAGATGTGATTCTGAAATTAGGCATATATCTGTCTTTTCTAAATTCAGAAAAATTTCTAACTCTGGAATTTGTTGCAACAGCCCATTTGCATTCCAATTGGCGATTCTGAATGTGTTATTCATCTTCATAGATTAGTACGAGTACATCATGGAAGTGGTTTCATTTACTTTTTCTTGCTTATTTAACCGTTTATTTATAGCGTCCAGGCTTCTTTCTTGGTTTAGACGCCTTAAGTTTAAGGCTTCTATATTCTTTAGAATTTTTTAAAGAACTAGGCTTTGGCCGTCTTCCTTAAGTTACTTACTGTTTCCTGCTGTTTTACAATCTATGAGTAAGTTCTCGGCTTACCATTACACTTATTAATGTTAGTTCTACGACTAGGTTTTTGGACATTGTAGTATTACTGGGCACCCCACGGTTTGGCTCCAGCGTTTTTTTGTTTTTCAGATTTTGCGGTTCCCTGGTTACTTCACATCCTCTATAGTTAGCAGGATTTATTTTTTTGTTTTTTTTTCCTTTATTTAATATTACAACTGATTTACAAATCATTTAGTAATTTATCTTTCCTAAATGAAGATTCACATTTGATGGGCAGTAACCCAATGGTTACTCCCGTTTGAATTTATATAGTAATTATTTTTCTCTATCCTAATTAAATACAACTGCTGCATGGAATATGTACGTGAGGAAATACAAAATCATGCAAAGAAACACATTCGGCGGATATCTCGGCACCAAAATGCAGACATACGAAGTTTGTTGGATACCACCAATGAAGTAAGAAGACTTCAAAGGCAGAAACCTTTGGAATTGGGCAGTTAGCAGGATGTTGTCCGTTACAGTTCACGCATTTTGGAGGCGTCTTTTTTGTCAAATTACAAGCTTTGGCAAGATGTTTCCCCGAACATTTCGCACATCTAGGTTCTCCGCAATATTTCTGCATGTGATTATTATTATTATTATTATTGGAGCGGCCATGCGGGCGATCAGCCACTTCGCACTGCGATCTAAAAGATCTATTGTGCTGGCCCCTGCTTAATTATCCGTCCAGTCAGTATTCAGGTTCTTAATGAACCTGACAATACTGCCTCCCGGTACGTGATACATAATATCTGGGCTTATTGCTTTCCCTCCTAGATGTTTACTACAGCATGTAGTTCCGCTAGAAAGACGGTAACATTGGAGCTCAAGGACCTCGAGAGGGTTGTCCCACTCCCGTATATTCCTACTCCTGCCCCGTATTCCATTTGATTTTACTCTTACGAGTTGCTGGGAATTGCAAATCACCTGTAGGTAACCCAGCATTACTACAGGAAGGCTAAATAAAACTGGAGGGTGCCTGGTATCCAGAGTCCGCATATTTTGGGCTGATTAACCTATCAGCCATTCATCTTTCGGCATATGCTGTTCCACCTTAGATTAGGGTTTTTTGTCAAGGTTTTCTCCTTTAGCGCCGTACTTTAGCCTGTGCCAAATGGCCAAAAATGTGCCAAGTGGCCTTAGTTACCAGTGGTTGCCACGAGGAGGCAGTACGTACACTTGCGAATTGTGAACAGGTTACCCATTACACAATTGTACCCATCACGCAGCTGCCTAATGACAAGACCAGAACAGCTCACGTGATGCGCACCCTATTGGAAGGTTACAGAGCTGGTAGATTAATCTACTCAACTTTGATCCCCCCCTCCAATAGACGCCAAACCACCTTCTGCATGTGATTAAATCTTTGCCATGTTTTTTTACACTGAGGTATTAAGCCGGTTGGGTGAAGACCTCTGACCATCATTTTGATCGGGCGATCATTTTAGTCCTCATATCGGAACTATTCCTTGCCTTCACCGGTGTGCTACACAAATTAACGAAAAGTGTAAGTGTACTGAAAAAGTGTAGGCCTACATAAAAAAGTGTAAATAAGAAGTAGAATCAGGCATGGGCTTATATTTCCATAAAGTGGACAGGTCAAGCTATCTGAAACAATTTTGATTATTAAAATAAAAAGGGTTGGGTATGTTCGACGCTATTTCGAAAATTGTGAAAATCAAATAAACTGTCCAAACCTGATGCTACACTAAGACCATTGACGAAAATCTCAGAGATGTTACCAAGTGTGGGCTTATATTTCCATAAAATGGACAGGTCAAGCTATCCGAAACAATTTTTCTTATTAAAATAAAAAGGGTTGGGTATGTTCGACGCTATTATGTTCGAGCCCTTACGGCTCAAATCAAAATGTCAATCAGTAAATTAAATTATTCAACGTATGTCCTTTTTAACCAATATAGTGATACGTGGCTACATCTCTGAGATTTTGATAAATGGTCATAGTGTAGCATCAGGTTTGGACAGTTTATGTGATTTTCACAATTTTCAAAATAGCGTCGAACATACCCAACCCTTTTTATTTTAATAAGAAAAATTGTTTCGGATAGCTTGACCTGTCCACTTCATAGAAATATCGTCCCATACTGGTTCTACTTTTTATTTACACTTTTTTATGTAGGCCTACACATTTTCAGTACACTTACACTTTTCGTTAATTTGTGTAGCTACACTTTGTGTGAAATACTTCACACCGGTCTTGTATAAGTTTCTTTTGTAGTCACCGATTGCATTAACGATCGAATAGTACCATATTCAATTATGCCAATAATGTTGATTAGTGGTTGTGGTGATTTTCCTTAATTTTGGTAGGTTGGTTTGTCTGATCGGGTATATTTGGCTGATTTTGTTTTAATACATCTGATTTTAAAGTTTGGTTTGAAGCTACAATTTCTGGAGAACATTCTGCCTTCCTTTTTTCGCAGGTCTTTTCTTTCAGTTTGTGTTAGGATCCAGTTAGTTTCTTCTGTTAATTCTTCTTTGTTAGTGTGGAACTTTGTCGCACAATGTTCCTCTGGTTTCTTGGCTTGCAAAGCATTTTGCCCTTAAACCCTTAAGTTGTCTACGGAGTTTTTCATTTTCTATCTCAACACTTTTAGTTGAGGATGTTGGTGATCTTCACATTATGGAGCTTCATCCAAATGGGTTTTCAGAGTTCATAACTTCTGAAGTATTGCGATCATTGGATATCGACGACTGGGCCCCGCTTGCTCACCCCTGAAAAAAAGAAGAATTTTATGAGAAATATAGGGAAATTGAGAAGAATTTATCAGTCTTATTTATGGGATATGTATTACTTTAATATATATCTCAAAATACTGAATCACTTTATTATTTTTAATGCTAGATGTTACTTACACGTACTTTAATAATTCTCAATAGTGAAAATACACTGTAAAAAGAATTATCGCAGTAAAGAAAATTCAGCAGAGATGTCGCAAATTGAATTAATTTGCAAGTCTTATAGCAGGCGATAAAACCGCACAGAATATAGCGAATATCATTATGTGGAGTTAATTGTGTTGTATAATTATGTCTATTTCAATATCAAATGCCCAACTTTAAAAACAATAACATTAAACGAAACAAACAATTTAAAAACACATTATTTTCTGCATTGCAACTCTACTCGGTTTATAACAATCAAAATATCAATGCACAATGTACATACATATACCCAAGACCAACCGAATCTGGGATCATATATACTACATTTTTTGTACAAAGTAATTTTTTGTATTACTTTTCTTTCAAACCAACTGTGCACCAACAATTTGAGAATCTTACCAACATATTATTATTTAGCCTTACCTACAACATTTTTTATACATTTTCATTTAGTATTGTCGATAAACTCAAAGAGAGTAGTTTGGAAGTTGTAACAACGGAGTTAAGAATGTCGGTTCGTGGTGCTTCTTAATAAAAATAAAATTAAGAAGAAAAAAAAAAAACCAATTAAATTATAATTATATATCTATACGTATTATATTTTGTGATTCAGATAAATCTAATTAAATTTTGCAGTGAATATTATTGAAAATAAAAAGGTTTTGTGTAGTTTTGAAGTGTTTTAAAAAAATATATAATAAGAAAATTATAATTTCTTATAAATCTTTGATAAAATCATATTTTTTCTTGTTTATGTGTTTGTGTTGGTGTTGTACATATAAGTGAAATATTTCTAACACATTATCGCAGTGTAAATATATACGAGTATATAAGAAAAGTATATATATCGTATCTGTGTGTTTGTGAATTGTTTATGTGTATTTGTAATATCTTGAAGAAATATTACATTAGTATGTGTTATGTTAAGAAGTTAGCAAGGTGCTTTTCTGTATTATATTTCAATTTTTTGTGTATAAAGTAAAAAAGAAAAAAGAAAAATTAAATACAAGAGAATTTTTGCTATAAAAAAAATATATTTATAAAGAGGAATATGTACAAGAGCTCATGAGAAGGTATTTGAATTAACAAAAAACGCTCCAACTTCTTCAATCAAAATCTTAAAGAAATAACAACAACAAACAACTTCTATACACAAGTAGAGAAATACAGCACAGTTAAAAAGCATTTTTTTTAATTTAAAGAGTAAAACAATGTAATACATAATTATGACATGATTTAGATTATTTTCTTAAGATTTTTGTTTAATCAACCTCTTGCAAGGAAATAACTAAGGATTCAAAATGGAATAATACATAATGTTAAGACAGAGTGTTTAGAGAGTTTAATTCTTAAAATAGCTAAGAAATAAAAAAAGCTTATCCAAATGATGTCACAAAGAGATTTTTCGGAGGTAAGATTTTTCTTGTTTGTTGAGTTTTTTTCTTTAAACTGATGTTTGTTGAAAAAAGAATGCAGAAAAATGTCTTCTTTTCTTCTTGTTTCATCTTAAGTTTTTTTTTTTTTTTTTTTTTTTATATAAAATTTACATATTTAAAAGACGACGACGGGTTTATATTTTTCTTTCGAGTTTAAAAAATAGATAAATTTATTTATTATTATTGTTTTTATATGCTTTATTTTGATTTAATATATGTACAGTGTATATATGTATACATAAAAATATGTATATTGCTTTCACCTCTTGTGTGAGAATAACTAAACGTATAGGACATTATTAATTGGATTAAAATTTCACTTTCTGCATTCGCGCTTAACTTATAAGTTATAGAAGCACTAGAAGGAAACTAATAGTAAGTGTTTTTGTTAACATGGTGTTCCTATCTAAAAGAAAACTGATCACGTTTAGCATTATTAATTTGCCCTTTAATTACCGTAAGTTATAAATGTAGGTGAGAAATCATTAAATTTAAATTACATCTAAGCTAATTTAAGCAAAACATTTTATTTTGGTTTTTCTATGTTCTAAGAACTAAAAAGATAAAATTTCAAACTACAAAAAAAAAACAACAAAACGAATTACTTATATTTAAAACAAAATATCTAATCCTAATCCTATTACAGAGAAGTACATATTTTTGTTCTTTTATAATTTACATATTTCAATCATTTCTTATACATAATTTAATTATTGATTGTCATCAATATTTCAAAAATCGTGATTGTAAACTAATTCTAATTGATGTACTGTCTGTAATTAAAAATAAATAAAACATAACCAAAAAAAATAATTTTTTTTTTATATTTTAAATTCAATTTAAAAAACTCACGTATATTTTTTAAATATATGGTAACCCAAACTTGCCGCGAAACCAAAACATTATGCAAACTGCAGCCAACAGAAAAATTTAGAAGTCTGAGAATTAACATACACGAATAGCTATAGTGTAGCACTTACACTGTTTACATTAAAAGGGTTAGATATCTTTGAAAAATAAAAACTTATTGAAATTCAATATGAGAGCACACAATGCAATTAACATTATTTTTACATATGCATATATTATTTGTAAGAATGGTGAAATTAAAATAAGAGAAACTAGTTCATTATTTACCATTTCAACTTCTACATTAAAAAAAAAAATTAATATTAAATTTTCTAATTAAATTCTTATTTTTAACATTAAGCATATTACATATGCGAATATGTATGTATTAAAAATATATCCAAACATATGCTTACACCAAAAAGCAGTAAAATACCTCTTATTTGAATAAAAATCTAAATTCGTGCACAAATAAACCTCAACATTTCATGAAAATCTCGAAATCAAAAGATTTCAAAAGACGACGAACCCGATTTTTTTTTTTTTTTACCAAATTTTAACTTTTTATTTTTAGGACTATGTACAGTATAGCAAAAAATATTTGAGGAGTGTCTGATCAAAAGTCGCTATTTACATTTTACTTTTTGCTACTTACTTTTGATCACTTTTTTGTAGTAAATAGCTTGTTTTGGCCAAAATCAAGAATTTTAGGGATATTTTTCGTAGAGAAATTGGCAATTTTCTAAGATAGCTGAAAATCAATTTGGCAGCGGAAACCGAAAATCTAAACTGAGATAAGAGTTTATTAAAAAAAATTCAGTGATTAATAGAATCAAAGGCCTTAGAAAAATCTAACAAAGTTAAAGAAGTCAATTCCCTATTATTCATATTACGTCTAATGTCATCACATATACTTAACATCAAGAAAAAAATTGAATAAAACTGAAGATATGTAACAAGTACTCGCTAAACGAATTTTAAATTGACGTTATCCAGACCAGAAGATTCTGATTTAACCTTCCAAATAGCAGATTATAAATCCTCGAGAGAAATATTTGAAAACGAATTAGAGGATGCGTTAGAGAGCAATTCGATGGTACCGCTGCCTGAGTTCAAAAGCAAAAATAACTATAAACTAAATAAATTCCACTAGAATTACTCTTGCATCTGCCTAGGCCTAAATTAAAAACAATATGACAGAAAAACTTTGGAGGATGAGGAATCTAACTTGTCCTTGAAAAAATTACGTTTAGCAATCCGAATTAACCCTACAACTCTAGTATGAGCCTACTTATAATCTAAATGTGACTGATAATTAGGATACCTTTTCCATAAACGATATTTACTAACTAATCGAAATTTCCTGAGACAACCAAAGGCGAAGATTTTGCTTTGAAAGTAACCTTTTAAACCTTCACTCTGTGTATAGCTTACTATCACGTTGTCTGTGTATAGGGGTCAATCTGACCCCATGGATATCTTCATGTATTTCATAGGGAAAGTAAATAAAAATACTTTATTTTCTATAAATATAATTACATTCAAGATTCAAAACATATAAAAAAAATTAACAGTTGAATTCGCTGAAAATCACATTTTAATTAGTCACAAATTTATGCTTTAATCAGATGCGTAATCTGATGCCACTTCCTCTTCATCCGAAACCATTTTCCGTTTTTTTATGCATTCTATCCATATGATTTGGGACAAAATGGCTCATTACAAAAATGACATCTTGTTATGGTTTCATATCAGATGATTTATGGCTCTGGTAACATCTTCGTCGTTTGCTAACTGTCTTAACCGTCACTTCTTCGTCTGTTGATTCCCGCCTTATTGGTAATGCTTTATAACCTATTAAGTCGATTCCTGTCCTTATTTTTATTTAACTTTCGAGTGTTATAGAGCCGCTCCAATACGTTGGCCTGCACTATCGGATGCTTTCCGAGTTTCATAAAAATTGGCGGTTGGCGCTTTTATACAAAACGTAAAGGCTGCAGCATCAGCGAGGTCAGTAAGGTTAAAAAAATAACACCATCGGCCATCGTTGTGTTTTCCTTTTGCATGTACAGGTTCTCACTAATTTATAGAAGGTGTCCCCCTTTTACTTTCTTTTACTCTAGTAAAATATTACTTTCTTTTACTCTAGTAAAATAAAGTATAGTAATCATGAAAATTTTGGACCTTGAGATTTTTTGATATTTATTTGTTTTGAGGTCGCCTGAGTCCGAAAAAGTGGGTTTCGAAATGGTGTCTGTCTGTCCGTCTGTCAGTCTGTCAGTCTGTCAGTCTGTCAGTCTGTCAGTCTGTCAGTCTGTCAGTCTGTCAGTCTGTCAGTCTGTCAGTCTGTCAGTCTGTCAGTCTGTCAGTCTGTCAGTCTGTCAGTCTGTCAGTCTGTCAGTCTGTCAGTCTGTCAGTCTGTCAGTCTGTCTGTGTCCGCTCTACAGCCCAGATGGTTTAACCAATCGAACTGAAACTTCAGATTTAAGCTTTTTTGATAAATTGGGAGGTCCCAGTGAATTTTACTCCAAATCGGCTAACCGGAAGTGGCCACTCCCTTGGTCCAGAAAATTTATTTTGCAAATATCTTAAAAAGTATAAGGTTTACAAAAAACTACCACAAACAAAATGTTTCCAAAAATTAAAAACAAATAAAAATAAAAAATTAAAAAAAAAATTTAAAAATTAAAAAAAAAAAAAAAATTAAAAAAAAAAAAATTAGAAAAAAAAATTAAATTTCTCAAATTTCTCTGTTCCTAAAAGAAAGTTGTGTGTTGGCCACACCTCCATTTTTGTTGCGTTATAATCCAAAATTTAATTCGTTATATTAGACTCACGGTCTACTCCGTTATTGTTGTGTAAAGTTGATAATAGCAAAACGTTTTTATTTGGTTTAGGATAAAAACGCACAAGTGTTTGGTTGATATCAAAACAGAATTTTGAAGGTTTTAGTTCTCGTGTTTTTAATTCCACCTTACTACTAAACTCTTTGGGAAGATCGGTTTTATTTCATCTAATTGTACCAATTATTGTATTTATTTTTTCTGCAAAAGTTAATCGGCTAAAGAACAACTAGTGGAAAAGTTGTCCATGGTAATTATTATTTCTTATGCTACCTTGTTTGCCTACCAACATCTACTTCTGCGTTCAAGGGGTAAGAATTGTATGCGTTGCATAGCCAGAATATTTTACTTCTAATATTTTAATTCTAAACTTCTCTGGCTTCGAAGATACCAATATACTGTCGGAAAGAATAGCCGCATTTCTTGACGTTTGATCTGATCCGGATCAGATCATGTCTCATAAAACGACACAAAAATGCGTAAAACAAACAAACACCAAAATTCAATTTTTTTGTCTCGTTTCGTTTTGAATGCCTCTTCATACTCGTACTATATTCATTATATTCTTTGTCTTTACAAAATATTGTTCAACTACAAAATATTGTTCAACTATTTTTAGATCACTATTTGTGATCCAAAACGAATGTTGGATCAAATGTTGTTGTTGCTTCACATGTAAATTTTGATCTGATCCGGATCACTATGCGTCAAGAAATGCAGCTAATATCTCCCTTGACCTAGAGCCAATTTTTGATCAATGATTAAATTTCATGATGGTTTATGAGGTCCTCGAATGTTTGCCAAGGACATATTCCATATATATATATTGGAATGCTGCCAATCTATCGATTTTTAGCCGCTTCTGTCTTAGACAGCTATAGTAACTGAGTGGTTTGATTTAATTCTGTTTAAACCGTCAAGCCTTCTCTTTCTCGCAGTAGGAGGAAGTTGCGTGTTTTGCTTACAATCGTAGGTTTCAAGCTCCACTTTCCGATAGTTTTTTTATTTTGGGCATAGTATCACATACCAGTGTTTGTTTCTTTATCCTCAACAGTCGCATTTTCAACATTTTGTTATTCATTTCCACGACCGTCAGCGACAAGTTGAAAATGTTAATCGTTATCAAAATTTATCGGTTCAGCATGCTCATCCTCATCGTAGTTACAAATGTTTATCGGCGCCATCGGAAACTCCACATCAACAGTGTCGTTTGCTATTTCCGCTTCATCGGATATCTTAGGAGTAGAAACTCTATCGAGAAGTCCAAGGGGCTCTTGGCTGCTCTGTCTTTTCCGCACCATAATAACAATATCTATAACCAGGATAAGCTATTTTTACTATTAAGCACCTTGAATTACAAACAAAAACTAAACCAGAAATATCATTCAACGATCATTCGAAATATCGGTAACGGTAAAATAATACAAAAGTAAAATGAGGAAAAATATCAGGAATAGTTATGTACATATACAACCAAAAACGGATAGTGTCGAAAAATAGTATTCGTGGCACAGTTTGTGACACAAGTTCTTGACAGTCTTTCAAAACCTTTGTTTTCGACATTTTTTTACAGAACTTTTTGACAACGAAAAAAACTGAAAAATGTACAATTTTAGCTTCATTAACGTTCAGAACTGTTTCAACCAGTTAGAACAGTTTCTAAATTAACCGGTATATTTCAATAATGTACTCACGAAGCAATAAGAATATTTTATTTCCTCTCTTTTTCCAATATCACACGCACAGTTTTTGACACTTTCCGACAGTTTTTGACAGTTGTTGACATTTTTCGACAATTTTTGGTCATAATTTAAGGTTCGTCATCCATTTTTGATAAAATTTTCGAAAACTCAGATTTTTTAGCATTTCTATGTATAATACACATACAAAAAGTGAATAACAAAGCAGTTTCTCTCTCAGTCTCACTTACTAATTAGCTGGAAAATTGCACAAATATCATAGACATATACAATACATTCATAGATAAAAAAAGTAAATAATTTTTTGATTTGAAAGAAAATAGTGCATGGAAGTAACTTGGGGTCATTTTGACCCCAGTACACAGAATGCGCTTGGTTTATTTCAGACTATGGTAATTATAAAATTTACAAGTAATTTGGGGCGGATTTTCATTGTATTGCGTGTATGAGATATTAGCTGAGGCTATCTTGTAGGGCATGGGCCATTTAAATAATAAGAAAAGTAATTTTTTTAAATTTTAAAATCGACTGGGGTCAATTTGACCCCAATACACAGAGAGAAGGTTAAGTGGAACGCAACTATCAAAGACCAAACGAAGTGAAAAATTCTATTTGGCTGGTTGCAGAACTAAGGCAAAAAATATCCTCCCAAGGAACCGAGTTACAAACTAAGTAAAGGCGGGAATTATCTATGCTGCAAAAAATCTCTAGAGCTAAAATTATTAGGTTTATGTGGAGAGTAATAGTTCACAGAAACTAAATGATAATGATGGGATCCCATACTGAGAGACAACTGATTGGAAAAACAAATCGAGTCAATAAGCGGTTGGACAATAAAACGTTGGGGCCACAGTGTTGTCTACTGATAAATTAAGACTATTTAAAAGATTCAAAAAATCCCGAGGGAAGGCGGAATTTCTAAACAAACTTTCTAAGTCTACAAGGGATTTTTTAAATTGGGCATATAACCTCTTACTAGTTTTTGGAGGGTTATAGGCGGTACCGAATAAAATTTTACGACCATTTATGAAAACGTTGACAAATAAAAACTCTAACAATTTTGAAATGAAAAAAGGTATGGTAACTAATCTAGCCTTAATGTGATCACCTACAAACATACATAAACCACCATAATTAAGGAGAGGTACCGTCCTAACTTTCATAAATATGTAAATTTGTACAGGGTGATTAATTACATTGATCAAATTTTATCTAGTGATTCAGTGATTCTTACGGATTGTAAATCTATTGCTGATGACTTTGGCTTGTATTTCTCTAATATTGTGTCTCACTTAAGAACAACCAATTGTTTGTTTAATAATATGTCTTTTCAAAATCATATTGAAGTCATCATCTCAGAAAAATTTTTTATTAATCCTGTGGACATTACTGAAATTGTTGGTATAATTAATGGTTTAAAATCTATAGTAATAGTATAGATATTCTTGGTATAAGTCCCAATATGCTAAAAGCTCACACAGAAATTATATCGCCAATTTTGGTACTTTTTATCAATCAAAGTTTTTCGAATGGCAGTGTTCCTGACTGTTTGAAAATCGAGTTGTAATTCCGTTGTTTAAAAGGGGGTGATAAACTGCTTAATTGTCCTATATCTGTACAGCCCATTATTATGAAAATTCTGGAAAAGGCTTTAAAATGTCGGGTTGATGCCTTCTTTTCTAAATATAATATTTTAAATAGTTGTCAATATGGTTTTAGGTCTGGAAAAAATACTGATTCAGCTTTAATAGATTTTTTGAATAGGGTTCATATTAATTTAAATGGGAAAAAGTGTGTTGGTGCTGTTTTTATTGATATTAAAGAGGGCTTTTGACATGTTAGATCACAATTTGCTTTTACGGAAACTTTACAAGTGTGGTTTTAAAGGTGTGCCGTCTCTATGGTTTAAATCGTATCTTCGTAACAGGTTTCTTAAAGTAAAATTGATAATTCGTTTAACATGCCGTTCAAGGCAGACTTTGGAGTTTCACAAGGTTTGGTCCCCGGTCCTGTGTTATTTTTAGTTTATATAAATTCAATATTTAATTTGGATAAAGTAGTTGAACAATATTTTGTAAAGCGACAAGGAATATGATGAATGCAATATGAGTATGGAGAGGCAGATTCAAAACGAAACGAGACATTTTGGGGTCGTTTCATAAGACATGATCTGATCAGGATCAGATCAAACGTCAAGAAATGCGGCTGATATGGCATTGAGCTATTATGGTTCAAGTACTTCTGAAATATCCAACCATATTAATTCTGATATGAATACATTGCGATCTTGGTTTGATGATCATTCCATGTTTTTATTCGATCATTCCACGATTTTATTCGGCGATCCATATTCGAGTTATGTTCCAGAGATTGTTTTCCATATGCGGAATTGTAATTTAGTGGATTGTAGCAATCCTTGCATTCCAATTGAACCTGTTTATAATTTTAAGTATCTAGGTTTGCATCTGGATGCTAATTTAAATTGGAAAATTCATTTTCAAAAGATTAAAGAGCAATTAAATTTTTCTTTAGTATTTACTGCGTCAGTTTTGTCCATGCGCCGTTTTATTAAATTTTTATCATGCATGTTTTGAATCTAGACTTTCCTATGGATTGCCTTGTTGGGGTGGAGTTTATATGAATACATTGAAACCTTTATATATTTTGCAAAAATACATTTTTGTGTTATGTTTTTTAAGAGTTGTCGCGATCGTTCTTGGCCAATTTTTATGGCTTGTAAAATTTTACCTTTGGCACCGAATTCTGAGATTAAGTACTGTTTACGACATTCGTAATAATTACAGAAACTTCCTTTCTGTTCCTGGATTTATCAGTGAAGCTTATCTCAGGTACTTCTTAGTAAATGGAGGTGTGGCCAACACACGACTTTCTTTTACGAACAGAGAATTTTGAGAATTTTTTTTTTTTTATTATTTTTTATTTTTTTTTGGAAACATTTGGTATTAAGTAGTATTTTGTAAACCATATACTATTTAAGATATTTGAAAAATAAATTTTCTGGACCAAGGGAGTGGCTACTTCCGGTTACCCGATTTGGAGTAAAATTCACTGGGACCTCCCAATTTATCAACACTGTTGATTTGTCAATTTGTCCAACTCTGTCCAACGCTGTTACGTCGCATTATTCACCCCAATTAATGTAATGACAAAGTATTATAAAAGGTAGCTTCGAATTAGTAAATGCTGTTCTTCTTTGAACCTGCATTCAAAAGCCGGAGCACAACATATATGTTCTTCTTGGTTATATGCCATGGCGCCTTCGCCATGATGCAAAAATAAAACAGAGGCTTCTTGTTTTTTAAACCAACGGAACTAAGATTAAACTATTGTTCCACGAACCGAGTACCATACCTATGTTTACGAGGAGGTTTCATCCCAGTTCCGAATGGCGGTTTACCTACAGGTCTGAATGTATGGTCCCACTATCTGGTAAATTATTTGAAGAAATGGAACAAATTGCACTCTTTATTGAGTAATTGCACTCTTTTATAACTTTGGCATGCCACCTGTACTCCTCTATACACCAAGAGTCCGCTGGGCAGCAATGGACCGAACCTTTTGGTACTAATCAAAGAAAACTCTATTGCTGACGTATCCTGATATCATTTTTTATGATCATTTTACAAACCTTCCCAATCGTAAATGTTGGGCCCTAGATTCTTTTTAAGAGCCGTAGTCAGGCGGAAATCCCAAGCATTCGCATTTTCTTCAATATTACCGAAGGTAAGCATCCGCACATCTTCATCAGTTTTTAGAATAGAATCAATAATTGATTGAAACTGAATCAGACAAATTGAAGGTTTGTACCACTTTTATAAGTTTCGGGCTCAGTATTTTATTTTTATCGCTTTTCAATTCGATCTCAACTAGGTAGAATACAATGACTTTCTATTACAAGTATCATTCGTTTATGTCTCTCCCAACCAAGGTGCAGGGTCGCAATGGAGGAAAGGAGAGAGAGAGTTCATGCTTAATATAATTAGTTGAGAGTACCAATAGAAAAAGCAGCCTGAAATGAGTGAAACAGTGAAAAAATGTAATATTGGAAAGAAAAATACGTAAACTCGCTTCTCACCTTTTGTGCATAATCCGGCTCCTATTGTTGCATGTGACAGTTGACAGATGTGTAGGATTTTGTAAAATGTATGTCGAATGTTCCGAGTTCAATAAAGTAGATGTTCTGTTGGTAAGAAGAACCAAAATGTATAAAAGTTCTGTTGGTATGAAGAACCCAACTGTGGGCTTTTGGTCCCCACCGATGAACAAAGAACTTTCTTTTGGTAAAATACTTGTTACTCTTCGCTTTATCAGCATTTAGCTTTTTTATATGTAATGCGGTTTTAGGCACTAAAAAGCTTTTATTGGCCTTGTGAATAGTCGTATACAACTTCACGGCGTCTAGAGCATTGCTTGTCTTTAGAATACTCTCTAGCGGCATAAGATCTACATTAAGTACAAAAAAAATTCCTAGAGGTACCTAACTAGGATTGCGCGGTCTAGTGAGGCATGAATACAATTTGTAAAATATGCAATTCTTTTTGCTTGATTTAATCCATATGTTATCAATTAATTTGCCCGTCTATGACTAAATAAAGTCTAAAGTAACTAAAGTACTAAAAGTACTAGTACTAAAAGTATTTAAAAAGATCTAAATCCGAGTCAACTCGTCTAGTACTTTCATTGAAATAATTAATATAATTAATTTGAATTTACAATTTTGACTTTGTGAACATTAACTCGGTCAGGATAATTACATGACTTTTGTAGTAATACATTTTCCTTAAGAATATTTTAACGAAAAGTCAGTTACGCAGCTGATGTTCTAAAACTGCGATGTGGCGAGCTGTTCCTAGGGGTCAAACTTATCCCGCCAAAAAAATAATACCTAACTTATGATTATAAATTTCTAGATACTCAATACATTTATAAATCAAATATTTGTCTTATTTTAACCAAAATTAAGTTAGACGAACCACAATTGGTACAACGATCACATTATGGACGTTTACCTTAGCTAGTTATAAAGAGAAATTTATTTTCGAAAATGTAAGACAGGCAAAATTATTTTGAAAAGTAGGGAAAATGTGTCAAAAACAATATTTATACACTATGAATATCAAATTATTGCTGCGTTTATACCACAGCTAAAAATTAGGAATGCTAAACCAAAATGACAACTGTAGCAACGGTATAAACGCGACATACACATACCTAGCTCTGCCAGCTAAAATAGCACTGCTAAATATCATTGCTATGAAACTGACATTTGTAGCACTGCTAACTTAGCTGTAGTGTAAACGCAGTATTAAATGCACTAAAATAGTATATTATTCAACAAGCATATAATGATAGCTGTTATTCACAAAGATGAAGTTTACCGACACGAACCGATAGGCGAGGGTCGTAAATCATCTGAGTGAATAACAGCCGGCACGGGACGATGGCAAATTTTGGAAAAGGAAGATTTAATTTGTTTTTAAATTAAAATTGGAATTTACTAATGTTTATTCAATTGTGCATTATGTTTGCAAATTTTGGAAAAGGAAGATTTAATGTTTTTTTAATTAAATAAACAGCGATTTTTAGTTATTAATATTTCCACACCAAGAAATAAATGGCGCCACTTTGACTGAGACAGCTAAAACCAATGCTAGCCTAACAGCCATTATATGCGAGTAGAATACGATACTTTGTCCACGGCTGAAAAAAAGTGTATTTTATTATCAAATCCTTCAAATAAACCTAAAATAATTTCCGTCGACATTTTGACGTCTCAGTTTAATAATAATGAAAATGGCAAGGGACTACTAGAAAAACTAGCAGTGAATAATGGATATCATTATGATTGAAGAAACAAACGTATAATGAGTATATTATCAGAGCCTTCTAGAGTATAGAGCCATAATCTTAATGACGTATTTTTTAGAAGCTTTTTTAGTGGTGTAACTTTTCACTGATTTCCATAGGAATCCATAGTAAAAATGGCGTTTTTTTAGCTTCAAGTTTTTCAATGAAAAAACCAAAAATATTATAAAATGTTTATATAAAAAGTTTTTCTACATATCTTTAAGAACAATATACAAGAAGACCATATTGGCATTAAGTAAATATTAATTGCAGAAATATTAAAATTAAATTATTTCTAAAAATATATTTTTTCGAACTTTCATTTTGAAAAATATGTACATCAAAGTTGGCTCTGACAAATTAAAATAATACTTGCTAAATTTATCATTAGTTTTACTAGTGTACGTAAGATGTCTAAAATGGTAAACGAAAAATACGAAAAAAAATTATTTAATCCCAAAATTATCACACGTTCCTATATTTTGTGAATTTGTTTTGCTTTTCCTGCAATTTTTCAACTTGAAATTTCCCCAGGTGGTAATTTTTGGTCCGATTTTTCCAAATTTTTACGGCCATCACTGCCATCTATGTAATGTATATTGACTTAATGACCAAACGAATCGTAGTAAGCTTTTATTTCAATTTGACCAGAATGCTGTTGTTATGAATTTTTTTTAATATTTTGGTTTAAATAAATCAAATATTACAAGAAAATGAAAACGATTTACTTAAACGATATTCATATATGTTGAAATTCAAACATTTATGAAAGTATTTCAGAAGTCATAATTAAGAATTTGTAACGTTTTCATTTAAAAATTTGTCTTAGGAAAAAAAGTGATTTCCCATATGTTTTGTGAGTTTTACTATGAAAAGTTTCGTTTTTTTCTCGTATCTAATTCCCTTATAAAAGCTCAGATTTTTTGATTATGGCTCTATAAAATACAGGGTGCTCTGATATTATACGTTAGTCGTGGACAAATAGGTTTTTACTTTTGTTATAAAAACAATGGAAATAAAAATAAAATAGCAATCTGTGAGTTGTGATTCCCCATAAAATGTATTTGAACCCAAGTAGTAATTTTTGAAAAATCACGGCAAACTACCGAATTAAATATTGAACAACAACAAAATATCCTTATATCAATAAAGTTTTGGATGGGCCAAAAAATCATACAACATTGGAAACAAACTGGTTGATGCGTGGATCTCAAACGTTAGAGCAGACCGAAAGAAAAGCGATTACTCGAATATTATCCACCACATTAAAATAAATAGAGAACTTATGTATACTGTTCGGAATACATGCAGTCGGATACAATTCAAAATTAACCCGAGGGGAGCCTGCCATTTTAATGAAAAATAAAGTTAATCGATTTGAATGGGCTAGAGATCATTTAAAATAGTCATTAAATGATTGAAATTTGTTTTTCTTGGTCTGCCCAATCACCGGATTTAAATCCGATAGCGTAGTTGTGGGCGGAATAATCTTTTGTAATTCTTCTTTTGAAGAATGAAGAATTAACCCTTTCGAACGCAATTTAAAATTAAGTAACTTCCAAAAATAAAATGCATAGTACAACTATGATACGGCATTGCCCATATAACTGTAATATGAACATAAATACATTAGAGAACGATCGCATAAGAGAAATGGGACAGAAATTAAAAGTAACGGTAGGTCGAAGCGAAGAAAGTTGGTTTACAATTTATTGTACAAGGCGTTCAGGAGGGTCAAATTAGATTATTGCAACTGAACCGGGAAAATTAGGGGGTATTGTAACCCAAAACTTGGTGGAACCAATGCCTCACCGCTGCCAGAATCTTATTAAAGCTTCTCTAAGAGAGACCCTCCCAAATATTAGGTAAGCAGTTTACCATAGACTAAAATAATATAAAATGATCCGATTATAGGGTGGCAGTCCATATCAAATAACGAGTGCCAATTAGATAGTAATTCAAAAATTATCCAGAAAAAGGAGAATGGAAAAGAAAAATTAACTTCTGTGTATTTTGTATACCAAAAGCAAAAATAAAATTCACGTTTTGTGTTTGTGTCGGTATATCAATTTTGGGACTATTTTTTTATTCATATTAGACATCTCTATAATATTAATTTAATCTATGAGCTTACACACTATTCCAATAAAATTTTAAAAACTTGTTTGAATTTACAAATGTCACAATGTTTTTGTTTAAATAATCTATGGACTATCACCTTTCAAACGAACTTTAGTATGGCCTGTTAGGATTAGTATTACCTACTGTAAGTCATGCGCCTCTAAGGCCATCTATTCGAAAAAAATCACAATCCTTTTCCTTAGAAAAAAAAGTAAAAATCCTCAGTAAAATTAGAAAAACGTCGAAACTCGTACGCAGTTTGACATTTGCAAGTGATGTCGATTTATTTTGATTTTTGTGTATTTGTCATTGTTATAATAAAATAAAAGTAGTTAAACCCAGTTAAATAATTTTTTCTGAAATCGCTAAAAAACAACTCAATGTCTTACTCATTTAGAACATAGATTCTCAAATTTCTCTATTTTCCAGCAATAATCAAAAGAAAATAAGAGAAATTAAATTACAAAACATTCTACAACAATAGCAATCAATATGTATTAAAACGAGAAAATTCAATTTAATGACGTCATCCGCTTAACGATCGAAATTAAAATAAATCAAAAAGAGTCCAGAAAAAATTAAATCTGGAATAAGTGTGAGGAAAACAAAAAATCAAAACAATCTAGCATGCTTTGCAAATTCAATATAATAATAGAAAGATATTCGAATTCAAATTTGAATGGAGGCAATGAAAGAGATGATTATTGTGTTGTTTATAAATTTCGAGTTAATGAGTTTATGAACAACATTTTAAAGTTCAAAAATACCTTATTTTTCAAGACGAATCAAATAAAGTTACATGTTTCATGAACATTTTCTTATAAAAACAAAACAAAAGCTCATAATTCTAATAAATTAAAATTGTAAATGAAAATAATCGTTTTCCCATGTAGTTTCATAGTAAAGAAAAAATTGTATGTACCTTATTTTAAAAGGCTCTTATTTATATAGTAGGCTCTGATTTCATCAAGTTATGATTATTACGTCTCAATTACTTTTAATATTGAAACCACTAATAAAGAACTTTTCTACGATTAAAAGTGTAGCCTGGCCACACGTATATTTTTACAATCGTACAAAGGACTACCTTTAATATCCAATAATAGTATTAAAACAGGCTACTTTTAAAACGTTTGAAGAAAAAAATTCATTGTAAGAGATGGGGAATTACTTGGGTAATGAATTATTTGGGTAATGAGTTCAAATTTTGCAATTAAAATTTCAAAAGTGAAAATTTTGTTGAAATATTTTATTTAGCTAAATGGAGGTCTTGACTTTTGTTTGGTTTTCGAATTTTACATTTTTTTCAAGCTATGACATGCCAATTATTTTTAATACAAAAAACAGGATTAAAAGTACTTTAACGCTTTAGGATTAAAAGTGTAGCCTAGTAACACGAACATTTTAGGCATCTCAACTCAAGCAAAGCGCCAGAGCGAGAGGGATGCCTTATATCCTCGCTGTTGATTTCTATTAACAAAGAGTAATTCGAAAAATACTCATCCGATTTTCATCGGATTCAAAAACAGACTAATAGACCTAGATCAAATAAGAAAAATAAGATATGGCTAAGATCTCTAGGTGGTCGGATTCCAAAGTTATAGATGCGTAAAGATTCCCTTCATAACACACTCACGTAAAAAACTAAAACAATAAAAGTCATAGAATACTAGATACTTTCAAAATTTTATTTTGCTTATGAAATGAATGAATGAAAATGGTTTTGTTTGTATGTATATATTGAAAGACGGCATTGTTGAGATGCCGGTAATGCGATAAGATCCTGTAATGGGTTTTCCTTCTTTTTTATAATAGTAAGATAAAAGCTAACTTTAATACCAATTAATAGCCTTAAAACAAGTTAATTATAAGACTTTTGGAGAAAAAAGTATTTAATTGGCTTAGAAAATATTGTATTGTGTAAGTAATTGTTATTTGCGTACTAAGTGGCGGAAAGTATTTTTTGGTTTTCAAGGTAGAAGATTGTCTGCGAGAAGAAAAGCTAAAAATTTATTCACGCGTTTGTAATAAAATTATTAAATTGTGATTCATTATCGAACATTTTTCAATAAAGACAAATGACATAAATAACATAAATCCGACGAAAAAAAAAAATAGGTTGATTGAGCGCGGAAAGAGGCCTACTACGAAAATAATTTTCTATGACCTTTTGTCCTCTCCTTATATAAGTTTCTAATCGAGACCTTAGATTAAAATTGTTTTAACTAACATAGTGCCCATTCCGAGATATTGACTTGCAAAGCTTCGAAAGTAAGATTTTTAAAATTAATTACATACTTTCCAAGATTTAAAAAATTTCAGATAGGACCTCTTTGTAAGTTGAAATCATTAAAAATAATTTGGTAAATTTCTAACTAGACACATAAAATTACGTTTTATAATCGTCGGAAAATGAATAATACACAAAATCGAATCGGATATGGAGATGGAGTGCATAGATGCAGATTTATTAATTATAAGTGTAGACAAATTTCACGAGCTCTATGACAAATGCGATCCAAAATACAAAAACAACTTACATAAAGAACAAATTTTGGGAAAAAATCATCTCAAAGAGAAAAATACAGAATTTAATTAATTAAAAAACATTTAATTTCAAATCATATTTAATGTTTTATTTTTTACAAACTAGTTTATAAAATTCCTACCTGCCATGGTACAGCTCCGACTCAATTTACGTATTCTTTTAATTCATATCGAATTTTGTAGGCAACATTTTGTTAATATAACTCGCAACATTCATTATTGTTAATATAACTCGCCGGAAAGGCGATAATTATGACCACATTAACGTTTCTAATAACAGGAAGGCTGCATCACCTGAAATGAAATTAATTTAGTTTATACACTAAGTCATAATATGTTAATCAACACCATCACTTTCACTTCCTGAAAATTCCACATCCACCATCACGAAGTTGTAGTTAACGGACAGCCATTAACATAATACTGTAGAAATTTTTGTAATTGTAGTATACTGGCCTTGAGTTTGGCGAGAGTCATATGGCGATGTGTTTGCCATCTATGGCTCCCACACAATTTGGTAAACTCCATTTTGTGGCAAATCCAATTGCTATTTTTTCCATTCAGGAAAATGGAAGGTGGTGACAAAAATGTGAAATGAAGCGTATCATCATCACAATTTTCCTGACTGTCGTCCTATCAAGATGGTAGAATCAAGCGACGGATTTTACGGACGTGTTTACATTAATGTTACAGTAAGTTTCATTTCAGAAGACAGGGGCAACAGGAAATCGAAAGTATCGACTGTCATCCTCATATATTTAAAAAACTGCTGGGGATTGTTTTGTTTCATATTCAGAAATATTATTTTGAAGACCCCCAATTTCGATCGATTAATTGGGCGAACTCTCCAGCGTCGTACTCGCCGATGCCGTCGTTTTTTAATTAATTTAGTTAGAATAACTACTAAAAAATTAGATTCGATATTCATTTTGTAACACAAACATTTTCTTTTGTTTTAATTTCAATTTTCATACTATTTTCACTAGCGCGTGAAACAAATCATTCAAAATACTTGAAATCATATTATAAAAACAAGTGTCAAAACATTATTAGGGTATAAGATAAGCTATAAGAACAAAAATACAATTTGGCAGAAACTGAATTCGTCTTAGATAAATTTAGAATGTACAGTTTTGTGAACCGATATTTGGAAATTAATCCACTTTTTTAAGTAAAGCGCACCCTCTTCTATGATTTATAAACAAAGTAACTCGTAGAAAAATTTTATTTTTCTTAATTCATAACTCAAAGACAAATTGATCAATTTGAACGATTCAAAGTGGAAATAAAAATTTAAGAGTGCCCCTTTCAAGAAAAAATATCGCAACTTGCTGTTTTGAAAACAAAACCTTAATTGTTGATGTGAAAATATGCTTTTCCGAAGTTAATGTTAACGTGAAAGGAACAGTGAAAGAGATTGGTGAATGGTGCGCGAAGCGACCTTCTAGTATTTATAAAACAAGAGAAAATATAACATAAAACAAATATTGAGCTTTGTTATAAAATTGGCAGAATGCAACGTTTTACTAAAAACGGGGGTAAAATCGACCCGAAGCCATCTTTCACTTTTCACTGCGGCAGACAGGAAGCAATTGGCAATTGGAATTGGGCTTTTCTTTTTTTTGAATAGCTATAATGATTGTGGTTTTTGCCTGGGTCAAATTTACCCTCCTTTTTAGTGAAAGGTTAAACCTTCAAAAAGTCAACTGCTTCTCTTAAGGTTGATTTACATATGCGAAATGCGATGTGTGACGGGAGCTTATAGCCAATTAGAAACGAATATTTTGACATTCGTCACACGGCACATGCTACAACGCCGAGACATGAACCAATTTTATTTTTTTTTGTGACGGTTTACACAAACACATAAAAATTTAGTGTAAAACATGGCGGCAATTTTTTTTTAAACATATTTTGGGAGATTCATTTTTGATCAAAGCCAATATTAGTAACACTTTTAATTTTGTTTTCCTACAATCGCCGTGAAAAGCAGGCTTTTTTTCTCTGTTTTCAAAGCCCAAAGTGTCTGTTTTTTTGACAGTTAATAAACAAATTACTTTGTCACACGTTTCTCTTAGAAACGTGTGACAAAACTTGAAACCGCACGCTAAATTTGAACATATGAAAAGAAGAGTAAGAGTAAAAGAAGAGTATTGAAAAGCGAAATTTCACATAATTATGATGCTTTGTCACTAAAATATGCTAAAAGGACATTTTCTGATATGTTTTTTATGTGCTTTTGGTTACACCAATTCGAAAACAGCTCGAATTGCTTTTCATACTTATGCTTCGATTTTTCGGGAAGCAAATACAAAATTACATTTCTTGCTTCTAGAGCAACGTCCGGCGGTGTATTTGAGAGATCGCTGTCACTTAAATCCATTTTTTTTAGTTTTTTGTTGCAAAAAATAAATTGTCAATTTTTAAGAAAGACTAATGTTTGTATAAAACATCAAACCAAATTTTTGTTTTTCTTTATGAAAAATAAAAAAAATCTTTGACTACTCGATTGAACAAAATGTCGGTCCTAAAATAAAATCGTATTGTCAGTATAGTAAATTTTACTAAAAAATTATCTTTTTATTATATTTTTTAAAATGATTGTAGGAAAAATAAAGTGTGAAACACGTCCGCAAAGTTGTTTGTCACGCTCGAAAGGTTGCTGGCCTCCGTCCCGTCGGCCAGCAATTTCCTTTCTCGCGTGACAAACTGGCACTTTGCGCTCTTGATACACAAATAACTATTTCTTAATTTCTGATTGTTTTGCCAAATTTCCCTTTAGTGGAACACAGCACCACAAAAAATATTTAATTGGTGTGGCGCAACCCGTTACAAATGTAAATTGTTGTCAAGAAAGCGTCTCGTTTATTTCCACCTGTCACAAGTCGCACGTTGCATATGTAAATCAAACTTTAATGAGGAGTAACCAAAATATAGTATTGATATTGTTGTATCGAATTGAAATACCCACCGGTTGCAAGTATTCTGATTATTAAGTATAAATACGGTTTTCTATTATATATATTATTGTTAATTTTACGAGACTTTAATCAATTTTAAAACAATAAGAGTTTAAAAATTAAAAATTCCCAAAAACAGTTTTTTACGGATCTTATTTATGTACATACTTAGATGTTTATACAATACAATCCTTAAAGTATTAAATTTTCAAAAGCAAAAATAAAAAATTCATCACGTGTAAAAATAATTTAAAGGGTCAAAAGATCATTATTATAATACAACAAAAACTTGATTACATAGCTATAGCTAACAAAGAATTCTCCAGTAATAATATTAAGAATTTCCTGCGCAATTTTCTTATATAAAACATAAGAACTACAAGAAATGAAAAACCAATTTTTTAATTTTATTTTAGTTATTTATTTTAATTTTAACATTGAGAATATTTTTTTGTTGCTTATATTTTTTATTTTTTTATTTTATAATTTTGTAATTATAAGAAACGCGTTAGACATACTCGTATAAGAAGAAGAACAAAACAACAAAAAAATTACATACCAAAAACATTTTTCTTAACCCTTTGATTGAGAATATGTACAGTAAGGTGTGATATTTGAAACGGTTTACACACTCTGTTTCGAACTATATTTTGAGTTCTTGAACATTTACACAGTACACACCGAGGATAGTGTTAACCTGGACGTTACTGTAATTTAAATTCTTATATAAAAGTTCGATACCACTACATATTATAATAAATAAAATAGGGATATGAATATAACGAATAAAACATAAGCGTAAAAGAGCATTTACATCTTCTAATGTTGTAATTAATCGTCGATTAAAATCTACTTTATTTTCAGTAGTTTTTTTTTTTTCATTAAATAGGAAAGAAATCTCATAAATATGTAAACCATATGGTGAAGTTTGGAGTCTATAGTCTATCTATAGCTAAACAAATTAATGTTGCGATTTTTTTACTTCTTCATCTTTTTCTTCGCTAACGTTTCTAAATCACGATAAAGGTTAATAAGAAGGGAATGGAAATACGAGTATTATGGAAACTAAATCTCTCGATGTATGCGGGAATTTTAAGAACGGTATGAAAGTCACTCCACCAAGTTTAACCTTTAAATGAAATTATGCTGATTTTGTCGACAATGACATTGTAAGTTCGAAGGTCAAAATTAACTTAAATTAAAAAGTTATCTTATTTCTTCTGGTTTACTGTATACTCCTTTGTTTCTTCTGTTATATGTACATTAAAAATCTTATTTCTTCCGTTAAACAGCCGATGAAAAACTATAAGAAAATCTTAGATTAGAATTTTCACGATATAGGTAAACATTAAGCGATTTATTTTGATGATTTTATTTCAGGTCGGCGCATTCAGATCCGCTGTTGGCAACATATTGAGTAAAATATTCATCGCGTTATTTGAATGCAACCAATTTTTCGAAAATTGCATGTCAATGTGATAGATCGGTTGGCATTTTTTCCATCAATAATTTTCAATGCCAACAAGTTGAAGGAACTGAAAGCCCATTATGAACAACTGTAAAACCTCTAATAAGCGTTTAAACGACATTTTGTTGAGGTTACATGTTGATTCGATAGTTTCTGACTTAAATCTTAACGAAATGTCAAAAACGTAAGGTTGTCACGCGAGAGAGATTAGTACACTCAAAATAACTAAATCTAAGCATTCTAATCCGTTCAAAATTCTAGAACATATTGTTAGTACCTAAATAAAGTACATTGTACATGGATTACGTTTAATTTCAATTCTTTCGGTTAAGCCATTGGTTTTATTACTGATTTTTTCTCCGAAAAAACGAGACTGCCATTTTATTTTTATCATAACTCTGTTTTTGTGCTAATGACTTTTACTGAAGCTCGTTTTAAAGATTTTTTCAAAACAACTTTTTCTCCAAAAATTCGTCGTTTTTCCGTTATGTAATGTTGAAAGGTCCGAATTCAGTTTTCGGCGAACAAACAGCTACCTTCAACGACCCACAACTCGGTTCGTATTACATATCAGAAATAAAAAAAACCGATCGATTATTTATTTTATAAGCTTTATTTTGGCTCATGATGATTTTTTTCATAAAACGTAAGGTTTTCGAGTTATTGAAGAAGATGAAAAATCAACATTTTCCAAACTGTTCAAATTTCAAGTCAATCGGTGTTATCCGAAATAAATCTGAGGTAATAAAATATTTTTACCGTCAAACAGTGGACCATTAATTGCTCTTCAATTTGCCCTTCAGCGCAATAATGCTCTAATATAGAAAAAGAATTATAGCCTTAATCGCGACAGAATTTTACCTTACATACGAAATAAAAGTCATTTACACATTATTTAAATTAGCCAAAAATAAATTTAGCTGCCCTTGACTTTCAAGTGAAGAAGTCGGTATAATTCTCCAAAAAACGCGGATCCTTTGCCGCAGGTTTACAAAAAGATGTTTTGTTATTTCTAGAACACGGTCTATTAATGCGGTTTCCCTTAATCGACTAAACTAACTAACCTAAAAAAAATTGAAGAATTGATATTGTCTCACAGGTGGCAACCGAAAAGTCAATTTACGAGCTTTGAAAAATTCGTCAAAATTCGATATGAATTTCGAATTTATTCTGTTGTTTTCGATATTTTGTAGCAATGTTTATAGGGGTGGATTTTTTATAAATACGAAAACTGTTACTATAACATGGGTTATAGTTGTACTAACGACTATAAATTAGGGCTATAGTTTATTTTAGAGAGTTAAATTTAAATTTAAAAGTATGATTAGCTTAGAAATTGTGTTATAATAATTAATTTACTATTATTACTAACACAAACTTACTAACTACCGAATGTTTTATTTCGACCAGCTCTCTTTTCTTCATTACGTTTATGTAAAATGGTGGTGAGTGACCCAGATAATGCTGATTGAAATAATATGTCATACTGTTCGAGTCAGTTAATATCACTTTAAACAGTGGCGTAATTAGGTACCCGCAGTACCTGCAGCTGCGGGGCGAGGGGAAGGGGGGAGGCCCCACAGTTGTTCCTTTATTAGTTCAAATTTAAGATTAGATAGCTCAGATTAAGCTTGAAGTGCAAATTTGCAGAATAGTACATTTCTAGGAAATTTTTAAGAAAAGGCCGTGGTCTAATTTTTAAAAAATGAAGAAATCGTTCCTGTGGATCGGTTCTGACTATAGAAATAAAAATGCTTTTAGGTTTTGACCGATATTTAAATTTAGAAGAAAATTAGCTAAACTCGTTTGAAATCGGGCTGGGTTGATTTATTCCTATTATACGTTTTGCGTAACTCCAAGTTAAGTGTTGAATTTGATTTGAAAATGGGAGCTTATAGCCTATCTTATATCGAGAATCTTAGAACCTATTCGAAGAATATGATTGTTCGATATTTACGAAATTATCCGATGCTATTTTAGAGTTCCAATTATTATTGTTGAGCTTACACTTAACTTGCTTAGTAATAATGCTAACATAAAGTTACTTCAAAAATAATTCCATATTTACAAGAATTTTCGGAATTTTTCAAAATTTTCGTGCGTTTTCTAGACTTTTGCAGTCTTTCCGATATTATTGATTAATCTCCAGATTTTTCGGTATTATTAAAATTGTTCGAGATCAATCGACATTCACATAATATAGAGATTTTTCGAATTTTTCTGGAGTAATCGAGATTGTTCCGCGGTTTATTCTAGGTTTCTTAAGTTTTTCGATATTCCTATAGGATTATTAGAGATTTTTAAAGATTTTCGAATTTATTCGAATTTTGTAAGGCAATGTTCTGCGCATAGCTTTGAGTTGTAAGAACTTGCAGAGATACACATAAATCTAAATGGTGATATTTAAACATTTTTTTGAGATTGTGCCAAAATTTCGATATTTCTCCGATCTCCTGTAGGTTATTCAAAATTATTCAAGAATGCTTGGTTTTTGCTTGGTTTTACATAATTAAGGATAATTTGATTTTTGAGAACTTTCAAGAATATTCAAGATACTTTGAAAATTCGACAGTTTTGAGATTATTTCGAAAATCTTGATATTTTTCAAATTGTATTCGAAATTTGTGATGCTTGCAAGATGCAAGATTTCCATTTACTTTTGAACGATGTCCCGAATATGTCCACAAAATTAAACTTGAGTAAGCCAATTGGTTTTCTTACACATGAACGCTCGAAAATGGAAACCCATTTTGGATGAAGGATATTTATGTTGAAAACAAATATTCTGATTTTTTTTCCAAAAAATGCCCTTTGTAATATCAAATTTCTGAGTAAAATGATTTGAGTTGAAAAGCTTTGATAAGTGAAAGCTCTTAAAACTAAATGTTCTTTACCTATCTTGCAAATACATGTTTAATGCACATAAAACATTGTAACGAAAGACAGAATTTATGGCAAGGCACAAAAATTACCGATAAAGTATAAATAAATTATCAAGCTTAAAGCTCATTGAAAACAAATACATCCTACCCAAATTTCCGTCATCTTTGGTAATACGAACACAACAAACAAATTCGAAGTAAATTGGTTTGTTTAAAAAGCTTCGATAAGTGAAACCTCTTGACAATTTTTTCAAATAAATAGTTTATGCTCATCAAACATTTTATTAAAAAGCTCAAAAATGTTAAGATCAAGCCCAAAAAGTATGAATTAATATTAAGCTTAAAGCTTATTGAAAACAAATATTCTAAATTTATTCCAAAATCCTACCTTCCTTTAATGTTTAAACTATCAATTTGACAATAAAAAGTAAATGATTTGTGTTTTGAAAAGTAAATGGAACCAAAAGTTCGACATTTTTTTCAAATACATTATATATGTTCATAAAACATTTTAACAAAAACCCAAAAAAAAAGTATAAATTAATTATCAATCTTAAAGGTCATTGGAAACAAACTTTCTAAATTTATCCCAAAAATCCGTTACAAATGGTAACGGAATTTTGGGATAAATTGTTTAAAAAAATTCGATCAGTGAAAGTTCTTTAAACTAAAAGCTTTCGAAACCTTTTGCAAATACATATTTTTTGCACGATAAAACATTGAACAAAAACATGAAATTATTAAAAGGCTCAGAAATGTTAAGTTTAAACCCAAATATGTACATAGTATAAATTAATTATCAAGCCTAAAGCTAAGTGTTAACAAATATTCGAAATTTATCCTAAAATTCCATCGTCCTTTTTAATACCAAATTTTCTAGTAAAATGGTTTGGTTTGACTAAAAGCTCTTCAGAATTTACGTTGAAAACAAATATACTAAATTATCTGTAAATTCCGTTACCTTTTGTAAAATCGAATTTCTGTGTAAAATAAAATGGTTTGGTTTAAAAAGCTTTTCTAATTTAAAGCTCTTAAAACTAATAGTTCTTGACATTTTTTGCAACACATAATTTTTGCTAATAAAACATTTTAACAAAAACTTGAAATTATGAAAAGGCTCACAAATGTTAAGTTCAAACCTACAAGGTATAAATTAAAATACCATCTTACTTTATAATATCAAAGAGTTAAATGGCTTGGTTTGAAAACCTTTCAAAACTAAAAGCTTTTGATGATTGATGATTATCTTTGAGAACAAATATTCTAAATTTTAGCCAAAATTCCGTTCTTTGTAAAATCATATTTCTAAATAAAATGGTTTAGTTAAAAAATCTTTGATAATTGAAAGCTTATAAAATTAAAAGTTCTTGATTGATTCTTTGCAAGTATATAAAACATTTAGCAAAACATAAAAGTATGAAAAAGGCGACAATTCGACATTTTTGAGATTATTAATTAATTCTTGATATTTTTCAATTCGAAATTTGTGATGCTTCATCGATATGTTTAGAAATCGTCAGAGACTAGACAATAGGAGGAAATAAGTTTTTCACTAAAAGCGTTACTTGTACATAGGTGCACGAAGCATTATTAGAGGCGCAAAAAAATGTTGTGGGGCCCGAAATTTGTAATTACGCCACTGCCTTTATAAAACGGATTTCTCATTAGTGAAGCTATTACTAGAGACCATATTGAGCCAATCACTTAAAGCTCAATTACTTGAGAGAGTTTTGACTGAAAATAACCAGACTGAAATTTTGGGTGGTTGGTGGTAATAAGGAATTTTTTTTATTTGATAAGAATTGACTGTTTAATCGCCTCTTTGTTCTAAAATTGTATTTAAATTAATATGTAATTGTTTAAATAGTTTAATAATTACTCAGATAATGTATAAGACCCTTTTGCCTTTCAACAGTATGAATAAATCTGTCAGTATATTTAAATTAGAGGGTATATGGTTAACTCAATAATCAAACTGACTCAACCAACCAGATTTGCCTGTTGCCCGAACACAAACTTCTTTCAGATCGCCTTCAATTAACTCTAATTTTGAATTTAACTCTTTTATTTAACTGCAAACACGGATAAAACTTCAATAAAAATAAAATTAAAATAATTATTTGAAAACCAAAAAACCAATCTACATAAATTAAAAAATAGAAAAGGCAAGGCTCATAAAAAATATAAATTACATCATAATGGTGTTAATTACAACTCGCCCATTATATTGCGTAAGAAGTATAATGTATGTATGTATATCTAAACCGATTTCTTTACAGCAGTTATATTCTGAAACTTCAATCAATAATTAAATCAAAGCCAAATCACTTTTGGCATTTTGTTAATTACAAAATAAAATCTAATGGTTACCCTTCTTCGATGTTTTTAAATACCGTTCCTGCGATAACGTGCGCACGATACTTGCGATTTGTTTACTGATTTTTTTGAGACTGTACATAATTCAAAATCTAATGTTTGTAATATGAATAATGTTGTAAGTCTTTTCAATGTTTCTTCTGAAAGTAGATACTATTTTATCCGAATTGTCAAATTTTGATATTAATCAAAGTGCCGGATTCGATTCTATTCCACCCATTTTTCTTAAACTAACCGGTAATGGAATTTCTGGCCGTATTTCCTTGCTATTTTGTTCGAAGTCTCGCTGAAGGTTGCTTCCCTATTTTATGAAAACGCTCACTTAATTAAGCTGATTTTAAAATCTGGATTTCGTAGCGATGTGGAGAACTACAGAGCTATTTGCGAATTACATAGTTTGTAAAATATGTGACCCAAAATGATATGCTAATTATAAATTTGAGTAATTGTGGATGTAAACTAACAAAAAAAACATCATCATTTGAAGAGTTATTTTATAGGGTGTTTAGTATAACAAAATCGTATTGGTTTCCGTTTATGTCTTACGTAGTTTTCTCATACTTAGAAAAATGGGGCTAAATTACTAAATTTGTTTTTATTAATAGAAAAATACCACCTATGACCTCCTTTTGGGATGCAGAATAATAAAAGTAAGATAAGTAAGATAAGTAAAAAACCCAACTTGCATGTCAGTAGGCTTGGAGATATGCAATATATAGGTGGTCTACCTAAGACAGACCACGAATCATCTTCGTGCATCCTCGATTTGGCTAATGCATAAGTTAGGACGTTAAAAGCTAGCTGGGAAGGAGTTGGGAGTACCTTGAGTCCCAATTGTAATGGAAAAAATTCACTTCGTTCGCTTTTTTTTTTAAATATTTGCCTATTTATTGTTGTACTACCGGTAACTACTACGGGCTACCGCAAATTTTTTTATTTTGTATTCTAATATCTTTTATACCGCACTAGCTGGAAAAAAAACAATTTATAGGTCACATGATTGCTCGGCTACAATTTGCCAGGGAACTTGTAAATTATGGACTGAACCTGGTTGGAGCCAAGTCTTCTTTACCGGTGAATCGAGATTTTGTTTTCGGCTCCTTCGAACGAGTATGCATGATGCTCCATGCCCCTTCAGCGAAAGGGTTCGAGGTGGATCAGTCATGGTATGGGCAAGGAAAAAGTTGGTTTCCCGTTGGAAAAATAATGGTCGTTCGCTATATTAACGAAATATTGGAAGAATATTTTGTTCCCTAGTGACCATGCGGGAAAATAACTCACAGTGTGATATCCAATATATTAGGTATCAAAAGCAAGAAACGAGGGATAACAGCGGTTTTTCAAGTTCAGGTAAGCAATAGCGTATACTAACCTTTTTTTATTGGTTAAAATTTAAAAAAAAAATCCAAATTTTTCACACGTTTAGTTTTTGTTTCAAAAGTCGAAAAACCTCAACGACATGTTTAGAAGAGTAGGTCTTACCCACATTTTTTAAAATTGTTTTGAATGACCTAGAATTTGGTTTTTATTTCTAGCTAGTGCGGTTCAAGAGGTATTCAAATTTGAAAATTTAGTTAGTATATGTGGCGATAAGTAAAAAACTCGGTCACATGATTAAACAAAGTATCCTAAGGTCCTAAGGTAATTTCTAAAATTGTTTTAAACTACCTTGATTTTGGTTTTTGCTTCAAATTTCCAGCTAAATCGTGGTTCAAAAGAAATTATAATTAAAAAACAAACTTTGGGGTGGGTCTGATTTCTCTGCCAGTGAGGGTATTTTCTAGCACATTAGTATTCAATTAAAATTTTTTGAGGCCCATTAGCATCTAAGAAAATAGATATTAAGAATACCAAAAAATTCAAATTTACGATTGAAATCTTTTATTGACATCATGCTAAGATATATGAAGCAATATGTCCGCTAGGTGACCACCTCTTATTGATGCAAATTTCGGCTCGTTTTTTGAGCTTTTTTCAAGACGTGGCGGCAGTGTTTCAATCGAAATGTTGGTAATTCTTATTGAATGTTGGCTTTAAATCGGCAAGAGACTATGGACGATTGATGTACACCTTGCTTTTTAGATAGCCCCACAAAAGATAGGATTAGATACTGAAATTAAGGCATTATAACTACGGAACACCCTGTAAAATAGCTTTATTTAAGTTAAAGATGCAGTAATAAAATGAAGTAATGAAAATCTTTCTTTAAAACAAAACGGGATATCAAAGATTAAGTAGATCTTTATTATTCCGTTTTGTTTTATAGAAAGAGATTCATTACTTGATCTTAGGTATTAAATATTTAATAAAATCAAACATAAACTAAATATTTTCTTCCTGGCGTTTGCGCTCATATATGTATATCAAACAATTATTCAAAATCAGTACAACAGCATAACAAAAACTATAAATTTCATTTCCCATAAGAACAGGTAATAAAATATTTGTGATATAATTTAATTGTCTTGTGATCTAAACCGCAAGAAATTTACATAAAAATAAAAACATTAAACAGTCATATACTATATATATAAGCCACACTCTACAGAATACTCATATAGATATGTACATACGAGTATATTATACAAAATAAACAGAACTAATGAATTATTTCCATTACCTATCTTTTTGTGTTTATTAGTTTTGTTGTTGCCTTTACTATATTATAAAACATTACGATTAAAATAATTCGTGGCATATCATATTAATTTTTTACAATTTCAAAAATCTTAATATGTATTTCTATAATTCTAATTCTAAACACATAATCAAATAAATTGCTTCACCTAAAGATTATATTTCAACAGTTTATATATTTCATAACGATTGTTTTTCTTTTTTTAATTTAAAGATATAGAAGAAATATAACACGTACGTTTGTTTAGGATGTTTCTTAAGAAAGTGTTGTTTTATACAATAAAATACATACAGTGAAGCTTCAAAATATTCGGCAGGAGGTGTAACATAATGTAATACATAATTAAAAAATTATAATTAGATTAGATTCGGTTTAAGCATTCCAAAGTTTTAATATTACGGATGAACTTTAATTTATTTATTATTTTTTCAAATAACATATTATCACTCTAATGTGTTTCTGGAAGAAGGCTAAATTAGAATGTGTGTGAATTTTTGTTCTCCGAAGATAGAAAATACATAAAGTTTTAATTGAATTCAAAATAGAGGCAATCAACAGGTGGCCATAGAACTTTGTTAAATTTTTTAATTACATTCGAATACGTATGTCGTTTATAGACGGTCATTCTAATAATATTAAACTTTGAGAACTTTTATTATTATTATTATTATTTTTTTAGAGCAACAGTTATAATTACTCCCACTAAAGCAGTGGGATTAATATTTTGAGTTAGACTGTATAACACAGTGGCGGACAATACTGTTCACGAAAATTTCACTTTAATCACTTTAATTTTTTCAACTTATTATTTTTTTGAATAACATTATTTTCTTCAAACATATGTACATATCGTATATGTTCTTTTTAACTCAATTGCAATTTTAAAATATTAAAAAAATGATCCACAAACTATCAAGGAGCCACCACCAAATTTCATTGTTTGACAAATATTTTTATCCGTCACTCCGACATTCTTATCAACCCAGGTCCAAAGTCGCCGATCAGATCCAATAAGATTAATTTTCGTTTCATCTGACCATCTTATCTTGTTCCGCCAGTCATCTATGGGTATATTTTTTGGCCAACAATAGACGCTGTTGTCGATGTTTTGGTGATAAGTTTAATTTTTTCACTTTATTTTTGGCAATCATGTCAACGTTTTTTAATAATCTTCTGATTGTTTCATCATATATATTTAGTTCGATTTCGGATTTTAGTATTTCATTTGGTTTAATTGCTGTATTTATAGCACCAGTTACGATTAAACTTCTTATTTTGAGCTCTATTATAGGGCTCAGCTTATTTGGACGCCCCCCCTGAGTTTGTTTTACAAACAATTTTAAATTCACTTATAATTTTTATTATCATACCTATAGGTACGTTATGTTTGGCTGCAATTTCCCGATATATAAGCCAGTTTTAATGTCGTCAACGATAGCTTTTTTCAAAATCACGCTTATTTTTTGAGTCATAGTAAATGTGTTCGGTCAACAATAAGATTTACAATAAATACTTAACAAAATCAAATAAATAATTACCTTCTATTTTGACAGAACTACTAATATTTAAATTCACAAAACTATTTTCAACTTTACTTCCTTTTTACTCTTTCAACACCAGGACAAAACTGTTCACGTTCATGTTTACTTATTACCACAATTTACACTGTAATATGTACTTTGGTTCAAAAAAATAATTTTTTTGTGCACCTTTGGGCTAAGTGTTAACAGAATTAAAATCAATATTATAATTATTTTCATCTTATAGGAAGGGTTTAAAAAATTGATATTTCTTAAATGTTGTGAACAGTATTATCCGTCACTGTAAATACAAGCAGCAAGTCAAATAAGGGTACTATACAGTAAAATAAGAACTTGATTTACTATATTTTCAAATTTTTCAACAAAAACAATGTTTTTTTACTAAGGTTTTGTTAATCCCACATTAAGGCAAATTTATTGCAAGATTTTTAGATCCACTGAATTCCGATCTTATCAGAATGGAGTTGAATGTTTCCCATCTCGTTAAAATAAAATCCTTAGGCATTGAAATTTAAAAAAACATTTTAAAATGTTTCGCATTCTCCTACCCTTTAACGTCACTCATAATGGAACATAATGCTTCACAGTTTATTAAATGTCGTATGATTGGTGATACAATTCCAGTTCAATTTTTATCCTTAATAATTTGGCACGACACATTGTTTCAAAATTACAAAGTAATAGAAGCTAAAACAAAAGCTAAATAACACTGACATTTTTTATGATGGTTATTATTATTTATGAAATTTTCGGATAAAAAGGTGTTGTGCTTCAATCATATTTTGTATTATATAACTTTACGTATTATGATTTAAAAACAATGGGTTCATAAAACACGGGTGTACTAAGAAATCCCGCTTTTTAAAATCCCGAATTCAAAATCCCGGTTTTCAAAATCTCGGTTTTCAAAATCTCGGTTTTCAAAATCCCTGTTTTCAAAATCCTGGATTTGAAAGATATATTTTTTTTAAAAATTCTGGTGAAGGAAAATTTTAATTTTGAAGCGGGATTTCATAGCACACCCGTAAAATAAAAGTAAACATCGTGAGCTTCTGAAAACCGGAATTTGCTTTTTTGCAGAACCGGAATTTTAAAAATCGGGATTTTGAAAACCAGGATTTTGAAAATCAGGATTAACAAACAAAAAAGGATTTTGAAACAAACACAGATAAAAATATCATGTGTATCAAGTCCAAGTAGGCTTTGAGTTTCGAGTCAGCCGAATGCATTTATTTTTCTTAAAAAATATTTATTTCAAATTTATTGTAAAATATTTTGTAAAGTTATATTCATTCCTAATTGTAAATGTCAAAATAAACACAACATTGTGAAATACTCAAGGGTCCGTACCGATTCACCAATCATGCAACGAAGATTTGCTATAATTGATGCCATTCAAGGGAAACAGGAAAAATGCAATGTTTCAAGCAACCAGAATGTACCACTTTAGCGCGTATGAATCTTAAGGTTTGGACTAGGATTCCGTCTTTAGTTACAAAGATGTAATGTTTTTGTGCTTAGCTTGTACGATCTATCATGATCGAGAAATAGGAATTTTTTTAATTAATTTTGGTTTGTGTCTCTGCTAAAATAGCTTATTAAGACTGATTTACATTCAAAAAATTTCGCAGATGCAGATGTCAAATCAAAAATTCGTTTTCTTTACACATAAAAAGTAAATTTAAACAAAAAATGTCATAAACCAATGCAAATGATTGGTTTTCTTATTTATGTAACCTTATTATAGTTATTTATTCACGCATCGGCGATTTTACAGAAAAAAGATGAAACTCGACATCTGCACAAAAAGCAGACGAGGTGTTTTGGGTTTGTTTCTCGGGTTTCAATTGCCTTTTTAAGCAGATGATTATTTTTTATCTTTGTACTTTTTCCTATGTTGTGTTTCAATTTTTTTGCAGACGTCGATTGTCGTTGAATGTAAAGCAGTCTTAACACGAACTGTTTACGTGTTTGCTAGGTAAAATCCATCTACATATTTTGATTTGTGTTATTTTTTAAAAAAGCCATTAATTCACATATGTACATGTCAACCTCGTGAAATTTAAAAAAAATTGTAAAATTTATTATTTTTAAGAAAAATGTGCTGTGAAAATTTTAAAGCATTCTGACATTTCCAAAAGGGTTTGGTATCGTTATCCCAAACAAAAAGTCACAAAAAATAAAAAATGCCGAAAAAAGTTTTTTTTAATAAACCATGTTTTTGAAAAGTTATTTTAATTCGTTTTATACCTTAGAGGATGGAGGTTGCCGCCCCAAACCCCTGCATTACCAATATATTAAAATTCCAATATTCTTACAAATTAAAACGTTTTTCAAAAATTTGTGTTATTTGATAAATATTAACATACTAAAATAGTGAACTCCCCCAAAGCCACCTAGCCAAAGGATCCAATTGTAAAATAATTTAGAAAAATATTTATATTTACACTAGCTAGTAAATATTACATGGGAAAATGTTTTTAAATATTTGTGGGGTCACTAAAATATCAATTCTAGCGGGTAAAAGTTTATGAATGAAAAACATATTTCTGCCGTTTTCTGAAAATGTATTTACTCATCATCCCCATCCCCATCACCATTTTAGTTTCATCATCACCATCAACATCATCATTACCGTCACCATCACCACCACCATCACCGTTAAAAAAATAATGATACTTGAATCATCTAGATATGTCTGGATGCCACCATCTATGTCCTCAACTTGAAGGTAACCCGTCGCTCCGACGCTTTCTCAGATACTTCAGCAAATCCATGCAACTAGATATTGCTAAATTGACCAGTTGACGTGTAGATATATCGCGCTAACTCAATACGTTCCAAACGAAATAGATTCTTACTAAACTTTGACCATAGCTCGTGCCAATAACTTGTACTAATTTCTCATCCCTTAATGTTTCTTTATCCAATAGTGTCACTTTGTAAAGGAAAAAATCTTGGAGCGAATGCTAGAAAACTCCTAGCATTTTAACAGTCCAATGCCTACTCACGTCTAAAATTGTTACGTCACGATCGTTTTCTGGTAATGTTTTCGTATGTTTTACATATTTTAAATCTAACTTTTAAAAGTAACGACTTCATGTTGCGATATAACGAAACTACTTTGTTTAAAGTGTCACATTCAGTAATCATCTCATCTAAATCGAACTCATTAGACAACGTGCTGCTTCAGGATAACTGTCTTAATTGTCGCAAGCTTTGATTATCGGTATCAACTCGGCATCGAAACTTGGTTCATGAGCAAATCAAAGAATGCTTTTACAGCATATTTCTTCCTGCCATATCTTTTCACAAGTTACACACGGTTGTATAATTCCCGTCCGTTAAAGCAACAATTTGAATTACAGATGCCACTTCACCTTTCATAAATACATAATTATTTTTCTTAGTTTTTTCCGATGTTTCGTTGGAATCGTATGGCTTCGTGTATTAAGTCCGCAAGAATTAATTCGACCGACAAAAATGAACTAATTTCGCAACATTTTCGTCGCGTAAACTGAATTATGAATTAAACTTGCAATTGTGACAGTTTGATTGTTTATTTTATTTGACAATAATAAGTTTAATCTATTTCTATCTATTGTTGAAGTTCGAGTTTTTTAGTACTTTTCGATAAACATGTAAGGTATGAGAAACTTTCAAATTCATTTGAAGACGTTAAATTCATTTCATTTTCGATAACAATATTTGTATTTCAACCTTCTAATTTTTTATATGGTGGTGATAAGTTTATTTGGAAATGAATTGGTTTCACATTAATTTAATTATTTTTCAAATTGAATTATATCTGCGCGAAATTTTTTCATTTTTAAAAAATTAGATGCCGCGAATTTAATTCATATTGTAAATGGGATTAATTTAGCCATACAAAAATTCCCCTGGAGTTAATTCGTGCCCCTGAATCAAATTACCAGGACAATCGATCAAATTACTTGGGTAGTCGAGTATCCGAAAAACAGCAAAAATATCTGGTTACCCGGGTACTCGATAATCGGTATTGGATACCCTAATAAGTGACAAATAATAACAGAAATGATAATTTGCTTGTTCAATTAGTCAAAACAATACTACAAATGTCAAAAAATATATAGAATATAGGGTGGTTTAATAATGTCAAAGAGGAAATTTTACATTTTAGTACTACTATAAAAATAATAATCAAAAAACCTCTAGGCGTTAGTAAATTACAAAACGTTCTCACTATTATTTAGTTTCAGATCAAAAGGGACCTAAATTAGTAAAACAAACTGGTTGTTGCTGTTATTTTCAAAACCAAAAGTAGCTCTATTTGTATTGGTAGTATTTACTGCCCACCGAAGCACTCAATGAAAGAAAAGGATTATCTCAAGTTCCTCAGTAAATTAGGAGTACGATTTGTACCTGGAGGAAACTTTGATGCAAAAAATGTCCACTGGGGCTCCAGATTAACAACGACTAAAGGTAAATAACTCGTAAAAGCTATCAGAAAATGCAGTTGTGAATCTCTCTCAACTGGAAAACCAACCTACTGGCCAACTGATCCAAACAAAGTACCAGATCTGATTGATTTCTTCATAATAAAGAGCATATCTGTAAATTATGTACAAGTAGATGAAAGCCATGACTTAAACTCTGATCATTTACCGATACTTCTAACGTTAAGTGAAAAAATCATTCAGAAAGAAAGAAGAACAAATTAACTTAATGGTTCCATTAAAGACCGAAGAGCAATTAGACAAAGAAGGTAACAAATTTGTAAACGATATACAGCAATCAGCTTGGGAAATACCCCTGAAATTAAAAAGAAAATTTTAATACTTTTAAGTAGAATATTATTTCTCAATTTCAATTAGTATACGAACTGGACTTGCACAAATTACCCAAGAGGGAGAATTAAAATTCAAAATTACGAATTCCCATAAGGGATTTCTTCCGTAATAATAAAATAAGTTCCAAATAATTCAATTCCATTATTCACCAAACCAAACTCATCATGTACAAACGTATTTTAATAATCTTGGCTCAGTTTAGTATTGGACTCGAAACATATTGTGGCAATTTAAGTAAAAGTATAAATTTTCGACAATTCGATCCAGACCGTGAATTAGCCACCGGGATATTTGATCGATATTCTCTACAAAATTTGTATTTCGATCAAAACATCCACATCGAATTTGATATTGTGGATCAAACTATCAACGTGTCAAAGCCTGTATGTGGCATAACGTTCTTGGAAAAGTGCGGCACATCCAATTTAATTCCTTTGATACGGTTGCAACAAAATTCATCAAAAGGGGGATATAATTTGGAATTGAATTTTTTAAGCTTTAGGTCAGCTCCAACATTGATTTATCGATGTATGGTCACGATGGCAAAAAACCTAAAAGTGATTGAATTAAATGAAACAAGTGTAACATTTGGTGGAATGGCATTTTATGAATCAAGGCGATTTCACATAATGCCAGTTGCAAGATTAAGGTTTTATGAACAATACGTGCCGAACTTGGACTACGATGGATTTATAATGAATATCACATTTTATGGCAGCAGAAACAAACTGACATACAACAAGTTTGACTCCACGACTATACTCATTATCTTTATGGGAGGATTGGTGGTCATTTGTGTGGGATTCGGTTTAACGATATTATTAGTCAAATATCAAGAAAAAAATATGAAAATATTTGTTTTATCGTAGTCAATTTAAAGTAAATCAATAAAGTTATTCTAAATATGGAATGGTTTCGTATCGATTAGTATCCGTACGAGGAGAATTATTTTGCTTATAATATGATTATAGTAACAAATGAACATAGGCAAAATACTGTAAATGTAAATTATCAACAATAGATAAAAATTAAATCCCGCAAATTTGTAAAATGTTCATCCAGTTCCATCTTAATTGGCCAAATTCTAAGAAATAACCTAGTTCCAATTGTTAAATCAATATCTTTAGCCCAATGGTTTAATCCGATTTTGAAAAACGCGTTTTTCACTCTTCATCAAAATATTATTTTACTATAAAAAGCACAAAGCAATATTATGGCTAAAATTTCGTGAACTTTTGTAAAATTAATTTAGAACAAAGATTTTTTAAAACTGTAGCTCAAAATTACAAAAAAAAAATCTAAATATATTGTCAAATAATTGTTTTTAGAACAAAGTCAATTTTTAACTAATTTATTGCTTAAATTGCGATAATTTTTAAATTACTAGTTTGGGGCCAGAGCTAACCTTAATTATTATATTACAGTTAAACTAGGCTCAATATTAAAGCAGTTTTATATTTCAAAATCCTAGATAAGATAAGCCCGTAAATCGTAGCTCAAATTGTGACCAAAACTCTAAAATATTGCCTGTTTTAATTTTCTATTCCAACTTAGATAAATTAATTTAAACTAAACGGTAAACAAGTGTAATAAAAGGCAATAAGAGACCGATGTTCTTTTAAATTAAATGTTGTTCAAATCACCTATAAAAATTGCCTGATATTGTAGCTTAAATGCATCATTCAGATAACAGCTTTCCTGCTTTAAATTAATTCCATTACAATTCGAGTGACAAATAATAATTTTCATTCAAACTAGGGTGTATACTTTTCAATTATTTTACTTGAGAATTTTTTTTTACTTTTGACTTATACTATTGATAAATTTTCATTCAAGCATTTCGTGCTTATACCAATTTTGACATTGAATAAAGGAAAATTACCCATATTTCACATAAAAATTCAATGTAACCTAATACCTAATACCAGCACAATATAATAACATCGTACCATTATACCCTCATTCCATCATACTATATAAGATCATACCATCATACTACCATGCAATCGTTCCATCACATAATCAGCATATCATCATACCATCACACCATCATATCATCAAACCATCATAACATCGTACAATCATACCTGCATACTATCACAACAACTTACCAATACTAAAAATCCATCAAACCATCATACCATCGTAACATCATACCATCATACTATTGTACATCATCAACATGATCACGTAATCACAACCACTATCATCATCACCATCCCCTTCACCATTTTAGTTTTCATCACCATCAACATCTTCATCATCATCACTATCACCACCACCATCACCTCACCGTTAAAAAAATAATGATATACGTGTCGATTTATTTTTGATTTTGCACATTAACTTTGACCTGGTTATCACCCCCACAAAAGGAAGTCGATGTGTTAGATATTAACAGTGACCGTCCTTAGAACTTAAACAATAATTGTGTGTGGTTTGGTTTAAATCGGTCAACGCATGTGGATTTGTATAACTATCACACATACAAGTACTCACTTTTATATAATATACATACATAGATAAATAGATAGATGTAGATAATAAATAGATAGATCTATGTATACCATATACAGCAGTTCCATACGAAAACGATCAAAAAATCGCAAATTTTGGCCTGACCTCTTTTGATTTTGATGATAGTTGGTGAAAATGTTATCCATATGAAATAACTCCACCCACATTGTTTTGTTTTCATTTACGTCACTCTGTTTCGATACAGGGTGATTTGCCGTTTTCTACTTTTCGTTAAAATTAAAATTTGTGAAGAGCTCGTTCTCAAAAACCACTTAACCGATTTTAATATTTGTTAGTTCAATTAAAAGGGATTGAGTTCTTGTTTTGTATAAATTTTTTGAAAAAAATCCAAATTAAATTTTTGTTTATGAAAAAGAGCATTCTTTTGAATAATGTCATTTTTCGGTCTTTTGGGCCACAACGAATTGCCTATTTTTTATTTTTTTTTAAAAGCTTATTTATTTTTTGCCAACTAATAAAAAATAAAAAAAAATTGCGTTAGGAACAATTTTAAAGTTATGATTTTTTTAATACACCAGCCTCGACATATTTTGTGTTTAAATTTTTAATTATTCTACCTGCGTTTTGCACCATTTACTGTATTTTAAAAGATACTCCTATTTTATTTTATTTATTAGTGTTGTTTACTATTTTATAGTATTTTAAAAACAATAAACCAGAAATAAATAATTTTAAAATAATTTTTATTTTGTTATATCAAACAGTTTTGAGTTTTTACAAAATGAAGTTTTTTTAATATATAAAGATGTCTTATTAATAGCATAAAAACTATGATATTGGTGAGTGCCTGGTATTCGCCTAACTAAGTTATATCTGTTTTTTAATTTTCTTTCAATTTTCAAATAATCTTTAGTACTAAACCATGAATAGTTGACTTTTGAATCATTTATCACAGCCCATGAATATAGTTCATGTGGCGTGGTTATTTGATTTTCAAACGGTCTTATTCCTCTTGAGAACTCCTCCTAATGCATCACAAGGTCCTTTTCCGTGGCATGTTGCAAAAAAATGCCACTCTGCTTCCAAGTCGAAATCCTCTTTAAAATTGCAGAGATTGCAAAAATTCATTTTATTTTTATTTTTCTACCCTGATCCATCGGAAAAAAACAATTTTTTTTTATTTGTTGTAATTTTTCCTTTATGAAATTGACTAGGCCTTGAATGAATAATCTCACTGCTACATGATTGTGCTTTATTGATTCAGATATAGCCACCAAGCTTGTGAATTCCAATTTATTATGGTTAACATCGCCCATCAAATGTGATTCTTCATTGTTTTTATAGTAAACGGCAAAGGGATGTATCGTACACTGTGCGTTAAACCAATGAAATCCTTGAACCTCATCCTGAACTACGAATGAATAGTTCTCCGAAAAGTCTCATATAACTATACATTCATCATGGTTTAAATTGGATTTCCTATGTTTCAGGTAAGTTGCTTGTTGTTCTGCAATAAATGAATGCGGTACCAAGTTTTGTAGTTGTTCGCATTACTTATCCATAAAAGTCAATGTTGATACGGTTACTGTTTCCATTGTGCATCTATCTACTTGTTGCCACTGCTTGAATATTATTTCTTCTCATCATTTTGTAGAAATTTTGTAGACAAATCCGTACGGATATTTTCCGTTCCTGGACAGGTTGCACATTCGTTTAATTGGCAAGATGTTGTTGGATTTTCGCAAACAATCTGAGAAATTAGTTTCCGATAACTTTCTTGTTCATGTGAAAGGAGTTTCATTGTTTGTATGACATTAAACATAAGTTTAATATTTTGATGATATATGCAAACGGATATACTATGTGTGCCGCTGGAATTTGCCAAAACGCAGTGTCCTGGACGAAGTGAGGCAAATTTTGAAAATCCAATTATTCTACTCGGGTGTGTTTTTTTAAAGATTTGATATGCTTCCTTCAAATTACAAAGTACCAATCTACGTTGTTTAGTAATAACAGTTCCTTCCGATGAAATTGTTTCGAAGTCTCGTTTTCCTGGACATTTCCTTTCGTCATCTTCAAAAAAATTCTGCACGAACTTTACCAGTTCTTGGTTAAGGACCTTAGACCCATATTTGATATTCGGTGTTGACATTATTCCATTTTCCTCTTGAATCTGTTTTGCTCTCCTTGCCACATAATAAGAAACACTAAACTCTCGTTGAATTTTTCGAGCAGGTCAGCTTTTTGGTAACGATGTTAATACCATATATTTTTCACTGAAGGTATTGGAACTTTCACTCTTTTCTCGTAATTGTTGAATTATTTCATTATTATCGCCTTCAGTGTTATTTTGAATTTCACCAGAACTACAAGGTAGTTGAAATATTTCCTCAGAAATTTTTGCTGCAACTTCTTGCATTTTTCGTTTCTTATAATTGTCAGATCTCATTTTCCTACGTACTATAGGAGAACTATTGATTGACTATTGTAAAGTAGAGTTGAGTGATGAAAGGTCAGGATAGACGTATTGCTTCTCACTTGATATTATTGAAATCTTTGATGGCGATGATGATGATGATGTAAGTGGTGAACTGTTTTGATCCAAATTAATTTGTTGAACACCAAAAGTACTGAAGCTTCACTTATTACATTATTTTGTTTACTTTTATATATTTCGAAGTAGCATGAAGTACAAATGTTTCCTCCTTTAATTAAGCAAACACCTTTTGTATGAGCTATATCTATTATATAATTAGAGATTTTACGAATACGCGATCTATTTTTAAGGCACATTTCACACTTAATTTTCATATTGAAACTTTAATATTTTTACGAGGTTTAAATTTTACTTCAAATTCACGTTTACAAATGACGTAAATATAATAGTTCCATCGTATTTTTATGGAAATATTTTATTTGAAAGCTAAGTTTTAGCCTCCTAAGTTTTAAGTATACCTTAAGTATACCTGATGAAATTGTTAAAAGTTAAAATTTATTTCTTTGTCAAAATACCAAGTGACATCATATTAACAGACCAAAATGTGGCAGACTCGTTTTCCTGAACAAAAGAAAACGTTATAAAGTGATAATGCTGTAGTTATTCGAAACTTGTACTCCTATATTTTTGGAACAACCTATAATAAAGTTTGTATAGTTTTTGCTTTTAAAAAACTATAAAATAGTAAACAACACTAATACTTAAAATAAAATAGGATTACCTTTTAAAATACAGTAAATGGTGCAAAACGCAGGTAGAATAATTAAAAATTTAAACACAAAATATGTCGAGGCTGGTGTATTAAAAAAATCAGAACTTTAAAATTGTTCCTAACGCAAAATTTTTTTATTTTTTATTAGTTGGTAAAATAAATAAGCTTTAAAAAAAATAAAAAATAGGCAACTCGTTGTGGCCCAAAAGACCGAAAAATGACATTATTCAAAAGAATGCTCTTTTTCATAAACAAAACTTTAATTTGGATTTTTTTCAAAAAATTTATACAAAACAAGAACTCAATCCCTTTCAATTAAACTAATAAATATTAAAATCGGTTAAGTGGTTTTTGAGAACGAGCTCTTCACAAATGTTAATTTTAACGAAAACTAGAAAACGGCAAATCACCCTGTATCGAAACAGAGTGACGTAAAGGAAAACAAAACAATGTGGGTGGAGTTATTTCATATGACGAACATTTTCACCAAATTTCATCAAAATCAAAAGGGGTCAGGCCAACGGCTGATCGTTTTCGTATGGAATCGCTATATATATATATATATATATATATATATATATATATATATATATATATATATATATATATATATATATATTAAAATAAAAATTTTACACCTTATTTGTTGAAATTAGTGAGATATATAACCTAATGAATGTTTCATAATTTCTTATAAAAACAGATTAAATTTAGTGTTGTTTTGCAATTAATATTAGTTTTTAGCGTTAGCGTTCTGGTTTTAGGTTTTAGGGTGGATCCAATTTTTAAATATGTTTTTTTTATTTTTACTTGATAAAACCTAAATTGTTCCCATACAATCTTGCAACTCCCATTTCACTCTCTTAAATGTTGTTTGTTTTTGAAAAGTAACCTATGTTCTTTCGCAGGGTTCCAGATATTTTCATGCCAAGTTTAATCAAAATCGGCTCAACGGTCTAAAAACGTAAATTATCCTACACAAACCTTCATACCTATTCTACACCCTAATGGGTGGGTTTTCTAAGAACAATGATACAGGCATTTTATTATTTATAGAACTATTAACCTAAATACCGATTTTAATGTTTCTAGCTTCAAAAAAATAGGAATTTCATACAATCTTTCAACATCCATTTCACTTCCTTAGGGGTTGATTTAAAAAAAAACAAAATAAGTAACGCATGTTCATGGGATCAAGATGTCTCCATAACAAATTTAATCGATATCGGTTCAGCGGTTTAACCGTGAAAACGTAACAGATAGACAAACAGACAGACATTCGCATTTATAATATTAGTATGAATTTACGTTTGTATTTCACATAATAAAATAAAAAACTTCCCAAAGCCTTTTATCATTGATTCTTTCTGTGCAAGGATGACAAGCAATTATGTAGCAGCCTTGTTAGGGATTTTTTTCGAGAATATGAGAGGCATCTCTTCCAAAAGGTCTGCGCGTTAATCTTCGCTCTGCCAGTATGTAACAACTTTAAATAAGAACACGATACGTGGAAAAAACATGTGGAGAATCGTTAAGAACTTTTTGTTCAGTTCCATTTAATTTAGCGCTGTCGCTTAAAGTGAAATTAAACGAAGCCGCATTCTCATTTAAAGTTGTTACTGAAATCATTGCTATTTCACTGCTTTTGAAAAATTCACAATATTTCAGGATCCACAAAAGCTATGAAATTAATATCTTTAAAAGTTTTGCACCCCTAAATTACAGCGGAAGGTTGAATGAAAAAATCAGCACCTCAAGGACCACGTTTCAAATATAAATAGCAGGGGTGGGATGTTGGTTGTAACATCACTTTCGATTCGAAATAAAATTGTACTCTATTTTGCTTTTTGAATTCGCTTTTTCTATTGCAATCCCTTTTTGTTGCGTACTTTTCCTTTCCGTTACATCGATAAAGTATCACTAAACAAAAATTGGGTTATAAAGAATCGTGAAAGTAAGTAGAAATAGAATGTTGTTTTATTCGATCAAGCTGAGATAGCATCAAAACAAGTATAGTTGAAAAACGAAATAGAGTACAATTTTATTCTTGAAACAAGAGATATAAAATCTTTCGAATTCGGTTCGAAAATGATGTTACAACATCCCACTCCTGGTATGTATATATATATATATAAATATATATATAAAAGCGGAATTTACCAATAATGGCGCCACCTGTCAATGTACCTTTCGACAAACCTCGTCATCGGCATCATTGTTTTCTTTTGACATCAGTAAACAACATCCAATTCATAAATATGCAAGTTTCATACAATAACGCATGCTTTCTACGTGTTAAAAATGTCGAGTTTTGTGCCTACATATTACGATTTGCAGACATCATTGGTTTTTTGTTATCATTTGAAGAAAACTGCTGTGGAAGCTTACGGTGAGCATGTTCTTGGTAAATCACAATGCTATGTGTGGTTTGATAAATTCAAAAGTGGTGATTTTGACATGAGGAATGAAGAATGTGGAAGACCACCAAAAAACATTGAAGACAGTGAGTTGCAAGCATTGCTGGATGAGGATGACGCTCAAACGCAAAAACAATTCGCAGATCAATTGAATGTGTCACGAGAAGCCGCCTCCATACGCTTAAAAGCCAACAGGAAAATTGAAAAACTTGGGTTGGCCAAATTGCTTCGGACGGAAGACAATGCTCTGTATTTGGTGGGATCAGAAGAGTGTGATTTATTTTGAGTTGCTAAAACCTGGTGAAACCGTAAATACTAAAATCTACCAACAACAAATGATTAATTTGAATTGAGCTTTGCGTGAAAAACGACCAGAATATGATAAAAGGCAACACAAAATGATTTTGCTTAACTTTGCACTTAATTAGGAAATACTTTCTCATGGGGCTTACTCGCCAGACTTGCCTCCGTCCGATTATCATCACTTATTTACATCGATGGGCCATGGGCTTGCTGAGGAGCACTTCACTTCTTACGAAAATGGCTCGATAACTGATTTGCCTCAAAAGCAAAACAGTTTTTTTTGGAATGGCATCCACACATTGCCAGAAAGATGGGAAAAATGTATAACTGATAATCGGCAATACTTTGAATAAAATACTCTTAACCATTATCATACGATGAACGTGTACTTTTTACTAAAAAGTTCCGGTTTCATATTTACACACCTAGTATATCATTTTGGATAATTTTTTTGTTTTTCCGACTTTCACTTTAATTTTAATTTTTTCGTTCATATTTTATATCGTTTAAACATGAATTTAAAAAAAAAAATGATTTCTTAATCGAATAATGTATGAATATTTTTTTATTCAGATATACATATGAATTGGTAAAATAATGAACTGAGATTTTGCCGCTTTTTTGGGTTACATTAACAAATTTCGAAAAACCGCAACAGCACTTGCCCTCATATAGTATGTTCTATACATGTACATATTATATTTAAATAATTATAACTTCTATTCAACCTTTGCCTTTACATATTAATAATTGTTTTATTTCCCAATTCTTTACACATTTACTTCTAATGACAAGTTGATTATTTCGAAATAGAAATCTAATACAATTAAAGTTACTTTAAACATCAATTTTATTTTGATATTTCCGGTATGTTTTGCGGCTGCTTATTATAAACACATACAACACTACATAAAAAAGTGAACAAAACCCCAAAAACTTGAAAGAATTTTGCTCCATGTGATTTTTATTCAACCTTTTCTTCAATTGATTATATACTTGGAAATGTAATCATTATAATTAACTATAACTTTTTGTTTTTTGTTTTACATTTAATGCTTTTAAATTATATTATATTTTATAAAAATCCCCTTCTGGGAAAAAATTGTTATAATTCAATTGTAATAAAATTAATGAATCAAAAATTAAAAACAGAATATGTAAAAACATATAGAATTTGTAAAAAACAACTTCCGTTTAAATTATAACTTTGATTTTAGTATAAATCGATATTTTTCTTTTGTTTCATAAAACAAATATTAATTTATAATTTATGTTTTTATTTCTTCAATTATGATTTATTATTTTTTTTATTTAAAACTTAGCAATAAAATAGTTTTACACGAGATGTACATATAACAAATATACGTCTAACGTTGCAAATCATTTGCACAAAGCTTTAATTGTGTTTAAAAGTTTTATCGCATTTGAATGGTTTTAAGCGCATTTGAATATTTTTTTTTTGCTTTTGAACTCTGTTATAATATATTTTACGTTAAAAATCATGAAAATTTGTATGTGAGAATTTATCGATTTCTCATATTTCGTTTCTACAGAACAAACCGAAAAACTTACGGCGGAAGTGATGATATTTTATGTTTTATTACATCCTAATTAGCAAACTGAAAGAATATGCAATTAAAATGAGAGTAACTGTGAGGTATTGATGTTTTAGCGTTTTTCGTTCTAGCGTCAGAATTTTAACATAGAAAATATTTATTTTCTTTATTAATCTCTAATTACGCAAAGGTTTTCTATTTTTTTTTTTTTTTTGTTATTCAATGAACGTTGAATCGAAATATTTAATCTACTTTCTAATGACGTAATAAGGAAACTATTTTAATTTTGCAGAATATGTGTGGTAGAGTTTTGATGGATATTGAAGTTTTTAGGGACCCCGAATATTTTCTAGATATTTTTGGGATGGTGGTTATAAAATACATTTTTTAGTCTTTCTAAATCTACTCCTATACCAATAATCTATGGTTAACCAACCACCAGGAAGGATTTTTTTTGCATTCGTCCAGAAAGTCGGTGTTTTCAGAGAAAAAATTCAGCTCCAAAAGAGTAATTTACAGTTCCATCCCGTCCTATACATTTCTTACATGCCGCTGACATCAGTTATTTTGCTTGTTGAAAAAATAAAGTAGGCTGAAACTCGTATTTTACTTTTGTCATTGTGAAAAACTTTAAAAGACAGTGGATCTAATATTCTAATGTCGTTTTAGATTCACCAATAAAAAGCAATCCATCGAGTATTGTTCGATTCACAGAGAGACAAAGATTGATATTTCAAAGACGGATAAAAGACGGAACGAAAACCACATAATTAAGATGTTTTGGTTGTTGGAAAAAAAAGGAACACGATTAATAGGTACCATACATTATGCGTTTTGTCTTGGGTCAAAACATCTTACAAAATAACAGAAAATAACTTATTTTGTTCGTTCCTTTGCTTAAATAAATTTGAAACCCTAGTAGGGGAAGGAGGGGTAAGATGGCGAATCGGATAAGATGACGAATCGTTAATTTCATGAAAATACAAAACCAAAAGAAAAAAGCAGAAAACAAGATAAAAAAAGCGGAAAGGAGTGTAGCACATAAAAGTCATAGACATAAGAGTATTTACGTTTCCAATAATGAGGAATCCTCAGATTCCTCAATATCAGTCAATTATATTGAATCAGATGATGACAATGACACTGATGTTATCGTGGAACACGACCTTTGTCTGGTGTGCAATGATTCTGGCAAACGTGAGACCTGGTTCGAGTGTTCAATATGCCAGAAATGGGCTCATGCCGCATGTAGTGGACTTACTCTGGCAGAGGCAAAACGCAAATCGTACGTGTGCGACTTCTGTTAAGACATTATTTTTATAGCTTAAGTTATTTGAGAAATTTTGTAGAAATACTTTGAAATATATTACTTTATTTTGATTTTCTTGGTTTTCTTTAATTACTTATTCATCGTCATCTTACCCACCTGGTGAAGTCATCTTACCCGCTTATGAGGACAAGATGGCGAATTTGATATTGTATCAAGTTACAAAAGCTTAAAAAACTTGTAAACTGTTAAAGTTACGATACCTAGAAAATTTGTAGTGGAAAGTAAAACTACAACGAATACCAATATTAACAAACCAAGGTATTAGCACACACACACATGAAAAGAAAAAAGAGTAAAATGGCTTACTATCGTCATCTTGCCCTACCCTCCCCTAGGTGTATTGTTTCTTAGCTATCTGTTTTTAAAAAATTAACTATTTTTTGACATTTGCATGTAAATATTGATCAACGAATTGATTTCTTCGTTTAATACGACCACCACCGAAATGTTTATGTTTATCACAAAGCTATCGAAAGTGGAACTAGCATAATACAAATCAACACAATGCGTAAGAGTGGCTGAGAGGAATAATTGGAAATGGATGATGGATCAGATGTGGACGTAGGTCTACAATTTAATATTTGAATGCGAATGTTTATCACCACACAGTACAATTTAATATCCGACCATGTTCTCATTGCTTAATAATACCACCACCAATAATACCACCACCTAGAAAATGGACATTCCCAGATAATTTAAAATTTAAATTTTCGTTTTCAAGCAGAAATTTAAATTCTAGAAAATGAAGATTTAATCTTTAGAATTTGGGGGTTCAAATATTTAGGAAAATGGAGATCTCCATTCTAAACCGAAAATTAAATTTCCATTTAATATTACTGGGCTAGTCGAAAATTCCAACATTGATGGGTGCTCCTGGGTAGAAAACACAATTTGAGTACGCTGAATCTAACATCATCGGCCGTTTTGCAAAGTTGACTCTGGTTTTCGAGATATTCACGTGTAAAGATTTTACACAAAAAGACCCAAAAACATTTTTTTTATATATATTGTATTTTAACCATTTATTCAACAGATACCAGATACCAACCTATTCAGTTCGACAAAATTTCTTCGTTTCATGAAATATTTTTCACTTTTTTAACTTACTGAGTATTCAAGGCCGCAGAAAGTGCAGAAAAATATATAAAAAGTCAATTTTTTCCTAAAAATTGTGTATTTTCCACATAGAAATATTTTTTTTTCTCAACATCTTCTATCTCTGATGCTTCCTCTTGCAAATTCCAAAAAATATCCTCTAACAGAGCATCCAATTTTTCCCACTATATACCAATGTTCAAGTCTTGCCGTCAATTGTTGAAAATGCTCGCCATCTCATCTGACTCGGCTTGCTCGGAATTAAGTATTCCTGTAATAAAAAGATTATACGAAATGAAATTTTAATTGATCAAAACTTGTACTGAAATAGATTTGAACACAAACCTTCTTTTATTTTCATGCCGCTTAACCGTGGAAAAATTCGACGTAATTCATTGAATACATTCCCTTCCGGATTAGATGCTTTTATGACATTCTTGGCAATTCCAAGCTTGATATGCAGCGGTGGTAGCAAAATTAATTTGTTCTATGTGTTGTTTTAGCTAAAACATGTTTTATTTTATTTTATACAACGCAATTTTGTAAATTTACCAAAGCAGCAATTGTCAATAAGGTCTTGCAATGTTTTTGTTTTTGCAGTATGTCAGTCCGTTTTTGAAGAAATCTTTTTATTTTATTATGAATTTTGATATAAAAAAAATTTCGAAATGATTTTTGATTCACAAAATAAAAATTTTGTGAAATTTTTATTCACAAAAAGTAAATTTGAAATCTATGTAATTATTGTCATTTTCTTATATGTGGGGAAATTTTTTTCACCTGCTTATACCCATTCGGAAATATTTCCTTAGTACCGAAAAAAATTCCATTATAGTAGCGAATTCAAGAATATACGAATTACAATTTCCGAACGTTTTCCGATGTGGAATTCGAGAATAGGGCTGGCCCAGCTCATTCAATAAAGCCCCACCATCCAGCCCATCACTTGAAATGTTATATTAAAAATTTGTCTCTGACACTGTGGAGGCGCTTCATATTGCTGAAAATATCTTGAATAGCAGGAACAATTTGATCGTTTAAAAGTTCTAAATAAGCAAAGTGCTGGGTATTTAGTTGAGTATGTGTTTGACGCAAAAATTGTGAGAATTGTTGATTGACCAATATCGTTAGGTTAGGTTAGGGTGGCTGCCCAAAGAGACCGGCATACATGCAAAAATGGTCCGCACCAATATCGTAAATTATGGCGATTTACACGTAACGTGTTCTTCCCTTCCGCATATTGATCACTCTTTCGCAAAATTCTAACCGATGATCGTAATCATCGTCTGACACTTGTTGGATCGGCTGGATTTTGTAAGCGAGGTATGTTTCGCACTTCAATATTTGGTTGGAATGACGACCGCCTGGAATAGTGACTTTTGCGTATGCCACGGTTTAAAGCAAGAGATATGGTTGACTTTGAGGCGACTTCCAGTTCTATATAGCTATATATTTTCAATAACATTTGCATTAACAGTTGCAACCTTGAATAATCATCTACGTTTTACCCAATTTTCCATCACCCCATTCAAATTGTAATGTTTAAATGTTTCACCAGCAACCGACCGCATTATAGGATTTCATTCTGGGTGTAAACCATTTTACGAACCTTTTGGTGAGTTCTAATATAATCACCAAAATCGATTATCATTAAAATTACTATATTTTCAATCTCATCACCTACTGCACAAAGACATATTTTTAGACCAAAAAGCTAAGTTAGATATTTAAGTATTAAGCGGTTTACCTTTTAGCTTTTAAAGATTAATGTATAAATACTGCTATTGTAGTATGTAGAAAATGTCAGCCTATTGAAACATCTTCAAAAGGAGCCTATCGACGTTTCCATTTCAGAGATATTTCCATGGTTCCAAGCGATTCATACTCTATCTACATTATTAGCATGGCTAGCAATACAGTTTTGGAAATTACATTCTATTTGTAATGACCATAAATTAAATTGGAATACTTATGTATATGGTAACGTTAATCGAAAGATTTCAGAATTTCAAAATTCAATCAAAAACGACGAACCTGATTTTAAGAGTTAGTAATAATTTTAAGTAAGAACGGCATATACGCTTATATTCTAGCACGTTTCTCTCTCTTAAGTCACCATAAATTCTTACAAGTTGCGCTGGCCAGTAACATTTGCATTCCATTCTGCTGGCCAGTTTCGTTTAATTTAGCTGTCACTTAAGAGAGAGAGAGAGAGAGAGAGAGAGAGAGAGAGAGAGAGGAAGGGGGAAAAAATATGTATACGCAAGTTAAATTTAATATTGCATTTGTCAAAATGCGTTGCGGATTCGTTAGTTGATATGTTAAATATTATTGAAGAAAATAATTTCGTGAAATTCTGTAAGGTTCCTTTCTTGCTGATTCGTTGATTAAAAGTAAGTCTTTTGTACCGCGACTTATACAAACAAGAACGTAATGTTCGGGAACGTATAGATATTGTCAGACATAAGGAACATGACATAAGAAATAAAATTATTTAATAGATTCTAATTTTGTATTTTGAGTTTTAAGCAACAAAAATCTAATTTTGAAAATTCGGCAAGACGAACTGATTATTTGGTTGTAGGACATATGTATGTACACGTGAGTACATCGATATTTATGTAATATTCTGTGGCATAATAACCCAAAATATCATAACTCGAGGTATGAAAATTCAGAACAAATTTTACGAACAATTTTAACGGTAACTCAATATACCGTTAAAATTGTTTCGCCCGTATCAAAATATTCCTTTTGATACAGTTGTTCTGGACCTTCATTCATGAAATTTGAAAAACTTTACATACATGTATGTTGTTTTGGGTTATTGCCACAAATTTGTTGGGCACATTATATCATTTATGATATTGTCGCAACATCATGTTTCTTCAGCACCTAGAATTAAAATCGATTTTTAGAAAACTTTATAATTATAATTAATTATAATTATGGAATTTTTTGTACATATTTTCCTTAACTTAGATCATTTTGTTTAATTAAAATTTAATTACATATTTATATTTATCAGTTTGACAGTTGAACATTATAGTTATTGTGAATATGCCATTATAGTAATTTAATTTTATTCACCTCAATCGTTATTTCGAAGTACTATTCAAATTTAGATGTCGCCTCAAGTCAATGTACATAGCACCAACATTGTGTATTCAAAAATAATTTTATAACCGGAAACGATAATTTTAGTAAATAAGATTTTTTTTTTGTAAGAAAATTAATTGAAAATTAATCGTCATTCTGAGCGCAACTAAATCGGAAAGTACAAAGCGAGCTTAAAATTTTATAAATAAAAAACATAAATTTATTTTGTTGAAGTTTTACTTGGGAATTTCGCAATTTCTTTAAAATTGCCCCAACAATCTATCGTTTTTCTTTTGAATGATTTAATTTTATAACCACTTGTGAAAATATAACAACCTTCTTCATATTACCTCTTACCTATTTTATGTACATACGAGTACCTATATTAAGTTTATAAAAAAACAATTTTGAAACTCCCTCTTAGATTTACTGTAAGGAATGTTAAAAGTATTTTTAAACCCTATAAAAAAGAATAATGATTACATTTAATTACTCTAAACGAGAAAGCAAAAATACCTGAGAACCAATTGCAGAAAAGAGAATTGATTTTCATATTTTTCTTTCAAATATTAATATTAAATAATAATTGTTGTTCTTAATATTTTATCTTTAAAAAATATGTTTTCAGAATGTTAATGCCTTCTAGATAGAGAGGGGTCCCTGGTTGACTCACAGTTTTCATAATCATAAGATAATATTATTTTCTTGCATGTATCCGTAAATAGTTTTTGATTTATAGAATCTCACAAATAACTAGTTTTTATTACGTAAGTTAATATTTTATAAGCTATCAAATTTAGAAATGATAATAATGAATTTAATAGCTGCAACCTCAGTTTTTATCGTCAACGCTCACAGCATGGCAGAATGTGCAAAGGTTGTCAAGTAAAGTAAGAGCTTTGGCAATAAGCGAAAGAGTAGGGACGGCCAAACGGGAACAATAAAACTCTTATGAAATCACTACACAAAACAAAAAATTTTACGCATAGATTCTTTTTCCAAAAAAGACGGAACACAACATGGCACAAAACTTAAAATCAACATGAAAATTTAAAAAAAATAAAAATGAAATAACCAAACAATATTTGAATTTATGGAATTAAAGAAATGTTGATAATTCGCTTTGTCGATATTTTTGAATATTGAATTACTCAAAGAAAATTGGCACACTCTCGTTAATTTAGCAATTAGCGAATCGCATGTTGGTAAATATGGCGAACTTGCTTACATCAAAATTGGTTGCGTAAAATCCCATACTTGATCATTATAGCAATGCAACGTACTGATTTTACTCAGCACGAGAATGTCAATGGGCGCATTCAGTTAAGCCAACTGGTGGCACATGTTGCATAAAATCAACCCATTGAGACTTGAATGCACTAACATGGGCAATGTGATAGTTTAAATGTCATTTTTCCATCATTAGATTTTTGATGCCAACATGTTGGGAGATCTGAATGCGCCCATTATGCTGAATAAAAAATATAACCTCAAAACGCTAATAATTGAAAGTTTTGTGTTTTTAACCAAATGTGATTAAAATAACGTCAATAGTTTTAATTTAAAATATTTAATAAATTGAAAATGAATATGAAACCGAAGCCGAACTATAAAAACTATAAAAACGACTTTGTCAATTTTTATTTGATTAACAAAAACAGAAAAGATAATTGAAAAAGTGACATCAAAAAATTTCAAATTCTTAATTGAAAAAATGGAGGTGTGGCCAACACACGACTTTCTTTTACGAACAGAGAATTTTGAGAAATTTAATATTTTTTTTATAATTTTTAAATTTTTTTTTTTTTAAGTTTTTATTCTTTATTTTTATTTGTTTTTAATTTTTGGAAACATTTTGTTTAAAGTAGTTTTTTGTAAACCTAATACTTTTTAAGATATTTGCAAAATAAATTTTCTATACCAAGGGAGTGGCCACTTCCGGTTACCCGATTTGGAGTAAAATTCACTGGGACCTCCCAATTTATGAAAAAAGCTTAAATCTGAAGTTTCAGTTCGATTGGTTAAACCATCTGGACTGTAGAGAGGACACAGACAGACTGACAGACTGACAAACTGACAGACTGACAGACTGACAGACTGACAGACTGACAGACTGACAGACTGACAGACTGACAGACTGACAGACTGACAGACTGACAGACTGACAGACTAACAGACTGACAGACTGACAGACTGACAGACTGACAGACTGACAGACTGACAGACAGACAGACAGACACCGTTTCGACAACCACTTTTTCGGACTCAGGGGACCTCAAAACAAATAAATCTCTAAAAATCTCAAGGTCCAAAATTTTTATGATTACTATACTTTATTTTACTAGAGTAAAAGAAAGTAAAATTATGATTATAAAAAACGATCCATATTTTATTACTTGTTTTGTTCCAAATTAATTAAATTTTTTTTCCAAGGACAAGGGCTATAGCACAATTGTAGTAAGTATAGTACGTGCTGTTTATTCGCAAATCGTGCCAGTAAAAGCGTTTAGCTAAAATTTCAAATATGCGGATACTTTGATTCGTTCACAAAATTTTGATTATTTACTTGCTTACTAGTCCAGCATCCTGATTATATAAAAAATAAGATAATGTGTAAACGTGAAAACTTGTAGAAAGCAAAGCTTACTTTTATCGGTTTACAATTTTTCAATTTGATTGCTTCTAAAATAATAACGAAAAATTGCAAACTCATAAAAGTAAGCTTTGCTTTTTAGTAGTTCTCACATCTACACATTATCTTAATTTTTAGAGAATCAGGGTACAGGCAAAAATTTCGATTATACCATTTTCACATTTCATCAATGTATCTTCTGATTAAAAATATCAAGTACACCATTTCCCGCCATTTTGCATTTTTGATTGCTCCATCCGGTTGCTGAGCATCGAGTACCCGTCGTTATCTGTTGTTTGGGGCATGTTGCATATTGTAAATAGTTTTAGTTTAGATTCATAGTTATTTTCTAATTCTTTCTGACAATAAAAATATTATAGAAACTCCACTACGTTTGTTTTTTATTAAATTTTAAAATTCAATTCAAACATTGAAAATGGAAAACTCTTTGATAAAGTTGTACTTTTCAAAGGTGCGTTTAGTCAAGTGTCATATTAAGACGGATTTATGTTAAAATGATATTTTTTGTTGTTGGAGCTGTAGGAGGCTATGCCTATATTTGTGATGAGAAATGTATCGTATTTGAGGCAGAGAAATAATAAGCGCGTTTTTTTATTCGCTCCGGATAGCTGCTATCGAGAGCCGTCATATAAAAAGCGGCTCCCGATAGCGCTCCGTATAAATAGGTAGAGCCAAATATTTTTTATTTCAAGTTTTCGCTAAACAATTAAATTAAAAATGATAGTTTGATGTTAAATAAACTTAGTTTACTAATAAACAGCGCGCCAAATTTAAATTTAGGCGTAAAAAAATGACGGCTCTCGATAGCAGCTATCCGGAGCGAATAAAAAAACGCGCTTAATATGACAGGGGTGGGCAGTATGAGATCAATAAGTGAATACATTTTGTTTTTTCTTTATTCGATCCAAAATCGAAATAGACAAATAATTTCCTAATTGTAATTTCCCAACAAAAGTTTGTTGGAGGTATTATATGTGAAAGGTTGCTCCATCATTGTATAAAATATACTTATTTTAAGCATTTCAGTCAAAACATTTTAAGTCGCTATTCGTGTGTCTTTCCGCCACACATAATTACTTTTTAATTCCTTTATCGATTCTCACATTTACTCTGCCCGCATCCTTAATAAAGGAATAAATCAATAAGCTATCTCTCTCTTTTATTTCTTTTAACATTTCTGTTTCCACAACATTTTGGCGTTGAAAATTTACCGATGCAAAAAATAATAATCGATCTATCACGTTGCCATGAAATTTTCCTTAATTTTATTTTCCTTTCGAAAGGGGAAGGGGAATCGTTTACGCAACCACTGTTCTTCTTTGCCAATAATTGAAATAGAGGTTCTCTATTGGAGATGGGCCCTAGTAAACCGACATCAACACGCCGTTGATAATATCATTCAAACCAGTTTAACATTTTTATGATTACTATATTCTGCATAACCGATTCTCTTATAACCAAATAAATTAAAATAACAGCTATAAAGAACATCACTCTCAAAAAAAATTTCCACTTATAAAATATAACTGCAAATTTACTATCAAAAAGTATGGCAATGGCCCTTATAGATTATATTTATATTGATCCAATATTTAAATAATTGAACAAATTTTTTATTCATATTGGGCTCTTTATTTAAAAAAAATTCTATAGGTTTAGCTTTCGAATCCTATTCGGATATTCTCAAAAGCAAAATGAATCTTTTATGTTTTCCAAAAATTATTTCCTTCATACAACCAAAAACTGTGACAATCACAAATTCTTTTTTAAAAAACCGACTTTTCGTGGAAATGCAGGGCTATATAATTTTTCGACAAAAATTGTATACTAAGGCGTTTTCACGTAAAAAACGTTGTGCATTTGGATACAAATTAATTTGATGAGACAAACCCGAAATTAGATTTACAAAATCGATCTTTTTCTGAAATTGTTTTGCTTATCGAGAATTTTGATCGCAGTACCAACTGTTGGCGGACAAAATTTATTCCCTAAACTTAAAATGAATTTCACGTGTAATGGAATTTCGATATTGGCAACATTAACTAACCATTTTTCACAAGTTAAAATTAAATTATTTGTTGTATCGTTTAAACTTACCATAATCTGATTAAAATAATAGATGTATGTTGATTCTGTTCGATGATAAAATTTTTCGTAAACGTTGTTTGGTATATCCTCTTGAACAAGCTGGTTTAGTAAATTTAGATTGATTTTTTTTTTGGTTTTATATTTCTGAGAAATGGAAAGACCAAAAGTCTTTTCGGGAAGATTTATTGTAAATCTAGATCTACACCACAAAATCCGACTTAAATAACCAGTATCTTTCAATACCGATTGGGTTAACTTAAAAACAACCCTTTCTCGATGTTACTCCGATATTGGCGCGGTTTTAATAACTTTTATTTATTTGTTACACACACTTTGGCACACCCTATTTTGTACAGGAACTCATTCATCATACTGTCTAGTGAAGTATTAATTTGCACTGCCACCACCAGTTATCCATTTCCCTTATATGATAAAAGATCCTAATTCCAAGTCCTAAATAAATTGAACACAACCGCTACTTCGGGCTTGAGTTATCCGTCCAACTCAGAGATAACAGCGATGAGTACAACATTTCGGATCCTCGCGTTTTAACCATTTTGATATCTAGAAATATAGAAAATAGAGAGTTGTGATAGCACAAAATGTTCTAACAAAAGAATAAGAGTTATTAAGTAGTTTGCTTGGATTTGCTGAAAATGTCACAATATGCTTTCTTGTCCACCATGCACAGGGATGCAACTGTGTCAGAAGGACTGAAGAACAAGCCCTTATGCGCAGAGCAATGCCTTAGCCAAACCAAATGCGAAAATTGTCATTTGGGGCCATCTACTGCTGGCCGTAATTTGAGAAATGATTAGTTCCAAAACGTCCATACATAAATTTTCATTGTTTCACTTTTTCAACCATTTCAGGCTATTACATAGGTTGTTATATTTGGAAATTAAGAAAATGTACGGAGTCAAAACTACATAGTGGCCACCAAGGTGGTATTTTTCCGTATACTATGAAGAAAAGAGGAGGACAACTTAAAAATTAAAAAAATCTCTAATTTGTTTTGGGGCACGTTTAAAAAAAATAACAAAAACAAAACATTGTAATAATGTTTATGAGTTGCTATTAAAATAAAAAAAAAAATAAAAATAAAAATATAAACGCGTTGAGATTAAGCGCAATTTCGCGGTTTATGCAATATCTATAATGTATGTAAATGTATTATTATATTGTTTATTATATAAAATATGTATATAATAAAATTATCCACAAGTACCTTTTTTTTATTCAGTTCACATAAAACCAAATTAGTTAGAGGATCATAAAAAATAAATCGCGTCGTTACTCTACACCAATTAAATTAATAACTCTTTTGCCCTTATGTAAATGCACTGCGCAGAGTAATATTCACAAGAAACTTAAAATATAATTTAATTTCACAAATTGCTATACAAATTTGTGTAAGTAAATTTATCATTTACTCATATTATGTTATTCAGTATTCAATTGGTCATGTTTTTTTTTTAACAAAAAATAAAAATTACGAAGAAGTTGTGTAATAAATACTAGATGGATTTTTCCATAATTTATTTGTGTTATGTTTTCGCTAGTACTTAAATTAGTTATTAAACAATTTATGGTGCACTTTATTTTTATTACAAGGCCATCGCCATCACACCAACCTGTTTCCATTTTCTTAAAATAATATGAAAAAAGTCAATAAAAAATTATGATTTCCATATTCTCACAAGAGGATCACCAAACCTCAAGAATATCTAAATCTGACCGCACACTTTATGATAGATGTGTAATACCAAATAAATTCTATTTTAAATGTACAAAAGAAAATAAACTATTTTTCGAGGATAATTATAATAATAAAATGATTAATAACAGCATGAGAGCCATAACAGACGAAAAAATTAAGATTTTATTTCCACTTATTTGGTAAATGTGACGATGATATTTTGAGATATTTAATATAGAAAAAAACAGCAACGTAATTTTAATTATAATGATCGATGTGTGTGATTATAACCGAATTTAATTTATGCTTATCACTTTTTCTGTCTTTCATATCTATAAAAATAAAAACCAAATAATGTTGCTACATTAATATTGTGGAATTAAAAAATTCAATCGTACTACAGGGTGATTGATTTTTATTTCTATTTTATTCGTCATTATGCTCAAATTATTTACCGAAATTAATGTTATGAGAATTAGCCAGCAGCCATAAAACCTATATTGTAATTTAAATTTAATACTTTAAACGAAAGATACTTTTATGCTAAATGAGGTAATGCAGCTAATTATAAAATGCAGCAACTGACTCAAATGATCTTAAAATATTTTTGCAACTACACTGATCCGTAAAATTAAAGATTTTTCCACTGTAACTTTTAAATTACAAAAGATTATTCAATTCTAACTGCACATGATGACAAAGTAGGCTTAGAAGCAAGAGGATATTTTATTAGAACACTTTTACATCGCAGCATCATTTTGTTTTTAAAACATTCAAATACATGTGATATTCCAGAGTGTTCATATGAAAAATTAGCCAGCTCCTTCTGGGACTCAAAAAAAAAAAATTAACATTTAGACTAACAATGTCATCCATATAAATTCACATATTTCTCTAATTAATTAACATAAAATATTTAAATAACATAAATGAGTAGCTAAGTTAAATAAATTGCACTTTACGAGCTTTCAATTCTAAAATTTTTGATGTGAAAACTTCTTTAGCGGGGGTAAGTCAAAAATTTCATGTAAAATAAGGAACGGAAAAACTGCAAATTATATACGAGAAAAACGAACACAAAATGCACCGAACTTGCACACTATATAATTCGAAAGCCATAAAAGTTATACATGTGTAATGTAAGTGATTCAAAAAAGTGAAATGGAAATACTATCGTATTCATATATGATATATTTGTGCAGTATACATTTTTAATACAACGCCACACAAACTTCTTTAAAATTGATATAAACAAAAATCTTTTTGAAATTATTAATTTTTATTTAGTTAGCTTAATTATTTTGCTTTATAATTCAATAAAAAAAATGTTTAATTTTAATTTTAGGAAAAAATACAGTTAATTTAATTTTATACAAAATTATTTGAGCACATACACTTTTATTCATAATTATTTGTGCACATCAAAAATACTAAAAAAAATTAATTTATAATAATTCAATCAGTTATATTTTAATTCAGAATAGACAAAAACACATTAAACAACAAATCAATATGACGTATTTTACTCCTTTTGACTTCAGAACTTCTTCGAGGCGTCTGAAAAATTTATTGGCACGGTGCTCCATGCATTTATTAAGGCGTTCCAAGTGGCTTCTTCAGTTCTTCCAACAACACAAGGAATTTGTATTTTTATGTACGCCCATATATTCTCAATCACATTAAGATCCGGGCTCTGAGGCGGCCATTCTAATAAAGGTCCAAATCTTTTAAAAATTTTAGTACCATTTTGCCTTTATGGATAGGAGCATTATTCTGCTGCAGCATAAAATGTTCTCCAATTAATTTGCATCCAGCCAATAACGCTACATAATTTAGAAGCTGCAAATAACGGCTTTGAACAAGTTTCCCTCGTAACAAAGTAATCGGACCAACACTGTCATACGATATGCACCCCCATATCATTAAGTGACCTCCACCAGAATGACGCGTTGGTGCGACAACTGTACGTTTAAACTTCTCTGAAGGTTTCGAATAAAAGAAATGTCTTCCCCAGGTCCCATCAAGAGAGAAAATTAATTCGTCCGTCCATAAAATATTCCTCCAAAACTCCAACGGCTTGTTAATATGCTCCCTTGCAAATTTTAATCTTTTTAATTTATTTACTTTTGATATAAACGGCTTTTTGAGTGGTGTATTTTTTAATATTCTCCTCCCTTAATCTCCTGTGTATTGTTGGTTGGCTAATGGGTCTATTTCCCGAAAAGTTTATAAACTTTTGTATACTGTTTTGCGTCGTTGCTGGATTGATTTTCACAGCTCTTACAATTTTTCGGTCTTCTGTGGCAGATGTTGCTCGATTTCGGCCTCTTCTAATGGCATTTTTTACCGTTACATGAATGTTTTTTTCTTTATTTGGTACAAAATGGTATTTCTATGGCAACCATACTTTTTCGATAATTCCGTGGTCGAATTCTATTTTCATAATCAGCTACCATTGCTGCTCTGACTTCAACACTAAATTCAAATTTTTTAATTTTTTAGACATTTTTACTGAAGAATTAACTTAAATTTTTGTAATAACTAACTAATTACACACTAAGTCAATTTCAGAAAAAACAAAAATTCAAATAACTGATTTAAAAATCATAGTGACTCAGGTTTTTTAATGTGCACAAATAATTATGAATAAAAATTTATGTGCACAAATAATTTTGTATAAAATTAAATTAACTGTATTTTTTTCCTAAAATTAAAATTAAATATTTTTTGTATTGAATTAAAAAGCAAAATAATTAAACTAACTAAATAAAAATTAATAGTTTCAAAAAGATTTTTGTTTATATCAATTTTAAAGAAGTTTGTGTGGCGTTGTATTAAAAATGTATACTGCACAAATATATATGAATACGATAGTACATACATTGTTTAATCGATATCCTATGATTAATATTGCTCATGCTATTGCTGAGTTTGGTTATGCAGGAAGTATAGGAAACAAAAACTATAAAAGTGTTAAACAGAATCGAATGACATTCTCTAAAGATGCACGTAAGGAAAAAGCCGCGAGAATTTCAATTCCATAGTTGATCTACCTTTCGGAGGAGCAACTCTAGTTTTGGCACAAAGACAACTCTAGATGGAACACAAATGACGGCTCCGTAACCCTCCCGGCGAAACTCTACGATTTGAGGCGAGAGAGCTATGACGAAAATATCGAAAATATTTAATACTTAGGTAAGCAGATAGCAGCTCTCTATCATATGCGCTATATTTCCGTTATGCCTCCATAAATCACACCGAATAAACAGCACGTTGGCTGATATTAAAGGGTGACACTATCTGACTATACAATTTGAACTTTGCTATTCGAGCGATAGCCTTTATAAAAATTGTTCAGAATGGTTTGTTCTTGAGCTACTGCTGCTGATATGTCATCTAGTTACACAAAACAAAAAGATAGCCCTAATAACATCTGACGGTAGGCTTTAACCAAATCCACTATTGTAAACGCTCTACATCCGGCCAGCTGAAACGAGAAATGGGTTGGAATCCACACGGTATCTTTCACCATTCTTTTCTTGCACCAGGTGTAATGAACTGGCCCACGGACTCTTGCTAGGTTTACATATCTCCTGCGATATCATATGTTCGAAATGCATCTTAGCAATGTTTAATTTGTCTGGAGCTGATCGACCCGTTTTGCACATCACCGGAGGACTTCTAGTTTCAAGAAAATGTGTAACATTATGTTTAATAGGTGCGGAATTTAAGGTTTCTCTGGTGATACCTGTGAATTTTGTCAATAGTTCCAACACATTAGTGTGGACGACGGATTTATTAACAAATGATAATGATGGTACTTGCGAACTAGTAATCGAACGAACGAAAAACAATGATGTTACTGCGTCTATTATATGACCTTTGTGTATGTCTACTAATAATTCTGTATATTTTAAGAAATTCGCGCCGATAATTGGCATGAACACGTCGGCCACTATAAAACCCCACAAGAAATTTCTCCGAAGATCGTTATTCAACTTGAGGTTGAGCGTATGCATTCCATAAGCCTTGATACGCGTACCTTTAACTACGTATAGATTGCATATCGGTGATTCGCCTGATATTTTACAAAAATTTGCGGGTAAAACGGACCAATACATCCGCACCTGTGTCAAATAAAAATTTCTATTTTTTTCTATGATAAATACACCTTTCTATGATAAATACATCGTCGAATGTTGATGGACGTCTAGTTTTTTATGTTAGCTAGATTGAGCCAAAATTTTATATAATTTAAAAATGGTTTTAATGGGTTTGGGCTCTATACTATTATTATTTTTTAATTACTTGAGCGTTCGGACTCAATGCAAGTCCATTTTTAAAAGCGTTTAATTTTTACAATTTTTCGTTTAAGCCTAGGTAGACCTGAAATGAAATTTTTCATATAAACATGACACAAGCGAAATCAAAAACGAAAATTTCACCACAAAATTCCACTTTGTACTGCGCAGTTTAACTAGCGAAAAATTAATTGTTCGCATTAGAACATAATGTGTCTCTTTCATCTCTACACATTTTTCACTGAGTTTTTATGATAAATGTGTAGCTAAATTTGATATTTCATCATTTGAGTATTTTATTACTTTTTCAATCGCCTTTTAAATATTTAAATATAAGTTTGCTAATTCAAGTCATCTGATCTAAGGCCCATGCCATCTAAATTAAAAATAAAAACAAATGTTAATGTTACGCAGACATTTCAACGATTTGAACACAAATACCTAGCAGTCAAGTCAATTATTTTAAAATCTGCGTCACACACGACCTGGCAGTTTATGGAAAACCACCCCTTTCTATTCCGGAAAAGTTCAGAGGTTAGCTCCACCGGGTGAAACTATTGGAATGTGTGTTGCATCTATCAGCCCCAAAAATCTTGGAATACGATTATTCAAGTAAAACTTTACAACAGCGTTTTGCTGTTCCTCCGCCGTTGGCATTTTGACGAACTTGTGAAAGTTACAAGCGAGAATTTGATTAACTTTTTTTACGGTGCTACAAACGGTTGATGTGCTAATACCGGCTAAATCTCCTATAAAATTTTGAAAACTGCTGGTAGCGTAATATCTCAACGCTATCAATAACTGAACAATATAAAAAAAGGTAGACTTACAAAATCTATATCTACAACAAAATTCTTCATCGGAATAAAATTCCAGTGGACTTTTATATGTTTTATACACTTTGGGTCGGCGAATACCAAACAACAGGGCGAGATCTCTCGTTTCCATGATGTCGGAATCCGAAGAAAATGATGTTTTCACTTCCATCCTAAAATCAAAATTAAATCAAATTAAATTTTTGATTTTAATGAAACTAAATAACAGAAATTTTAGTAAATAAAAAGGCAAACGTCAAATAGAAGTGTTGCCACTCATACAAAAAACTGCTGTAAAACTGCTATAAAACCAAGCATTAATTATTATTTATCGTTATTCATATAATCGATGAAAAAAAAATTCTCGGTTAAAGATTAATCTAAACTCTCGGATTTTTATTTATTTATCGTCGTCATAAAATCGGGCCTAAAATTTTACGAAATTCGAAAAACATTTTTTTCACGTCCGATTTATCTAGTGTTTTTGGAGACCAGAGAAAATTTCATTTCACGTCAACTGCATACTAGGCTTTTTATACAAAATCAAAAGCAAACCAAACCCCTGTTAAAGCTTTTTCTGTATAAATCAAAAACCCTATGTCATCTAGGCTAGGTAGTCAGTGATAAAAAACTTGTAGTAAATTTTTACGAAAAAAGTTTTTACAAAATATGAATAAAATTTAAAATATTTTCAAAACAAATATACAATATATAAATTAATTACTAAAATATATAAACTATGTGTGTGTACGATTAAAAAAAATTGTAGCAAGTGTTTTTTATATCCTTTATATTAACTTCACCTGCTTGATTGCTTGCTAGAGTGTCCTTACGATCTTCAAGTTCAAAATTGGCCCACTTCCCGTGATCCTCTCGCGCTGAAATTTTGCACATCGACTTTTGTCACGTAGCAATACTTTTTGGCAAAATTTCAGTTCGATCAATATACTATAACTAAGTTTTTTCTTTAATTTTCAATTTAAAAAATTCAATCTAGTAGTGTTCCAAATGTTTCTTCAAGTAAGTTTAAAATTCAAATTTGTTGTTTGAATGACCCTTACTCATTGAATTTTCAATTTTAGTTATGGTGAAGAAGGTCGAAACTGAATTGCAATCGATCGAGTCTTATATATAAAGGATATATAGTCAAAAACTTTGTTTTTACGGGTTGTGTGTTTTTATTAACGTTTATTGGGTATAATTAATTAATGATTGTTTTACGAGAGGGGAATTCCCAGAGTGTCTCAAAATTGCCAAAGTCACACCTGTATATAAAAGCGGCAATAAATTATCAGAGGCAAACTCCCCCAAAATCTTCGAAAAGGCAGTTGAAACTCATTTCGAGAATTATCTGTCGTTTAATAATATTATTAATAACATAAAATTTTTATAATGGAATTTTGTATCCAAAAGTTTTAAGATTTTTGGGGAAAGGATTTTCATTTTTAAAAAAATGAATTTTGGTATCATAAAGATATGAATAAATGATGTAGTTTCACTTCCATCATGTAATATTCCTCGAATCGACGCTCTGATTTATTTCTACCTCTACAGAATTAAAGTCTGGTGATTTCAACAAAGCTACCTATGATGTTAAAATTCAGATCTCACCAAATCATCAGAAATTATTTTAAAATTACTGCTTGATGAAATAACTTGACTTTTGATCCTTTTTATGATGATTAACCTCAAAAATTGAATTCCTTTTCAGTGAATCAAAACTTTCTGGCCGCAGCATTTTCAAACAATATGCTCTGATTAAAATTGATTATTGTAATTGGGAACTAATCTTTGATCACGGTCAGAAAATGCCCGTTTATATATTGTTTATACAATACTAAAAGTTTCGCACAACCAAAGAAAAAAGATCAATTACGTTTACATTTTTGTATATAAAATATACATATATATAGTATATACTATAAATAATTATAAGCGATTGACCTTATGGGCACTGCTAACGACCAATATCTTGATGAAAACCAAATTTAAAGTTAAATTCTTATATTCAAGAGGCAATGTCACAAAAATGTCAATATTCTTATTTTCTGTTTGGAAATTTCTTTACATTTTTATATTATTGTTAATCATTTCGTGTCCATACTACTGTCTGTTTCTTCCTCTCTTTCATTCCATTTTTATTTTTTTTTGTATTGCATGTTGATAACAATCAAATTTCAAATTGTCTTTAAGCTTATTGTAGAAAGAAAACGATATTTGAACAGAAAACCCACCGAAAAACTAAACTTTGTTTTATAATTAAACATCATTCAAATTTTTCTTGTAAATACCTATAATAATAAAAAGAGATTTATTCCGTTAATAAAACATAAAATAACTGTAATTGCATTTTGATATAAAAATAAGATGTTTGATTAAAAAAATAATTAGCAATAAAATATTGTGCATTGGGATTAGTGATAACTCGCAGTGGCTTTATCAGGAAATAGTGTAAATGTAAAAGGGCTAATATTTTTATTTCTGTAACAGCCATCACTACATGTTATCTTCATATCTCTAATAGAAATATAATAATAATCCAAAAACCATTTAACAAGAATATTTAATTCAACATTCCACTTTAATTAATAAGAAAGAAGAAACTATCTTACCGGTCGAGAATTATGTATATTGTATAGTATATAAAATGTATGAGTATGTAGTACGAGTATGTATATATAAACAAAAAAAAAAAATTGAAATGAAATTCCAAATGTGGAAGAAGAAGACAGGGAAATAAGAAAGAAAAAACTTTATTGTTTTTATTAAGTTTAGAATATTAAAATGAACTTTTGTCTGCACATGATTCATTTGGCTTTTGTGTGTGCGGTGCGATTTTTTTTTCTTTTTTTTTTTTGTAATGTATATACTTTAATTACCATATTATAAAAATAGAAAGCGCCACACACATTATTTACATTACTTGCGCATATGGTAAACAAATATTTTGAATTATTTACCCGGCAACTTTTCCTCGACATTTTTTGACCTTCTTAATTAATTTTAATTAGCTCTAAACGATTGAATATTGAAGATTAGATCTTCAATTTAATTGTTATTTTGATGACCACAATTTTTATTTTTATTTCTTTTATTTTGTTATCTATACCCAACAAGAAGCTAATATATGGTTTTATTTATTTGATTAACCTACTTTGGCACAAAATAGGAATCTATAATAATATGCTTGAAATGTAAATTTTATTAATTAACATTTTATATAAATAAATGTGTATACATAACCAATTTTCAGCTTAGTCAAAAATGCTTTGACTAATTAGTCAACAAAAGTATAAATATTTTAAGTCAGTCCTTACTTGAAAATTAGTATCAGTTCACGTCATCCATCGTCCACTTTTCCGAGATTTTGTACCTACACCAATGGTGCATTAAGAAAAATTCCTGGCTCCGGGTAAGGTTTCGCTGCCGGACCCCTCAAAATGATCGGCAAATCTGGGCCCAAAAGTAAAATTTCCTTTTTATACGCAAGCTTGAAAGGTAGGTTTTTCTCTGTTTCCCATGCCCAAACCTCTGTTTTTCCGCATTGTTGATTTCTTAGACGCGTCTCCCCTTAGCGAAAGTGAGGCCAACTGATCTTAAATGTTAGTTTCTTCGAACGTGGGTAACATGACCGAATAGCATTTTGTCGCGCCACTTGAAAGGAAACTGAAAAAGCGCTACTTTGCGCTCTTGATATACAAATAACTATTTCTTTATACATAAAAACAAAATTTAAACAAAAATATCATAAAACATTATAAATTTTTGCTTTTCTTGTACGTACGTAAGAAGGTCTCACACATTTTACGTGGTAAAAATGAATTTTTATGGCGCTAGATGCGCTCAATGAAAGCTGCGGACAAATTCTCAGGTAAATCGGGTCCGCGGCCTAAATACTTTTAATAATATTTTTAACCACAATAGGCATATAATTGTACTTTATTTTATTTTCAATTTTCTTTTGTTATATTTTTGTTAGCTCCAAATGTTTTCTATTCCTGAATAATGTGTTGAACGAGAATTATTAAATGTTGATTGGTTGCATATTGCATTGCTAATTGCTAATGATTTAACGGTAAGACTTTTTTTAAATGTAATTATTGATTTGTTCAGAGGAATATTATTTAGTTGGAAAACAGAGCAAAAACAAGGGTAGTACACCAGAAATGAGAAAGCTGATAGTATGGAAATATTGCAGACGAAATGCTACAAAGAGATCAATTGCAGCAGATTTTGCGGTGCTAAAAGAAGATGGTTTATCATACCTTTAAAGCCTATAATCAGAGGCGGCTAGTCCATTTCCTTTAGCGTAAAAAGAAATCTAGTTTTCATAGTTTTCAATTACTTTGCAACAACAAATAGGCAACATACATTTTTCATTAGCATTTTATACATTATGCTACCACATGAAAAAATCTAATCGCTTTTCAAGTACAGCAAAAAGCACATTGAGTTGTGCTTGCAAGCAAAAATATTACACTACAGAAAATGATGTTGTTTGTACCTCTTCGATCAAAACCTTGTTTTAGCAATGTTTAAACCTTTAGAATATAAGCTCTCTTTTGTTTACTAGCTTTGGTTTAAAATAAAACAAAAACTCAATCGGCGAGGTTTAAAATATTCAAGTGATGAAAAAACCAAATTTCTTTTAGATATGTTTTAAATTTTTCTTTTGATTTATTGTCTGTTTATGAATACTGGGATGTAGAATGTATCGTTCGTCACGAAAAACTACGACTAAACTTATGTCGCTATTCACAAAATGTAAAAATTCTATAGCTGTAACTTTACAGAAATTATTTATACGGGAAAAGTTAAAGAATACTAAAAATTAGTATTTACAAACTGTAAGAACTTCGCCACTGTAAGAAAATAGTAGCCTTAGATAAAAAGAAATGTCATAAAGTAAATCATACCAACTCATTCAGGCTTGAAACTCGAATGATGGGGGAATGAATGAGATTATTTATCGGCACTTACCTGATAAAAATTGTTAAGAATTTTTCATCAAGTACTTGAACTCAAGTAACTTGAACCTACTTTACCAATATGAGCACTTCAAGTTTCAAGTACAGTAGATCACCTCTTAACTTTTGTATTCAAGTTGAGTCGACTGAGATGAACCACATTATAATGTCGTTTTCCAGTTACAACAAAGCGAAAGAGTAGAAAACGAGTAGAAAGAGCTATCAAAAAGACAGTTTTTTGATATTTTAGGTGGAACATACAAAAAATATTTTTAAACGACTACGTCAAATTACTATTTTGACAATTATACGTCAACTTTACGATACAAATGCAATACAATGTAGATGTAAATGTATTAGTTAGAATAGTTTTCTACTCCGTCAATTTAGATGGATTTCAAGATGGCGGATTGGAGTAGCTTTAGAGGAGAGTAGAGTGTAAGCGGAAAACGACATAAAATTTAGTAGTATGGAAAGTACTTGAAATAGTAAAATTAAAATTTTTCACATCTACAAAAATGAAGTGGAGTAGTGCAGAAATCATATTTTTTTTAGAAATTTGCTTTTCCTACGAAGTTTTGTGGAACGTCTATTTAAATTTTCGATTTAAATTTAACTTTTCCAACTCATTACTCACACAACTATTTGATTGAATTAACTTGAATATATATGACAGCAAACTTGAATCCAAGTTACTTGAATTCAAGTATTTGAAATCAAGTAACTTAATTAATGAGAACGATGTTTTGAATGTCAAATGAAAGAGAATGTCTGAGATTATTTGCAGGCGCTTACCTGATAGACATAGGTAAGTAAACTATCTTTCACCGAAGGGGATTCGACGGGGCCTTTTCCGCGAATTAAATCCGGGTTTCGTCAGAAAAAATAATACATACATAAATCCGTACATTTGTTTTTTGTATTTCGTCAGCCATCTTTAGTAATCCGGTATCATCAAATTTTACACCCAAATACGATAAATGGAGTGATCACTTTAAACCTTCCACCATTGTCATGGTGGATAAGAAATCTCACAAGAATCTGAACACTTTCTCAAATGTTCCACAAACTTTCACCAAAATTCTGAACCAAAAAAAAGTTATTTTGATAAGAATTAAAGACGCCATCAAGCATAGTTATTGATTCGTTAAAAATACAAAGAAATCATATTAGAAAACTTTTTAGTGAAAATCTCAAAAATTATAAATTAAATCATCTTGAGTTCTTGCAGGTAAATAGATGCTGTCGAGAGTAGTACTTCCTGAAAAAAACATGTCGAAAAATTGGTACTCTGCCGAGTTATGGGCCTATAAAATCAAGATATGTAGGTTTACGTCAACAAATACACTCTACACTCTCGTCACTGTAAACTTACAGAGCATAATTTATGTTTAAGGCGTCTAGTTACATTTCTTGAATACCATTTTAGTACTAATCGGAAATTTTACGACTTCTTTACCCGAATTTACATTTTGTGAATAGGGGCATTAGAATCCTTCTCAGCTCTCACGAAATAAAATTTCGAATAGCTTCGATGTCAAAATCGATAATTCTGAAATTTACATTAATCTAAAAGTCTCAAAATTTGGAATTTCGATAACCACATCTCTGAAAGATCATGTAACTCAGAGATATGCTTAATTCTATACCAAACTAAACTGGAGTAAATTGAAAATCTTAAATAATTTGGAAAAATAATGAACACCAAATAAATCTCAAATAAGCTTAAAAATCGTACAAAATATCGATATATGTATATTACCAATTCTGTTTCAACACGTAATTACATGGCTTTGCATATTTAATGTAAAAGACTAATATCGGGAAACTTGCATCTAGACGGGAATAATCTCGAATTATTTTAGAATTCTAGAATAATCTTGAATTCTGAAACAATTACGATTCTTCCCGAAAATTTCAAATATACTTAGAATCCCAGAATAATCTTACAAAACTTCAATACTTGAAAAATAACTAGAACATCTCTTCTAATTCAATGCTACGTTTAATCCAATCCAATCTAAATTCAAATAATATCGAAAAATCTCGCATAATATGTATATGCGTAAGCTCGATAATCTCGATCAATTTTACCAAGCAAATTTTATGTCACGTTCTATTGAAACAACTGAACCTTGATCAAAAAATGCTGAAATATTCGTAGTCGATATTAGGTCAGTTTTTTGTGTCAACAAATCCATGACATTAATCTCGATTTTTTATGTTTCACAAATTTTGTTTGTTTTCCAAAAAAATAAAAGCTAACGATTTGTTGGATCCGTAAATAAAATGAGAAGATCAATTGGTTCGCACAGATTTTGTTTCTTTCTTATGAAAATTGCTCACTAGCTAAACTGTTTCCCACCTATCCCAAACAAACCTCGAGTTTAAAAACTTCGAAAAATTGGAAATCCCGAATTGCAATTCCCTAAATAAAATTAGGATTTTAAACTAAAATCAGAAGAATTGGTTTTGGGCCTGTTAGAACAGGCCACGTCATACCCCTGAATTTTACTCAAACGAGAAAACTTATGGGCAGAAGTTAATCTACAGAAAAATTTCAGGAATTCAGACAAGCATTCCAATATAGCTACAGTAGCCTGTCTTCCGGAATCTTCCTAGTTTGCCTGGGCGCTAATCCGCCCCTGACTTACAGCAATGTACGGAATAAATTCTGATGTGCCGCAGGTTTTTTAAATTGTTCAGTAAATAAATACTTAAAGAGCATAAGGGGTTCAAAATACCAACCAAGTGAAAGGTTTGATTAAAAATTAACTAAGTTTTCCTACACAAGGTTGAATTATAACAAAGAGAACATGGTATGTTTATTTATAAACTTTAACGAAATTGTTTTCAAAATTGATTAGACTGCCACAAATTTTTGTTTTACCCAAATAATCTTCTTTGGAATCGGGAACCACCCGATCGGCACTTGAATAATCTCAGGTTATGCGACTAAATCTTTAGATGTACAGCGCAGTGAGCTGAGGATGCACACCCCTCAAATCATGCCCAACTTTTTGGTTGCATACCAAAGATATCTTAGGAAGTGACGTCAGGGGCATCAATCCTCCTTATAAGCTCATATATTATGGAATAAAAGTGCATACAACATGGAAAAAAGTAAGGCATTCAATATGTTGAAATAGCGCTACTGTCCTCCATCGTATAAAAGGACCGGTCCTTTTAATCAAATAGAAGGACCACTAGTTCCTTTATTCGAATAAAATAACCAGTCCCTTTATTAAGACGTTTTAATCAATCTTTAAAAATTTTAAACATCAAAAAGAAGAAGAATAAATTCACATTTTTCGAATTTAGAACTTATTTTGTTACGCTGAGTTATGTATCAGTTCCTTACACTATTCATATACCACAAAAGGACTCGACTCCTATATAATGAAGATCTGAATTAAACTAACTCACAGCATAGAGTTGTTTGGCTTATGAACGGCTTCTTTTGAATAGTATAGGCTTTGACATTTGCCTCGTATAGTCGTCTTCGTACAGTCATCAGACAGATTTTGGCTTTTCGAGTGTAATTTATTTCATTCTGTATTTGCTTAATTTTTTCCTAAGGATTGCGTTTAAGGAGTTTCACTATTCTGTTATCTTCTTTTGCGATTGTAGCTCGTTGTCGTCCTCTCCCTTGCACATTTTGCCAAGCTACTCCTAGTTTTTGATTTTTGGATTTGGTAAACAATCGAATTTCGATGGCAGTTGTAAATCCGTGCTAACTCATTTATAGGCATCCCGGCAGAATAGACCGCTACAATCGCGAATCTAACCTCCAAAGATAATTCCTTTGTTTTACCCATTTTAAACAATATCGACTAAACACCTGTAATAGAAAATAATAACTAAAAGGGACCACCTGTAACATTTTTGATAAAACTTAAAACATTAAAAAAAATCAGGATTTCCGTTATAAGAGAATTTTGTGAGAGAATCACGATGTACAAATAATTTTGCGATTTTCTTTTACGTTGGTTTTGAATGAAATAATGAATATTTTTTTATTTTTTTTAAATACATAGTAGAATAAATGTCATTTCAAATAACAAATGAATTATTTTTTTATTTAAGTTAATTTTTGGTGGATGTAAAGTATGGAGTTGAATCCGCCATAAAAAATAACGCTTTGTAATAAAAATTAAGTTTTTTGGCTTTAAAAATGACATATACATACGTATTATTTTTAGAAACATCAAAAATGTAAAGTACAAAAAATACAAATATCCCTGTGTAATTAACCCATTTTTATTATACCTACATGAAAAATATTTTTTTGTAATTATGTCATTTATTTAAAGAACCGGTCCTTTAAAAAAATTCCGGTCCTTTTATTTCAAGGTCTTTCTTCCTTCCCAACCTTCTAGTCAAATTTCAAAAAAGTGGAATAGGTCCAGTCTTTTTGTTTGAGATAGTAGGCGTTTCCATATAGTTGAAAAACAAACTCTTCTCGCGTCACTTTTATACAAAAAGTCCAAGTATCTTACGAATACCGAATAAGGAGAAAATGGTTGTGTTAGGTTCCGATATTGAAAATGTTGAGTGCGAGTTTACGACCATTTTCTGAAGAAAAATTTTCAGCAGATTCAATATGTTTTAAATGGAAAACAAAAGAATTATGTACGGAAGGGGAAATTTGTTTACAAAATAGACTACATTGATTGGTTGCCTGTTGAAAATTTTTCTTCAGAAAATGGTCGTAAACTCGCACTCAGCCAAAGCAACACTCTGATGATACAATAAAAAATGGTAACAGACTAATTTAAATATCATTGTTTCCATCAGTAGATTTCCGATCTCATCATGATTTCAGTCAAAGCGAATAGGCTCATTCGTGGAAATATCTTGTGTAAGGTCAATTATCACGCTGAGTAGTCTTGTTATTACTGATTAAAACTACTCAAAAATCTATCAATATTCAATTATTTCTCCCCATGCCAATTAGTTGAATATTACATTTAAGAAAAATATAAATAAAAATTAAAATAATTATTTTGGTAGGTAATTCAATTTTCGAACAAAATACTAAAATTATATAATTCCATCTCTTTCTAATAATAAAAATCTAACACACAAGGAGGTGGTCAACATTAACAATTTCCGCTATTTAAATAACAATTTCTTGTGTCGCTTGGTAAGACAAAACCCCAAAACGTATTAAGAAATATACAAAGAACCGACTATACATGTATATTATATAGAATTAATATTTTTTTAATTTTTATATTTAAGATAATTAACCAAATAACCTTGACGATTGAACATTAATTTATATATACGTCTATGTATTTGTGTAATACTCGTATGTGTTGTATAAAAATTAAAAAACGTCTACTGTATGTGTAATTTAGAAGTACAACGATTATTATATTCAGACGAGATAATCAATGAATCAGGATAGTGCAGTAATGATTTTTTATAGTTGGGATTACAGATCGTTCAAAAGAAATTTTTTTTCTTAATCTTTTGGAAGAAATTTGTTATAATTGTTGTAAAGGACTACTTAGAATAAAATGTTAATTAGCTTTTAATAAGAATAAGTCAGAGTAGGTATACCAATTTTATATAGTTTTTGATTGTGTAAATGAATGTAAATTAGCTGTTGATTTTTGTAGGTTGTTCGCTTTTATCTAATTAATATTCCAAGACTGATACTTGATTTTTTATGTATTGAATATACAAGTTCTGTTCGAAAAGATAATTATTTTTTTTTTCTACAAACACATTTTATTGTTATTGTAAATTTGAAGCATTCTAATAATACTTTTATAAGTATATATAGATTATTGTAACAAGTGGAATTTGAATGTGATGCTTATAAATAGGATTGTATAAAATTGATGGCACACATGTTACATACATAGTTACATTGTATGAAATTGACAAAGTATAATATAATTGAAGAAGAAAACACTTAACGCAGAATTTCAATTAAATATTTACTTTATTAGTTATTAATTTGTAAGTTAAGAAACAAATTAAAAGTACATAATAATTCTGATTTTAATTATCATTGAGGATACGATTTTATTACCTTTACGACTTTAAAAATCTAAATAAATTTAAAATTAAACAAAATGAGAAATAAGAGGTTATATGATTATTATTAATGCACACGATATTGTATATAAGAGAATAAATTGAAGTTGATCACCAAGAAGCACCGACAAAAAAATGATTGTTCGTCCGTATTAGGGATTATTTTATTTTTTATTGGCGACTAAACTTTATTTTCCACGAAATTCCTGTTAGTTTTTAATATAAGTAGGGGAACTAGTTATGGGAACAGAAAACCCGGGCGAATCTGTAAGTACTTGAGACAGTTATGTGTAAACGTCTTAAGCCGCTTGTGGAAGTGGAATCATTTTCTCGAAATGAGGTCAAAGTACTTAACTAATTATATCTATTCCTTCTGTATGTTTTGCGTTATTTTACATTCAGTTTAGAGAAACATTTTTTCTTAAGGAGCATCAAATCTTCCTTCGCGGAGTTTTTGGAGCTTGCTTACGATACTTAAAATAAGTACAAACATATCATCGGCGAGAAATGCAGAATGTACCTTTTTTCAATTTTGCGTTTTTCGTATCAAACGGAAGAGGAAAAAATTGTGCTTCGATCGCCGTTTGTAAAATGTTATAAAAAGTTATGTTTTAGTGTGTGATTATACATAATAAAAAGAGTGGAATACACTGGCCTAGAAAATTAACACACCAAAGATGCTTTCACTTTTTATGTTCGGTCGGGCTAAAATGAAAAAAAAAAAATAACATGATTATTTGAAAACGCACTCATTTATCACAGAAAAATCCAATGTTTGGGTTTAATTGTCAGACACAGTCTGCTTTTGGCGTAATTAAATATTAAATTTGCATAAGTTTATTTAAATAAAAATAATTTAGACATTCCTAGTGTTTCTTCGGTCAAACGTGATAAAAAATATAATGTTACTGCACGTCAATTATTTATGACTCTAACTTCATTCCGTTAAATCTTTTGTCAAACCCGAGGAAACGACCAAAATGAAAAAATAAAAACAAAAGTGGAAATTCAAAGTCAAACAATTTAATTTATCGTTATTTTTTTTTTTTTAACGTAATTAATTATAACTTTTTGTGGTATTTTAAACTATTAAATATTTCCAGTATATATTATGGAAATTGAACTTATTTAAAATTATTAATTAAGTTTGTTGTGCATACAATATTTTTTGACAGATAAAATCAGAAAATTCTAGGTTTTTTTGGTGATAAATGAGTGCGTTTTATGGCAAAATGTGAAAAAAAAATTCATACAAACACGACCACTGTTTACAAAAGCGTTAACAAGAGTTTGACGTCTAAAAATAATTTTCCACGTTTGGTTATTCGGTCAGATTTGGCGTAATATTATCAGGAAAAAAGTTAGCAGCAAATGATGTTGGAGGTAAAATATCGTGATATTTTTTTTTTTTTTTGAACACACTGTAACTTTTAAATAACAAAAGATTATACAATTTTAATGGCATCTTTTACCATAGTAGGTCTAGAAGCAAGAAGTTATTAGAATATTTTTATATTGTAGCATTCTTTTGTCTCTAGAATTTTAGTTTATAATGGAAGAAACGACTAGAAATTTAAGCCGCAATATGTGTAACAGCAGTTATTTTGGCTGAAGAAGGACCCATCATGCTATTGCCGTAAGACTACATACAAACAACAATTTCTCGTGTGACTAAATGTTACAGAGAAACACATGATCATGAAAGACGCCCAGACTCAGGCCACTCAGGATCATTTTATCAAAATGATTACATTAAGAAAGCCCTTCACAATTGCTGGAAAGCTGCAAATGCAACTTAGGGACGTTCACAACTTCAAATTAGCATGGTTACAATAAGAAGAAGCCTTGCACAGCACAACATACATTCTAGAATACCAACAACAGACCCAGCACTAACAGTAGACCATCGAAGAGCTTAAGTGAAATTCACTAGAGCGGAGATTATCTTTGAATTCTTGAGATTCACGTTATGCTCGGTGCAACATTCGTAAACCAACATTATTCGGTCATGGATTTGTAATGGGTAAGGGGTAGAACTTCATTGACGGCCTCCATGCAGCTTCATTTATTAGCTGGCGGCTCTTTAACAGTTCGCGGTACCTTACGAATATCTTAGAACTATATGTGGTAACGTTTACTCCTTATATTGGCAACGATTTGCTTCTGATGCATGACAACATAAGACCTTACATTGCTAATTTCATGAGAAGTATTTAGAAGAAGTTGATATTCAAGTTTTGACGTGGTTATCCTGCAGCTCGGACCTTAACAATATCAAGCACCTGTATGAGAAGCTACAAAGTAAAATTACAGGCACTCAATCCCCATAAACCACCACTCAGAGTTAACTCAACATTTGTCGCAAATTTGAAATCAAATTGAACATTATCAAGTTAGGCGATAGTTAAAAAATGTTACTGTTATGTATATTCAAAACTCTTAACTACTAACTACGTTTCTTCCTAACTACGACTACTTCTTTTAAATGGGTCAAACCATTTTTTTTTCTCTATTATGTCAGCATTGGTTTAACACAACACCTAAATATCTTATTAATCGTGCGTTAATTTTGCGGACCAGTGCAGTTTCCTTTGCCTCATGAAAATAATTGCTTTTGAACTTATACAATTTGTTAATTAATAATGTTTATTAAGACACTATACAAAAAATATCTGCCAATATGATGACACATATATCTGATTGTACTAGCGTAGTTATGTTAAACGGTTTATTCCAAAATAAATGCAGTTTGAATAATAGATTCCAAATTCGGGGTACTTTCAAGGATGCAGCAACTGGTCAGATATTGCAGACATTATTGCATAAATATTGCATTAATACAGGTGGCACGAAATGATAGGAAAAACTGATTTATGGCTGTGTTCGTTAAGTTATATTTTAGATATTTTTTGAACTGAATGCTGCACTAGCCTGGTTAATATACAGATCTCTATTTGTTCTCTTAAGCTTACTGCATGAATTTCGTCAACTGAGCTCGTCAAAAATTATTTTTTGTTGATTGATTTTGAGTGTACGACCAAGCATTAAGTAGGATCTTCCGGTAATTGAATATGACGCCGGGCCCACCGTACACCCTTTTTTACATTAACGTGGAAGGATTGGATAGGATGGTTAGAACAGGATTGAGATCGACCCAGTTACAGACACCTTGACGGTCAATAGTTAGTAGTTTAATTCATGCTTATTACAATACACAAATTTAAAAAAAATTACTTTTATGACTGCTTTGAATCCTTGGCATCCTAAAGTCAATATAATTGTAAATAATTTAATAGTTACACTAAATAAATAAGAACAAGAAATATAATAAATAACAGCAAGCTAAACTACTATAAAAATGGAGCATTTCCGCGAACCTGCCACTAAGATTATAGTAGTTTAATCTGTGATGAACTCTCTCCTGTAATGAATTACAATTAATGTTACCAGTAATCAAAATTGAAATGATAAGACACTAATTAGTTTCTGTAGTATGAATTCTGAACTGAAGGTCCTATAACTTAAGAGGATAAAAATCAAGACAACACAATTTCTAAAAGTACCGATCAGCTGGAGCTTAAAATTTCTGGAAATCTGCGTGGGATTTCACCGACTATCTCTGAAAATCAAACTCAAAGTACTTCTTTTTAATATGGAACATTGAATCAATGTCGAAGGCTATTTATCAATTTCGAATCGTATTTTGAATTCTTACTGTGGGTTCACAAACAAAATTCCCGCCCATACCTACATATATACGAACACATCCAAATCGGCTTATTTATTCTCAGTTATGATATTGATGATGTGTTTACTTTATTATTTTTCGTCAACAAAATTAAGACTATCTGATTATTTTTTATTAGTAGTGGTGTGCATAACATAGCAAAAGCTTTGTCCGAACGTCCGGACGGAAATTTGATCTGTGAATCCAGAGATTCACAGGAATTAAAATTGTTATACTTAAACACTTTGTTCGTGCAACAATTAAATAAATGAAAAACCAAAACTAAATAACATAGATAGTATAAACGACATAAAAACAGTAAAATAAAAGTTGAATATTTCCATGACATTGCGCTTTGATATTCGCTTGAGATAGTGACGAGAGTTAAAGTGCTGATTACTTCTGTGGATGTCACCTACAATCCATCCAGATTACATTAAAATCAGTTCAGTGGTTTTGGCATGAAACCAGGACAACAATAATGTGCAGATAGACAGACAGACAACAATTTTAAAAATTGTTTATCTTCAGACATCCTATAAATAACGTAAAAAACCTAAAAGGTTCTAATTGACACTCTAATTTAATTTACATATATTTATAGATTCTGCTGTAAATTATTACTAAATAAAAAGTCTAATCTTAGCTAAACGAATGAAACATGTATGGTTCATTTAATAGCTAAAACGTTATTACTTCTTTGTATTATTTGCTTATGATATATACATTCTACAGGTAAAAATGAAATTAAATTAACTTTTATTTTTGCTTAAGGTGGTATTTCAGAAATGAATAAAAAATGTTTATTATGGAAAACGATTAAATTATAAAAACTATACGTACCAATAGAATATAGCATACGCGTAACAGACAAACCAACATTACTCATAATAAATTTTAAAATTATTCTTCGGCAGAAGTTAGAGTATTGTACACGGAAAAAAATAATTTCTAATATGAAGAAAAAATGGATTAATTCAAGAAAATGTGTACATCATCGAAATTTTTCTCACCACAAACTTAACGTTTCTCAATTTGAACTTTTTCTAAAATATTAAAGTAATTTTTATTTGTTTGATATGAGAAAATTAATTTCTTGGTGCAATAAAACATGATTACACAGAGAATATAGCTTTTCTTGATGGTTAATTAATATTTCTTAAGTTAAACGAAATAGGTTTGTTTTTAGAAACCGATTCTTCTGATTGAAAACTAGAAATTCTTAGGTTGAGAAACACGTTTCTTTATTTAGGTAACATCATTCTTGCTGGAAAACACATATTTTCTTGAGTAGAGTAAAATGTATCAATCTATTGTTTGGATTTTCTTGTATGTATTCGTTTATTTCTTATATGAAACTAGCTAATTCTTGACTAGAGAAATGAATTTGTGAATCTTATGCGTGGGCCTTCTTGGATGTATCTATTTAATTCTTTAAAAAACCTTGCTATTTCTTGGCTATAGAAAATAATTTATGAATCTATTGTTTTTGTTTTCTTGTATGCATAAGAAAATTAGCGTTTAAACGAAGAAAAAGTACATTTTCTTTCATTAAAAATCCGTTTTCTTCATGATGACAAGCCTAGTTTTTTCCGTGTATATAATACAATAAACTATATACGTATAACCAATATTCTTTTTCCATATTTGAAAATTATAATGATCGTATTACAAAATAAATAATTCAAGAATTAATTATTACCTGAAATATTTAATTAAGTAATTTAAGCTGCTATTGATAAAGTTTAGTTGCAAAAACTACATAAATACGTATAACAGTATTTTAAAAATGGAACAACATTTCACCCATATCGAAAAATGAGACGGCGTAATCAAAATTTAATTTTTTCCTTTCAAAATGGCACTATGATTTTATAAATTTGGGTGGAACATGCTGCAACTTGCAGAAGATGAACTAGGTCACCTTTTTTAGATTTTATTAACAGCTTTTTTCCCCTAAAAGGTGTGTACTATATTGCTGTAAATGACACTTTTTGAGTATACATACCTTCTCATTTTAATACAAGGAAATGTTTGATTGATTGATTGGAGAGCCTAAGTTTGTCTTTCGTAAATGGTGCCACCTAACACTGTCTTTACATATATTATCATTAGTTATAATAGGATTGACTTATTGGCTATTGGTTAGCGACACCTATGTAGGTTTAGAAGCAACAATGACAACACACTTCAAACTATTCATTATTAATCAGAGCTATGGAATCTACTGATAAAGGGAAAGCAGTTAAGAATTCGTAATGCACACAATCAATAACAATTTTCTTCAAATTGTCACATTATTCTTTATGACATTTTGAAAAGTCACATGATCTGAATCGATTTTTAGTACTAGCAATTAAATTGCCATTGTAGTCACAAAAAAAAGTATCATTTGTCACTTGATCAGACTAGATTCTGACCAAGTGACAAATGACATTTTTTTTTGTAATTTTTTACTTAAATTTTAACTACTACAAAGTGATAGTATAATGTGAGTAATAAAAATCGATCCTGATCCAGTGACTCTTTCAAAATATCACGAAAAATAATGCGACAAATTAAAGAAAATTGTCATTGATTTTAATTTCGGTAACTTTTGTTGTGTATGTTGTTTAAATAAAATATTTGGGAGTAAAAATTTAATTTGATAATACGAATTCTTAACCCCTTATTTCATCAGAATCGCAAATTTTTAGTGACAATATTTTTTAATTTTTACTAATAAAAAATATCAGGAAAAATTGTCTTTTCCTCAGAATCATTCCCTCGAGCATCAAATTTTACATTTTTATTTTAATACATATTACAACCCTGAAATAAAATAAATAAAGAAGCCTGTACGTATCTACACTACACCAAAAAAAAAAAAAAAAAAACGCAACCGTTTACTGCTGGGGTTCATTTTTATTATCCTTTGTTTTTTATGAATTTTTACATAAAACTTTTCTAAACGAAAATTGCAAATTATAGAACTGTCAACGAACATTCATAATTCATTTTTCTTCCCATTTTTGATTCACAAAAATGGGAAGAAAAATGATTTTTTTGTTGTAAAAATGTATTTTATCCTCGTGCAAAAAAATTAGGAATGTTCTTTGGTTAAAAGGAAATTAGGAAAAAAAATAATAATAAAATAACCGCAGCATAGGAAAGTAGATCAAAATTTCTGTCAATTAAAAAGGAAAAAAAATTAATCCGACTTTTGACCAAGATATCATTAAACGCTTATATTGTACGATATTTTTTCGAAACCTTTCCGTGTGGCCCTATTCTGGTAGTTCGCGGGGAATAAAAGTTTTAAATTTTATTGCAGTTTTATTCCCTTTTTCCAAAAGTGTATGGTGTTTGGGAAAATTTTTTGTTGGGAAACCATTATTCTCAATTACAGCAGTTTTGACATTTGTTCTTCCATACCTATTTTATGAAAGAATTGATGGGAAATAGATTTTTTAACGAAAATGTTTTTCTATGTCTAGTTGATATTAATAATTAATCATTATTAATAGTGTTTGTAATGGTTAAAATACCCAATAATTTTAAAGATAGTATAGTAAATAATAAATATTGATATTTTTATATTTATGTTATTAAGATTAACCTGAATTTTTATTTGCATTTTTTCAATAATACGTTTCCTTAGAAATATCTATTTTATTTAAAATGACTCCGACAACTTCTTGGGTAAGTTTAAAAAGTACTGGAAAGGAGTAGGAGCCCAATTGGATTCTCTAGATAGTGAAATATTCCTGATAGTTATGTTTGCAACATTTTTAAAAGCATTTTTAATAAGAACTAACTTGCATATTATATGGTTCTTCAATTTTTTTTTAATTAATACCATTCTTGTGGCATTCGGTACAGTTTAAGGATCCTGTTGAATACCGCCAAGGGTTGCCGATGAATCGACGAACTATGTCTTCGGCCAACGTTATCATCATCAGCATAATAAAGGGTCCTTTGTAGATCTTTTCTCATTTTAATGTGATTCCATGGCGAATACGTATAACTAAATTTATTTCCCTGTATATTTATTCCCCAATTGACAGAATGCAGTTTTGGGAAATGGGGAATAAAAAGTTTGAAAAATGTATCTGGGGAATAACTGCTGTAAAAACAAAATATTCCCCACTCACCGGGAATTATCAGAATAGGGCCACTGCTGCATTTATTTTTTTGTTGCCGCAGTATAGAACTAAATATTAGAAAACAGAACAAGCGAAATGAAGTCTTATAAAAATTTAAGTAACTATACATAATCTCGAATTCGCGATTAGCTAGTTTGTGTCTGAATTATCGAGAAACAATATTAAGTTTTTTGGTTTTTGTTTGGTTTTTCAAAAATTGAAAAACATTTTAGGGTATATCTACGAATCGGTCGTAGGCGTGTTAAGTTAACACCGCTGAATCCTGAAATTTACATCCTCGATAAAAATGTCGGTCGCAACTCCTTCCACTTTTTTTGCGATGCCGATTTTTGGGTAATAATAATATTTAACACAGTATGTAACATAACTCCAAAGACCTAGATAAAAGTTAAGGTTTCTGATTGAACCGAAATCATTTAGAATATTAATAATTTTTGATGAATTGACGGATTAATTGCAATTGAAATGTTTTAATTCCCCTGAATATTTTTGGGTCCGGATATTTACAAATTGTCAATGGAAATAAAAAATTGTATATCACGGTTCAGGTCAATGTGGAGTTAACGCAGTTTGCGTAGTTTTTATCCACAATAGTCTGAAAAACAATAATATTATCTTTGTACTTTAGAATTTAAGATTGTCTTAGTCTTTTTGGTAGTTGGCATCAATTTTATCTAAGTAATTGTGTATTCCTATTTAATATTTCCACAAATTAATTGTTTAAAACTTTTGTTGACAACAAATCCAAACATCCAACATAAACACCAAAATAAATCAGCTCAAAATAAAAAATTCGTATTCACCACCATGCTGAATTACCGATTTTCGATCATTATTGAGGATGCCGATTTAAGGTTGATTTATATTATCAGTTCCTTTCAGTTCCTACTCGTATCGTGTCAGACATCATCAATTTATACTATCCGTACCTTTCAATTCAGACATTTTCTTCGTATGATATTCATTATATATTCGTATGTTTGGGTTACATAAAGAGTAAAGATAACACACAAAAATACTAAAATGTTTTAGTAGCAATTTACAATTTTTGTTTGCTTCGCTATTCTTTCGTATTTTTTCGCCTTCAGATATCATACAAAACATTCTTTTCAACAATATGTGTCTGTGTCGGTACGAGTAGGAACGGATAGGAAAGGATAATATAAATACTCCCATAGAAAATATATGTAACAATGTTTTTTTTGTCTGACACGATACGAGTAGGAACTGAAAGGAACTGATAATATAAATCGACCTTTAGAGTTACAAATTCAGCTATCGCAAGTCAGCAATTTTGCTACGGTGCAGTTTATCAATTTGCGACTGAATTGAGGATTTACCCCTTTGTTCCATTTTGTCTGTTTTTACCGTTTTTAAATTGACTCCTTTTATTTGTTTTTTTTTGTTTTGCTTGTTTGTAAATTTTTTTCCAGAAAATTTGCTTACAAAATAACAAATACATAATTTCGAGCTTACTTGTAAATATATTGTGTAATATTCGATTTTTGCGATTTTTGTGATTTTAAGTTAAAATTTAGTAATTATATCATATTTAATTGGTATAATATCATAATATAATTGAATCTTTGCTTTTCTATCTGAAAACTATAAAAATTGACGGTGTCCGATAGTTTTAGGAGTAATACAAAATAAATATTTTGAAAATAGATACATATCTCGTACATAATAATAATTAAATAAAGAATAATGGCCTTTTGACATGAATCGCGATATTTATCGCACGTATAAAAATGATTTACTGATTTCTCTTAAACTATATGTTAAAATATATCCAAGTCATTTAAAAATTGCTAGTAATATAATATAAAAAGTGGATACTCGTGCGAAGTTTCCAATATGGCAGCGATTCAAACATTTTTGCAGTTTTTGTTCAGTTTGCTAAAAAAAATTGTCAATTATATTCGAAATTGTTTACTGACTATTTTTCAATTAACCCGTATAGTGAATCATTTCACAATCAATATTTGCTTCAATTCTTCTTAACATAAAAAAAGGGAAGATAGTCGAACGATGGTAATATAGGATTTGGTTTGGCAAATCGCCATTAATGCATTTATATTGAACGATTTTCCACAGACGCAGATGTCACATCAAAATTTCGTTTTCTTATAGACAAAATATTAATTTAAACAACAAAACGCACATAATTTTTTGGTTTTTAAAAAGGTGTTGCTTGACATCTTTAAAAGATATCCTGAAAAATCCGTATTAGGGTTTGTTTCTCGGGTTTCACTTCCTGTTTTGATACAAGATGAGGTTTATCTCTGTACCTCTTTACTGATTTTTTAATGTTGTTTCTTGATTGTTTCGCAAATGTCGATTATATCTTCTAGCATCTAAGACTGAAAGAATATTCTACAGCCCATGAATAGCTTGAAAATTTTTTATGATTTACCCCAGAAACAAGTTGAACCAAAAGGGATCATGTATCCCACTATTCGAAAAATTAACAGACCGAGTCGTTGGGTATATGCATCAATGCATTCTGTAAAAACCGTTTATTATTATTATTATTATTATTATCAGATTTCTTTGATTGATTGATTGTAATTCACGACCAAGCTTTTAGCAAGTCTCCTGGGGGTCGCCGGGCCCATCGTGTACCGGTTCAACATATAACTTAGCGAAAGGAAAGGTACAAGTATGTTAGGATTATAGGCTTGACTCGGTTACAGACACCTAAGCAACCAATAGTAAGTATTGGGTTATTAGTTGTATATGCATATGATAAAGAAAAAGTTAGCATAATATGACACAATTTTAAAAACTACATATCCGCTGAATGCTTGAAGATTCTGGAAAGCTGAGACAGGTTTCACGGGACTTGCTAAAATTCGATGCTAATTAGTTATTTCTTAACTTTACTCACTTGAATAGAGTCCAATTTATTTAAATTCAAATTTGGAAATAAAATTCAATTCACCTCGCCCTCTCCCCAAATAAAATATTTCAAAATCTGAAATAATCTGTAGGTTAACAAATTTATTTAAAATCCAATTCGCAATCCAACCTCTCAGTAACCCAAAGAAGATGTAAGAATATTCTGAAAACCTATTTAAAAATGAATTTTACAATAATAAAATTAAAATTAAAATCAAATTAATCTGTTATTGTATTTCTAAGTAATACTTAATAAACCGAACTAAAAGCTATTTAAATTAAATTTTAGACTCTGAAACAAAGTATAAATTAATATCTCAGTAAGACAAATGAGTTAAATATCCACAATTCCACATTCGCTTGCTCCTTTAGGTTCATGGTTCTTATTTCTAATAATCTAATGCTCAGATTATGTTAAATAAATGAGTCATAATCCAATTCACCGGTTCACCCAAAGCTATATCTAAATTTCCAATAGAAATATAAAAACCATTACAGAAAACGACCAATTTAAAAACAAAACGAGCATATACCAAAACACTTTCCATATTATTATCAGATTTCGTTGAAGATTAAAATTTAGTTAAGCGAAAATACATCCAAAAGTTGAGAGCTATTTTCTCACATAAAACATAAGCAAATTTAAAAATTTTGCAGACCAGCACAAATCCGTGCGCCTTTCGGCGGATCGGCATACACTGGTCTATAAAATATTATATAAGCCTCTAAACGCCTTCGCAAATATTCTGAAGAGTAAACGATATTCCCATGTGACTATAATGAGTTATTAACTGTAAGTTTGGGGCGTAAATGCACTCCACTACCCATTATTCTTAAAACCTATGGACTTATCATTTATGTTATTGAGAAATATGACGTGATATATTTCGAAAACCAATATTTCTACAAAAAATTATTATATGTATTATTTTAGATTTCTGCTCAACCTTTATTCTCAGATACAACTTTGTTTAAAAATCTGCAGTAACTTTATAGTCTAAGAGCTGGGAACGAGATTTTTACATCAGTCGGAATATGGACAAATTTTACGGTATTATGTTCGGAAAATTTGGGGAGGTTACGTTTCTAAGCAGGCGGACAGCCCAGTAGGAATAGGGGGTAGATACAGAGGGTAAAAGTACCCTGTTTTTTTTTATTTTAAATTACGTCATCGAGATATTGCTCAAAAATTTGCAGAAATGTATACCTCGATATACATAATTAAATTCCCGAAGGGGGGACATGTGAGTTAGAACAAAGGGGTGGCGGACAGAAGTAAAGTAGACAAAAATTATTTCAAAAGAACGTCATTCGGAATATGTCCGCCAATTGTACTATTTAATTACTTGCGAGGAATCATATGTCAAAAGTGTGGACCGCTATGTAGAAGCAATAGGCTGTAAAGTGGGGTTAATTGAGTCGCACATCCGAGGACGATCTTTGCGCGCCGACGGTAGAAGCGCGTTATACCTACGAATAAATAATATTAATTCTATCTCTTCTATTTATCTATTTATACCAATTTACCTTGCAACAAATGTTTTTAAAATATAAAATATGAGGAAATTATTGATATGGTCCATATTTTTTTATTTTTCAGTTTTTTTAGAAGGTGAAAGAGCACTTTGCCTATTAGCAGTGTATTTGTGGCTAAAAGAATCAACTCAGGTCAAGAAACGAGCAGTTAATAATATTTGATCGATATTATTTAATAAAGTTGAAAAATGTTGATGCTTTAAGTCTACCACCTTCCTAAGCTGAAATGTATCAAGATCAACACCTTCTAAGAGCACGATACATTACTAATATTTGGTTAAATACTCATAAACCAATTCCAACACAACTTAACTTGAACCTCAAAATCATGGTTGGGAGGATGGATCAATTGTTTGATACTGTACGATATATAGAACTTGAGAGTGACTTTGACAATGAAATGGATTCAACGGGAAAGTGATGAAGATGATGAGTATAAATTAACTGATAAGGAGGATGATGGTTGTGCAAGCGAAGATAACTTTTAATTTACGTAAAACTTATGTAGGGGATGTAAAAAAATCTGTACTACATATATAGTATTTAATTCTTTAAATATACTTTAAATAGACTTGCTTTTTAAAAAAATGCGCCAAATGATTATGTATAGTGTGTGAAATTCGTTTAGCCAGTTCTAATTTTTAGTGACGATTTTTAAATTCTCCATCCCTTCATTTTAGTTTCTAGTAAATATATAGTATATGCACTTGTTCTAGCTTTGTTTTTTGCGAACTTATGTCAGTAGTCTGCGCGGTGTGACATATTAATAATTTTTATCAACAAAGACATAAGGTATAACAAAAATACATCATCTTTAATTTGTTTGAAATCTTAACACAAAATCGATTTTTCTTAGAATATGCCGGCAGAAAGTATTTGTCCAAATAAAAGAGCATAAAAATTGATTTATTGAAGGAAAATGGATTACCAATAAACCAAATTGCAAGAAAAAATAATCGTTTAACAAAAGCTGTAAGAAATTACTTAAAATTAAAAGAAAACTACGGAGTTAAAAAGAAAACGAAAGGAAATATTAAGATTTATTCAAGAATAAAAAATATTATTCGCTCTGAAGTGACAAAAAACAAATTAAGTACTACCCACATTGTACATAAAATGGATTGACCAATACGGAAATATCGTGTACAAACAAATTTTACATGATACACCGAACATATAAACAAAAAACCGTTAAAGAAATCCCCATTGCTTCAATCTCTTTAGGATGCTAGCCTAAAATTTGCCAAATTCCATATGGCATGGTTATTGTTTCTGCTGAGAATAAATTTAATTTGGACGGACTGGACGGATTTTCACACTACTGACAGTATTTAAATCTCACTCATGAAATCCCCCAAAGTTTCTATTTGGAGGAGGAACTATATGATATGGGTTGCATTTTCATCCACAGCAAAGACAACCTTGAATTTTAATTCTACAAGAATGAACTCAAACGGTACATCGAACTGTTCGATGGTGTTTTAATACCGTTCATTGAACATTTTATATAAGGCGATGTGACATTTCAGCAATATAATGCGGCCGTACATGTCTTCAGGTTATCACGTGCATGGTTTGATGACCGAAATATTACAATAATGAAGTGGCCAGCACAGTGCAGTATCTACCCCCTATTCCTAGTGGGCTGTCCACATGCTTAGAAACGTAACCCGCCTAGTGTCCGAGCATATTACCGTAAAATTTGTCCATATTCCGAATGACGTTGAAATCTTCTGCCCAGCTCTCCGACTAACTAAAAGGAATAACATATAAAGAATTAATAACTTGACAAACACTAATTTGGTCAAAAAAAAACTTTTTTAATCGTGTAAAGTGTCTCTCACCTACATATTTGAAACTCTACCATCGCAAATTCTATTTGTAATTTCTTTTATCCACTTGTTGTTCTTAGCTGTCAATAAGTAGCTGCTTTGCAAAAGATAATTAATGACTAACTGAAGAAAATATACAAAAAGTTAAGTGAAAAGATCTATCAGTAAGATTAACAAACTCTAACTAATTTTATGATTCTTTTTCGCGTGATGCTAAATAATTTAAAAGTATCTGTATATTATATATAAAATATCTTTATCCAATATATAAGAAAGATTAATAAATAATAGTTAACATTCAATTTAATATTACAATACTATAGTATTTCTTATACTCTTAAATTAAGACATTCAATCATTTATTTTGAGAAATAAAATAAAAGTAAAATTAACATTTTTCTTCTTTTAGAAAAGCAATGAGTTTTTCTTCCTTCCCGCAGTTGAAAATATCTATGGTACTAAATATAATATGATTGTATTCATAAATACTTATGCATACATAGCTAGCTACTCGTGCGTACATATGTACAGAGAGTAGAAATGTAAAAATTTAATTCATAATTTTCTATGGCAGCTCTTTATTTTTACTGTTCTGTGATGTAGTTCTCTTTATTAGCTTCATATATACTGATATGTATGTGCATATGTATATAAAATAAAAATTATTTTTTCATTTAATATAATGGTTAAGAAAATGAACTTAAGATGAAGGGAAAATTAAAAAAAAAAAAATATTTTGCGAAAAATGATAGCAGAAGGAAACGTGGGAATAATGAATTTAAAAAATAAGTAACAAAACTAAATCGTGCTGTTTGAGGGTCGGCCAATTATTAAAAAAAGAAGAATCTAAGAAGTATAAGATTTATGTTTTTCTTTTCTTGAAACACATTTTTTTTTTTTTTTTTTTTTTCAAAAGAAATTATATAGAGACGCATTTTTGTTAGAAAATTTGTATTATTGTTATGTTACAGTAGGGTATAGATGATTTTAATTTCCGGTGATCATCATCATGGCGCAGTACATCCAAATCATGATTTCTTGTACAGTAGACGAGTATTTAATGTAAAGAAATCAGAAAATTAAAAAAATATTGAGAAGGCGAAATATAATTGAAAGAATGTGTGATGTTGAACTAAAATTCATTTATATTATATACACATATAGTATGCTGCGAGTCGAGTCGAGTTTAATCCTAGTTTACTCTCACTATATACGGAGTCGAGTTATTTTCTAACCAACTCTTAGGTGTATTTACTGCAGAGTTCAACATATGCAGAGTTCAAATAGGATTGAAACCGAGTTAAAAAAAATGGAACAAAATATCATTTTTGATGATCGTAAGATTGATTATTGTTTTTGTTGATCGTCGTATATGTTATTGTCATTTTTCCAGCGATATTATGTCTAAAAAATTGTAATTTTCAATCAAACTCCATGAAAATTACGGGACAGACCACCAAAAAAATAAAAACCTAAATAACAAAACAAAAATTTATTATTAAAATGAATTAATTAAAATCCTAATAAATAAGATATTTAAAATAAAATAATAAATTTAATTGAAAAAATTAAAACGAAATTTTATTAATATGTACCTACACGAATTTTTCTTTAATTTCGTTGTTGTTTTTTTAACTCTCCTCTACTATGCGTGTTATGGGTGTCCGGGTTTGGGATCCTGATCCGTCATGGGGTGATTCCTTGGTTCATTCTGAGAAACAAATCGTATGAGGAGGGGGATCCATTTTTGATATCCTTTGAGATACAGGGTGTTTAAAAAATTTGGTTCAGAAAAAAAGTACACCCAAATATTAAACTGTAACTTCCAAAATATTTATCGGAGAGCAACCTACTTAGTCTTATTTGGTTGGTAATCATATAGGCTATTATTAAGGTTTAAGTGGTTATCTTGTATCTACATCCGTTTGAGAGCTATGGTGATTTAAAGTAAAAAAAAAAATATTTGTTTTTTATAAAATCGAGTTTTTCTCAAAAAAAACCGTTATAATTTTTTTTTTTTGTTTATTTAATTTTAATTTGTCATGATCTCCTCTACAATCCCCCAATACAAAGTTTGGATCGAGGAGTTATAAAAGGTGCTCAAAATGTCCTCCTTGTGATTGAATACATGCTAATATTCGTTTAAGTATGCCTTTGGTTATTTCAATTCTTGGTAATTCTTCCCTTATCTGTTGTGCTGCTGTGTGTATTCATTGTATAAGTTCTTCTTTTGTTTCAATTTCATTGGAGTATACAAGCGCCTTCATCCTTCCCCATACATAAAAATCCAATACCGTAAGATCGGGGGATCTTGCAGTCCAATGAATTGGACCATTTCTTCCAATCCAATTATTTGGATAATTTTCGTTAAAAAAATTCCTAACATTATTATGGTAGTGACAAGGTGCACCATCATGTTGGTATGTATGCGAGAATCTACTTAAAATGGGAACATCATCAAAAAGGAGTGGCAAATCGTTTTGTAAAAATTGTAAATAACGTTCACCATTTAATCTAGGTGGTAATATGAATGGTCCAATTAGTTTATCGCCAATTACACCAGCCCATACGTTTACTCTGAATCGGTGCTGAAATGATATTTGTTTTTTCGAATGAGGATTTTCAGCAGCCCACGTGTGTAGATTGTAAAAGTTTGTTATGCCTTCTCTTGTGAATTGAAATTCATCCGTCCATAGGATACGTTTCACAAAACTTCCATTGTCCAAATTCCTTTCCATCAACAAATTACAAAACTCCAATCTTGTAGTGCGGTCTATCGGTAATAGTTGTTGAACGGGTGTTGTATGGTATGGATGAAGATTCTCCTTGTGCAATACTTGATGAATTCGATAGCGAGAGACGTTTAATTGTAAAGCGAGCCTCCTTATGCTAATAGAAGGATTTGCTGTTACATTACGGATTATACCTTCGTCGACATCCAAATGGTTTGGTGAGACTGAATGGGGCTCCGCCCGGGTATTCGATCTTGTTACGATATTTGGCAGTCTCCTATGAATATTTATAAATACTCTTGCGTCAGGAATGCGACGTGTTGGAAATCTGAGTTGATATTCATTGCGAGCTCGTGCTGCATTACCATCGCAAAATCCGTAAACAAAATGGATATCAATGTACTCCTCACCTGAGAACTGTGCCATTATAATATTAATTTTATTAAATTAATTAAAATTTTGATTCACAATACTGATACAACACTAGATAATATCTCGAAACTAATGACTGAATCTGAAAATATTTAGTTTTTGTTTTTTCAACATTTAAACAAATGAGTTGATAAACATCGCCTACTGTTTTACAGATCAAAATAAAATTGGTAAAATATTAACACTATAACATCTCTTAATTAGATTGAGAATAAACGGAATACGAAGAAAACTATGGCACGTGGGTACAAGTAATATATTGGGGGATTGTAGAGGAGATCATGACAAATTAAAATTAAATAAACAAAAGACAAAATTATAACGGTTTTTTTTTGAGAAAAACTCGATTTTATAAAAAACAAATTTTTTTTTTTTACTTTAAATCACCATAGCTCTCAAACGGATGCAGATACAAGATAACCACTTAAACCTTAATAATAGCCTATACGATTACCAACCAAATAAGACTAAGTTGGTTGCTCTCCGATAAATATTTTGGAAGTTACAGTTTAATATTTGGGTGTACTTTTTTTCTGAACCAAATTTTTTAAACACCCTGTATCTCAAAGGATATCAAAAATGGATCCCCCCTCCACATACGATTTGTTTCTCAGAATGAACCAAGGAATCACCCCATGACGGATCAGCATCCCAAACACGGACACCCTGTATAGTGACAGTTAAACTAGGATTAAACTCGACTCGACTCTCTGCATATACTATATAATTGGTGGAGTTGAAATGTTCCCTTAGTTTGACGATCTTAAAAACACTTATAAAATAGACAAAAAAAGAGGGGCATTCGCAATGAAAAAACTTTTACTTTTTACTTACAGGTTTTTATGAATTTCCAACATAACGAACAAAAATGTTTGCTCGGGCAAATTCATACAAACCTGTAAGTCAAAGGTCAAAAGTTTTTTCATTGTGAATGCTCTGATAGAAACAACAAAACTAAGGACATGGGTGACATATTGTACCATTTTGTTTTGTCCCTTTTAACAAGAACAAAATTGTACCCTATTTCATTTTTTCACTACTGTTTTTCTAGTGTGATCTCAGTCTTCTGTATTCCTTCCCTTTTCTTCACATCGATAATGAATAAAAGTAGAAATAAAGTGTAAGTTGGAGTCTCCCAATTAAGAATGAAAAACAATTTCGTTCATGTGGCTCCCTCTGCTGGCCTTACAATAAGCCATCCTGTGAGCCCAGTTTTCAAGAACTTTTTCGATGATTTCGGCGCCTATCTCGCGAATAATAGTCGCAATGTTATATTTTAAAGCCGGAATTGTCATTTGATTATACGCATAACATCTATCCTTAACGAGACCCCATAGAAAAAAGTCCAATTGCGTCAAAACGCAGGCAGCTCCGCGCAGGCCAATTACATCTCCAAAACGGCTGATTATTCGGTTGCCCACGTAGAGAACTGATATCGAAGCGGATGTTCATTTGCTTTCAACTAACTAATGAGTCATATGAACCTTCTAAGCGAATAATCCGGGGTACTTGTGCAGTATTCTCCTCATGCTGGTGCGACTAATGGCCAGTTACTGCGATCGGCGTCGGGTTGAGGTCGATGGACTCTGTCCTACATTATGGGCCACAGCTGCAATATTCTCGGGCGTGCGCACTGTCCGAGCTCGGGGACCATTTCTGTTATCCAATAGCAAGCGTTTCTCATGAATTAAGCGGTTCCGCTTGGCGCTCTTTCATGACCCATATTTCTTTTCAAAATTCGCATGGTTTCGGCTATACAACACTGACTTTGAAAATAAGCTTTCAATATTTCGAAACGCTCCTCAATCGAAATCATAATTGTTTCGTGACGCAGAATATCAGACTGCCGAGCTGTCAAAATTGCCTATGATTTAAAAACAACCACAATATTAGATTATATACCGAGGCGGAAAGTACCAAAATATTCCATTCCTGTCGAGAGAACTTTAGTTTACCGAGGAGCCACGAGGTGAACTAGTTTTCGAGACGAGAATGGTACTTTTCGCCGAGGTTTGTATACTATTTTATTCATAATCAGAGGCATTTAATAAAACAAGCTATATTATAACATAAATAAATACAAACGTATCTCTATAATATTATCGTTTATGTTGGCAAAATTTTAACACTTAGTAGGGGCTGCACAATTCATCTTATTAAATTAGTTAACAAAAGTCACACCAAATTTGCACTTATTCGCCCCCACGGTCTAGTAATGCTTTCATTACTGACCGGTTATGTTTCACTACTAATCCCTTTTTAACTATTACTGACCGCTTGAAGTGAACCCTTGGAAGTCGCTCACTTTTTAACCTTTATGAAGTTGGAAACGCTGAATGTTACCAACTGATTGTAAATAAAAGTACAAAACAGGGTTGTCCCGTAATCTAAATAGAGTACTTTAAGCCGGATAGATTACTTATAGACTACGCGAAGATTAGATGTGATTTTCCGAGTAATCTATGTAAACTACGTAAACTATGTAATTTTTCTTACTTTTTTATAAATACAAACATTTAAATTTTGCAAATCAAATTAAACTGGGTAAATTTCAAATTTTATTTTATAGAATTTTTCATGTTTTTCATTTTAAAAATTTATTTAATAATCAAACTTATTAGTGTCCATAATTTTGTGTGTTTAATATATTCAAGCCGGTTTCGAACAGGGAAATGGATGAATAACCAATCAGAAAATTCCCTTCGCTGCAATGTTGGCCAGCGATTTATGGTTTATTATGTCCATATAAAAATTAATTTGCTTTCTTGAACCTGTATAAGTTTCACAATCCTTCGCCAAGCTCATTGATGAAGACTTCCGACACTGACTCAAATTGATTTTGTAAGTTTTTTGAATTCAAATTTTGCATACAAATTGCGCAGCATTTTCTTTTGACCTTCTAAATGTAAGTTCACTTCTTTAAACATCGTAGCAAGTTTGAAATCCACAAATTGACTGATTCGGCGATTGATACTTCTGAATTTTGACAAACATTATTTATTTAACGTAAGTCTACTCACTCTTAAACACTCTATTTTGAGCGTAATAGCTCATTCTTAATAGAGTTGGATTCATTTGGTGAATATCATAATTTTATGAAAATGTATTTCGCCAATATTGCATCCAAGTATTTCGCCAACATAGTGGCATGCTTCTATATTTGATTAAGATTTTCCTTCGTACTCGTTATTTTAATTTTTTCAACAATATACGAGAATCATGAGCCGTTCAGTTGAAGCAGCTTGACATACTTATTGATGGGCCTTTTGGAATGGATGACCGGGGATGTATTGTATTATTTTATGTAATCTAAAAACTCACCGATCATCAGATTAACACTGCGATTCAATAAAACGGATTTAGTGCATTTTCGGTTTTAATCGGTATACGTCTACCCCAATTTTTGGTAATCATGTTTTATTTTACAGAGTTCCTAGGTTCATATTCTTGAATTCAATCGAAAAATTCGCCGGTGACTTTAGTATAAACCAATTTAAATTTTCGATTGCAATGAGGTATTCTACTAGAAAAACACCGGTGACTAGAGTTTGGCTAACGTATAGATTACGTACATTACATACATTAAACGAAAACGCAATATATTTTAGATTACGCGTAAAGGAACAACCCTGGGACAAAATACGTCTGCCGGTTGTCGCAATCTTATATTTTATTCATTCTTGTGAAGAAATATGTTAATAGAAAAAAATACTATAATATTTTAAATTATAGAGCAGCGAGTACACTGGCTCGGCCACGTTCTGGTTCCGAACGAATAGTGCAACGATCTTTGAGAGGTGAGCCACCTTTTGACGATGGCGTCTCGGTATAGGTAACGATTTAGCATCTTCTGGTGATCTATAGGACAACACAAAGGGCTATTTAGAATGAGGGAATTAGATTGTTGACATGGTAGGAGCCAGTAATGGGTTGTAAAACCCGTTTATTATTATTATTATTTATATTCTAATGAAGGTGTATAGGATTACGTGATCAATTTACGTAATTTAATAAATTCTTGATTTGTTTATTCGTATTTACATATTGATAACTGTGTTTGTTGAGCGAGAAGAATTATTTTTTCAAAATAAATTTGATTTCGGCACAAAAACTTAGATTTAAAGAAAGATAAAATATCTATAAAAAAACTAATAAAATTGTTGCTTAATTTATTTCCAGAATGAACCCGATGGGACTCCGGAATTACCTGCAGCAAACCGAACTCTTTTCCTCGAAAAAGTACGTCAATCTAACACCGCATGCCAAAATGGTGATTTCCAGACGGCTGTTCAACTGTATACTGATGCCTTGACTTTAGATCCTGGCAATCATATACTTTACAGTAATCGATCGGCAGCACGACTGAAACAAGGTCAATTTGCTTTAGCGTTACAAGACGCGACTAAAGCAAGAGAATTATGCCCGCAATGGCCGAAGGCTTATTTTCGACAAGGGGTTGCCCTCCAATGTCTAGGCCGGTATGGTGAAGCTTTAGCGGCGTTTAGTTCAGGATTAGCACAAGATCCAAATAATAAACAGTTATTGGCTGGTTTACTGGAGGCGTCGATCAAAAGTCCACTACGACATGCCTTAGAGCCAACATTTCAACAGTTGCGTGCTATGAAGTTAGACCAATCGCCTTTTGTAGTGATATCAGTTGTCGGTCAAGAACTATTACAAGCTGGATTATACCATTCTGCTGTTACGGTATTAGAAGCAGCACTTCGTATAGGTTCTTGTTCATTAAAATTAAGAGGATCAGTATTTAGTGCATTAAGTTCCGCCCATTGGGCACTAAATCAACTAGACAAAGCGATAGGATATATGCAGCAAGATTTGGCTGTTGCCAAAAGTTTGGGAGACACAGCAGGAGAATGTCGGGCTCACGGGAATTTAGGCAGTGCCTATTTTAGTCAGGGTTCATACAAAGAAGCACTAACAGCTCATCGTTATCAATTGGTGCTTGCTATGAAATGTAAAGATACACAAGCAGCAGCAGCTGCTTTGACATCACTGGGTCACGTATACACCGCAATAGGCGACTATCCAAACGCTTTGGCATCTCATAAACAGTGTGTCCAACTGGTTAAGCAAATGGGTGATAGACTGCAAGAAGCAAGAGAAATAGGTAATGTAGGAGCAGTATATTTAGCAATGGGTGAATTTGATTCAGCCGTAGATTGTCATATGCAACATTTAAGACTGGCAAGAAAATTAAGTAATCACGTGGAAGAAGCAAGGGCTTACAGTAATTTGGGATCAAGTCATCATTACAGGCGAAATTTTGCACAAGCTATTACATATCATGAGCAAGTACTTCGAATAGCTCAACAGTTAGGAGACCGTGCTATCGAAGCGAGAGCTTATGCAGGACTAGGACATGCGGCCAGATGTGGTGGAGATTTCGTACAGGCAAAACGGTGGCATGAAAAACAATTAGAAATGGCACTGGCCGCTCGTGATAAAGTAGGCGAAGGGAGAGCATGCTCAAATTTAGGAATTGTATATCAATTGCTCGGTGAACACGATGCAGCTCTAAAATTACATCAAGCACATTTAACAATTGCAAGACAGCTACAGGATAAAGCTGGAATGGGTCGAGCTTACGGCAATATTGGAAATGCGTACTCAACTGCAGGTCTCTATGAAGCTGCAATAAAATATCACAAACAAGAATTAACAATAAGTAAGGAAGTGCACGATCGAAGCGCCGAAGCATCGACGCATGGCAATTTGGCAGTAGCGTATCAAGCCCTTGGAGCACATGATATGGCTCTCATGCACTACAGAGCTCACTTAAACATAGCTCGAGAATTAAAAGACACTGCAGGCGAAGCGTGTGCTTTATTAAATTTAGGAAACTGTCTTAGCTCCCGGCAAGAATTTTCACAAGCGGTCCCATTTTATGAACAATACTTAATGCTATCTCAAGAACTAGGGGATGTTGCAGCCGAAGCCAAGGCATGCCATTTTTTAGGATATGCCCATTACTGCCTAGGTAATTATCGAGAGGCAGTACGATATTACGATCAAGATTTGGCCCTAGCGAAAGATCTACAAGATAAAATGAATATGGGACGAGCCTATTGTAATCTGGGTTTAGCTCATTTAGCACTTGGCAACACAAGCGCGGCTCTTGAATGTCAAAAATATTTCTTGGCTGTAACACATATGACAAACCACCTACCCGGGAAATTTCGAGCTCTCGGTAATATTGGTGATGTTTTAATTCGTATGGGTGACATAGAGGAGGCCGTAAAAATGTATCACAGGCAGTTAGGTTTAGCAAGACAAACAAGAGAACGAACCATGGAAGCAGCTGCATGCGGTGCATTAGGATTAGCGCATAGGCTTCTTAAAAAATTTGATAAAGCTTTAGGTTATCATACACAGGAATTAACACTCAGACAAGAAATGAGTGATTTATTAGGTGAATGTCGTGCTCATGGCCATTTAGGTGCTGTTCATATGGCACTAGGAAACTATACACATGCAGTAAAATGTTATCAAGAGCAACTGGAAAGAGCTCAGGAACTGCAAGATTCTTCAATTGAAGCACAAGCATTCGGAAATCTGGGTATTGCCAGACTTAACATGGGTCATTACGAAGATGCAATTGGCTATCTAGAACAACAGTTGGGTACCCTGGAACAAGTAAACAGCTCAACAGCCCAACATGATCGAGCACGAGCTTTAGGTCACTTAGGAGATTGTTATGACGCCCTAGGTGATTACGAAGAAGCCATTAAATGTCATGAGCGACATCTGCAGCTTGCGACAGCATTGCAATCGTTCCGTGATCAAGAAAGAGCTTATCGAGGTTTAGGTCATAGCCACAGAATATTAGGAAATTTACAAGAATCGCTGGTGTGTCTAGAAAAACGACTTGTTGTTGCTCATGAACTGGGTAGTCTTGAAGCGAAAGCAGCAGCTTATGGAGATCTAGGAAATATCCATAATGCATTAGGGAATTACGAACAAGCTGTAAATTGTCTTGAACATCAAAGAGACATAGCACGCGAGCTAGGTGATCAAGTAGCAACCTCAGATTCAACAAGTAGTTTAGGAACTGTATTTCAAGCGATGGGTGATTTCCAAGAGGCGCTAAGATTGCATAAAATGGATTTAGAATTATGTGAGAATATATCGCTAATCGGATTAAAAGCACGAGCTTGTGGTAACTTAGGATCAGTTTACGAATCTTTATCGAACTTCCCTGAAGCTGTTCGGTTTTTAGAAAAACAATTATCTCTTACAACAGACAGATTAGCAAAAGCATCCGCTTGTGGAGCTCTGGGTCGTGTGCTTCATACAATGAACCAAATACCACAAGCCATCAATTTTCTAAGTCAAGGATTAGCGATTACGCAATCATTAAACAAAACCGAAGAAGAATCAAAAATACGTCATCGTTTGGGGTTAGCGTTGCGGGCGTCTGGTGACAATGAAAATGCTCGATCACAATTAGAGACGGCCGCACAAATATTAGAATCGGTGCGATGCGATCAACGTTCACCAGAAGCTCGTACAGCGTTATTTGATTTACAAACAACTTGTTATCACGCTTTACAACAAATTTTGGTGTCAATGGGACGTAGTGAAGAAGCGTTGGTGGCGGCGGAACGGTGTCGTGCTCGAACCAGCATCGATGGTATGGCACACACAAACCAAAATCGTAAAAACATGGTTACATGTAGCGAAAGTATTTTTGAAACGGTTAACAAAAGTAAAACCAATATCATTTACTTTAGTTTAGCTGGCGATGAATTATATGCTTGGTTCCTACAGCCACAGAAACGAATCGTACGGTTCCATACAACTAAAATTAATGAGACTACACTTCAATTGCATGGTAATTGCATGATACGAAATGACGAAACATTGAGCCTTTTCGAACGATACGTTAATATGGTGCGTGACAGTTTGGGTGTTAATTCAGGAAATTTGTTGCAAGATATTGATACGACAGGTTGGAAATCATCGTCAACGGAAAATTTGCTTGATGATTTTACTAACGAAAGAGCAGGATTTTTAAGAATGGTTAATCGAAATCATTTAATGAACTCGAGCAATTACTCGCTTAGTTCCTTATTTAGTTTGGGCAGTGTAGGCGGATCGGTTGCAAGTTTGCAAGGATCAACCCGATCAATTGGAAGTTTGCAAGGATCGACAAGATCCAGACGAGCTCCAATAGTTCCACCATGGCAAGGACCCAGTTGTCTTCATTCTTTATATAATTTGCTCTTAGCTCCATTTGAAGATTTATTACCAACAAGCGCAACTAGTAAGTTAATTTTTAATTTGATGACTTTGAGAAAAATTATGTAACAATCTCCTTTTATATTTTAGCTGCTCGAGTTGGAAGGAGAGAATTAATTTTGGTACTTGAAAATGAATTATATTTAGTACCATTCGCTGTTCTGAGAAGCGGACAGGATGGCGGAGAATATCTGTCAGAACGTTGCAGTTTATTGACGGTCCCATCACTACATACTTTAAAACAAAAGAGTCGAACAAAGAATCGTGATCAAGACGAAAGTTTAAATAGTGCCTTGGTTGTAGGTGGGCCAAGAATTCCAACGTCTTTATCGGAAACCTGGGGATGGTCAGAATCACCCGCTTCACTGCAAGAAGCGGCAATGGTTGCTGATATGCTCCATGCTAAATTTTTAATTGGATCCAATGCAACAAAAGAATTGGTGACTTCCGAATTACCTACTGCAGAATGTTTGCACTTTGCTGCTAATGTTAGTTGGAAATTGGGAGCAGTTGTACTGAGCCCTGGCGACGTTTTGGATTCACAGTCACAGAAACGTTTCTATCCAAATTCATCTAGCGAAATTGAAAATGATGAGGATTCAAATGATTTCACAGCCAATAATATGGAAATTCCGCCATTATCAGATTTTATATTAAGCGCAGCTGATTTATTAGCAATAAAATTAAATGCAAAATTAGTTGTATTGAGTTCGTATCACTCCATGGAACCTATAAGTGGGGCAGGAGTCGCTAATTTAGCAGGAAGTTGGTTATATGCAGGTGCCAGTGCTGTCTTGATATCCCTTTGGCCAGTGCCAGAAACTGCAGCTAAAATTTTATTGCGAGCATTCTATTCAGCTCTTCTTCAAGGTGCACGAGCGGCTAGAGCCTTGGCCGAAGCTATGCAAACAGTTCAACATACAAAACATTTTGCACATCCTGCGAATTGGGCTGGCTTCATTTTGATTGGTGGTAATGTAAGACTATCAAATAAAGTAGCTTTGATAGGACAAGCGCTTTGTGAATTGATGAGATCTCCGGATAAATGTCGGGATGCTTTACGGGTTTGTTTGCATCTTGTTGAAAAAAGTTTGCAACGAATTCACCGTGGGCAGAAAAATGCAATGTATACAACGCAAAAAAGTATAGAGAATAAAGCTGGATCAGTTGTTGGATGGCGCGATCTTCTAATGGCTGTTGGATTTAGGTATATTTAGTTAAATTTATTTTTAAAGTTAAATAAAATATTAAAACAATTTTGACAAAAACTCTGCTAAAATAGGTTTGAGCCAGCAGCTAATGGTATTCCATCGAGTGTTTTCTTCCCACAATCTGACCCTGAAGACCGCCTGTCTCAATGCTCAGCGAGCTTACAAGCATTATTAGGTAAAAAGCTTAACATTAAAGGGTGTACTGATTTATATATAGATATTTAAATTTATACTATTTTTTTCAGCCCTTTCACCAACCACAATTCATGCACTATCTAAATTGGTAGCCAGTTCGGAAATTGCAGATGACATAATTTCAGTAATGAGAACAGTTTTGGCTCAATTCCCGCCTAAGGGTGCTCCGGAAATTGATACAAGCATAGACATACCTCTAAGTGTCAGGTATTATTATCAAATAAAATTGTTTGATCTTATTATTTAATCTCTTTGCTCCGAAATCAGATTATGGAGAGTATCAGGATGCCACGAGTTGCTTGCATCATTAGGATTCGATTTAATGGAAGTTGGCCAAGATCAAGTAACATTAAGGACTGGAAAACAAGCCAACCGCAGAAATTGTCAATTTGTATTACAAGCGCTTCTTGCTCTTTTTGGTAAATATTAGTGATTTTAATTAGTACGTTTGCATTGACTACTATGACTTAATTTCAGATACGCAAGAAGCACCAAAAAGTTTGGGAATAGATTCCAGTAGTAGCTCAGAATCACTAAACGAAGATGGTAGATCAGACAGTCAAGCAACATCATCCAACTCTATAGTAGGAGGGCCATTGCAAAATTCAGGACAGCAAAGCATTTCTCCGGCGGGTACCGTTAAATCTCAAATAACAATGAATTTACATAGACCACCACTTCCAATTCGAAGAGCCCCTCTTCCAACAACCGGTGGTGCATTTATTTCATATGTACGCCGGCGGGGAGAACCAGACGGTGGTAGAAATGACACATCAGACCCTCCACAAACGACAACATTGCCGTCCAATAGTAATTTAGACACAAGTCTTGCCAATACAACGGATAGTGAACTCTCTGATGGGTACACATCGTACACATTAAACTCGAATGGTACCATACCAAAGGGTTTAAGTTATTCTAGCCTAAGAGGTCCGGTAAAAGTTTCAAGACCAGGAGGAGGCGGTGAAAGTGATGCAGCTTTTACACCAAGCCCTCCAGTGACAATACAAAATATCGACAATAATGTTTCATTAACTTTAGCACATCAAACGCGCATTCGGAATTTATATTCCAACACATCAACAATGCAACCAAATTCTAACTTTCTATCAGATAATTCTTTAGCTGATATGACTAATTTAATCGTACAAAATAATCATCGACCAGACAGTTCAAGCTCAGCCAGTTCAACAACTGATTGGGAAGGATCAGGTCACGCAACAGTATTACGAAGAGCACATCAGTCACAAACGCTTCCACATCTCCCGCCATCTATACAAACAATGCCATTAGTAGACAGCCTGCGCCCACTTGCTCCCCTTGGTCCCGTCTACAATAATCTACAATTAAGTAATTCTACTCGAGGTAATAGTGGAAATACTCTAGAATCGACAAGTTCAGATTCAGAATTTGAACGAGGTTTTGATATTCCGAATGTTAAACTAAATCCGATACAAAATCGGCCGAAATTAAAATCTTCACAACAAATAATGGTACGCAAAATAACCGATCAAATATTAATGGATCGGTTAAGTGTAAGGACTGAAATCTCATCGAATCAAGTTACAACACAAACAGCCACTAGTAGCTCAATGAATCCAAGAAAACCACTGCAAATACCACCAGACGAAGAAAGCACATTGAACTTGAACAGTAATAATTTATATTTTTCGCCTGTTGATGGCAATGATGCTGCAAATCAATTAATGGAAGTTAAAAAAGAGTTAGCGTTGGTTAAATCAACTCAATCGAAAGAATTGAAAAGCATAAACCACCACAGTAAAACTATTCAGGAATCGTTTATAAGGCATATGAATCGTGAAATGACGCCAACCATATCGGATGTGTACCACGAGCGTAATTTAGGATTAGGATTGGCACCGCCATTATCAAAATTACTATTAAGTACAAATTATGATGAGAGTGAGAGTAAATTAATCGCTCAAGCGACCGGTAGCTTAGCAGATGCTGTAGCTGATATTGAGTTAAATTCAGGACAGGCAACGTCATCAGGAAGTAATTCTTGTGAACGTTGCCACCAGAGTACAACAGATCTTTTGTGTAATTGTAGAGACATATCAAAACAGCCAACATTACCTCTCCTTTCAAAAAAGTCATCCTCAAAGCCTTGGCTAAGTAACGTGACTACGAATATATTGAAAGCCAGTGATTTAACGACAGCTGATATTTTAGAAAGACAAAAAATTAAAAATGCTGCTGTAGCGGCCGCCAATAGCGGTAATATTAATATAATAAATAATCAAACGTCTTCATCGTCGGCTTCGTCACAAAATTCAGACAATCAAACTACATCCACGTTAATATCAACAAAAAACCGGCCAGCGAATAACAATGGCAGTCCATTTTCTGAGCTACTTCGTCGCGATGAAGGTGACGGTCGCAGTGTTGCCGATTCACAATGTTCAGGAAATTATAAAGTTGATGTGAGCGGAACACAGACACGAAGTAAATTTAGTTTAGAAACATAATAAAGTGATATTTTTTAAGATTTTTTTTTATATATATAATTTCGTTTCTAATGTTGTGTAAATAATTTATATATATTTTATATTAAAAAAATGTTTAAACGTAGAGATAAAATAATATTATATTTTAATAATAAAACAAATTGGATTTTATTTGAGCGATAGATTGTGCCCGTTTTGCCCCAAATTGCATCTTTGTATTAAAGCGAATATTTAGAGCGAATAGTCGTTGTTCTTATATGCAACTCGCTAAAGAAATACAATTGTTCTACCACTATGTCTGCCACTCTTTACATAGGGGTCTGAAATATTTAAAATTTGGTTTCTTTGCCGTTTAAAAATATTCACCCTTATTACGATTGTCGCGTTGACGTCAATAAATCGAAATAGCAACAAATTTGTGTTGCTTATGTCGACTTCGATAAACATTTGACGATCGAATCTATCATTTTCTGTCGAAGCTAAAATGTCATCGACAGAAAATGGTAGAATCGATTGTCAAATGTTTATCAAAACCGAAATAAGCAACAGAAATTTTTTGCTACTTCGATTTATCGACGTCGACGCGAAAATCGCAATAAGGGTGTTTGTTTATTAAAACAAAGACAAAACAAAAACAGCTTCTGACAAAAAACATAAAAAAACGATAAGTGGAGTGAAGAGTCAACGAGACTTCAACTTCATTAGAGATTCAAGAAAAAGAATCTTAAGAAAAAAGTGAGCGGTGCGTTGCCTTCTACTAATCAGGCCGGATTACGGAGTTGGCCTGTGAAATAACTGCACCGGTCATGTACGAACGATGTTTTACCAACCAGTTCCGCTATCCATGGGCAAATTTCTGCTAGCAGACGCTATCCAGTCTGCTAACAGAAATTTGCCCATTCAGAGGTCTTTAGGCGGTTATCATTGGCTGGTTCGAGCACAGGGATAGGAGTGAGGTTGTTGAAGACATAAATGGGCCTTGGTAGACCGCGGAGAGAAAAAAAGAAAAGCAACAGAAATCGCTAATATAAAATTGAATGAAAGAAGGTAATCCAGAATTCGTCAAATTTTGATAGTTGAAAATGTCTCGTGAAAGTTTTGTGTCAAACTGAAACTTTCTAGTTTATGGGGGAGTTACACCTTAGGAAGTAGAACAATAACAGAAATCGTTCGTGACAAATTTAGTGAGTAATCCAGAATCCGGCAAATTTTGATACTCGAAAATGCACCGCTGATAGATAAAGTTGTTTGCCAAATTTCTAGTTTTTGGGGTGCTAGGTTTTTGATGTATGGGAAAGATAGTCAAAAATGACCTTAAAGAACTTAAATGGGAGGACATAAACCATAATCAGAAAAATTTTGATCTGAAAATCTCTCAGGAGGAGATAAAGTTGTGTGCCAAATTTCAACTTTCTAGTGTATGGTGAGGTTAGTTAAAATGACCTTAAAGAAGTTGAACCACACAGAAATCACTTACCTATGTCAAATTTAATTAGAGGGGTAATCCAGAATCTGCCTAATTTTGATAGGTGAAATTATCTCGCGAGATAATGTTTTGTGCTAAATTTCATGTGTTACCGAAAAAATGACGAAGAAATGGAACCAAACAGAAATGCCAAATTGAATGAGAGAATCAGTCAAATTTTGAGTTGAAAATATCTCACGAGATAGTTGTTTATGGGGAGGTTATTCAAAAATGGCCCTAAAGGGGTTGAACCATACGGAAATCCCTGATGCCAAATTGAATGAGAGGGAGTACTTAATCTAGAATCCGCTAAATTTCAAGTTTCTAGAGCAGGGGAGGCTAGTCAAAAATTAGGTTGAAGAAGTTGAACCACTACATTCGGGTGATCACGTCAAATTGAATAAAAGGGGTTAAAAACTTAAACCTGGAGCCCTATTCTCGAATTCCACATCCATTTTCCACATGTGGACATCTGTCAAAATTCATAAAAATTGAATTTTTTAGGTACTAAGGGAGTATTTCCGAATGGGTATAAGCATGTGGAAAAAATTCCCCATATAGGAAAATGTCCATGCCGCATGTGTTTTATATAAGAATTACAATTTTCGAACGTTAATGTGTGAACTTTGACAGATGTCCTCCTGTGGAAAATGGATGTGAAATTCGAGAATAGGACCCCTGAAGATTTTTTCCAAAAGTGTATTCTGGCGTTTGGGAATTTTTGAATGTAGGGAAAATCATTACATTTTATGTAAGTTTTGACGTTTATTTTTCCCTAAATTTTTTTTTTTTGAATTAGACGAAACTGAGGCTCTATTCTTGAATTCCACATCCATTTTCCACATGTGGACATCTGTCAAAATTCATAAAAATTGAAATTTTCGGTAGGGAATATTTCCGAATGAGTATAAGCATGTGGAAAAAATTCCCCATATAGGAAAGTGTCCATGCCACAAGTGTTTTATATACGAATTACAATTTTCGAAAGGTTTTGTGTGAACTTTGACAGATGTCCACATGTGGAAAATGGATATGGAATTCGAGAATAGGCCCCCTGTTTTATCTATTTTCATTATTTTATTTACAACGTAGTATCGGTAAAAAATTGGGAATTATTGATGTTTGGAAATATAGCTATATTTTTCCCAATTCCCAAGGAACAGGCAGAATACCACTGGTGTGGTACTTAATATAAAACTGACAAATATCCTTATCACTCGAGAATTTAAAACTTTAACGGTAAAAATATGCACACAAGTCTCAACTAAATAGTACCGATTTGAAATCGTATTCGACAAATTAAAAAAGAACGAATAATGTACAAAGTTTAGCGCTGAGTTAAATCAATAAACTTTCTATTTTATATTTAAAGAAATAAGTAGGTATGTATCAATAAAATAAGATGAACGTACCATTTTTGTTTTAATTGATTATGAACTAATTTTTAATTGAATGTTAACTAACCGTTCACCACTAGACATTTTGAAATTTTTGACGGATAATGAAAAATTAATTCGAACATGAGTTCGAAAATTACAGAATGAAATGGGTAGCAATTCAAATTTTAAGTTACCGTTACATATTGTGTATTTATTTAAAAAACGATTACATTTACATAATATGTTCATATAAAATATTTCCCTATACAATTTTATTCATATTCACATAAATGACCACATTTCGGACATTTTGAATGATTTAGAAACCATTGCTTCATATGTTCCAAATGACCACCGTGTGAACATCCTTGACACCAAGCATATAACCCTCGTACAACTAAATGGCAAACGCTACATTTTGAACTTTCAGCTGATTTACATTTATAGCAATACCATCCGGCTGATCCTTGAAGAGGTCGGCCACAACCGCCACAATTCGTATGAACGGCCGTTGATTGCTCATTTATGTCATTTACACTACGAATCCATGACAATTTGGTAATTTCTGCAGCTTCGCTCCATAACTGATGGCGATGAAGTAGATCAATGTATGACAATAGCCAACTTTCATAGGTGTAGTCATCAATTGGTAAATCACATCGACGTTCGCCTAACGCAATTAAAACGCTAACCGAGGTTTGAACATCTCCAACCTCGGTCTGCAAAGTTAAGCAGTCGGCAAGAACTTGATGAGGTTCCCATTGCGGAACTCCAGGCTGAGATATAATTTTTAAAATAGTTGGCGGATCAGATGTCTGTACCAGCTCTTGTGTATGATCGGGTGTCAATTCATGTGGACGAGATGGTTGCAGGTCATGACCGATCATTGTTGAATTCGGTAAAGACCACCCTTTACACAAATCATGAGGACCAGTATATAAAAATCCATTTCGTAGACTCTTCACACAATCCATATTGTTAATGGTAAGTTCGGTTTCGCCAAATATAGATTCACCGTACGGTTCGGTAATGGCTTGAGACGAAGGAAAGGTATTGCGACATGAGCCACCGGCATGTTTAAACTCTCCACTCTTCGGGTGTTTAAAATCTAGTTGTTTAGTTTCATCAATTATATTGCCACTCAGCAGAAGCTCTTCGTCAGCATTTCCAGTCTTATCCTCTTGATTTTGGCTTATAAGCCGGTTTACTAGAAGATTTTGATTTGCGTTAATATTTCGTTGCTCGGAATTCGAATTCGCCCGTTTCGAGGTCGAATAAAGTTTTTTTATGAACTTCCACAATAAACTAACATCAAATTTGCCGTATTTCCTGGCTATTTCAGAATTATGATCGCAAATTTCGGTTAGTGGTTTATTACTGAGGATATAGTTTTTAGCACAATTTTTAAGGAACAAAAAATCTTTGTACAAATTTGTTCGATCTAGATCCTTTGTTGAACTGATCGGTCCACTTGGTGTGATAATTGGATAGAAATTCTGTAGCTGAGATTTGGCTAGATGAAATTGGTCGTTCGATTGTTGATGTTTTAATTTATTAAAGGTGTTCCTTGAATTATTGTTGCTGGTGGCTTGAGCTGGTACCATTTTAATCTTGTAAGAAAAGAGTAAATCACCCTTATAGTTCAAGCTCGCCCCTTGTGGATTTGCCTTGGCTGATGGCCGTGTTGCATCTTTAAATACATGTTTGTATATCGTTGAATCTTTGCTGGTCGATAGCAATACGTAAGGATCGGTCCCTTTCCAAGTAATTCCTGTTGTAACGTTAGAGTGTTCATTAAAAGAAGCAAATGGTATATAGGGTCGGCGAACATCCCAAATATGAATGCTATAATCAACGACTAGAGAGCAACTTGCTATGTGGTAGGTAAATTCAGGGCGCCACTTGACTCGGCCGACTACTGCAATCGTATGAATAGTGTATTCTAGTGATGGCTTCACTCCCATGTTCCAGACTTTGATTTGTTTATCACGACTCCCTGTTGCTAGCCAAGGCTGTGTACTATGCCAATCGCACGTGTATATAGGACCACTATGTGCGGTAAATTGAAGTATACATTTATCGGAACGGCGAATATCCCACAGCTGGACCGTACCATTTTCTGATACAGCAGCGAAAGTATTTGGTGAATTTGGATTAAATTTTACATCACGTACACTTTCCGAATTGCTGCAGTAGGTTGTTACGTATTTCTCATTTTTTAGATCAAATCGTTTAATAGTACCATCCTGTGAGCCTGAAAGGAGATAAGGCTCGTTACTGTGAAAAGTGACTGTATGTGCAGTCCTTTCATGTTCATTATAAGTCATCAGCTGCTTTTGACGACCGAATCTTGAAAGATCCCAAACAGAAACAACACCATTGGTTGCAGCTGTAGCCAATATATTATTATCAAGAGTGCTCCATGCCACGTCATTCGAGGAATAACTAAGATTTTGATTTTTGCCCCCTCGCATGTTACACACTTCCGTGAAGCCATCGGGATCGATTGAGAAAACTTTTAGAAGGCTTCTACCAGCTACTGCAATATGTGTACAGTCTTTGTTTAATGCTAAACCATTTGCATGTCCCTCCTGACATATTCGAATGAACAGGGTGTTTTCCTCACCCATTATTTTGAACACTTTAACGAGTTGCGCTTTTTTATTTCACTCGCCATTAAACAAACTTTTCGTGATTTTATTTGACAGTTGTCACCTTAAGTTCAGTGGAATAACCACTTAACGAACAAATTAATCCTAACATAAATTAAGCCGTAATAGCAGCCGTAAGCAATTTTGGAAAATAGATTTTGTCATATTATAATATAAATTTAAAAATTATTTTGAATTTTTTTAAGAGAATGTGCTTAATTTTGAAAAGACCGGTAGTAAACAATGATCAGCTGTTTCGTTAAATCGAACAGATGACTGTAGCCATTTTCGTTAAAAAAATTCTGCTGTCAAAATCACTTTTTTCAATTTTCATTCTAATAAAGATGGCGGCTCATAGTGGAGGTGTAGATTGGCCGTCTGTTATAAAACCCTTATTAAATACAAATAACAGTGATTTTCAGAAAAATGATATTACAAATATAGTGAAAGCTATCTTACGAAGGTAATTATGTTATTTAAGTTACGTTAAATTGTTTATTTTTTGTTTAAAATGTAAATTAAAAATATTTTTCATCGAACACAATATGGCTGCCGAAAATTATTTTTTGCGACGTCATAAGCATTATTTCAACATTTTTTGTAATTAATCATGATTTATTTCTAGTGAATACGAGATTATAGAGCACGATGAGGCTTATGAACCATTTTACAAGTCATTTGTGCAGCTTGCGGCTGATTCAATATCATCGCAATGCAGCAATGGTAAGTTGGGGCGGCACCCATTATTGATTTTTCTTTGTTTATTAAAATTCTGGGGATGTACACTTTTCTTTTTTCTATTTAAATAGTATGCCAAACTCAGATGCCGCAAGTTATTGAGGCCTGTAATATTTTGATTCGATTTATATTGAATCGTGTAACGAGTACATCAAATGTAGATACGAAACAGCTATTGTATCCATTAAAAAGTATGTGTGAGGGAAAACCTCAGATCCTCACTTTTGATCAGAACATCATGCAATCCCTACTAAAAAATGCAAAGCAACCCGAACACAGTAAATCGAATGTAACTGGTGCTGAGAAGGATAGTCCCAAAACAGAATTGAAAAGATCGAGATCAGATTTATCCACCGTCATATTGCAACAATTAACAACACCATTAGGTGGTGCTAACCTAACATGGGCACCTATGAATGAGGAGACCAGCGATTGTACGGTAAGTACTTTATTATTTTATCTTTCGTAAGTCGTTGCTTGAACAGAAATTTTTGCTATCTTGATTCGTAATTGTGATTTTTTTTAATGATATCGAGATTGTTGGAAAGATTTTAAATATTGCTGCTTTTTGAAGCCAACGATCTCTCGTTTATTAATTTGCTAATTCGACTTTTACCGAAAAATCCGTCACATTTGAAACCGACATTTTCAATTTTTTGACAAAATTGCTTTTCCTACCGGTGACAAAATTATTAAAAAAAAATAATTTAACTGGATGAAAGCCGTATTAATTATAAAATTGTTAAAATTACAAAATTTTCAAAGAACTTACATTTTTATTTTTTGTCTTCCGATATTGATAAAGATAAAAATCCTAAACGAAATTTTGTAATTTTAATTAATTTTTTTAATATAATTATGGTATGGTGCTTGATACATTTCAATTATTTTTTTTATAAATTTGTCATTGTAGGAATCACAATATAATGAAAAAAATAGAAATTTATTTTAGAATGCCGGGCTGATAAGTTTTCATAGTGCCTTTTTGCCCTTTACCCAGGTAACTTTTTATTTTTACACCCATAATTAATATGATTAGCAAATTAACTCGATAAAACATTTGTCCAGTTAAAAATCTTTTGGCTCCTACTGCTAGCAAAAAAATGATTTTTTAGCTTAAAATATTTTAACCAATTTGCTTTTTAGTGAGGTCTCACTGCGCTGAATGCGGCCAATGATGGAATAAATTTAATAGAGTAACGTGAGCAGGGAATTAGAGCCTTAAAAAATTCCTCAAAACTCCCCCTAAAAAAAAGATCATTTCAATCCGTTTTATTGATTAAATGTACCGCTTTTTCAGGACTTATAAAAATACTAATATTTAGAAGGAATTTTTGAATTACAGTTGCTCTATTTTTCTCCTAAAGTTTATTTTAGTTCCTTTTTTTAAGTAAAATAAATTTTACGATTTTTTCGCGTTTTTTGGCAACTATAGAAACGTTCTTACACTTATGTGGTTTTCCAGATTCCAAAAAAAAAACAGACCCCGAGCGGAAAAGAAAGCAAAAGTGAGTTTTTTTTTAATAAATGGTACATGCATTAGGCCGGTTTTAGTGGTACAATCATGCGGTCGGTTTTTACGGTAGTTACCTATTTTATGTCATTTTCAATTCACCAAAAAAATCAATCTATGACGCAATCGATTGATTTTTTCTGCTGTCAAGTTGTTCGATTCGCTCAATAAAATCAATCCGTCGATCAAAATTTTTGCTTGGTTACAAATCTCGATTTTTGGCCACATTTACCCCTCTTCGATTTTCTTGTTCGATTTAAGGATTGATTTTTGAAAGAGGTGTAAAAAATGAATCGAATACGACACTAGTGATTTATTGGTTAAGGAGCAACACAGAAATGAATACATAAGGTAAAAAACCGACATCTTGAACTTATCATGATTGATTTAATTGGGTAAGAAGATCGGAAATAAATATTCTACGATAGAAAACTGACCTCGTAAATCGACCAAACATTTCTCTTTCTGCTCGGAGTTTGTTTTTTGTTACAACTGGCAGACCACATTATTTTAACCTACAAATTATTTCCAACTTCAATTATAATTATAATGAAATTTTTTTTTAATAAATTTAACTTGTTCCCTAATTTTAAAAATAAAAATTGTGCTATGGAAAATTTATTTCATTTATCAGAAACTGTTGTTTTATATTACATGACGTACGGAATATTCTGATGTCACGTGATCAATATTCTATTCCTTCTGTGGAATGAATAAAAGAAAACATCCAATGTCAAGAAAAAGAAGCAAATCAAATTCTTTTTTGGCTATATTTGCTCGAGTAACTGCTACAAAAATTACGCTACCACTTTTTTTTTGATGTTTCTATATTTTTTTTTAAATCTATGGTGACACTTATGTTAAATTCTTTTCGCCAAAAAAACATCAAAAAAAATTGATGTACATCGAAAACCATATTCGATTTGCCAAAAAACATCAATGTTTTTTCGATGTACATCAATTTTACGAAATGTATATTTTTTCATAAATCAACTACAACAACAAATTAGAAACGTCAATTTTTAGTTGTCAAAGTTGTCAATTAGACTTTTTGTGCCTTGATTTTATTTAATTCGATTAAAATAATTAAGTACAACAATTAAAAGGATAAGAGACGGAAAAGAACTGTTTATATTGAAAACATTTCATACGATTAAAATAATTAAACACAACAAACAAACAAAAGGATAATAAAAATCGAGACGGAGAAAACTGTTTATATTGAACATTTTATTTAAACGATTAAAATAATTAAACAACAATTAATATGATTTAAAATCAAGACACAAAAAACTCGTATATTCACAACTTTGACAAATACAAAATGAAGTTTCTATTTTTGTTGTTGTTAGTAACGTCAAAAAAAACATCAATTTGGTTTCGTGTACTTTTCGCACCACAAAATTTACATTGATTTGAAAAAACGAAAAGAATTCGACATTACTCTCACAAATATTTTTTTATATAAATTTTTTTTCTCATGTTTTGCTGTAATTGAAGGGTACCTCCTATAATAATCTATTCTCCAATGTTGGTTTTCTTCAAATTCCTATTTGCGTGTATATCCCTATTTAATGACTATTCGACGCTTAAGCGAACATCGAATTACGTCTGCAAATCGATTTCATACAATAGCTCAAAGTTCAAGTTAATGAGATTTATAATTAATCATAAATCATACTTTCCAGTTATTCATTATAATTTTAACAATTCATAAATTTTTTTCCAGCCCATTTTCATAAGTGCCAACAACAATTCACTACAAGCAAACAATGCAGGTGAAACAATTTTAAATGTTTGTACCTCATTACCAATTTTATCAAGATATCGTCAAAAATATGAAGAGAGTGCCAACCAAGGCAAACCTCTCTATTTGCCAGTGACAATGTCCGAAGCAACCATAATTAAAAATGTCCTGATTCAAATGTCCTCGGATATATCATTGCTGTCATTAGCACTGTCATTGCCAATAATTGAGCCTTTAACACCAAATAAAATTACCCAGCTATCAAAATGTGCTATGTCCGCTTTGTACTGTGGTGTTTTGACTTCAATTTCATTGAGTGTCTTAAACATGTCGGGGTCAAGTTCCCAAAAATCATCAACATCTCAACTGCAACAGCAATCAAGTGGCGGTTATAACACATCGTCCAAAGATAATGAAGAAACAACGGAAGATTACGCCCGAACCATTGTTGACAACGCATTAGAAATATTTACCACAGTTGGAAATATATTCAAAAACTCGACGCGAAGTTATATTTATCAAAACCATTTATGTATGGGCGCTTGGCTTTTAATATCCGGTATCCAAGGGGCCATGGGTGTATCAAGTAGCGGCAGTGGAATTAAAGTCCAGCCAACAAACGAAGAAGTTAAAGGAAAAAGTCCTTCGAAAACGGTGGAACAACCACAACAACAAACACCGTCAACGCGAGTCAATTTGTTCAAATTCCAACAAGGATTTGGTGTTCTAAATGCGGCAATCGCAAGCCACAGTTTAACCCTTTTGACCGAATTAATCGAAGATTTAAAAATTGAGTCTAGATCTGATGAAGATATAGGAAATGTAATTCCGGAGCCAGCTAGCTTTGATATTCTAGGCCAGTGTACTTCATTGCAGCGCATTATTCGAGTCTTAAATTGTGCCACTTTACAGCAATTATTAACCTTTTTGGCTACGATTTCATATCGAAAAGCTTGTACTTTGAAGCGAGCTAATAAAAATCCAAATGATGGTGAACCAATCAGTTATAGTGATTCAACTACATATTTTAATGATACTTTTTCATGTTCAGAGGATTCTGAGACTGAGGAAGAAGACAGTGGTAGTTATTTGGGACTTTGGTTTAAGGAGACGTTAAGTCCAGAAACGAATGAAGAGCAAAATGATCAAACAAATTCAGATAAACCTGGGGAAAATCAAAAAGGTAACACTTTAGTTCCAGCTAAAGACGAACCACATGAATATTTAGAACTGTCAGCAGAAATATTTACATTTTTGGATAATTCACTTGGAAGTAATCAACAATTTTTGAATCGGTATATTAAATTGGGCCTCAGCGAACAACAAATGGTGCTGTTGGCCAACATATTAAAAGATCTGGATCGCGATGCTGCTCGTGGTGAACAAGAACATTTCGGCTGTGCTCAATGGCAAAATGCGATGGTTAAGTTTAGTGGATCTCTTGGACGGTATCTTCATAATTTAATTTCTGGTAATTTACTAAATGAAACGTTACAATCATCGCTGCTACAACATCTTGGTGTGTCACCATGGTCACAAGATTTAAATATATGGCCCCTACAAGTATATTCCAGAACTTTGGCTGTATTAGTTCAAATACTATTATTGAAACCATCACAAGAAAAGGAGGCTGCATGTTTATCGGTGTGGCACAGATTGGTAAATACGTTAGTGGAAGGTGTATGCTCGCCTCAAGCCCAACAGGCTGATGGGGATACTGAAGATTTGAATGTGGAACATGCCCAATTGCTGCTGTTTTTGTTCCATTCACTAAATTTAATGCAGAAAAAGTCGATACTGTTGCTGACAGCTGGTGGTGTTATTAGATGCGCTGAGGTTTGCCGGATTGTAACACAAGAGAAACCGCTGAAAGATAATCAAATTATGTTACTCTCACGGTTATTACTATTTTTGGAGTATTTAATGAAGCATTTGTATAATGCACCACCGGTGTTGCTTGAACAAGTCCGCTGGAATCTTTTCAGCGTGATTACACTAGATCCAAACCAAAAAATTTCTGATCTAATTAACAACAAGGTCAAAATGATGTCTTTTTGTCGCAAGGATATCGAGGACAAATATAAGAAAATGCCAGTTGAAAGTGGGTCAGTACGACCAAAATTTTATTCGCTTACGTTAATTGATCAGAAGATTCAGCAAGAATTTAAATTAGACGGCCTCGCTTGGAATTTTATCTTGTGCACACCAGACCGATTAAAATATTCACTGCTAGTTGACGCCCTAATCGATATACTTTCAATAACCGATATTTACGTGCCATACAATGCATTTTGTGCGGTACATTATTGTTTCAGCTTGTGCTGGAAGTTGCTTCTTGGACTACCGCCATCAACTTCTCACGTAGAAAGTTTAATGCAGGAGAAAACTCCAAATTTGCATTCATTAGCTTGGTCGATTCGCTGTATGAATCCTTCTTCACATTCGCACTATTTGATTGTGAATAGTCTCGTGAAACAGGGGATGTACACGCAATTTGCCGAAAATTTGTGGACTAAATTAACGGAATACGTTTCGAATTTAAAATTCAGCCTGAAGCAAACTAATTCGGTCCTTGACCAATTCATGAAATCATTCTTGGCTCAATCACCAAAATTATCGAAAATTATGTTACTCGACAGTATAGTATCTCATTTGTATGTTATACTGTGGTTGGAGAAGGAAGGCATTGAATCGAAATTGAATAATCAATCGTATTCTAATACATCAGCAAATAGCACGGAAAATGCGACGGCTGATTCGCAGCCCCCACCACCATCTCCTGCTTCCATTTCCACAACACCATTGACACCAACGCAACAAACCCAAATTGAACTAAAACCAGCGTCATCAGCCGACGGCTTCTCTAAAGATGAATTAATTAAAGATTTATTAGTTAAATTACTGGATGCGGCCGAAATAATTAAAGATGCCACATTTAAATTAATGTTGAAAAACCTTCATGGGCCAATACCGACAATTTTAATGGAATCGCTTATATCAGTATCAGGATGCGAAAATAAATTTTCATCCGATTTGGCGCATCAATTTTTAACGCTTGTCACAGGCCAAGATAAAGATGTAATTACCACGGAATGGAATAAAAATTTATCAATCAACACCGAGGATAACTTCACAAATGCTTCATCTATTGAAAATCACACTTTTACTGTGATTGAAGCTCATCTTTCCGAGATTTCTAAAAATTCATCGTCACCGTGCTTATTGTCATTGAAACACACTCTCAAGTCGATTGTGAATTTGATCTACTATGTGTATTATGTGTATCTCTCTGATTGTTTGTCCGACGATAAATTGGTCGAACGGACCCATCAATTCATTTTACCATTGTTATTCGATATTCGTACGGAGTACATGTATGAAATATCGAATAAAGTATTCGATATATTAATTCTAAATGATTACAAGCTACATGCTTATTCGCATCTAATGAAGAATACATATAAACTATTGATTGACTATTGCGATCTGTCGAGTCAAGGAAGGGCACTTAATTTGGATGAAATAATCTTACACCAGATACTGAAATTCTGGGAATCCATGTTGGAGAAACCAATGGGCATGAAAGCTTTGCATGACTTTTTTTATGAATCAAAACGAGGAAGTTTAGTTGCAGTTCTATTGTCTTTTTCGAATACATCAATGTCACAAGGATATTCGACCAAAGTATTACAATTTTTTGAGAAATTATTTCAAGCTGCCGAAAAACCAGACGCCGAATTTACCTTGGCTGAAGTATGCCAGTGTATATCCGAATTGGGAAATGTTGAATCAGCAAAATTGAAAAACTGGTTAAGCCATATATTGCTTGGTCCAGGTGGTGTTAGTCCATCCAGCAATAACTCCAGTAACGTACAAACGCCAACAAATATGGCCACAGCATCCGGAATTGCGAGTATTTCTGATCAGGCATTCCAACCTTCTGAAATGATTCTAGATGTAGACGCCATGGATATTGAGGTTGAGTTTACAGGCGACGGTGCTGGAGGTGCAGGTACAACAGGTAATGTCGGTACATCAAGTGCACGACAAGCACCAATCAGTTCAACAACAAATCGGTCGGAGGCCGATACTAATAATGTCGAATGTCTAGAAAAGAATGGCCGATTGCTTCAATCATTAACCAAGTATATTGTTAGTGAAAAACAAATTTCACCAACCGTGTCGAATGCATTATTCCACGCATTAATTCAGCTTGGACAGAATCTGCTGTGCCCGAGCCAAGATGCTCTAGAATTTACCGATTTGTTACAAGTAATGGTGACATTAGCGGATTCGCAAAATGGGAAAGGTCATACAATGTTGTTCACAGCCACAATTGATTGGCTCGATATATCAAAAAATCATGTACTGGAAAAATACATCGGAAAATCGCCAAACCAAAAGTCGACTATTGCTCTAGATAATGTTTCATCGTTACTAAAGTACATGGCTGATTTGTTACAAGGACTCGGGACTACAGATAACCGAGCGTTTAGCCCACCATGGGAAGAGGAAGTTCCACCAGATTCAGAAGATTATTTCGATGATCTTGGAAACGAGGAAGAAGACAGTACCGTAGAAGACAGCGACGAAGACAGCCTTGGAAATAAACTCTGCACATTTTCAGTAACTCAAAAAGAGTTCACAAACCAACATTGGTACCACTGCCACACATGTAAAATGGTTGACGGCGTTGGTGTATGTTCCATTTGTGCTCGAGTTTGCCACAAAAATCACGATATAAGTTATGCGAAATATGGAAACTTCTTCTGTGACTGCGGCTCAAAGGATGATGGTTCATGCCAAGCCTTAACTCGTCGCACAAACGTTAATGTGCAAGAAGCCAATCAAACCAGTTCAAATCAAGATTCAGATCTTGTAATTCAAAGTAGTTTACGACGACGACCATCCAGCCCTCAACAAGTGTCAAGCAAAGATATGGTTCAAGGACGGCAACGCGTTATGCAATTGGCAAAAATAATTGAAGCGTCAAAAGAAAATTTGAAAAATCCAGATCATTGGAGAAGTGTTATAAAATGCTTATTTAATTTTTTCAATATGCTTATGCCCGCAATTGAAGAAAATTGTGGAAAATACTCGACGGTCGGTTGCCATTTGCGGGCTAAAAATGCACTCGAGAAACTCCATGCGCCTGATAAGGTCTATACTGTTAGTGATCAAATTATGGTTGCTACGCTAGGGTCACAGGAAGGCGCTTTTGAAAATGTTAGAATGACTTATTCAGGAGAACAAGGACAAACAATTCGACAGCTTCTTTCCTCAAACTTAGTGAGACGAGTTGGATTATGCTGTCTTGCTTCACCACATGGAAAACGACAACATCTAGCTGTATCCCATGAAAAAGGAAAGGTCACCATACTTCAGTTATCAACACTTTTGAAACAAGCTGATGCTTCCAAACGCAAATTAACATTAACCCGTTTGGCTTCTGCCCCGATTTCCTGCACTATTTTATCGTTGGCTTCAAATCCAGCAAACGAAGATTTCCTTGCTGTTTGCGGCTTACGTGAATGTCATATTTTAACATTCTCCAGTGGTGGATCTGTTAATGATCATATTGTGTTGACCCCTCAACTTGAAACCGGTAATTTTATAAAGCGTGCTATATGGCTACCAGGATCTCAAACAAAATTGGCTTTAGTAACAGCAGATTACGTTAAGATATATGAATTAGCTGAGGATACGCTATCGCCACAATACTACTTCCTAGTGCCAAGTGGAAAAATTCGAGATTGTACATTTGTCTGTCAGGATAATACATACTATCTTCTGTTAATGGCATCGTCTGGTTATATATATACACAGCAACTAGCCGATGAAAGTTTGGCCAAACATGGCCCGTTTTATGTTACAAATACATTAGAACTCGATCATCCGCTAATTAAGGACGTCAGCGGACAAATTGGAGACGGAGGTATCTCTATTTATTATTCTCATGTTCTTCAAATGTTGTTCTTTAGTAACGCGCAAGGAAGAAGCTTTATGGCACCGTTAACAGATGTTAATGCTGGAGTTAAGCGGGTAATGCACCTCCAAAATGGTTCAAATTCCAAAAATTCACTTAAAGGACCGCCACAACCATTATGTCAATGGACCGAAATTGTTGGCCATCCGGGAATAGTATGCGCCATGATGCAAAATTCAAATAACCCGGTTATATTCATGATAAAACCAGACAGTGTGGTAATGCAAGAGATTAAACCACAGAATTCAAAGGCGAAAATAATCGATATGGTGGCTATAAGGCACTCAGTATCTGGATCAGAAAAGACAACGTTAATATTATTATGTGAAGATGGAAGTCTTCGAATTTACGCCGCTCATCCAGAGAACACGGGTTTTTGGTTATCACCAGAAGTACAGCCGATTGGCAATCAGATGTCGTCGAATTATACTTCAAAATCAAAACGAAATAAGAGAAATGCTAATAAAACTTTGGTCGCAAATAGTGGTGCAAGTGGAACTAAAACTACCGGATCAGCCACCAATCCAATATTCCCGATTGATTTCTTTGAACATTGTTCTCTTATGAACGAAATTGAATACGGTGGAAACGATTTGCTTCAAATTTACAATACACAACAATTGAAACATCGTCTAAATTCCACGGGCTTATTTGTGGTCTCAACCAAAGCGAATGGATTTACACTCGAAGTGGCGAATAATGACTCAAATATGGTTATAACTGGAATACGTGTACTAATTGGAACGCAAGATCCATTAAGGGCCCCATTAAGTGTTACAATTTATGGTCGGACAATTCATACAATTGCACCACGACCCCGGTGGTTTGATATACCACTGACACGGGAAGAAAGTTTACAAAGTGACAAAAAATTAAGTATTTCGTTTGGCCCGTCACAAGATCCAGATAGTATTTGTATGCTGGATAGTATTAAAATTTATGGAAAGGCTAAAGATGTGTTTGGATGGCCGGAAGAAACTGACGAAGTTTCTGCAGCAGTCGGTTCAGGTAATGGTAGCGGTGCTAACGCAACTGCTACCGGCACGAGTAATGCGAATAGTGGTGATTCGGATTCAAATTCAAACTTACAAATAACACCACTTGATAAAATGGTGACAGCAATGTTAGAAGTACTTGATAGTGGCATAAACCATCTTGGAGGTTCATCGATTGATGAAAACCTAAAATCAACTGCAATTGAAATTGCAACCACTTTATTGCTTTATCCAACGCCAAGTTGTGTCCAAAACCAAGCAAAATCGGTGTTGGCGACATTGCATGGAACTAAAGCGGCTTATCATGCATATAAGGACAACGAAATATTGGCCGAAGTCAATAAAGAATTGATTAAATTGGATAAGATCTGTGATCCTCGGAATATCGATCCTGAAGCGTTCTATCGATTGGTTTTAATGGTGCGCAGTATAGCTATTTCTCGGCCTCAGGCTTTAACAAAAATATCAATAGATAATCAATACCAGATTCCGTCTCTGTTATTGACATTAACCTGCCGATTACATAAAATTACGGCAACATTTGAAGAACCGTGTACTATTGTGAAACGAGGTTTGGCACACACCGAAGCAATCATACATAGTTTAGTTGAAATTATTTATGCTTTTGCTTTGTCGAACTTTGATTTGATAGATCCAATGACCAAATTTTTGGTTCTACTGTTGCTCGACAAATCGCTGGTAATCAGTCATAGCGCTAAATTGGCTATGATTCGTTTACTTAAGCCAAGAGTTAGACGACGGAGGGTTTTGATTGGTAGTCCACCAACATGCTCTACACCTACACCAGCTGCAGTACCAGGTCCTTCAACATCGACCGGGGGACCAACCAATCCAGTAGCGGCTGCAAATAATGATGAATTTTCACAAGCAATCCAACAAGTTGATCAAATTGAACCACTAGGATTGGAAGGTGCGGCTGCGGCAAATCCACAAGCCTTAGCGTCTTTAGAAGCGCTATGGGGTGTTGGAGGTTTTCCACAACTTCTCGATTTACAACAAGAAGCCGATGATGAAGCAATTATGGAAATTGCTATTGCGTTAAGTCTCCAAGATAACGAAGGTAAGGTCACATATTTTACCTTAATTTATCAAATTTGTAATATTTTTGTTATACGTTTTAGGTGACTTACAAGTTTTACAACAAGGATTGGCTAATTTACCCGGACGCACTTTGCAAAGGTTTCAGGCCCTCGCAAATTCCGGTGTAGCAGGTTTCGGCAACGATGCAACAGCTTCAGCCGGTGGTTCTGATGACGAAGGATCCAATGCTGCTACAGATGGTTCAACATTACGTACATCACCAGCTGAACACGCTGGTAGCGGGGGTTCCGAAAGTGGTGGCAGTGGAGTTGAAAGTATTGGCGGTGCATCAGGACGTAGCAGCACTTACGGCGACCAACCAAATCAATCTCCACCACGCAGCTCAACCGATATTCAACAATCGCAACAGCAACAAATAACTAATGAACCAGCAGTTGTAGAGGATCAACCGGAGGACACAGTTGGCAATGAAAATCAACAGAAACTTCATACCCTGCGGTACATGATTCTCGATAAAATGATTGAGAATTTCAACGACTTGGATACTGTTAATGGCATCCAAGCGATTTCATTCATGCAAGTCATACTTATGCTAACCACTGATCTGGATGGAAGCCAAGAGTCAGATCAAAACGTCATGAATAAACTGTTGAGTACTCTTATTGAGAAACTGGAAATTAATCCCTCATCAAATGCATCAAATCTAACGGAACGATCGTCGCGAACAGAAGTTCAATTGGTGATTTTAAATTTCATTGGTATTCTGATGGGCAAAGTAAAATCTAGTTCTAAACCGAGTGCTTCAAGTTCGACATCTGCAATTTCCAACGATAATACAACTTATGTGGCAACAACAACTGCAAACGCGCTTATTAAAAGTGGCATAGTACCCTATTGTTTTGTAATTTTAGAGTCATTTTTGCCACATTGGAAAAATGTTGCAAATAACGATGAGATTAAACTATGTGCTGTAAATGGCGGAAACCCTGCGTCGACCAATAATTTATTAAAATCAACTAAGTATGGCACTACTCTAGATATGCAACCATTCTTCAATAGACAAACAGTTGACAATACAACCGAGATATTTGAGATATACCCACAAATTTTGACTGAAATGGCTGTACGCTTACCTTACCAAGTTATGAAACTATCATCGCCACATCCATCATCATACGAAATTTATCCATCGATGATCCCGTCTGGTGAATACATGACTTACTGCCTATGTGAATACATGATGTGTATGCAGTCTACTATTTTGCGGCGACAAATTCGTAAATTGCTACTATTTATATCGGGTAGTAAAGATTCATATCGAAGATATCGGGATATTCATTCGTTGACCACTCATATGGAAGCGATTAAAAATTGTTGTGATGTCACAACAATCCCATCTACTTCTAGCGGCCAAATTATATTGAGCTATGATGCTTTGGTTGAGTTAACCGAACATTTAAGAACTTGTCAAGAGATTGCTTCGGTACGTACCGGTAACTGGCAACGGTTTTGTGTACTAAATGCTAATATATTGACATCGTTATTGCGTATTAGTTGTTTACAATTAGACGAAGGTGTAAGCACTATAATTTTACAGTTACTGCAATATTCGATCTGCAATATCAACGCTGGAAAATCAGATACAGCACCACTGAAACCGTCAGCATTAAAAGACCGACGAGATCGCGACAAATCTGAAGAGTCTGATTGTACGGCCGATTCGAAATTCGATCCATCGCATTGCACTATTCTAGTAGGCCAGTTATATAATCAGCTACCACCAGGTATTATGAATAAATTTATACGCAGTTTCTTGCTTGAAACTAATTCAACAACCATAAGATGGCAAGCGCATGGCCTAATCTATGCCATGTACGAAAATACTGATGAAGCATCAAAGCAAAAGTTATTACAAATATTGTGGAATCTCTGGGCGTTCCTACCGGCATATGGTCGTCGAACAGCCCAATTTGTTGACCTGCTTGGATTTTTGACTTTGAACACAAAAACAATCACCGAGAAATTGCCTGACTATACAGCTCAAGCCGTTGCTGTATTGAGACAACAAAATGAACTACTATCAAGGCATCCGAATGCACCGATCTACACGTCGTTGGGACAAGTGCTCGAACTAGAAGGATTCTATTTGGAATCTGAACCATGTCTTGTTTGTAACAATCCAGAAGTTCCAATGTCCAATATTAAGCTTTCCTCAATAAGAATCGACTCAAAATTCACAACAACTACAATAATTGTGAAATTAATTCAAAGTCATACAATTTCCAAGATCATATTACGAGTGGCGGAATTAAAACGTACCAAAATGGTCAAAACAATTAATATTTATTATAACAATCGAACTGTTCAAGCTGTGGTTGAGCTAAAGAATCGGCCAGCGATGTGGCATAAAGCTAAGAAAGTGACTCTTCCGTCTGGACAAACTGAAGTTAAAATAGATTTTCCTCTACCAATTACTGCGTGCAATTTAATGATCGAGTACGCTGATTTCTATGAAACAGTTACCGGATCCAGTGAAAGTTTACAATGTCCTCGATGCAGTACATCAGTTCCAGCAAATCCAGGTGTCTGCGGAAATTGTGGTGAAAATGTATTCCAATGCCACAAATGTCGCGCTATTAATTACGACGAAAAGGATCCGTTCCTGTGTCACTCGTGTGGCTTTTGCAAATATGCTAAATTTGATTATAGCATATTTGGTCGGCCATGTTGCGCAGTCGATCCAATTGAATCTAACGATGACCGAGCCAAAACTGTTCAAACGATTCATAGCAGTTTGGAGAAGGCGGATCGAGTATATCGGCAACTGGAAGCAAATAAACAGATTTTAGAAATTTTGGTTCAAAAGATAGCAGAACATAAGCTCGATCGATCACTCGATGAGAGTCTAGTTGGCAGCGTTGTTGGTTCATCTCAAGTGAATAAAGTTATTCAGCTACTTGCTCAAAAATATTGCGTCGAATCAAAATCCTCTTTCGAAGAATTGAGTAAAATAATTCAAAAGGTGCAAGCATGTCGAAGGGAACTTGTGGCGTACGACCGAAGTCAAATGGATGTGCAAACATCCCAGTCGGATTCAAATTATGAAAACGTGGTTGCTGTAAATAAATGCTATGGTTGTGCCTTAGCGTCTACTGAACAGTGTTTGACATTATTACGTGCGATGGCGTCAAATTTATCATGCCGGATTGGGCTTTGTGGTCAAGGGTTAGTCCAAGAATTGGCTCAAAATAATTTACGCCGTGGTACAACTCAAATTCAAGATGAAGTACGTCAACTTTTGTGCCTTCTAATAAGAGATCTTAACGACCCTACTAAGGATTTGTGTGGGTTGATTAGAGACCGTGTAAAAATGGCACTAAGTGGAAGTGTACCTATGTCTAATTTGGATGCGGCGATACGGCATGAAATGTCTCTGTTGGAGTCGCTAATTGCGCAAGACGATGCATGCTGGGAACTCAAATGTCGCGTTGTACTAGACTTATTTTTAGCCGCTTGCAAAGATCCCAGAGGTCCAGCAGTGGCTGTGATTCAACCATGTTTGCGGATTATTCAAACTATAATTTGTCCACCATTACCAACGAGCAAAGGAAATAAAGATCTTACACTTCAAGAACTTGCAACAATATTACCGGTGTCTGGAGTGACAGTAAATTATTTGAAATGGTTAACCGGCGATCCGCACCATTCGTTCGGAACATGGAAAAATAGAATGTTACCAATATCACAGTTGGCTAAACAGCAGGAAGATAAAACACCAGACGAGGTTACAACACCCGTGCTCGGTGATTCACAAAAAGGGTCCCGTACGTTCAGAATGGTGCAAGAGCAGAAACGACAACAGTTAAGAAATGCATATTTAATTGAGAAATACGGTAAATTATGGAGGACAAAAGTTTTACGGAAGGGTATACCAAATCCTCAGTTGGAGTTGGTTTCATCGTGGTTACAACCGATTATGTTTAATTCGAATTCACGAATGGCCCGACAATTAGCGTGCGCTGTGATTACATCATTAAGTCTAACAAATGAACGGAAACGGGAGGTATTGAATCTTTTGACAGGATTCCTTAAATATGTTGGTGAGGCTGGAGAAGCTAGTTCTGAATTTTTGGTTTTATATCGTTCACTTGCCGATGAGACACCATGGCGGCAATATCTCGCCCTAAAAGGTGTTCTAACCTTAATCGCCGATCTGCTAACGGTTGAAATTGAAAAGATCCATAGGCTCGAGGAAACAACATTATCTTCTGATCTGGCCCAAGGTTACGCACTAAGACAATTGGTTGAATTGATGGCGATGTTCCTGGAAAATCCCCCAATTCGTCAGACGTACAAGGGACGCTTATTAGGTCCAGTATTACAAGGATATTTATCACTTCGTAAGCTGGTGGTACAACGGACACGACAGGTGGATGACGCTCAAGAAAAATTACTAGAAATGCTAGAAGAGATGACTAGTGGCACTGAAGAGGAGACTCGAGCATTTATGACAGTCCTAATCGACACGGTACATAAAACGCCAATGAATGATATCAAAACACCTGTCTTCATATTCGAGCGGCTGTGTTCAATAATTCATCCTGAAGAAAATGACGTTGGAGAATTTTTCCTGACTCTAGAAAAGGATCCTCAACAGGAAGATTTCCTCCATGGTCGGATGTTAGGAAATCCGTATCCATCAACCGAAACTGGTCTTGGACCTCTTATGCGTGACGTTAAAAATAAAATTTGTACCGATTGCGAGCTGGTTGCTCTGCTAGAGGACGACAACGGAATGGAACTACTTGTCCACAACAAAATTATTAATCTTGATCTTCCAGTTAAAGATGTATACAAGAAGATATGGTTGGCCGAGGGTGGGGAACGTGATGCTATGAAAGTGGTTTACCGAATGCGAGGCCTATTGGGAGACGCTACCGAAGAATTTGTCGAAACACTCAACAATAAGAGTAAAGAAGAAATCGACAATGAACAACTGTATCGTATGGCAAACGTCCTTGCTGATTGTGATGGATTGAAAGTGATGCTAGATCGAATTGGAAATCTCCAAAATATTTCGCGAACCCGATCGCTTATTCAAGTTCTTTTAAAATTATTCTTGCTAAGTGTAAAAGTTCGTCGGTGTCAAGAGGTTCTGTGCCAACCAGAATTAGGTGCCGTAAACTCTTTACTCAAAGTTCTGCAGTTATGCCTACAATCGGAAAATGATGCGCAGCAGTCAGCTGTGACGGAACAGCTACTTGAAATTATGGAAACTATATTGTCCAAAGCAGCAAGTGAATCATTAGACTCATTCCTCCAATTCTCATTGACTTTCGGTGGACCAGAATATGTTCAAGCGTTGATCTCGTGCACGAATTGCAACAATGTTAGAAATAGCTCATCAGTACTTCGGCATCTTATTCGTGTACTTGCTGCACTTGTCTATGGAAACGACATTAAAATGGCAATCTTATGCGAACATTTCAAACAAACGTTAGACTTTGAAAAATTCGATACCGATCGAACCACCGAAGATGAATTCAAAATGGAGCTGTTCTGTGTTCTAACCAACCAAATTGAACACAATTCGATTGGTGGTACATTAAAGGACTACATTATTAGTTTGGGTATTGTTCATCGTGCTTTGGAATTTATCACCAAACATGCACCGTGTGTTAAACCAACACTATTACGAACTGATTCGGACGAATTAAAGGAGTTTATATCGAAACCGTCATTAAAATATATTTTACGATTCTTAACCGGACTGGCTACTAAACATGAAGTTACACAGTTGGCTGTTTCACGTGATATTATACCAATCATTCATCGTTTGGAACAAGTTTCAAGTGATGAACATGTTGGTTCTTTAGCCGAAAATTTATTAGAAGCGTTATGTACTGATTCGGCGACCGCCAAACGCGTACAAGAGGTCCGAGATTTTACTCGAGCGGAAAAGAAACGGCTTGCCATGGCCACCAGAGAAAAACAACTAGATGCACTTGGTATGCGAACAAATGAAAAAGGACAAGTCACAGCCAAAGGATCGATATTACAGAAAATTGAAAAGTTGCGAGATGAAACCGGTCTGGTATGCTTCATTTGCCGCGAGGGTTATGCATGCCAACCGAGTAAAGTATTGGGTATTTATACGTATACGAAGCGAACAAATGTTGAAGAGTTTGAATTAAAGCCACGAAAGACTACTGGTTACACAACTGTGTCACATTTTAATGTTGTACACATAGATTGTCATATGTCAGCTATTCGATTGGCACGTAGTCGTGACGAATGGGAAAGTGCCAGTCTTCAGAATGCGAATACTCGTTGTAATGGTTTGTTACCACTTTGGGGACCAGAAGTGTCAGAATCCGCATTTTCGACTTGTATGTCTAGACACAGTGGTTATATGCAGGAAAGTACTCAGCGTTGTGAAATTACGTTTACATCGGGGATTCATGATTTGAAATTATTGCTTTGGAGATTTGCACAAGAAAAAAGTTTTCACGAAGATGCTGGTGGAGGTGGTCCTCAGTCTAATATGCATTTGGCTCCGTACCTATTATTCTATGCACTATACAACCTGTTTTCATCACGATCAACGTCTGAAAAATCATTGATGACTTATTTGAATACACCGCCATCAGAGCGTTGGCTGGAATGTGCTTACGAAGTAGAAGGACCATGCTATCAAATAACTTTATCCTTAGCATTACATACACTGGATTTGTGGAATAAACATAAGAAGACTCATCTAAAACGATTAATTACTATTGGCCAGATTCGATCAATTAATCCAAACACTTTAATAAAAACGTTGAGCGATGCCGAAAAAGAGCAGCGTGATTACAACGTTTATAAACCATATTTGATGTTATGGTCTTTAATTGATTTGATTTATAACAAATTCTTCAAGACTGTTACAACACCAAAAGAAGAGGATTGGCCTATTTCGCTATTTGATTATATTCGGCATAATGATGAGGCTATGATGAAATCGTGCAGCGATACATTGACCACAATAACGGAAGAATATTATCCATGCACATCCTTTGGTGAATTTTGTGATGTTGCTGGTCTTTTGGGTGATATAGAAAATCCTGATGAATTTATAGCGGACACTTTAGCTGATCTCCCATCTGCAACCTCATCAACTGCTTAGTACGTAGATTATTCTATTTATGTATTATTATTAAATATTCATTTATTATCTATTATTTGCGTTTATTAAATTGTTAATTTAATTTTTGAATTTATTGAATAACCACACTTGTAGCTTATATTGCAAAATTTAAATAAAAATATTACATAATCAAAATAAATAAGAGTTTTTTTTATTGTGTGCCTCAAATTAATTAAAACACAAATTGGGTTTCTAAAATATATTTTTATATAATTTAATTATTTTATTTTAGTAATTATTTATTTTTTTTTTTAAATATAAAATTAAAATATTTTAATTAATACAAGCAAAAAAAAAAACGTCTAAAGTTATCTCTTAAAAACTATTTTTAATTTTTTATTTATTTTATTTCAAATTTATATATTTTGTGTTTTATATTAATTAATAAATATATACAAGAAAAACGATTTTTCTATATACTAAATTTAAGTTTCCCAAAAATTATTTTTGGCTTAAAAGTTTTTTTTTATTTGTTGTAAATCGATTCACCGGGATGAATTTGATGATGTGTGAAGTGCTCGAACCACAAAAAATCCAATTACTGTTGCGGCTGCTATTCCTAATCCAGCTTTCCACCATATTAGCGGGTCACCAGGCATTAATCCGAAATGCTTTAAATGTCTGTATGATGTACAGAAAATAGTTAATTATTACTATTAGTGGTTTATTCATATGGATTTGTTTTTTTTTTTAGTTTATGAAAAAAAGCAAAATTTATTCTAAATTGTTTTAGCCACAAACGAAACCAACAAAAATGTTTATACAAGCCGTACTATTGCGATACAAACACAAAATAAAACCTACTATTTCTGTAGGTATCAGTGTCGTAACCCAGTGTAATGTTTACTTCCTTCGATTTTAAATTGTAGTTTGTACAAAAATAGAATAAAATCTCACTAACACTTATAGAAATAGTAGATTCTTGTATTTAAAAATTTGCGAGCGTTTTAAAAATATGCGTGGGTTTTAGAAACAACACGACTTAAACATTTTTGTTGGTTTTGCCACAGATCAAGATTAATCAGGGAAAAATTTAAAAAAAAAACGAAAAAGCGTTATCCTTAAATTAAGTAAAGCATCAAGAAAAATCAAAGCAGATACTTTCCGTCTGTATCAGACGCCTAGAGGCGTATTATTGAACGTTGTAGGTAGTCAAGCTCAACGACAGTTATATTTACACCTAATTAGTTAAATAAATGAGATAACCTAATGATTGTTTGAAAATTTATTTTAAAAACAGATTAATTTTATTTAGTCTTTGACGTCAAATTTATGTCGGTAACTGCGGCGTGGTAAGTAACGCACAGCCGCTGCTCATCATTCGACGATAACAGAAGTACTATTTTGAAGGGAGTTGTAAAGCGCCAAACCAACAGATAAACGAAATGAGAAACCACATTTTTTTCGATGTAATTCCGAAATTATTGCTTTATTTTATCCAAAATCTTCTGGATCTGTTCGAACGTACCATATAATACTGTCTTCAATTGCCAAAAATCAAAAAAAATAATATCCCTAGAAAATTGTGTTTTTCTCGTTCGAAAACAGGACCTATGTACTAGTATATTGTATATAACAAAACAAGTGATGAAAACGACTCATTGCAATATGAAAGTAAAATTTGTAGCCCGAGCGTCAGCGAGCCCAATCACTTGAGTATTGCAGTAAACAACAAAAATTAATTTGCAAGACCACAAAATAATGTTCTGTTTGTTTCGTTTATCTAAAATGACTGCTAATTCTGAGATAAATAGGAATATAATCGTTAAATGAATTCAAACTAATTAACGGATAAAGGAATGATAAAAATTGAATGTTTTACAAGTTGAGTTGAGCGAGATTAAAACAGAAAAGAGCGGAAATTTTAAATATAAAAAAACGAATTAAACTACTTTTAGCATAGTAAGAAGTTACTAAAATTTTGTGGTTTTCCAGTTGTACTCAAATTTAAACGTAAGTTTGGACTCATTCAAGAAACAAATCAAATTTTTATTTTTTAGGTTCATGAATTTAATTGTGCCAGCGATCTTTGCTGATTTAATTGACTATTCATTAAAATCGGAATAGAAAATGTTAGTGTTATTTGTATTTAGTTTAGGTGCAACATAATTCTATGATTCAAGAGGGTGACTATTCTATTAGTATCAATACCATTTTAATTAAAGTAAAACATGCAGTAATTTCTAATTATTGTTCATGCAAAAATGAGTTACTGTTTTGTACAAAAATAAAAAAAAAAATAAAAATAAACTCAAAAATCAACGTAAAAGATAAAAGTCAAAAACGCAAAATTAAAAAATTCTCGATTAAATTAAAAACAAAGATTAATAAATAATAAAGACCTTCCAACGGAATCTTGCCAAGTAACTTCTTCACTTGGACTTAGAAATAAAAAATTTGCGATTCGTCGCAATGGACTAAAATTAAAAAAAACAAAAAAAATAAAAATAAAATCATAAATTAAATCAAATAAGTGACAAATTCGCGCGGTAAAACTTTTTTTTTTTATTTTACATACAATTTCAAAACGAGACTAAAGTAAAAAAGAAAATTATAGTTTTTTCGTTAGGACTTATTGACACTTACGTTGATTCCCAAAGTTGTACCAACCTGTGCTTGTAAAATAGTATCCAAGCGGCTTGAAATCGGCTATATTCAAAATGCGTATCAATATTCGCGTATTTAAATTTTAAAAAATTGTATGTAAATATGGTATTTGGTATAAAATAGTTCTCGATAGTTTTCTTATTCGTAATATTTGATTCAAATCGCAGTATTCAAACCTACAACCAATACCATTCAATTTCCAGATCCTTTATATTATATTATTATATTATTTTGTTCCGGATTTGAATCAAATTGTACGCCAAAAAAATATTAAAGAGTTTTTATTTTAAATACTTACGGAAATGCCGCCATTGTTGCTAATTTTGTATATAAATCTTTTTTATTGTGTTTAATACTAAACATTTGCGGTGGAAGTAATTTATATTTGTGACAAAATTCATTCGGCTGCAGTAAATAATCTTGTCGCACCTCCTCCAAATCATCTTTAGTGCCCACAATTAGTACGGGTATTTTACTTTCAGCAAAATACTTAATGTATATTCTAGCAATATATTCAAACGAAGTTGGATTACTAACATCATATGTTAGACAAGCCACGTCACAATGCACCTCTTGCGGTTGAAGCGGGTCAAGTATTTGGCGTACATCTATGTCGCGTAAAACAAGATGCTTTTCTTGACCATACACTTGAACCGTGTTTATACAATATTGAATGCTAATGCGAAGATCCTTGTCTTTTAGTTTCTTCATGTCATCGATAATAAAACTACGGCAAAGAGCTGTTTTACCAGAACCCATCGGTCCGATCACATGGCACATATATACAGAACGACTACTTTGTTTTTTGGCCAAATCTAATCGACGCTCCCGTGTTACATGTATTGCGGCCAATTGTGATTCATTCTCGTGCACATTAAAACCCAAATATGCTAAATATTCTAATGTTTTTGGCAATTCAATCAGTGTCATTAGCGTCCAACGACAAGTCCAACCGTGATGTGTTAACCAACCTTTTTCATTTGTCGGCACCGTTCGTTTTAAATCTGAATTCCATGGTAATTGGGGACATGCACTAAATACCATTCTGTATTCTTCTGTGGACAATGCTCCATCTCCGTCACGATCACTTCGCTCAAATAACGCATTTAAAAATTGCTGTCCACGATGTGATAATTCTGTACTACTACCGGGCGGTATTTTTATGTACGGCTGTAAATATTCTTTGGACATTTCTAAGATTTCGTTATAACCGAATCGTCTTAGTACGGCCCATGTTGTTTCATTTCGTCCACGTTGTATAAAAAGACAATGCAGAAATAGAAAACCTTTTAAAGTAACTGCATCGTTTCGTATACCGTCTGGAATATTTTTCATTAAAACAGCTTTAACTTCGTCCAATACTTGAGGCTGAAGTGGAGCATTAAAACATCGTCGTTGGAAATGATTTAGCTCGTAATCGTTCAGTAAGCCATCTCCGTCTATATCACAAACTTTGAATATTCTGATTAGAGCTTTTTTACATGGTTCCGTTAACTAAAATAAAATTGGAAAACGATTAATTTTTGGGTGTTATAGCAAAGACAGTTTAAATAATAATTATTAAATTATTATATTTCCCTAACAAATTCGGACAGGAATAGGTTACCAATTAAAGAGCAGCCGTAAGTTAGTTTTACCAAAGCGAATAAAATAAATAAAAGAAAACTAAAACCTAAATTATAATTATTATAAAGACGGAAAACTAATTCCAAATTATAATTCGATCAAAAGATCGACGTAGACACTACCTAAATTCCTGCGTCCTCGTTAAAGGAAAATAAATTAAAAACATATCTTTTCTTACGTCTTGTTCCTCCATAATATACAATGGGGCGGTTGGGTGTAATACAGCCTTTTGAGCATAATAAAACATTTCTGATATATTATGAAGTGTTTTGGCTGAACATTCGACACAACTTTCCACTTCCGGAAAATCTTCCATAATTGTGAGGACATGCTAAAATTAAAAGAAATTAAATTTATAATTGACAAACCAATTGGTCATAAATACAAAGACCCTTACGTCTATTGTTGAAAATTCGACTAAATCCGTTTTGTTGCCGACCAGCACAATCGGTTTTCTTTGATCACTTGGTACACAATCTCGAATAAATGGAAGCCAGTAGGACGTTATCCTGTCCAATGAATTATCATCCTCGACCGAATATACGATACAGACAACATGTGCTTTTTGCACCTCTGTTGATAGAGTATCCTCTGATTGTTCCGTCGATGAATAGTCGACAATATTTGTAGGAACCTGTTCGGGTGTAACATCGGCGGGAATGGTTATTTCTTCCGCTTTTGGCGGCACATCTTCCGGGAACTCTTCACTAACTAACGATAAGATAAGCGATGTTTTTCCCACACCTTGATCACCGACCAACAAAATTCTAACATGACGTTTTGGTGCGGTCCAAGAAACCATTTTCTGCCAAAAAAAAAATTAAGAAAACAAAGCACATGAATTAAATTAGCAAATCATTTATTTATATTGGCACTGAAACCTATTTATCATCTATTGAATTGCGATCACTTAAATCAACTAATTACGATCTTTTGGTGACGTATTTGCAGATAAGATTAATGGATAAATCTGTGCAGGGTGTACATTCGGATTTTGCAACTAAGTATGTATTTATAGTTCCACGGGGGTCTTATTAATTATGCATACCACGAATATCGATTAGTTCGTTTGGATTAAGTTTGTACAAGGAAATTTTTTTTAAATTTCGGGGAAAAATGATAACATTTCGACTTCATCTGCATTTACTGGAATTGTTACTGAACATTTCAATTATTAAACCGATATAGCGTTCAACCACATAAATTATCTATCCATACTATAAATAGTTGCATATACATACTATGAATAATTTTTCGGTTTCAAATTTTTCATTTTTTGCACATTCGAAATGACATAACCTGTCAAAAATGCGCTCCTCTTACCTAATTTTCTGTCCGCACTACCAAAAAATTTTTTTTGGACTCGATCAAGAATTGAACAATATACAAACAAATCTAATGGGGGTAGTTTATAAACCAAACTTATATATTCTCGCTTTAAACTAAATTCACATTTTAATAGTTCTCATTTTTAGTTAATTATATTTAATCGGCACAAAAACACAGAATTCACTCGCATCATTCTTTTCTTTTTATTTTTTTTATTGGTGGTGGCTATATTGACTGGCGAGGCCGTTTTCGATTTACCTCAATTTTCACTGATAATAACACAAATTAACTGAATTGCTATGTTACCACAATAAAATCACCGCTTTTTTATTTCGACCCCCAAGAAGGGTTTTGCTTCGGAGTTGAATGAAAATTTATTTATGTAGGTTTAAAAGAAAAATATAAATAAGAAGTTGAAAACACAAGATTTTTTTTTCTACAGTGACTTTACGTCATACATACGATGTGAATGTGATTAACAAAAAAAAAAAATTGTAGTACTAGATTTGTGTGAGTGGAGAAAATCATTCTGTAGAGATTCGGACAATACTCTTTTGATTTACTGTACATTTTATTTAAAAATATTTTGTAAACTTTAAAATAAAAGTGTCTTATAGAAATTGGTAACATTTAAAAATGATAATTTAACTATAATAGCCATCCAAATAAATATGCTACAGGCTTAATTCGCGACATAATCTTATGATAGTGTAACGTGTTATTTTAAATAATATTAATGATTAATTAAAAGAAGGAACTCTTAGCTGCAAATTGCTTTTGCTATTCGGACTATGATGCTAGTAAATAAGACAGAATTAAATTCTATGTAAACTATTTGAGTAAGACGAATTAGCGTGTATTGATTTAAACTCCCACTTAAAAATAAGGCGAGATAAATGTGTTGTATGCAGAATTCCTGAAGATACTACCTTTGAAATTTGAATGGTATAGCATGTATGTAGTAATTTTAGAATGGAGATAAAAAAATTGAGGAATTTAAAAACAATTAAAAATTGGACGAAAGCCTTCTTATCGAATCCATTTTCGAGAAAATTTGGCCACGTATAGATTCGTTAGTTAAACTGAAAATCAAAAATGTGAGGGGGGAAAAAACAAAATCTACGAGTATGTATTAAAATTAACATCGCTTCTGCATACTTTCCCGGGGATGAAAATGACCCTCCTCCAGAATTGATACAGAGCTTCGTGCATTTCTACACGATACATCACCAAAAATTCGTCATTGGTTGCGACGCTAATGCACACCACGTAGTCTGGGGAAGCAGCAACACCAATTTAAGAGGTGAGCAACTTTTTGAATTCTGTCTTAGTAAAAACTTAGCAGTTAACAATAAAGGGAGTGATGCGACCTTGTGAATGCGGTTAGGAGAGAGGTACTGGATCTTACCCTGTCTGACATGGGTACCTGCAGTGCAATTCTCGACTGGCATGTGTCCAAGGAAGCGTCCCTTTCAGATCATATGTACATCAGGTTTGATATCAATATCCCTTTGAGACAAGAGTTGATGGTAAGGATACCAAAACGCACCAACTGGCCAGTCTATAACGACAGACTTTCGGATAATTTAGCTGGTCTACAGACCACGATAAACTCTGTCGATGACCTCGACAGAGTTGCAAATGACGTTACAGAGGCAATAATTAATGCCTACCACTCAAGCTCACCCCTGGTGCATATTAAAGGCACAAGGGATGTTCCTTGGTGGAACCAAAACTTGGAAAACATGAATGAGGAATGTCCGTAAACTTTTTAATAGGGGTAAGAGGATGAACGATTGGACTACCTATCGGAATTCCCTTACCCAATACAACATAGCTCTTAGGCAGAGCAAAAGACTCAGCTGGAGAGACTTCTGTAACAAAATAGAAAAACTACCTATGGCGTGTCGACTTCAGAAGGCACTTTCCTTGGAGCATATGAATCCCTTGGGATCTGTTAAGAAAGCAAGTGGACAGACAACTACAACCAGGGAGGAGACTCTGGAATATCTAGTGAGAGGTCACTTCCCAAATTGTGTAGTACTGAGGGATCAGGAAGAATCCAACGCAAGTAGCGTACATCCGTATCTGGTCCCAAAGGGGGCTCACGAGTTCTCGAGGCAGTTTTTTACGCCGGAACGGATAGGCTGGGCAGTCAAATCTTTTGGCCCTTTCAAATCACCGGGAGGGGACTGCGTATACCCCGCCTTTCTACAGCAAGGACTGCAGACTTTGCTGTCCTATCTTATTACACTCTTCAGAGCCAGTTACAGATTGGAATATGTTCCAAAATGCTGGAGGGAGGTTCGGGTGATTTTTATCCCAAAAGCGGAAAAAAGATCCCCAGAGGAGATTAGGTCTTATAGACCTATTAGCCTCACATCAGTTTTACTGAAAACCATGGAGAAAATTCTGGGACTTTGTATCAGATCCAACACTCTCCAAAGATACCCTCTGGACTCTAGGCAGCACGCCTTCCAAGCAGGGAACTCAACTGAAACGGCCCTACACGAGCTGACATCGGAAATCGAAGATACGCTTCGGAATAAAGAGTTATTACTATGCTCCTTCATTGATATTCAGGGAGCTTTTGATAACACTTGTTTCGAGGTAATTCAGGAGCAATCACTAGCAAGGGGTATAGACCCCTCCACCGTAAGGTGGATTATAAACATGTTGGAAAATAGGAGGATTACGGCCTTTTTTTGGAGACAAAACCATTACCAAAGCGGCCACCAGGGGTTGCCCCCAGGGAGGTGTTCTCTCACCCTTATTGTGGCTGATGGTGATGGATCAATTACTTACCAGACTGAGAAATTTAGACTTCTCGAATATTACCTATGCGGATGACCTAGTCTTGATGGTTAGGGGCAGATTCGCAAATACAGTAGGGGAAAGGATGGAACAAGCCCTAGAGGTAGTAATTGATTGGTGCACGGAGGTGGGCCTTACGGTAAATCCCAAACAAGGTCAACTGCACTCCCTTTACTAACCGGAGGAAAATTGGCCTCCCGCCGATAGCCCTGGGGGGGGGGTAACTCTCCAACTGTCAACGGAGGTTAAATATCTGGGTGTCGTACTTGATCAGAAATTGACATGGAATCCCACTTAAATCATATCACAAACAAGGCGAATAAGGCCTACTTCACCTGTCATAGAATGTTTGGCAAAACGTGGGGACTGAGCCCACAAATGTTGGTTTGGATCTACCGGGCCGTCATTAAACCTATGGTCTTTTACGCGGCGTTTGTGTGGTGGCCAAAGACGGAGCAGACTGGTGCACGAAGAATACTGTATAAAATCCAGAGGTTAATCTGTGTGGGTGCAACTGGAGCAATGAGGACTTGTCCAACAGCTGCCCTTGAGAGAATACTGGGGCTCTCACCACTGCACCTACACATTAAAAAAGTAGCCGGTTCAAGAGGTCTGAGCCTAAAAATAATAGCCAAAATTAAAACTGTAAGGCCAGGACACAACAGTATTCTACATAAATTAAACTTTAAGGAGGAATTGGTCCAACTATCGGATTTGATGGTAAGGACAATAGACTGTCGGAGGAATTTTACTATTAGTTTGCCGGATAGGGCACTGGTAGAGAATATTATCTCCTCCCTCCCCCGCCATGCTTCTGTATGGTATACGGATGGGTCAAAAACAGACGGGGTACCGGTGCAGGGATAGTCGGGCCCGACCAACAAATACCATCCAACAGCCACCGAATTCACCTGATTTGGCTCCCTGTGACTTCTTTCTGTTCAATCGAGTTAAAAAACCATTATGGGGAACGCGTTTCAGCAGCCGAGAGGAAATAATGGAAAAATCGCCAACACACACAGAGTAGATGTACTCTTGACTACGTAACTTTAGCAAATGTCAAGCTATGACGCTAAGATTTAGAGGGAATATCAACAACAGATGTACCAACTTAACAAAACAGAACTCAAATCGGAACGATGGGAGCGCCACACGGTGGTTATTCCGAGAACTTGTTGATCAAGGAAGTACACTCGAAACATGATGCAAAACTGAAACGTTTCGACCCCCGATATGTCAAATTCGGGATACAGAACAATGTCGAAAAGAAAATCAACAGATTAGTCAGCGAAGGCGTTTTGGCACCAGACGATCCAAATGAAACACCGGTAGAATGGGCTACACCAACTGTAAACTTACTAAAACGCAACGGAGACATATGAATCTGTGGGGATTTCAGCGTTACGATAAACCCCTGCATGCTATTGGAAAAACATCCAGCACCATTATTTGATAATTTTCAGCGCACACTTGCTGGTGGAGAACGATTCTCCAAAATCGATTTAAAGGATGCGTATCTACAGTTCGAAGTACATCAAGAGTCACAACATTTACTCACAATCTCAACGCACATGGGATACTACAGGTACAATCGATTACCGTTTGGAATAGCAAACGCTCCAGCTATTTTCCAACGATACATGGAAAAATTATAATCAAATATTGACTCAGTGGCGATATACTTCGATGATATTGCTATCACAGGAAAAAAACCGACGCCGAGCACATGCACAATTTAAAAGAAGTACTCACGCACGATTACAACGAGCGGGTTTCCGGATCAAACAAGAGAAGTGCATTTTCTTCCAGAACGAATTGGTGTACTAAGGACATCGCATCAACAAAGAGGGAATTTTCCCAACACAAGACATATCGGACGCCATAATCAACGCCAGTCCACCAACGAAAACCCGAGAGTTACGCTCATTTATGGGACTTGTAAATTTGTACGAGCGATTTATACCGAAATTGCACGGCACAGCATCTGATTTACACACAATATCAGGGCAAAATCAACGTTTCAAATTCTCAGTTACATTACGGCACAATTGACAAAGAAGCACTTGCAATCATTTTTGGGGTACAAAAGTTCGACAGATTCCTAGCGGGTACACATTTTACATTGGTCACGGACCACGAACCGTTGACGCACATATTTGGCAGGAATCACAATTTGCCTAAACTCGTTAATAATCGTTTAATTCGAGGGGCATTGTTATTAAATTCAAATAGCTATGACGTCGAGTACATTCCGGGAAAATTAAACATTTTTGCCGATTTTTTATCACATATGCCGACAACAAGAGAAGAACCACACTCCGAGAGGCAAAAGATTGAAGATGACGTCAACTACATTGGCAAAGCAAAGATGGATGACCTCCAGTTCTGCGAGAAAAGAATCTCAATCGAGTCCAATAAAGACAAGGAGGTTTCTCGCATTATGAGTGCAGTGAAACAAGGGTGGACACAACAGATGTGCCAACAATCACAATTGCAATCGTTTCTACAGCGGAAAGACGAACTGTCTGTAGAAAACAATATTCTCATGTGGCAAGGAAGAATTGTGCTATCTGCATCATTACGTATAGCCGCACTCCAACGACCAGACAGCGGCCATCCGGGTATTGTAGCTATGCGTGCAATGGCTCGGTATTACATATGGTGGCCAAAACTCGATGAGGACATTGACAACCTCGTTAAACGAGGCCAAAGTTGTCAAGAGAACCGAAACGGTCAACAAGAAGTGCCATTATACTCATGGAACGTTCCAGCTCGCGTCTGGGAAAGAATTCACATCGATTTCGCGGGTCCTTTTTAAAAACAAACAGTTTCTGGTCGTAGTGGACGCGCTTTCGAAATGGGTCTATACGATGACAAGTATCACGACAAACATGCTTGAGAAATTACTTACCAGTTTGTTCACGTCTCACGAATTCAAAACATTTTGTGAGAAGGAGAGAATGAAACATATTACGTCCTCGCCATACCACCCAAAGACAAATGGATTAGCAGAAAGATTCATTCAAACATTAAAACGACGAATGAAGTCAAGCAAGAAGGATAACAAAGATCTCGATGCTCAGCTCAACGCATTTTTATTTAGTTATCGCAACACACCACATAGTACAACGGGCAAAGCTCCATCTGAGATATTTTTGGGACGACAGCTTCCAACAATCTTCGATAACATAAAGCCATCTATTCAACGTAACATAAACAGACATAATTTAAAAAGCCAGTTGTACCACGATAGAGACAACATCAAAGAACACCATTTCAATGCAGGTGATAACGTATGGATGCGAACAGACAATGATACGAAATGGAAGCCTAGGACAATCACACAGCAAAATAACAGATGGTCATACAGCGTTGCATTTCCCGAACAAACTACCAAACGCATACATGCAGATGCAATCCGAGAACGATAGAGTCCGCCGACTGCGGCATTAGATAGCAGCCCACACCAACTACAAGGATCCGCAAATTCATCTGCCACCGTTCAACAGAATCGTAGTCCTCAAAATCAACAGATTTCGGTAACCGGGTCCGAACCAACAACGGCAACAGTAGATCCAACTCCAGTTATTCGACGAAGCTTAAAAGTATAAAAGATACTCTTTTATAGTTTTCACAGTAGTATGTTAGGTTAGAGTTTTTCCTGTACACGAACAGACACATGTAATTCTCATTATTAATCCACACTTATTATTTTAATCTACGAACAATATCTTGTTTAGAAACACTAAGCATAACACACATGAAGTTGATGTGGGCTGCCCATGGTAAAGTCTCTTTATAATTGCGGTAGTGAATTTAAAGCTCTAGGCCAGTTGTTGAATCATGTGGGACAATCACAACTTAACAATTCTTCTGACAAGCTGGTTTAATTTTTATTATTTTGATTTGCAAGTTCTTAATTTTGATTCGGGGCAAGCATCCTGGACTCAGGTTCAACCTCATCTTTCTCGATAATTTCGTTTGCATATGCAAAATTTTGCATTCTTCGACGATTACGTCAAATTGGTGTCAGATTGTAAAATTGTTCCACTTTGTAGATACTTGTCAAGAGTAACTAAATCCATGTTTTTTAGATTTTAGAATGTTTACAGTTTCGTATAGTATTTTCTTGATATCCGCTCGAAAATTTACATTTTGTTCTACATAATTATCATCTGTGGTATATAGTATTACCACTGAGCATAATATTAATAGAGGAGTAATTTGTATGAACGACAAATGTCCACTAAAAATAAAATCGATTTTCCTCGATTTCAATTTCGAGCTCAACGAAACAATCATATACATTTCCGATATTTCCGAATGCCTCTTTCTATCTTTCGTATTTTCTATAAGCAAAAATTAAAAGGAGAATTTAAAGGCGTAACTAAATTTTACGCTAAAAAACAAATAATTAAGGTGGATTTATATTATCAGTTCCTTTCAGTTCCTACTCGTACCGTGTCAGACATCATCAATTTATAGTATCCGTACTTTTCAATTCAGATATTTTCTTCGTATCTTTTGGTTAAGTATAGAGTAAAGATAACACACAAAAATACAAAAATGTTTTAGTAGCAATTTACAATTTTTGTTGGTTTCGTTATTCTTTCGTAATTTTTCGCCTTCAGATATCAGACAAAACATTCTTTTCAACAGTATGTGTCTGTTTCGGTACGAGTAGGAAAGGAAAGGAAAGGATAATATAAATACTCCTATAAGCCGTGTTTTCCATGAGAACTGCACTAGAACTCGATAAACTTTAAATTCCTTTTATTCTATGTTAAACGAAAAAAAATAAATTCATAAAGCGCGAATGTGTAGTGTACTTGATATAATTACATATTTTGAGTTTAAAAATTTCCCCCTTCAGTTATTTCATCAATATTTTCTTATTTCTTGCTGACGTCATTACACGCAACTACACTCGATAAATTCATGGGTTTATCCAGTGTAACTAAAAAATAAGCTATAATTGTCATTATTTATTGCTGTAACAACTTAAAATATGTGTTTATGTGAAATGCACTACACATTATCACTTTATGAATTTAATTTTTTTTCCTGTTTACATAGAATAAAAGGAATTTAAAATTTATCGAGTTCTAGTGCAGTTCTCATGGAAAACACGACTATAGAAAATATATGTAACAATGTTTTTTTTTTTGTCTGACACGATACGAGTAGGAACTGAAAGGAACTGATAATATAAATCGACCTTTAAAAGTAAATACAACCGTAAATTTATCAATGAACTGACAATGTTGTCAGTTTTCATTAAAAATAAACCAAACTACCACTTTACAGTGTTGGTATTATTTTTATTTGCTTGTTTAGAAATAGAAAATTATGAAACCGCAAAAAACAAAATATATCAAAATCGCATTTAAAGTTTTATTAGGTCAGAATTTTTAAGTATTTTGAATTACTTATTGCATAATGTCCTTCCAGTAGGGTGCGCATCACGTGAGCTGTTCTAGTCTTGTCATTAGGCAGCTGCGTGATGGGTACAATTGTGTAAGGGGTAACCTGTTCACAATTCGTAAGTGTACGTACTGCCTCCTCGTGGCAACCACTGGTAACTAAGGCCACTTGGCACATTTTAGGTCATTTGGCACAGGCTAAAGTACGGCGCTAAAGGAGAAAACCTTGACAAAAAACCCTAATCTAAGGTGGAACAACATATGCCAAAAGATGAATGGCTGATAGGTTAATCAGCCCAAAATATGCGGACTCTGGATACCAGGCACCCTCCAGTTTTATTTAGCCTTCCTGTAGTAATGCTGGATGACCTACAGGTGATTTGCAATTCCCAGCAACTCATAAGAGTAAAATCAAACGGAATACGGGCCAGGAGTAGGAATATACGGGAGTGGGACAACCCTCTCGAGGTCCTTGAGCTCCAATGCTACCGTCTTTCTAGCGGAACTACATGCTGTAGTAAACATCTAGGAGGGAGAGCAATAAGCCCAGATAGTATGTATCACGTACCGGGAGGCAGTATTGTCAGGTTAATTAAGAACCTGAATATTGACTGGACGGATAATTAAGCAGGGGCCAGCACAATAGATCTTTTAGGTCGCAGTGCGAAGTGGCTGATCGCCCGCATGGCCCCCCCAATAATAATAATAATATTGCATAATGTAAAGTTTCTTACTCGATTGTATTTGAATATGAATTTTACATAATATCCTTAATTTGTTAATTAAAAATGGATAACAATCTAATATAAAGCTTTATTCGAAATAGTGTTTCATATAACCTCTAATAGTGTTTCACATAATGGGTGGGACAACCATTTAGAAGTTTCAAACAATCGATTTCTTTTTTTGTGCTTTAAAAGTTACTTTAATATGTGTAGAATATGAAAAACTTCATGACTTAGGCCAAAACTCAAAGCTAAACATATTTTAAATTTCTCGAAAATATCTTTTTTTTTGATTTTATGTCTGCCATTTCTCCAATTTTTAACTTATTATTAAAATATTAGGTTTATCAAGTGAACACAGTGGGAATTTAAACACACTTTTAGTTTTACCGTTGTATGTGGTAGCGATGCAGTTACAGTTAAACGCGGTAACTATTTAACGTGGGATTATCGAAAGTTACCGATAGGTAAGATCAAGTATTTCGAGGGGATTGAGTTTTTGCTAAAAAATGTACTTACAAATTGTTAAGGTTTAAAAATTTTTATAGAATGATATTATTTAATTCGCCTTGGGATTGACCTTTAAAAGATTCGTAAGAGTCATCGTGAAAATGTAATTGGCAATCACTATTTTTTTTTATTAAGTGATCGTTTAATTAAAGTCGGGACCTTTTCAGGTACAATTTAGTACGAGAGATTTCCATTAGTAAAAATTAGCGTATTAACGGTTTCATCGAAATTTTATAAAAAGTTTAGGTTACAACTTTTTATCTAAGAATTGATGATCATTTATTGGATAGTAGTTATTTAAGAATTGATAATCATTAATAGTAGTTAGTCTAAAACGTTTCCGCCATTTTTTTGGATTTTTTTTTTCATATTATTGGAAAGCACTTAAATGGTGTATACGGAGTTGAGAAAGATATAGACAATAACAGCAATCACGATAAGGGACTAAATGGAGAATGCGAAGAGGGAGACCGATTGATAAGAACGCTGCGCCAACAAACAAGAGCTGGTTATAAAATACAAAATAATAAAATATTTTCATAAATAAATAGAATTAATTTATCAGAAGAACTACTCTAGGAATAAGTGAATATGTTAAAACTTCTAAATATACAGTAGCTATTATTCGTTCAGAAAAATTAGAGAAAACCTACTTAACATAGTATTGTTTTTTACGAAAAATGTAACTCTTGTTATCAGTATTTATTTTGTATTAATGGGTAAATGTACAATATAAAAAAATTAAGTTCTGATTAGAGTTAAATTTTCCGTAAAAGATAATAGCCCTTAGTAATATAAAAAAAAAATCGACTTAGTTTTTAAAGTCAACCCTTAAGAAATATATTATACCGAAATTTTCGTTTAGGGTTGACTGTAAAACCTAAGCTGGTAAACTTTTAAATAAAAGTTTTCTCTAATTTTAAAGTATGTATATAATAGTTGCCCTATACTTACAATTAATTATTACGGGTACGGGTTTTTAATAATTTCTAGAGTAGTTCTTTTGATAATTTAATTCTCTTTATTTATGTAAATAATTTGGTACTCATTTTGTGACAATTCAGTAAAAAAACTTGAATCTACTAATCAGCTAGTTTTGTTGTCCCGAGTCCTTACCTGTTGGTCTTCATCTGTATCTTTTCCACCAAATCCTAAACGTGACAGGTGCTGTTGTTTGCACGCCCTTCTTAACCATCATTTAAATGCTCTCCATTATTCGACAGAACTGCGCATCACAGCCATGATATTTTTTTCAAGAGCCACATGAGAATTAACACTTCAGGCAAGCCACTTTGATACCCAAGATCACCTGAGTAGCGAAAAAGATTAATGCGCCCCACCTCTACTGTCGCTATTTTCAACCAAAATGTAGACCGCTACAAACTTACTTTTTCATCGTTAATTCTCAAAAGTTGTTTACTTTCTGTAGGACGCCGCGAAATACGCATTCACGAAAGTTTTTCATTTTTCGATTATTAATAATTTTGGCCATTCTAATAAAGTCTCCTAGTATCCAACCTAGTAAATCAAGTATACTAGGAAGAAGAACAAGGATTTCCTTTCTTTGTTCGCAGTTTTTTAGTTGTCTATTGGAAGATCTTAAGTGTTTGCTAATAAAAAAAAAACAGTTACTTAAAACTTTAAGTGAAGTAAAAGCACTTATTTGGTTTTATTAACTCTACCCATTTTATTTCTTAGAGAATTATGGTGAAGGTCAGTTATGTAGACTGAACTACAACAGTATGTTTCTCAAAGAAAACAACAAAAACACAAAAATATACTAATTGATATTTATTTCTCATAATTGACATTAAAACTAATTTCGCAAATACTTTAGTATGTAGTCCAGTTGCGCTTTTTAGTATATTAAAACTGACATCTCCTAGTGGAACTTTCACTTAATTTGGCCGCATATTCTGGAGTAGGGTATTTTCGAATATTTCTGAGAATGCGAACAATCTGCTGTGTATTTATTATTATATTTCCTCTAATCCTTGCTTTCAAAAGACCCCAGTTTCGTTTGCCCAAATTAGCTTTTTTCCGATGTGCCACTGTTTCAACAAAGGTTTATACTACGTGTACCTATTTTTAATGTCGAATTCTCCAAGCCTTCGTCGAATTGTGTTGATTGATACTATACCGTTCGCACATAGTTTTTGTGTTGCATGTGTTTGGCATAAGATCATGCCTGCGAGTATGTTTCCTGAAAATCGTACCCAAAAGGGAAATAAGGACAGTATATTTCATATAGCTACAAGAAAGGGTATCCGGCATTAATCTCGAAAATATTAGTATTCGTGAAAACACAGACTTCAGAGAATAATATTTTTAAGAGAATTAATATTTTTTGTTTTTCTATTCCAGAACTTCAGCTAAAAATCATTTTAGTATCCGGTTTGATCGGGTATGGCGAGATTCACCATAATCAGTTCAAATGTAGCCAACAAGATCCGTCTTTATGTCAGAGTAAAATCCAAAAAATGAATCGAAAAAATTATAAACTTTAAGAAAATATTTACTGAAATATTTTCATATAGTTTGCATTATTTTTTGGATTCACAGGCTTCTCTCTCTAACATTTGGAATCTATTGGTATTAAATAAATTCTTGAGATATAAAATGAAAAGAATGAACGAGTTATGTAGGTACGAATGCCCGTTTTTATCTCTCGTTTTCTAAAGTCCAATTTCATAATAAAGATTTTTAAAATCTCACGTCACATAAGTCGTGTTTAAATTCTGGGAAAGAGAAAATTTAACTTCAAAAAACACTAAAATAATAAATTTAATTCAAAACAATTAAAAAGTGGTAAAAAACATAAAATTCAGTATTTAATAAAAACCTTGCCAGTGGCCCTATTCTGGTAATTCCCTGCAAATGGGGAATATTTTGTTTTTACAGCAGTTATTCCCCAAATAAATTTTTCCAACTCTTTTTATTCCCCATTTCCGAAAGTGCATTCTGTCAATTAGTGAATAAATATACAGGGAAACAAATTTAGTTATACGTGTTCGTTGTGGAATCACATTAAATATTAAAATGAGTAAAGATCTGCGAAGAACCCTTCATTATGTTTATGATGATAACGATGGCCTTAATCAGGTTAATCGTAATACCATAAATTTAAAAATATCAATATTTATTTTTTATTACTATACTAGCTTTAAAATTATTGGGTATTTTAAGCCTTGTAGAAATATTAATATGATTAATTATTAATATCAACTGGAGATAGACCAACATTCTCGTTAAAGGTATGGAAGAACAAACGTCAAAACTGCTGTAATTGGGAATAATTTTTTCCTAATAAATTTTTTTACCCAAACACCAGAATACACTTTGGGGAAAAGGTAATAAAACTGCCATACAATTTAAAATTTCTATTCCCCGGGGAATTATCAGAATAGGGCCACAGATATTGAAAATGTTGGATTAGATAATTGGTTTGAGATTTTGGACCAAATTTCACTCAAAATCTTATTTCAGTTGAAATCACAAGAGAATTTTTTATGATTGTAAAATGCAGTTTATTTTGTTACAAATATAATATATCATAATAAATATGGGCGAAACTAACAAAAAATATTTTTTGGACTTTGTCCCATTTGCACTTTTTATATTTGGATTCTGTCGATAAGGATTTTGTCCTATTTGGCTTTTCGCTTCTGGATTCTTAAAATAATTTGAATTTTGTAGCTTTTGGATTTGTTTTTGTATTTATGGGTACACCTGTCGAATTTTATTATAATCAGTTGAACTATCTAAGTTCCATTCATCATAATTTACCATTTCCAGAGCTTTATCTTAACATAATTTGAGAAGCCCATTTCCATCGTAGATACATACATACATCTACACATATAAGTCCAAATCGGTTAAGGAAAAACCTGCAAGTTCCGTCCTAATTGGCCAAATTTAAACTTAATTAAGAATTCAGAAATCAGTTTAATTAAAATTTGATCCTTATTCCAGAATTGTATCGAAAATTCATTTTAACATTTTATTTTTTGTATAATCAAATTTTATCTTTACAAGGAAATGTGACGAAAACTAAATTATTTTCATTATTTTCATTCATTTTTATCAATGTATTCAAAACGTATAGTGTTTTCCATGGCCTGCTTGGTGGTTGGTTTTGTTTTAACGTAAAATTTAGTAACGCCTTTAAATTCCCCTTTTAATTGTTGCTTATAGAAAATACGAAAGATAGAAAGAGGCATTCGGAAATGTTAGAAATTTATATGATTGTTTCGTTGAGCTTGAAATTGAAATCGAGGAAAAATCGATTTTATTTTTAGTGAACATTTGTCTTTCATACAAATTACTCCTCTATTAATATTATGCTCAGTGGTATTACTGTCAAAGAAGCAAAAATAACACTTGTAGTCATATTTTTCTTCATCAATATTTGGCTGCTTGGTTATTGATTTGTAGAACTCAGTCAAAACCGCGAGTTGGATGGCATGATTATAACAAAGCTGACTTTCATTTTTGTTTAATCCGTCCATATTTCTTCGTAATGACGACACCTTCATGTGTTGATCCTAGAATATCGTCTTACATGTTCAATCCAAAATCATATTTCGTTTGTTTTACAAATGATTGTGTTATGTTGTATCGGATGAATTTTACTTCGTACTAATCCTATTCTGTATGAGCAAATTATTCCATGCAGTGTATCGTTTATGTAGCGCTTCACATTTACGTTGATCCACTCATCAACAAGCTAAATTAATTTCCTATATCTTTTCATTAAAAAAAGTTCATAATTTGTTCCATAACTGTTGTTCCATAACTGTAGTAACCGGGAATCAACCCTTTGAACAAGCATCTAAATATAAGCTCTAACTTATAGATCTGCTGAAACTGAATTTGGGGTCGCCGTTCTTGATTGACAACCGATTTAATCAATTGCTGATTAATTTCATGGCTCCCAACAATCGAATTTGTACATTTAGGTTTCACAGGCATAACTTTAAAATCGCAATTGAGAATTTACAAAGTTACAATTGTTTTGGTTGATTTAAATACTCAAATTGGTGGTGCTGGCAATACATATCTTAGCAACATCGGCCCAAATGGCTTCCACTCTATTTCAAACAACAATGTGGCACGCATTACCGAGTTCGATTTACTCTACAAGTAAGTGGTTGCTCGACTATACTCAAGAACAGTGTGACGTCATCAAAATGGAGGTAACCGGATGCCTCAATGTACTTAGGCTAAAATCTACCTATACTTAAAAATCTTACGTTGGACGATGATTGTTTGGATGCTAGAAACTTCGCGCCCGCTAACGACATCAAACTTAAAGTACAAGACAATCTTCGTAAGAGAAATAGCCACATACTTTCATTCACTTAGCAGCGCTACTACGAATTCGTATTGAATCCGGTGAATTAAAGATATTCCTTCTCGCTTCTAAATAGGCTCAAATATCGGTTAAACGGCAATAACGACCGCGGAATAACTTCCCTGAACACAGGCTATAAGGTATTAGGCAAAATATTTGATTAATACAATTTTGTTTTTGAGGCAGATTATATAGTGTGCAAAACAATTGTTGTACTCTATTGCAAAGTATATTAAATTCGTACTACTCAAAATATAATAATTGAGTTAATATTAGATGATGTGCGACTTATAGGAAAGTGTTGTCAATACAAAACTCATCTCTAGACCAAAGTTCAAATGACCCAAATAGAGTATAAGCGATTACAAATTTATTTGTGAATAAAATTCATTAAACTGATTGAAGTCTTTGGACGATAAATATTCAATCTGTTACGACCATAATTTCCAGATGGTACACAATAAGTGGTTACATGGACAAATCACTTCATTTCTCTAATTGATAACAATTTTGAGGATTGTATTACAGAAAAATATGGGTGGTTTAAATTTTTTTTTATAAATTTTACGAATTATAATTTAATTTATTTATTTAACGCAATTCAGAATAGTGTGAAGTGATTTGTGCGCGCTCGCTGCTGCATTAGTTTGTAATTGAAAAAAAAAAAAAAAATGCGAATTTATATTTGGATTTTACTTGTTCTGGGATTAATTAACCGATCAGGTAATTACCGACCATCACTGTGCTAATTTTAAAATTCCATAAATAAATATAACGTCTGTTCGTTTTAATATTTTATATATAGAATCGATCGATTGTGACAAAACCCCGAAAACGTCTGAGGCTCGTTTAAAAAAATTTCTATTCTGTAATTATGATAAAACAGTGCGCCCTGTATCTGTTAAATCCAATACAACTGTACTTACACTACGCCTGTTGGTAAAAACATTTGATTTTTCGGATTTGTCTCAAATATTGACGATAAATAGTTGGACGCCATTAGGTTATAATGACAAAAATTTGGCCTGGAATCCTCAAAGTTATGATGGACTTGAAAGTATTATTGAACCAAGCTCAACATTATGGATGCCGGATTTATCATTGTACAATAGTGAGACAGGTCGTGGTGAAAATGCATGTTCAGACTCGGAATGCCGTATCAATAGTCGGGGCCGTGTGATGTGCGTTCAACCTTGCTCGTACAAAGCGATATGTGAGTCAAACTTTGAACGATGGCCTTATGATCGACAAAATTGTTCATTAACGCTTGGCACATGGTTGAGTCCGGGTGAACATGTTTCATACGAGATCAACCGAACCACCATTGTTTCTGAATCACATTTATTGCACAAAGAATGGCGTCTAGTTTCGACAAAAGTTACCATGAATACTGGAAGTGTGTCATCAATACCGAATGAAACATATCCATCATTAGATTTTAATTTCATCATTGAACGACATTCCGAATTTGACGTTGCAATGATATTAGTGCCAGCGCTTAGTAAGTATCTGAATTATATTATAAAATATTTTATTAATGTTTACTCCTTAAATTTGTCTTTTTTTTTTAGTTATCATCCTAATCAGTCTTGTATCTTTGTGGCTCGATCTGGACTCGTTCGATCGCCTTATACTAATCATAATTAATTTAACCATTAATTTTTCATTTATTCAACAAGTTTCTTGGTATGTGCCACGAAATGGTGAAGTATGCCCCACCGTTGTACTGTTCTTCCGCAATTCGATGATTATGATCACAATTACATTAATTGAGACCTTTTCTATAAGGACAATTGGTAAAACGGAACGTATGGTGCCAATGTGGATCGATACGATAAACGTTTTCTTTACTACATCGCCATTGTCAAGTTATTTTACATTAAGTAAGATGGCCAATGAACAATCGTTACCGATCGATGGTGAAACATTACTAAAGGAATCACAAAATAGATTGGATGGCCCAAATGATCGTATTAAGTGGCAACAATTCTCGAAAATTATCGATCGTTTACTATTTTTAATATTTTTTGCTATCTTTGTGATTATGTTGGTCACATTGATACCAGAATCATATGGCAGCGATACAGGCTTAGAAGCTGTTCCAGTAGAATCGTCATAGAGAGGCGTTTATGTAGGAGGGGTCAGTCCTTTAATAAAATTTAAATATGCATATGTATTATATTTTAAAAATTACAATAAAAAAAATCTTTTATTAAAAATTTATTACACAAACGTTATAAATAAACCAAATAATAAAAAATACGCGATCAAGAATGGCACAGAATAGGCGCCATTTTAAAATATTTGCTGGCAAATTGGAAATAATATGTGACGATGAATCGATATCCGAACCCAAATATAAATTAAACACATTGAATTTAGATAAAAACTCTAGATGAGTGAACCATTGTGGCGTACGAGTTAATTGTTTACTCAAACTGCGTAAAATCAACGTTTCAGAGATAAGAAAACACGATGTGCTAAAAGTTAATCGATAATAAATCACTGCAATCGGTAATTGGTCGGGCCGTTTAAGATATGCCCGATTAATTGCTTGAGGTAATTGTAGTTCAAGGAAAATCGTTACTGCAATAAAAGCAATTCGCATTAATGAATCAAATTCTAGGGCAAATGCTACAAACGTTAACACTAAAATTGAATAAAGTGGATACATGGTACTGTAAAATTCAAGGTACGAATGACCCTCGATCGCAACTGATACACCAAATACAGGATAAATTAGCGATGATTTAATATCCGGCATAGACACTTCGATCTCTTTTAATTTCCATGGAGCCAGGTGCTCATTTTCATCGGCACTACTTATATCGGATTCGAATTTTACACGATCCTCATAATTGTTCATTGTAAACATGGCGAATGAACAGTTTCGGTCTTCGCTTGACCATTTGTAAAAGTTTGAAATGCAAAACAATTTCAGGTAACAAGTAAATTTACAAATAACCGTTCCACTAAATTGAATCATACATTTATGATGACACAAATCGATGCTCGTTTCGTTGTCCCTTAAAATATAAATTTGCATGGTAAAATCACTTAAATTGGAAACATTTAGAAATCCTTGCCAAAAACTTACATATTATCATAGAAGTATAGTTTTGGTGTCCAAATATCTTTGATTTCGACTGCAATTTCCGAGATGTTATCGTAATTTTTTGGATCGAATGCCAAACTCGATTCGTTATATTTTAATATCATATTTAAAGTGCCATATAGAAAATAAATCGTTTGATATAAATCCTGTAGTTCGATAAGCGCATTAATTGTGGTATAATTTTCGGGGACCCGGTTTGGTTCATAATCACAAAGTAATGTCAATTTTAGATGTTCCTCAATATTTGTAACATTTCGTTGATTACAATTTAGGTTAACTAAAATTGGAACACAAGTATTAAGTAAACATAACATATTGAAAATGGTTTTAGTAAGATACACACCTGTTAAATTAATTAAACAGAAAATTATTAAGGCTCCTCCAAAAAGCATGACTGAACTTTTGAATAATTTATAGATTTGTTTTGTTTTTAGAACAATAATGTCGTACTAATGTGGTTATAGAGATTAATTGCAAACACCCATTGAGATGGATAACATAAATGAAAATGTACCCGCCGCTAATTAAGTGTATTTGAACAACCGCATAATGAACAACATCACCGGCTCGCCAACAGCGACACATTATATACTTAATTATCATCTTTTGTTTAATTAATTTCAGAAACAAATACGAGTGATAAGCGTGCAATAAAAGCAACCTCCCATTTAATAGTTAAATTGAAAATATTTTCAAGGACATTGGATCAGATTGATGGTAAAAAAATATAAACATCCCAAGGGAATTTATCTCATTCCGAAAGTTAGCTTATAATATATTAAATCTAAAATATGTCAATATAATAAAACGGTTTTAAAACATGAAGTACGATTTATTCCTAGTTTGCATAATAATTTTAATTAAAAATTCAGGTCTAGAATTAAAGTAAATTTTGGTTGTAAATATGTATTTGTAATTTATTTTATTTCTTGCCGCAGATGAATTAAATTGTAAACGTGATCGCAGTATTGTGGTGAATCCTGAATTACAATTAAAATTAGCATTGTTTTGTGACTATGAACCGGATGTGCTGCCCGAACGTAAAATCCAAGTTAATTTCGAAATGACACCCGTTCATTTTGAGTTCAATAGCAATTGGGATGATAACAGCAACATTAAATTTGAATGTAATTTAGTGAGTGTTTTAGGGTTGTTCGTGTTTTAAGTAGAGTATATTTGTGCATAAATATATTTTCACTTGTATTTCGTAGACATACACCGATCAAAATTTAAAATGGTCCCCTTCCGATCATAATAATATCCAAGCCATTACTGTGGATGGTGTCAATGATGTAAAATTGTGGATGCCAAAAATTTCATTTGATGAAGGGTACGTATAATCAACAATTTTGAAGTTTGGTGTGACGAGGTTATTTTATAAATTTATTTCATATTTTAAATAGACTAGACAAGGGAAACTCATTGGACAAATGTGCTATACTTGGCTGCTCGATCCGCTCAAATGGAAATGTTTATTGTGAATTCATATGCAATTTAGCAATGTGGTGTAAAGCTAGTTCTCGTCAATGGCCATTTGATAGTCAATATTGCTCCCTGTATATTAGTAGCCATTATAATGAAAACGAGATTTTGCTAACTTCGCCCCCATTTGATTACGAGACGTTTAAGTATATTAACACTCCATATTGGGATGGTAGTGTAATCTCTTACAATTATTTTTATGAAGAAGTTTATCAATTTCCTTCGGATTGGAACATGTCAAAATTGAAAACATTTAATTTTCGGGTGACTCGGCACTCGAGTCAAGATACTAATACGGCTTTGGTGCCATTGCTGATTTGTACTGTTTTAAATATCCTCGTTTTTACGGCCGATTTGCGATCGAGTACTCGCATACTTCTCCTATTACTCACCATATTGATTCATGTAGACTATTTACAAATCATATCGTGGCTGGTACCAAAACAAAAGGATGTTATACCTTCCGTATTTTTATATTACATTGATTCAATGTCATTTTCAATGATACTGTTAATGGAAACTGTAATTTTACGAAAAATTGGAAAATCTAATGATGGCCCATCATCAGGGTTTGTTCGACAAATGCTTTCAGTTATAGATGATACATGTTTTGGTTGGTTATTTGTGTTGGAGCCAAAAATTTGTGACATTCATATGAATTATGGAATTGTGCGAGCTATTCAAATAGAGCATACAAGCCCGGAGAATTTTAAATGGTGGCAATTTGTTAAAATTGTTGATCGATTTTGTTTTTTGGTTTTTATAGTATTTTATTTCTTTGGGGTCTTTATGGATGCACGTTACTGGTTTTTATAATTTTCTGTATAAAGATTAGTACATATGTATAAATTTTGCAGTTAAAATAAACATTTAATAATACATAGAATTACTTTCTGTTTTTTATTTTTTAAATCTAAAACAATAACTAGGGTAATTTATTAGCTTGACTCTAATTTAATTGCCAAAGTGTAAAATCATAAATAAAATATGTAAAGATCCAAAGATCCAAAGCCAGTATACCAACGTGTCTTTGATTATTGATTTATTTATGTAACACTTTTGAATGTTGTTACGATGACAGTCTGAACGACCGTATCCTAGCAAGCCGGGATATACCCCGCCTGGCAGATGTCATATGGAAAAACAGCAGAAGGATTTTCACCACGACAAGCTACACACAAACTAAATTAAAGTATATACTGTCAGTAATCCTTGGTGTATCATTTATCCGAATAGAACCATCTCCAGGATCACAACAGTGGCGACGAGGATAAAGCGAATTTTACGCATATTACTTTCGGGAAAAAGTAAAAATTTGAATTTTTTTTTTTTAACAAGTGAGCATAACCTCGGCATCATGGAAGAACTCATCAAACGGTTGATGGAAGCTCAGACTGAAAACCAACGACAAATGGCAGCAATCATGGAACAAATGGTTCAGCAGCGAAACGCTCCGCCAGCAAATTCAGCGGATGCAGTTCACCGACCAGCAGCGGCACAAATACACAAGCACCTGTCCGATCGAATGGAAAAATTCGGCTACTGCCCGGAGGACGGTGAAACGTTCGACCGCTGGTACGCTCGATACGAGCATATCTTCACAGAGGAAGCACAGACATTGATGGTCCCTCAGCGAGTGAGTTTGCTCACTGAGAAGTTGTCAACCTCGGAGTACCGACGTTTCGCTGACCGCATCATGCCAGAGACCATACAAACCATAACTTTCAAGAGAGCAGTCGAGGAGCTGAAAAAGATTTTCGGACGGAAAGAATCGGTCTTCACACTCCGCTACAAGTGTCTGAGCATCGCTAAAGGTTCAGGAGAAAATTGGGACGATTGCGCAAGCCAAGTCAACAGGAAGTGCGAAAAATCCGAGATTGCCACGTGCACAGCCGACGATTTTAAGATTCTCATGTTCGTCAAAGCGCTCACGGGAGCTGAAGACTCACTCGTTCTCGAAAAACTTCTCATTAAGCTCGAGGAAGTCGAAATAACCCCGTGCAGCAGCAGCCAATCCAGACACAGTGACCAGATTGAAGCTGAACGATGTCTGCGAGCTAGCAAAGCGGTTGTCTTGTCTCAAAGACGAGAAATTAATGGTCCAACACTCCAACTCAGCACTGAGAAGCGAAGTGATGCAGATGTTCAGAAAGAAAGAAGGACAGCAACAGCAAGGTCGGCAGAAATCCACACACAAATCAACAGAAAAATTGGACACGCCTCCTAACAACTGCTACTTCTGCGGTGACTGCCACTGGCATAAGGATTGCCTGTACAAGAACAAAATCTGCGATACTTGCAAGGTAAAGAGTCACAAAGCTGGCCATTGTACCTCGGCGACCGAATTGCTGCGCAGATTCCGATCAAGACCAAGCAGACCTATAGCCACAGATCAGAACCTCGTCAAAGTCTGGCAGTCACAACAGCATCAATCTCTACCCGCAAGTTTGTTGAACCAGCCATCGATGATCACAAGCTTCGCCTGCAACTGGATTCTGGCTCCAACTGGACAATTATATCCGAGAAAAATTGGAAAAAGATTGGTGAACCGCCGTTGACGCCATGCGAAGAGCAAGCAATCAGCGCTTCAGGCGATCAGGAGTCGATGCTCGGAAAATTCACCGCACGATTGAAGCTCCACGGACGAGAAGAAATCGGCCCATGCTACGTCGCAAATTCAAGTTTGAACGTCCTCGGCAGCGACTGGATGGAAGCTCTCGACCTATGGAATATTCCCATCGCCAGCGTCTGCAACAACGTCCGACTTTTCAAGCGAGTTGAGGATCAAATTTCCAGCCCTTTTCAGCGATTCGCTCGGCCTTTGCACCCAAAAGGCATCGCTGATGCTCAAACCAAGTGCAAAACCAATTTTCCGCAACAGCCGTCCAGTTCCGTTTGCCGCTATGGAGCCTATCGAGAATGAAATCAAACGGTTGCAGCTCTTAAATGTGATTAGCCCCGTGCGATACTCAGCAAACGCCGCACCAATCGTCGCTGTCAAGAAGAAGGATGGACGGGTTAGAATCTGCGCCGACTACTCAACTGGTTTAAATGATTCGCTTGAACCGGAACAATTTCCACTGCCAACGCCTGACGAGATTTTTGCTCAGCTATCGCCATTCAAACTGTTTAGCAAAATCGACCGATCAGACGCGTTCCTTCAAGTCGAGCTCGACGACGACTCAAAGAAGCTGATGACCATCAACACTCACTGCGGACTTTTCAAAGTCAATCGGTTGCAGCCAGGAGTCAAGCCAGCACCGGGAATCTTCCAAAGACTTGTGAGCAGCATGATGAGCGGAGCAAAGGGCGCCTTTCCGTTCATCGACGACTTCATTGTGGGAGGAACAGATCAAAACAACCACGACAAGAATCTGTACGAAATTTAGAATAGAACGGCTTCCACCTCAAAATCGACAAGTGTTGGTTCCGTCAGAAAGAACTCGAATTTTTTGGCCACATACTGGACACTAACGGCATTAAACCGAGCCCAGAAAAGATCAAGACGCTTCAGAACATTCCGCCTCCAACAGACGTCAAGCAACTTCAGGCATTTCTAGGAGCAGTCACTTGGTACGGAAAATTCATTCCTGGTATAAAGAAACATCGCGGCCGATTAGACGAGCTTCTTCAAGATGATATCACGTTTGCATGGGAAACAAAACATCAAGAATCTTTCGACGAGCTCAAGACAATTCTGGCATCTGACCTCGGACTTACTCACTACGACCCAACTAAGAAGTTGATCGTTGCCGGTGATGCTTCAAGCTATGGAATGGAAGCAAGTCTAATGCATGAGATGCCCGGTAAGTCGTTGCGCCCAGTAATGCATGCCGCACGCTCATTCACAGCAGCATAGAAAAAAACTACCCGCAAATCCAACGAGAAGCTCTGGCGCTCACATTCGCCCTTCAGAAGTTTCACCGCTACATTTATGGTCGAAAATTTGAGCTCCAGACTGACCATAAACCCTTGCTCGCAATATTCGGGAATAAAAAGGGAATTCCGGTACACACGACAAGCCGCCTTCAACGCTACGCGTTGATATTGCTCGCATACGACTTCGAAATCAAATACGTCGACACGAACAGCTTCGCATACGTAGATTTCATCTCTCGACTCATTAGTCAACACGAGAAGCCTGACGAAGACGTCGTCATTGGAAAGATCATTGCAGAAGACTCACTAGGTTGCTTCGCTATCGACACCGCCAAGAAGCTGCCAGTAACCTTCGAAGCTATTCAGTACGAAACAAGTCGAGACGAGACGTTGAAGGTAATGACAAGTTCCATTGAGAAGGGTTGGCCACGCAAACGAGAGCAAATTCCTGACGTTGAGGCTGCGGACTACTTCGCAAGACGAGGTTCGCTCACAGTCATCAACGGTTGTATTTTTTTCGGTGATCGCATCATAATTCCGAAGCGCTACCGCAGCGAAATACTGAAAGAACTGCATCAAGGTCATCCTGGCATTGATCGCATGAAGGTATTATTTATTTTATTTTATTTTATTTTATTTACTGCTAAAATTTTGGGACGCCATTTTTTGAGCTTGAGCTCATTTATAAAAAGGCGTCGGTATACAAAAAATTCAGTTGTGAAAATTCCGGGTAAAAGTCAGCAGCATGGCACGTGGTCCTTATGTCCTTCATTTCTTCTTTACTGCCATTTTTTATCTTTCCGAAAACTTGAATTATCCCTGCAGCGTTCTAGTCTAAAGATTTGTACTTTAAGGTTTTATAAAAATTCTAATTTTGGTTTTATTAGCTCGACAGAAAGTCTCCTGGCCATTGCTCGACAACGACATCGAAAAAACAGTTCGAACCTGTGTGAATTGCGCAATGAATGCGTTTTCACCGATCAAAGCTAAACTGCAGTCGTGGCCGATTCCAGAAGCGCCGTTGTCGCCATTGCACGTCGACTTCGCTGGTCCAGTCAACAGCTTCTGGTATTTTGTCATCATCGACGCCTTTTCAAAATGGCCAGAAGTCTACAAGATGCAGAGCATGACGTCCCAGCAGACAACAGATAAGCTCGAAGAAGCCTTCGCAAGACACGGCGATTGCAAAACAATCGTTTCTGACAACGGACCGCAATTCAAATCGGAACAATTTAAGCAATTCTGCGCAGAAAGAGGAATCGAGCAAATCACCACAGCGCCTTATCATCCGCAATCGAACGGTCAGGCAGAACGGTTCGTGCAGACGCTGAAACAGGGACTCAAGAAGCTTGAGAAGGATGGAAACGCAAATGAAGTCTTGCGAAAGTTCCTTAAGCACTACCGTTTCACACCGTCATACAACCTTGGATCGAAATCGCCGCATGAGCTGATGACGGGACGACAAGCAAGATCGAAGCTCGACTTGCTCATGCCAACTACGAAAGCTATAGTAGAACGAAACCACAAGATGAAACAGCAGTTCAACACTCATCAGCTGAAATCTAATGTTACGTCATGTACTTGACGATACGGCTGGACCTCAAATATTTGATTTGCTAGGTTTCTATTATCTCGGTTAAACCCTCTGTTCCAACCACCTCTTGAATTATTTCATCGCCCAAAATACCTTCTATTTGGTTGATAATTCGAATTTTGTTGATATGTAGTGATTCTGCACATATTCCCAAAATGGCCCAGTTTTCCACATTTCACACATTGCTTTGCGTATGCATAACAATAACCACCATCCTGGGGCCCTATTCTCGAATTCCACATCCATTTTCCCCATGTGGACATCTGTCAAAATTCTTAAAAATTGACTTTTTTCGGTACTAAGGGAATATTTCCGAATGAGTATATGCAGGTGGAAGAAATTCCCCATATAGGAAAATGTTCACGCCCCATGTGTTTTACATAAGAATTACAATTTCCGAACGTTTTGATTAATTTTGACAGATGTCCGCATGTGGAAAATGGATATGGAATTCGAGAATAGGGTCCCTGATGACTAAAACCACAGTTCTTGCACATGATGTTGTTGTTAATGTTGCTGACTTTTTTTTGATTAATTGCGTTTACGATTACGCTTTCGCCAGTGTTTTCATTGAGTAATTGACCATATTTCTTACTTAACTCTGACGTCTTACATATGTCAATAATTTTTTCGAGATCTGTGTCCTTTTCTTTAAGCAACAATTGTTGAAGAACAGTATCGAACACTCCGACAACCAGTCGATCCTTTATCATTCTTTCTGAGTAATCTTTTGAACAAGTACACTTAAATTCTCAAAGCTCCGCTTGACATTTTAATTCAATAATAAAATTTTCGATAGGCTGTTCAACCATCTGTGATAATTTATTAAATTTGTACGATTCGATAGTCAAATTTCTTCTTGGTACACAGTGTTTCCCGAACATTCCGACTATGTCCTCAAATCTTGCTTCTTCAACTTTTGTTGTCCAAGAGGGTAGTTGTTCTTGACAGTAATTTTATTGAGATGTCTGTAGTCTACACACATCCGATATTCATCTTTATTTCGTTTTTTAATTAACACAATCGGCGAACAATATGTACTCTCACTGGGCTGTATGATTTTCTTCTTTGTCAGATCTTCAATCATGACGGCTACCACTTCACGCTCAGCGTATGACAATCTCCTTGGTAACGATCTAATTGAATGATGTTATAGAATATTCAAAATGGATGTAGCTAAATTCGAATGCTTTCTTTAAATAATTTGAGGTTGTAATAATTGTTTTGGAAAATTGCAGATTAATAAGATGAAAAAAATCAAGATTAATTAAAATGTATGTTAAGTAGTTACCAAAATAGAATTAATATATCAGATACTAATGATATATTCATCATATCGAATGATTAATGTTTATTCTGAGAAAACAAAGATAATTTCCGTACTTACCAGGCGCACAGCCTACATATCATCTTTTAACTTACTGGCCATCTCTTTATACAAGCAAACCCTTAATCTTGATGGGGAAATTTTACTTGAGTGTTTGTTTGGGAAACTTGTTTATGAAGCGCAATTACTGAATTTAGATTCTGTCGTAAGTAATCTTTTAATAGCAAGCAATTGTATACTTTTTACCTAATAGAACAACATCTGTGTAATGGTCGCGACGTAGAGTTATGTATTTATTATTATTATTATTGGAAGTCGATGTGGGCGATCAGCCACCTCGCACTGCGACCTAAAAGATCTATTGTGCTGGAATCTGCTTAATTGTCCGTCCAGGCAATATTCAGGTTCTTCAAATGTCCTTAGTTACCAGTGGTTGCCACGAGGAGGAGCACGTACACTTGCGAATTGTGAACAAGTTACCCCTTACACAATTGTATCCATCACGCAGCTGCCTAATACATGACCAGAACAGCACATGTGATGCGCATGCACCCTACTGGAAGGTTACGGAGCTGGTAGATTAATCTATTCAACTTTGTTCCCCCCCCCCTCCAATAGAGGCCAAACCACCAAAAAGTAATGTAAATACTTTGGTTAAATGAAATTTTATAAAATTCTCAAGTTTTACATACGAGGTAACATGTTTAGGCGAGGAGGTGCAAAATTAATTAAGAAAGGGTTGCAAAATTAATGAAACAAAAGTTGCAAAATGAATTAAATAAAAATTGAAAAAGTAACTAAATGAAAGTTGGAACAATTATTAAAAAATGTTGCAAAAATTATTAAAATAAAAGTTGTAAAATTAATTAAATATGAGTTTTAAAATTAATTAAATAAAAGTTGAAAAATTAATTAAATAAGAGTTGCAAAATTAATGAAATAAAAATTGCGAAATGAAGTAAATTTGAGTTGAAAAATTAACTAAATAAATGTTGCAAAATTAACTAAACCAAAGTTGCAAAATCAATTAGATAAATATTGCAAACATTAAATAAGCAAAAGTTGCAAAATTAATTAGATAAAAGTTGCAAAAATTAGTTAAGCAAGAGTTGCAAAATTAATCAAATAAAAGTTTCAAATGAATTTAATAAACGTTACAAAATGAATTAAATAAAAGTTGAAAAATTAATTAAATAAATGTCGAAATATTTATTAAACAAGAGGTGCAAAATTAATGAAACATAGGTTACAACAATTAATCAAATAAGCGTTGCAAAATTAATCAAATAAAGTTTGCAAAATGAATTAAATTAAAGTTGGAAAATTAATTAAATAAAAGTGGTAAAATTCTTCTTTAATAAAAGATGAAAATTAATTAAATAAAAGTTGAAAAATTAATTAAATAAAAGTTTCTAAATGAATTAAATAGGAGTTGAAAAATTGACTAAATGAATGTTGCAAATTTAACTAAACGAAAGCTGAAAAATTAATTAGATAAATATTACAAAAATTAAATAAGCAAAAGTTGCAAAATTAATTAGATAAAAGTTGCAAAAATTAGTTAAGCAAGAGTTGCAAAATAATCAAATAAAAATTTCTAATTATTTTAATAAAAGTTGAAAATTTAATTAAATAAGAGTTGCAAAAATTAATTAAATGGTTGTTGAAAAATTAATTAGATAAAAGTTCCAAAATTAATTTAATGGGAGTTGAAAAATTAATTAAATAAAAGTTGCAAATATTGATTAAACAAGAGGTGAAAAATTAATGAAATATACATTGCAAATATTAATGAAATAAAAATCGCAAAATGAATTAAAAAAAATTGGAAAATTAATCACATAAAAGTTGCAAAATTAATTAATTAAAAGGTGCCAAATGAAGTAAATTGGAGTTGCAAAATTAACTAAACAAAAGTTGTAAAATTAATTTGATAAAAGTTTCAATAATTAAATAAGCAAGAGTTGCAAAATAAATCAAATAAAAGTTTCAAATGAATTAAATAAAAGTTAAAAAATGAATTGAATAAAAGTTGCAAACGTTAATTAAACAAGAGGTGCAAAATTAATGAAATAAAAATTGTAAAATGAATCAAATAATAGCTGCAAAATGAAGTAAATTGTAGTTGAAAAGTTAACTAAATAAAAGTTGCAAAATTAATTTAATAAAAGCTGCAATAATTAAATAAGCAAGACACATAAAATAAGCAAGACAAATAAAAGTTAAAGAATGCATTAAATAGGGAACCGTTCATAATGCCGCGTTTTAAAATGTCGCGTTTTAAAATACCGCGTTTCAAAATGCCGCGTGGTACAAAATGTCGCGTTTTAAAATGTCGCGTGCCAAAATGCCGCGAGGTACAAAATGTCGCGTGGTACAAAATGTCGCGTTTTAAAATGTCGCGTTTCAAAATGCAGCGAGGTAAAAAATGTCGCGTGGTACAAAATGTCGCGTTTTAAAATGTCGCGTTTCAAAATGCCGCGTGGTTCAAAACACGCGTGATACAAAATGACGCGTTTTAAAATGACGCGTTTTAAAAAATCCCTTATAAATCAATACAATATGATGTGAAATAATAAATAATTTAATAAAAATTATTTGAAACAAGCAAATTGTGTTTAAACATATAGTAAAATTTTCCTTCACTGAATGGAAATTATTTATAAATGTAATTTTATGTAATTATAAAGTGGGTCTAAGAAAAAGAACGCAAATGTTGAAATTTATTAGAATATTCCTTCACTAAAATGTTAAAGTTAAGTCCTTATATATTTTCGACGATTTTTTATCGACATTTTAAAACGCGTCATTTTGTAACACGCGACATTTTGTACGTCGCGGCATTGTGAAACGCGACATTTTAAAACGCGTCTTTTTGTATCACGCGAAATTTTGTACCTCGCGGCATTTTGAAACGCGACATTTTAAGACGCGACATTTTGTACCACGCGACATTTTGTACCTCGCGGCATTTTGAAACGCGACATTTTAAAACGCGACATTTTAAAACGCGTCATTTTGTAACACGCGACATTTTGTACGTCGCGGCATTGTGAAACGCGACATTTTAAAACGCGTCTTTTTGTATCACGCGAAATTTTGTACCTCGCGGCATTTTGAAACGCGACATTTTAAGACGCGACATTTTGTACCACGCGACATTTTGTACCTCGCGGCATTTTGAAACGCGACATTTTAAAACGCGACATTTTAAAACGCGACATTTTAAAACGCGGCATTTTGACCCGGACCCCATTAAATAATAGTTGGAACATTAGTTAAATAAAAGTTTCTATTTTTATTTTATTTTTTATTTATTCCTAATTACAACTGACTTAATATAAATCTTCTTTTTCTATCATTATTAAATTCAAAATTATTGAGATATAGCCCAATAGTTAGTCCCAGAGATTAAAACTATTTATATACATAAATATTTGGTATCGTGATGTGGTGGGCGACAGTTCGTCGAAGAGGATGGATGTGTTTTTTATATCCTCTTCAAAAATTTAATTTAATTTTATTTTCTTTTTATTTTTGTTTCTTATGTATATACTTTATATACATAAGTATATACAGATTAATTTTAAATTTTAAATTAAATTCTAATTAAATTAATTTTAGTGTAATAATAATCCAAGTGTAGTGAAAATAATTAAACTAAAGTGTAATTTTGGAAAATGCAAATCCACCGGGATGCATTTGTCAGGCAATGTTTTTTATTTTTATAGTTAGAAAAATTAAAAGTGCAGGATTTGATATTTTGTGGATTGCACAGAAAATCAAATTTCAATTTTTAATTACTAAAGTCTAATATTTAGATAGTGTTGAAATAAATTTTAATTTATATAAAATAAGTCGCAATAAATTTGGTATTAGATTTTATTTTTACGCACATTTATTTGTATTCTTATGTGTGATTTTGTGTACATTCTACAATCGACACTAATATATACTTATAATTTGGTATATAAAAGGGCCATAAATATGTTTGTGTACTGTGTAGCTGTGACGTTTTCTCTTTGCACGGTTTCTGTGAAGGAAGTGTGCGTGGTTTTGTTCGTTTTTGTATTATTAAGTACAAACAACAACGAGAAAGAGAATCTTTACGTTGATTTTGATACAGCTGTCACAAGTATTTTACTACTGTGTAAAATGGGCACTAATTAATACATGCATACAACTTGATTTATATATGGCAGGATCAACAATACGGTTGTACAGCAGCTTGTTCGCTCTTTACACGGATTCTGTTAAGGAAATGTAATATATTTTGTTGGTTTATATATTATAATGCACAAACAACAACAAAAAGAGAATTTTTTGCGTTGCTGTTGATACAATATTTTACTGTATTATATTGATAAATAGTTTAGGTGTGTTTATATGTAATATAAGGTCTACTGGTACGCACATGAAATATGGTAGAAAATATTTACTGTCAATGTGTCTTGGTGGTTTTAGTATGTTTTTGGTTTTAGTGGACGTCTTCAATCGGGCAAAAATGATAAAAAATATCATGATATTTTATCCCACCCTAACTTCATTTTGTAATATTGTACGTCAAACCCGATTGAACAACCAAAATTGATAAAAAATGATAAATTGATTTTAAATGTTACATTTGGTTTTAAATCGCTTTGTAAAATTCAATAAACTCATTTTGTCGTCAGGTTTTTAATTAAATGTTATATTTTTTAATTATTTCTTTTTTATAAATTATTTTGATATTGAAACTATTTGGTTTTTATCCAAATATTGGAGACACAAATAATTTTAGTTTGAGTTTCGTTGTGTTTGTGTTCTCAGACGAAACTTCCAAATATAAATTATTATTTATGTTTAAATAAATAGGTGACTGTGTAAATATCATATAAATATCTTAAAAAAGCAAATTCAATTTAATTTAAGTACCGAAAATATCATAAAGAAAATAAATTCAAAATTGACAGCTGGAACCAAGAAAAAAGTTGGTTTTTTTGTGTGATAAATGAGTGCGTTTAATGCTAAAAGTGATAAAAAATATCATGATATTTTTTATCATTTTTGCCCGATTGAACACTAGGAATATATAAGATTTTGTTACTTGAATGCAGGTGTTGTTGATCTCTTTGTGTTTTTGTGTATTCACGAAACAACTATGATATTATTGACATCATGCATTATTTAAACACAATAAAATTTTGTATATTCGACTCAAATAGGATTTTTATACTTTGTATAATCGAATTGGTTTGAGTCGAATTGGAATTGGGAGCTGTCTTAAAAAATTCATTTGAACGGTTTATTTAGGTAGGATTAATAAATTTTTTTACAGGGTATTACATACTGAATCAAATTATTTTCTAATTAATTTAATTAATATTATAAATTATAAATTGTCTAAATAAATAAATAAATAGATAAATAAAATGCGAATTTAGAAATGTTGGTTTAAATTAAGTTAAGATTTGATTTTTAACATAAAATGATGAGTTCATTTATGTGAAAAAGTGGAATTATGTTAAATCATTTTGGAAGGCTAAATGTTTTTGAGTTTAATGGTTGTCTTAATGGATTTATTGAAATTTAGATGGTGGGATGTACACACAATCGTCATAATTACGTATATGACACATCGATACATTTTTAAGAAAGTAAGGGTTCATTTTCATTGCATTTATTTATTGTTTTATTTACTTTGCATGCTTGATTTGGCAGGGAATGAGGTCCGTGAACTGAGTTAAAATTTTGGATACATTTGTATTTATTTATTAATTAAGATTAAGAGATCAAATTTCTGAATTATTGATTAGGTGCAGGATTTTGGTGGCGGAGATCTCTTCAATAGGTGAATGATGCTAATTGGATTTTTATTTAGGTAGTCTAATATTTTATAAGTTTTATTGTTGAGTTGCGAAAATGACTAAGGTGAACTTCTGAAATACGGAAGGTCCATTCTCAACAAATGGAAGCCTCACGTATTCAAATTGTCCAAATAGTGTTATAAATGACATATATTTTACGGAATCTACTGCTACACTAACATGGTGAAATCCTGACTTTAAATCCAAACTCGAAAAATATTTTTTCTCGTACAGAAAATTCAACAAATTTTCAACCACAGGAAGAGGGTAGTTGTTCTTGACAGTAATTTTATTGAGATGTCTGTAGTCTACACACATCCGATATTCATCTTTATTTCGTTTTTTAATTAACACAATCGGCGAACAATATGTACTCTCACTGGGCTGTATGATTTTCTTCTTTGTCAGATCCTCAATCATGGCGGCTACCACTTCACGCTCAGCGTATGACAATCTCCTTGGTAACGATCTAATTGAATGATGTTATAGAATATTCAAAATGGATGTAGCTAAATTCTTTAAATAATTTGAGGTTGTAATAATTGTTTTAGAAAATTGCAGATTAATAAGATGAAAAAAATCAAGATTAATTAAAATGTATGTTAAGTAGTTACCAAAATAGAATTAAAATATCAGATACTAATGATATATTCATCATATCGAATGATTAATGTTTATTCTGAGAAAACAAAGATAATTTCCGTACTTACCAGGCGCACAGCCTACATATCATCTTTTAACTTACTGGCCATCTCTTTATACAAGCAAACCCTTAATCTTGATGGGGAAATTTTACTTGAGTGTTTGTTTGGGAAACTTGTTTATGAAGCGCAATTACTGAATTTAGATTCTGTCGTAAGTAATCTTTTAATAGCAAGCAATTGTATACTTTTTACCTAATAGAACAACATCTGTGTAATGGTCGCGACGTAGAGTTATGTATTTATTATTATTATTATTGGAAGTCGATGTGGGCGATCAGCCACCTCGCACTGCGACCTAAAAGATCTATTGTGCTGGAATCTGCTTAATTGTCCGTCCAGGCAATATTCAGGTTCTTCAAATGTCCTTAGTTACCAGTGGTTGCCACGAGGAGGAGCACGTACACTTGCGAATTGTGAACAAGTTACCCCTTACACAATTGTATCCATCACGCAGCTGCCTAATACATGACCAGAACAGCACATGTGATGCACATGCACCCTACTGGAAGGTTACGGAGCTGGTAGATTAATCTATTCAACTTTGTCCCCCCCCCCCCCTCCAATAGAGGCCAAACCACCAAAAAGTAATGTAAATACTTTGGTTAAATGAAATTTTATAAAATTCTCAAGTTTTACATACGAGGTAACGTGTTTAGGCGAGGAGGTGCAAAATTAATTAAGAAAGGGTTGCAAAATTAATGAAACAAAAGTTGCAAAATGAATTAAATAAAAATTGAAAAAGTAACTAAATGAAAGTTGGAACAATTATTAAAAAATGTTGCAAAAATTATTAAAATAAAAGTTGTAAAATTAATTAAATATGAGTTTTAAAATTAATTAAATAAAAGTTGAAAAATTAATTAAATAAGAGTTGCAAAATTAATGAAATAAAAATTGCGAAATGAAGTAAATTTGAGTTGAAAAATTAACTAAATAAATGTTGCAAAATTAACTAAACCAAAGTTGCAAAATCAATTAGATAAATATTGCAAACATTAAATAAGCAAAAGTTGCAAAATTAATTAGATAAAAGTTGCGAAAATTAGTTAAGCAAGAGTTGCAAAATTAATCAAATAAAAGTTTCAAATGAATTTAATAAACGTTACAAAATGAATTAATGTGCAAAATTAATGAAACATATGTTGCAACAATTAATCAAATAAGCGTTGCAAAATTAATGAAATAAAATTTGCCAAATGAATTAAATAAAAGTTGAAATATAAATTAAATTAAAGTGGTAAAATTAATTAAATATAAGATGAAAAATAATTAAATAAAAGTTGAAAAATTGATCAAATAAAAGTAAGTTACAAAATTAATTAAATTAGAGTTGAAAAATTAACTAAATGAATGTTGCAAATTTAACTAAACAAAAGTTGCAAAATTATTTATGTAGATAAAAGTTGCAAAAATTAAAAATTAAGCAAGAGTTGCAAAATAATCAAATAAAAATTTCTAATGAATTTAATAAAAGTTCAAAAATTAATTAAATAAGAGGTGCAAAATTAATTAAATAAGAGGCAACTCTTTAAAATAATTAAAAGGGAGTTAAAATTCTCAATTTTTACATACGAGGTAACATGTTTAGGCGAGGAGGCGCAAAAGTAATAAAATGATGGTTGCAAAAATTAATTAAATAACAGTTGCAAAATTAATGAAATAAAAATTGCAAAATGAATTAAATAAAAGTTGCAAAATTAATCAAATAACACTAGCAAAAACAACTAAATTATAGTTGCAAAATTATTTACAAGAAACTTGCAAAATTAATTGAATAATTGCAAAATTGCAAAGTTGCAAAATGAATTAAATAAAAGTTGAAAAATTAATTAAATAAAAGTTCGAACAATTATTAAATAAATGTTGCAAAAATTATTTAAATTAAAGTTGTAAAATTAATTAAACAAGAGTTTCAAAATTAATTAAATAAAAGTTGAAAAATTAATTAAATAAGAGGTGCAAAATTAATAAAATATAGGTTGCAAAAATTAATTAAATAACAGTTGCAAAATTAATGAAATAAAAATTGCAAAATGAATTAAATAAAAGTTGAAAAATTAATCAAATAAAAATTACAAAATTAATTAATTAAAAGCTGCAAATGAAGTAAATTTGAGTTGAAAAATTAACTAAATAAATGTTGCAAAATTAACTAAACCAAAGTTGCAAAATTAATTAGATAAATATTGCAAAAATTAGTTAAGCAAGAGTTGCAAAATTAATCAAATAAAAGTTTTAAATGAATTTAATAAACGTTAAAAAATGAATTAAATAAATGTTGAAAAATTAATTAAATAAAAGTGGTAATATTAATTAAATAAAAGTTGAAAAATTAATCAAATATAAGTTACAAAATTAATTAAATTGAAGTTGAAAAATTAACTAAATGAATGTTGCAAATTTCACTAAATAAAAGCGGCAAAATTAATTAGATAAATATTGCAAAAATTAAATAAGCAAAAGTTGCAAAATTAATTAGATAAAAGTTGCAAATATTAATTAAACAAGAGGTGAAAAATTAATGAAATATAGGTTGCACAAATTAATTAAATAAATAAGAGTTGCAAAATTAATAAAATAAAAATCGCAAAATGAATTAAATAAAATTTGGAAAATTAATCAAATAAAAGTTGCAAAATTAATTAAATAAAAGCTGCAAAATGAATTAAATTGGAGTTGTAAAATTAACTAAGCAAAAGTTACAAAATTAATTAGATAATTGTTGCAAAAATGAGTTAAGCTGGAGTTGCAAAGTTAATCAAATAACAGTTTCAAATGAATTTAATAAAAGTTAAAAAATGAATTGAATAAAAGTTGCAAATATTAATTAAAAAAGAGGTGCAAAATTAATGAAGTAATAATTGTAAGACGAATTAAATAAAAGCTGCAAAATGAAGTAAATTGTAGTTGAAAAGTTAACTAAAAATAATGTTGTAAAATTAACTACTTGATAAAAGCTGCAATAATTAAATAAGCAAGACACTCAACAGTTTCAAATGAATTCAATAAAAGTTAAAGAATGTATTAAATAATAGTTGAAAAATTAGTTAAATAAAAGTTTCTATTTTTTTTATTTATACCATATTACAACTGACTTAATATAAATCTTCTTTTTCTATCATTATTAAATTCAAAATTATTGAGATATAGCCCAATAGTTAGTCCCAGAGATTAAAACTATTTATATACACAAATATTTGGTATCGTGATGTGGTTGCTAGATCATGTTCACTAAGTCTATTGGCTTGATCCTTTGCAGACGACTTATCCATGGTATGTCCAGCATACGGCATATCTCTATGTTTTCTTCCTGTCGGAGGCGTGAATCATGTTTGAGAGCATAATCCGCAATAATCTCTTCGATGTATCCCATATTTAAGTTTCTTTCGGGGGAGGCCTTCATTTCTAATACGCGTATACCACAGGGGATTTACAATGTTCCGCAGTACTTTTTTTTTCGAATGTCTGTATCATCTTGACGTATCGCTTTACTTGGAATTTTTTAAAATGATTTTTCCAGTTATTAAGTCATATCTAGGAGCTTTTCTCATGTTTTGATTTTTAATTTCCCCTTTTAGCTCATATAGGGTTACAGTTTGTATTTCAAGTTCATCAGATCTTGGTAAAGTCAGTTTACCTTGGTAAAGGTTTGATCGTTTCTTCGAGGTGTTTCGCAAACAGATCTAATTTTTGTGTATTGCTTCAAGCCCATCATCCATCAACATTTCTGATGGGCGCCGTCGAAATTGTTGGTATCTTAAATACTTCCTTCCTTTGCCTTCCACAAGGAATATTCAAAGTCATTTTGGCGAGTGAGTAAAGTGAACGAGATTCGGTTGGAATAGTCATGGGTGGTTTCGAAATAGAATTGCTTGCCTGAATGTACTGTTTGACGTCATGAGTCATATTTTGCCAGTAGAATTGTCTCTGTAGTTTATCTAGACATTTTTCAACTCCTACATGCCCAGAAGAGGTTGAATTATGTGCTTGTTGGGCCAAATATTGCACTAACATATATGGTACAAGTATAACGAATTTCTATTCGGACACGTCGAATGTCTTACAACGGCATAAACTGCAAAATTGGGTGATTGTATGTTATCTGCCTCATCTTCGTTTGAAAATGTATCAATCACCTCGCAATAAGTTCAGGATAATGCATCTGCCACTTTATTATCAGCACCCTTTTTATACCCGATTTCAAAATTGAAAGCTTTGAGCTTAAGACTCCACCTGGCGAGCTGTCCCAACAGGTCCCTCTGCGTCATCAGCTAATAGTTTCTCCTTACATTTTCGTTACCGGTCACCGGTAGTATACATTCTCGTAGTGGCTTTAGAGACTCGAAATTTAAATCCCATGTGGGATTATTCTGACCCCGTTAGTAGGAGTGAAAGGCTGCGGTGAGCTCAAGATGGTAGGATAATTTCTTAATTAACTAGTTCACTTTTTAGTTACTTGCCCTCCTATTCTTAAATTGAAGCAGTCATTCGCCCATTAATTAATTAAATCGAAAATATATTCAACTTCATTGGATCAGTTTGTTCGTAAAAAACAAATCAATATCCCCATGGAATTCATCTCATTCTCATTTTTTATCGCAAGAGTTAGCAGATTTAAAATTTAAAATATGTCAATACAGTAAAACTGTTTTCATCATGAAGTGCGGTTTATTTCTAGTTTGCATAATATTTTTAATTAATAATTCAGGTAAAATTTTACGTAAAATTAAATAAAATTGCGACTGTAAAAAATATTTTTATTACATTTCTTGCCGCAGACGAATTAAATTGTAAACGTGATCGCAGTATTTTGGTGAATCCTGAATTGCAATTAAAATTAGCATTGTTTTGTGACTATGAACCGGATGTGCTGCCCGAACGAAAAATTCATGTTAATTTTGAAATGACACCCGTTCATTTTTGGTTTAATGTCAATTGGGAAGATAATAGCAAAATTAAATTTGAATGTAATTTAGTGAGTGTTTTAGCATTATTCGTCTTTGAGATGTATGCATTATTATTATTACCATATTTGCATTTTGTAGACATACACCGATAAAAATTTGATATGGTCCCCCTCCGATTATAATAATATCAAAGCAATTACTGTGGATGGTGCCAATGATATAAAATTGTGGATGCCAAAAATTTCATTCGATGAAGCGTACGTATACAGCAATCTCGGGATTGGTGCGGTGCGCTTACTTTATAAATTTATTTCATATTCTAGACTTGATAACGGAAACTCACTGGCCAAGTGTGCTATATTAGGCTGTTCGATTCATTCAAATGGAAGTGTTTATTGTGAATTCATATGCAATTTAGCTGTGTTGTGTGAATCTAGTTTTCGTCGATGGCCATTTAACAGTCAATATTGTTCTATGTATATTGGCAGTCATTACAATGAAGATGAGATTTTGATAACGGGCCCATTTGATTTTGATTTCGACTCGAAGTATGTCAAGACCCTATATTGGTATGCTAGTGTAATGTCTTACAATTATTATTACAACGTTGAAAATCATTATCCCTCGGATTGGAACATGTCAAAAATGGATTCAATTAATTTTGGAGTGATACGGTACTCAGGTCAAGATATTAATACGATTTTGATACCATTACTAATTTGTACTGTTTTAAATATGCTAATTTTTACGGCCGATTTACGATCGAGTACTCGCATACTACTCTTATTGCTCACCATAGTAATCCATCTAGACTATTTACCAATCATGTCATGGCTCATACCTAAACAAAAGGATGTTATACCTTCCGTAGTTTTATATTTTATTGATTCAATGTCATTTTCAATGATACTGTTAATGGAAACTGTAATTTTACGAAAAATTGGAAAATCTAATGATGGCCCACCATCCGGGTTCGTTCGACAAATACTTTCAGTTAAAGATGATCGATTTTTTAGTTCGTTATTTCTACTGGATTCGAAAATAAGCGACATTCACATGAATTATGCAGTTTTGCGAGCTATTCAAATTGAGCATACAAGCGAGGCGAATTTCAAATGGTGGCAATTTGTTAAAATTGTCGATCGATTTTGTTTTTTGATTTTTATGGTATTCTATTTCTTTGGAATCTTTATGGATGCACGTTACTGGTTTTTGTAATTTTGTGTACATCAATTTTTCAGTTTCAATAAATATAATGATCGTTTGTTAACATATATACGTGCGTTTTCTTAATTAGTTAATTTTTAGTTATACATACTTGGTATTACGTCCAATGTAATTACATAATGTTATTATAATCATCTCTCTAGTGGCTGTGATTATTAAATCACACTCGCATATGTTTAGCATAAGTCTAGAATTTCAATTATGGGCGGATACCTATACATTACTTATACATTTATAATCAAATTTAAATTCATTAATTTAGTTAAATTGTAATCGGTGTCGTTGTAAGTCGTGTGTTCTTTGGAAGTACCCTTAAAAATATGTTACAAGTCTGTGTAGTATCTATCCTATTAAATATATTCATAAGTTATACTAGTGCGGAAAAGAATTGTATTAATCCTCCACTGGCCAAAAGTGAATCATGTATTAAAGAAAAGCTTATGCTTGATTATGAACTTTCTGCTAGACCTCGTCCTACTACCACCGATCCATTGACAGTGAAATTGAATTATGTAGTGCGTGGTTTTGAGTACGAAAGTGCTCAGCTAACAATTTATTTGTGGTTTAAAATGTCATGGATAGATCCAAATTTTCAATGGCAACCGGCCTCCTACAATAATGTAAAATACGTAAAAATTTCTAGTGATGATATTTGGATGCCTGATTTAACTGTTTTTAATGCGTAAGTAATACATGTACTTATATGATTCATATTGCTTAAATAAAATGTTGTTCCTTTAAGAAAAAATGGCTTCGGAGACTACGGCTGCAACAAGGTTTTTTGCACTATCGAGTATTCAGGAAAAGTTATATGTACTCCGTCGTGCACCCACGACGCTATCTGTGATCCAAATCTTAAACGCTGGCCATTCGATCGTCAAAAGTGCACAATTGATATAGGCTCATGGCTTTACGATAAATCAGACGTGAGTTAACTTTACGAAAGTATACCTTACAAATAATTCACAACGTTTAAATAACTCTATATATTTTTAGCTCCTTTTCAAGCAAGAGGAACTTTCACTAGAACATCAATTTAGTTTCGCGAATGCAGAATGGAAACTAATTTCATCGAAATATGCGATCGGAATAATGAATAAGAGTTCTGCGGGCAGTGATATTCGCATAGAAACATCTTTAATTTCGTATGAGTTTATAATTGAGCGACATTCAATATTGCATCAACTATTGATAGTAACACCATCTCTAAGTGAGTAGATAAGGCATCAATGAATAGTGTAAAATTATTTTTAATCAAATTAAATAATTTTTAGTCATGATTTTAATAAATCTAATCGCAATGTGGGTCGAGGTATTCAATAACGAGCGATTATACCTTCTAATGTTGAATATTGTGCTCCATTTTATGGTTATCGAAGAAATGTTTTGGTATACACCGTTTGCAGGCGATTATGTACCAGATGTCAGTAAGTATTCATTGAGAGTTTACTTTTATGCATAACCGATTTAGTAAATTTTATTTCGTTACAGTTTATTACCTACGCGATTCTCTCATTCTAAGCGCATTCGAATTACTTATTACAATTCTGTTGAGGGCCGTTTCCCGGTACATGATTACACCGCCCATCTGGATTGAAACAACAAATAATTTGTTAATAAATAATCCGGTCGGCTTTTATTTTATTATCGCTGAAAATCAAGAAAAGGGAATGAATAATTCATTGGGAGACGATGATCAAAGTTTGGTGGAGCCAAAGAATAATCAGAATAAGGAGAACACAAAATGGAAACAGTTTGCAAAGATCACCGATCGTATAATATTTATGATTGTGTTGTTGGCATATGCAATAATCTTTTTCCGGGTCTTACCGGGCGATTATGAAAAATTATAGGGATACAAATTAGGATGTAGCAGTTCGAACTTTAAACCTGAACCATTCAGATTGCATATTATATTAAAAGAAAGTGTAACTTGGGGCGTTTTGAAGTAAATTGATTTGCAATACGCTTAATTTAATTCTCCTGTGTTTCTGGCTATATTGGAAAATTTGAGGCTTCAGCTACTTGGTAATCCGATTTCGAAAACGATTTTTTCGATATTCAACCTAATTGGACTGATTTTACACATAACATTTTTAGTTCTGTATAAAAATACCCTTCAGCCTTAATTATAATTTAAAATCAGTAAAAACGTTAGAATGAAGATTCCTTATACATGAGATTGATTTTGTAAATTTTAAAAGTCTTCACCAATTTCCAAAATTTTTTAAAAAATCCGAACGGTTCATTAAAGTTTATATGCATGGTTTTAATACACTGAATTAAGTAATTTAACATAAAATAAAATTCTCTGGGTTGTGCGTTCAACCGCCATAGTTTTGAAGTCCGTAAATCGAAACCATCCTCTGCTGTGAATTAATTTTTATTATACTCGTATACTGTTTAGTTTTATTAATTATTATTCTCAAAAAGTGGCTAAAAGAAAACAAATGGAAAGTACAGAATTAAACACATTTCACTCAGAGAAAGATAAACTACGTTTTTTCGTTCGAGCATTCACATCATCATTCAAGGGAATGCCCTCACCGGTTTGCTGGCAGGTAGGTGGAAAATAAAATACCACCCGCGGTGCGGCTTCAAACAGCGTCTGTTCCTCATGTTAGAAGCGGCTGAGTTTTTTTTTTCTACCTGGCAGTAGGTATAAAATGCTAGGAGAAGGACACCCTGACCAAAAAACTACTATGTTTTGCAAAGAGGAGGAATCTTTTACGGTGCAGGGAGTCGAAACCCAGTACCGGCGGCTCTCGGGAGTGAGCAAGCGGGCTCTCAGTCGCCGAGATCCAGTGACTGCAGTGGTGTAGTGATGCAACGCTTGGTTCCTACATCATATACATCTACAAGTAATATCTTCACCTTTACGGAATCGAGCGATCCTGTCCGAATAAGTACTTCAATAACGAGATCGCCTACAAAATCGTCCACCGCAAGTACTATCCATCGATAAATTTCAACAAATTCACTATCGAAAACGGAGCCAGAAGTGGTAAATGACACAACGAATATACACCTTGGAAAGCGCAGCAGTGATACTAGCTTTATAGAGAGCACCTATCGTAATGTACATATGACATAAACTGACATCGATCGATATATTACTGTAAAACGGAAAAGAGATAGCCCAAAAAATGAAAAACTACTGACAAGTAAGAAACCAAATGTCGAAAAAGTACCGCTAAAAAACCGATTTGAAATGTTCGCCGATAAGGACATGGAAGAGAGCCAACCTGAAAATGCAAACATTCAAGAACAGGCAAATCGAAAATACAAGCCGTCTCCAATCTATACTTGCGTGCAGCTGATACACATAACGTGGTGCAAGAACTTAAATGAAGCGTCCTAATGAATGTAAAACCATTTCACGTAACAAATTTACTCCATGGCAAAATAGACGAAGTAAAAATTCAAACAGACGATGCTCACAATAGAAACTATTATACATACCGTTTGAAGTCTTCAAAGGGTCTTTTAGTCGTTATTAAAGGCATCGATGTCCAAGTTCAGGCAACCAAAATCCAGGCCGCGCTTGTAGAAGATGGATTTAAAATACAGAATGTATATAGCCAATGGTCAAAGCTGAGCTGGTTCCGTCCGAAAGCACTTTGAAAAAGGAAGAAATTCATCCAATATATAAATTAAAATACGCATAACTGTTGAAGAACCAAATAAAAGGTCCGGACTAATTCAGTGTTTAAACTGCCAAGTATATGGTCACTCAAGAACTTATTGCAAGTTGATATCCGTATTCGTTGTATGCGGTGAACTACACCCAACCAATAGTTGACCGAAACCAAAAAATTCCTCAACAGTAAAGAAATGCAGCAACTGCGGCAGAAACCACACTGCAAACTACCGGGGATGCGCAGTCTACAGAAATATTATTCAAATGTTACGTCCCAGGTGGCAGTATAAAACTTCACCAGATGCGCTGAATAATATACCTTTGGATGTGCCGAATAAAATACCTTTGGATGTGCCGAATGAATATCGTTCGCTCAGAACATCAGCCTGGAAACCAATGTATGCAAGCGTTCTCAGTGGTAAACCCTCAAATGGTGAACCGGTTAATGACAACAATGCAAAATATGCTACAAACAATGCTGCAAAATCAAACCATTATCATCCGCAGAAACTAGAATGTCTCCGATAAATTATCTGAAGATATGCCACTGTAATGCAAACGGTATCAGTAAACACAAAATAAATTGATCTTATGCTGGTTTCTGAAACCCATTTAACCGATAAACATTATTTTAGAATAAATGGTTACGAAGTTTATGATACGAGACATCCTTTGGGCAGAAGTCGAGGAGGAACTGCTATCATTATAAGAAATCGGATTTGGCATTATGTTCTGAATGATTAAAGCACTGAAGAAATTCAAGTAACCTCTGTATGTGTCGACCTTGATAAAGAAAGTCAATATATTGTCGTTACTACCCTCCAAATAATAACATTTCGGCAGATATCTATAAAACGTTTTTTGCAACTCTGGGTCAACGCTTTGTAGTCGCCGGAGACTTTAATGCCAAACATACCTTCTTTCATGTTGCATCGTGTGGCCATCCAACACCGAGGCTAAACCACTTTCAGAATTATCTTCTGACCACTCTCCGGTCTTACTACATTACTGGGCTGACCAAAGCTATATCCTGCAATCAACTTCCTAACGAACACCTTCACTAACTGGTTGAAATCCAAGATGTACATCTGTTCGCATATCGAATTGACATCTACACTGGAAACGGAAAACTTTAATCAGTTACTGATCAACGCAGCTATTTCAGCCTCGCCTAAACAAAACAGCAAACATACAAGGCACACCATAACATCCGCTGAAATAGAAAAATTGCTAACAGAGAAACGCCACTTAAGACGCATATGGTAAACTTATCGATCGCCTGATGCAAAATACAACTTTAACCAGGCCAAAATAAACTGCAAAGTCTACTCCAAGAAAACAAAATGGATTATCTGCAAAACTACCTTAAGCAGCTATCTCCCCACTCTGACACAAACTATTTATTATGGAAAGCTACTAAATACCTTAAATGGCCTCAGCAACCAAACCCGCCAATTCGTCTGCCCAACGGTGACTGGGCTAGAAATGACGAGGAAAAGGATAAAGCCTTCGCTGATCATCTTGAAGCTGTTTTCACTCCCAACCCTGCAATCGTACCTTAGAGGAAATTCAATGATCAAATTACAGGTGAAATGCTTAAAAATTGCCTGAGTTTACCTTTGGTCGACTAGCTCAAATATTCAATTCAATCTATGAATTAGGATGCATCCCTGAGTGCTGGAAACTGTCAAGTATAAAAATGATACTTTATTAATTTTTTGTTGAATGTTAATTAATTCATGTAATTTCCAATATGCTACCGGTGATTAGACCATTTTAATTGTGTTTTTATTAACACGAGAAGCATATTAGTATTTACGACCGGTAATTCAACGAAACCAACTAATACACAGAATTCTATTTATTTAATTATATGATTTTTAATATGTTCCGAAGATTGTAAGAGAATTCAATCCAGGTTCGAACTGATGAGCTTACGATTATGAAAAAATCAATCTTCTCATCAGGCCGCGGCGACGACCTTTACATATTTGAATACTGTTAAAGTTAGCCGAAAATTGCCAGCCGAAAGTAAAAAATTAAGTCGTAAACAGTCGACAGTGTTTAACCGAAAATTACTATGAATGCATGGATAGAATTGAAGATTTTTGTCAATATTCTTAAGTGACAAAACCTGCCTCCCAGTGGAAAATTATGGAAAACTCGCGAAACCCAAAAAAATATTTAGAATTGGTTAGCGTCTAGAGTGTTATGTCAACAGATATCGCAAGAAAAAAAGTTCAATAAAAATTTCCTACGAGAATTCGATTTTCCAAAAATCATTAGAAATTTTGTATAAAATCAGCCTCTATAGAGGAGTTAGAAATGGGACGCCTATTTTAACCCCAAACACTATCTTAAAAAGGGACCGGGTCAAAATGATTGTTAAATGTAACTCCTAATTAGGAAAATTGATTTTTTGATGAAATACCTCCAAAAGGAAGTTAAAACATTAAACTATCACAATAAGTTAGTTAGGTATTTTGTGAGTTCAATCCAACAACATACTTTCGCAAAATATGACAGTTTTGGGAGTACAAATCATTAGCTCGTTGGTAATGATTTTATCTCATATTTAGAGTTAATAAAACTACAATTTTTTATGGGAACTCCCAATTGTTCTTTGAATTTATCTCATTGAAGTAACTAGATTTAACAACGTAAAAAATTAGTTTAAGTACATTTAGGAATTGCTAAGTATGTTCTCACAGAGTAATGCGTAACACCTCAAAAAGCGTTTAATCAATTCCTTAATATTCTTGATGTAAACTCCAAAAGAGGAAAACATTTGGCTGTAAATGGGTAGAAGTACTTATTTACGTTTAAGTAGTTAACCCTAACATTTTTTAGGAATAATAATAACATGTTCGTTCATTTTTTAATTCTTTATTAATTTAAAAAAATTGTCTTAAAATTATTTTATAAACATTGTTAAATTAAATTACATAGGTATATTTCGTCATTCAAATTAATTTTTTCAAAACATATTTATATTCTATACAAAGGGAGAAGTTATCGAGAAATTTTGCAAGTTTCAGTTCAGAATCTTGGAAATTTCTCGATAATTTCTCCCTTCGTAAAAAATAATTATTTGGTCAAGTACCGATAAAACCTAACATTTCAAAAAATATTTATATTCTGTTTGAATAGTATGAATTTTTTACAAAGAATTCTGTTTATATTTATTTTAAAATAGTTTCTAGAAATATGAGCTTCTGTGCTCCAATTTTCAATCATTAAGAATATTCCATTATCTATTAATTCCGAATTCCGGTACACCGAAAATAGTGAAATGACCCGAAACCAATTTTACAAATTAGAAAGTGTTACTAGTTCGAAAAATTGAAATCAACTTTCAATTCATTTATTAACTTATATAATTTATTTAGTTTATTTAATCTATTTAATTGATCTATTAAAGAATACTGTCTGTAAAATTTCCAAAATTGTTTGTTTGTTTTCCGAAGATGCACAATGGCACGAAATATAAAAAAATAAAAAATTGTATTTGTTATAATTAAAAATCAAAATAAAAGTATTCAATATATAGTTCAATAATAAGATTTGACCACAACTAAAATTACAATATTTTATCGATACCGGTCCATTTTTACAATTTTTTGTAAATTCATATAAGCTTTCAGAAAGGCGCTCTTTATCATTAATGGATCTGTTATTTTTACTATCTTTATTAACCTTTTAGAATACTATTTCCAAGGACACGGAGTGAAAATTGCAAATATTTTCGTAAGTAGAGACATTCTTGTGGACATTTAAAATATGGATATAGCTGTATCAATATTTGAATAAAAATAATGAAATTATGAACAAAATATTATGTTATTTTAAATTAAACTATTTAAAAACCTAGGCTTTAATTGAATTCTATATAAATAATTAAAAACTTATTGATATCACAATAACAAACAATATTTACATACTATAGTTTCAATATCTTGCGTATGTTCCTCTGTAGTTTCGTCTTGCAGACACGGAAATATACGGATGGCGGATTTCGCTCAGACTTTAATTCTATCTTTAGTCGTCAGGAAATAATGCTTTTTGTAATTTTATAGTAACTGCTACCATTAATATCAATTTATTGATTTTGAAAGTATTGTTCCAAACTCTGTAATAAAAGTTTTAAAAAAATTAATGAATACAGAATACAAAGAAAAATGTAACAAGAATTTATTTCGATAAAATACCCTAAAATATCGAATTAATTTTTTTTTATTAAAGAAACATACCAGAAAAAAATGTTAATGTTAAGAATATAAACGAATTTAGAAACCTTGAATGAGTGATTGTTGAAATGTCTCTACGACAAATTTCTCACGTCTTGCAGCTTTAGCGAAAAACATGACAAACAATTAATAAACATGTCGATCGAAGTTTTTGGTCCCACAAGAAGGAACCAGAATTTTACACGACAAGGATTTGTCGTACAAAAATTTTATGAATCCCATATTCAAGGTTTTTATAATCTCTACAAAATGGCTTATTTGGATTTTCAAATAAAAAATTAGTAATATTCGTTGACAGTTTTAAAACTAGCATGTTTTCTCGTTTAGAAAATATTTATTTAACTGAAAAAGTCTTAAAAAACAAGCAAAAAGAAGCTCCAGTATCAGAAAGTATGCCGAATTTCCTTAAATTAAAAATAAAAAAGAAAAAGAAATTATTTCGATATTCGACAAAGATGCAAACGTTTCAAAATACGGTATTTTTTCGAAAAAAAAATTGGGTTGTTTCGTTAGTCGGAAATGTTTTAACAGGTTTTTTCCTCGCTCGAAGCTTGCTTGAGATAAAGAATTTTTGCTGTAAAAATTGGTATTTCACATTTAAAACACAAACTGGAAAACAACTATTCCAAATTTAATATAATATACTAATCGAAAACAATCTTTTTTGTGGTCTTAAACAATGTTTAAACTGAGAAATTGATATTTCTTCATGAAAGCAGTGGATTTTTCATATTTCTTAACCTAAGCATTCTTTTGTGACCACAAAAAAGCTTTCTCAATAAAACCGAAAAGATTTCCGATTAGTGAGTGTTTATTTACATTGTTTTGTTTATTTAAAAGGCAACTTTCCTGTTATAATTTAAATTTGAAATATGAACCAAAGTCTTAAGCAACACCTGGATTATTTGAACCCAGTTTCAAGCAAGTCGTAGATGGGGCACTTTTAACTAGAGCATTTATAACTAGAGCACCCTTTATAAATAAACATTATAGTGAACTACTTTTTCGTTCCGTTGCCTAATTTGATGAACAGTCACTCTAGACATTGTTGATAATGATGATGGTGATTATTGAGGAGATAATGAGGATTTAACCAGATACAACAAAGCCGTAGTTTAGTCCATTAATTAGAAATCGTTGTTTATAATATTGTATTGAGGAGATATCCAGACACATTTTATCCTTTTGAAAGTCTTTAAAATAAATAAAATGTTAAAATTTATTAATAATAATTTTATTAAATATAAAATATTTGTTTATATTCAGAGTGCCCAAAACGCACTTCTTCCACTTCACATTCTTGTGAAGGTTGTACCACATAACTTTTAATAAAAATCTGAATTACGCTATATGCCTATTTGTGGTCATAAATGCGGCAATTGAGGTTTTACTATAGAAATTAAGCATATTTTGTAACATTTGTAGAAATTGAGCATTTTGAATTTTACTTACAACTTAGCAATAACTATACCAAAATTTAACAAACCATAATTTAAAACTTCGATTATTTTAATTTATGCTTGTGTGGTGTGTAACGAATTTTTTTCTTTGAGCTATGTTCCGTGTCAGCATTTTATGGTGTAGATTTTGATTCTGGTGAATTCTGATGTTTGCATTTCATTCATTTATAAAAAATTATTTGGCGACTTCTACCCTATTAACTGTTTTTGGAATTAAGCATTATTTGTACACACTCTATAGTTTTGAGTTAATCATAGTTATAGGGTGATTACAAATAATGTTTAATCTTAAAAAGGCGAGAAAAATCTTTAGATTTTTTCAAATCATCTCAATTTCCCTTCAAAATCATGTTACGTAACCATGTAACTATGTATCTCAAATTGAATCAAAAATTGTGTAAATAACCTTAAATTAAAAAAAACACAACAATTACAATTTATTAATATATTTTGATGTAGGATCGTGTATTGATAGATTTCCGAAGGTGCAAGCTATTTTTTCGGGAAAATTTTAGCATTTTTCCGTTAAAATCTTGCAATTTTTTCAATTTTTTTAAAATGTAAAATAAAATTTTTTATAGCAAGTATAAATTCTAGGTAAACGGGGGTTTGAGGCCGCCGGCTCCCATTCTTTAAGGTATATAATGAATAAAAATTATATTTGAAAAATTATGTTTAAAAAACTTGCAGTTAGCAAGCATTTGTGGTACTGTCAGAAGAAACATTTCATAGCATTTGTATTTCTATCAGACGAAGCGATAAAAGCGATATATCTCTTTGGTCCGTGCCTACAAGGTTGATAAAGCAATATTGAAATAAGAAAAAAAAATTATTTTTAAAAAGATGATTTTTATAATAAAAACATGTGCATGGTCCAAAAATATACATCTTATTTGATTTTAGCGACATAAACAGCAAGTATCACTCTTATTTGAATTATTTTGATCAAGTAGTATTTTAATAATATAGAAAATTTAAAAATACCAAATTCACAGTATGTATAACCTCAAATAATTTCACAGAAACGCACCTCAATTATTTAGACAAAACCGCATGTCTTCTATCAGTATCTGTTTGTACTACCTCGCGAGTGTCTAACAAAACATTTAACAGTCACTTTTATTTTTTTTACACGTGGTCACTTATCTAGATACTTACCTAATTAAATTACACTTGAAATAAAGGCTTTTCCCGCTCACAAAATTATAATTTATGTAGATTTCCACCATCACCATTTTTCCACTTTTTTTTCACACAGTTTGTTTCATTATGAACCTTATGCAAGGAAAGATAAAACCACAATGATTTGTGTGATCGACCGTCAATCATCGGCTACTATTTCGACACTTTATTTACGAAATAATATTAAAATTACTTCCGATCCCAAATATTGTTTCTTTTTCGGGGTAACAATATTCCTTAACTTTAAAGGATTATTATTATTAACTGCATTTGGGAAATTTCACTTTATTATTTCCATATAAGAGATATTATTAGCGCCAAAAAATAAATGTGTGAAATAGATCAAAAATATTTCTATATGTCATGTTGTAAATCAATTAAACTGCATTTCTTATATTTTTTACCAAGTTGATTATTTGTAAAAGTTTGAATGTAAACAGAAATTGTTTGGTTCGCAGCCATACGTATTATTACTGCGGGCAAAAAATTAAATTTTCTGAACTATTGGCGAACCAAATTTGTTTGTAAGAATTTGTAACTGCTGGAAATTATCCTCATACGTTTGGCTGAAAGGGGTTTGTCGAACTATACATGTTTCAATACGGATCGTCGGCCATAATTTATTAATAAAATTGTTCATTTGATCAACTTTTTTGATCAAAATCCAAGTTTGTATACCATCTCCAAGTTCACGAATTTTTTTTTTTTTGTATCTTGGACGTCATCTCGCGGGCAGCTGTTTGGGCTTCGTTGCATTAGTATAACTTCAGAACGATTCATTTTTCGAAGGGTTCGGGTCTCATTGATTAGGATGATTAAAAAGCGAGTGCATATTATCTAGTAGGTCAGTTGAACTAATCAATTGTAATTAATAACTACAGCACCCGCAATTTAAGTGGAAAACAATCGCCACAAGTATTTTGTCACAGCTGATTAATTTAATTGTTTCTTAAATATACCAATAAGAATAGTCATTTATAAAAGGTACATTTTAAATGGAGAGTCAATAAATGAAACAAAAACAAGAATTTGGAGAATTATCCAATCTAATTATTAAAAGTAAAAGATTTAATTCAAGCTTAGGATCGTATACTTAATAACTTAGTAATTCGTAATTTGACAAAATATTACTACCCGTGCGGATTATTTATGTAATGCAGCTAATTAAAGATTTTCGTAAGGTGTTTCAGTAACTTTCAGCTAGACAAGCTGCGGCTTAATAGAGCGGTGCGGTTTATAAGGGAAAACATGGTAAATAAAATTATATTTTGAATTATATTATGTGTTTGTAATTTTTGTTTGTTTGCACACTTTAGTGTGTTCAGTTTAATCATTTTTTGAGTACGCCAATAGAATATTGTTTTTTTAGTTTCAAATTAGAAAAAAATAGGTAAAATATGCATATAATTTAGCTCAAATAGTCTGTGAGGTAAATTATAATGCGAATTACCCTTATATTATTTTCTAAAACTACAATCAAAGCACATTTAATTGATATATAGTGCATACTTATAAAGAAATGTGGACATTTAGTAAATACTTTGTGATACATTCTTGAATTAACTTGTCAAATAATTAAACGAAGTTAAAATTACCATTAAATTGATAATAATAAGTACTACAGCAAAATTTTAAAAAATTGGAACAATCTTACGGAAATACATTATTTCTAATAACAAACCGGTGATAAACTTTAACTCCTAAGTGATTTATCAACTTTTTGGGGTAACTTCAATGAAATTTTTGGAAATATATTTTAACTACTAAGAAAAATAATAAAATTAATTTTGAGACAGAGTTAACTTAATTGTAACTCCCGTTGATTTTAACTCACGGTTTGGGAAGAACGTCCCATTTCTTACTGTGTAGAGTGTTACGTCTGGAAATGCATTACATTGATGTGACTTGTCAATAACTATTGCAGGAAAAAATTTAGTTCAAGTTTGTTGTGATACTGGATGGTACTCCGAACCGACAAATCCAGTGTTTGAATCTGGCATTTGCCACGGTGTCACCCTTTATATCTGCTAAAGGAATTACTTCCGGCCAACGCGTAAAGCGGTCTATCAGCGCTGCGTAATACTGTTTTTCCTCCGATGGTGTAAGTGGGCCGATAATATCCAAATGGATCTCATCAAACCGCCGACTTGCGATTTTATATTCACCTATTGAGGACCTAACATGTCTTGATGTTTTTGATTTTTGTCATGCTATGCATGTTTCGGCCATATTTCGAACGTCTTTGTTAATCTCTGGCCTAATGAACTTTTTGGTCAACATTTTTGCTGTTGTTCGAATACTTGGGTGTGCTAAATTATGCACACTGTCAAAAATTAATCTTCGGATTTTTTCCTTGACGTACGGCCTTGGAGAACCGGTGGAAATAAATTTTGCTGTTACAACCAAATATTGGAAATTTTTGGAATACAAGAGACTATTTGTTTCCATTAACTTTGCTAACGTGTGATCTGTGATTTGATCCTTTGCTAGGTTGTTATAATCGATTGAGCTGTCAAGGGTTATATTTTCAATCCTTCATAATGTATCGGCTACGATGTTATCTTTATCGGAAATGTGCCGAATGTCTGTGGTATATTGAGATACGAAATCTAAGTGACGTCATTGTCGAGGTGATACCTTATCTAAATTTTGCTGTAAAGCATAGACTAAGGGCTTATGATCTGTGTATAAAGTAATTTGTCGGCCCTCAAGTAGGTGTTTGAAATGTTTAATCGAACTATAGGCTGCTAATAGTTCGCGTTGCGTATCGTTCAGTTTAACTGAGAAAAAGCCAATGGGTATCCAGATCTCCGACACTCGCTGTTGTACCACGGCACCAATGGCTGTATTGGACGTGTCCGCCATAACTACTATTTCAGCCTCCGAAGAAGGGTTGTCAGTTAATTTAACAATAATTTTTAATCATGAAGTTATTACACGAATTAATTAATTAAAATTAAAGTTAAAACAAATTGTAATTTAATTGTAATGTGATTGTATTTTTTATGGAATGAATTTGTGATGTTTTTATTTATGATTAAACAAATAGACTCTAGAATTTTGCTTTATATTATTATTTTAATAAACATTGCTTGGTGTACGCTAAAAATTAATATTTTCAAAAATCGAGGATGTAGGCAAAATGTTATGGACATATACAAGCCTTTTAAGAAAAGTTGGGCCAAAACTGGACATAGACAAAACTATTAAATTTGAAAATTTAATAATTAAAATATTTTCTGAGCTTGAAGTATTGTACTTCGTAATTATGCTTTCTTCTAACAAATCTATTTGGAAACCAAAATTTAGTAAAGAAATCGCTCAGGAGCATCTTCAACTTTCCAGCTAAACTTCAAATGCCGTTTTCTCCAAAATAGGCAAAACACATATAAGGACAAGGATAATTCTGAACCGAAGATATGTAAACACATCAAAAAATTAAAAAGTACTTTAAAGCCCAATTTAGTCGTCTGTTGCTCAACATTTTAGTACTTTGGAATGTATGTATATCAATTTCATCCCTGGTTTGCACATTTATATTTCTAGCAATACACCTATTTATACGTTTTGTTTAATTACGTAAATGCACTTTTTCTAACAGTAATGAACAATAGCCCCTGATGGAACACAAATGTGGTGAATAAAAAATGGTGGCATAACTTTCATATTACAATACAACAAATTACTTTAACAATCATTATTAAAAGTAATACAACGCGCTTATACTAAAGGCGCACGCATGCGATAAAATGAGACTGTGTGTTTACTACACCAAGCCCAACCAGTGAAGTAATTGACCAAAATCTCTCATTACTTTTTCCCAACCCAATATTAAATTCAACTACTCTACACAACTCAATCTTTAATTAATTATGATTTATGACCCAACTTGCGTCGGGTACTGACAAAAATTCAAATTTAGACTCATTTGAATGCTCCTCTCCACGGAAATCTTTAGTAAAAGGCGAAAGATTTATTCGACAATTGAAGAGAAACCAGAGTAAATATTAAAAACAAAAATTAGTTTATCAACAACGTATCGTTGATTTGTCTTAGCGAATTATATAAAATGCAAAAAAATTACAAGCAATGTAGTACGTAGAGTACTATATGTATTTTCATAGTACATAATACATACATATTCTATTTTTATTCTATGGCTGCGGTAGAATTGTCAGGTAAATTTTTAGTGTTCGTTTTTTTTTACGCAATTTTTTCTGTTTTATACTCGTTCAATTCTTATAACAATAAAGAATAAAGTGCCTGGTAATGGAATTAGAGCCACCTTCCAATTTTTGAATTTTTTCAAATTTATTAGCAACAAAACCAAAATTTTCCTACTAATATAATGGTGGTCTTTTATTGGAATAGATACTTTTGAACAACTAAATCCCTTTACAAACTGCATGCATTACAAATTACTTGATACGCAAGGGTGGCTCTAATTCAATTGTAAGGTACTGTATCTAAACGAGAAACATTTACAAGTTTTATTTCGTTTACCCTCCTTAAAAAAAAGGTAAATGCATTTAACGAATTTAGCGGATTTATATGTAAATTCGATCGCAGCCTATGATGTAAAGTGTTAGAAATTTGCTGGTTTGGTCGGTCATGTAGAATAACGCAGACTTTATTCAAAAGCATTTTAAATGAAGTTAGGAAAAAACTACAAAATGTATAATCAGTTTGATTGTTTTTTTTATTTAAAAATAAAACCAGTTGATTTATTGGCATCAATGTCTGCAAGCATTTTAGAATCTACTCTACTATTCAAGGCCTAAAAACTCGGACTTTGTCGGAATTCAAAATTCAAAATTTAGATTTTTATTAAAGAAGGTCATGTTTAATACTGTTTTTTTTTATTTGATGATGATGTTGATCTGAGGAAGTCAGATGAGTGTGGGCCTGTTGTGCATTTTTTTCTCAGTTATTTCAACATGTAAAGTTATTGCACGATCCATTAGTTCGTTTGGCGGCACAGAACCCCCCAAGTATCGGCTTCAGCATACCCAATGAACAAAAAACGTGTTGGCCGCCAAAAGATCGGTTACAAAATTGCGCCGAAACAGGGAACTGAGGGACATTTAACCCGCATGGTTAATTTTTTTTAAATCATATTTTCTTGTAGCTACAGTTTTTTTAACGATATTTTCCAGTTAAATAAATTATTATACGTTTGTTTAATGGAATATTAATCGTTTTTAATTTAATTTAATTTTCACTTTTATGAGGTAGTCCTAAAAAGACATCCAAACAGCTTCTCTGTTTAACAGTTCTACACCTATTCCTCTCCAAAAAGGCAGAAGACTGGTATTGGGTGTTTAAATCAACAAACCCAAATGCTAGCTGGACTTCTATGAAACGATCACTCATTTCATTTTTCAGTTCTTACGATTTCGAGGAGGAAACGAAAAAGCATATTTTGAGGAGATTCCAACACGCAAGAGAAAGTTTTTCAGATTTCGCATTAGCCATTCAAAAACTAAACACTCGACTTCAACAGCGATTGACCGAGATCAACTCATCTACAGGTTAAGTCAGAATATGAATCCCGCATTAAAAAATATTACACTTCCTTACCAGAACTCCATTACAACAGTCGAAGAACTACGAACATTATGCCAGAGATATGAAAGGATGTGGGATCAGACAGGTTACGATCCCAGGCGATTCAACGACAACGTAATAAGGCGCAGACCGATAATTAATGAAATACAGATGGGAAGTAGCAATAATGAAATAAATGTGAGTACACCAGAAAGCAGTCCGTTTGCAGTGGATTCAGCGGGAATCAGCCGAGATTTTCCGTCGAGGCAATTTCACATAGACCTCCAGATCGCCGTAATTACACCAACGACCAAACAATTCAACTAGTATGTTGGAACTGCAAAGATTTGGGACACAGGTACCAGGATTGTCTACAAGAATTCACAAATATCTTCTATTTTGGATGCGGAGCTGCAAATGTAAGAAAGCCAAACTGCCGAAATTGCCACAGAATCGCAGCGGAAAACACTCAATTGAGTGTGATGATGTCGAGGGTATCGCACTCGGGAGAAAACCCGAAAACTCAAAACCCAACTCCTCAAAGTATGATGAACATGAGAATTTTACAACACAAGCCAAATTCACAAGGTCAACAATAATTTCACCTTTCACCCATACTCTTAAACAGCCACAGTTATTATGTAAATCTAAAAGACACAATAGATCCTTAAAATATTTCAAACATAAAAGATTTTTCATAAAACATTGCATTTCCACCATTTCTAATAATTTCATCAAAAATGATCCACGTCCTTATGCTGAAATTGTTCTTGCCTCTAAACGCATGCACGCTTTACTAGACAGCGGGACTTCGGTAAGTGTTTTAGGAAAAAATTCACTTCAATTTCTGGCTGATCTAAATATTAAATATTGTAAATTAAATTATTTTATTATAACCGCTGACGGAACACGAAACAACATAGAAGGTTATGTATGGTTACCTGTAACATTTGGCTCTAAAACCGAGAAAATCAAGTTCTGTATTGTACCAAGCTTAGAATCTCCGGTATATCTTGGTATCGATTTTTGGGAGATTTTTAAGATTGTTCCAAGTTGTAAAATAAATGAGATACAAAAGCCAGAAGAAAGTAACACACATGTTTTGAGTAAAGTGGAACAAGAAGAACGTGATAGAGTGGTAAACTTATTTCCTTCATTTTCGAAAGATAAACTCGGAAAGACAAAGCTGTACGAGCACGAAATTATAGTGACAAAAGGCGTTAAGCCAATTAAACAAAGATATTATCCTATATCACCTGCCGTACAGCAATGTCTCTACGAGGAAATCGATCGAATATTGGAATTAGGAGTGATTGAAGTGAGTAAAAGTGCTTGGAGTTCGCCGGTGACACTCGTACGGAAACCGAACGGAAAGACAAGACTGTGTTTGGACGCACGAAAACTGAACACAGTGACAGAAAAAGACGCGTACCCACTCCCCATAATTGACGGACTTCTTGGTAGACTTTCTGAGGCAAAATACATTACGGGACTTGACTTAAAAGACGCCTTTTGGCAGATTCCGCTTGCGGAATCATCACGTGACAAGACTGCTTTTACGGTACCAGGGCGACCACTCTATCAATTCAGAGTGATGCCATTTGGGCTGTATAACGCAGCTCAATCAATGTGTCGGTTGATGCACCTAGTAATTCCTCACGAACTTCAAGATAGAGTTTTTGTGTATTTGGATGATTTGTTGGTTATCACTGCCACATTGAGGGATCACTTAGAATTACTAAAGTTGGTCGCAGACTTATTACGGACGGCGAGACTGACTATTAACGTCGAAAAAACCAACTTCATTATGCGAGAAATTAGATATTTAGGATATCTAGTAGGCGAAGAGGGCTTGCGACCTGACCCGAACAAAATAGACGCAATAATTAACTTACCTGCACCTGAGAATGTAAAACAGACAAGATGACTGCTCGAAATGGCAGGCTGGTATCGCAGGTTTATCTTAAATTTCGCTTCAATCACAGCTCCTATCTTTAACTGCTTAAAAAAGGGAAAGTTTTGTTGGACGAACGAGGCATAAGATGCTTTCAGCCAGTTAAAAACACTTTTGACGACATCTCCAGTATTGGTGAATGCTTCTTATGGCCAACCATTTTTTATAAGATGTGACGCAAGTACAGAAGGCATGGGTGCAATTTTGTATCAAAGAGACGAAGAACAAAATGAACGGCCCATAGCCTATATGTCTCAAAAGCTAAATAAAGCACAAAAAAACTATTCCGTCACAGAATTAGAGTGTTTGGCAGCGATACTAGCAATTAAAAAATGTAGACCTTACGTGGAAGGACATGAGTTTACGTTGATTACAGATCATGCAAGTTTCAAGTGGCTCATGGGACAACGTGATTTAAGTGGTCGACTCGCACGTTGGAGCTTAAAATTACAGGGGTACCGGTTTGCAATAGAACATCAGAAGGGTAAAGAAAATGTTGTTCCAGATAAGCTGTCACGCATTTACTGTGATTCTAAAGAAGATCATTTGTCCAGTATCTTAAAAATTAACACATTAATGGAAATAGCATCGTCCGAGTTTGAAGACGAAGAATACAAGGCATTACGTTCAAGAATTTTACTTGATCCAAACAGTTTTCCAGCATTTCATGTAGATAACGAACGTATTTTTATTCGGCTCGAACCGAAAGTAAAAGGCGAGCTATCTGACTTATCTATTTGGAAATTGTGAACACCGATGAAAATAAGAAAGCAACTGTTAGAGAAGGAACATAATGATCCGTTAGCATCGCACGGTGGAATTGCCAAGACATTGGAGAGACTACGGAGATTTTATTACTGGCCTGGCATGACAAGACAAGTGAAAGAGTTCATCTCGAAATGTGACACCTGTAAAATGTCAAAAGCACCAAACCGATCGCTGAGACCACCAATGGGCGATATGTATCAAATTATTAGGCCATGGCAGCGAGTCTACGTAGATTAACTAGGGCCGTATCCTCGATCTACTCAAGGAAAAACTATAATTTTAATAGTTCTGGACCATTTCACGAAATTCGTTGTATTGAAGGCATTAAGCAAGGGGACGTCACTACAAATTGTAGAATTTCTAAAAAATGAGATATTTTTCGTCTATGAAGTGCCGGAGACAGTCTGAACGAGTCAACCGCTCAATTTTAGCCGCTATCAGGGCTTATATAGGCAGTAAACATACGCACTGGGATAAACATTTACCCGAGATAGCATCCGCACTTCGCAATGGTATCCATGAAAGCGTTAGAAATTCTCCTCATTTTCTCCTCTTCGGGTACCAAAAGATAAATCATGCAAACGATTACCGAATGCTAAGAGAGCTAGGTGCTTAATCGGCCGGCGAAATAATTCTTCCCCTACCAAACAGGTTATCTATTATTCACGAGCAGGTCAAAGCTGATATCGAGAAAGCATATTTAAAAAGCGCAAATAGGTACAATTTAAGAACTCGACCTATAATATATAATGTTGGTCAGAAAGTGTTTGTGCGTACTCATCCACAGAGTGACGCAGCGAAGAAATTTTGCGCAAAATTTGCACCTATGTTTATTAAAGGAACAATCACTCAAAGAATAGGCAATGTGAACTATCAAATAAAGGACGAATATGATAAAATTTTAGGCGTATACCACGGGAGACATTTAAAACCACAGTAAATATCGATAAAAATGCATTTTATATGTATGTACTGATTAGTTATGACGTGAGATATTTTGGATGGCCAGTTTGTTTTCAGCTTATACAAGCCATTGTTCGCAAATTGACTTCTATAACCTGTCCTGTTATGGCCGTTCAAAACAAATTTATTGCTGACCAAAATAATATACGAACGTTTAAAAACTGGTAGTGTCCGATGGCCTTTAGTGCACATATATTGAATTGAATTTGATTTATTTTTTTTTTCTCTCGATTATATAGGTCATTGAACTTTTATTTATTTTTTATATAGTTGTAGTGTTTTTTTATTCGCTCCGGATAACTTCTATCGAGAGCCGTCATTTTTATACGCCTAAATTTAAATTTGACGCGCTATTTATTGGTAAACTAAACTTATTTAACATCAAACTATCATTTTTAATTCAATTGTTTAGCGAAAACTTGATATAAAAAATATTTGGCCCTACCTATTTATACGGAGCGCTATCCGGAGCCACTTTTCATATGACGGCTCTCGATAGCAGCTGTCCGGAGCGAATAAAAAAACACTACAAGTATTTCGGTTGACTCATTTTAGTAGTAATGGAATAAATGCATTTTGCGTGTTTTCTATGTTTAAAGCCGCATCCACACGAGGTGTGAAATGTACACTTATGCGCGCGTATTCGCTTAATTGGCGAATGTAGACGGTTAAGCGGGAAGTGTACATTTATCACATCTCGGTACACACGAATCGTTAAATGTTCATTGATCACATGTAGGCGAATGTTAATGAACATTTCTATACTGATAGACATTTTTAGTACATATATCGTAAAATCAGATTTTTCATTTAATTTCAAATTGAACAAATTTGTTGTTTTTAAAATTTTTTCAAGTTCTTCGGTTTATTCAAAATTGAAAATGGATATAAATAGCGACGACGAGATTGATTTGGCCAGTGCAATATTAATAAATGCTGTGAGTGCTGTGATGTTATTAAACAGAAATAAAAATAAAATAATTAAGAAAAGGAGATGGTGGATGATATCCCTAAATAAAAGCAGGAAAAGGTAAATTAAACTTAAATTCATAATTTTGCACATACACATGTATTTAGGTAAATTATGTGTACTCAATGTTTAATGATTACAATTTATAACTATTACATTTTTTAATCAATTTCAATTTGTGTTTCAGATATAATGGTGCAAATATGCTAGTCGATTTAAAAAAGGAGCCGTCTGGAAAATTCGCAAATTTTTGCAGAATGTCGGCCATTGATTTCGAATGTTTACTGGCTAAAATAGGGTATCGTATTTCGAAAAATGATACAAATATGAGGAAATGTATACCGGTTCAGGAGAGGCTAGCTATTACACTCAGGTTCTTGGCGACAGGAGACAGTTATAAAAGTTTTTCCTTTTTATTTAAAATTTCACCGCAGCTGATTTCTAAAATTATTTTAGAAGTTAGTAAGGCGTTAAACGACGCGCTACATGATGAGGCAAAGGTAAAACACATTTTAATAAAATAATTTTATATATTTTATTTTATAACTATGGTTCATATTATAATATTGTAGAGGGGGGCATTTCTATATTCATGTCTGCTCCTACCTTATTAAAATAAAAAAAATCACGATATTTCATTTTAAATTAAACCTAATTAAATTCGAATAAAAGATATCGCACAAAGGCGCATAATTTACATATTATTGTAGCTCGATTGATTCTTCCTGAAAATCGAACTCTATAATGTCAGATGTTTGAAAATAATAATCTAAAGCAGTTTGGTTTGTTCTCTGTTGTAAAGACGTTGATTGATCTTGAGGGATCGGGTCACTGATCGCAACTATGTGTTTGGATTCCGTTTGATTTCGGTTTGAAACTGATGACGGATTAGAGTTAGCGGAAGAAAATTGTGGGACTTGAACATAGGAATTAGTAGATGGGGTTTGAATTTGAGCAGGCCTGGGATTATTCGATATAAATGACTGGGAAGGTTGCGAGCTTGTACTTTTTTGAGAATTTAAATTTTGTGTTATTTGTGAAATAGAATTTAATTGTCGATAACTTGGGGTAATGCCTTGAGATAATGTTTTATGGTAAGGTTGGGGACTTGCGGTACATGTTCGCGTTAAAATTGAATTTAGGAGAGGTTGGGTATTTGGAGTACATGGGCGTGAATTTATATTTGATGTTGGCGAAGTTTGTGAAACGGATTGAAATAGAGGACTTGGAGTACTTCGTCGAGATATAATTGATTGGGAGAGTTGGGGACTTGGAGTAAATGAGGGAGAGTTAGAGTCCGATGATAGCTGCATTAGATCCATTTCCTGTATCTCGGCCTCAAACAGCAAGTTGTCAATTTTATTTGTAAGGATGGCCCTGTTCCTTTTTGACAAAGCACGCAGCTTTGTGGCAAGTAATTCTCCATATAAGGAGCACTCATCAGGAGGTGGTCGAGAATGCCTCTTGTTGAGATCAACAGTGCAACGTCCAATTCTTATATTTTTATCTAATTTGCTGATACTATCAGTTAACCTACTTACAACAACAATAATGATGTTGAAGCAACCTTGGCTCATCAACATTACAACATTTAAATTTACTGGATAGGAATGTTTGGTGTCATATTTTATTTCTTATTTTTATATTTTCTTTTTCTCTAAGTTACTGACAGTAGCATTTAATTATATATAAAAGGTGAATACTAAATAAAATAAAGCAGAATGAATTTAACTCTAATATTAACAACAAGTTGTTTATTCTCAATAACTAAATAGACCCCACCCGTGGTAATCTATTAGTTAACTGTAAATCAAGACTATTAAATTTACAATTTAAGTACAAAAGTCTAAGATTTTACACCTCTGTTTAATTATTTGCAACGCATCGGTGGCTTCTTTTATATTATTTTGTAGGTTTGCGTCTATTGAAGATGTGCGCATCTTCTTTGGTGGTGTTGCCTTTGAAGATCGAAACACCTTGTTTACTAATTAATTTTCCATCAGAACGGGTTGTTCTTCTGAAGCCTCACAAACTTCGTCTTCTATTGGATATGTGACATTCTAAAAAAAAAAAAATTTGTTATTACTAATACTAATAGTTTTTAAGTTATTGTTTTCTAATATGTCAATATTTAATATTATTTCAGCTCCCAAAAACCCAAGCAGAATGGCAACATATTTCGGACGAGTTCGAAGAGATATGGAATTTTCCACTTTGCGTGGGAGCACTAGATGGAAAGCATATAGTTATGTAATCTCCGATTAACAGTGGCACCGAATACTATAATTACAAACATTCATTTAGTATTGTTCTAATGGCATTGGTAGATGCTAATTATTGCTTTATGTTCGCAGATGTAGGGTGTCAGGGTAGAGTCAGTGATGGGGGTGTATTTCGGAACACAACACTATATTATAAAATTAAGGAAGAGCAATTAAGTTTACCACTCGATCAGCCACTTCCAGGAAGACACATACCGGTGCCTTATTTATTCGTTGCAGATGATGCGTTCCCTCTCAGCACCAGAATTCAAAAACCATATGCAGGTATGCATCCTAAAGGAAGCACGCAAAGGATATATAATTACAGGCTAAGCAGAGCACGTAGAGTGGTCGAAAATGCATTTGGCATTATGGCCTCTGTATTCCGAGTTTTGAGGGCACCAATGCTATTCCAACCAGAAAAAGTTGCCTCAGTGACAATGACATGCGTATTGTTACATAATTTTCTTCGAAGAAATAGAATGTCACGCCAAGTGTATTCTCCAGCTGGTTCGTTTGACTCAGAAGACGGTCAAACATTTACACCGGGATCTTGGCGACAAGATAACAATCTAACATCTTTCATCCCTTTACAGAAAGTTGGTAGGAAAACTTCTGTAGATGCACAGAATATCCGGCAAGAATTCGCCAATTATTTCGAGACAAACGGTCAAATTAAATGGCAAAATGAATTGAATTAAATTAAAAAAAATTGTATTATTTAAGTAAATAAAATGACAAAAACATTAATACACGCTTACCTCTGTATTTATTGTCGGCTTTATAGTTCCGGTTTTCCTTATAAAGCTGTCCAGGAACAAGTATAGATATTTTACGTCAAAGAAACGACATTGGCGCCAAATTGAATACAGCGGAATTGATGGCGAAACTATGCAAAATGGTTTGAGTAGTTGCTAAATTTTGGCACAACTTGTACTAAAATGGTTTGTTTCTTTGGTTTAGACATTTTTGAGACTTTGCTAATTAGTGCCACCTATTATATAATATTAGCAGTAATTTTTGGAAATTTTGACGTCACTTTTCGTGGACATAAATACATAATTAAAGAAAATGATAATTTCATAATTTTTCCTGAAAAATAGATCAAAAATAAAACAATAAATAATGCTCATTCCATTTTTTGATTGATATCCAGTTGATCCAATGAGATGTGTCCAGTTGATTGATATCCAGTGAGATGTATCCAGTTGATTGATATCCAGTGATATGTATCCAGTTGATTGATATCCAGTGAGATGTATCCAGTTGATTGTATCTTGTTTATATAGTCTTGTAGTGATATGTATCTTGTTTAAGCGCTATTTTGGATAATCTCATTTCATTTTGTTATTGACATCCAGTGATATATACAGTGTAATCCAGCTAGTAAAAATAATTTTAGTTTTAAATTATCAATGCGCCCCATGGTAGACAATTTTTTTTTCGTCGTATTCATAACCTCAAAAAACAAAATGTCATTTGATAAATTTTTGACGATGTTTTCGTGCATTGAGCCAGGATCGCGAAAAACCGATACGAATCGTACGTTTTGTCGTATCATGGAGCCTTGCCTTAAGCGCTTATTTTTTAATTTTTTGATTGATATCCAGTGAGATATTTCCAGTTTAAGCGCTTATTTTGTGGAAAATGGGCATTTAATTTTTTTAATCCAGTGATATTATTTTTCCTGGAAAATAAAATAAAAATAAAACAAAATAAATATCAGGAAAATGGAAATTTCGTGTAAGCGCATATTTTGGAAAATGCGCATTTCATTTTTTTAATATATCCAGTTTAAGCGCTTATTTTGGAAAATGCGCATTTCATTTTTTTAATCCAGTGATACATTTCATTATTTTTCCTGGAAAATAAAATAAAAATAAATGGAAAATGCAGATTTCGTTTAAGCGCATATTTTGAAAAATGCGCATTTCGTTTTTTAATATATCCAGTAATACATTTCATTATTTTTCCTGGAAAATAAAATAAAAATAAAACAAAATAAATAACTGGAAAATGGAGATTTCTTGTTTTTCCCTAAAAATAAAATTAAAAATGTTGCATTATTATTTTGGTACTAATTTTCATACAAAAAAGTACAAAAAATGTTTATAAGATGGATAACTCGATTTTAATCATATTTGGTACTAATTTTGGTACTAATTTTTCATATTTGGTACTAATTTTGTAGTTTAGAAAACAAACAATTTTACAAAAAAGCGTTTTTTTATTTTATATTTTTAATTCATAAAAATTCTAATTTAAAAAAAAAGGCGTATTTAGTTTAAAAAAAATCTGCTTTTAAAAAATTGGCGCTGAAATTCATTTGGCGTCAAATAACTATACCGTAGCCGCTGTCCATTCTATCAAAGGCGAACCATGATGGCTTAAACACCTCGTCAATATTACAACTGGAAACAATAGAATCTATGACCTTCCTCCGTAGTGCTCTATAGGTTCCCATTAGAGAATCTTTTTTTTTCTTTAAAATAGCGATTGGTTGGTCGATGCTAAATTCCGATTTTAAACGTAACCAAGCATCGTTTACGTCATTTCGGTTTTTGTGTTTAGGTTTGCTTGGATCCCAAATTTCTGGATATTGTTGGTAAATATTTAAAAATTCAAATACTTGGTCGTTAGTCCAATCTAAACTCACCATTTTAACTCTGGAATATTTATTGTATCAGCCACAAAAGTTTTGAGACCAAAACTGGCGAAATTTAGTTACAATTTAGAAGTGTTAGTTAATTTAATAATTAGTTATAATTATAATTAGTTATAGTTATAATAATTAGTTAATTTAATGTTAATTTAGAATAAAACGCAACTATTCACATCAAAATATAACCACAAATGTTATATGAAAATAGCGCCTTATTTTTATCTAATTTTGACGTTTTTATTTCCTATGTATGTATATGTGAAATTTTGATGAAATCTATTGTTAAATTCTTTCGTTCCAAAAAAAATCGATGTTTTTATTTGCCAAAGAATAAGGAAAAAAAAATAAAAATAAAAAAGTGAGGTTATGTTTACTCATTTAACAGCATTTTGCATAATGTATTGTGAAATCTTTACCATAAAAAGATAAAAATTAAGATTAAAACGCAAGTATGTATTCGCAATTTCGCATCAAAATGTAACCACAAATGATTTATGATAATAGCGGCTTAGTTTTGTTTACCTAATTTTGACGTTTACATTTCTACGTATTTGTGAAATTTTTATGAAATCTGATTTAAAAAATTTGTGTATATTCGGAAGGGATTTGTGTATATTCGACCAAACCCATAATAATATTCGACCAAACTCATAATGAAAATTGGCATTTAACATTACTTTTGAAATCAATTATATTTTACGTTTTAAGAATTTTCAGATATTATTTCTCTAAAAAAATGCAAAGTTCAATAAATAACATTTCCATTAAAAAAAATTCTAAAGATAAATGCACTAACATTTCAAATTATATTTGTTAACATTTTGTCGCTTCGTGTGGATGGGACACAAATCCATCGATTGTTTCCTTTGATGTGTGTCGTTTACCGCCTGTTTGACGAATACAAGCAATTGAAAATATTCAGTTACATTCGTCATGCGAAAACCATCCACACGACGTGTACATTCGCTAAATGCGCGCATAAGTGTACATTTCACACCTCGTGTGGATGCGGCTTAACGTTTAAACGATATCGTATTCGGTGGAGAAGATTTATTTAATATTGCCTGCGTTTTTTTAATCGCTCCGGATAGCTGCTATCGAGAGCCGTCATATGAAATGTGGCTCCGTATAAATAGGTAGAGCCAAATATTTTTTATACCAAGTTTTCGCTAAACAGTTGAATTAAAAATGATAGTTTGATGTTAAATAAATTTAGTTTAGCAATAAAAAGCGCGTCAAATTTAAATTTAGGGATAGAAAAATGACGGCTCTCGATAGCAGCCGATCCGATAAGCTTATTCTAAATCTGAATATAAAATTCAACTGTTTTGTGGTTATAAGCTATCCTATACCGATTTGATGAATTTATTCGCTTAAGGTAAGCTTGGATATTGCTTTTAACAGTTTGTTATTTTCTCATGTGAATACGTTTGATTTTCGGTTTTCATGTAGATCATAGAAACAAAATAATCATCTGAAGAATAAATAGGAGATTCTATCTCTACGAAGTATAGGGCCGCTGCATTAGCGGGTAAGTTTGGTTTTTTCTCAGGTTAGATATGGTATATTAAAAGTGTTTCCGTTTTAGTGTTAGCGGGGTCCCATCGACTGAACTGACGACGGATAATCAATACCGTACCCTATACCTGCAACAGTTAACAACAACACGGAAATTCCTCATAAACTACGAGTATTTCGACGAGCGGATAACAGTTATTGTGAAAAAAAAAAAACGTTAAAAAAATTTTGCGTTTAAATCACAGATAGTGGTATCGACATTTTAGATTAGTGAATAGAATTCACTAATTCAGATAGAATCAGAAAAACTGTTCTGTAAATTTAGATAGTGAATTGTGTATTTCAAAAAAAAAAAAAAAACAAAGAAATTTAGAAATAAGTACCTACATGTATAATATACATATGTTAGTTAGGTAGACGTAAATTTTAAGTGCCGCGAGGTTAGTTTTAGTGCTAAGTAGTGCAAGGTATGCAAGGAGCATATATTTAATTTAAAGTAATTTTTTTTCAGTTTCCATATAGATAGCAGAGAGTCTCGAGCGACTCTTGGCGAATATATGGTAAGTTTCATTATAAATATATTTGGTCTTGTGCCTATGCATAAATGTGCTCCCATTATAATCGTGTACCTTATTTTTATTAAATTTTTCGTTGATTTTCTTTTTTTTGGTTTCTCTCAATAAGCAATTAAGCATACTTACATGTACGTACCTAATTTTTTTGATTTAGCTATAAGTCGTTACTTTTTTTAAATATAAAATTATTGAATTGTGCTTAATAAATTTTCGTAAACTGAAAGCATAATTTTTTTTTATTTGATGATGATGTTGATCTGAGGAAGTCAGATGAGTGTGGGCCTGTTGTGCATTTTTTTCCTCAGTTATTTCAACATGTAAAGTTATTGTACGATCCATTAGTTCGTTTGGCGGCACAGAACCCCCCAAGTATCGGCTTCAGCATACCCAATGAACAAAAAACGTGTTGGCCGCCAAAAGATCGGTTACAATACTTCTGTTCAAACGGATGAAATTCGGAAACCATTTTAGAAGTTTTTTTTTTGGAAACAGAACTACTCCACTCGGATTTTATTTTTTCAGTGATTTAATTGGCACAAACTGTAGATGAAATATTCTTAGACTTTGATGAAAATCTCAAGCTCGTTTGAGATTGTAGAATTAGATTTTCAGTGTATTTATAGCTTTTTTTTTGTTTTTCGATAACAAACAAAAGCGACTGATCTCAATTTTATATATAAAAATAAAAAACCCAAAAAAAATAACAATACATTTACGTATTCGAGCATAAAATCAATTAGTATCCATTTTAGCGTTGTCTAATAACTGATCTTATCACTAATACAAATAAAGAACATTATATAATTTAAATTAATGCATAAAGTATGAGTTACAGATTTCAGACAATAACACATTTAATCTGCGCCGTATGCAGAGTACCTTGTTCTCATTTCTTAAAACAGAAGACATTGCAAGCAATCCAACAAATGCAATAGTGGATTCGATTGGATAAATATGGTTGAGAATTAATTTCGATATATTATTGATACACAGAGCACAATTTTTTCAAATTATTTTAAACAACCAGCCAACAGATTCATTTGTACCCGGGACCCTAAACTTGTGGTTTTTTCCATGTAATAAACTAGATTCGGTAAATGTATTTACCTATTCCAAAGTCAGGGTGTGAACGGAATAAAAATCAATAAATATTTTGTCGTGGAGTTACTACGTCTATAGCTTCAATATTTTACCTCGTCTGGCTATTATTTCTCGGAAGCTCGGAAGAGCTTGAGAGATGATGCATATACCGTTAGATAGAGGGAAAAATAGAATTAAAAAAATATACGAATGGTATACTCGTGAGCTAACTGATAACGTCTCAAAAATGAGTGAGGTTTTGACTTGATGTGTTCTTTATAAAAAAAAAAAAAATGTATTTCAGGAAATAGCCGCCATTAAAATGGAACAAAAAGAAAAAACTAAAGTTTGTTGTTGTTGTGTTTTCATATTTTTGTTTATATCTCTGTAACGGTTGGGCGGCCATTAATAAAACAAAAACCGTTATAAACGGTTCAATTCGCTCCTTATAAAAATATCAACATTTAAAATGTTTATAGCGAATGTAAATCATGACATATAAAACCTGTTAAAAATCAAAATTTATTTCTGTTTCAAAATAAAAAATTCGTAAGTAAATATGTCATATGTCATTCATGAAGTTGAACCCAAAAATGTGAAGGTTTAACACTGTAAACGTATTGGGTTACACTTGTTGACTCCACATTCCCTTAACCCCTTAAGTGGACATGACGAGTGTCGTCCGCATACATTTTCTATGCCAAACTCGAATTTGATGGGTGACGCCCGCCTCTTTAAATATATTAAAATAAAAAGTATTATGACTAAGAGGTTCCGCTCTCTTTTTGCTACGCTCAGCCAGCTCCGACGACACCTGCTTTCTATAATCGCGAATCATCGATTAATTTTTTTTTCCTCTTTGTATTTGTTGTGGTCAACCGTTTCCAGCCATATGACCTAGTTTCGCTGGGTCCCCCTCATGTGCTCTCAGATACTTCTCAGCGGAAGGGCTGCAGCGAGGGACTGTTTCTAATGTGTGCCACTTGTATACGGTCTATAGCTAGAGTGTATCAAGTGACGGTATCTTGTTGAACGATTATCTTTGTGTGAGGATGGTTGTTATATTGTTTATTTTCTGATGACTGTAAATTATATTTATAATTTAGCTTATGTAATGTATTTATATATGATTATATATAATTCAAACTTAATTTCTATATTATTTATATAAAAAGATTTTTTTTTTTTTTTATTTAATTTCTAAATTTATATAATTTTAATATTCTTAACAGAATGGTGGGGAAGCCGTTCTCTTTTGTAATTTATTTTAATGTGAGATGATTTTAAGAGATTTTTTATTTATTTATTATTATTATTTTTTTTTATTATATTTAGTTAGTGTGTTAGACCACCACCCTGATGCTATTGTTAGTTGGATTAGTAGTGTGTTGGAATTCATTTTGGGAATAGTGTTAGTGTTGCTGACTTTGAGTTCTTTGAATTCATATAACTTTTGAGTTCTTAAGAGATGGGTCTCTTTGGAATTTAGAATTTCTATATTTTGGATTTTAAACATCCGAAAAAGATGATTGTGCAGAGAGTCAAATTGTGCCGTCTGGCAATCATCAGAGCTATTAGAGTTCAAAGTAATGTGATTTAAAGTCAGAAAAACATGTCCCCCCTTAAGGTGACTGTTATTCCGATTGTAATCTTTGTAATGTGAAATTAATGTGTGTGGTTTTTATATATACATCTCTGGTCCTAACCTAGGCCTAGGTCACAAGCTGTAGTCTATTTCTTTTAGAAAATCATTTAGTTCTTTTAATATGGTATCATCCCCTTCTCGCAGTAGATCCGGGAGTGCTCGTTCGAGTGATTGGTATTTGTTTCTAATATCCTCGTATTTTATGCAATGATTTATGATGTGAGTACTATATCTTCTAGTACTCCGCAGAAGTCGCAGTTTGGGTTGTCCTCAGAACCTATTATAAATTTGAATTTTTTGTCAAAAGTGTGTCCGGTTCTCAGTCTTGTGATTGTTGCTATGTTTTTTGCGTTGAGTTTGGAGTTATTGAACCAAATTTCTTTTGGAGCGGTATTGTTTATGGTTTTGTAAAATGCTCCTTTGTTAGTCGTTAGGTTGTTATAGTGTATTTCCCATTCTGCTTGTATTAGTGTATCTATATTTTTGTTTAGGTCTCTTTTGGTGGGTGAGTTTTTGTATGTGTGGGTAGGATTGTTTAATGCTATTTTAGCTAAGCCATCTGCTATGTGATTGCCTTCGATGTTAATGTGTCCTGGGATCCATTTCATTGTTATGTTTTTGTTGTTGCTATTGGCTATGTCAATGATTTTGTTTTCGTAGTGGTGTCTGTTTGTGTTTTTGTGCTAGTATGGTGGCAATTTTGATCCCAATGCATTCCGCGTTTTTTATGTCTGTGAAGTTCTCCAGTTTTACCGACAGTTTTGTATTGGATTGGGGAACAAATATTCCTATCCCTGCCGAGTTTTCTATTATGGAACCGTCTGTGTATATGTGGTCCCAGTCTTTGTATTTTTCCATTGAGTCCATTGTGAGTTGTTTTTTTATGTTTGTATTTAGTGATCTTATGTTCGTGATGCTATTAATGTGGGTTTCGACTTCTAGGTTTTTTGGGTTGTTTTTCCTTATGTGTGTTTTGGATAGATCTCCTTCAATATATGTGTGCTTAAGTATAAGTTATTTAGCATTGTTGTTGATGTGTTATTTTTGATTTTGTTGCCAATGTACGAGTTTCTGAAGAGTTGGGTAGCAATATATTTTTGGATGGAGGATTAGCAATATATTTTTGGATTTTAGCTCTTTGGATGTTTCTGTAGTTTCTGCCAATATGACTGGGATTGGTGTGGTTTTGGCTAGTCTTAGGCAAATTCTTAAGCAAGTGTTGTTGATCTTTTGACAAATATTGTTGGCTTGTTTGTTAGTTGGTTCAGTGATTATGGACGCGTAATCCACCTTAGGTTTGATTAGCGTTTTGTACAGTCTTAACATTATTTGTGGGTGAGTTCCCCCATCTTTGTGATATAGTGACTTTATAATGTTAAGTGTTTGTTGAGATTCGTTTTTGACGTTGAGATAATGTTTGGTGAGGTTTAGGTTCTTGCTTGGATAGTGTGATGCCTAGTATCTTGGACGATCTTTTTTCTTCGATTATTGTATTTTCTATTTTAACTGTAATTTTGTTCTTATTATTATTGTTTGTGAAGAGTCTCATGAAGTGGATTTTCTCTTTGTTTATGTTTAGTTTTAATTTTGCTAGGATATCTTGTAGTTTTTGTGTCGCTATGTTGGTGTTGTATTGTAGTGTTTCGAAATTCTTACCACTAATAATTAGAAATATGTCGTCCGCAAATTGGAAGATTTTTGTGTTGGAGCAGCTTATATTATGAAGACCTTTGGAATATATGTTAAAGAGTGTTGGGCTTAAGCCGCTTCCTTGGGGAACCCCCGCGTTCGTGGTATGCTCATTATTGGTGGTGTTTTCCGTGTAGATTTTACGATTAGTTAGGTGTAGATATATCCAATTTATTATTATTTCAGGAAATTTCAGACCAATCATTATGTCAATGAGAATTTTTTTATCTACCCTGTCAAATGCCTTGCTTAGATCCATATTGATTAGTATGGATTTATCTCCTTTTGCTTTGTTATTGTTTGCTAGTGTGAATAATTCAACCATGTAGTCGTTGATACTTCTATGCTTACGGAAACCAAAGTTAAAGTTTCCTAGTATGTTGTTGTTGTCTATGTGGCTGTTAATTCTTGATAACAAGAGTTTGCAAAATATTTTCGATATGGTAGGAGGGAGGCATATTGGTCTGTAATTTCTGATATTACTGTTGTCCAGATTTTTTTTCTTTGGGATGGCTATGGCGTTGGTTTTTCTCCAGTTTTCTGGAATGATTTGTTGCCTAAAAATTATGTTGAGGTGATTAGTTATTGTTTGAATGAAATTTCGGTTAGACGTTGTTATTTTTTTTAATAATTTTTAGCATTGGTTAATATTTCTTTTACTTCTGTTAGTTTAAATTCTTCTATGGTATTTGATGCGATATCTTTATTGTAAGGTAGCATTAGTGGTTCTAGGGATTTCGGAAAATTTAGATCCAGGAATATTTTGGCTGTGTCGTTGTTTTCCAGTATAGAGTATCTGGAAGGTTTTTTGTGCTTTATTCTGTTGATCTTATTCCACATTTCTGAGTTATTTGTATCTTTATTGATACTGTTAAGGTATAGGATCCAGCTCGCCTTTTTTTCTTTTTTTTATACTTTGTTTGAGTTTTCTTGTGGAACTACTACTCCTCTGCTGTATAGGTGTTTTTGGTTCTGTTGTATATAATTTGTTTCGCTCTTTTAATATCCCAGAGCTTTTGTAGGTTTGAATTCTACCAAGGTTTTGGTGTGTATGGGAATTTCGCTATGGTTATGGTTGAGTTTTTGTTTATGATCGAGATTAGGTTGTGTTCTAGATTATTGATTGACTCCATGTTTTGGTTGTTGAATTCATTTAATATTTTTTTCCAATTGGTTTTTTTTTTATAGTTGTACGTATTTGTTTTGATTGCCATAATGATGGGTAGGTGGTCGCTTCCGATGTTTTCTGTGGATGATTTCCAGGTGATTGTGTCCGATAGTTCTCTGCTACAGAGTGAAATGTCTGGTGCAGAGGCCGAGTGATATCTTTTGTCTTGTCTGGTGTTAGAGCTGTCGTTTAAGATTTTGAAGTTGCTGTTGGTTTCCGAGTTTATTTTGTTTGGCATTTGGCTCCCATAGTATGTTGTGCGCATTTATGTCTCCTGCTATAATGTTGTTATCTCCTGGGTTCGCTCTGATGATCTTTTCAAATTCTTTAGCTATTTCATATGGGTTGTTGGTGTTGCTGTTGTAAAAGGATGTAATATTTATTGATGTTTTCTTATATGTGAAATTTAATTTGATGTGTTCAATTCTATTTAGTGATAAGTTAGGTGTGATTTTTTTCCATGCAATTTTTTTGTTGATTAGAAAAGCTACTCCGCCATATCCATCACTTCGGTTTTCCGTAATTAAGTCCATGTTATTAAAATTGGTAATTGTGTTATTGTTGGTCCAGGTTTCGCTTAAGATTACGATGTGTATGTTGTTCATGTTTATGTAGTGTTCTAATAGCTCTTTGTTATTGTTTAGGCTTCGGATGTTTATTTGTATAGGATATTTATGTCGTCACTCATATTTGGGAAGATCTGTAGTGGTTCCTCTACAATACCGCTAAACTGCGCAGTTCTAATTTGATGTCTCGGAAACCACTAACATCTACTTGTTTTTTTACTGACTCCAATTAATCAAACACAATCACCATTTATAATAATAAATAATAATAATTTTATTTTATTTTAATTATAAGTTTTTATTTTATATTTTCACAATTTATAAAATATACAAAATTTAGCGTGTATATAATTTCCATAAGATGGTCACCGCAATAATGATCTTTTCTCGTTTTTTTAATTCATACCTTTATTGTTTATCCATTATCATTATTGCGATGATGATAGAGATACATACATGAGTTATACAATATTTATTTCTTATTCTAAATAAATGAATCAAATATACATAATATAATTAGAGAGAAATACTGAACAAGCAAGAATTTAATTTCCGTCATTCTATCCATTGTAGCAAGCGATATGGCATACTGGAACACATTGTATGTTATGTCCATAACAATCTCTCATTCGTTTTTGTCATTCCTTTTAAAGATTTGAATTTTTATATTTTTGTTTGATCGATTAACTTATTCAACAATAGGGTGCAACTGGGCATGAATAATGCACTTGTTGATTGCACCATATCACTCACCCTGCAGATATAGCTTTATACAGGAATATTTTACTTAAAATTGACATGTCGTGTATTTAATATTTGCGATGACTAAGGCATTAATTTTATTTCGTCCGTTACGTACGCTGGTTTTAGTCGGTCGATGGCGATTGATTCATTTTTACCTTTGTAATCAACAACGAAATATTTGCGGAATCTTCGCTTAACTAAAAATGGCCCTTCATATGGTGGTGTTAATCCTGTTTTAACTTTGTCCACCCGGACGAAAACGTGGTCGCAGTCCGTTAAATCCTTTGGAATGTAAACGTTGTCCTGAGGGCTATTCCACGTGTCTTTGGGAACGACGCTGCGCATCGACTCACGTAATTGTTCGACCAGTGAAGTTGGATCAGTCGATAACGCAGGATTGGGATGTATTACGAGTTCTCCTGGGACCTTAAGCGGTTGTCCGTAGACAAGATCAGCAGGAGTGCATCCAAGATCAGTTTTAACCGAAGTTCTTATTCCAAGAAGAATGAATGGGAGTTCTTCACTCCAATTAGGGCAATTTGATCTAGCATACAAAGAGGCTTTTAAATGGCGATGTAGACGTTCTACCATACCATTTGCCTGTGGGTGATATGTCGTTGTCCGTATTCTGTGAGAACCCAACTCTTTGGTAAGTTCTTTGAAAAGATTGCTTTCAAATTGACTGCCTTGGTCAGTCGTGATTTCGAGTGGGACGCCAAATCTCGAAATGTACTGGTCAACGAAAGCTCTAACTACGGTGGAAGCTCTCATATCAGCCAGAGGTAATGCTTCTGGCCAGCGCGTAAATCTGTCAATTATCGTAAGAATGTAGAAATTTCCGTTTGATGGAGGTAATGGTCCGACCAAATCTAAATGAATATGTTCAAACCTGCCAGAAGGAATATTGAAATGACCATGTTCTGAACGTGTGTGTCGATTAACTTTCGACTTCTGGCAAGGAATGCAAGTTTTGGACCAGTACCCCGTATCGACATTCATACCTGGCCAGAAATATTTTGACGCTATTATTTTGCGTGTTGCACGAACCCCTGGGTGAGAAAGACCGTGAAGCATTTCAAAAATACTTCGGCGCATTTCGTTAGGAATATAAGGACGTTTTACGTTGGTTGACGTTTCACACCAAATATCTAAGCCTGAACCAAAATCAGGTAACCTCTCCAGTTTGCGTTTCGCGCAGCGCAGGTTTTGACTGTCTGCTATTAGTGACCTAAGCTCGTCGTCCGATTGTTGGAGAGAGACTAATTTGTCTAGATCGAGCGCGGTATGACAAATAGCGGCAATTTGAACTTCTTGTGGTCGTGACAAAGTATCTGCCACTACATTGCTGTCACCTTTGACGTACCTTATGTCACTTGTAAATTGCGCGATGTAGTCGAGCTGACGACTCTGGCGAGGACTACGTTCTGACTTAGATGACATTGCGGTAGTCAGTGGTTTGTGATCAGTGTTGATGAAAAATATTCTGCCCTCGACAAAACACCGGAAGTGCTTAATGGCATAATATATAGCCAGAAGCTCCCTATCGAAAGCTGAATACTTCTGTTCGGGAGGGGAAAGCTTCTTAGAGAAGAAGGAAAGAGGTTTCCAACTTCTATCATAAAGTTGTTCCAATACAGCCCCCACAGCAATACTTGAAGCATCAGTGCTGATGCGCAGTTGTCCGTGATCCACAGGATGCGTGAGAAGAGTAGCCCGATCGAGGGCAGCTTTAACTGCATTTAAAGCCGCTTCGCAATCATGTGGCCATGAAAATGGGTTTCTCTTGTTGACTTTTCCAAGTTTACTGAGATGGCTATGTATTGGAGCTAAATGTTCGGCTAAGTGAGGGATAAAACGATGATAATAATTAATTATGCCTACAAAACGCTGCACTTGCCTGATAGAAGTTGGTTGAGGAAAGGATTGTATTGCCACGATTCGATCCGCAGATGGTTTGATGCCATCCTTGGCGATTTCGTGGCTAAGGAAATTAATGGAAGCTGCACCGAATTCACACTTAGAAGGTTTGATTGTTAAACCGCCATTCGTTTAATCTTTCGAATAGAATATTTAAGTGCTCGCGGTGCTCAGATTCGTTTTTGCTTGAGACTAAAATGTCGTCGATGTAAACATAAACGAAATCAACACCTTTCGTTACCTCGTCCATTAAACGTTGAAACGTTTGTGCCGCGTTTCTAAGGCCGTATGGCATTCTAGTGAACTCGACAAGTCCAAACGGTGTAGTAATGGCCGTCTTGTGGATGTCTTCCGCATTAACCGGAATCTGATGATAAGCACGCACGAGATCTATTTTTGAAAAGACGGTGCAGCCTTGCAGGTTGAGGGAAAAATTGTGGATGTGGGGGAGAGGATATCTATCTGGTACCGTAATCGCATTAATTCGACGGTAGTCTCCACAAGGTCGCCAGTCGTTGCTGTCACGTTTTGGCACTAAGTGCAAAGGTGAAGCAGCGCTGGATGAACTTTGTCTGCACAACCCCAATTGTAACATATACTCAAATTCAGTTCTCGCTATTTTGTGTTTTTCACAGTCCAAACGTCTTGGACGTGAAAATGGTAAGTGACCTTCTGTGACGATATGGTGCACTACATTGTGCTCCACAGGGAGGTCATAGCGAGGATCTTTTGTCAGGTACGGATATTGACGGAGAAGTTCGCCGTATGGCCCATCAATGGTAAATAGACGTGGTATTGAATCAGTGATAACCATGGTATCTATTATGCTGACAGACAGTTTCGTACATGTGTCTATCAGACGTTTGTGTTTTAGATCGACAACTAATCCAAACTTTACAAGAAAATCGGCCCCAATTATTGGTTTAGTGACTGAAGCTACTACAAACGGATGTCGATAATCACGACGCAAACCCAAATCTATGTGTAATAGTCGGGTCCGTAAGTACTAATTTTAGAACCGTTTGCTGCCACTAAACGGCTTTCAGAATCGTTCAGAAGATTTTTGAAATGGATTTTGGGTACGACGGAAACATCTGCGCCAGTGTCGATCAGAAAACGCAATTTTGTTTTAGGGCATCTAATGGTAAGGCGACGATTTTGAAATGTCCCATCGCTCGTCGCTTGTACTATGGGACGAGTTAGTTTTCCAGATTGGATTTAGCCTGTGCGTTCGGCTTTTGGGCAAATGTGCAACCTCCGCATTTTTTGGCTCGATTTCCAAATTTTCGATGGTACCAGCATAACCAGTAACCACTTCTTTGGCTAGATTCATTGCGGGATCCAGAGCGCTGGTTGTCTCTACTATTCGATCGCTGTCTGGATCGTGACCTGTTATTAAATTCTCGATTGAATCTGGACGTTAGTTGGTCAATCGATTTTTGGAGATTAGCAAGGGTGATTTCTGTTTGACTTAGCGTTTTTGATTGTTTCGAAGGTTTCGATTCCACGGTATTGCAATTGAAATTAGGCTTATTTATTTCAAATATTCGATCTGCGAATTTTATTAATTCATTGATATTATCAGCCTCGCGTATTGCAACTATCGATCTTATCGAATCTGGAAGTTGACCTAACCAAAGAGTTTTTAAAAGCTGAGCATTTACAGCAGTCGAGCTACCTGCTTTCTCTTCAAGATGTCTGTAAAAGTCAGATGGCGTGAAGTCTCCCATATCAGTTGATTTAAGCAGGGTTTCAATTCTCCCTTGCTCTGACATGGAACGCCGTTTAATAACTTCATCCCTGAGTGTGTCGTATTTATTGATATCCGGTGGGTTGCGAACTATGCTTGCTACCGAAGCTATGACATCCACCGGTAGATGAGCTATCGCAAAATTAAACCTGTTCTCGTCAGTATTAATTCTTTTCACCTTAACTAATGCCTCGAGTTCTTTAAACCACAATTCTGGAAGGTCTTTCCAAAACTGGGGTATAGGGGCTGCTTCATTTATCGAATATTTTTTTTCAACCTCTTTTTCTTCGTCCGACATGTTGTTTTTATTTTTTTAGGGTACGGAATTAATGCGAAGTGGAAAAGTAGAAAAATAATTTGAATGAAGTAATCGAAAGTAATAACAAACTCGAAAATATAACGAGAAAAAAAAATTTTGAACAAAAAGAAAATGGAGCAAACGAATGAGAAATTACGCTAAACTAAACATACAACTCACCCGTTTCAGTATTGTTGCGATGATTGTTTTATTTAGAATTCGCCTTGCTTCAAGGATTGCGGCACTTCAATTCAATATTTCTTTTCTTCACAATTTATTATAAGCAAAATCTAAAATAAATAAGAAAAAAAAAATTATGGTAATAAAATAAATCACAAAACCGTATTTAGGATGGAACGATACGTTAACTTTAACTAACATGCGTCCAGTGCGGTTGATGACCTTGACAGTTATACTGATCACAATGTTGTAGCTAGATGTATATGCCTTAGCGAGTAGCTGTTAAGAAGAGTGTCCTTAAAACACTTTGATGATTTCCCTTTTTTTTTTTTTTTTAAATCAGATGGTTGATTTCAGCTTGCTGTTGTAAAATGTTAAACGTCGACAGGATGATAAATTTTGTTCAGAGGAATTTCTCGTTGAAATTTTTGCCTGAATTAACTCGTTGGCAATTGAGCTGCGAGTAACTAATACGTATGGCTGCGTTCTATATTTGTGAAATATTTTGCAGGTTGCGGCAACAAATAAATTTTGTTTTAAAATTTTTTTGATGTAATTTGTGTGTGGATTTGGTGGTGCAAATTTGATTTTGAACCACGCTATTATGAGCGTTATTTTCATGGTAAAACGCGTTTTTATTAGCACTATTCACGTTACTGTTGGCGTGATTTGAGTAGCGGCATTCAACTCGGCGTCACCAATTGTAGTTTATTGTATTTACAATATCAATAAGAATGGTGTCATTTCCTGCTTGTGGTATATGTGTATTAACATTAGTGATTTTGTTGTCTATTAGGCTAATTAGCTCATCTCTTGATTTTATTTTTCCTTTTAGTTCCTTCACCATGTTGTTTAAAATTAATAGTTTATCTTCAGCATTTTTGATTAATTTTAACATTCTCTCTTCTTTTTCCTCATATAGGTTTTTGAAATCCCATGCATTGGGTACTGTTTGTTTTGAGCCGAACAGTTTTTCTTTAGCTTCTTTGTATGAGATTTTGTTTATTGTGATGTATTTAACTATTCTTATTTGTCTTTTCTTCTCCAGGCATGTGTGATGATTGGTCTCGTGACCATCTCCGCAATATTTGCATCTTTTCCTAAGGTCGCAGAGGTGATGCACATCCGTTATTTTGGCGCATATGTTGCATCTAGGTTCTTCCTTTGAGCGGCATCTGGATGTTGTGTGACCGTAATTTAAGCATTTGCTGCAGTACATGGGGTTAGGGATATAATGTTTGACTTATATTAGTATATTGTCGTAAAAAACCACATTGTTTGGAATGTTGTTGGCCTGAAATGTAATTTTCACTAATTCCATTGGTATCTTTGTGTTGTCGATCTTGTTCCATTTGAACATTCTTTCCAAATTGGAGATTTCTACGTTTGATTTTATATTTTGTCTAAGTTCTGCTTCTGTGAAGTCCACTGGAATATCTCTAATCACTCCTATTGTTTTGTTTAGATTATCTGGTATGAAACAATCTAATCCGTCAAACTCTTTTAGTACCTTGTTTTTTATGCATTTATTGGAATCATTATAGTTTTAAAAAATTATAGCGGCCATATTTTTAGAAAATTGCTCCACACTTTCCACATTTAAAATCTTATTTAATTTAATTGCTTGTCCCAGTTTCATAATGCTGAGGTTGTCCTTTGACGATAATTTTAAATGGTCCTTTGTCTTGTATGGTGTATAGATTGATAGGTTTTATAATGTTTGAGGATTTATCGGGTAAGTTTGTGTTATTAATTATTTCATGATTTTCAGTAGTTATATCGATATTATTAGGTTGAGATTTGTTTATATTTGTTATGATAGATTTTCGTGCCTCCATTGTGGTTTTGCAAGATCCGGTATTTTTTCCAATGTTTGTTGCTAATGACGCGTTTGTGTTACTACGAATATTATTTCTGTGTATATTATTTAAATCGTTTAGCACATTTGTTTTAGATTTTTTTGCGTTTTTAGTTATCGTTGTTTTATGAATTTTCACAGATGATGATGAATTTACAGCACTATCACTTTCACTCGCACTCCCGGATCCATTGCTCGAAAAAGCCGTCATCACGTTTCTCTTTTTTATTACAGGGAAATGGGTTTCCCCAATTCCCTCAATATTTGAGGGATTGCCCTCCAAAACTACTTATTTAGTTTACATAGGCCTAAGTTAAGACTCACCTGATGTTATTTGCTGCTGATTTATTTTTAAACTTGTATTAAACATTGAAAAAATGGAATTAAATTTTTGTATTTAATTGAATTGAAATTAAAAAGATGGCTACCACAACACTAAACTGCACTGTGACGCGGTTACAATCGGAATGGAACTCATCGATTAATTTGTAATAGTTTATCTTCGGTGACGGATGTAACTGGAACAAAAAAATAAAAGCAAAGTGTGCTATTAGTATGCGCTAGTGTAGGGTCCCAGAATTACAAAAACCATGCTTGAATCGCATTTCATCGTGTATGCCGAATTTCGTCATAGTCGGCTAAGAAATAGCCAAGTTCCATCCTAATTAGCCACATTACGGAACTTCGTCTAAAAATCATTTTAGAATGCCATTTCCTTTGTAGATGTCGTATTTCGTGAATATTATATTCAGGAAACATTAGGCTATCATTTGTATACAAACTCTAGGATATCTGAAATTAAACGATTCGTATACCATTCAAACAAATAAAATCGATACGGTGTTCAAAAAATTATTAAATATTTTCATCCTCTTCATGTGGAAATGGCTTATGCCTCATTTGATTCAGGAAATATTAGATTATCATTTTTAGTTGCATATCCAATTAAATTTATTTATTTTGTAGCTTGGCCACAATTTTTGTTCCTGGAAATTACACTCAAAATTCTTATAAGAAATTATTTTAGTAGTGGATATATTTATTTTTTTCTTATTTGGGACAAACTTCGCAGCCATCATAATGTATGTAGTACATTCGTAATGTTGTAATCGTAATATTTTTATAGGATAACTTTAACATCGGATGCTTTCGTAGCCTTTCAGACTTATGCCTTCTTGGCAGCAAATGAGTGTATGATATAATGCAAGTCGTTGCAATTGCGTGTCTCCACTAGCAACTGTTCGAAATTTAATGGTATAACTCGATGTTAATGGCAGGTGGAGAGTAGGTGTTAGTTGAATTTAACTGCAGCGAACTCAGGGGAGTATAAATTTGGTTTGAGGAGTATAGTAGTATGTAGATATTGAAAGTAGTACAAACACTACCTTAGTACTATGTTCGACAGAACTGTTTCAGATCATCTTTATTCTGATGGTATTGATTGATTGATTGATTGATTGTGAGTGTACGGCCAAGCATTATAGCAAGTCTCCCGGACTCCCGGGCACACACCGTACGCCCGTTTACACATAACAAAACCGAAGGATAGGATAGGATTATTAGTTGGGACAGACTCGACCCGGTTACAGAAACCAATGCGATCGATAGTTAGTAAATAGACGCTACAAAAGACAACACAATCTAACTACATTTTTAGATGATCATTTCTCTGGAATCCAGGGCCGGATACTCAGGACTCCCTAAACCTAAATTAAAAATTATTAATGTTGTAATTTCCCCCTGTTCGCCTTTCATTAATTTACCTGATAAAATAATTAGGAAAATCTAAAATTACTAAGCAAAATTATAATTATAATTACAATTACATATTATAAAAAACATCATTATAACAAAATAAAGATACATTTAAATAAAATAAAATTGAAATTAAACTTTCATGATTTATTATGAGTGTACGACCAATCATCATAGCAGGATCTCCCGGACTCCCGGGCCCATGCCGCATACCCGTACACATATAACAAAACCGAAGGATTGGATAGGATTATTAGTTGGGACAGACTCGACCCGGTTACAGACACCAATGCGATAGATAGTTAGTAAATTATTAGTACAATATATAATAAATAGGTTAGCACAAGACAGTACAATCTAACTACATTATTAGATGATTATTTCTCTGGAATCCAGGGCGATTAGATGATTATTTCTCTGGCTCCGGATACTCAGGACTCCCTAAATCCTAAATCTAAAACAGGGCTTAAAAAGTATTAATTATTAATATTGTAATTTCATCCTTGTCCGTCTTTCATTAATTTACCTGATAAAATATTTAATAAAACTTTAAAATAACAGCGCTTATTTCCTTATTAATGGTCCTTTTATATCCAATTAAAAATTATTACTTACTGCAACAAGAGTTAACATTAAAGCGTGATTTCCATGAGAAAATCTTACTGACCAGTAAAAATAAAGCGAGATAAAAATATAGATTTAGTTGAGGTGTGAGAGGGAATTTTTTTTTTCAGTACTCGAAAAAAATTGTTTTTACTGTGCTATGTAACCATAATTTACTGGTGTATAACCATAATTTACTGAAAAAAAATATGAAGCGAAGTATATTTTTTCAGTACTTTACAATACATCTACATACAGATTGTGTAAGGATAGAAAATTTTTCTCGCACACTGAAGCACTAACTATAAAAAAAAAATACTTCACCCCATCCGACATTTTTATGGTATATAGTAAATATAAAGTGACGTTTGGTGTTAAATTCGATTTAAAAAAAAAAAAATTAATATCCTGTTTTCATATATATCTCTACGTAAAATAAATATATAAAAATATAATATACATACGAGTATTAAATACGTAATAAGTTAAAATTGATGAATTCAAATATGAATAATTGGGGTAAGTTTGTGTGCGATCCAAACACAAGAATTTTGTTTGATGCTATTATTTTATCTTAAAGTTTTATTTTATTCAATGTTGTTATAATTTTAGGAGCAAAAAACATTGTTGTGCTGCAAAATGTTCCAGCCGAAGTTGTAGAGTGCGAAGACATTACAAATCCCAATATATTGGAATGCTATATGTGAATGAAGACTATGAAGATGAAAACATTAACTCAACAGAACCCGATTCATATTTTCAACAGTTTGACAACAGTTCATCATTTGAGCCAATTTCGCCTGCGCCAATAATGAATGAATTGGAGCTGCATTCCGGTATGTCAAACGATTTTTAAATATTTTGTTATTAAATTCTAACCTTAAAATTTTTTTATTTTAGAATTAATTATTGAGGCTGTGCAGAGCAAACCAGCCTTATGGAATATTCGCGACGGTGGGTATAAGAGTCGTGATATTCGGGCGCGACTTTGGGAAGAAGTTGTAACAGAATCGAGTAAGTACCTAGTGAACATTTTTAAAAATTGAACAAATTAATTCAATTTAATATACGTATTACTATAGATTTCCCAGCTACTCGTGACAATGTAACGAGAGTGAGAAAACACTGGGAAACAATAAAGGCCACCTATAAGCGCACCAAAAATCGAACTCCGAGTGGTTCAAAAGACGGGTATCAAAAGCCCTATAAATTTGCCAAACTTCTGTCATTTTTAGATGACACGAATGAGCCAAGAAGGTATACGGATATTGCCCCTTGCCAGTAACATTTATTTTTATAATTCTTTTTATTTAATTTTTCTATTTAGATCTATTGAGTTGGGTGGGGACACTGGGGACACTGAAAGTACTGTCGATTTCAACAGGCTTGATGATTTCGAGAAGATTATCCCAAAAAAAAAGAAAAGGAAGTAAACATAATGTGATTGATAATAGTTAAATTATATTAAATTGATTTAATTCTAGAGCTAAATTATCAAGGAGAGACACACGATTTACAGCGCCGGTACGTGGAAGCGCTCGAAAGAAAGTTGCCAGTGCCACCGAGTACTTCTGTGGCCACACCACCGACTCCCGATTCAATAGATATGTTTCTGGGCTCGTTAAAACCATATTTGGAGTCGCTGAGTTTGACATCCCGGTTGAAAGCGCAGCAAAAAATGATGAGCAGCCTAATCGAATCGCTACAGGAGGAAGAGGAGAAAAAAAAATTTAAGATAAAGATAAGTATTGTTTCATAGTTTCAAATTTTTTTTTGATATTTTATTGTTTTTTTTTGTTTTTATTTCATGGTATTGAAGACATGGGTTCACCATGATCCCATCTACACAAACTATTATGAATGAGCTTCGTGCTCAAAATGGATTGTGTAGCTTGGGGTTGTTCTTAAACGCAAAATATTTGTAAATTTAAACAAATAAACAAATAAATAAATAAATAAACATGGGTTCACCAGCCGCTGAATTATTTAAAATAATATTTATATTATTATTGTTAATTTATTATTATATTTTTTTGTTTAAAAATCAATTTTGTTTAATCAATTTAAAATTTTAAATGTTTTATTAAATGGCTTGAATGAAATTTACTCCTGATTATTTCATAATAACATCTTCTACCTCCGCTGCTAAATATATTTAGGACCTTTCAGCTCTAGAGATAACATCGCTCAATCGAATCAATTTTTTTTTGTAATAATTCGGCAGCTGCAAACAACCATAATAAGCAGAATTTCAAAAAAAACTTCAGTATTTTATTAAATATATGAAACAATACTTATCTTAGTTTCTTATATGTTGACTTCCTGTCATTTGGCCGCATTATATTTTGCTGTCTTGCCATTCCACTTGTCCCTCCCCACAAAAATATTCGGCAAATTGCTCCCGTACTTTTTTCGCAACATTTGTTGAATTTCTTGAATTGTTGGTAAGAAGAGGCACTAAGTTGTTTTCAAGGTTATTCCAGGCGCCTAAAATTTTATATTTTTAATAGATTAAAATATAGAATAATTAAATTTAGAATTTGAATATTTACCTGGTACTACAACTCCTCTAACTTCATGATTTATAAGATCTGGTGTGATATAATTTTTATTTTTTTGCCTCAACCAATTATGTAGGCAGACACAAGATTGGATGATATCCTCGACTAACACCAGATCCGCAATTATTGGCGTTTTAAATATTCGCCATTTGGCACATAAAATTCCAAAACAATTTTCAATTATCCGACGAGCTCGGCTAATTCGGTAATTGAAAGTTTTTTGTTGTTTGGTCTGCTTCGTTGTATACGGCTTCAACATATTTTCCGTCAAAGCAAAGGCGTCATCGGCAACGAAAACATACGGAACAGCTTTGAAGCTATCTGAAACATCCCTTGGATCCGGAACGCTGGAAATTTTTTTTTTGAATATTATACAAATACAAGCTTTCAAAGTTTTAAATTCACTAATACTTACGGAAGAGTTTTATTGTAAAATCGTTTCCCAAAACTGCTTTCTCTGAAAACTCCTCCATCACTCTGGCGACCAGCAGCACCAATATTACACGTAATAAAGTTGTAGTCGTGGTCACTAATTGCCATTAAAACAATGGAGGAAGTTTTCTTGTAGTTGTAGAATTCGGAGACGGAATTCTTTGGTGCCTAAGTTAAAACAAAAAATTGTACACATATAATAATCAAATATTGTTATTTTACATACTTGAATTGTCACATGCTTTCCATCGATTGCCCCTATACAGTTGGGAAAGTTCCATTTATCTTCAAATCCAGAGGTAACCGTCTTGAAATATTCCGCAGTTATTTTGGGAAATACGATTCCTTTTAGCGCTGCTGTTATGGCCTTAGTTGTTTCCGTCACAATTCGGTGGATACTGGTTGGTGAACATTTATAGGCTATAGCCAAGCTAGCTTGCGATTCACCCGTCGCAAGATATCTATTTCACATAATAAGATTAATATATTTTAATATGATTTATTTTATTGCTTTTATTTATTACCTTAACGTCACTGCCAACCTTAAATTAGGACTCAATGGTTCTTTTACCACGGTTTGTTTTTGAATTAATGGCGCAATCATGATTAGTAGCTCTTCAAATTGCGCAAAGTCCATCCTAGTATAACTGTAAAACCACTGCGAGTCTTTTTGCAGCTCTTTAAAAATACAATTAAATCCGCCAGTTCTATCTCGTACCAAATAGTAAGGCCGCACCCAATATTTCCGTTTCTTCTTTGAAGCTTCATTTTGTAGAGTTTCTTCTGGCCGCATATTCATGATGTTTAAGGGATCCAAATAATCAATTAAATCTATTTCCAAATTATCCATCGCAAGTTTAAGTTAATTTTTTTTCACAAAAGTAAATAATTTTTCGAAAATACAAAAAACAATGAAACCACACTCAATGAATCACGAAAAATTATGAAATTTATTGGTTATGTTAACAAAAATCTGTCAAAATTCAACCGTTTAGTTTTGCTATAAAAAAAAAAAATACTGTCCTTGTCACTCTAATGGAATTTTTGGTTGTCTTTACTCCTCTTTATTTTTCAGTAAAATATACTGGTCAGTAAGAATTTCTCATGGAAATCACGCTTAACATTAAACCGTTTAAACATAAAACTTTACTTAAAACTAATCAGCAATTTCCTACCGATTAAGAAAAGAAAATATATAATTATGAATTCAATTATTTTATAAAATTTATATAAAATGATTAACATGATAATATTACAGCACCACAATACATAGATTTATTAATAATTCAATAAATCAATTAGGTACTATAAGTATATTAAGAATCAACAAATAAAATTAACATACAAATTCTCAGAGGACTCTGAAAACTAAATTTAATTAATAAACATCATAATAACTAATTTTATTACTTAAATAAATAATTATTATAACAGGATCTTCAGTATTCCCGAGCACACCTCGTACACCCATTTATCCATCCCCAGCCGAAGGATAAGAATAAATTGTTAGTAATTATATAGTAAAAATAGTTAGCACAGGACAACACAATTTCTAGACTACAGCTTATTCTCTACTTATTAATCCTGGAGGGTTGATTCAAACTAAAATTTAAATTTGAAATTCGGGATTAATTTTGATCCCTATAATAATGATTAATTCTAGAACTATGTTTATTCTGTAAATTGGATTATTTATTAGTAAATTAAAAAGGGATCCCTTTAAGTATTTTAAAACTAAATTAATTAAAATATATTAATGGACAAAACAGAATATATTACACATTACAAAAAATTAACATTTTATTGATTGAGAGTGTACGGCCAAGCATTATAGCAGGATCTCCCGGACTCCCGGGCACACACAGTACACCCATGTACATATAACAAAACCGAAGGATAGGATAGGATTATTAGTTGGGCCAGACACGACCCGGTTACAGAGACCAAAGTGATCGATAGTTAGTAAATTATTAGTACAATATATAATAAATAGATTAGCACAAGACAGCACAATCTAAATATATTATTAGATTATCATTTCTCTGAAATCCAGGGCCGGATACTCAAGGCTCCCTAAATTTAAATCGGGACATAAAATTATTAATGTTGTAATTTCCCCTGTCCGCCGTTCATTAATTTACCTGATAAAATATTTAAGAAAAATTTAAAATTACTAAGCTAAGGTTACAAAAACCGCGCTTATTTCATTTTTCATGGTCCTTCTATATCTAATTAATTAATTATTACGTACTGCATGCAACATGAATTAAAATGAACGTTAACAACTATTTTAAACATAAAATTTTACTTAAAACTAATCAGAAATTTCCTACCGATCAAGAAAAAGAGAATAAATAATTAAAAATTCAATTATTTTATAAAATTTATAATAAATAATTTAAAAATGATAATGTTACAGCACCACAACAGCCTAAAATCATCAATAATTCAGTTAGTACTATAAGTAGTATATCAAGAATGAACAAATAAAATCAATATATAATTTCCCAGGCAATTCTGAAAACTAATTTTAATTAATAAATCACCATAATATTAAAGCTAATTCTGAATTTCAGGATTAATTTAATCTCCATATGAAAGATTGATTCTGGAACTATGTTATATTCTGAAAATTGAATTATTTATTAGCAAATTAAGGAAGATTAACCTTTAAATATTTTTAATCTAAATTAATTATTATATATTAATGAGCAAAACACAATATATTACATAGAAGAATTACAAAAATTAACATTTTATGAAATTGCCTATGTAAACTATCCCACTTCTAAGCTAAAATTCCAAAAGAATGTTTAAAAATTTTAAATTGTTAAGTTATAATTTAAATTCACAGCACTTGTTCCATTAGTTACCATTCTCCTGTAAATAGTTAATTAATTGTTTACCTACTGCAACTAGATTTAAAAATAAAAGTTGAAAATTTATATTTAACCATACTATTAAATTTAAATTAATCGGCAATTTCCTACAAATCTAGAAAAAGGAAATTAATAATGTAGAAATTAATTATTTATTTATAAAAGTATATAATATAATTTAAACATTGATCATAATCCTACGCAAAAAAGTCTAGAATATCAATAATTTAGTTAAGTACTTACTACATGTACCTATATATGATATTTACTAATAAAACACAATTAGAGTTTCCCAGGTATCCCTGAAAATTAAATTGCTTTACTACATAATTAATAGAAATTAAGTTATATAAATTAGTTAGTGATAAATAAAATGAAATAGATAACACAAGAATAATACATTTTCTACACTACATAACTGCTGCTTGAAGTTTCTGGATGTTGAGCGAGAATTCACCAATATTTCTGTAGCTTGGAGACGATCTAACAATTATATATAATTATATATACTTAATTGCTGCGTTTCATTTAACGTGGCAAAGTACACACAAGTACTTCTGACTGCACGCAGCTACTCTTGCTAAATTTTATGAGTAGTTGGTTTTTTGAATTTATGGCGACTTCGTTACCAGAATATTTAGTACAACTAATCGGTAAGAAATGCCTGATCGGTTTTCAAATTAATAATTAATTTTCCAACTTTCCATGTAGCACGTAAATTTTTTTAAAATGCGTTTCATTTTCGCAACTATATTTCTGCGTTCCATTTACCATCTGCTCCCAAGTACTTATTTGTACTTTGCCACGTCAAATGGAACGCAGCAAATATCAACTGGACCATCAGACAAAAATACCCGAACAAACTATGACACTTTGATATAATTAAATTAAATTAAACTGACAAAAAGTATTGAAATATTTTCATCAATACCTCAAATAATTTTGCAATGCAATGCAGTTTACAATATCATATAAAAGGGAATTTCCCTTATCCTAGATAACGTACGATGCTATTCATTTAATTAGTATAATATTTCAATCTATATACATAAATATTTATCGAAATAGCAACATTAATATAAATTACAATTAAATACCAATAAAGTGATTGATTTTAGCAGAAGATAATTTTTGATAATTGCAACGACAAGAAACTTTTCAAAATAAATCCCTACAATATGTAATATCAAACGGTAGCATCAGTTTCAAAAAAAGAAATTTATTGAAACCAAATCAACACAAATAAGCAACGTTGTAAACGCCCACGACTTTAACTAAGCCGACTGAGCGGTAATTTGCACGAGTAGCAAAATCATCTACCCCAAAATCAGCTCCAGTGATTAATCCCGGACGTCATCCAAATATTTATGTCTGATAGTGTACATATTCAAATGATTTGCTTCAACTTAGTCATTTTCCCAACTCAAAAATAAAACTTATAAAATATTAGACTACCTAAATAAAAATCCAATTAGCATCATTTACCAATTGAAGAGATCACCGCCACCAAAAACCTGAACCTAATCAATAATTCAGAAATTTATCTCTTTATTAATAAATAAATACAAATATGTATGTATATCCAAAATTTTAACTCGTTCACGGACCTCATTCCCTGCCAAATCAAGCATGCAAAGTAAATAAAACAATAAATAATAAATAAATAAATAAATGCAATGAAAATTAACCCTTACTTTCTTAAAAATGTATCGATGTGTCATATACGTAATTATGACGATTATGTGTACATCCCACCATCTAAATTTCAATAAATCCATTAAGACAACCATTAAACTCAAAAATCAAATCTTAACTTAATTTAAACCAACATTTCTAAATTCGCATTTCATTTATCTATTTATTTATTTATTTAGACAATTTATAATTTATAATATTAATTAAATTAATTAGAAAACAATTTGATTCATTATGTAATACCCTGTAAAAAAATTTATTAATCCTATCTAAATAAACCGTTCAAATGAATTGTATAAGACAGCTCCCAATTCCAATTCGACTCAAACCAATTCGATTAGACAAAGTATAAAAATCCTATTTGAGTCGAATATACAATTCCACTGCGCTTACACAATACATGATTTCAATAATAGCTGCACTTTGTTGAGAAAAAATTAATTCGAATTATTTTGGAGTTATTTTTTTCTCAACAGAACAAGCCGCGAAATATTTTTTCGATTTAATTTTTATATTCTATGTTGGTATTTCTTCGGTTTTTCATTCAAGCAGTTACGTATTTTATTTGTTCGAGCTCGAATTAAATAATTCAAATTTTTTGTTCGAATTATTTAATTCCTGTCACGTGCAATTGTTGTTGTAAATTTCTCGACAAAATACAGCTAATATCATAGTTGTTTCGCGAGTACACAAAAACACAAAGAGATTAGTACACCTGCATTCAAGTAACAAAATCCTATATACTAAAACCAAAAACATACTAAAACCACCAACACACATTGACGATAAATATTTTCTACCATCTTTCATGTGCGTATTAGTAGGCCTTATAGTACATATAAACACACTTAAACTATGTAACGCTAAAAATTCTCTTTTTGTTGTTGTTTGTGCGTTATAATACACAAACCAACAAAATATATTACATTTCCTTAACAGAATCCGTGTAAAGAGCGAACAAGCAGCTGACAGCTGTACAAGAGTACAACCATATTAGCCGTGTTTTCCATGAGAACTGCACTAGAACTCGATAAACTTTAAATTCCTTTTATTCTATGTAAGACGAAAAAAAATAAATTCATAAAGCGCGAATGTGTAGTGTACTTGATATAATTACATATTTTGAGTTTAAAAATTTCCCCTTCAGTTATTTCATCAATATTTTCTTATTTCTTGCTGACGTCATTACACGCAACTACACTCGATAAATTCATGGGTTTATCCAGTGTAACTAAAAAATAAGCTATAATTGTCATTATTTATTGCTGTAACAACTTAAAATATGTATTTATGTGAAATGCACTACACATTATCACTTTATGAATTTAATTTTTTTCCTGTTTACATAGAATAAAAGGAATTTAAAATTTATCGAGTTCTAGTGCAGTTCTCATGGAAAACACGACTATTGTTGATCCTACCATCAACGACCATATATAAATCAAGTTGTATGGATGTATTAGTGCCCATTTACAAAACCAACGTAAAGATTCTCTTTCTCGTTGTTGTTTGTACTTTATAATACAAAAAACAACAAAACCACGTACACTTCCTTCACAGAAATCGTGCAAAGAGAAAACGACACAGCTACATACATAGTACACAAACATATTTATGGCCCTTTTATATACTAAATTATAAGTATGTATTAGTGTCTTAAAAATAAAATCTAATACCAAATTTATTGCGACTTATTTTATATACCATAATTTAAAATTAGTAATTAAAAATTGAAATTTGATTGTATTTACAATCCACAAAATATCAAATCATGCACTTTTAATTTTTCTATCTACAAAAATAAAAAACATTGCCTGACAAATGCATCCCGGTGGATTGCATTTTCCAAAATTACACTTTAGTTTAATTATTTTCACTACACATTACACTAAACTTGAATTTAATTAGAATTAAATTTAAAATTAAAATGTATATACATATGTATATAAAGTATATACATATCAGTACATAAGAAACAAAAAATAAAAAGAAAATTAAATTAAATTAAATTAAATTTTTGAAGAGGATAGAAAAAACACGTCTATCCTCTTTGAATGTTCGCACTCCACCTTTCAGATCATCTTTATTCTGATGGTATGATTATAAAATATAAAGAAATATAACGAAGAAGTAGTGGTCGTTTTTTGGGCGGGTACAGTAATCATTAGACACCCACTAAACAAAGCGATTCGTTTACGATACGAAAATGATATTTGTTGTTCATACAAAATATCGTTTACGAATCGTTTTTGCGATTCGAAATCGATATGTTTACGAATCCAACGTCCCATGATAATTAGAATTTTTTACGTAACGTAAATAGAAAGATTTTTACGATACGTTTACGATGCTTTCTTTTCATATCGTAAACAGATCTAATTATGCGATATATTTACGTATCGTATTTTTCGTGTTGGTTACGATAGTATTTATTTTGGATTAGCGAAAATAAAAAGCCAATTTTATAATACGATTATTTTATTATTTATTTAGTTGAAGTATTATAATAAAAGAATTATTACATTATATATAATACGTAAAATTTACTTGTTTATATGAATGACGGTTTAATTGTATCGGGTTTCATAATACTTCGCTCCTTAATTCAATCGGCAGTGGTAAAGTTTGCTCACATCTTAAAAAATAAACAATAAGGATTAAATTAATAAATAAAAATGGTTTAAACAAATTGGAAAAGAAATATATAATTACTTTGTAAAACTTATAACACCAAATATTTCGTAATGATTTTAATTTCTTTTTAAACAAATATCGCTGTCCGCTTTGCAAGTGAGAAACGCACAATGTACAATTTTTATTTTCGTTGTTTATATGGGAGTAAAAATAAAAATAAAGTGCGTAGTGTGTTATAAGAAATTAAGCATCGTTTACATATCGCTATCGTATCGTTTTTTCCGAATCGCTTTTTTTGTTTAGAGGGCAATATTGAAAAATAATGTGTCTTTTAAAATGCAAAAATGGTTCCTATATTTTCAATTCACTATAGAGTTTCACTTTAATACCAAATAAGTCGCAACAGGAGGAATAATAAAAAAAATGCACCAATCGCGTTTAAATACAAAACTCACAAAATAATTATATTTTTTAATTCATAATAATTTATTATTCCTTATTGATATTTAATAAAATTAAAATATATATCACCGTTTTCTTGCTTCAATAATCTCCGTTTTGTGCTTATGATTTTTTCTAAAATGTTTTGTTTCGCCTAGATGTATCTCGCTTGATGGTCGCCAAAAGAATAGATTGAGAGAAAATTTGCCAATCATCATGTCATAATTAGAAAAATGGCTAAAATTTCCCTTCGATCTTAATATTCTAAGTGAGTCGGTTAATTTCGATGAATTTCAAATTATCCGCTTTATACTGCTAGAAATTGCAATACAGAAAATACATAAAATGCACTCATTGCTGAACACAAATAATCTGCTATGGTATTGGTAGTAATTATTATTTCATAAACAAAATGTCAAAGCGTCAAATCAAAGTTCTTTGTGATGTAAACAATAATAAGAATACCAAGTGATTCTAATTGTTTTGTTTTGTTTGTTGTGATCCTAATTGATAAAAATTATTAACCCGTGGCGATTATGGAAGCAAATCGATGTTGATTTTATATAATAAGATAAGTATGTATTTAATTACATAACTTTTAATACAACAACAAAAAAATTAAATTAAATAATTTTCTTTTGCATGGATTTTTTAGGCTGTCATCATTAATTATTATAATAGATTATATACCATAACCTGCTTTTAAAAATAGAATTAGGGGAAATCATATTTTTTTATCTAGTTAAAGAGAAATAAATTGCCAAACAAGTATGGAATTGGAATGGATATGTACTAATGTAGTATAGGTAAATAAAATGTACGTACATATTTATGTTTTTGTCAAAACTATGTATAATTCGCCAAGTCAATGTATTTATTTGGAATATAAAATGTGATGTGATTTTAGACAAATCATACCTACTTGTGTAGAGCCAATGCCACTACATAAATAGCCGTGACATCAGTCTAAAAAAGTCAAATCACTAATATAAAGAGGGGAACAAAGATTTTTATTTTCCTATGAAACGTAAACAAAATACTATGGGATTTTCAAACACATTTTTTTATATTGTTTCTATTTTCAATTTAAATAAATATTTTTATTTACAAATATAAATAATTTGATATCAAATATATTGAAATGTAAATTGTGAACAATTTTGATTGAAATTAATAATCATTTATTAAGTAATTTTGCATTTTTATAAAAATATTTGTTTCTCAAAACATCGGCATGCTTCGTGTTCCTCTAATCATAATAAATTTATTATGAAAATGAAATGTTTAGAGGAACACGAAGCACGACGATGTTTTGAGAAACAAATATTTTTATAAAAAAGCAAAATTACTTAATAAATGATTATTAATTTCAATCAAAATTGTTCACAATTTACATTTCAATATATTTGATATCAAATTATTTATATTTGTAAATAAAAATATTTATTTAAATTGAAAATAGAGACGATATAAAAAAATGTGTTTGAAAATCCCATAGTATTTTGTTTACGTTTCATAGGAAAATAAAATTCTTTATCCCCTTAACACATACTACCACACATTTTTGTGTCATGGCTTTTTATGTAGGGGCGTTGGTAGAGCTTACTATGATCCAGAAGGTGGTTGCTCATGAGCGAGGCCCTTCCATTGTACTTCGGCGTGATTGACCTTTGCGATTATTCCTAATGCGAATAACTCGTGCACAAAATTTTTGGTAGCCGGGACTGCGTAGTGCGTACACGCAGTCCCGATTTTATTAAATGTAAATAAATAAATCTGTTGAGCTGTGTGGTTGGCTGGCCTGAACCGCGCCGTCATTTGGCCATATTATTCACTATTCATCAGCGCTGTCGAAGATGCTACTATCGGAGTTTTATTGCTACTTTCATCACTTCGATACTACTTTACTCCGCAAATCTTTAACTAACTACCTTGTAAGTTGTAACTAAACATTTACTTTTTTTATTGTTCTTTTGTTTCTATTATGCGTACTAATACATCTTTATATTTTAACTTAATGTTTGATTTATACATACAAAATTGTATAGCCATCTACATATGTATCATAAAATTATTTAGTTGTCCTCTTCTCAAGTAAATAAATAAAATGTATATAACATCCTGGTTTCAATTTTAGATTCGTTTGTAATTTTATGGTTGGCCACGGGTGTATCCCGAATTTGGTGATAATTAGTGAATCTTTAAATATGATATTATTAAATACAAATGGATAGATTTTTAATTAAAAGTAATAAAAATACAACTGCGGATTCGATAAATAATTCTTTACTGGCTTTTCTACATCTGAAACGGTTTCAGCAGGAAAATTACATAAAACGTCCTCGTCGCCATTAACATTTCAAAAAAGAAAAATTGATGATGAACCATTGCAAGATGCCGGTAATGCCATTAACGATGAGGCAAATACAATTTCATTAAAAAAACAACTAAACAAAAATTTCGGCCAGCTTGGGTGCAAAAATATAAATGGTTAGAAAAAATTGTTGGACCGGATGGTTTGGAAAAACCACAGTGTAAGTTGCGTAATAAAATATTATCAAATAATATCGTACATATCTCTCATGATGGTGATTTCGATTTCCACAAGAACATCACTAAAACATTGAAAACCCAAGCTGGGATTTTTGGTACAAAGGCAAGCGCTAAATTTACGAAAAAAATTACACAAATTAAAACGGCAGAACTACGCATAATTATGTTTATTTTGGAACATAATTTACCTTTTGTAATATTTATCCCATTAATTCTCTTAATAAAATCTATATATATAGCACTAGATTCGGCGATAGTGAGTGAACTTAAAGGTAGAGACAATCTCGACGGAACGGAGACGGAATTACGCACAAAACGCAATAATTAATTTAGTACTAAAAAAATAAAAATTTTGCTCACAATCTCGACGCACGTTTTTGACTTTAAAATAATTTTAAAATATCTAACATGAACTAAACCTTTTTGAGTTCCATAAATCCATAATTTGATGACTCTAAATCCTATTTTGTAATCGCCTTTTTTGACCAATTTAAATTTTCCGTCGTAGCATAAAATCTACTAATCTAGTTAATAACTAATAATTTAGCTACATAAAACCGTTTAATGTGATTGGCTTCACTTTAATTTGGATAACTTTAGTTCCCAAGAATGTCTTTCATTTTGAATTTTTTTACATCAGAAACTGATACTTCAATCCGTTCTTGCGTGGAATATAGAAAATAATTTAATTTTAGTACTTGGTCTAATGCGCTTGTCAATTCGCATGTATTTTCATGTAATTTAACTTTTGCGCTATTGCGTGACTGCACTACAGCGTCGAGACTGGAACAAACATTTTCACTCATTAAAGACGAAACAACGGATATTAGAGTTAATAAATGCTTAGTTTTAGTCGTGAGATATTTTAATTTTTCGATAGGGATTTTGACGATAGTTTCTTGGAATACGAAAAAATTTATATTGGCGCAAAAGCTGATATAATTATTAATAGCTGGGTAGTTCCAGAAGATTCGATAAAAACTATAAAAATAGCCTGCCGTGCCTACTACATCCAGCTGTGTAAGCAAATAAGCAGTCGCACTCAGTTTGAGGATGAGACATTAATTGCTGTGCAAATCTTGCATCTAAAAGAAAAAGCCGGAAGTTTTGCCCCGCTCATTCGGCTATTTCCAAACCTTATTGTCGAGAAAAACATTAAGAGATTTGGATGATGAGTGGCGCAGCCTTATCAATCAACCAAACGCGGAGATAGACGTCAATAAAAACATCGAATAATTTTGGAATTCCATGTTTAATAGAAGGAATGCTATGAACGAAAGTTTGTACCCACATTTTCGAACATTTATTATTTATCGGGTCTATTCTTGGTTTTCCACACAGTAGCACAACAGCTGAGCGCTTATTTTCGCAAGTTAATTTAATAAAAAATAAAACCAGAAACTCATTACTGACGACGACAGTCACTGCCATTCTTATGCCTAAAGAGTTTTTACATGGAACGACAGCTAGTAAGTGGATGGGAGCGATACGAAATCCCATATTATAAAATCTCGCATTTCCAAAATCTCGCATTACAAAATCAAACAGAAAAGTTGGAACAACAAGGCTGGACTTGGGGAAAAAACTTGTTGTTTTTTTTTTTTAAATATTATTCAGGGATGCAAAACAATTTAATTAAAAACAATCTATTTCAAAATAATTTATTCATAAAACTATCCCAACAATATATTACGCGCAATACGCTTCAAAAAATCTGTTTTTTTTATTTTGATTCTTTTCATGATTATTCTTTTTATATTTTTATTTTTTTGTATAAGTTTTTTGTTTTTTGGTGTTTTTTCGCCGCATTGTACTTTTTCGATCCGCGCCTTTGCTAAAATATTTATTTTCCGACTATCACTTTGAGACGTCGGTGTCACGCATCTACGCTTTTTTGCGTACGTGGGAATGTCTCTGAACCAATAATATTTTCACCAATAGTACAAAATTCGGGCTTATATCACGGCCATTGACTGTCTTCACCAATATAATTTTTTTAAACCAACATAAAAATTTTTTAGCGTCTTCGTCATCAAAGTTTCTGCACATGCTCTGGTAATAACTCTAGACTTTATTTTGGTGGAACAAAGGCTATACTTTTAATTATCCTGATTTGAATTGAAAAATTTTCCTCGTTACCATATTTAGCCACATGTCTATCTTTTTGAATTTTGCGCCATATTATTTGGCCAAAGTGAAATAGGCATCCTTTGAACGAAGCTTTTGGGAAAAAAACTTTCGGGATTAATATTTATTGCATATTCTAAGCAAATTTTTCGTAAATTATAAAATAATTGATCATAAACTTTTTTGGATTTTATACTCATCAAACAAAAAACCAACGGAACTATTTCTCCCTCAATACTACCATGTATTGAAAATAGTTGTCGCATTATAGATGGAAGTACATCGAAAGCTTCATCCATAATCCAACAACTTGATGCACCAAGGAGTCTTAAAGAAGAAATAGTTCCCATCAAAATAATCTTCTCTCCATCAAAATAATATTCGTTCAATATAAATAATTCTCCTTCAACGTAACGGAGATTTTCCGGAATTTTAATAGTTTCGAGATTTTCAGGTTCCTTAAGTTTATTTTTACGGGCTCGGTGAATTTTCATTTTTGTTGGCAGGTAAACACGTGAGTGGCTTGGTGTATTTACAACAGAATCTCTCAATATATGAGATGGTAATGCATCTGTATTCTTAGCACAAAGTTTGACGTCTGAATTTGCTTGTGCAACAATCTTTTTGTGTGTTACTGGCTCATGAGAAGGTTCGTAGTATATTTTAAAATTTCGTGTTCTTCTCCTTGAACACGAGTTACCACCCGTCCTTTGCAAAAACTACTTTTTTGCTTGCTGCAAACCCAATTGTAGGTTTTTGCGGTTTTTCTGCTTAAGTGGTAGCAATATCCATCGACAAATAATTTTTTTTCCTCCTTTGTTGGCCGTGGTAATGGAAATATTCATAGTAATAATCTGTATATAGATATTATATGTAATTTATTTATTGTGGTATATTTTGGAAAAGAAAGAAATACTCACCTTTTGTTAGCTGCTAATATATATTTAATATTATGTTTGAGTATACTGATTTTACTTTCTTTTACTCTAGTAAAATAAAGTATAGTAATCATGAAAATTTTGGACCTTGAGATTTTTAGAGATTTATTTGTTTTGAGGTCCCCTGAGTCCGAAAAAGTGGGTTTCGAAATGGTGTCTGTCTGTCTGTCTGTCTGTCTGTCAGTCTGTCAGTCTGTCTGTGTCCTCTCTACAGCCCAGATGGTTTAACCAATCGAACTGAAACTTCAGATTTAAGCTTTTTTGATAAATTGCGAGGTCCCAGTGAATTTTACTCCAAATCGGCAGTGAATTTTACTCCAAATATTTAATTATAAAAAAGTTATAAAAAAAAATAAAATTTCTCAAAATTCTCTGTTCGTAAAAGAAAGTCGTGTGTAGGCCACACCTCCATTTTTTTATAAGTTCAAAGATTAAGGCCCAAATCGATAAACGCAAATTAATTCGCAACTACGACTATAGTGTCTGTTTTTGGTATTTTTGAACCACATTAAAGTGTCGATTTTAATTTCTAGTTACGATTGTAGTCATGGATATCGGTGACTAAAACAGTTCTTACAACTGACGTCTATAATACCGATTTTTTTTCGGAACATAAATTGTTTGTTGTTGCTGTTTATTATGTGGAATTCTATGGTACAAAAAAAATTGCTGTAAATCAATAAATAATTATTTACAGCAATTTTGTGCGTACCTTTGGGAAAATATTATTGATGTTTTTTTTATGTAAAATTAAAAATGTCAATTGTGATAATAATAGCAACAACAAACGAGACCCCAGATTTGTAATTTGCTATTCATGAATAAAAATTACAAAATTATTTATATTTTTTACGACTACGTAGCCACAAAAGTTCATAGTTTCCATTTTAAATATTCCTTATTAATAATATAAACAAAATTTCTCTTGACAGCTAATCTCACATCTGAAAAAACTATTGTTTTGTTTCCATCACAAAATAAATTTGCTTGTACGTTCTATGGGACAAAGGAAAATTATTTATTTCGTGTTGGCAGCTCATGTTCGAAAAACTATAGTTTTATTTACGTTTAAAAATTCCATTAAAATTCCAACTAAATTCGCTGTTTTAATGTCGTTTAAAAATACCAGTTTCGGAATTCAATTCCGAAAAAACTGTAACTACAACTAAAAGTTGTAGTTGCGTCTATCGATTTGGCCCTAAGTGTTATTAATATTTTTTTCTGAGATTTTTAGTTGCGTATGTTGACAGGGTATTTATTTATTTATTGTTTATCAGCCTGCTTAATCTTACATTTCCCATTACAATTTCACATGCAGTTAATTTCGCATTACAATATCCCGTACATTTATGTAATCGCGCGCGATTACAACTACAACTTGATTCACCAAGGAGTCTTAATGCGAGATTTTGAAATGCGAGATTACATACCTAACCTTAAGTGGATTCCTTCCAAAGAAATTATTACTAATGCTGTGTGCCTCAGAAGACTTTTCAAACTAAACTTTTGTAAGACCCAGTAATTCATGCAATATTTAAATAGATGTCACTAGCTTAAAAGTATTCAACTGTGCCTTATACCAAACTAAACTTTTTTTATGTATATTTATTGTAATTTGTGAAGGTTTGTTACTGTATTATTTTTATTTTATTTGTAGGTAACAAGAAACTATAACAAAACTGAAATTTACAAGCATATATTAGCTAATGATAATGCTTATATCCGCAAACACTTGAGTGTCTGCTAATTCACTTAATAAAATTTGCGGCCTCTTCGCTCAACATCAAACTTTTAAAGGTTTCAAATTTTAAATAAAATTCCGTGTTTCTGTGTTTCTATATTGGATGGCCAGTTCTATAGTGGAAAGCGGGCTATAGGGTCACTGGTATAATTTGCAATTTATCAAGATATTCTGTGAGAACAATTGATAACAAAATTCTTGATGTTTGTAAAGCTCGCACCAAAGTTAGTCAAATTGCCAAGTTAAATTCATATCGGTCACTTCACTATTTTCGAAAGTGTTAAGTGCTATCGATGGAAACTGTTGTACCTAATGCAATACACGGTCAATAGATGAATCTTAAACTTGATTAGAGCATTAATTTAAAGACGCGACAGTTCTGGTAAATTTATTAATATTTGTTGTGGATACTCGAATATTTAATTATATCGCAAACAAACATTCCCACCTCATGGGTTTTTTCTATTAGGTGACAGTGAATACAAATGTTCATTAGACCCGGTAGCTATTATCGCACCGTTCGTAACAAAAGGTAACTTAACCGCAGTAGAAAGAAACTTTAACGTTTTGCATAGCAAACACGAAGCATTGTGGGAAATTCATTTGGAATAATGAAAATCGATGACGGGTGACTTTTTTAAAATCACTGGAACTGAACATTTTTTTTTTGTTTCAATTACATTTACATACTACGCATACTACATGTTTTAAACAGTATTTATTTACTTTATTTATTTATTTATTACATAAATTTTGTTACGCCTTATTTTGAGCATGAGCTCATTCATCATAGAACGTACATAACCGACCAACATAAAACAACAGTACAATATGAACTGCTAACAGCCGCTACACTTTGTCCAGAGTTATTCGTTCACCATATTTACGATTAAAAATTCTAATCCCAATTGTCTGAACTGCTTGTATTTTAACCATAATCAGCAAAGCCTTTAATCTAACAACATCGGTTATTATCCGCTCACTTTAGGTAACTGTGATGAATGCGACATCGCGACTTCATGGGTTCGCGGTTAAATTTTGCTTTCCATTTCAGATCATTTGTTTATTAATTTATACAAAAAAATTAATTTAAAATTTTCTAATAATAAAATACAAAATAACATTCAACTGACTGACTCTAAAGTCAAAGCCTACTCATACAAATGGAAAATTCGTCGAAAAGTAACCTTGTAAATTGACTTTTCATCTAGCATCTATGAGGAAATAGCGAAAGCTTCAAAATTTGAAAAGTTTAGTTTAAAAAGTCTTCTGAGGCACACAGCATAAGCCTGCATTCACAGTATTGTTTTCGCTCTGCGTTTCGATCTTGTTTTCAGATTTTAGTTTTTGTTGTTGTTTTTCTTCACGATATTAGCAAAGAAATGCTCCTTTACCATATAAAAAACTTATCGTTCCCGTGGAAAAAATCCAAGTTTTCTACCAATATTATTTAGTGGCACTAACAAAATATAGTGGCTATGGTGGTGAAAACAACATCGAATCCAAAAAAATTTGTCAACCATAGTAATTTTTGGTTGTTTTCGTAATATAAAATTTGAAACTTATCGACACATCGATATTTATTTTTAAAATGAGAACTGTCAATTAATTTTTTTATTGTTTTGTTTGGCAAATTGAAAGCATCATAATGGATGAGCTGGAATATGAAGCAGAATATCTAAATGATACGTTCGAATATGAAATTCTGGAGGCATCTTCTTTAGAGAATGATGAAACACAGATTTTAGAGTGTGAGGCGGTTAGCCCAGTGCCAAGTGTAGTTAAAATCGTCGACCATAAAGTAAAAAAACCTAAAAATAAATTAAAAAAGACTGTCCGTAGTTTGCTGCTAAGCGCCGATCAAAAGGAAGCCTTTGACGAAGCACTGCTCAATTTAGTTTTTGAGAGGCCTCCCCTATTTAATTACTGCTTGCCAGTGCATCAAAGAAGTCCTGGCATTATAAATAAGATGTGGTCAGATATTTTAATCGAACTAACCCCAAAATATGGAAGCCTTTCGATAAACATGCTTAAGGAAGCTTTCAGATACCATAGGGACCAATATACCCGCTACAAAAGCAGTTTAGTTAGAATACCAAGCGGGGCTTCTACCGCTAAAACTGTTTTACCAATACCCAAACATATTAATGTATTGCGTCAATTGGATGACGTATTGGTTAAAAGAATGTAATTAAAATTAAATTACGTTTATTAAGTGTTTTTAATTAATAAAGTATGTTAATTTTGTAGGCAAATAACCAACATAGAAGAGAAGGAACTAACAAGCCCACTGACAACAAGTGCAGGTAAATACAGCTTGTTAATTATAAGTTCGAATATAATTATCTAGTGTTTTTTACTTTTAGAATACATTCCACCTCAAACAAAAAGAAGGCCTAATTCGAGTTTGTCCAGTAGCAGACCAAGTTCTGCGGTGCCTGATGCCAATGACAGCGTGAGTGGATCTATCGACAAGCTTGTGGGAGCGGTGCAATTTAGTGCTACCCACCAAAGCGATCGCAGACCGAATGACAGGGCACAACATTTCGGAGACATAGTGGCTTGTTTCATGCGTGGCCTTGACGATGTCGAATTTTACGAGGCATCTTTATATATAAATAAGTTCTTTCACGAACAAAGTTTAAAAAAAAAATGAACGTAATATATACAACAAAAACCCAAAAACATTTTCTTTAAATTCAACTAAATCTATACCAATGGTTATTCGGAAAATATTTTCCAAATAGCTTACACCATGATAACACATTGGGTTGATTCTTTATTAAAGTAAAATAAAAAAATTAACTCTACAAGAAAGCAATTTACAATGTTTATTGCAATCTCGGCAGCTACAGCTGACTTTGGATTACTCCCACACATTCCTACAATCCATTGACAATCGAAGTTTGTTTACTATAGTTGAATTTAAGATTATAATAAAATACTTCGCGTCATATAAATAAATCAAAATAAATCAAATACTTCGTGTTAATGGATTATGGCCAAGGAAAACTGTAGAAAACCTTGACCATGAGAGAATTACAATTTCAAAGGCTAGCAAAATTATTGATATACTTAATCTAAACAAAAATTTAAAACTAGGATTAATATAAAATAATGTTTTTGGTGACATCTGATGTGGCTCTGAAAAAAATTACATCTATTATTTCAAGAATTATACTGCTTCACCAATAAACTTACCTTTTAGGGGCATTTAATATGTCCTGAATATGATTACAGCTGCTTACTCCACCATCGACCATTGCCATGGAATTGATCCATCCGTCATGAAATGTTCAGCGAAAGTGTCCCTAGTTTCAATAGCTGAGGCAGTTGCATTATATCCTCCTAATTTCAAAAAAATAATAGGTTTAAAATTTAAATATACATAATTTAAATTAGAAAAAAAGTTAATTGAATTAATATAATACCTTGTCTTGCAATTTGCGGTAATCTATCCAAATTTGCTCGCCAACTTCCGTCAATGACCTCTCCAGTATTGTTCTCGCGGTCTACTATTTTTGGAACTAAATACTTTCGTTGGTGTGCGCTTGTCGATTCCTCCTCCATTAAGCAAAAGTTGTCCAAACAAACAACAGCTAGTACAACTTTGTCGGAGTTTTCGGTACTAACACACAGAGAATTTTTTAAAACTCTCCATTTACTGACAAGTAAGCCAAACGTATTTTCGATCACTCGTCTAGCTCTTGATTGACGGTAATTGAAAATGGATTTAGCGTAACTTAAATTGCCAGTTGATTTACCGGAATAGGGAGTCATTAACCAATTTTTGAGACCTATAAATAAATCCACACATTTTTGTTTAAACGTAAATTTTAAAAAGATGCAATTTATTAACTTACCGAACGCTTCATCTCCTAATAAATAGTAGGGTAACACAGGCCCCCCTTCAACAATTTCTTTTGGATCGGGTAAATGCATTGCAGCATTATAAAATTGTTGACCTATCCTTGAATTTTGAAAGACGCCTCCGTCACTTTGCCGCCCCTGTGCCCCTACATCAATTACCAAGAACCTGTATCGATAATCACATATCGCCAATAAAATGGTTGAAAAATAATTTTTATAATTGAAAAACTCTGAGCCTGAATGAGACGGTGCCTAAAAGTAATGAAATATTTTACAATTCTGTAAATTAATCAATGGTTAATGGTCTCTTATTTTTATACTTTTTGTAAGCGGCTAGTTATAAACCAGAATAATTTTTATTAAATTTATTTAATAAATATATATAAAGTTGTGCCGAATTTTCGTTTTTAAGGCAAAATATTATCCTAAATTTTCGTCACAACAAAAGTTTTTCTTATTGATATAACAAAAACTTTTGTTGTCACGAGAAATTTAGGAACATTTTTTGCCTTCAAAATGTTTAAAAAAAACGAAAATTCGGCACAATTTTATAAATATTTATTAAACGAAATTTAATAAAAATTAATTTGGCCTATAATTAGCCGCTTACAAAAAGTACAAATTTTAATGTACCCATTTATCATAATTGAGTAGTACTCACAACTATTCGGATATGTTTTCCGTCAATAGCCCCAACACAGTGGGGAAAGTTCCATCGCTGGTTGAATCCTTCAGCCGTTTCTAGCCATGTGGTTTTAGTTGGCGCTGGCAGTGATTTGTCTTTTAAGACGAGCCAAATTGCGTTCAAGGTATCATGAATCGCGATGCATGTGGTTGATTTCCCTAATCTAAACGCAAAGCTGATGGAAGCTTGGCTGTCTCCGCTGGCAAGATATCTGTCAATGAATGAAAAATAATATAACTTTATATTGAATTATAAAAATAACCATTTATGTTTACCTTAACGTTAAAGCTAATTTCGTTGAAGGAGGAATCGATCTTCTTAGTATATTTTGTTTTGTTATATGTGGCCCGACGTAATATAATAATTTATCGAATGTGGCTGGACACATTCGAGTAAAATTAAAAAATGACTCTAGATCATTTAACCGCATCTCGTTTAATAAAGCATCGGCTCCATGATCATACCGGTTATCCTCGGTCAAAATTGGACGTACCCACCATCTTCGAGTCTTTTTTATTTTTGTGGAAAAATTATTTCGCACATTACATCGACTTGGATGACGCTGACTTTGAAGAAGAATACCAGCCGCTGCTATAATGGCTAATATCTCCGTCTTATTATCCATTCTCTTCTGGCGATTAATATTGTTTTAATATAATAATAAACGATTTAATATTAGAATTGAATTTTTAATTAAATTTCTCTCGAAATTGGTATTGTGAACTTTTATTTTCACTTTGTAAATTTTCACAAAACACACTTTGACAGATTCATATAAACAAACGACCAGTTTTCAAAAAAAAAAAAAAAAAATGATTGTTGTTGTTGTATCACGATAAGTCCAAAACAAGATCGAAACGCAGAGCGCAAACAATACTGTGAATGCAGGCTAAGTATAATAAATAATTTATTTTCTTATTGTTTATTACTTTATTAGCAATTAATCAGAAATGTTTAGCTACTCAAATAATGACATTTAGGGGAATTATGAGTTTCACTATTTTTCAAATTTCTACGACTCTGTGTAGATTTTTTACACAAAAATTCGTTAAAATAATTTTATACTAATTTGAACAAAATATTTAGCCAATAGAACTTCATGTTGAGAAACATTGCAAATCATAATGTTGTATTTTAAGTGACAACAGGCGCGAAAAATGGAACAATATATTTCAATAAGATATTTTACGATCCTAGCCGTTTGGGATAAAATTCGACACGTACGGTACAATAGAAGACTGATTCTAAAATATTTTTGAAAATAATTCTGGAATATGGAAAACGAATGAAACTGGACCATTTCCAAACCAATTAAGATAAAATTCGAGTTGGTTTCGAGAAATTATGGAATATAGAAAACTGGATTGAAAGTAGGCTATTTCTTAAGTAACTATTATTATTTAACGCTCTCGATGGTAGAGTAAGTAGAACCTGTAACAACATAATCCACATAATAACACAACAATATTATAACTCATGTAAACGCCCCATTTAGTATTATAACAATAACATGTAAACACAACATAAGAATACGAATGTATGAACTGAACTGTAATAAAGTATGTTTTGTATTAGCCGTCAATAGCAAAAGACTTGTCTCTGATTTATCCTCATCACATGGTGTCAGAAGATGGCGAATTAACTAAAAGAAAAAACAGAAATAAAGTGTTAATAAATAAAGAAAATTGATAAATAATTATAAAATAATCAAAATTAATACAAAAGAAAAGTATAATAGCAAATTTTATACGCCGATGATAAATAACATAATCAATATTTTGAGATTAAAAATTAATTTTTTTTAACGCTACACGAGAAATAACGTGGCGAGAACAAAAACAAAAACAAAAAAGTGTACTAAAAAATAAAGAAAAGAGACACTGAGGGTAGAATAATAACAAAAAATTATATTTCAAAAATTAATATTTTAAAAATACACACATCAGAAAGTGAATAATAAAAAAAAAAAAATAAAAGATTGAGGGTACAAACAACCTGAATAAAAAATGGAAGGGCTAAAACCACCAAAACAATTAATTATCAACGATAACATAGAAAAAGAATTGAAGAACTGGCTGAAACAATTCAAATATTATGCAGTAGCAACAGAATTGGACAAAAAAGAAGAACAAATCAAAGTAGCAACTTTGATGACCTGCATCGGCACCGAAGCCAACAAGATAGCAGATACACTAAATATCGAAGATGACGACGATTTGAATAAGGTAACAAAAAAGTTCAACGAATATTTCACGACGAGAATCATTTATTCGTATGAATGATTGATGCTAAATAACTTAAAACAAGAAACGGGTGAAAAATTCGACGAATTTTTAACTAGATGTAGATTGCAATTAAATAGATGTAATTTATCGAAAATAACCCCAAACGATTTTTTAAAAGACAAAATAATAATGGGGATAATAAAAAACGATCTGCGACAGAGACTGCTGTCAGATGACAAGTTGACTCTTAACGAGGTCATTATTAAATGTAAAACAGAAGAAATTACGAGGCAACAGGTACAATCGTTTAAAAATTAAACGATACATATAGTTAAAAATAAAAGCTTAGTGTAGAGAATCAAAGCAATGTATTTTCTTGCAATAGATGTAAAACCACGCATGGCCCCAAAAGTTGTCCAGCTTTTGGCAAAGTGTGCGAGTTGTGCAAGAAAAGGGACATCTAGACCTAGCTTGTAGGAGCAAATATAAAAACGTTACTCAAAATAAAAATAATATTCATAATAAATGTAATAAGAATAACCAGAGTAACAAACAAATAAGTTGTCTGACCGAGCAAAACACTCTTGATGATACAAAATATGAGTCACTAGAAGCCTTGAATCTCACAATTGATAGAGGCACAGATGATGGTTGGTATGAGGACTAATCATTAACAATATCACAGTTAGATGCAAGATAGATACGGGCGCCAAGTGCAACATTCTAGACAAAACACTAACAGACGAACTAGGACTATAAATAGACACATCCAACAAAAGAAATCTAGAAGCTTTCGGAGGAAGTCTAATCAAAGTAATTGGTGAAAAAATAAATTAGTTGCACGGTCAGGAATAAAACCAGAGCACCCTGTATTTTATAGAGCCATAATCAAAAAATCTGAGCTTTTATAAGGGAATTAGAAACGAGGAAAAAACGGAACTTTTCATAGTAAAACACACAAAACATATGGGAAATCACTTTTTTCCTAAGACAAATTTTTAAATGAAAACGTTACATATTCTGAATTATGATTTCTGAAATACTTTCATAAATGTTTAAATTTCAACATATATAGTATGAATGTCGTTGAAGTAAATCGTTTTTATTTTCTTGTAATAATTGATTTATTTAAACCAAAATATAAAAAAAAATTCATAACAACAGCATTCTGGTCAAATTAAAATAAAAGCTTACTACGATTCGTTGGTCATTAAGTCAATCTACATTACATAGATGGCAGTGATGGCCGAAAACATTTGGTAAAATCGTACCAAAAATTACCACCTGGGGAAATTTCAAGTTCAAAAATTGTAGGAAAAGCAAAACAAATTCACAAAATATAGGAACGTTTGTTAATTTTGGGATTAAATAACTTTTTTTCGTATTTTTTTGTAACCATTTAGACATCTTACGTACACTAGTAAAACTAAAGATAAATTTAGCAAGTATTATTTTGATTTGTCAGAGCTAACTTTGATGTATTTTCAAAATGAAAGTTCGAAAAAATATATTTTAGAAATAATTTAATTTTAATATTTCTGCAATTAATATTTACTTAATACCAATATGGCCTTCTTGTATATTGTTCTTAAAGATATGTAGAAAACTTTTATTTAAACATTTTATAATATTTTTACTTTTTTCATTGAAAAACTTGAATCTAAAAAACACCATTTTTACTATGGATTCCTATGAAAATCAGTGAAAAGTTATACCACTAAAAAAGCTTCTAAAAAATACGTCATTAAGATTATGGCTCTATCAGAGCCTACTCTATAAATAAGAGCCTCCACATTGACTGTATTTTTTACTAAGCTTAAAATAAAGTACATAAAATTGTTTCTTTACTATGAAACTATATGGGAAAACGATTGTTTTCATTTACATTTTTAGTCTATAAGAATTATGAGCTTTTACATTATTTTTATACGAAAATGTTCATAAAACATGTAATTTTATTTGATTGAAAAATCGAATCATGAAAATGTTTATTTCTTAGTGAAAATCCACTTGGAATATAAACTATTGCTAAACTTTTATGGAATGTTGTTGTTGTAAAATACGTCATAACATAAAATTTATAAACAATTATAACCATCTCTTTTTAGTCTCCTTCTAAAAGCATTGCCACATGACCAAATTCTGTCCGAATACAGATTCATATCATGTGGCAATGCTTTATTAACGACATTTTGTTTAAACCATAGATGTCGCATACAATAAAAACTTATAAAAAGAATCAAATAGGTGATCGAACCGGTCGGATTCTAAAATCGGTCTGATTTTTGATTTGGGTAAACATATTTTGGTGGCTTCCCTCTATAGTAATAATTAAATTGTAATAATAATTAATTTAATATAATTTTTTTATAAATTTACTAAAATTAAACCATTGCTATGAAAGAAATTATGGTAATTTTACGTAAAAAGTTTTCTTTTAAATCGTTTACTCAGCCCGAATCCCTGTTGTTTTTAATTGTGTGTTAAGTGACATCTAGGAATGGGAATAATAAGTAAGAGCTATTTTATTTTATACACCGCTCTCTAATGTTATGACAATACAAATATTCTAAACCAAAACTTATTTTGACTGTGTCATTAATTTTTGGGAATAAAAATCGATGCCAAATATTAATCATGTTGTATTTATTTTCAGCTGTGACTTAATTTAAATAGTATTTCTAATACTTGAGAAATAAATAAGGCATTCATATTACAGTTAATGTTTGTTGGTTATGTCGTTTATTTGTGATGCATAACAATCTGGGTTGATTTGATTTTTTTGATTTCTTCGCGCTCAATGCATATTATTATAATTTTTTCTCTTTGACTCTCTTTGATTTATTTTAATTTTGGCTGTTCAACGTATTGTCTTTTTTTACTATTGATTTTAGTTGTGAATAAGTGATGACGTCAATAAATAGAATATTCTCTTTTTTATACATATTGTTGTTGTTGTAGAACGTTTTTTAATTTAATTCCCTTATTTTCTTTTGATTATATCTGGAAAATGGGGAAACTTGAGAATCTGTGCTTTAAATGAGTTAGTCATTGAGTTGTTTATTAGTGATTTCAGAAAAAATTATTTATCTAGGTTTAATTTTTAATTCATATTTTTTCGTCAATCGAAATCGCGTTTTTTCATACAAACTCTATGAAAATAAATTATTTTTTAGTGTTTCTATGTCCTTTATTTTAAGTTCATTTTTTACATGCCGGCTCTATTCATATCAAGATGGTTCTGGCTCTATACTCTAGAAGGCTCTGATAAAACTCACATAATCAATTTTAAAATAATAAATGATGAAGGAATCCCAATAATTGGCCTTCATACTGCAAATGAGCTAAAATTAGTCACACGAACAGACGGGATTAATAAAGATCAGTCAAAACAAAGAGTATGTCAAATAAAGGATGACATATTTAGAGGTGTAGGTAAAGTAAACATTTTCACCTACGAACTAGATTTAATTCCGAATCCAAAATTCGAAATATCACCTCCACGTAGGATAGCATACTCGATCAGGGAAGACGTTAAAAAGCAGCTAGACAAAATGGTGGAAGGGGGAATAATAAGGAGAATCTCAGAACCGACTCCAGTAGTCGGTTCACCACTAGTAGCGGTAAAACAAAAGGGTAAACTAAGAATATGCATAGATCCATCTAATTTAAACAAAAACTTGCTTAGACGTCACTATCCGATGAAAACAATAGAAGAGATAGCAACAAATATAAAGGGATCAAAATATTTCACACTTTTGGACTGCCTTAAAGGATTCTGGCAAATCCCAGTTTCCAAAAGGACAGAAAAATACTTGGCTTTCGCAACACCCTCGGGCAGATATACTTGCTGTCGACTACCATTTGGACTCGCATCAGCTCCAGAGGTATTTCAGGAACTGATGTTCGGTATTTTTGAAGGGAAGGAAAACGTAGAAGTGTCAAAGCATAAGATCTCAGGAAACGGTTTGCAAATCGATGAAGACAAAATATCGACAATAGCAAACATTTAAATCCCGACAAACGTGAAACAAGTGCAAAGATTAACGGGCATGATTAATTACGTCGCAAAATTTATTCCAAAATGCTCTGAAGTAACTGCACCATTAGAACTTCTGAAGAAGAATACGGAGTTTCATTGGGACTTTGATCAGCAAAGAGCATTTGAAAACATAAAAACCTTACTAAAAATTACACCAGTATTGACCTACTAAGACACTAACAAAAAGGTGAAACTGTCAGTAGATGCGAGTAAATCAGCATTGGGAGCAGTTCTAATGCAAGATGAACAACCAATTGCTTATGCGTCAAGGTCACTAAGCAAAACGGAATTAGGGTATCCACAAATCGAAAAAGAAGCGACGGCAATTAGATTCGGATGTAAAAAATTCCATACTTACATATATGGAAAGGAGTTGGAAGTGGAAACAGACCACAAACCCCTAGAAACAATATGTAAAAAACCAATAGGATCGGCACCACCGAGATTACAAAGAATTTTATTCGAAATTAGCCAATACAATCCAACAGTGGTTTACAAAAAGGGCAAAGATATACCAATAGCAGATTAGTTGAGTAGAGATGTAGATAATCCACCATACGAAAATGAGGATGATCAAATCGAAATACACCTACTAGTACCAATGTCAACAAACGCAGCGGAATTAATGATTCAAGACTACGACAAAGAATCATACTATACAACACTAAAATCTTATATAATGGATGGATGGCCGAAGGATGAAAGAGTAATCCCAAACGAGATCAAACATTTCTCAAATTTCAAAGAGGAACTATCAATATACAACGAAATCATATTCAAAGGGCAAAAGATAGTAATTTCCAAAGGTCAAATTCAAAAAATCATTACTCAAGCGCATGCCGGTCATCTTGGACAACAATCAACAATCAGACTGATAAGACAAAGTTTTTATTGGAAACACCTGGGTAAAGACGTTATTGATTATATAGAAAGATGTGCAGTCTGCGAACAAACACAGAGGAACAAAACTAAAGAACCAATAACAACAAAAACAATACCAGAACTACCTTTTCAAATAGTCGGTACAGATTTATTCTCATACAATTCAAAGACATATATTGTCATAGTAGATAGCTACTCAGGATATATAGATTTTAGCAAAGTCAAATCACAAGATTCAAAGGAAATAATAAAAAAACTTCAGAAATGGTTTTCAGTTCATGGTTGCCCTGAAATATTAGAGTCAGATAACCGCCCACAGTTCTCATCAAGAGAATTCAAACAATTTTCAAAAGACTGGAATTTCGAACACAGAACGTCCAGTCCGCTATTCCCTAGATCAAACGGATTAGCCGAAAGAGCCGTTCAGACAGTGAAATTATTACTAATAAAATGCGAAAAGGATAAATCAAATCCGTATATGGCAATATTAAACCTAAGAAATACACCAAAATCAGCCGATTTAGGTTCATCCAATCAAAGATTAATCAGCCGAATTACAAGATCAGCTTTACCAACAGCAAAGAATCAACTAATACCAAAAATAGAAAATAATGTAGCGGAAAAACTAAAGATTGCCAGATATAAATAAAAAACGTATGTCGATAAAAGCACGAAAGAAGCAATACCAATAGAGTTAACTGACAGAGTCAGATTTCAAAAAAACCGAGAGAATGGATAAGTGGACACGCAATAGAATACGCAAACGCGCCACAGCCAATATTAGTTAAAACGGACGATAATGAAGTATACAGGCAGAACTATCATCACATTCAAAACACAAAGGCGAAAATACCAATACAAGAAAAATCACTTTATTACGACGACACGCCAAGATCAAACATTAATGGAGAAAAAATATATGAAGAAGTGAGTGAAGGCGAGATTCAGACGAATCAGTCAAGTAAATTTGCAAGTGAAGAAAATTGTAGCCTTGATCCAAATCTCAGACAGTCGAGATACGGTCGTGTAAACAAACCAAAAGAGCGTTTAAATCTGTAAAACGAATCGTCAACAAGACGAACAAGTTACACCTCAAATTTAATGTAGAGGTTCAAAAAATTAACAGTTAATTTTATAATGGTTATTACATTATTATGTTTATTATGAATTTACTAAGTATAAATAAGTTTATATAAAAAAAAAAAAAAAAAAAAAAAAAAAAACGGAAGATGTAACAACATAATCCACATAATAACACAACAATATTGTAACACATGTAAACGTCCCATATAGTATTATAACAATAACATGTAAACACAACATTAGAATACGAATGTATGAACTGAACTGTAATAAAGTACCAGTGGTATGTTTTGTATTAGCCGTCAATAGCAAAAGACGTGTCTCTGATTTATCCTCATCACAGAACCCTTGCTTTATCCGCCGAGGGTCACTCACGGGTTCAATTTAATTCTTTTATAATCTTAAGTCTTCTTCTTTTATAATCTTAAGTCTTCTTCTTTTATAATCTTAAGTCTATCTTAAACTACGGATACGGTTAATATATGTCACCGCACACATGCTTGTTACCAAAATATCAATCTCATTATGATTTACCGTTAGTCACTGGGTTCAACATTATTTGTGTAAATTTTTAGAAAATTCGCTTGGATTCTACAACCCCTTGGATACTTGAACTGAAAATTATTAACTTTAGTTGAAAATCTTATTACTTCAAAAAAAACTTTACCGTTGGACAATGGGTTCAACATTATTTGTGGAAATTTTTAGAAAATTCGCTGGGATTTTACAACCCCTGGGATACTTGAAGTGAAAATCTAGCCCATAAATCAGATCTGCTTTTTGTATCCCTAAATAATCATAACCGAAAAAACTCTTTTCCACCTCCAAAATTACTTATAAATTTCTTTTAGACTTATTTTCTAACTATTTTCTTATTTTAACAGTAATTTTGATTAAATGCAAATATGCTTCCAATTGTTACTTGGGTAAAGTTTCACGTGTTCGCTTACAAGAATTTGGGGTTTATTATACAACAATATAATTGGGTCCTTTAAGTTTACCTTGACTTGATAAAATCTTTCTCGTTTCTGTAATAAATTTACCAAGTTGTTTTCCTTATCTAATGTGTCGTTGAGTATCGTGATAAAATTAAATCCACTTAAATAATAAGATGCATAAATATATTATGCAGGTTGCTATGGAAAAAGGCGTGCACTTACCTCTGACATTTGCGCCACCATATTGTTTTTTAAATTATACATAGTAGACGTTCTGATATATTATACAAAAATTAAATCAAGAAATAGTAATGTTCAAAATTCTAGTCGCCATTTTGTTGTATTTTACACAAATCGTAAGTTGCTCGTCTGATATTAATGGCTGGTCTAGTTCCAAGTAAGTCGGATTTTGTGCTATATGAATTTGGTATATTGATGAACTTAGCAAGAGACAAATACAGAATTATGAATTAACATTTAATTTATTTTAAAAACGTGTTTAGTGAAAACCTGGAGTCAATGGTTAAATACACTAAAGGTGAAATATGGCCGAAACCAAAACTGCAAACACGACGACCATATTATTCATTAATTCGGCCACATATCTTTAAATTTGAGGTATACCCAGTTTCGAGTCTAGCTTATAATGATAAAAATTTAATTTGTTTATGATTACAGGTGATAGAACAAAATTGTGACCTTCTGGAAAAAGCTACCCTACGATATATTGATATTATTCGAGATCAATCAAAATATTACAAAAAATTTCGTTTAAACCTATCGTATCGTTTAAAGAAGAAGAATTTTTCTGGATATTTGGATTCATTGCAAATAAAATTGAAAAATCCATGTCAAGAGATCCCTGAATTATATATGGACGAGTCTTGTGAGTTATTTTACAGTTATACAATTTTCTGCTTTTATTTTGTTTATTTTAATCGTTATAACAGATAATTTGATACATAAGGATGGTGCCGCCATCATAGAATCCGAGTCAATTTGGGGTGTGCTACGTGGACTAGAGTCATTTTCTCAAATGCTAGTTCCCTTTGATGATAAGCGAACGTTACGTTTTAAAGAGACTAAAATAATCGATAAACCAAGATTTTCACATCGTGGTCTATTAATTGATACGTCACGGCATTATTTAAATATATTAACGATTTATCGTATTATCGACGGTATGGCTTACAACAAGTTGAATGTATTACATTGGCATATTGTTGATGACCAAAGTTTTCCGTATGAAAGTATAGCGTTCCCAGAACTGAGTGCAATAGGTGCTTTCCATTCATTGATGATTTATACCCAGTGGAATATAAGCAATATCATAGAATATGCCCGCTTACGAGGAATACGTGTTATGCCAGAATTCGATACGCCTGGGCACACATATTCTTGGGGTGAATCACATCCTGAACTGTTAACCAAGTGTGGTGGTGGACAACACTACAAATATGGACCTTTTAATCCAATTAAACAACAGACATACGACTTTATGGAAATACTATTGAGGGAGATTATGTCTGTATTCCCAGAAAAGTATATACATCTTGGCGGTGATGAAGTTGATGTGGGTTGTTGGGCCAGCAACAAAAACATTATACAGTTTAGTAAAAACAATCGGTTAGAAATATACGAGTTGAAGTCAATTTATATGCAGTGGCTCATCGGACAAGTAAAAGAACTAAATGGCAGTACAGTGGTATGGGAAGATGTATTTGATGGTTTCCGCTTGCCACAGGCAACGGTCGTGCAAGTTTGGAAAGTAGGTTCTCGTCACCATCTGTTGCCACAAATTACCGGCGCCGGATATAAAGCTTTAATTTCCGAAGGTTGGTATTTAGATAATCTTGGCCGTAATTGGAACGACTTTTATGGAATTGATCCGCATGACTTTTATGGATCGCCGGAACAGAAAAGTCTAGTTTTAGGTGGTGAAGCCTGTATGTGGGGAGAAAGTGTCGATGATTCAAATGTTATTCAACGCATATTTCCCAGAGCATCAGCAGTGGCCGAGCGTTTATGGTCATATTTTGACGTGTGTGATGATTACAGTTATGTTAAACAACGGTTGGAAGAGCATACTAGTCGCATGATAGACAGAGGCATACCAAGTCAATCTCCTAATATTGGTCCATGATTTTGTGTCTAAACGCGATTAATTATAATTAAATAACAAGTAATGAAATTTATGTAAGTGGAGTGCCGCCTTGCAGATCTAGATAAAAGGTTCTGCTGCTTGTGCAACTTCTAGTTTAGTAGCATAAGTATTAAAACTCCGTTATTTGTACATTATTGGTTATCTTGAAATGAAGAAATACAAACGTAATTGGGGCAACCTACAAAATCTGTGATAATTGCCGTCGGCTGCGAAGGAACTTTGTAGCTGTGGAGCACCATATGTGAGGCTGTCGAAATGTTTGAATTCTTCTTAGCTCACACTTGAACGAACGCTTCTAGACAGCGAAACAGAAATGAAAAAGCGAATAACCAAAGAAGGGAAGTCGGTGTTCAGGCCCCTGATTATCTTGCTACAAAATATGCTTATTCCTGTTTTCTTGACTTTTCTCAGCTGCTCCTAATATCTTGCAGTCAAATTCAATTATGCGTCCCATGAATCTCCAATTTCACGTAACCAGTTGACGATAAGCTATCAAATCAAATCGACCAATTATTTTGGGATTGTGGAAGAGAACTTGTTCTTAGAAGATTTTGAAAAATTAAAAATTACAACTGCGATTTAGTAGCTTTGAAATACTGTTACGTTTTTGCCTTGTCAATCAAGGTTCGTATCACTGGATTGTGAATAAAACCAATTCAATTTAATTTATCACCAACGAATTTATTTATTTCACACAAGAATTATTACAACACAGTTTATTAATACAAATTCACAAAATCACTTTATATAAATTATTCTCAAATTTTACTGTTCACTTATAATTTTTATTTCCACAAAAACACTTTTTAATTCACTTTTTAATTCCTTTTAATCTTTATACTATCGCTTACCAAATATTACTAATAATCTTACAAGTTTACACTATCGCGTTCCAAATACGAATAATCCAATTCGATCTTGTTCGCCTTTTTATATACACAAACCAAGCTTCTCGAAAGTTCACGACTTTTCCAGTTGGAATAGCGTAGAAACATTACATAACAATTTTTATCATGGAAAATTCCATTTGGTACAGTAAACATTGAGCTATTAGTTTTACTTATTCTATTACACACTAGGTGTCACCGTCACACTACCCCTCACCTAAGCCTGTTCGTCCCGAACAGGACCCAAATCACCTCCTCTGTATAGGGCCAGCCTCTCCAAATGCACCACCTTTGGTTTACCTCGATGTCCCTTCCGTATCCGATAAACCACGTCGTTCATCCTTGTGATGACAATATAAGGTCCTTCCCATGCTGGTTGCAGCTTCGGTGATAATCCCTTTTTCCGTTGCGGGTTGTGAAGCCATACTAATTGCCCTTCCTGGAAGCCCTGGTTATTTGCTCGTATGTCATATCGAGCCTTCATCCGGTCACTTGACATCCGTATTTTCTCCCGTACAAATTGATGAATCTCATTAAGTTCCCCTTTCATTCGGTCTACGTAATCTTGTCCACATAAAGCCGATGATGGTACAGCCCCAAACTTTAGATCTCCAGGTAACCGTAGATTATCTCCAAATAACGTTTTAGCTGGTGTCATTCCGGTTGTGTCATGTATAGCTGATCGATAGGCCATCAGAAACATCGGTATATGTCGATCCCAGTTGCGTTGGTTTTTCTCAACGACCTTTGCTAGATATTCCTCCAATGTACCATTGAATCTTTCCACCATACCGTCAGACTGTGGATGCAAAGGCGTTGTTCTCGTTTTATTTATACCGAGCATCTGGCATATTTCTTGAAACACCACCGATTCAAAATTCCGTCCTTGATCGGTATGAATCTCCATCGGCACTCCAAATCTGCTAATCCAATTGTTTACCACGGCATCAGCTATTGTTGTCGTCTCCTGATTGGGAATGGGGTACACCTCCGGCCATTTGCTGAAATAATCCATGATTACTAGCACATATTTGTTGCCGCTCTCAGTGGTGGGAAATGGGCCCGCTACATCCATTGCAATTCTTTCGAATGGTGCTCCAACGTTATATTGCTTCATGGTTCCACGATTTTTGCGTGCGGGTCCCTTCACCGCCGCACATTGGTCACATTTTTGGCACCATTCTATCACAGACTGCCTACATCCTGCCCAGTAGAATCGTTGACGTATCTTTGCTAGAGTTTTATTAATTCCAAGGTGGCCCCCACTTGTTCCTCCATGATACTCATTCAGAATTTCTACAATCCGGCACTTTGGTATCACCAGCAACAATTGCTTCACTTTGCCATCCGTGCTTTCCCACAATCGTTTTAAACAGCCATTCTCAAGACGGAGGCTATCCCATTGAGCCCAATAAGCCTTGACAATGGGAGTTTTGTCCGCGATCTCGCTCCAAGTTGGCCGGTGTTCCTTTTCCTTCCATTCCATTATAACTGATAAATCCGTGTCATCCAATTGCTCTTTCCTGATCATTTCGTCGGTCCACTCCTCATCAGGCAGCACTTGGGTAAGCCTAACGTCGATGATGCCTTCCTTTGCTTCAACATGGCCACAATGTTTACATTCTACTGGACACGGCCGTCTTGATAATGCGTCGGCATTTCTGTGTGCACTTCCCTTCCGATGTTCAATTTGGAAATCGTAGCTTTGAAGACGTTCGATCCAGCGTGCTACTTGTCCCTCTGGATTCTTAAATTGTAACAGCCACCGTAAAGCGCCGTGATCTGTCCGTAAATGGAATTTTTGGCCATAAAGATACTTATGGAAATGCTTGACACACTCCACTATAGCCAACAATTCTTTCCGTGTCACGCAGTAATTACGCTCCGGTTTTGATAATGTTTTGGAGAAGTACGCAATAACTCTTTCTTGACCATTAATTTTCTGTGATAACACACCTCCTATACCGTCATTACTTGCATCGGTGTCCAAAATAAATTTCACGTTGGGTATAGGGTACGCGAGGATTGGCGCGGCACACAACCGTCTCCTTAGTTCCACGAATGCTTCTTCCTGGTCATTCTTCCATTCGAATGCTTTGTTCTTCCTGGTCAACTCGTGTAAACTCTTGGCGATGTTGGCGAATCCTGGCACGAAGCGTCTATAATAGGTGCACAATCCGAGAAAGCTTCGTAATTCGTGTAAATTTTTAGGTCTTGGCCAGTTCTTAACCGCGGCGATCTTTTCTTCGTCGGTGTGAATTCCATTAATCGTTACGAGATGACCCAAATATTTGACTTCAGTTCTGAACAGCTTACACTTCTTTGGACTTAACTTCAATCCGGCAGCCTGTATCCGATCCAAAACTTCCGCCAAGTTCTTTAGATGCTCGTCAAAATCCTTCCCCATAACGATGATGTCGTCCAGATATATTAGGCAAGTCTTCCAATGTAATCCCTTTAACACGCGCTCCATTAATCGTTCAAAAGTCGCAGGGGCATTACATAATCCGAACGGCATAACATTAAATTGCCAAAGTCCGTTACCCACACTGAACGCTGTTTTCTCGCGATCTTCCTCATGGACTTCCACCTGCCAATAGCCGCTTTGTAAATCTAATGTCGAAAATATTTGAGCACCCGATAATGTGTCTAACGTGTCATCGATCCTTGGCAGTGGGTAGCTATCTTTTTTCGTCACAGCATTGAGTTTTCGGTAATCAACGCAAAATCTCATGCTACCGTCCTTCTTCTCGACCAATACTACCGGTGAACTCCATGGGCTGTTAGATGGTTCGATTACTCCTGCTGCCTGCATATCAGTTACCATTCGATTGACTTCTTCTTGTTTTGCCAAAGGTAGCCTCCTGGGTGGTTGACGAATCGGCATCTCCGTTCCCGTATCAATTCGATGCTTTACCATTGAGGTCCTTCCGTTATTATCCGATGTACTGCAGAATATGGACGTGTACTGTTTGAGTAGTTGATGTGCAGAATCTTTCTGTGCCTCAGTAAGATCTTCGGTCCATTTCTGCATGAGTTGTTCTACCATTTCTTTCTGCTCTTGCATGTCGGCTTTTTCAACCGGACTTCTCTGTTCACACTTTACTATAGTTGAAACCTCGTTACATTTTCCGATGACTGTCCCTTTCTTGATGGTTTTCGTCTTATCCGAGAGATTTAGAGTCCTAATTGGTACTCTATAGTCGTTGTCTGGTTTAACTAGGGCTTTCCCGATTATAATTTCCTTGGCTCCGTTCTCCTCTTCGTTAGCTTCCACAACCCACAACCTGGGTGACCCAGAACCTCCCTCCAATTTTCCCCATAGGATCGTCTCCGAATTCGGTGGCAGCTTCTCCCGATGATCAATAATAATTCGCCTGATAGTTGCTCCGGCACTGCTAGATTGAAGTGGCAACTCGATGTTATCGTAACTTAAAACTCCTCGTCCAACATCCACCACGAAGCCATTTGCCCTCATGAAGTCCATCCCCATTATGACTTCATCCACAATATCTGCAATCAGCACTTCGTGTTGGAAAAGAGTTCTCCCGATTTTTATTTTCACGATCTTTTTGCCTTTTATTATTGAACTATCTCCAGTTGCTGTTTGTAACTTCAATCCATTAGCTGGTTGTACACCTCCATCGATCAGATCTTTACGGACAATCGTGCGATTTGCTCCCGTATCCAGAGTGATGATGCAATCCGTGCCATCAATGTCGCCTTTGATTGTTAAGCTGTCACCGCCTCTTGCTACTTTCGAAACGCGGATGGAGGTTATGGGGCAATCGGTTGTGGGAGTCAGCTTCTGCCCCTTTAAGCTGACTCGTTGTAGTTTAACGGCTCCGCCGTCATTTGGCCTTCTTGCCTAGCCAACGCCTGCTCCCCGCTTGGTCGTCGCTGCATAGGAGATGGTGATCTTCCCCTTTTTCTTCTTAATTCCCAGCAGTCGCGAGAGATGTGACCGACCTTATCACATGCCCAACATTTGATTTTGCCGCTTCCATCTCGGTATCTTGGTGTTGACCGCTCGTTGTTTATGCTTGTATCGATTTCTACTCGGCGTATTTTCATTGACGGTTTGGTGATGGCTTGTGCAGTTTCATTTGTTAACGCACAAGCGATGGTTTCCGCAAAGGTTGCTTTAGGTGACAACATCACCGCCCTGCGTGTCTCTGGATCTCGAATGCCGTCAATGAATGCGTCAATTTTTAGCCTTTCCATATAATCAGCCGACGTACTGGTATGTGCTAGATGTACTAGTCGCTCGATTGCCGATGAAAATTCCTGAAGTGATTCTCCTCCCTTTTGGTAGCGGCTTTTCAATTCCATTCGATAGATTTCCCGCTTGTGATCACTGCCGTACTTCCGATCCAGCGCCTTCATAATTTCGAGATAGCTGCTGCGCTCTTGTTCCGGGATGGTTTGTAAAGCCTCTGCTGCTTCGCCTTTGAGGGCCACTATTAATGCCGCGACACGATGTTCGTCGTTCCAATGATTTTGATTGGCTGCCGTCTCAAATTGAAATTTGAAAATGACGAAAGATGTTGTTCCGTCGAATGTTGGTGGCTTTATCTTGATTGATTGGACGGTTTGTACCACTTGTGTTGTTGTTCCACTTGCCTTGATATCAGTTAGTTCTTTCTCGAGCCGTTGGCATTTTTCTTCAACCTGCTGAACCTCCGTTTTGACAAGTTGAACTTCCTTTTGCAGTTTTTGGTCAACCTGTTGAATCTCCATTTGCAGCTTCTCTACTTCGCCGTGTATGTTAGCAGATAATTCGAGAAGTTTCTCGTCCATTCTCTTATGACCATCAGTAATTTGGCTTTTAATTTCTTCTCCTTGTTTCTCCACCCGGTGTTGAAGTTCTTCGTTTGATTGTTTCATAGTCTCCAACTGCCGCACATTTTGTTGTTCCATTTCATTCTTAATTTCTTGGTTTGACTGCACTGCTTGTTGCGCCATTTGATTTTTAATTTCTCCTAGCTGTCGTTCGTTTTGTTGTTTCATTAGACTCATCTGTCCCGTCATCTGGTTCATAGCAGCTATTAACTGCGACAAATCGAAACTTCCAGAATGTTCTTGTGTCTTTTCGACCAACGGTTGTTTATCTTCTGCTTTCTGCTCTACGGTTGCCGCATCCGTTACTTTCTCTCCAAAATCATGATGTTCCGCGTCCAGCCCTTCTTTCTCCATGGCATCACGTAGTCGCGCTTGTAAAGCTGCTTTAGTACCATCAGTAACCAAACCCCGTTTCTCTAGTTCTCTTTTTAATTCTGGAACTTTTAATTCGTTGAGAATCATTTTCTTTATCTTTTTATTCACAATCCCACCGCTGTCACCAAATTGTTACGTTTTTGCCTTGTCAATCAAGGTTCGTATCACTGGATTGTGAATAAAACCAATTCAATTTAATTTATCACCAACGAATTTATTTATTTCACACAAGAATTATTACAACACAGTTTATTAATACAAATTCACAAAATCACTTTATATAAATTATTCTCAAATTTTACTGTTCACTTATAATTTTTATTTCCACAAAAACACTTTTTAATTCACTTTTTAATTCCTTTTAATCTTTATACTATCGCTTACCAAATATTACTAATAATCTTACAAGTTTACACTATCGCGTTCCAAATACGAATAATCCAATTCGATCTTGTTCGCCTTTTTATATACACAAACCAAGCTTCTCGAAAGTTCACGACTTTTCCAGTTGGAATAGCGTAGAAACATTACATAACAATTTTTATCATGGAAAATTCCATTTGGTACAGTAAACATTGAGCTATTAGTTTTACTTATTCTATTACACACTAGGTGTCACCGTCACAATACATTTTGCATGAACAATGTTTAGTACAGTAAAACTGCGCTATAAATTTAACTTATTCTATTATACCCTAGGTGTCACCGTAACACTACCATTCACCTAAGCCTGTTCGTCCCGAACGTCCTTTTCATGTATTGCTGATCGATAGGCCATCAGGAACATCGGTATATGTTGATCCCCGTTGCGTTGGTTTTTCTCCATGACCTTTGCTAGATATACCTCCATTGTCCCATTAAATCTTTCCACTGTACCGTCGGACTGTGGATGCAAAGGTGTTGTTCTCGTTTTAGTTATACAGAGCTTCTGGAATAATTCTTGAAATACCACCGATTCAAAATTTCTTCCTTGATTGGTATGACTATGACTCTTCATCGGCACTCCAAATCTACTAGTCCAGTTGTTCGCCATGGCATCAACTATTGTTGTTATTGGGTATGGGCTAAATTTCCGGCCATTTGCTGAAATAATCCATTAGCACTAGCACGTATTTATTGCCGCTTTCGGTGGTGTGAAATGGCCCCACTACATCCATTGCAATTATCCCGAAAGGTGCTCCAACGTTGTATTGTTTCATTGGTCCACGACTTTTACGTGTGGGTCCATTCACCGCCGCACATTGGTCACATTTCTGGCATTACTCTATCACAGACTGTCTACATCCTGACCATTAGAATCGTTGACATATCTTGGCTAGTGTTTTATTAATTCCTAGGTGGCCCCGACCTGCTCCTCCGTGATACTCTTTCAAAATTTCCGTAATCCGGCTTTTCGGTAACACCAGTAATAATTGTTTCATTTTGCCATCCGTGCTTTCCAACATTCGTTTTAAGCAGACATTATTTATTCGGAGGTCATCCCGTTGAGCCCAATAACCCTTGACAATGGGAGTTTTGTCCGCGATCTCGCTCCAAGTAATGCCGCTGCCGCCTGAATATCTGTTGCCATCCGTTCAACTTCTTGTTGTTTTCCTCCTGGGTAGTTGACGAATTGGCATTTCTGTTCCTGTATCAATTCGGTGCTTTACCATTGAGATATATTGGTGGTTTGGCGTCTATTGGAGGGGGGGATCAAAGTTGAGTAGATTAATCTACCAGCTCCGTAACCTTCCAGTAGGGTGCGCATCACGTGAGCTGTTCTGGTCTTGTCATTAGGCAGCTGCGTGATGGGTACAATTGTGTAAGGGGTAACCTGTGCACAATTCGCAAGTGTACGTACTGCCGTAACTGCTGTAACTAAGGCCACTTGGCACATTTTAGGCCATTTGGCACAGGCCAAAGTACGGCGCTAAAGGAGAAAACCTTGACAAAAAACCCGAATCTAAGGTGGAACAGCATATGCCGAAAGATGAATGGCTGATAGGTTAATCAGCCCAAAATATGCGGACTCTGGATACCAGGCACCCTCCAGTTTTATTTTTAGCCTTCCTGTAGTAAAGCTGGGTGACCTACAGGTGATTTGCAATTCCCAGCAACTCGTAAGAGTAAAATCAAACGGAATACGGGGCAGGAGTAGGAATATACGGGAGTGGCACAACCCTCTCGAGGTCCTTGAGCTCCAATGCTACCGTCTTTCTAGCGGAACTACATGCTGTAGTAAACATCTAGGAGGGAGAGCAATATGCCCAGATAGTATGTATCACGTACCGGGAGGCAGTATTGTCAGGTTCATTAAGAACCTGAATATTGACTGGACGGATAATTAAGCAGGGGCCAGCACAATAGATCTTTTAGGTCGCAGTGCGAAGTGGCTGATCGCCCGCATGGCCCCCCCAATAATAATAATAATAATAATAATTGAGATATATTCAGTTGCAATTACATACATTCATGGTTTAGCAGACATTCAGGTGGGATGGCATACATTTAGGTGGTAAGCTGTGCATACTTTCAGACGCAAGCTAAAACTACCGATACATTAATAGTATACATTTAGGTGGCATTGGATCCATTCAGGCATGGGTGTACTCCTGAAAGTATGCTTGCCCACCTTCCACCTGAATGTATACAATATCACTTGAATGTATGTTAGGTTCAGCCTGAAAGAATCCATTCGGGAACTATGTAATACCGCCTGAATGTATGCTATTTGCCTGAGTGTATGTGTACCTGAATCTATTCTATAAAATGGTACGTATACGTTACGTCATTAATCCCAATCCCAAATTCGGTAGAACCGGCACAAATACACTACTCCACGTCATTGCCGTTTGTGTCAAAGTGGCCAATTCCCCTATCGTCGCCATCGCAGTGTATCTACGGATCGGACTTGGATTATTTCGAAATGATAATCAATTTCATCGACTCAGTTGTGATGCCATCAGTGCGTCCCTTTTTATTTTAATTTCAGACATTGTTTTGATGTTTAACGACCATCTCAGGAGTAGCATTGAAAGACACGTTCCGTTGGTAAAAAAAACAACCCGGCTTTCGCCAGCCGTGGTACAATAATAGGTTGTTACATCTGAAGAAACGCCGCAATATGTTCCATTCATTATACAGACCGGAACTGGGTTCAATTTTATCCCGATTTTGATAAGACCCGCAAAGAGTCTGAAAGTTTAAATTGATTTTTATATAATCGATATATTGTGCAAATCGATTAGGAATTGACATCAAGTCCAAAGGAGTTCTGGAATTTCATGAATAGTAAGAGAAAAGGGGTTGGTTTTCCGTCACCTATCTCTTACTAGAACTCCGTCGCTAGTCAACCCTCGGAAATCTGTAATTTGTTTGCTAGCTTTTTTGCCTCAGTAAAAGAACCAGCTACGATGTTCCCTGTCACGTCTTTTAATGCTCACAGTTCCGTGGACTATAATTATTTTAAATTTACTGTGCAGGAAGTTCGTGATTTCTTGCTTAATATTGATGTTAATTAGGGCGCTGGCCACGATGGTATTCCGCCGATCCTTATTAAGCATTGTGCCGAGAGTTTGTCCCGTCCAATTACCTTCGTGTTTAATAAAAGTTTACCTAGTGGTTTTATCGAGAGCCTTGGAAAATTGTCTGTCTCCATCCCATTTTCAAGGCGGGTAGAAGAAACGAAGTAAGTAACTATTGGGAGATTGCCATTCTTTCCGTCATACCCAAGCTATTTAAATCTATGGGTCACAGGGTCTTAGTTTTCCATACTAAATCATTTTTTTTTTGCTCAGCACGGGTTTTATCCGGACACTTCGAAAGTTACTAATCTGGTTTATTTTTGTGGCAAATTATTTAACAGTTTAAACTCTAGATAGCAACTGGACGTTGTTTATACTGATAAGATCGACCACTCGCTCCTTATCACCAAATTAAAGAACTTAAATTATCAGTTCATCCCAATTGAATTGTTGCGTTCTTACCTTTCCGATCGCTGGCAATCCGTTAGGATTTTGGATTTTAGTTCCCAGCTATTTCGCGCGACATCTGGTGTACGAATTTTTAGTTATATTGGCCCATTATTATTCACATTGTTTATCAACGATATTGTTGACTGCTTCGAGTTTGCCAGCTGCCTCCTGTTCAACAGCGTGTCCGATTGCGCGAAGCTGCAACATTATTTGTACATATTTTGTAGTTGGTCAATTAGTAATAGACTGAGTCTCAACGTCATTAAGTGTAAGACTCTTTCATTTATTTGCTTCTTTTGTGAAATGACGTCAAGTATTCTGTCTTCCATCTCTTGCAAAAATGTTGAGTGATCTGCTGCATATGTTGTCATCGTGAAAGATGAGAAACTTTAGTGTTAGTTAGCACGGGTTGTGGAATTTGAACTATTGGCCTTCCAATTAATAAATGCCCTGGTGTTAAAGCGTCTACTTAATCATCTGAGAGGACGCATAGTGGTCGTGAATTAAGCACTGCTTCGATTTGACTGGATTTTGTGTTGAGTTCTTCGAATGTGAATACTGTGTTGCCCATTACACGTCTAAGGTGGTATTTAAAAAATTTCACTGCGGCTTCCCACAGTCCACCAAATCTTGGTGCTACGCTAGGAATGAAATGCCACTTTATATGTTCTGAAGCGAGAAATGAAAGGATATTATTAGAATTTATTTTAACGAATTCATAAGCATCGCGAAGTTCATTAATGGCACTAATAAAATCGGAGCCATTGTCTGAATATATATCGCTGCATAATCCGCTACGTGACACAAATCTTGTTAAATTGGAAACAACTTCAATATGTACAGCTTTAGTGGACATACAAACAAATATTGTTATGTATGCCTTCCATCTCTGGGTCGATCTGCTATAAATTTGCTTCACTTGCAATGGTCTCGCATAGTCAATACCGGTTTCTAAAAACGGACTCTCGTAACGAATTCGTAACATTATTTGATAATTTCTCTTCGCATTAAATCCCTGGCATCTATTACATCGCTTAATTAATTCTCTGATGATCTTACTGCAATTTATTACATGGTAACGCTGCCAAATAATACTAATTAGTAATGATGCTCCTACATGCTGGCGTTTAATATGAAGGCCTTGAATCAGCACCTTAGTTGGATCGCAGTTCGGTAATATTACTGGATGCTTAGTATCATAGTCAGCAGCAGCATTTCCAATGCGACCACCGACCCTCAATAAATCTTGTTCATCCAAGAATGGATTTAGGCTGCGAATTTTACTCTTCTTCGTTAGCTCGTGTTTCGATTTAATGTCACTGATTTCGATAGCGAAGTACTCGTTCTGCACCCAGATAAAAATTTTCCTTATTGGCTCCTCGTAAGTTCATCCACTGTCAGCTGGGATTTTCTGAGAATTTTACCACCAGATTTCCCTCTGTCAAACAGTATTTTGATGTATCGGTAGATTCAGGCAAATACTCGAATAATTTTTTGACAGAAAGAGATTCGGTTGACGAGATGACCTAATGTGTCATTATCAGGTTTTGCTATTGCAGCTAATACCGACCTTTTGCTTTTTTCATCAACAGTCAAACTTTGATTTGGCCATTTTTCTCGAGGTTCGTGTAACCAGTCCGGGCCGTGCCACCACGAATCAAAGCTGACTAAATCTGATGGCATCATTCCGCGTGAGGCGCAATCTGCTGGGTTAGTCTTTGAATCGATATGATTCGAACATTCTCTCGATGTTTTTGTTAATATGTTGGCTGTGCGATTAGCGATAAATGTTTTCCATCTTCTTGGAGGAGATGACAACCATCCTAAGACAATATTGGAATCGGTCCATAATGTTGTTTTGACTTCAGGAACTCTCAAGGCTTCTATATCAGATTGGGTCAATTGGCTAATAACGCTGCAGTACACAGTTCAAGTCTTGGAATGGACACTTGACTTATCGGAGTAACCTTTGTTTTCGAATTTATTAAGGTAACTCTAACTTTGCCGTTTTCATCAATGCACCTGCAATAAACAACCGCAGAATAAGCCTTCTCGGATGCATCGGTAAATCCATGAAGCTCAAACTTTTCCTCGCTTGTTCTGTACCATCTCGGAATTTTTATTTTCTCGAGTGCTGGAAGTTCCTCCTTTATTTTTTGCCATAGCTCACAACCACAAGCTTTGGAACAAAATTTTGCTGGTCACGATGACTGGTGCGAGCAATCCCATTGGGTGAAAGATGCATGCTGATTGAGATAAAACCTCTCGCTTTGTTCCGGTTAATTCTTTGTTGGCTAAGAATTTATACTGGAATTCGTCTTTGGTAGGATTCCATTGAATACCGAGCAGTTTAAGATAAGATTGATCACCTTCTATATTTACCGGAATGTTCTCCTTATTTTCTGGGGCAATTTTGTCTAGTAAGGGGCCGTTATTAGATGACCACTTCCGCAAATTAAATCCATCTGATTTGAGAACAGCTGTAACGAATTCTTGAATTTTGAATGCTTCTTCTGTTGTATGGCATCCTGACATAAAGTCATCTATATAGAAATCGTGCAAAATCTTCTGTGCTATCATCGGTTCATTCCTCATTGAACTATTCCCGACCATTTGTAGAGTCTTTGTAGTGAGGTAGGGTGCCGACGCGGTCGTGAGACGATTATGTCTCGGTGCCTTCTTTGTATCAGTTCGCCACAGGATTCGGTGATAATCCCTATCATTTGGATGTAAGACAATTTGCCTGAATATCTTTTCAAAATCCGCGGTAAACACGATCCTATAAAGGCGGAATCGTATTAGGATTGACGTAAGGGGTTGGTAAACGGTTGGTCTGACCATCAACATATCATTTAGCGAGGTTTTAGTAGATCCTTTGAACAATGCGTCGAAAACCTTAGTTTTGTCGTAGAGCTAGATTCCCTTAACACACCTTGATGGGGAAGATAGTAAAATCTGGTTTATTTCGTCAATGGGCACCTCTACCATATGGTTAAGAGCCAAGTATTCTTCCATTAAATTGTGATAGTCCGTTTTAAATTGTGCATTCTTCACAAATTTTCTCTCCATTGCTTCCAGTCTTCTTAATGCTCCGCCAGTGGTATTATCCAGCTTTCCCGATAATGATTTAAATGGAAGTTTCACCATAAACTTGCCATCCCCCATTCGTATTGCGTTCTTCTCAAAATGTTCTTCACGGCATTTCTCTTCATCTGAATAATTGGTCGATTTAACTGGCGGTGTGATTTCTTCTATTTCCCAGAATCTCTGCAATGATTTATAAATATTCACCTCACAGTGTAAGCTGCTGAGATTCAGTGATTGCTTGTTGATTGCACACGATGGACCAGCAATAACCCACCCAAACACTGTATTTTCCGCAATGAGTCCGCCACTATTTAGGTTGATAATTCCGGGTTTCAATAAACTAAAAAATTGATCGCTTCCCAAGAGCACATCAATTTGGTTTGGTTGGTTGAAGGTGGGGTCAGCTAGTGTCGAATGCTCCATGTTATGCAAGCTTGGTATTTCAATTAATATGGCTGGTTGGCATTATGTTACCTTTGATATAATTAGGCACTCTAGTTGCCAATTATAACCGTCGATACGAGATGAAATTGGAACATTGACTCTCGGTAATTTAAAGTCACTGTTGGTTACTTGTGATGTATTTACTATCGACTCATTCATTTGGTTGGTAGACGACAATGTTTTCATGCGCAGCCATTTGTTGAGTTTAGCTACTACGCGGTAATATTGTTCCTCAAATTCTTCTCCTTCCGATTTTTCATCCGGGTTTTCATTAAAGCTCTTACTTCATTTTGATTCTGCGGATAACGTGACAGAATATACAATCCTTGTCAGTAGGCCCTTTAAAACGCTTCTGCGTTTAATCAAGACATTCATTTTGGTTTTTGTATTAACTTCGAACACTTAACTCACTGAGACGGTTTACTAAACTGTTTATTTTTATTTTTCACTTTTCATATTTTCACTGTCTTTGTTATACCGGGTGAATTTTTTAACCTGATACCCTCAAATATCTCGGAAAATAAGCACTCTACGCAAAAAATGGTTAAGATCAAAATTTAATTATTCCGTGGGGGAAATATATTAGTGTTAAAATTAGTACTCCCTCCCCTCCTCCTTGTAGGTGGGGCGGGGGATAACTTTGAAACTAAAATATGAACTCCTATTTTTTATTGCAGATTTGGCTTCTACGGCTTAAAATACGTAGGATTTGACTGAAATATTTTTTTTCGATTCATGATAGATGGCGCTGTAATTGACATTCAATTTTTTTCGATTTCTCCTACTGAGAACCTACGCAAACGATTCTGCAATACGTCTGCAATAAAAATACCACAGTTCTAAGTTAGCCTTAAACAATTTGTATTTCTTAAATTTTCAATTACTGAAAATGGCTTCTCATTATCGTAACCCTATCGTCTTAGTGACGAATATCGTCAATTATAGCGCCATCTACCATGAATCGAAAAACAAATCCTACGTATTTTTAGCCGTAGAATCCGAATCTGCAATAAAAAGTAGGAGTTCATATTTTAGTTTGAAAGTTATCCCCCGCCCCACCTACAAGGAGGAGGGTAAGGGGTACTAATTTTAACACTAATGTATTTCCCCCACGGAATAATTAAATTTTGATCTTAACCATTTTTTTCGAAGAGTGCTTATTTTCCGAGATATTTGAGTGTGTCAGGTTAAAAAAATCACCCGGTACCTATAGCTTATAATAAATTCGTTTCGGTTTATACACTTTCCGCGCGGTTATTTTATCAATTCTGGTTTTAATTTCAATTATGCGGACTATTGCGTTTTATTTACATTTATTTATTATTAATTATTAATCCAAAGTGGTACTTATCTGAGCTTTAGCGTGGGTTTATTTCGGCTGGATTCCGCCTTTGCTGTTGTTCTGATCTGCTGCTGTGGTAATTTCTGCGATTTTAGCCGGTCCCGTATGATACGGCTCGAAGGACCAATGAATACGCGATAATGTTAGACTGTATTTGGGTTGTTGATGATGGGAACAAATAAAATGCCTTATTTCCACAGCAATGGTTTTAATTTATTTGGTTGTAAAATTTACACTATTATTAGGTAAGGTATTTAGGTAGGTAAGTATAATTTTATTTATTTCTAGATCCGTATTGCAACAAGTATTAAATTTGACTACTTTTATTTTTTACAAAAATTAACTTTCCCAAACTACTAACTATAAAAATACGTCGATCTGATTTGATCCATAATTTAATATGTTGTATCACTCACTGATTGGCCCGATGCGCAAAGCATATAACTTAAAATCGCGGTTAATTTAAATTTTATTACGGACGCAAATGGTTTATTGGTATAAAATAGATAGTCGGGATTCAACCCTTGGTGAGCAACTGAACTTATTTTTTGTAGATGGCCAACAGATCGTATTTAAATTTATTACAATATACCCCACTAAACAAAGCGATTCGTTTACGATACGAAAATGATGTTTGGTGTACATACAAAATATCGTTTACGAATCGTTTTTGCGATTCGAAATCGATATGTTTACGAATCCAACGTCCCATGATAATTAGAATTTTTTACGTAACGTAAATAGAAAGATTTTTACGATACGTTTACGACGCTTACTTTTCATATCGTAAACAGATCTAATTATGCGATATATTTACGTATCGTATTTTTCGTGTTGGTTACGATAGTATATATTTTGGATTAGCAGAAATAAAAATCCAATTTTATAATACGATTAATTTTTTTTTTATTTATTTGAAGTATTATATTATAATATGTAATTATTACATTATATATAATATATAAAATTTACTTTTTTATATGACGGTTTAATTACATCGAATTTCATAATACTTCGCTCCTCAATTCAATCGGCAGTAATAAAATTTGCTCGCATCTTAAAAAATAAACAATTAATACAAAAGAATTAAATTAATAAACAAAAATGGTTTAAGCAAATTGGAAAATAAATATATAATTACTTTGTGAAACTCACAACACCAAATATTTCCTGATGATTTTAGTTCCTTTCTACACAAATATCGCCGCCCGCTTTTGTTTTAGGTTAAACTTGAATTGAAATGGCGAGTAAAGGTGGATTTATATTATCGGCTCGTCTCAGCACAGTTCATACCAAAAAAATTTTGTTACATGCGTTTACTATGAGAGTATTTATATTAACAGTACGTTTCCGTGCAGCACAGTACAGCGCATATCGGATCATCCCAAAAGAATATTGTGAAAACAAATCGCAAACGAGAAGCTGCGAAAGAAAAACGAAATACATAATTCGAAATAATAAATATTTTTTCGTACTTTGTTGAGATGTTGCATTCATTACATTCACAATTACAGATATTATACGATGTTGCAGAGATGTTGCATTTATTACATTCACATTTACAGATACGTATACTATATATTTATTTATTCGAAGGATAAGGAAAAAATACTAAATATTAATAATATTATTATTGTATTTAACGTTCTACGTAATCCATCGTAGAATAGAATATTCGAATGCACACCGAAATAAATACGAACGCAATATATGAACTGAACCGAGCTGATAATATAAATTGTTGATGTATGAGACGAAGCATGAATGTGCTGAGCCGCGCCGATAGTATAAATCGACCTTAAGAGAACGCGCAATATACAATACAATTTTTATTTTTGTTGTTTCTGTTGGAGTAGAAATACAAATAAGAAAGTGCGTGGTGTGATATAAAAAAATATGCATCGTTCACATATCGCAATCGTATCGTTTTTTCCGAATCGCTTTTTTTGTTTAGAGGGACATTTATTGTAGTTGTCAAATAAACAAAAACATAACCTACTGAGGATCATTTACAAGATAAGTACATTAAATTAAATTTACATTAATAATTTTTTAATCAAATTAGTGATTTCAGATTGGTGATTACAATATTTCATGACGATGATTGCTCCACAACAAGGACGTTGAACTAGTAACAAGACACCTTGGGTAATAACTAATAAGTGCCACTATCGTCACGTTTTACGTTTGGTTTTCAAATTAATAATTCATTTTCCAACTTTCCATGTTGCACGTAAATTTTTTAAATTAAATTTTATTTTCGCACCTCTACCCTCAAGTACTAATTTTTATGTCTTCTAATTATGTCGGCATTCATTAAAATTAGGTTGTAAATCGATAAGGTCCAGATTGAGGCAGTAAGTCCTTAACATTAATTACAAAAACATTAAATTTGGGCCAATTTTTTTTTTCAGTATAATCCAAAAATATTTTATAACAAATTCCAATCTTCATAAACATAAAAATATTACAATAAATTAGATAAAGGTTATTACAACATAAATAGCAAACAGAAAATTAATAAAAATATTAAAACGTTAATATTTATAAATTTACATTAAACAATAAATATCACAACAATAGTATCCACGTGAAAAAATTTAAAACAGATTGAAAATAATTACAAAGAGACTTAGGCAGGAACCCATAGTAAAAACTCGAGTCGACATTATTATATCGTAAAATTCAATTAATTAAACCATCATTTATCAATATATGTACATATAAACTTAACATAATTCACAAACACAATTTTCCAATAAGTAATACTTTGATTAAGTACATTGTTAACAGTCATTAGTGTCAATCACTCAAGTGGCACAATTCTTATCAGAAACCATATAATTTTCGTACTTTGTTTTCTTTTTGTGTCTAAAGCAGCAATGTACTCGTACAATACCTAATATCGAAGTATCACAATAAAGAATATCGTTGCCAAAAAATTTAAGTTTGATACTGATAAACGAACGAAAAATATTTTGTCCACTGTGATGGTGTAATAAGCATCTAATAAGATAACCATAGAACCATCTAATATAGACGTCGTTATATGACATTCCCCGTTCTGTTTTTTTTTTTTTTAATAACAAACTATTTATATCTGTTTGGTTCTTTGACTAGTCCACCACTGCGGCTAATGTGACCGTGCTATCGAAGTGAGTATGATCGGAGTATTTGTTTGGTCTAAAAAGACCAAAGTATTGAAATCCTGTCAAAAATGATCAAAAATTTGGTTGGTCCAACCAAAACCACTTTTCTCGACATTTTGGAAGTTCCTGAGTCTAAAAAAGCAAAAAAAAAAAATATGTCCGTCCGTCTGTCTGGATGTCTGTATGTCTCTGTACCCATGGTATCTCGAGAACGGCTTGTTCGATTTAGAATTTTTTTTGCCAATCTGTTCCTATGGTCAAGGCCGAGATTTGAAAAGCTTTAGGCATCTGTGTGTCAAGAGGGTCGGTTACCTGCCTTACGAATTGACCCAACATACCTAGTTATATAAATATTTACCAATTTTTTATATATGCTGGTTTATTGAGTTTGGGGTTGAGTTGAAGGTTAAGTTAGGGGTCAATTTGCGGGTTGAGTTGAAGTTGAGTTGGACTTAAGTTGGGGTTGGATTAAGATATAGTGAGCAGTTGGCTAAATTTTATTTACTATATGCTGGTTTGAGGATTGAATTGAAAGAGAGTTTGCGTTTGGATAGAGGGTTGAGTTGGGGGCCGTTTGCGGGTTGAATTGGGATTGAGTTGGGGTTGGATTAGTGTTTAGTGAGCAGTTGAGCAATCTATGTGTGTGATTTTTAGATTTAGTTCTGGAATATGGCCAAGTATGAGGGAACTTGCCTATTTCTCAACGAATAATGATGAAATTCTGCATTGGAAATGGGATTATAAAATTATTTTTGGATAATGTTCTGGAATATGACCAAATATGATGGAATTGGCCTATTGCTCAACCGAATATGATGAAATTTGACATGTGGGTTAGAAATTGGATTTTAAAATGATTTTTGAATTTAATTAATGAAGACCGAAGTTCTGATCACCTTATGAGGTTTCAGCCCTTTAGCTTTTAGATTAGTATCTCCTGAATACAAAAATTACGATGTGTGAAAGCCTGGATCTACAATACTTTCAAATCCTTCCACAAGCTTAGACTAGGACCCTCTTTTATATAGGGACATATAAATAATACTGTAAGATATTTTCTGCAGTCATTTAACCTTTTCAGACTAGAAAGTTGTATGGAAGTCTGGATTTATGCAGTGTGATATGGGAAATTTTATTCGTGTAATACGCCTTGAACATTTGTCTGGCAGTATTTAACCTTATACTGACAGCAGAAATTGTCTTTCAGTTTCATTTTGACATTCTCCTTATTGCCTAGGTAGGATATAGGATATAGGAATAGGGTGACCATACCTATGGTATCGAATAATTATGGTATCGATCATAATATAATTAGCACGAATAGTGTTCCAAAATATTTCTTGCCATTGGGCCTTAGTTTATTAAAAAAATTCTGATCCCATCCCTACCTTATGGCAGAAAAATTTTTCAGGCCATGAAATAATAGGTTGTATAATAGGAACTATTTATAGAAGTTGGAGACTGAGAAGATAATCAATCAATGGCATCAATGGTTTCTAATCAATGGCATCAACCAAATATCATTAGTGGTGTTCCGCAATATTTGTTGAATTTGGCTCTTATTTTATTTATCAAATCCAACCCCAAATGAGTGAACCAAAAAATTCTCAGAACGTGAATAATTCTGATTATATTAGGAACTACAAATAGAATCCGCTTTATAACTAAGGTATAAAATTTCACTAAAATCCATTGACAAACGTGCTCCATTTGGTGCTGGAACCTGGAAATTTAGCAAAGGCCTGGAGTGGTTATGAAAGTAAAAAACAAATTTTTATTTGGCAAGTCTAAGTTCCTAAAATTTTTTCTAATAACTAAAATCTCAGTATAGTATCTTGCAATATTTGTTGAATTCTGAGCAAGTTTTATTAGAAACTCCATTGAAATTTATTATCTGACGTGTTGCTTAAGGGATGATCTTATTGTATTAGACAGGCTCCTAACGCTTTCGAGCTTGCACCTACAGATAACTTTATATCAGCATTTACGTCGTAATAGCTCAAAACTGGTGTGATTGTAAGAATTTTTAAGATTTTTGTATATGCTTCATCTTGTTGAGAATCCCAAAACCACGATGTTTCCTTTTGCTTAATATCCGATAAATTCGGTATAAATTTATGCAAATACGTAATTTGTTGCAATTCTTGACGTTCGTCGGTTTGTTCAACTGATAGATAGCTTTTATTTTTCTGGATCTGCTTCATAACCTGCTGGAGTATTTTTTATTATTATTATTGGAGGGCCATGCGACCTAAAAGATCTATTGTGCTGAACCCTGCTTAATTATCCGTCCAGTCAATATTCAGGTTCTTAATGAACCTGACAATACTGCCTCCCGGTACGTGATACATACTATCTGGGCTTATTGCTCTCCCTCCTAGATGTTTACTACAGCATGTAGTTCCGCTAGCAAGACGGTAGCATTGGAGCCCAAGGACCTCGAGAGGGTTGTCCCACTCCCGTATATTCCTACTCCTGCCCCGTATTCCGTTTGATTTTACCCTTACGAGTTGCTGGGAATTGTAAATCGCCTGTAGGTCACCCAGCTTTACTACAAGAAGGCTAAATAAAACTGGAGCTGGTATCCAGAGTCCACATATTTTGTACTGATTAACCTATCAGCCATTCAACCATCGGCATATGCTGTTCCACTTTAGATTAGGGTTTTTTGTCAAGGCTTTCTCCTTTAGCGCCGTACTTTAGCCTGTGCCAAATGGCCTTAGTTACCAGTGGTTGCCACGAGGAGGCAGTACGTACACTTGCGAATTGTGAACAGGTTACCTCTTACACAATTGTACCCATCACGCAGCTGCCAAATGAAAGAACAGAACAGCTCACGTAATGCGCACCCTACTGGAAGGTTACGGAGCTGGTAGATTAATCTACTCAACTTTGGCCCCCCCCTCCAATAGACGCCAAACCACCAACCTGCTGGAGTAAAAATTATGCCCTAAGAATTTTACTCGTTCTTTTTCGTATTCACATTTTGTATCATTGATTTTCCAGTCTATTCAGACCTTTTTCCGAAATTTCCCGTAGCCAATTTCCTGCATCTTTCGTTTTAGCAAATAAAAATATATCGTCCATGGCGGTTTCACAATTTCCAATGCGAAAACATTTCTGATGCCGACGATATGCCAAATGGTAGACTTAAGTATCTATGTCTAATCAATGGTGTGGCAATCACCGAATATTTGAATGTCTTTATTATAATCAAGTTTGGCAAAATATTTAGAACCATTTACCTTAGCTGCTAGCTCTTCCGCTGTTTTCAAGGGGTAATGACATCTTTTGATATTCTTATTGAGGTCCGTTGGATCCATACATATACGAATATTTTGATTCTTGTCGCCTTTTTTAATTATTACCAATGGACTCAATGCTGGTGTAGGTTCTTTTATTGTCTCAATTATTTTCATTTCAACCATTTTATCCAATTCTTGTTTAACACTATTTTTAAACGCATGTGGAATTCTTCTGGGTGGTATAACTTTGACATTTGGGTTATCAATAAAGTCGTAATGTACATATATTGCAACGTCCAATTTGTTGAATTTGTTGCACACGAATAACTAACCAAAATTTTTCACTCATGTCTCGACCTAATATGGTTACGCTGCTTTGGATGTTTTACAAGTTGCATGATTCGGGGGGGGGGGGGTAATATAAATGCACATTCGCGTGTTTGGGTGTGCGTTAGACATCACTTTAGTGTCTAGCGGACTGGCGGCCCAAGTCGTGACCATTTTATGATCATTTCGTGTTTAGGTGGTGTAAATGTGGATATTGAGAAAAAGGTCTTGCTGAATAGTAAGAAACGGGTTGAACGTATGAATGAGATTCTCATAACAAATGAAATAAATGATGCAAACCAGCTTGAGTGTGAAATAGAGAGAGTAAATAAAATGTGCAGTTTTGAAATAAGAGCGAATGAAATTAAAGTACATAAACGGTTGGTGGAACATGAAGATTCAGTATTGGCATGAAAGGAAACGGATAGCTTTGCGTGAATGTAACAGGTGTATTTGTCGTGATTGTAGACGAAATTATGAATGGGTAAATGGAAGATTGAAAAAGGCTATCCGTAGATGTATGGACTAAATTTAATAGAGTGACAGGTAAAATGATGGATGAAAGAAACGTTGTAATGGATGATCCTGAAAAAGGAAATCAATTCTCACAAATGATAACGGATGTTCAGAATAATGTAGGTGATAGTAACGATTAGGTGTTACTTGAAGATGTTGGTAAACATTTGAATGAAATGTGTGTGCAATTTGAATGGAATGAGTTCCTAAGGGTTTTAGAAACGGCAAAATCTACGACCCGAGGAATAAATAGAGTGAGTTATAAAATGATTGGGCTGTTGAGCGTTGAAGCAAAGGAAATCTTGCTTGGAATTCTCAATAGGGTATGGATGAGTGTTCAGATACCGGAAAGATGGAAGGATTATGCAGAGTGGTTCTAATTCCCAAAAGGGATCGCGACACAAATCTGGCAAAAAACTATAGAAGAACGCTGCAAACGAATGTGTGGAAAGATTTATGTGGGAAGTACGAAAGGAAAAGAATTTTGTTGTGGCAGTATTTTTAGATATTGAAAGAGCGTATGATTATGCGTGGTTCCAGGGAAACTAAATCAGGTTCTTTTGAACCTGGGATTTCCTGGGAAAATTTGTAAATGGGTGTATGAGTTTATGAGTGAGCGTGTTTGTTTTGTGTGGAAGAGGTTATAGGGAGCAACATTTCTCCGACCCTCTTCAATCGGTATACAAGCCCCTCATTATTGATGATTACAGTACATCATGTACATCTGCTATACAAAATGTACAGGCAATATACACTGTAGATGCAGTAACTTGTGCATATTGCGGAAAGGAACATCAACTATTTGTTTGTGCTCAATTTATAGAACTAGCAGTTCAGCAGCGTAGGGAATATGTTAGAAAACATGCTAGCTATTTAACATGTTTAAATAATACGCACATGGTGTATCGGTGCAAGTTAAGGCGAAAGTGCTATGTTTGTCAGAAGAAGAACAGTGGCATCTTATATTTGGAATCTTCAGAAGATACAGCCATAACAATTACTTGTGGTCACGTCAATTCGGTAAGTGAATCCTTCCAACAGATCAATTAAGTAGAGAAATTTAAAGCGAATGACAACGATGTCGAGCGCTGCTTGATTCCGGCTCGAAAACTTCATTTGTAACGAAATAATATTTCCAACGACTTGGTTTAAAAAGGGGAAATTATCGAATTTAGATAAAGGGGCTGAATGATGTTACTTTGGGAATATAAAATCTCGATTGGACGAGGAAAATTACACGACAACAGCGAGAGTGTTCATAGTAAGAGATTTGCACGTGATACTGCATTCAAACAAAATTTCCTGGACGAGTATTACAAACTAGGGCACATGAATATATCACGGTATGATGGGGCCGAAGAATTTTTTTCACCGCATCATGAAGTGATTAAGGAGAGCAGTATTACGACGAAGCTGCACGTTGTATTCGATGGAATAGCCAAGATATTACAAGGAAAACCGCTGAATGATGTCCTGAGTAAAATTCTGTAACATGACATTAAAATTGTTTTGGGCGACTTCAATGTTAAAATTGTCAGCGCTGCCAGTACATGAGCTAGTTTTACTCTACAACTTGGTGGTTGCCAGCACATATTTTCTACATAAGCGTATTAACAAAGCCACATGAAAATCAAACAACGGGACAAAGGTTAACCGAATCGACCACATCCTCTTGTAAAAAAGACATTTTTCTATAGCCTTAAGGACATCAGAACTAAACGTGGAGCTAATATCGATTCAGATCGCTTCCTGGTAGTTGCTGAATTAAAATTTTGTTTATTAACCACATATAATCATCGTTTCCAGCGCATCACTTGATGGAATAATGTGGCATTGAACTACTAAGCTAGCCGGACCACCTTTAGGATTACTGTATGAGGAATCTTCATATTCAAAATGATTCTTCGAAATAAACTACTTCCTGACTCCGTTTTCGTTGAAGAACAGAGGGACACCATCAAAACGGCGGTAACCGATGCATTACAGTCCACCATAGAACAAAATTCATCTAGGCCTAAAAATCTTTGGTTGTATGATGATTGGCTTGGTGAGACAATCCCATGTATTTGGGATTCAGCATTATAACTGAGCGGAATACCGACAAACCTACATAATAGCGGAGAGCCGCAAGGCGGATTTGGACCTTTGAAGCTCAATAGTATAACCGTGAGTACTATTAATTGAAAGCCAGCTATTCAGAGGATTAAAGTGCAAAAATAAAACAAATATATTTCGGTAAATCACCGGTCGAATAAAACAGATTGAAGTTCAATTTCACTAATATGCAACGGCTTATATTTTATGCGATCATTAATAAATTGCAAAGTGAAGTGAAAGTGTAGATAGTTAATGGTAAATAATTCCAAAAGTGTTCATTGATAGGTGTGGGTAGCAATTTCAAAATATTTCTTGGTGAGATAACCCGAATCAACAACCAGAGCGATATAAATTAAAAACGCATATGGCATAGCATAGGTAGCATTTTTAGCAACGCGTTGTTTGAAGGAGGTTGGAAACCGATTACAATAAAGCCAACCGAAAGCCGCAAGGTCCATAGATGCGCAAATAATCAGTGCGAATAAGGAAACCATTAGAGGATTATGGTTTTAGCCTTCGAAAGCTTTTAACAAATAACGATGAGCTAAGATCAGTAATTGAAGCCACCGAGAAAGATGTCAAAAGTATAGGAGGACAACCGGATAAGCACATGCTACTATTAGATGTCAGTCACAACTTCCATCCATTTGGCTGGTTGACGCCTTTAATAATAAAAGTGAAGGTTTTCAGATCAGAACTTAAGTTGGGATAATGAATTGCCTTCAAATACTCAAAAAGCATGGCTAGATTAGAAGAGACCTACTTGAGACATCTAAAATTACAGTACAACGGTGATTAACAACGCAAAACCAAGTCATCTTGAAAGGCTTCAGTGATGCAAGCGAACACGCATATATCGCTGTGATACACGCTGTAGTTAGCAGCGGTGATGGTCTTCAATCTAATATTATCGCAGCCAAATCATACATTGCGCCGGTTAAATAAACAATTATTCCGCGACTAGAATTAATGTGTGCTTTGCTGCTATCGAATTTAATGAACATTTTAAAGTTGGCATAATTTGCTGCGGCCCATTAAGAGTGCGGCGAGTGTGACGAAGAAGACAGGTACCAATGAAGAGGTATGTTTGCATATTTGGCTGTTTTGTATGCAATCTGACTGCGGACAGCGTCCTCGCCGCCCTAAGTCGATTTACTTCACGGAGAGGAAATTGTCATACAATCTATAGCGACAATGGGACAAATTTGAACAAATTCTGAAAAAAAACAACTCCAAAGTTCCAGGGAACCTAAAACAAAACACGGCATATTAATAAAATTAACTACGATTAGAATTTAATTTATCGTTATTATAACTTATCTGAATTATTCCCAGTTTGCTAAATTGACATCACCACTTAAATAATATTCTTTATATTGTTACGTTTTTGCCTTGTCAATCAAGGTTCGAATTACTGGATTGTGAATAAAACAAAACACATCACAAACGAATTTATTTAGTGAACAACAGAAATTAATTCAACACAATTTAATAATAAGTCACAAAATCGCTTTTTATAATATTCGCACAAATTTTACTAATCACTTATAATTTTTATATCGCACTCACTCTATTAAATCTTTACACTGTCGCTTTCCAAATACTAATAACCCAATTCGAGCTCGTTCGCTTTTTTTATACTCAAACCAAAACCTCTAGAAATTTCATGATTTTTCCAGTAAGATTAGGCTGGTAACATGTAGAACAGTTTTAGTATACAAAATTTCGGAATAGGGCCGAAAGGCCGAATGTCGAAAAGCCGAACGCCGAACGCCGAAAGGTCGATTGTCGAAAGGACGAATGTGTCGAAGACCGAATAAGTCGAAACGACGAATGTCGAAAGGCCGATTGTGTCGAAACGCCGAATGTCGAAAAGCCGTTTGTGTCGAAATTGATTTTAATTTTTCATCTTTTTATGAATGAACATTTTCAAAATTTATATTTTTATGAAAACCAAAATTTATATTTTTATTAAAATTTTTGTATAAAGAAAAATGTTAATAAAAAAAGAAAAATAAATAAATTTTTCTTCCGACAAAATTTGATCACATTAAAATGCTTCATAAACAGGATTTATTAGCACGTATTTTCAATTTATTTAAATAATTTTACATTAAGTAATAAATTCAATGGATTTAAATATTGATTTCAATCAATTAAGTGGGATAGTGCTAAAACCTCGCAACATCAAAATATGGAATACAATTTTTGAATATCGCTATAAAATTTCTCGAATTTTTTTATCTCGAAACTAGAAAATATTTTTTTGAAATCATTACATTTCAGAAATTACAAAAAATAAAAAAATTCAATTTTGAGCATTTACATAACATGAAACATTTGTGGTACATCTATCAGCAGAAGCGATACGAATGATACAATTCCTTTGATCTGTGTCTGCATGGAAGGTTGACAAAGCATTTACCAATTTAACAAAAATTCGCGATCTGCTCCAATACATTCGCCAATTCTATACTAACCCAACGAATTAAGCTAACCAAAACACAATTTGAAACATTTGTCGTGTCTCTATCTGTAGAAGCATGAGTGCAAGCACTTTGACAATTGTGTTGACAGGTTTGTGAGACAGGTATATGTAAACAGTTATGATTTTGCATAAAATCACATAAATATGATTATAAAAATTTATAACATTATTGGTTTTAAAATTTAATAATCGTATTATTTAATAAACAATCAAACTACAAACAATTAAAAATTGCATCCTTGAATCCAGAATAATTAATATAATTTTGTAAAATTATTTGCGGCACCACAAGCAATTTTACAAAATCATATTATTTATTCGGGATTCGAGATTCGGGAGTTTGATTTCGAAATTTTAAAAATTCGATATTTCGAAATTCGAGATTTTGAAATTTGAGATTTAGATTTCGAGATTGTGATTTCGATATGACTTTTGTCGAGATATTAAACCCAACGGCCATTCCACCCGTTCGGCCTTTCAACATTCGGCCTTTCGAGCCATTCGGCCTTTCGACCTTTCAACACTTTCGGCCTTTCGACCCAATCGGCCATTAGACATTCGGCCTTTCCACACATTCGGCCATACGACATTCGGCCTTTCAAAATGGGGTTGGCAATATTCGTCTCAAATCTGAAAGGTCCACTAGGATCAATGGTTAGAGCCATGAAACCCGCCGACCTACTGACAGCCAGAATTTACTGTATAAAGAAAAAAACACCGTTTACATGAGGAATAAAGTTTTCGGTGCAGGGCAAATACAACTCACAAAAAACCAACGGTACCACCACGTGTACAAATGTATAAGCCTATTTATGTCACAAACTTCTCCAGTTACAAATATAAGCAACCTACATTCACGCAACAAAAACCTCCTAACTTTAATAATCCACGACAATATAATTTCAACACGAATGGACCAATATTTCCACCAATCCCCATGATCACGAAAGCGATCATTTTTACGAATCATACGATGGGAACGTACAAATTGAAAATTATGAAGGAACGTACGATCAACTTATAGAAAATAAACCAGAAGAACCATCCCCCATAATTGAAATAGAAAATGAGGATTTTTACCAAACCCATCTGCTTCTTGAGCCTACTAACTAACCAACATCAAACAGGGTATCAATAACCTTACATAAACTAAACATTCAACCAAACAAATTACAAATTTTTTATAGACACCGGATCCACTAAATCTTTCATCAGTCCTGACATAATTAATAAAGAATGCATTCAAAAATCAAACCCTTGACCATCGCTACTTTGTTTAACAGAACCACTGTGGACCAAATGGTAGTATTAAAACGCCTAAAAGAATTCGAAAAAACTAAACCATTACAATTTATTTTATTCAAATTCCATGACTATTTTCAAGGCCTAATTGGAATGGAGATAATGCAAAAATTAAAATTCACCCTGGATCTAGGAAATTCTAAGAAATCCCAATACAATACAAATTAAATTTTATCTCAGCAACATACAGTATAGCACCAAGGAGTAAATTAGTTGCAAAAGTAACTGTAGCCAATGGAGAAATCTACCTTAAACCTCAAGTGCTGAGAAATAACCTCATAATACCAGAAGGAGTCTATAAAAGTATTAATAATTTCGCCTACGTAGAAGTAGTAAACTATGGACCTCAATAGAAACAATTCGCTGTAGAACATCCAATAGAATGCGAAGAATTGGGAACAAATCACATAGAAGTCCATAACATTGAACCAATGTCTACAAAAAATGATAACGAAGATATCACTCAATTAATACGGACGAGTCACCTTAGTTACGAAGAGAAAAGAAGCATAGAAAAACTGTGTCCAACGGGGTAAATCAAAACGACATCCAAAAACTGCTTTTTCCGTTGAATTCGGGCACTACGAATTTGTTCGTAAGCCCTCCCTTCGGCCTGAGGAATGCCCCAAGTACATTCCAGAGAGTGATGGAGAACGTACTTGGTGAATTACAAGAAAAAATCTGTCTGTGTTAAATGGACGATATTATCGTCTTTTCTACATCGCTCCAGGAACATATGGAAAGTCTAACCAAGGTATTTACTAAGATACAAAACGCGAATCTGAAAGTCCAATTGGACAAATTGGAATTCTTGCACAAAGAGATAGCCTTCTTGGGATATATATATGTTACCCAAAACAGAAAAACAAATAAAGAGTTTCTTGGGACTCTTAGGGTACTATAGGAAATTCAAAAATAATTTTGCAAAAATTACAAAACTAATGACAGAATGTCTAAGAAAAGACTCTTCTATCACAATCAACGATAAATACATAAAATGCTTTGAAGATTATAAAGAATTACTCTTCCTCGTTACTACAGACGCCAGCAATATGGCTGTAGGAGCAATATTATCACAGGGACAAATCGGACAAGATCTTCCCATTTGTACGCTTCTAGAACGTTGACAAAAACGGAAGAAAATTATTCCACGATCAAAAAGGAATTATTAGCCATAGTTTAGGCAACAAAATACTTCAGGTCGTACCTTTTCGGGAATAAGTTCACTATTATTACAGACCATAAGCCGTTGACATGGTTATTTTCGCTAAAAGAGCCTAACTCTAAATTAGTTAAATGGCGACTAAAACTAGAGGAGTTTGACTACGATATTGTTTTTAAAAAAGATATACAAAATGCTAATGCTGACGCCCTTTCAAGGATTCAAATTAATAACATTGAGGTCAATAACACAGAAAATTCCTCCATAGTAAAAGATACAACTAACATGCTCTCTACTCCTGATGATTTAATACCAATTACAAAAAATTCAATTGACACTTTCGATAAACAACTTATAATTCACCTGTCGGATACATTAAAACATCCCTTGGTAAAAAATGAAATATATTTTGGGACAAAGAAAAAGAGTAACACTACAGCTACCTAGAAAGCGTGGGATCAAAACGGCCACTAGCGAGGAGCTGCGGAAATTGTTTGGGAGAACCCGAAATCTCAGTTGCATACATACTATGGAAGAATACTTCCAGTATGTAATGGAAGCATACAAAGCCATGATCTCTATGAAACCTTGGAGTACAAACCCGGTTTTTAACGGATGTAGAGGAAAAAGAAAAGCAAATGGAATTAATACAACATATACATTTAGAAAATGAACACAGAGGAATAATTGAAAATTACGAAAAACTAAAGCAAAAATATTATTTTCGACACTCTAAAGAAATGATTAGAGAGTTCATAAATAAATGTGATATTTGCCAGCGAACAAAATATGACAGGAAAAACTAATAAAGCTGACACTTTTTCAGTCAATATGGATTACCAGAAAAACTAGTAGCCAATTCAGAGATAGGAACTAGAAAAGACGTAAAAAATCTACTGGAAAAACATAATATCCAGTTACACGTTACCACACTATATAATTCCACGGGAAACTCTCCAGTCAAGAGTTTACACTCTACACTCAAAGAATTATATAGCATTATAAAATTGCAACGACCAGATGACCCTCTAGAGGTAATTATGATGTCAGCAATACTTGCAGACAATAACACTATACATTCAACAACACAGATGACTCCATTTAATCTCTTAAAGGGGCACTATGTAACAAGAATGGATCGACTTCAACAATGAATCAGACTATGCAGCCCAAAGAAAGGAATTATTCAAACATTTATGTAATGAAGTACACGAGAAATCATTAAAAATAAAACAAAACACAATACCAGCGCTTATTTCGAGCTAAAACCTCCCGGAACTATATTACCCAAACTGTAAATAAAATAAGGAAGAAGATAAGACAAAAACAATTTTTTCCTAAACTGACTATCAGAAAATCCAACTATTTTATACAAACAACTATGCATGCCAAAGACCCTCTTACTAATAGTAACTAAATGGTCACCCCAAGTAAGAGTTTCATTAATAACTAAGCCTAAATCATTAACGTATTTGAATATTCAATTATTTATTTATTTATTTATTACCAGCACTAACAAATAGCATAGGTTACAATACCAATAATTTTGTATATAAAAAGTGTTACAAATTATTATTTCGAATACGACTCTTAAAAAGATCCCTTGAAATGTTAAAATCGAAAATTTCTGAATATTGGTTAAAATATTTTGACGTACGCGCGACCGGTTCATCAATTCCATAATTCGTACGATGACAAGCACAACTCAGTCTTAACTGTCGTGGGCGAAGAATTCTCTTAGGAACGTAAAATGACGGCATATGAAGGTAAACTAAATCCTGAAGTTGACCTTGGAAGCCTTCGGAGGGCAAATATTAAGAACTTTTTTTTAATCCGCTCAATACGATTACTAAGGATTTTATAACCAGAAATTCGAATTTAGCAATTCGAATTAACCTTACAACTCTGTTACGAGCCTGCTTGTAATCCAAATGATACTGAATATTAGGACACCTTTTCCATAAACGATATTTACTAACTCTAATATTTATGGCATTCGAAATTGCCTGAGACAAACACGACGTTGATGCACAATACTTAAAATAAAGATAAGGAGCGCTTCATTCAAAATAAACGGGATGGAAATCTAAAACGAAAAGAAACAAAAAACCACCCAAAGTAATAAATGCCAAGTTAACGTAAACAAAGGATTAGCACCTGAAGCGACGAGTTAATTGATAATCAACAAATAAATCCATTTTTGAACGCAGGTAAACCATTGTACAACAATATTTTACAAATTAAACAATTTGATTTGAGGCTCAACATAATTGTAAACTTTTAAAATAAAAACTATTTAATTTCAAAAATTCAAATACGTAAATCTTTTTACTATTGACTATGAAAAAATATTCAATAAAATTTCAAAAATTCAAAAAAATATTTTTATTATTGAGTATTGGCTATACATTTTTTTTAAGGATTCAAATTTTCGGTATATCTTAATGAATCGGCAATCCTTTTGTAACAAATGCATGTTACTGGCACCGCAGAACAAATCTACAGTAGGTTAAATTAGGGGACGGAAGAAGTTCAGGTTCTAAAATTTTAATCAGAGCAATATTGGAAATTTTTTGAAAAAAGGATTGTTTTGGAAAAAAAAGACAAATGGGGGTTGGGAAAAAAATTCTGTGAAGCTAGAACTAAAAAAAAAAAATTTATTGGAATTTGTGCAATAAAAATAAAATTAAAATTCGTCTAGATATTTCAAGTCGGTTTGATAGTCAAGAAAGTACTTAGATAATAAACAATAAAAAAAAAAGAAAAAGTTTTAATCATAACTTGTGCATACCGTGAAAGTCGGGTATATATAGTGATTTTAGGTAATTGAATATATAAATATTAAACCAATTACTCTAAACCCATTTGGGAATGTGAATAGTGTGCCCGTGTGTATAGGCTATAAATTAACTATTGTAAAATAACTATACACATTAATTATTGTAAATACTATATATGTTTATAATAAATATATTACTAAATACATATATTGTAAATAATAAAACACTAAAAATAAAAAATCTGTAAATAAAAGTTAAATAAAAAAAAAACCAAACTGTTCCGGTGTTAACGTCTCTTAATTCAGATGAGGAAGTGAACTCGGTTTTCTGAGTGGAGGATATCAACCAGGATATTCCCATAAGTTTGGAGTGCTGATGGATCGCATCTGGGTGTGCAGCATAATCATTAAATAACAGGTATTCCTGTAAACTACAATTTTTGCTTTATATAAATTTTTAATAGTCATATCATATTGTTTATCACAAAATTTTGTTGTATCTGGCAGCTACACTCAAAAAAATAAAGTAGTGAAATTGAGGAAATTGGTGATCATTTTGATAAAACAACCATCTATATAGCGCCAATAAACTTTTTTATCAATATAAGTAAAATTTGATAAAATTTCTTCAAAATCACAGTGTTTATTCGAACGAAGTTTTTATCAAATTTACTACTAACGGGTATAAAATCAATAGAAATATTTATTGATCAAATAAAATATTTGTTATACCGATAAATTATTTCTTCAAATTGATGTACCTTCCATTGAATAAGGGTTAGAATTGATAACTTTATTTTATCATTTGCAATAAATTTTGTAATAACAAGGTAAAAAGTTATCAAATTTACAAAATTATATAAATCTGATAAAATAATTTTATTAAAATTAGTAAAAATAGATTCACAAATTGATAGAATTTATTCAAAATAATAAATTAACTTTTCATTAGTATCGGTTCTAGTTTTCATAGAATCAATTTTAGTGGAATAAAATAAAAACAACAATAACTTTATACTATAAAATGCCCAATTTATTATCCTTATGTAGAATAAATAATTTTGATATAAAACATTTATATCAAAAAATAAAAAATTCAATAAACTTCAGTATAATATTTTAATTATTAATTTCAATGCTTATACATTAGTATAAGTTTTAAACATAAAAATAGGCCTATTATAAAATTAAAATATAAATAAAGCTGCAAAAGAAATTTGACAGATATAATGACATATAAATCTAAATTATTCTTAAATTAAAATTATTCTTAAATAACTAAACTATAAAAAAATAAAAAAATCAAAGCAACAAAAAATATTAAAAAAAACAGCACTCAGTTCAATCAAAAAAAAAATTAATTCATTATATTAATCACAGAAAGATAAATGTTAAATAAACTTAATATTGAAAATATATTAGTAAAACGGAACCCATAATTATTTTTTGTTTAATTCAGAAATTAGGTTGCCAAGTAGAGGATGTTTTTTATCAGTGTCTTTGCTTAGTACCGATTTAAAAAAAAATTGTTGGATAAAACTCCAAACTAATATTGATTCAGTAGGATAGTTTAAATTTAGAACATAAAATAATTTAAAACAAATTTCAACCGCTCTGACGATGGAATAAAAGCGATACTTAATTCCATCAAAATAAACTAAAATCTCTTCTGGATTTGTTACTGAACCTGTACTTAGCACCAGTGGTTGAATGGGCAAATTGTTGCTAATTTTTTGTTGCAGAGCTTCTTCAACTTCTTGAATTGCTCTGCCATGCAACATAAACGATTTTTGCGAGTCTTTAATGGATACTTTAAAACACACATTTTCGCTATTAATTTTTTGCACTATTCTGCTGGTTGGCATAAGCACATAGTGGAGCAAATACAATATTGTTGCGTTAAAACCGTCTGTAAAACCAAAGCACATTAGAAAAAATTCAAATATTTTTAAACTGATTTTGATAATATTACTTACTCTCAGATAAACTTTCTTTCTGCTTGATAATTATATCTTGCAAAGATTTAGCATTTTCATCTTTTATTTTTTGTTCAAATATAGTAATAATTTTCAGCGCAAAACTTGGCACAATTATCTTTGTGAATTTCGCTTAAATGCTCTGCAATGTCGGTTTCAATATTAAATATTTGTTTTCTTTTCTTTGATGATCGTTCTGTAGTTCCAGATAAGTTGCGCTTTTTAATTAATCCCGCATTCTGTATTGACCTTATTTGATTAAAATAGCCTGCATAAATTTTACCCAAAGGCTTTTTCCCCGGCTCCTTGAAATAATATATTTCCTACAAGATAAAAAAATTAATATAAAATTAATTAAAATAATAATTATTATTATAATTATAAAATTAATTAAAATTAATTAATTAAAATTTAAAAATTATAATTACGATATTTTCTGTTGGAAATATTTGAGTTATTTTAGACGCAATATTTTGCCCTATTCCGACTGACATTTTTATTTGGTTGGTGACTAAATGTTTAGCAATTAAGTTTACTAATAAACTTCGAAGGCTATCATTTAAAATATTGTTAGAATTGTAAAAATCTTTGATTTGTAACCCAGTGTGATTCCGTTTCAAAATGGAATCAATATCCAAATCCGCGATATCTGTTTTATTATCAAATTTATCATTCTTAATCTCGGTATTAGTCTCTTCAATAAAGTCGAACTCTGTATGTTCATATGGTTCCGTTGTTTTGTTTGATTGTTGCCATTTAATTAAACTGTAATCGAATTTTATTTGTAAACCAATAGGAATTTGCTTTAAAAAATCCATTTTAAAGTTGCTTTTCATTAGTTTTAACGCGTATATATCGACAAAGTTATCTGCAATTATTCAAAAGTGTAATTTTTATAAATCATAAAATGACAAAGAAATGTATACACTACATAATTCAAAAGTATACCATACCTATACAAGTGTCAAAAAGCACCTCTAAATTCCAAGCCTTAAGCAAACTGTAAATCTCTTGTTTTTTTTCGTAAGAAAATTGAAAATTTTGGATGTTAACTGCAGAGAAATTTTGATCAACTGTTGTTTGATCCGTTTTCTGATTTACAATAAAAGAACTGTTTTTTGTAGTTGACTGTTCCAAATTTTCACAATTATCCAATATTAATGTGTCAATTGCAGAAAATTATCTGTTTCAACGTTGATTTGAAAATTGTCATTCATTTTAATTTAAACTTGGTTTTTTTTTTGATCCAACAAGGCAAAGTTGAGCTCAGCACTAACATTAAAGTTCTTCACAATATTTTCGAAAAAATTTGCAATATGCTCAGTTATAAATTGTTCGACAGCCTGTTGATCTTGTTCTATGTTTTTTCTATTACAATTATTGTTGGCTATTATGTAAGTGAAGGCAAAATTTAACAGAATACTCACGCACATATTTTTTGGTTACTTCTATATTATCTATACGACATGTTGAATTTATTGCATTTGGTTTTTCATTTAAATTAAATGTTTGTTCTGGAAGTTGGAAATTAGGAATTTGTTCATTGGAATGGAGCTACATGATTGTTTCGACTTGGTAGCAATATTCACTTCTGCGTTTGGTACTGTATTCAGGTTTAACCCCAATTTGTTTTCATGTTTTAAAAAACATGGTAGTAATATTCACTTCTGCGTTTGGTACTGTATTTAGGTTTAACTTGGTAGTAATATTCACTTCTGCGTTTGGTACTGTATTTAGGTTTAACCCTAATTTGTTTTCATGAAAAAACATGAAAACAAATTAGGGTTAAACCTAAATACAGTACCAAACGCAGAAGTGAATATTACTACCAAGTCGAATCAATCATGTAGCACCAAATGAACAAATTCCTAATTTCCAACTTCCAGAACAAACATGTAATTTAAATGAAAATTTAAATAAATTCAATATGTCGTATAGATAATATAGAAGTAACGAAAAAATATGTGCGTAAAAGGTGTTTTCTAAAATTCTTTAAGCATCCAAAATATTGAAAACACGAGGTTTCACAACACTGATATTCACTGAATTCACTTAGGGAATGGTTAATTTTCAAATGAACTATTAACGCTCTTGTTGACAAATATCTCTTATTGCACTTAAAACACTTCATTTCGCTTAAATTTATACAAATTTTAATAATTTAAACTAGCTAAATTTCTTGATTGGAAATGTCTTAAATATTGTTTTTTATAAATATAATTCTATTTATAAAAAACAATATTTAAGACAAAGGTGAATTAATTCACACAGTATAACTTTAAATAATAATCACAATTGTTTATTTTACGTACTTTTAAGTATGTACTTCAATTTAAAAAAGATTTATGTAGGTTTATTATTACAACACTGCACTTTCACAACATCAATATATGACCGGCTTGTACGATTAATATATACGATAATATATTATTTTGGAAACAAAATTTGTTTTTCTTCAAATAATAAAATTATTAAATTACATCAAATTAATAATTTTTTTTTAAACGAACAGCAGATACCTGTAAATTTGATGATATTTTCTATACCTTAACCAGTATATTTGATAAATTAACTATCAAATTGAAACAAAAAATGTATATTTCCTGTAAATTTGATAAAAACTATTAAAAATGTGAACACATTTTTACGAAAAAATTTAATAGAATTTTTTTTCATTATGATCGAGTTTTTATCTTATTGATTAAAAAAGTAGTTGATTTATTTCAATACTACAAATTTTCATTAACGATATTTAGGGATCGTTAAAATAAACGAAGAATTTTGTGTTCGCCTAAAACAATTGCCTTTTTACGCTTTTTTAACAAATTTTTACTCAATTATATAAACGATTTTGTTAGTTTGATGGAATTTCCTGGAAATTGATGAATTTATTTTATTAACATTTTACTCAATTATTTCTATCAATTTTACCTACTTTTTTCTTTGAGTGTATACGCTTTCCTATTCCTACTAATCGGTAATGTACATAGAATGATCGGTTAAAAGGGGTAATTTCAAGTCGTTGTGAAGTAAGAGGGAAGGGCCGTGATTCTCCAAAAATATAATGTTAGCTTACCAAGAGAAAATGACCCACGACCAAAAATGACCTCACCGAACAGAGCTAGCAGGTGACGTGTCTCTCCGAAGTGGTAAGATAACACTTTCAATACCAGCAGCAATCTTCAAATTTGGTTCTAAGGTTTATTTCTAATTTTATTGCTTCTCTCTTTAGTCTTGACCGTCCTTGCCATCAATTCCAATTTTTTATTACACTACACTATCGAGCGTATGTGTTACTGGCTGAGCAGCTACATTACGTTTAGAATTTAGCTTTATACGGTATATTACTTACTTCTTGGTAGGGGCGAATTATTGGAAATATCCATTAATACGGCACGGGGTAAGTATCTTCGGCTGTTGTGACATCATCTGTCGTTAGTGGAGGTGCCAAAACATTTGTGATGGCCGTTATTTCCTCATCATACACCACATTTCCATTATTGTCATTCAGTGGGAAATCCTAAGAGTAAGATTAAATATATAAGAATATTTTATAAAACAATAAATACAATAATATAACATGTTAGCTGCACTCTCTGGTACATACTGATGGCCAAAAATATATTAACTTCGTCGATTAAAACGGAATCTCGTTCTTCAACAACCGTGAAATTAATATCTGATTCCTTTCCTCCTCCTGTTCCTTTCTCGTGCTTCTTCTATTTGCTCAATTTTTGTCAAACATAATTTTTGATGTCTCGCCAACACTATTTAAAATGGGGTGAACACAACAACGGCTGAATGTACGAAACCAAAAGACACCCCACCAAAATGTGTCAACTGTGGAAAGGCACCCCAGCCACCCAGCCAACTACAGAGGTTGCATTGTTATAAAAGAGCTGCAAAAAATTCGCAACAAAACTTCAATAATTACCAGGCCAGAAATTAACTCAGCCTCAACAAGAATACCTACAAATTTAAGGCCACACCAAACATTAAACCAGCGATCAAGAACTAATCCAAATGTAACATTTTCTGATGTACTATCTACTGGAAGTTCGAGAAGACAACATAGTCCTCTTTCAGTTAATGATTCAAATAATAACCAAACTAATAAAATACTACAAGATATTCTTGATAGACTTAGTTCACAAGAAGAAAAGCAAGAAAAAGCCCTTATATCAATCCTACAAAGGCTCACCCTACTCGAAAAACATGGCAAATAATTTAAAAATTCTTGCATGGAACTGCAATGGTATATTGCAACGACAAAATGAAATACAACTATTTCTTGATTTAGAAAAAATAGATATATGTTTATTATCTGAAACACATCTTACTAAACTCAAAGTCATATAAAAATCCGCAGCTATGAAGTTCACTCAGCAGTTCATCCTAATAATAATGCACGAGGGGGCAGTGCCGTGATTATAAAAAAAGATATTAAATACCATCTGCAACAAAAACTTGAAAGTGATGAAATACAAGCAATTAGCGTTAGCATTAATACCAGCAACCACAAGTTAGTGGTATCCGCAATATATGCCCACCTAGATGTAACATCAAAGAGAATTCTTATACTCAGTTCTTCAAGCAGCTCGGTGAAAAATTCGTAATCGGGGGTGACTTCAACGCTAAACATACTGACTGGGGATCAAGACTAACCACAACTAAAGAGAAAGAGCTTCATCAAGCAATAATTAAATACAACTGCAACTGGCATTCTGCTGGAAGCCCAACTTATTGGCCCAGTGATCAAAATAAAACACCAGACCTAATTGACTTCTTTATAACAAGAAAAATCCCGGTTGATTATATACAAGTGCAGGAAGGATTAGACTCCACATCTGACCACTGTTAACAGCCACTGTTAACAAATAAATATACTGATTGGAAAAAGTTCAGGAATGAACTAAACAATAGCATCATTGCACAATAGCATAAACAATAGCACAACACACAACTTTCATCAGAAGAAACATTAGAACAGGAAGTGGAGAAGCTCGTCAAGGACATACAGGTAGCGGCGTGGAAAAGTACTAACACAACAAACAAAAAAATAGCTGGCAAATGCTATCCAATGGAAATTAAATCACTAGTTATAGAGAAGAGAAGTACCCGTAGGGAATGGCAACGTACACGAGACCCAACCGTCAAAAATAGATTAAATTATTTAACACAACGAATACGTAGAGAAATACGGGAATTTAAAAATAAATCAATAAATTCATACCTACAATCTCTCACCTATGATAAAGGTAGTGATTATTCATTGTGGAAAGCAACCAAATATTTGAAAAGGCCAGTTATGCATATACCACCAATAAGAACAAATAATGGTCACCTGGCTAAAAGCAAAGAAGAAAAAGCAGAAAAATTCGCGGATCATCTCGAGCGTACCTTTCAGCCAAATTTAACAAAACTTAACCAACAGGATATATTGTTCGAAAACCAAACAACTATCCTGAGACAGGAAATGCCATTAACTAATGCTAAAGAAGTAAAACAAGTAATAAAGAACCACGTAGTACTTAAAAAATCACCAGGATATGACCTGATAACTGGAGAGATTCTAAAACAACTACCTAATAAAGCTATTCAAAAAATATTGGACATAATTAATGCTTCCTTCAGACTCCGTTATGTCCTTCTATCTTGGAAATTTGCGGAAGTGATAATGATACCTAAGCCTGGTAAGCCACCAAGTGAACTGGCCTCGTTCAGGCCAATATCACTTCTTCCAACTATGTCAAAACTATTTGAGAGATTGTTATTAAAACGAATTAAACCAGAAGTTGTAAAATCAGGAGCTGTTCCGTCCCATCAGTTTGGATTTAGAGAGGAACACTCCACAATCGACCAAGTCCATAGAAGAAGAGGAAAAAAGATTTCTTCAGCCATATTTCTTGACATAGCGCAGGCATTTGACAAAGTCTGGCTAGATGGTTTAATATTTAAATTGGAGAAAACTCGCCATTTGAGTATTGCGAACTGCTAAAGTCATACCTGAAAAGGAGATATTTTAGAGTTAAACAGGAAGGAGTTTACTCCAGTATTAAAGAAGCTAAAGCAGTAGTCCCGCAGCGGAGTGTCTTAGGGCCTTTCCTTTTCGTACTGTTTACCAGCGACATACCGCAGACGAGCAATACAACTATCGCCACTTTTGCAGATGACACTGCAATTCTAGCTGTTGGTGACACAATCGGTGAAGTCACATTCAAACTACAAATAGCCGTAAATAATATACAAGATTGGTTAGCTAAGTGGAGAATTAAAGTGAATGAATGGAAGTTTACTCACATTAACTTCACTAATAGATCAATAGAACCACTACCTGTGACTCTCAATAATATCTCTGTACCACATGCCAATCAAGCAAAATACCTTGATATGAACCTTGATGCAAAGTTAAAGTGGAAAGTACACGTGAAAAAGAAAGCAGAAGAACTTCAGTTAAAATATAGAAAAATGTACTGGTTAATTGGAAGAAACTCTCAGTTATCCATTCATAATAAACTTATGCTTTATAAATAAGTACTCAAGCCGGTCTGGACATATGGTATTCAACTATGGGGATGCACCAAAATCAGCAATCAACAGATAGTTCAACGATTTCAAAATAAAGTCCTCAGAGGAATTGTAAATGCCCCTTGGTACACTCGTAATAATGACCTTCATAGAGATCTCGGAATAGACACAGTCGCAAGTGAAATAAAGAAATGTGCTCAAAAACACCAGGAGAGGCTCCATCATCACCCTAACATCGAAGCTGCTTCATCAAGAGGGTATAATAAGAAGACTCAAAAGACTAAAACCTTTTGAGTTACCTGAATAGTCCGCACAATGCAACATCAACCAAAACAACACTTTATGTAAAGAACACATATGAGTGCCTTATTATTATATTGTCAGAGTCAAACGCTGTTAGTCAAAAATGACTAAGTAGTTACTTTGTAAAATAAATTTATTGTTATCATAAATAAAAAAATTGAGGTGTGGCCAACACACGACTTTCTTTTACGAACAGAGAATTTTGAGAAATTTTATTGTTTCTTATAATTTTTTAATTTTTAAATTTTTAAATTTTTTTTTTTAATTTTATTTGGTTTTAATTTTTGGAAACATTTTATTTTAAGTAGTTTTTGTAAACCTTATACTTTTTAAGATATTTGCAAAATACATTTTCTCGACCAAAGGAATGGCCACTTCCGGTTAGCTGATTTGGAGTATAATTCACTGGGACCTCCCAATTTATCAAAAAAGCTTAAATCTGAAGTTTCAGTTCGATTGGTTAAACCATCTGGGCTGTAGGGAGGACACAGACTGACAGACAGACACCATTTCGAAACCACTTTTTCGAACTCAGGGGACCTCAAAACAGATATATCTCTAAAAATCTCAAGGTCCAAAATTTTCAAGATTACTATACATACTTTATTTTACTAGAGTAGAAGAAAGTAAAACCAACAAAATCATTTTATTAGAAAAAAACTTCTAACTTTTGGTAGAAAACCACGTCACCCTTACACTCACCTAATACATATTTAAGTACGTAATGTTTACTTGTTTTAACTTTTGACGTGACAAGTGAAAACGTCTTACAAATCAGTACCTTGATTTTAGAAAGTGAGCGACTCGAAATTTAGCTTTTGGTCGCAGACAATTAAGACGGCAGGGAAGGCCGCACCTCGAACCTACCTAAGAGAACGCCTCATATGATCAGACAATTGTGGTGTCAATTTTTATTTACCTAAAGAAACGGACGTGACGGTTAATTTACTTTGAATTAAAATAATTAATTTCTACATACATTTAAATTCAAATTATAACAAACCACTTGTTACTACAAAATTCAAACTACGAAGAAAATTCTTATGAAAAAGATAGTACTACACATAATTTTTCACATTGAATCCGGTCCGCAAGTCAGACACTTATATTCAATCTTAATGTGCAGGGTTCACGCAGGCAACAGAGTCAGTTATACAGCGACGAGACTACCTTGCACTAAGCAAAACTTCTTTGCGTGACGGCGAGGGTTTTATTCTCACTCGCAATTTCTAGTGCACCACGAGAATAAATAACCACACCTCGCGGTGTGACCAGGCAAGTGGAAGTCAACGCATTAGAGCGTTAAAGCCGCGCATTTCGTGATATATATCTCGCTGAAGATTCCTTGGCCACTGACGAGATACAGTTTATTTCCGAATTTGAAACAAAGAATGTGGACTCGCGCCATGGTGGACTCCGACATAAGAGTACCCCATTAATCGTTCGTAAAAGAAAGTGTGTTAGCCGCACCACTATTTTTTCTTGTTTTTTTTGGAACCAGTTTGAATTTAATAGATTTTATGTAAACCGTATACTTTTTAAGATATTTGCAAAGTAAATTTTCTGGACCAAGGGAGTGGCCACTTCCGGTGAGCCGATTTGGAGTAGAATTCACTGGGACCTCGCCATTTATCAAAAAAGTTTAAATTTGAAGTTTCAGTTCGATTAGTTAACCATATGGGATGTAGAGAGGACACAGACTGACATACTGACAGACTGACATAGAGACACCATTTCGAAACCCACTTTTTCGGACTCAGTGGACCTCAAAACAGATAAATATCTAAAAATCTCAAGGTCCAAAATTTTCATGATTAGTTTATTTTACTTACGTTGGAGAAAGTAATACAAAATAATAAATTTCAAAGAAGTTTGCGTAATAAATGCCTCAAAATTCCCTGTTCGTAGGAGAAAGTGTGTTGGCCACAACTCAATTTTATTTAATTTTTTAATTTTTAAATTTTTTTTTTTTTAATTTTATTTGGTTTTAATTTTTGGAAACATTTTATTTTAAGTAGTTTTTTGTAAACCTTATACTTTTTAAGATATTTGCAAAATAAATTTTCTGGACCAAGGGAGTGGCCACTTCCGGTTAGCCGATTTGGAATAAAATTCACTGGGACCTCCAAATTTATCAAAAAACCTTAAATCTGAAGTTTCAGTTCGATTGGGTAAACCATCTGGGCTGTAGAGAGGACACAGACAGACTGACAGACTGACATACTGACAGACTGATAGACTGACAGACTGACAGACTGACAGACTGACAGACTGACAGACTGACAGATTGACAGACTGACAGACTGACAGACTGACAGACTGACAGACTGACGACAGACTGACAGACTGACAGACTGACAGACTGACAGACTGACAGACTGACAGACTGACAGACAGACAGACAGACACCATTTCGAAACCCACTTTTTCGGACTCAGGGGACCTCAAAACAAATAAATCTCTAAAAATCTCAAGGTCCAAAATTTTCATGATTACTATACTTTATTTTACTAGAGTAAAAGAAAGTAAAAGGTATACTGACTTGCGTCAGTGTGTTTGTGATTTTTATTTTATGTATTTTGAACAAAACCAACAAAAATGTTTATACAAGCCGTCTCGTTCGCTCTTTACACAGATCCTATCAAAAAATGTACACTATATTTATTATGAATCTATCACCTATACTTATTTGTTTTGTGTATACATATATACTTTCTGATTTATTTTATACGCATCACTAATACTACGCCTTAACGTACTTTTTTATAGCTTAAGTGTTTGTACTGTTTGGCTTGTATAAACATTTTTGTTGGTTTTGATTTTGAATATGAAATATGACGATTTGTTTTACGTAGTGTTTTTATACGGCGACGGGGATTCACCGGTGCATTTGCTTTGGTTTTGAGCGATGTAAATAATAATTTCTTTCAATCTATAACTACCAATACTCTGTCGCTTTTTGGTGTAAGTTGTATGTCATATATTTAGAATAGTCATTCAATTCATTTAAATCGTGTGGAAGTGGTTGTGTTTTTTTTAATTTGGATTTTGGCTTTTGAAATAAAATCATAATTAGCCAGCAATATATCTGTTTCGATTATTTTGTGTGATAAATGTACAGTTTATCAAAATTTTTCCAAGCCTTATGTTCGCAATTTAGAATTGCAAGATATATTTGGCATAATATTGTATTTAAAAGTTTATGAATTGAGGTTCTTGGTTAAAGAAATATAAATTTTTGTAAATTCGTGTTATTTTTGCCATTTATTGGATATCTGCCGGGTTTTACCATAATGCAACACGGAAACCAACAAATAGAAGTTATTTGTTCGTGCGTAATTGAGAGTTTATTTGAAAGATCGTTTTTTTCGAGGTCATTTGAAGAAAAGCTCAAACTTATACATAATGGAAAACCAACACCGAAATTAAATATAGTAACTCAAATTAAAAATTGTAAACGATATTTTTCACCAGAGTTTTATAAAACAACAGAATGGTTAACTGGTTGCGTTGCAACGTCCAAACTTTATTGCTGGCCGTGTTTGTTATTCAACAAAGAATATACTGTATGGAATAGGCAAGGCTTTTCCGATTTAAATAATTTAAGCAAGGTCATTAAGCGACACGGAACACAATCAAATTCCCATCTTTGTTCTATTCCAGAATTTAAAAAGTTTGGAAGTCAAAGTCGAATTGAAAATTCTCTAGACGCATCACGAAAACTTTCAATTCAACAACACAATGCAAAAGTTAAACATAACAGAGAACTTTTAAAAAATTTAATAGATGTGGTTTGTTTTTTAGGCATGTAGGAACTGGCTTTCCGAGGGCACAATGAGATGGGAACTTCTTTGAATAAGGGAAACTACATCGAATTAGTCAATTTATTAAGCGAGCACAACGCTTCTCTAAAATCACATTTAGACAGTGCTACGATATTTAAAGGGATAGCACCCGACACACAAAATGCTTTGATATCGTCAGTGTCAGCAGTTATAAAGAAATATATTTTTATGGAAGTAGAAAAAACCAGTTACGTATCGCTACTCTTGGATGAATCTACCGATATTGCGACCAAGTCACAACTTTGTACGGTTTTAAGGTTTATCGATAAAAATGACAATATTTTTCAGCGATTCATTTCATTTGTTGACGTTTCTGATACCCGAACAGCTTCCGATTTAGCTGAATATGTTTTAAATTTTATAAATATCAACAAATTAAATTCGAAAATAATCAGCCAAAGCTATAACGGGGCGCCTGTAATGGCAAGTGAAATCAATGGTTTACAAGCAAAAGTGAGACAATCAATTCCGAACGCTATTTTTATTTATTGTTTTGCGCATAAATTGAATATTATTCTCACACATTGATTGATTGATTGATTGATTGATTGATTGTAAGTGTACGGCCAAGCATTATAGCAAGTCTCCCGGACTCCCGGGCACACACCGTACACCCGTTTACACATAACAAAACCGAAGGATAGGATAGGATTATTAGTTGGGACAGACTCGACCCGGTTACAGACACAAAAGACAACACAATCTAACGGCACAAAAGACAACACAATCTAACTACATTTTTAGATGATTTCTCTGGAATCCAGGGCCGGATACTCAGGACTCCCTAACCTAAATTAAAAATTATTAATGTTGTAATTTCCCCCTGTTCGCCTTTCATTATTTTACCTGATAAAATAATTAAGAAAATCTAAAATTACTAAGCTAAAATTATAATTATAATTACAATTACAGTAGAACTCGCTTATAGCGAACACTCAAGGGACACAATTTTGTTCACTATAGCCGGGTGTTCATTTTAATCAAATATTCGTTTACGTTTATAAACGTAGTTCTTTGTTTGTAGTGTATAAGAAAAACTAAGTGTTCGTGCAAATTCAAGGCACACAACTATATGACAAAACTATATGATCATTATAAGCTTTTGTTCGTTATATACATGGTTTGGTATAAACGGATTCTACTGTATTATAAAAAACATCATTATAACAAAATAAAGATACATTTAAATAAAATAAAGTTGAAATTAAACTTTCATGATTTATTATAAGTGTACGACCAAGCCCATGCCGTATATCCGTACACATATAACAAAACCGAAGGATTGGATAGGATTATTAGTTGGGACAGACTCGACCCGGTTACAGACACCAATGCGATAGATAGTTAGTAAATTATTAGTACAATATATAAAAAATAGGTTAGCACAAGACATCACAATCTAACTACATTATTAGATGATAATTTTTCTGGAATCCAGGGCCGGATACTCAGGACTCCCTAAATCCTAAATCTAAAACAGGGCTTAAAAAGTATTAATTATTAATGTTGTAATTTCATCCTTGTCCGTCTTTCATTAATTTACCTGATAAAATATTTAATAAAACTTTAAAATAACAGCGCTTATTTCCTTATTAATGGTCCTTTTATATCCAATTAAAAATTATTACTTACTGCAACAAGAATTAACCTAAACATTAAACCGTTTAAACATAAAATTTTACTTAAAACTAATCAGAAATTTCCTACCGATTAAGAAAAGAAAATATATAATTATGAATTCAATTATTTTATAAAATTTATATAAAATGATTAACATGATAATATTACAGCACCACAATACATAGATTTATTAATAATTCAATAAATCAATTAGGTACTATAAGTATATTAAGAATCAACAAATAAAATTAACATACAAATTGTCAGACGACTCTGAAAACTAAATTTAATTAATAAACATCATAATAACAAATTTTATTACTTAAATAAATAATTATTATAACAGGATCTTCAGTATTCCCGAGCACACCTCGTACACCCATTTATCCATCCCCAGCCGAAGGATAAGAATAAATTGTTAGTAATTATATAGTAAAAATAGTTAGCACAGGACAACACAATTTCTAAACTACAGCTTATTCACTACTTGTTAATCCTGGAGGGTTGATTCAAACTAAAATTTAAATTTGAAATTCGGGATTAATTTTGATCCCTATAATAATGATTAATTCTAGAATTATGTTTATTCTGAAAATTGGATTATTTATTAGTAAATTAAAAAGAGATCCCTTTAAGTATTTTAAAACTAAATTAATTAAAATATATTAATGGATAAAACAGAATATATTACACATTACAAAAAATTAACATTTTATTGATTCGAGTGTACGGCCAAGCATTATAGCAGGATCTCCCGTACTCCCGGGCACACACAGTACACCCATGTACATATAACAAAACCGAAGGATAGGATAGGATTATTAGTTGGGCCAGACACGACCCGGTTACAGAGACCAAAGTGATCGATAGTTAGTAAATTATTAGTACAATATATAATAAATAGATTAGCACAAGACAGCACAATCTAACTATATTATTAGATTATCATTTCTCTGAAATTCAGGGCCGGATACTCAAGGCTCCCTAAATTTAAATCGGGACATAAAATTATTAATGTTGTAATTTCCCCTGTCCGCCGTTCATTAATTTACCTGATAAAATATTTAAGAAAAATGTAAAATTACTAAGCTAAGATTACAAAAACCGCGCTTATTTCATTTTTCATGGTCCTTCTATATCTAATTAATTAATTATTACGTACTGCAACATGAATTAAAATGAACGTTAACAACTATTTTAAACATAAAATTTTACTTAAGAGAATAAATAATTAAAAATTCAATTATTTTATAAAATTTATAATAAATAATTTAAAAATGATAATGTTACAGCACCACAACATCCTAAAATCATCAATAATTCAGTTAGTACTATAAGTAGTATAATCAAGAATGAACAAATAAAATCAATATATAATTTCCCAGGCAATTCTGAAAACTAATTTTAATTAATAAATCACCATAATATTAAAGCTAATTCTGAATTTCAGGATTAATTTAATCTCCATATGAAAGATTGATTCTGGAACTATGTTATATTCTGAAAATTTAATTATTTATTAGCAAATTAAGGAAGAGAAACCTTTAAATATTTTTAATCGAAATTAATTATTATATATTAATGAGCAAAACACAATATATTACATAGAAGAATTACAAAAATTAACATTTTATGAAATTGCCTATGTAAACTCTCCCACTTCTAAGCTAAAATTCCAAAAGAATGTTTAAAAATTTTAAATTGTTAAGTTATAATTTAAATTCACAGCACTTGTTCCATTAGTTACCATTCTCCTGTAAATAGTTAATTAATTGTTTACCTACTGCAACTAGATTTAAAAATAAAAGTTGAAAATTTATATTTAACCAAACTATTAAATTTAAATTAATCGGCAATTTCCTACAAATCTAGAAAAAGGAAATTAATAATGTAGAAATTAATTATTTATTTATAAAAGTATATAATATAATTTAAACATTGATCATAATACTACGCAAAAAAGTCTAGAATATCAATAATTTAGTTAAGTACTACATGTACCTATATATGATATTTACTAATAAAACACAATTAGAGTTTCCCAGGTATCCCTGAAAATTAAATTGCTTTACTACATAAATAATAGAAATTAACTTATATAAATTAGTTAGTGATAAATAAAATAAAATAGATAACACAAGAACAATACATTTTCTACGCTACATAACTGCTGCTTGAAGTTTCTGGATGTTGAGCGAGAATTCACCAATATTTCTGTAGCTTGGAGACGATCTAACAATTATATATAATTATATATACTTAATATCAACTGGACCATCAGACAAAAATACCCGAACAAACTATGACACTTTGATATAATTAAATTAAATTAAACTGACAAGAAGTATTGAAATATTTTCATCAATACCTCAAATAATTTTGCAATGCAATGCAGTTTACAATATCATATAAAAGGGAATTTCCCTTATCCTAGATAACGTACGATGCTATTCATTTAATTAGTATAATATTTCAATCTATATACATAAATATTTATCGAAATAGCAACATTAATATAAATTACAATTAAATACCAATAAAGTGATTGATTTTAGCAGAAGATAATTTTTGATAATTGCAACGACAAGAAACTTATCAAAATAAATCCCTACAATATGTAATATCAAACGGTAGCATCAGTTTCAAAAAAAGAAATTTATTGAAACCAAATCAACACAAATAAGCAACGTTGTAAACGCCCACGACTTTAACTAAGTCGACTGAGCGGTAATTTGCACGAGTAGCAAAATCAGCTACCCCGGATGTCATCCAAATATTTATGTCTGATAGTGTACATATTCAATTGATTTGCTTCAATCTTATTCATTTTCGCAACCCAAAAATAAAACTTATAAAATATTAGACTACCTAAATAAAAATCCAATTAGCATCATTTACCAATTGAAGAGATCACCGCCACCAAAAACCTGAACCTAATCAATAATTCAGAAATTTATCTCTTTATTAATAAACAAATACAAATATGTATATCCAAAATTTTAACTCAGTTCACGGACCTCATTCCCTGCCAAATCAAGCATGCAAAGTAAATAAAACAATAAATAATAAATAAATAAATAAATGCAATGAAAATTAACCTTTACTTTCTTAAAAATGTATCGATGTGTCATATACGTAATTATGACGATTATGTGTACATCCCACCATCTAAATTTCAATAAATCCATTAAGACAACCATTAAACTCAAAAATCAAATCTTAACTTAATTTAAACCAACATTTCTAAATTCGCATTTCATTTATCTATTTATTTATTTATTTAGACAATTTATAATTTATAATATTAATTAAATTAATTAGAAAACAATTTGATTCATTATGTAATACCCTGTAAAAAAATTTATTAATCCTATCTAAATAAACCGTTCAAATGAATTGTATAAGACAGCTCCCAATTCCAATTCGACTCAAACCAATTCGATTAGACAAAGTATAAAAATCCTATTTGAGTCGAATATACAAATTCCACTGCGTTAACATAATACATGATTTCAATAATAGCTGCACTTTGTTGAGAAAAAATTAATTCGAATTATTTTGGAGTTATTTTTTTCTCAACAGAACAAGCCGCGAAATATTTTTTCGATTTAATTTTTATATTCTATGTTGGTATTTCTTCGGTTTTTCATTCAAGCAGTTACGTATTTTATTTGTTCGAGCTCGAATTAAATAATTCAAATTTTTTGTTCGAATTATTTAATTCCTGTCACGTGCAATTGTTGTTGTAAATTTCTCAACAAAATACAGCTAATATCATAGTTGTTTCGTGAGTACACAAAAACACAAAGAGATTAATACACCTGCATTCAAGTAACAAAATCCTATATACTAAAACCAAAAACATACTAAAACCACCAACACACATTGACGATAAATATTTTCTACCATCTTTCATGTGCGAATTAGTAGGCCTTATAGTACATATAAACACACTTAAACTATGTAACGCAAAAAATTCTCTTTTTGTTGTTGTTTGTGCGTTATAATACACAAACCAACAAAATATATTACATTTCCTTAACAGAATCCGTGTAAAGAGCGAACAAGCAGCTGTACAACCATATTGTTGATCCTACCATATATAAATCAAGTTGTATGGATGTATTAGTGCCCATTTCACACAACAGTAAATTACTTGTGACTGCTGTATCAAAACCAACGTAAAGATTCTCTTTCTCGTTGTTGTTTGTACTTTATAATACAAAAACCAACAAAACCACGCACACTTCCTTCACAGAAATCGGGCAAAGAGAAAACGACACAGCTACATAGTACACAAACATATTTATGGCCCTTTTATATACTAAATTATAAGTATGTATTAGTGTCTTAAAAATAAAATCTAATACCAAATTTATTGCGACTTATTTTATATACCATAATTTAAAATTTATTTCAATACTATCTAAATATTAAACTTTAGTAATTAAAAATTGAAATTTGATTGTATTTACAATCCACAAAATATCAAATCATGCACTTTTAATTTTTCTATCTACAAAAATAAAAAAACATTGCCTGACAAATGCATCCCGGTGGATTGCATTTTCCAAAATTACACTTTAGTTTAATTATTTTCACTACACATTACACTAAACTTGAATTTAATTAGAATTAAATTTAAAATTTAAAATTAAAATGTATATACATATGTATATAAAGTATATACATATCAGTACATAAGAAACAAAAAATAAAAAGAAAAGAAAATTAAATTAAATTAAATTTTTGAAGAGGATAGAAAAAACACGTCTATCCTCTTTGAATGTTCGCACTCCACCGTCGAATATTATTCTCACACATTCATGTAAAAAAATTAAAGCCTGCCAATCTTTCTTTGGAGACTTATCGGCGATCGTTAGTTTTTTTAGTCATTCTTCAAAACGAATGGCAGCCCTTGATAAACTCGTTGCAAAACGATTGCCAAAAGTCGCACCTACCGGAAGTATAACGGGACACTTGTTTCCGTTATTTTAGAACATAAAAACCAATTAATTGAGTTATTTTCATTAATTTTAAATGACGAATATAATATGTGGGACGGAAATACAAAAAATTCTGCTCGTGGATTTTTATCCTTATTTTCCAATAAAAAATTTTTAATTTTATTCAATTTATTTAATAAAATTTTTCCGGAAACTGATATTCTGTATAATATATGTATATCGAACTAAATCCCATGATATTACATACTTCATTTCAAAAACAAATAGTTTTGTTGAGCATTTAGAAAAATGTAAAAACCAATTTACTGAATTTTGGAAATTTATTTTAGAAAATATTGAAATATAGTAGATAACATAGCCGGCCGCGCCGGTAACAATTTAAGTATAAGAAGATCAATATAAAAGTCTTTATTGTGAAATATTCACCAATGTTATATCAGAAATTAAAGCACGATTTGAAGGTTTAAATAAATTTAAATTTTTTGGTTTGATGCAGTGCGATCGCTTCAAAGAATTTTCAAAGATATTTCCAATGGAATATTTTGAAAATTTAAAAGACACGTACTCCGAATTATTCGATTTTCCAACACTAAAGTCTGAGCTAACGGTAATGTATCGTGATTCCGACATACAAAATTGTTCCAATTTAAGAGAAATTTTACAATTTTTAATCGATAAAGATTTAGAAAACACATTTGCGATATTTTCAAATTTATGTAAGCTGATTTACACCATAGCTCCAACAAGTACATCGGCCGAACGTAGCTTTTCAGCTCTAACACGAATTAAAACTTATTTAAGGAATAGTACCTATGCTAACCGTCTAAGTGGTTTAGCAACGATTTCTATTGAGAAAGACATAATAAAAAACTAAAGGACTCCAACCGCTTTTACGATGAGGTTATAGATGACTTTGTAGCTTCTGAACGACGCTTAGAATTAGAATATAAAACATAACGTAATTTTCTGTTTTTTTCTTAATTTTCATTTTCTCATTTTTTACTGAAAGTTATATTGAATAATATTATAAAAGTTAATAAAAAGTATGAATGAAACTACGCAAAAGAGTTTTAATCTAGTCTTCACGTGTTATGGTGTTGCAGAATGTCAAGTGCTTCCCTATCTCTTAAACCCAGACTACGCCACTGATATATATATATATATATATATATATATATATATATATATATATATATATATATATATATATATATATATATTATTTATTTCAGTCTTCTGGGTATGCTGTCAAATAAATTGGAAATAAATTCTAGGGGTATTTTACTCCACACTTTAACAATCTCATCCCATAACTCTTGTTTGCTTCGTCCAACTCTATATGGTATATTTCATTTCAAATAAGCCCAAACATTTTCTATAATGTTTAAATCCGGGGTTTGCGGTGGCCGTTTATACATTGTTGGTCAAAATCATTTAAAAACTTGGTCACAACGAATCCTTTATGGGCAGGGGCATTTCGTGCTGAAGAATAACGTCAAGCCCAATCATTTTTGAACCAGCTACCAATGCTACATCATTTAGCAGTTCCAAATAGCTCATTTGGTTGAGTTTCCCAGACACCATTGCTAGTGGTCCTACTCCGAAGTTGGTTATACAAACCCAAACCATAATATTTCCTCCACCGCTTTGACGTTTTGTAGCATAAACACGACGTTTGTTTACCTTTTCTGGCACCGAATAATAAAATTTGCGACCCCAAGATCCGTCTAACGATACCGAAGATTCGTCAGTAAACAGAACGTTTCTCCAAAATCCGGGGGGCTTGTTCATATGCTGCTTTGCGAACAACAGCCATTTTATTTTATTTTGTTTTGAAATATAAAACTTTTTGATGCATGTATAGGCCTTTACCCCGGCTTCTTTTAAACGACGAGAAATTTTGGAATGGTATATTTGGAGTTTTTCGTTATCTTTTAAAGTTTTAGCGAGACCTCGTTGACTTAAATGTTCATTTGTAAGCATATATCGAGTGATGTAAGCATTTTCTCTTCCAGTTGTTATTCTTGGTCGTTGGGGTACTCCAATATTTTGCACCGTTTCGTAAATATTTTGTTTTCGAACTTGATACCAAATGGTATTTTTATGGCACTTGTACTTTTTCGCCAGTTCTTCGGCTGAGATTCCCAAATTATATTCTTAATTATATTCTCTCAGTTCGCGGGTTTTTGGCATATTGCCACGATTTTTAATGCTCACAACACAATGAAACTTGCAAAGTTATTTGAAAATGTGTATTTTTGAAAAACAAATGCTGAAACAGTTATTTCAATGCACCATTTGTTGATTTTTTTTTAAATGTTGCTAACACAAATATTTTTGCAACTGTAATTTGTAACACAAATACTTTTGCAGCAGAGTAAATTAATTATTTTATAGGTAAATCCTGAGAATTTTTTTATAAATTGTATACCAAATGAAACATTATTTAATACTTAATTACATTGCAAAAAAAAAAAAATTTGAAAAAAAAAAGAATTAACTCAATTTTATAATCTAGTAAACATAGCTAAAATAATTTTTTCATGAGCACAAATATTAATGCAACGCATAGTATATGGTATTCATTTTAATTTATTTGTGACTGTTGGGGCAAAGGTTACCTTGTGTAATTGCTGCGGCAATAGGCGAGTTGATTGTCCTTCGCTTTTATCCCAAGTGAAATTTTGTTTGTTAAGTAACTTTGTACTTGTAAATTTCCAAAATTTCATTCACAAAAATTCAAATTCTTTTTATCAATTGAGAATGACTAAACAAAATCAGAAAAAAAATTACATAAATCTACTGAGACATCTGTGTTACTATAAATTTTTATTCTATAAATTTGATGAACATTGCGACATCTAAATGGTGACACATTGAAGTCAAATGTTACTTAGCTAGTTCATGTACACAAAATCTGAGCAAAAATGATCGTTGTACTAAAATTATTATTTTGAGTTGACATAACAACAAAAACAAATCAAAATTTTACAATAACAATATATCAAATATTTGAGTAAGTAATTTTAAGATTTTTAATTTGAATTAATTCAATTGAGCTTTAATTTATAATTTCTATTTTTGATTAATTTTTTGATTAAAGTTATTGGCAACGATCATATTATTTAAGATAAGTATAAATTTATGTGTATGAATGTAATTAATAATTATTGACTAACTTTAAAATTTATTTTAGGTTATTATATTTAAGAAGCCAACATACCGGCCTTGGATCACTGGATTCAATAATGACCTTTGGCATTTTGTGTTGCTTCATCAGTCCATGTAACGTTTCGAAGTTAAGATCTAGGTTGAGATTGAACTAAAAATATTGCGTGGAAGTTAAATGCAGCTTAGTGAGATGATCTGGGCTATGGCGTTTCGATGGTTTTTGTGTGTAATAAAGATGGGATGCGGAAATATTTGACATGATAGGGATTATTCGAGTTTGTTAGCATCAAGATCAGCTGAGACGGGAAGAACGCACAATTTGTGTATGGCTCGCTTGAGTTCATTATTCTTAGTCTTTACAGTGACCACTCTTACGATGCCATCAGTGCCTGGGTGAACATTAATGACTCTTCCAATGAGCCATTGGTGGATGGGCAAGTTGTTAACCTTGATAATAACGATGTCGTTTACTTTTATGGGAATATGCTTGACTCTCCATTTGGAACGCTGTTGCAAGGACGTTAAGTATTCTAGGTACCATCGCTTCCAAAACTGTTGACTTATTTGCTGTACCATTTGCCATCGTGTGAGGTGTGACATCTTAAGGTTGGTTAAGTTCATTTCGGGAATCTTTGCAATAGGATGTCCTATAAGAAAGTAGGATGGCGTTATAGGATCAACTTCGATTTCGTTGATGCGACACAACGGTCTGGAGTTTAAAATAGCCTCTACTTCAGCTAAGAGAGTGGTCATTTCTTCTAATTTCAAAATATGGTTTCCTATAACTCTCTTTAAATGGAACTTTGTAGATTTTATTGCCGCTTCCCAGATACCTCCAAAATGAGGTGAATTTGGAGGAATAAAATGCCATGTTAAGCGGTTTCTGGAAAAAAAATAAGAAATATTATTCGAATGCTTGATTAATTTATTGAATTCTTCCCTCAGTTTAGCGTCTGCACCGATGAAATTTGTGCCTTTGTCACTATGAAGTTCTTTGCACACCCCTCGGCGAGCAGTAAACCTTTTTAGTGCTCCCAGAAATGCGTCGCTTGACAAGTCACTAACCAGCTCGAGATGAACAGCCTTGGTACTTAAACATATAAATAAACATATGTAGGCTTTATATGATTTTTGACCTCGTCCTCTCGTTAAGTGTATTGCGATAGGGCCAACATAATCCACGCCAGTTTTCAGGAACAGACGAATCAACTCAACTCGTGATCTTGGCAGGTTACCCATTAGCTGCTGCTGACATTGTGCCTTGAATTTGCTGCATATAACGCAATTTTTCACTATTTCCTTGCTTTTAGATTTGCCATTAGGTATCCAAAACTCCTGCCTGACGATTGATAAGAGTAGCGAGGGGTCCAGCAAGTTTGTTGTCTCGGTGCGCATCCAATAAAATTAATGTTGTGATTTTTGATTTGGAATGTAGGATTATTCGGCGCTTGGTGGAATACGGAGCGGGGCTATTTTGCAATCTTCCTCCAACACGTAGTATTCCAAATCCGTCCAAAAAAGGGTTTAGCGATTTGAGGCTGCTGTTTTTGTTGAGTTCTCCTTTGGTTTGCAGTGCTGATATTTCTTCATGATAGTATTTACATTGTTCGTTCTGGCAAAGTTTGTATAAAACATGAAAGAGTTCTTCTCGACGTAAGTAGACACCGTCAATCCGTGACCCCGGGAGTTTTGTAGTATTTCCAGCAAACCGGAACATATAGCATATGACTCGTTGTAGTTTGCGGAACGAGGAATATTTAGAAATTATCTGATCATACCCTTCATCTGGTGGATTTACCGTGCTCGTAAGGGCGAAATCCTGGTTGGTCCTTTCTTCGAGATTACTATGCTGTGTTATTTGAGGGGGCCAGAATTCGACAGAATTACACAACCATTCAGGTCCATTCCACCAAAGGGTATGTAATTCCAGTTCTGGAGGAGATAAGCCACGTGAAGCGCAATCCGCAGGGTTTTCGACCGAAGGTACATGTCTCCAATGGTTTCGAGGAAACGATGATATAATTTCTGCGGTGCGGTTACCAACGAAAGTACTCCAACGCTTAGGATGACTTCCTAACCAATCCAGAACTATTCGGGAATCGGTCCAAGCGTAAACGTTGTCAATATTTGATTGGGTTTCTCGCATAATAACGTTGATCAGCTGGGTTAACAAAACTGCGGCACACAGTTCTAATCGAGGGAGCGTTTGTTGCTTGATGGGTGACACTTTAGTTTTGGCCGAGATCATATTGATAAAAATACTTCCGTCTGGTTTGGTGGTTTTGAAAAAAACAACCGCTGCGTAGGCTAGTTCACTTGTATCACAAAAACTGTGTATATCTACTTTGCATAGCTTCGTTGTCTGAATAAATCTGGGGATTGTTATTGATGTAATGTGCTTCAAATTATTTCGTATTTTTCCCCAGAGAATTCTTTTCTTGGGAGGAAGTGGATCATCCCATTCGAGTTTATGTCCCCAAAGCATTTGCATAAATATTTTTGTGCTTATGACAACAGGAGCTAGCCAGCCAAGAGGATCAAAAATGCGACTCGCTTCAGATAGAACACTTCTCTTTGTGTAGTTAGTCGTTTCTGGTAGATTGGAAGTGAAAACAAACTGATCAGTCTTGGCGTTCCATATTACACCCAAAACTTTCGTATTTTCTTCCTCATGCTCTCGAAGTTCTTTGATGTGAGTTTCATGATTTTCAGTAGGAGCATTTGCTAGAATCTTGTTGCAGTTGGAATTCCATTTCCTGAGTTGAAATCCATAATTCGCCAGTAGACTTGTGATTTCCGCTTGGAGGTGCAACAACTCATCTTCATCATCAGCGCCAGTCATGAGATCGTCCACATATACGTTCTTAGTGATTACATTAGCCGCCAACGGTGAAGACGATTGATTATCTTCGGCAACTTGCTTTATGGCACGGGTGGCCAGAAAAGATGAGGAGGCCAGACCATATGTGACGGTGTTTAGTTTGAAGTGCCGGATTGGCTTGGATGGATCTGTTCTCCAAATGATTTTTTGAAAATTAGCATCTTCTGGACACATAACAATTTGGCGGTACATTTTTTGTACGTCTGTAGAGAAAACGACCTTGTGTTCCCGGAATCTCAATATGATGGAAAATAAGGTTGACTGTACTGTAGGACCAACAGCCAAACAGTCGTTTAGAGATATCCCCATTCTGGTTTTCGCGGAGCCGTCGAAGACAACTTTCAGCTTGTTTGTACAACCGGACTTTTTGAATACGCCATGGTGAGGTATGTAAAAACCTTGGTCATTTATTTCTTCGGGCGGAATTTCAGTCATGTGTTTTGCTCATACTCCTGCATGAAACTTTTGTAGAGTTGTGCGAAGTTTGGATCACGTTGAAAACGTCGTTCTATTCCCCTCAATCTTTGAATAGCCGAAGATAGGGATAGTCCTAAACACCTGGGTGATTCCTTGAACGGTAGTTGCACAATAAATCGTCCTTCCGAATTTCGCTGTAAGTTTTCCTTGAAATGATTTTCGCATAAAGTTTCCTCTGGAGATAAAATAACTTTCTGATCGTTGACTGAATCGATTTCCCAGAATCGCCTTAGGCTTTTATCGATATCGACAATTTCTTGTTTTTGATTGGCTCGGACTAACATCGAAGTAGTGTCTTTGAGCGAAGTATCATGTATTCTCCCGGAAACTATCCAACTATCCTGGTCCCTTCATTAATTCAAATCATTGAACATTTCTTTAATTTACAATAATGAGTTTATTGAATACTACAATTATTTTAGTGATCAAACCATGACGTCATTTATATTTTAATAGATGTAGTTCATGAATATCATTACTGGATTTGCTCATTTTCCCAAAAATTAAATTTAATAAAAGGGGTTTTGTTATAAACAATGGATAGTTCAATTAGAGCGACATTTTGTGATTGAAATATTTTTTTTTTAGTGTTTTTCAATAAGTTTTTTTCCCGTCTACATACCTCCAACGAACCAACATTCGCATTCTAGCTTATGAATCTGAAACATAAAACACAAAACAATTGATGTCACGTTGCACATACACCAAATCAACGACATCGGAATTATAGCTGACACAACCGAATAGATGTAACAAAATCACATATCACATTTTACAGGGAAATTATCACATATAACATGACACCATACATTCTGTCTAGCTTGCTAAATTAAGCATTAAAATTATACTTTAAGATTCATTATTATTTTTGTACTCATCAAGATATCATTGTAGTAAAATATCGCTCTGGATAAAAACCAGAGTTTTAAAAAATAAAATTTTTAATTCGTCAAAACTATAATTCCCCACACCCCCGTCCACACCTAAACCTGTTCGTCCCGGACCGGACCCAAATCACCTGTGCTAAATTTTATCTCTCTTCTTCCCCCCCCCCCATCACGCCGCCCCATTAAAATGTAATCATTTAGTTGTGATGACTCGTGCGACACCCAGTCTGTTTTTTACTAAGTACACAATGAATGCAACATAATTACCACTCCCTTCTACTTTGGGTATTTTGTACGTCTGGTTCTTGTTCATCACGTCGCGCCGCTTATTATCAATTATAAGTTTGAGTTTTTTTTTTTGTTTAATATTTAATTTAAATTTGTATAAAGCAATTTACAACAAGCTAAACTGTTATTGCGAGCACAGTGGTTGGAGCTATTATTGTAATTTTATTTTATTTTACTGTGTGCATAATGTTAAAAATTTGCGCGATTTTAATTTGTGCTTCTCTAAGTGCCAGTTATATTATTGAACCGGGGCCAGTCGTTAAAGCGACTAAGGGTGAAATATGGCCAAAACCAAAACAGCAAACAAAAAGTGAAGTTTATTCAATCGTTCGCCCATCAGTATTTACATTCGAGGTAATTATAAAAAAGTTTATTCGTGGGTATCTGTGTGAGCGTATAAAGTGTATACGGTAAATATAATTTCGATTAAATTTATTTATTTAGTCGGTCGATCATAAATGTGCACTATTGGAAAAAGCGATTCTACGTTACATGAAACTTATACGGAATTTTGGGAATCATGCACGGCGTAATGTACGTTTCCGCCAATATATCGAGGAAAATTCAACAATCGATTATAATCATATAAGAAGAGAGCGGCGACTAAATCGCAATTATCATGGATATTTGGATTCGCTACAAATTAAATTAACTAAGCCGTGTACAACGATCCCGGAGCTGGATATGATTGAATCATGTACGTATTTTATATCCCGTTACATTTATGAAGATTAATATTATTGTTATTTGGTTGGTTTCAGATGTGTTGGTGCATAAAGATGGAGCCGCCTCCCTACAATCCGAAACAATTTGGGGTATACTACGTGGAATGGAATCATTTTCTCAAATGCTTGTGCTCGACGAGGATAATCGTACATTACGTTTTAATGAGACTGAAATTCACGATGAACCAAGATTTTCACATCGTGGCCTGTTAATTGATACGTCACGTCATTTTCTTAATATTTTCACGATATATCGTATTCTTGACGGTATGGCTTACAATAAGTTGAATGTATTACATTGGCATATTGTTGATGATCATAGTTTTCCATATGAAAGTATAGCGTTCCCAGAATTGAGTGCAAAAGGTGCTTACCATCCAACCATGACTTATACTCAAAATGATGTAAGCAATATTATAGAATATGCTCGAGTGCGAGGAATTCGTGTTATGCCTGAATTCGATACACCTGGGCATACCAGATCTTGGGGTGTATCCCATCCTGAAATATTAACAGAATGTGGTGCACCTTATGTAGGTACGCTAGGCCCAATGGATCCAACTGTGCAAGAAACATATGATTTCACGCAAGAATTATTTAGGGAAATCGCATCCGTTTTCCCAGAAAAGTATATTCATTTGGGTGGTGATGAAGTCGGATTTGAATGTTGGGCTAGCAACACCAACATAAGAGATTTTATGAAAGAAAGAAACATGACGCTTTATGAGAAATTGGAAGAATTGTTTATACAGCGTATTATTGATCAAGTGGCTCAACTAAACGCGAGTTCAGTAGTTTGGCAAGAAGTGTTTCAAAATGGTGCCCGAATGCCCCTGTCAACAGTAGTACACGTATGGTTAGGGAATCGACGCAACCTTTTGTGGCAAATTACGAGCGCTGGATACAAGGCATTAACGTCGGAAAGCTGGTATTTGGATCATCTCAAAGATGGTGGTGATTGGGAAAAATTTTATCAGGTTGATCCGCATGACTTTGATGGTACACCAGCACAGAAAAAATTAGTTATAGGCGGTGAAGCCTGTATGTGGGGTGAAGCGGTCGATGATACAAATGTTATTCAACGCATATTTCCAAGAACATCAGCAGCCGCTGAACGATTATGGTCGTTTTTCAATGAAACGGCCAATTATAACGATATGCTTCGAAACGCCAAACAGCGTCTCGAAGAGCATACGTGTCGCATGATATTTAGAGGCATACCAAGTCAACCGCCTAATGGGCCAGGATTTTGTATTTAAAAGCAAGTTAGTTTGAATAAATATTTGTGTCTATATTTAATTAGTCTTATCAGTTTGGGTTTTAATACGGAGAAAATTCGTGAGGCAACAGACATTTTTTTGGGGTCAACAAATACGGTCATAATGTACATTTCTATTGATAACATCTTGTTTGTATGTAAAGTTCAATTAAATGACGTAAAATATAAATATGCAGTGGCGTTTACGAAGATGTTAGCTTCGGGGTTTTCAATGTTTTGTTGAATTTATTTCTCTTATTTATTAAACTAGATACTTTAGCTAATCCCTCCTGGTTAAAACCAAATGTTATCAGAACACGGTAATTACCAATTCGTTTGTTTATTTATTAATATGTACTGTTAAGTTGTGATAGGCATCCCAAGAAAAGCAGATTAATTTACTAAAACTCAAAAACTTGAAATTATATTTCGGTTCATGTTGTAATCTTCGATAATCTATTCTGAAATTTGGGTCAATTTCCATCTCTAGAATTTTATGTAATTGAATGTAACCCGGTAACACATTGGAAAATAATTTGGACTACGTCATCAACATAATCAACATATATAACGATCTTTAGAATTCGGTTCCATTTTATTTTCTCAGCAGAGACACGAATGCGCTTTCGTTCCGCAGAAGCGAATTATTCATTAATAGCTGCATTTCTTGACGCATAGAGATGCTGATCAGATCAAAATTTACATGTGAAGCAACAACAACATTTGATCAAACACTTATTTTGGATCGCCAGTGGTGATTTAACAGTAGTTGAACAATATTTTCTAAAGCGACAAAGAATATGATGAAGGCAGTACGAGTATGAAGAGGCAGATTCAAAATGAAACGAGACAGAAGAGTGAAATTTGGTGTTTGTTTGTTTTACGCATTTTTATGTCGTTTCATGAGACATGATCTGATCTGGATCAGATCAAACGTCAAGAAATGTAGCTAATATTGTTAAGGTGATAGGTGAGAGTATAGCTAGTTATTAATTTTTGTAAAATTATCTGTGCTAAACTTGTATACATACTTTGAATCAACATTTGGACTTTCATTTGAGCAAGTTGATACTAGTATCTACTGGTATGTTAAAGATGGTAGAATGAAGATTAAGCGTGATGATTTAATGGTGTGAGAAATTTAATAAATACGAGCGAACAGTGAAAAATTATATTAACCCTTCCGACCCAAAACAGAAATCTTTTAACTAGACTTGTTGTTTGACGATCACTAGTCACACTTGCGTGGTTAATGACAAAAGCTGAATGATTGTTTATTTTACAGAACTAGAATCGAGCCATTTCGAGTGTTACTCGATTGAGACATGGTAGGTAGGTCTGTAATGCATTTAAAACAAATTTTTTTTTGGTCTTTACTTCTTATTCTAATCACCCATGTGTCCTATCACCATCCTCTTTTAGATGCGTAGCTTGACATGGTTTCGTTAGCGCGGAGGCTGATTATATAAAGAAATGGCATAAGTCTATACAATATAAAGGCTTTACAGGCGTATGGATGAATCCGTTGTTGTTGATCGGCTGTTTAATTAAAACTTATTCCAGGTTGTAATAAGTGGAGTTAAACTGAAAATCCGCTTCCACTTGTTATATCGAAATTTTTGTCTTACTTGCTATGCATACCCCTTGCGGCATGATTTCCGCAGGTCAGTCGGTTAGAGGAAATTGGTGTGAGTTAGGAGGATACCACACGTAAGCCCTTAATAACCGCTTTGAATGATGGCAAGAAATGTGAACTCATTGCTCAAATGTAATACGATTTGGGATGGGAGCCAAAGCATCCAAAACGTGAATTCCCAATTACAACTTAATGTGGGGCAACGGAGGTGAAAACAGTGGATTTAGCTTAGAATAGCTTGGCTACCCTATGCTTTGAATGTTATTACTTACCGTAGGCCATGTTTGTTATTGATCATTGGTCCCTAACAGTTTTATTTTATTTTACAAGAGAAAAGTCTACAAATTAAACTTGCATTCATAAATAAAAATAAAATTAAAATCAAGTCAGAGCATAATGTTGCTTAAACCTCCGACTTTGCTTAACTAAACGTCGAACAGATGGTCGATTTTATTAAAACTCTTTGACATCATGTTTACCGGTTCATTATGTCACCATAGTTTGTTCTGTGTTTATTCAGATGAAGGAACTCATGATCTCTTGAATTCCCACTCGGCGCCTTTATTTTAATTGATTCCAGTATGGATAGTAAATCGATTTGATCAAGTTAAATATTTCCAACAAACGAACAACCAACAAACTGCCAATGTTCTCATGTGATAGGTTTTACATCTAGTAGCACATGATTGTAATCGCTTCCGGTTTGGCGTCTATTGGAGGGGGGGGGGGGGATCAAAGTTGAGTAGATTAATCTACCAGCTCCGTAACCTTCCAGTAGGGTGCGCATCACGTGAGCTGTTCTGGTCTTGTTATTAGGCAGCTGCATGATGGGTACAATTGTGTAAGGGGTAACCTCTTCATAATTCGAAAGTATACGTACTGCCTCCTCGTGGCAACCACTGGTAACTAAGGCCACTTGGCACATTTTGGCCATTTGGCACAGGCTAAAGTACGGCGCTAAAGGAGAAAACCTTGACAAAAAACCCTAATCTAAGGTGGAACAGCATATGCCGAAAGATGAATGGCTGATAGGTTAATCAGCCCAAAATATGCGGACTCTGGATACCAGGCACCCTCCAGTTTTATTTAGCCTTCCTGTAGTAAAGCTGGGTGACCTACAGGTGATTTGCAATTCCCAGCAACTCGTAAGAGTAAAATCAAACGAAATACGGGGCAGGAGTAGGAATATACGGGAGTGGGACAACCCTCTCGAGGTCCTTGAGCTCCAATGCTAACGTCTTTCTAGCGGAACTACATGCTGTAGTAAACATCTAGGAGGGAGAGCAATAAGTCCAGATAGTATGTGTCACATACCGGGAGGCAGTATTGTCAGGTTCATTAAGAACCTGAATATTGACTGAACGGATAATTAAGCAGGGGCCAGCACAATAGATCTTTTAGGTCGCAGTGCGACGTGGCTGATCACCCCCATGGCCCCCCTCAATAATAATAATAATAATAATAATCTCTTCCGGTTAACGCGGTACGGTATGTCTTGGTCGTCATCCCATCCGCATTTTCATGTTATATATCATATACATTTTTTTTTTTGGACACTATCGATGTTTCGGATAGGTTCGTCGTAAAAAGGACACCAGACGTTGACGGCATATTCTAATATGCCATATTTCATTACAAAAAAAATTATTTCTGGAGAGAGAGGACACATATTCAACTAGATTGATGGAAAAAATATTTAGATGTCACGTGAACTATCAGAACTTGAGTCCAAATCTGTGACAAAGGGTGTTTTCCCTTTATCAATTTCAGTAAAAACGCAAACTAAAAATCGAAGATTAAAATTCGAAACACATTTATTTCTTGGGATAGGGGATACCTTCATAGCTTGATAAGAGGAGATTTTAATCAGCTATTTCGTGAACTATCACAACTTATCAGCCCCCAAATACTCAGCACATTATCAATTTCATACAAAACTGCAATTTGAAATTTAAAATTCTAAGCACATTTATTTCTCTTGTTAGGTGACACCTTCATAGCTTGATAGATGGAAAGTTTAATCAGTTATTTCGTGAACTATCACAACTTGAGCCCAAACCACTGATAAGGTGTGTTAATGGCCTTAAGAAGGCCTAAATCCGTTAAGAAATAACCAAGTTCCGTCCTAATTGGCCAAATTTCAGAACTGCATCTAAAAATCATTTTAGAATCCCATTTCCAACGCACATGTCAAATTTGTCGGTTCCATCGTACTTGGCCATATTCCAGAACTTTATCCAAAAATCATTTTAGAATCCCATTTCCATCGCAGATATCAATTTTCACTAAAATTCGTTAAGAAATAGTCAAGTTCCGTCCTAATTGGCCATATTCCAGAACTTCAAAATCAGTTTACATGTCAAATTTCATCATAATGTTGAGGAATAGCCAAGTTCAATCTTACCTGGCCATATTCCAGAGCTTTATTTATCTAAAAATCATTCTAGAATCCAAATTTCATTATATTCGCCATAACCCTGTCATTGGAAGAAGACTCCAAAGAACGAGGCCACTTGACCTAGTGAACCTACCAAATTAAAAGGTTTCAATAAAAGAGAATTTTATTAGAAACATAAAAATTTGTATTTGAATGAAAAATTGCTAGATGAGCGCAGTCTCAGTTGTAATAAAATTAAGCAAAAAAAAAAAAAATCGCAAATCCTCCGTTTAACGGACACCTCACTATAACGGACAATTTTTTGGTCCCGTCGATTTCCTTTATAGTGAGGTTTCCGAGATTCCCCAACTGCTCTAAACCCTAACTTAACCCCAACAAAACCCCAATTCAACACTAATTGAACTGGCAAACGGAACGAAACTCAACCCTCAACTCAATCGCAACTCAACCGCTAAACTCAATCCTCAAGCCAGCATATCGTCGGCCTAACTGTGAATTAACGAATCTGACATTTTTTCGAAAGTTCTTTATTGATACTAAATGTTTCGTCATGAGAAACTCTGTCTGAATTTTCCACCCGCGTTGGTTCACCGTTAGCACGGCGATGTCGTCCTAACAGTCAATTAACGTGGGTGCAGGAATTCAGGTGCAGTTTCTCACGACGAACATTTTAGTATCAGAGATGAGTTTTCGAGAAAATTTCAGTTACGTTAATTCACAGTTAGGTCGAAGATATATAAAACATTGGTCAACAGCTTACTATAACCTAATTCAACCCCAACTCAACTTCAACAAAACGCGAAAATTGACCCCTAACTTAACCTTCTAATCAACCCCAAACTCAATGCCCAATTTAATAATCAAACCACCATACATAAAAAATTCACAAAGTTTTATATAACCAGAACCCTGATTCTCTAAAAAATAATATGTAAACATGAAAAATTGTAAACAGCAAAGCTTACTTTATGAATTGGCAATTTTTCGATATTATTTTAGTAGTAGTTGAATTCCAAACGAATCGAAAAATTACAATCTTCTAAAAGTAAGCCGAGAATCAGTACCCAGGTGTTTTGGGTCAAGTCGTATGGCAAGTACCTCACCCTCTTGACGTACAATTTCCAAAAGCTTTTCAAATCTCCGCCTTGACCATAGAAGCAGATTGGCGAAAAGAATTCCAAATCGGACAAGCCGTTCTCGAAATACCATGGCTACAGACATCCAGGGATCCAGACATCCAGACGTTGGAACAACCAAATTTTTCGTCATTTTTGACATGATACAAATAGTTTGGTCTTTTAAGACCGAAGTCTAACAAGGGTACAAAAAGGCCTTTTTCTGCTATTGATTTTCAGTTCAGTGGAGTTGATGTAAATGTGAGTTGTACCAAACTGGATTGCGTTCATTAATTATCAAAATGAACCGCTTTGCCACATCGTGCTACAGTTTTTGATTTTACGCTGATCCAACAATTGGAAATATGCAATTATATCTTATGAAAATTGTAGTATGCAATTTTGAAGTGGGAATAATTGTGAATAAAAGTTAGTAGTAATCTATGTATATCTATATATAGCTACATAAATTTAACTGTTTTTGTCAAGCTCCGACCAACTGTAGGCGGGAAACAGTACTTTGGCTACATCATTCAAAAACAATTAGAAACAATTAGACAAAGAGTACATCTATAGCCAGCTAATATTCGTGTTTGGTTTTAGGTAGTTTTGGAAATGGAAAAGTTTACTTTTCACATTATATAGGAAAATGTAGGTTGAAAGTCAAGTGCAGAAAATGGATCATTATATTACGAGTATGAAAATTGGAGGACGAGCATAATATGACATTTTTGTAGGTTTTGGTAAGCATACATATATTTGGTTAAATGGTTAAATTATTTTCTATTTACTATTTACTATTTCTAACATTGTTAACAATGGATATATCCATACACAAAATAATACACATCACAATATTATTTCGCTCATATATTCAATATGTTTTTGCAAAAGCAACAAAAATGTTTATACACTATTGTTGTACACTATTGTATAAACATTTCTGTTGGTTTTGGTTTTTGTCATTTTTTCGTTTTACTTTATAGTGGCGTGGGATCGTGTAACATGAAAAAATACAATTTGTTAGCCATTTTTTTATTAACACTAGAACTACCGACCGGTCAAAATGACCTATTTACATTTATTGTGTTCATTTATTAAATTTTCGATTTAGTAAATCAGAAAAATACCGAGGCCAATCGCTCATAATATATCTACTGAAAAAATGTAGAAATATCTTCCCCCCTCCCCGTAATTTTGGTTGAAAATCAACTGATTACAGACAGACAAATTAAATTCTTAATAAATATTCGTGTGGGCATAATACACACACAAATGAGGTTTCTTCCATGGATGTTTGATATTTGATGTAGTGAATAATAATTTGCTATGTCAGTACGTTCTGACCAGATACTTAATGTATGTGGCTAGAGTGGAATTTGTTGTAGTTTGGTCGTAGCTGCCTGATGAGTAGACCAACTTTTCAATTTTTCAGTACGAAACCAAACTACCAACATAAAGAACTCATGGAGGGTTCTCATTTTTGCAGAGTGGTACATTGGTATCACGATATACATACTAAGGTAATATACAGCGAGGTTTCATTTTCATTCATTCTCGCGCATGTGTCAAAAATTGTCAATATGGCGGAACTTTGTGACCACTAAAGAAGTTTTTTTTGTGTTTCTTTTTAATAAGTAAATTTTGTGAAATAAATTGTTTATAAATTTGTTTGTTTGTTTATATAATTGTTTATAAATTTGTACACAATGCATTGTGCTATTTTTAGATGTAGTACAAACAATAAAGGGAAGAATTATAGAAATATCTTTTCATGCTTTCCCAAAAGAAAAAACTTTGTGTAAACCGTGGATATTTTTGTGCCGAAGAAGCGACAAATTTAACGTTAAAACATCTCGAGTTTGTTCAAAACATTTTAGACCTGATGATTTTTCGCTGAATCCATTATATGAGCAGTTCGGACTAAAATTAAAAGCACAGCTCAAACGAAACGCCGTTCCATCGCGTTTAATAAACTCAGAAAAACAAATTGGCTTGCCAACGTCCCGTAATACAAGAATGCTGAAGCGATCTTTGCAGCCAAGGTAAGTTTAAATAGAACTCAATCATCCTAAATAAATATTTTATTTGTGCATTTCTTTAAACAGTGCAACTGTGACCAAAACAACACAAGATGGTTCTGTTAACGATACATCAACAGAACATAACATTATGGAACTTACTGATGTAACAAGCAGCTTATCTAGCCATTCTGTAGTCATTAATATGTAGGCTGAAACAACGTATACTGAACCACTGCCAACGACACAAACTGTTTCCAATTCGTGCAATTGCTCATCAATTATCCGGTGTACCGAACAAACTAGATGTTTAGAAGAGGGGCCTGTTTGTACCGTCGATAGCAGTACACAAACTATTTATTTTTTTATTTATTTATTTATTTAGTAACATTTTGAACTTGCATACGCACTCCATCATAAACACATTATTTTGAACATATAGGAGCTCATTCATAATAATGTATGAATGTATAAAAAGTGTCATTACAATATTTCGGCCAAGATTACATCTAATTTTGTCTGCTCATCCACAACATTGCATCGCTTTTTTTTACTAGATTTTCCTTCGTATTTAGCCTCTGCTTGGATTTATTTCATACTCCTCGACATTTTATCTAGATCAACAACCACGTCACGGATTTCTATACAGCGGTATATCTCATAATAAACAATTTAAAAACCAAAATATTAAAAAAATGTAAAAAGAAAAATATTTTTGAACGTCTCGCTGACACGAAAGTCAAGGCCGTCACTCCATACAATGATAAAATGGCATATGTACGGAAATTATCCCTTCTAATTTAGAGATAGTTTCTTTAAAACAATATTGCTTTAAACAAATTAAAGTGATGGAATCCATCGATCATACATTCACCAAAGGACAGATTAACAAATTGGAATGTCCTGAAAAACGTAGCAAATGGACAATGGATGTGGATGACATTGCCAGCGCCATTGCAGTACATGCAGCAAGGCCACGAGCATATCGCTTACTTTTGAAAAGAAATTATCCGTTTCCTGCTGTAATTACACTTAAAAAATGGTGCGCAAAAATCGAAGTTTATCCGGGAATATTACGATGTGTTTTAAACATTATGGAAAAAGTTGACATGAAAACTAATGACAAAATTTGCGTAGTCTCCTTTGATGAAATGAAAGTCAAAGAAAAGATAGTTTACGATAAATCGAATGATACAACTTTGAGGGCTGCAAAATACGTGCAAGTGGCAATGGTTCGGGGATTAGTTGGTAACTGGAAACAGCCGATCTACTATGAGTTTGATCAAAAAATGACAGAAAATATTCTTTTTAATATTATAAAAGCCATACATGCATGCGGTTTCCATGTAGCAGCTATAGTATGTGACTTGGGTGGATCAAACCAGGGTTTATTACGAGACCTGAATATTACAGTGAATACTCCTTTTTTCGAAATCCGGCCAACAAAACTACAAATATATACGTTTTTGCCGATGTGCCTCATTTAATTAAACTTATAAGAAATAATTTTATTGACAATGATGGTTTTATAATCGACGGACAAGTTATTCATAAAGGCATAATCGAAGACTTAATCTCAAAAATAAATAATAAATCAGATTTAAGCATAGCCTATAAAATATCGGCATCAAACTTAAACGTAAGAGGCGCAGAGCGGCAAAAAGTAAAATTAAGAACGAAACTATTTTCCCACACCGTGTCTAGTGCCATTTTTCGTGCTGGCAGTTTAGGTGAGCTCACCTCAGAAAACTAGCTAAAATGTTCAGAGTTTTTCAAACTGGTAATAAATAGATTAACTTTTTATTTTATAATTTATGTATGTAACTTACATTTATTTCAGGTTAACGACTGGTTCGATTGCTTAAACGTGCGAACTCCGTATAAGGACAGCCGGCAAAGAGTCCAAGGAATTGGAATTTCAGAGCCAATTCAGTTTCGAATTGTTGAGGAAATGACCGAAAATATGTACAAAATGCGGGTTAGGGGCAAGTTGAATATATGATGCCGTTCCAAAAAGGTAAAAAATAAACTCAATTAGTAAACTTTTGTACTCTTATACGCAGAAAATAATCAGAATAATTATATAAAATTATAAATATTAAATAATAAAACTATTTTGTGTAATGTGGTACTAATGATTTTATTATTTATAGGTATAATGATGACGAAAAACTCCCTTAAACTTTTATACGACGATTTGAAATCGCAATATGGCATTTCATATTTGTTGAGTTAGAGACTGAACCAAGACGTGCTGGAAATTTTTTTTGGCTCAAAGAAAATTCTTATTGGAATGATTTCGCAAACGTGGATCAAATGGTGACTTTATTAGAAGAAACTAAGCTGCGCCTACGAGGCAAAGCATATACAATTATCAGGGACGCTAAAGTGAAAACCTTAAAAGAACTACTCAAAATAATAACCAATAAATTCCTACCCTCACATTCAATAGAATCCCTAAGCAACAGATTGTACACAGCCAGCCAGAGTGCGTCGGAAGACTGCTCTGAGTTTGGTGCTCGAGTACAAGGTTACGCCTTAGATTATGAGGCAGGAGTTCGAACGAAGTTCGGAGAAGACAACTTACTTCCAAAGCTATTTTTGGAAACACTGGAGAGGGATGCCTTTATACGAGGTTTAAGTAACGGTATAATTAGGGCACACCTCACAATGATTTCTGAGACACCCATAAGGGAGCTTATAGTGATGGCAGATAGGTTGGAGAGACAATTGGGTTACGCGAAAGATTTAAATAAGGTAAATGGATTCAATAAGCAAAAGTGCCAAATTTGTGACAAAATAGGTCACATAGCAAAGGAATGCTATAAGTTCACCACCGCCTCAAAACAACCAGCTAAACAAATAGAAATTTGTCAGTTCTGTGGGAAAACAGGCCATGTAGCCAGAAGTTGCCCCGAGAATAACCAAAACCAGAGACAAAAAGCTCAATTCTGCAGTTACTGCAAAAGACCAGGGCACTTGATAGAAGAATGTAGGACGAGAAGAGGGAACTACACCCGAAACACCACATTCCAACCAAGGGCAATGCAAAACGAATACCAACCGGCCTATAGATCAGAACAACGGGGATTCGGACAAGGTCCAAATACAAATCAGAACTACTAGCCAGGAAATCCTATGGGTAACAACCAAAGTGAAGAGTACACACAAAGAAATCTCACATCAGGCTATCCATTAAAAACCCAGACAAGAAGAAACAGTGGTGTAGAACAGATAAACCAAAATCTAGGAAAATTAAGAATTAACTACATAGAAGACAATGAGATAAGGGAAGAACCGGGCGATCTACAGGGAAACGAGCATGGGCTCGTCGAGCAACAGACGCATCAACTGTAGTCCGGACGAGTCCTATAAATTATCAAGACTATAATCAACGATCAGGAAACATACAACGGACATCCGATATAATCATTCTAAACCAAGCGGGAACACCCCCGATTAACAAAGTAAACCAAGCGGGAACACCCCCGATTAACAAAGTAAACCAAGCGGGAACACCCCCGATTAACAAAGTAAACCAAACGGGAACACCCCCGATTAACAAAGTAATCCAAGCGGGAACACCCCCGATTAACAAAGTAAACCAAGCGGGAACACCCCGATTAACAAAGTAAACCAAGCGGGAACACCCCCGATTAACAAAGTAAACCAAACGGGAACACCCCCGATTAACAAAGTAAACCAAACGGGAACACCCCCGATTAACAAAGTAAACCAAACGGGAACACCCCCGATTAACAAAGTAAACCAAGCGGGAACACCCCCGATTAACAAAGTAAACCAAGCGGGAACACCCCCGATTAACAAAGTAAACCAAACGGGAACACCCCCGATTAACAAAGTAAATCAAACGGGAACAACACCAGTAAACAAAATAATTAACGTGGGAACATCCCCACAAAACAAAACAAATAAACTAGGAAGATTGACAGAAGTAAAATCGAATCCAATCCAAAAAAATCCATTGCCACAGAGCACCAAAGCTAATGAAGCAGTTAGACAATTGAGTTTTACCTCCAATATTCAAGAAAAGGCCGCAGTAAATGGCGAAGTCATTTCTGTACCGCCACAAGCAAATCCCATCCAAGAAAGTTTACCAGAAACAGATGAGATTTGGCCACCAGTTGAACCATTCACAACTATCGCTGAAGTTCACAAAATTCCCGAAATATTAAATTCGTATCAAATCAATCTGGTGTCAAAACACAAGTTCACGCATGACACAGTGAGATTAAAACTGGCAGCATCAAGCGGTGAATCAATACTCTTAATAGATTCCGGTGCTTCGGTTTCGCTAATTAAGCAGAGAATGATAGAAAATTCTAAAGCGATAGACCAGAGTAGCAAAGTCCTGCTACGAGGGATAGGCAAAGAAGCCACCACCACTCTTGGATGTGTGTCCACACAAGTAGACATCACACCACATCTCAGAATAAAACAAACATTTCATGTGGTTAAAAACGAGTTCCCAATCGAACAAGATGGAATACTCGGTAGAGATTTCCTCAACGGAAATAAAGTAGATATTCTGTACAGCACGTCAGAATTGAACATTCTAGGAAACAGAATCAAATTCCTAGACAACCCAGCAAACGTACGCCTACCTCCACGGGAAGAAGTGATCGTACAAATAAAAACTCCAACAAATAACCCATACCTATGCAATTCAGAAAATTTGATGCAAGGTGTGTTCATCGGTAACTGTCTAATTCAACCATAAAAGCTGAGAGCACAGGTCAGCATAGTTAACACAAACCCTTATGAAGTGATAATTGAGAACTTCGTTCCAAAACTCACTAACCTTAGTCATTACGACATTTTTCAATTGGATCATTATCCATCAAACAATCAATATCTCGAAGACAGAGAAGATTTAATCATTAATCAAGTTGTTACGAACTTAGACGTAAACTTAAACATAGAAGAGTCCACCTCGATTATCGAGTTAGTCAGAGAGTTTGCAGACATTTTCTTCATCGAAGGCGACAAACTTTCAAGTGTGCCAGGTGTCAGGCATCAAGTCAACCTTCACAATGACACACCACCAATTAATGTAAGACAGTACCGAATCCCAAAAGCCCTTAAAACAGAAGTAAATACTCAAGTACAAAAGATGCTGGATGGCAAAATTATAACCCACAGCACGAGTCCTTTTAATAGTCCTCTATTAGTGGTTCCGAAGAAACCAGACAAAGATGGGAAACCAAAGTGGAGAGTAGTAGTAGACTTTCGTAGAGTCAACGAAGCTACAATAGGAGATTCGTTTCCTCTCCCTTTGATTAACGACATTTTTGACCAGTTAGGACACTCACAATACTTTTCCACGCTAGATATGGCTAACGGGTACCATCAAATAGAAATGGATCCACTCGATATGCACAAAATCGCATTTAGCACAGATTTTGGCCATTTTGAATTCTTAAGAATGCCTTTCGGGATGAAAAATTCCCAAAGCACATTCCAGAGAATGATCAATAATGTGTTGTTAGGACAACAGGGCCTAAAGTGTTTTGTATATTTAGATGATGTAATCATTTATGGTAGAAGTTTGCGAGACCACAATAAAAAATTGAGAGACATTTTCTCAACGCTTAGGAGAAGCAATTTGAAAATCCAGACAGAAAAATGTCAGTTCTTGAGTAAAGAAATCCAATATTTGGGACATATAATTACTCCGCAAGGTATTAAGCCAAATCCAAAAACGGTAGAAGCCATAATAAATTTTCCAGTTCCACGGAACACGCGCGAAACTTAAAGTTTCCTCGGTTTAACCAGTTACTACAGAAAGTTCGTCCCGGCTTTCTCCACAATAGCAGAACCACTGCACCAACTAACCAAGAAAAGAATAAAATTTGAATGGACAGAAAAGAGCCAAATCGCATTTGATCATCTGAAGAACAAAATTATTTCATCACCAATTTTCCAATATCCAGATTTCAATCGCACATTCATCCTAACGACTGACGCCAGCGACTACGGCGTAGGTGCTGTCCTCAGCCAAATGCATGAAGGAAATGATTTACCAATTGCCTACGCTAGTCGTTCACTCAAAATAGCAGAAAGGAACTACTCGACCATCGAAAAGGAAATGCTTGCAACAAAGTGGGCAGTCGAGATATTTAGGCCTTATCTGTTTGGTCGAAAATTTGTTATCAAAACAGACCACAAACCCTTAATCGGTGACCTAAAAAACGCATCAAAGAGAATCCTAAATTGGAGATTACAACTGGCAGAATATGATTACACGGTAGTCCATGTCCCAGGTAAAACCAATACAGGTGCAGATGCACTCAGCAGAATACGTAAAGAAGACGTACGCGTCATCACAAGAGCACAGTCAAAACTCCTGGCAACCCCAGCGATCACAAACCTACCATACAACCAGTCGTTAGAAACTCACACACCTTCAAATATTTTAATTCCGAAAGAAAATAACATGAACCAAAGAAGTGTTCAAATAATTACAAACCCGAGTGTCAAAGCCCAAATACTAAGGGAAAAACATGATTTGCCATTAGGTGGTCACGCAGGCGTATTCAGGACCTATAAAAGAATTCGTATGGAATACTATTGGCCTGGTATGCTGCGTGATGTAAAAAACCATGTTAGGAAGTGTAATAAATGCAAACGGAATAAGGCCAGTAAAAGGACAAAAGTTCCGCTGGTAGTGACAAACACGTCAGAATACCCCTTTCAGCGAGTAGCACTAGATATAGTTGGCCCTTTACCAGTAACAGATGCACGAAACAAATACATTCTAACATTTCAGGATGATTTGACCAAATTTTCTGGTGCCATACCCCTCCCAGATGAGAAGGCTCACACAGTAGCAAAAGCATTGTGTGAACAGTATATAACGAAATTAGGAGCACCAGAGAAGATCCTAACAGACATGGGATCAAATTTCATGAGTAACCTATTCGAAAACATTTGCAAGTTGTTAAAAATAAAACACTTGACAACTACGAGTTTCCACCCGCAAACAAATGGTGCTCTCGAAAGATCCCATGGTACACTAAAAGAATACCTGCGGAATTTCGCAGACGCAGACCACAGTAATTGGGATGAAATGGTTCACTACGCAATGTTTGTGTACAACACAACACCTCATTGCAGTACGAATTTCACACCCTACGAATTATTGTTCGGTCGTCCAGCCATAGTGCCTACTGCAGTAAAGAAGGAACCACAACCAGTTTATAACTATGATGACTACGTCAGCGAACTGGAAGCTCGTTTGAGACCTAGTATGGCTCCGTAACGAAATGCGGAAAAACAAACAAGATCCAATATGGTTGGGTCCGTACATAGTGTTAAAAGCACTATCACAGAACAATACCCTGATAGACATCAAGGGGAAAGCAAAAAACGTACACAACAACAGGTTGAAGAAAAACTAAAAGATTTATATTCCTTTTCCAACAGAAAAATGGACAAGAACCAAGTTTCAAAACCGGAGAAAGAGAGGTCAAAAGGAGGAGGAGAAATGAAGAAGCTAAAAAGGCGAAAACATGACCTGGAAAGGATTTTGAGAATATCTACAGGGAAACATAAAATCGCATTCGAAGCACAGATAGCGGAGTTAAAAAACAAAATCACGCAGTTAAACATAAAACGCAGAGAGAGAAGAAAACTGGAGATGAAATTGACAGTATCTAAAACAGAGAAGAAAAAAAAACTTGTTAGGGAATAAGAAAAATGTATGAATAAAACTAAATAGGAAATAAAACCTTTCTTTTAATAAATCTTTTCAAATAAAAACCAACAGAGCCTAATCTTAAACAAGATGGGTGAGTCTCAGGGCAACCTCGAGACGAATAATTCTGGTATAAAAAAAAAAGTAATAAATTGTTTTTCTCAAATTAAATTCGCACGAAATCATTTAGTCCTCTAAAGCCAATGGCATAAAATTACCAATTACCAAATAAGCATCCTAAAATTACCCCTAGAAATAAAAAAAAAAAAAAAATCTTTACAAGGAAAGTAATTGTGTTTAACTTTCTTCAATAGATAACCTAAAGAGGAGATGTACCCAATAAAACCCTGTTTAGCGGTAGCAATCCTGCTATTATCCCAAATCATTAGTACGAAAGCTGAATCAAATGTAGAAATAACAAAACTAAAAAACGTCGGAATTTTTTTCGAAGAAATTGATGAAATAAGATTGTTCCAGAGAACATTCACCATACTGACCTCGTTTGACCCACCTCAATTCACGGCAACGATAAAAAACCTAGAAAAATGCAGATTACAGGCCAAGACATTATGTGCATTAATAAAAGATGTGGAAAGCAACCATACTTGTGACGTAATGCTAGAGGAATTAAAAGCAGAAGTAGAAGATATAACGAAGGCTGAGCAAAGCATACACCATCTTTCGAACAGAAACAAAAGGTCACTTTTCGATTTCGTAGGATCGGCGTCAAAATTCTTATTTGGTACAATGGACAAATAAGATTCCGAAAAAGTTTTTAGCGAATTGTCGAATTTACACAGCGACTCTGAAAACATATTCAAATTAGTGAAAGATCAGGTAGCGGTAGTAAAATCGAATTTCGACACATTATCGAAACCAATACAGGAGATAGCAACACAAGTCAAAACATTGAGAGAGGACGTCGAAGAAATTATTAAGGAGCAGACGACAAGCATAGGAGAGCTGTATAACAGAACAAACTTCATAATAAGAAATGAAAAATTTATGGAAATTTCAAACCTAATCTTGGTAAAGTGTATAATAATTAACAAAAACCAAGAGCAATCATTAAGCATATTAGGAAGTATACAAAATAAGAAATTACATCCACTCTTAATATCACACCAAGAAATAATGAACGTGATATTCAACGTCAGTAGCGAAACCATAGACAAACTCATAGTGAATGAGCAACATGTAGGTCAAATAACAAGAGTAGATGCCATGAAAACCAATGGTAGAATCATTGTAAAAGCAGACATTCCATTACCACTGAAGGAAAAATTCAAATTGCATAAAGTTTACTTAACCCCAATCGAAATAAACAATACTAAATTCTCGTACGTCATTCATGACGAACTATTGGCAGCAAACGAAGAAAGGAATAAATTTATAATTATGAATCATGAGCAACACGAGAAGTGTACCGAACTCCTCGTCAGTTTCAGGAAGACAGTTTTAATTTGTGAAAATAAATCACCCATCATCACAAACAAAGCAAACAACTGCTTATTAAATCTATTCGATAATCCATTCCACAATACACCAGAGTGTGTAGTAACAGAAACTAGCAATAAAAATGCTTTAACAAAATTGGTAAATAGTAATTCCTGGTTATACACCAGTAGTAGCATTATTAGGTTAAAGATTAAATGTGATAGAACAGAAGAGATAGTAGAATTAACTAGTTCAGGAACTATAACGTTCAGGAAGGACTGTGAAGTAATCTCAGAAGATTTTATTCTCCCGGTCACTGGCTCAAAAATCGAACAATTATCAATAATGCAGCCAAACCGCACATTTTTTCCAGAGACAGTCAACACAGGTAAATTCCAAGTTGACAGCATCTCACCCCACACAATCCCTAGAGCGATAGAGGTAGCTAATTTTAGAAACTACAACAAAGAATTCCTTAAAGAACAAATTAAGTTAAATAAGTTATCCACAGACATAGAAGAATCAGAACGGTCACGTATTAGTAACAGAACGAACCATGAAGTTAAAGTTTACAAATTCATCATAGGAGGAATTATCACAGGAGTAGTCATAGCCTGTGTAATTCTTTGGTTATGTAGGAGGAATAGCTCGACAGAAATTAAGAGATATCAGCGGATAGAATAGTAAACATGCAGTAATTTAAAACTCTTTTTCCCTCATGTCACAGAAAACTAACAAACATGAGGAAACAAGATAAAAAATTGAGGTGTGGCCAACACACGACTTTCTTTTACGAACAGATAATTTTGAGAAATTTTTTTTTTTTTTTTAACTTTTTTTTAATTTTTTTTTTTAATTTTTAAATTTTAAAATTTTTTTTTTTAATTTTTTTTTTAAATTTTTATTTTTTATTTTTATTTGTTTTTAATTTTTAGAAACATTTTGTATTAAGTAGTTTTTTGTAAATCTTATACTTTTTAAGATATTTGCAAAATAAATTTTCTGGACCAAGGGAGTGGCCATTTCCGGTTAGCCGATTTGGAGTAAAATTCACTGGGACCTCCTAATTTATCAAAAAAGCTTAAATCTGAAGTTTCAGTTCGATTGGTTAAACCATCTGGGCTGTGGAGAGGACACAGACAGACTGACAGACTGACAGACTGACAGACGGACAGACTGACAGACTGACAGACAGACACCATTTCGAAACCCACTTTTTCGGACTCAGGGGACCTCAAAACAGATAAATCTCTAAAAATCTCAAGGTCCAAAATTTTCATGATTACTATACTTTATTTTACTAGAGTAAAAGAAAGTAAAAAGAATTGGCCACATTTTTAAGCCAAATTCAAACTAACACTGAAAAAAAAAAAAAACCTAAAAGGAAACAAATAGAAGAAAAGAATTAAAAACAAAATTATATAATTATATATAAAAACATATGTATAAACAAAAAAATTCAAAACCAAATACATATGTATATCCTTTTCAGTGGTTTTCACTAAAGACAAAATTATTCTTTTCTCATAAATAAACAAAAATTATAATAATAAAAAATATAGAATCACGACCAGGGGTGCTATTCTTGAAACATTACGAAAATTTTCGTAACCGAAAATTTTCGTAATGCTATTTTCGTAATAGTAATGGTGAAATCATAATTTAGTATTCTTGAAACCATTACGAATGTAACGAAGAGAGGTAAAAAGAAATAATAAAATTTCGAGAGAGAAGATGAAAATGTAAGTTCTTAAAATGGTATTCTTGAAATCCGGATTACGAAAATTTTCGCAACGGAACGTTACTAAAATTTTCGGATGGTTTTTGTGTTTCTTATTGCATTTCGTAATGAAATCATTTAGATTTTTGTTTTAATTATATTCATACAAAGACGTTCATAAAACTCAATAATTTCTATTGATGGTTAAAAATAATATGTATTTACATTTCGATAAATATTTATTATTTTATTACCACAAAAAAAGGGTACCTACGAGTATTTGCTTGTGGTATGTTTATTATTTTCTTAAAAATAAGGGTAATAGCTACAATACTAATGGACAATTTGGGATGTATTTTGAAATGTCGCGTGTTGTAATTGGAATTGGATTGATATACCGTCACAGGCGGCTAATACTAATGGTACGTAAAGTCATACAACCATACCATCATACCATAATAGTATCGTACGACAATACGACCTAAAATCATATCGTCATAGAATCATAGGACAATGCCACTACATAAATAGCCATGACATCAGTCTACAAAAGTCAAATCCCCAATATAAAGAGGGGAATAAAGATTTTTATTTTCCTATGAAACGTAAACAGAATCTTATGGGAATTATTTTGTGTTGTCTTTATTTTCAATTTAAATGAACATTTTTATTGATAAATATAAATAATTTTAAATTAAATATATCGATTTACTAAAATGCAAAATTGTTAATTAAAATTTTATTAATTTCAATTAACATTCTGTACAAGCTGCAAGATATACAATGTGTTTCGTCGTCAAGTGCCCGGCCGGAAAATTCGGAATATTTAAGTAAAATTATCGCAAAAAATCCTTTAAAGTGGGTGTTTCATTTTCAAGTTATGGGCTCGATTATAATTCTGTTTGCGGTTTTTGAAAAGATGAAGTTTATGAGTCACTTTATTTGATAGTTTGCGCACTTAGCTAGGTTTTTTTAAAGAATGTAAAAAATGTCGGGAAAATAACATTTTTTTTAGTAAAGAAAACCTCTAATTTTTAAAAAACTGAACTGTAAACCGTGAAAATGTCCCATTATGTTAATTATTTTAATTATTATTATTAATCTACAGCATAATATCTACAAATTGACAAAACTTTGTTACTAGCTAACTCTTAAAAATACCGCGCAAAAATCACCTAATGAAAGTAGGGAAATTAAACAAAAAAGATGTTTAAATTAAAGTCAAAGAAATAAAATAATACTGTTTTATTAATAATCAATAAAAACAATTTTTATTACCAATTATTAAACATTTTTAATTAAATGACATGTTCGAAATGCTCTCCACTCTCTTGTAAACCAACAAGGGCTCTCCTGATCACACTAGTTGTTGTCCAACGGAATTGTTAAGGGTTGCCTCTTGTTTCTGCTGCAGCAGCGAAAATTCTTGCTGTCAGAAATAAAAATCTAGGGGCGTAAGATCAGGGGACCTTGGCGGCCAGGCTACAGGACCTCCTCTACCGATCCACCGTGGATAATTTTCATTCAAATTATCACGTATTATCTTTGCAAAATGTGCTGGAGCTCCATCTAATTGCAGCTGCATTCGCCTTCTCCTCAACAATGGCACTTTTTCCATGATAACATGATTCCTGAAAATTTCAATAATACGTGTTGATCAAGCCTGTTTACTACCACGTAAGGTCCGATAAGTTAATCGTGGATCATTCCCGCCCATACATTTATAGCAAATTGGCTCTGGAAAGCTGTCTCCCTTACGACGTTTGGGTTTTCGACGGCGCAAACATGGAGGTTTCTATAATTTGTTATACCCGTCCTGGTGAAAGTAGCTTTATCTGTCCACAATATTCTCCTTATAAAATTGGCATCACTTCCTTGCTGTGAAACTATCCAGTTACAAAAAACTGATCTGGCACGATGGTCCACATCTCCTAGATGTTGAGCACGACGGAAGTGATAAGGATTAAAGCCTTCTTGACCTCGATATACCTAATCTAATAAACAGGCGGCTGATACTTGTCGTAGCGTCAGCGCGTATTAATCGTAATAAATCCTCTTCCAACGTGTACGTTAATATTCATGCTGGACTCGTGTTGTTATTGGAATAATCCTTGTTCGGAAAAACGTCGATGTATTGCAATGAATATCCTATACCCAAGTACTGGCCTGTTGGATATCGACGCCTGTATTTTTCGACAGCAACGCGTGCATTTCCATTACAGAACAGGTTTACAAAATGCATATCGGCTACATGAGAAGGTGGTAGATCACGCAAATGTTTCATTGTAATGATTAAGCGTTTACTTAACACAAACTGTCATTTTAATTATCACACAAACTTAAAATTGTTAAAACACAGAACACTGAGAGTACATAGTGTCACACGATCGGTTAGCGAACAACTGAACTATTTATTATTACTTACCAATTTGAGTTTTCGATCATTTAAAAGATTTGGTTAGATAACATCACTATACCTAAACGGCTACAAACGCCATTTTTTCGACAAATTGGTGTTCGAATATTTTTTGAGTTAGGTAGTAATAATGTTTTAATAATTATAAATAAAATAACCATGTCATGGGACATTTTTTCGAATTACAGTTCATTTTTTTTAAAAAGTAGAGGTTTTTTTAAATAAAAAAATCGTTTAAGTAAAAAAATGTGATTTTCCCATAATTTGTTACATTCTTTACAAAAACCTGGCTTAGTGTGCAAATTAACCAATAAAGTGACTCATAAGCTTTAAAAAACCGCACACAGAATTAAAATCGAGCCCATAACTTGGGAGATATGATGAAAAATGTGAAAAGCTATCACCAACACACAAGGGGTCACTTACCGACGAAACAGATTGTATTTAATTTAAAATTATTTCTATTTATCAATAAAAATTTTCATTTAAATTGAAAATAAAGGCAACACAAAATCCCATATGATTGTGTTTACGTTCCATTGGAAAATAAAAATCTTTATTGCCTTAACACCACTACAAGTTTTTTTTTCATGGCTTTTTATGTAGTGGCATTGCATAGGATCATATCATCGTACTACCATACCATCATACACGACATAACATTATATCATCTTTCAATTGTACCATCATACAATCATATGTACCGCCGTACCATAAAAACAGATTTTTGGAAAAAAAATTCTAAATCGGATAAGCGATTCTCGAGGTATCATGGGTACAGACATCCAGACGTCCAGAAAGACGGACAGATATATTTTTTTTTTCTTTTTCGGCCTCAAGGGCTTTCAAAACGTCGAGATAAATGATTTTGGATCAAACAAATTGTTGGCCATTTTTGACAAGATTTCAATACATTGGTCTTTTTAGACCGAAGTAATTTTCCCTTTAAAAGAAAAAGTAGCATACACAATCATTTTTAATATATTTAATTTAATATTAAATAAATAAGCCATTATTGACAAAAATTCACAACAATTTATAATTTTAAGTAAAGAAAGCGTCCACTTCGCTTAATATTCTCAGTTATACTAAACTAAACTAACATTTTTAATCATCTCTTTCGAAATCTTCTTAGTTTTTTATTCCTCTCTTCGTAATTTTCGTAATGGCTTCAAGAATACTAATTTATGATTTCACCATTACGATTACGAAAATATTGTGCATTACGAAAATTTTCGTAATGTTTGAAGACAGGGCATTTAAAATAAAAAAACAAAATTGTTCCAAATGAACTTAATGAATGATAAAAATCACACTTTAAATTACACATTGCATTAATTAATTTCCAATCAATACAATTTTAACAAATAAATAGGCAATATAGCTTTAAATAACATATTTTTGTTGTATTGAATCACATATTCCATTTTTGTCCGCTATAGCCAATTGTCAATTGCGAAAAATCTTATACCCTTACACGTATTGTTTAAAATTAGAAAGTGGTCAAGCATTTAAAAAAATATCCCAAGATTTAGGTATACGACATGTAAATACAAAAATTTAGAAGAAAATATGGTTTTGTTCTAGTTAGGTAGTAAACAAAACCGAATGCATAGTTATGTACATCGTTATCTCGAAATAAATAATCATATTTTTAAGAACACGTGAAACAAAGAAAAAAAAAGGTACGCTTTTGTTTTCACTTTTTTATAAAATATTGAGAATAGAAAATATTGAGTTTTATGAACATCCTTATCAATATAATTAACACAAAAATCCAAATGATTTCATTACGAAATGCAAAGGGAAACGAAAAAACCATTACGAAAATTTTAGTAACGTTCCGTTGCGAAAATTTTCGTAATCCGATTTCAAGAATACGATTTTAGGGTTTTCGTAATACTTTTACACTAACTCGCAATACGAAAGTTTTCGTAATGGTTCAAGAATAGCACCCCAGACGCAAGTTCAAAATATAAAAAAATATGCTCGTAGTAAATACTCGTAAGAATAAAATTGGAAAAAAAAAAAAAAAAAAAAGTTTTTTTTCAAGTTCATTCAAAATAAAAAAAAAAAAATGTTTATTAACAAAAAGAAAATCTAGGTTAAGGTCAGAACAAATTGTATTAGAATATTTAAGTATTTAGAAATATTGAAACAGTAGAATAGGTCATTGAACTAAGGTAATGGTAACCACAGAAGACGACAAAAGAAGAAGAAGAGTTCCAGATCGATGATCCAAATCACGATGAACAACAAACATCACTGAGCGAACGCCGCAGGAAAATTAGTCGAAAAGTCCATCAAAAATCCAATTGCATCAACAGTTAAACAGATACAGAAGGATAGTATGAGTACAGTCAGGAGTGTGAAAGCCAATCAAGAAGTCATAGTAGCAAACCTCCAGCCATTACAGTCAGCACATGCTAAAACAATTTAACTAAACAATGAACTATAGAATACGAAAATAAATGTATCAAAAATAGTCAAAAATCGCAACCACATAATGAGTTGAAACAAAATGTCGAACATAAAAACTCATCATCTATTCGCAAAATCACAGATGAGAGAGAAATCAAGACACAACACATTAAAAAGTAAAAACACAACGCACCAGCCAAAAGGAGCCAAAAGCAGTCGACCAAGGCCAGAGTCAATGCAGAAACTAACCAGACATCACAACCCAATCTGAATATGTACCAGCAACACGACATCGCTGAACCAATGAGTCAAGAAGTGTCAACAAAAGGGACGTGAAGACATCAGTATCATAACAAATCGTCAACAGGAAAACCAGAAATAACTTAGTTCAATGTCAAAATAAATGTAAAACGTACCTATAAGATAGTATTTTAATTAGAACATCAATTATAATCTTAGTAACAACCAATCATATACAAAGTATACAATTTTTTCCCTAAGAAAAAATCTCCACAAAGAAGGGAGGTATGTTGTGAAACGGCATCATTACCTATAAGAAATGATACCATTTCCCAACATCTGACATACGTAAATAATTAACATTATAAAATAGCTATCATTCAGGAGTAATGAATACAAGAAAATTATTAAATTTAATATTAAGGTTAGTTATTAATTAGAATGAACTTGAAAATACACACATAAAGAAATTAAGTAATCATCTGTTTTATAAAAATAAAGTAAAATCAATTAAATTCAGGTCATAAATTTGGAAAAGGTTTTTTATGTAATAAATTTAATTAACGATCTATGTAAATCTCACAAAAACAATTAAATGTGGGACACAAAAAAAGTAAAAACTAAATAAATGTCACACGAGCAGAAATAATTGTAATACATAAAAATGCAACCAAACATAAATTTTCATAATGATATGGATAAATGACTTTTCCAAATTATTGACCGAAATTAAATTTTGTTGTTAGTGTAAAAGACACACACGAAATTAGTATATAAGTCTTACAAATTTAAGTACAAAATTATTATAGTCTTGACATCATTATAGTCATTAACATTCAATATAGTATAAACCTTTGTCAAAATAAATTGATATCTAATAAAAATATCTAAACACAAACAACAAGATCCAGAATTCTTCATCATCCCGAACCAGAACAAAATTGTAAGTATAAATCAACAACTAACAACTGGGCAACAGGTCTATTCTTTCATTTAAACTTAACCTACGTACGGAAAAACGTAGGGGGTGATACTAGAGTGCTTCAGTGCACATTCTCACCTATGATTTACTTGCTAGAATAGATATCCGAATCTTACTAATATCGTGCCATTGAGAGCACTGCAACACACTAAATAGAAACAACTATTGATTCTGGTATGAGCCCCCCACCCGTGGTAAGCTCAGAATCAAAGTTGATCAATCTATTTTAGAACCTTATCTCCAGTCAAACGAACAGCCTTAGTATTTATGCTAAGAGGTACGGTTTTGAGTGGAAGCGCTACTCTAACATTCTCGAAAGTTTTCGAGCGTAGAACTTCCATTCACAACATATAACACCGTCAAATTTTGACCAAAGCTGGAAATTAAAACGACACCTTCAAAATTGCTTTAAATATTCTGTATCATCTTTAGAAATCGAAGAAAAAGAAAAACTTAATCCAGTTATTAACGATTTTATGCAACAAAGTCCAAATTCGAAAGAAATAATACCAAGTGATAACAAAAAAAGGTTCACCAAAACTCAACAAAATATTGATATTGAGTTATTTAAACAAAAGGTTGAAAATCTTCACTTTCTTTTATCAGTAAAATTGCTAGTTTTAATAACGTCACTAATAAACTAGTCAACACTTTAATTTCCGATGTAACTGATTTAATATTACGACCAATTTTAGAAGAAATCGAGATTGTAATCACCACTAGCAAAAAGTCTTTTAAAAATTACAATACAGAATACAAACTTCTCAAACACATGACAACTATTGGTTTATATAAACCAGTAAAGAAGGTACAAATAAATATAGCGACGATTGAAACAATGTACAAAGGTGTAGCAAAGTTAGATGTTAAAAAAACAGAAGGAACGTTAATGCCAATTGAATTTCAAATACATACAGATAATGTTTAGTTTACCTAATATTTTAGAAGAAACACTTCAGCATACCAAAAATTTAATGGCAGATACAACAAAGATTACCAATTTTGTTCAAGCTAAAGTATGGAAAAAGAAATCGTTACTATTTCCACAGAAAATCATAATTCCTTATTTTCTTTATTATGATGACTTCGAACCAGGGAATGCTTTGGGAAGCCATTCTGGAAAACAGTCTTTAGCAGCATTTTATTATAGCTTTTCTGTATTGCCTAAACAGATTTCCTCACTTTCAAGCATTTTTCCTGCTATGTTTTGTAAATCTCATGATTTAAAAACTTTTGGTTTTAACACCTGTATAAAAGATCTGATTAGTGTGCTACAAAAAATTGAATCTGAAGGAATTGATCTAATTCTAAAGGGGCAAAAATTAAAGGTTTATTTTGTATTAGGCTTAGTAGTTGGGGATAATTTAGCATTAAACTCATTATTAGGATTTAGTCAATCTTTCTCACACAATTATTTTTGCCGATTTTATGAAATTAATAAAGCCGATTTATCATCAATACAGCTTTCACGTTACTGACAATTTTTCGTTTGACATTTTGCACGATGTGTTTTTAGGCATTATTAAATACGGCATTATTAATTCATTAACTTACTTTATTAATGATAAAAAATATTTTTCTTTGGAAATACTTAATCCAAGAATTCAATTTTTTGATTACGGCGAGAATTTACATCTTTCCGGTATAGAGTGCTTAACACTCTTAAATTATTTTTCTTTTTTTGTTGGGGACCTTATTCCGAATAATGATAAACTATTGAAGTATATGTTAATTTTAGAAGAAACTGTGGAGCTTTTATTATCAGGCTAATTTACTAACGTTTCGATAAACTCACTGAAAGAGCAAATTTCGTACCATAACCAATTTTATGTTAAAGTTTTTGGACCTACTCTTAAACCAAAACAACACCTTTTACTTCATTACCCTAATATTATACGTGAATCTGACCCTATTAAACATTTATGGTGTATGAGGTTTGAGTCTAAGCACCGAGAGTTAAAAAATTATATCAATGTTACTTCTTCTAAAAAAAATTTGTCAATTTCAGTGGGAAAAAAAACATTTAACGTGTTGACAAATGAATAATAACACATTTAACTTAATTTATTTGTAATTAATATATTTTAATTTAATTTAGTTATATGATAAACATTTTAATTTACTATTTTCCACAACCATTTTTATACCGCGCGATGGTGGTCGGCATATCGCCGTGTTGAAGATCGAGAGCAGACTGAAATTTAATTTTATTTATTTTTGTTTTGTGTATTTTATTGTCTGGAAACTGGAAGAGATAGTAGTTTAGTTGAGTATTCTGTATTAGGTGTTTTTCGTTTGTTTGTTAATGTTCGCGTGGGAACAGATTGTGTGGCGGTGAATTCGAAAAGACGAATGAAAATGATTGCCGCCACACATTATTGAAATTAGCTTACAAAATTTTACAAAATTCTCAATTTGATTCAGACATAATTAGTTCTAAGTTGGAAAAGGGTAATAACTGTGATTACAAAACGTATATAAACACTTTAAATATTCCAATAGATCCACAAGAAAACGTTAAGCATGTGGTATTAATCAATTATAAAGGAACACTATTTAAGAAAGGTTACTTTATTCAAGATAATTTAACAAATTATATTTTTAAAATTATTTGTATTCTAATTCAAAACGAAAATGTTTATTTTATAGTTCAAGAAATGAAAATAAAAGATTTTGATTCCATTTTTAGAGCTTATGTTATAGGAGAAGAAATTCTAAAATTTAACTGGTTTTTATTGAATACAAAATGTTTTAAACCAGCTATATTAAATAAGACCAAACTAGAATAATAGAAAACATGAATTATTTATAATATATGGTACATAATATAGTTTTATATTATAATAAATTTTAATTTTTAATTAGGTTTAAGATGATTTGAAGTTTTATCAAAAATATATTTATCTAATAAACAAGTGTAAAATACAAATTAACGTCTTTAAATTTTGTATTATTTATTTTAACTATTTCAAAAGAATCGCGGCCTATTCCCAAGAAACCCACCCTAAAATTTACTATTTGTATGCTTAACTGAAGAAACATATTTCAACCTACCAATTTAACCTATTCTAAGATTGAAATTTTCAAAGCTAAACGTAAGGAATTATGACATTAACCCAATAGTAAATTCGATTGGTTTTATGCCATTTTCTTATAATCTAAGAATCGTATATAATAAAATTAAGAGAAATATTCTAGACCGAAGAAATCTTTTTAATTCAAGTTCTAAAGTTAAGGAAAATTACGAACTAAAACAACCAAATGATATTTAAAACATGAAACTTATGTTATTCATTTTATTGATTTCTCCTAGATTTAAATAATTTCTGTCATGCTAAATTCTACACTTTAGTGTCCCTTAATTTAATCAGCACATATGGTGCTTAATTTTATCTTTGTTTTCTTTAATTAAGTTCAACAAATTAATAGTTGAAAAACAAGGCATAATTTTCTTGATTTACATTACAAATTTCTTAAGCCAATATTTTTTTCCGTGTAATCCATACCAAAAAATATTAACATATAGAAATGACACCGGGCAATTTCGCCGCTACGAGGATGGTATGTCGCTGCAAGCGCGATTTTTGGTTTGTTACTTTACTACTTTTTTTACAAAAAAAACTGGGCGTGTGTTTACGCATTGTTGTTTATTAATTTTCTATTTTGCTTATTGTTATACACTAAATACCGTAATTCTTTTAGGCTGGCAATAAAGCGGCACACAAATAATTAATATTTGAAATACAAAAAATTAATAAAGTGGCACAAATTTATGAGCAACAAAAAAAAAATTTCTTGGCATCATAAAATTAATTTTTTGGAACAAAATATAATAATTTGGCAACATTTATTATTTTTTGACATTATTTGAAGGGAACACAAAAAATTATTTTTGGGCATTGAATTAAAGGTTTTGAGAGTCAACCATTAGAAACAAAAATTACCAATAGGTATCAAATAAAATATTTGGCTGACTGCAAATGTCTATACAAAAAATGTTCTTTAAGGAACCAAATAAAATAAAGTGGGGACAAAAATTATCATCAAAATTAATTTATTGCCAACAAATTTATATAGGGCAAGTTTAAGGGGATACAATTTTTTTTTTTTTTTTTTTTGTAAAGAATATTTATGAGGTTTTCGGAAAAATTAAGTAATACGACCTCGTTTTGCGTTATATAAAATTGGTTACTGTAAATTTTCGAATCTCGTTTCTTAAATTTGTTACTGAAATGAAACTTTTCTAAATGTGCTACGAAATTTTAGGTTTGCTTTATTTGTTAGACTGGAGAAATTCCTACTTTCATTTTCTTTTTACAGTGAAAATATCATTTGAATCATTTTGTTTGGCAAATGATTAGCATCCAATTAATTTTATTCTTTAAAGTTGATTACATTAAACATATGTACATTAAAAAGTGTTTAGCTGTGAATTTGTCATACTTGTAGTCTTACTTTGGGAATTTTTTCAACAACAATGCCGTGTATTTTCATTCCGGAATGAATAGTTTCAAACCAACTTTTTTTTGGTATAGAATTATTCTAGAAATAATTTTGAATTTTGTTTTGTTTTTTTATTTAATTCTTAATGTCAACTGATAAAAGTAAAAGAAACTTTTTTTCGGTTTTTATTTTGAGCGTAATTTGCATTTTTATTTTTATACCAATAACTGTTCACTTGACCAAAGTAAGGCGGCATTTGATTCTTGAGTTTAGTTGTTTATTACCCTTTGAACAAAGCGGCTCGTTTACAATATAAAATTATGTTTGTTCTTTGTAGTTTATTTGCGATTTTCATCAACAAAGGGTTAAACATAAGCGTGAAGGTAGGCGCATGCCAAAAGACTTCAGGTTTCTCGACACGCATTCTACACTTAGGCTCTTTTCGAATTACCTACTTGTTTGATGGAACCTAACTTATTCAATGTAAGTTCTTATGTATTAAGTTAGGTTCCACCAAATAAGTAAATAATTGGAAAAGGGCCTTAGGCCCTTCCCGAAAGTTATACTTATTTGTGAAACCTAACTTATTACATAGGAAATTACATTGAATAAGTTAGGTTCCACAAATAAGTATAGCTTTCGGAAAGGGCCTAAGTGTTTTCGAAACGAATACTTATTTGTGGAATCTAACTTATTCAAATAAGTATCGTATTGAGGTCTCTCCGATATAAAACAAAATGCACGGTATGTGTTCGCTAATATGAAACTACATGTATTTTAATTTCAGCCGCGTTTCGAACGGCGCCTATGTGTTTGGGGCATTAAGCGTGAAACACACCGAGCAGCGGCAGTGAGCAGCAAATTTAAATGTATGTTGATTTGCTTATCTATTCATATATAGTCGTATGTTAAGCAAAAGTATAAGCAATTTTTATAAAAACATTTAAATTTTTGATAATTTTAATAGATAAATATTGATTAAAAGAAAATCTATCACAAGTGGAATATGTGGGACATGTCGCGCTGCTCTTGGTGTGGTTCAGCCTTTATCCATCACATACAAAATGTTAAGAATACATTTTAATATGACAGCAAAATTCGAAAATGCATTTTGAGAGATAATTCAAAGAAATACAAAATAATTTTTCTAAAATGCATTTATATTTATCTTAATTATGAATTCTTTTTTATTTGTATTTACAACCATTTACTCAAAAAAAAAAAATAACACAACAACATCTAAATTAAGGCTGATAGATTTTCTTTTAATCAACATTTATCTATTAGAATTATCAAAAATTTAAATGTTTTTATAAAAATTGCTTATACTTTTGCTTAACATACGACTATCTATGTATACATAAGCAAATCAACATATATTTAAATTTGCTGCTCACTGCCGCTGCTCGGTGTGTTTCACGCTTAATGCCCCAAACACATAGGCGCCGTTCGAAATTTGCTGCTCGGTGTGTTTTACACTTTGGCTTGAAGATATCTTATTCGTTCTCAGACAGATAAGTTTAATGATCGTAAATTGGCATGAAATTATTCAGGATGTATTTCCGAAAACGCCTAAGATATAATATTGAGGCTGTTTTCCAAACGTGACTTATTTGATACTAATTGACTTATTTGCCGATATTTTAAATAAGTAAATAAAGTCATTCCAATCGATTTAGCTTATACCCCAAACAGATTAGCGGCGCTCCACGCCTTTCTTCATCTCAATCTGAGAAAATACACATTATAATTCTATATACACTTTATAATTCTAAATACACTTTATAAATCGGTATTATGTAATCCACTGCGGTACTGAATTACCGTGTGAAAAGAATGACAGAAATTAATCTCAAAACTGAATAGATGTTTTTGGAATTAATATTTTTTTAGTTCAATTTGATACATTTATCGAAAATGATTTATTTTTGTTTAATTAAATTGATATTTTAAAAATGTGTAATTGATTTTTAACAAATACATTTTTGACCACCAATTAGTAACATTCGAAATGAAAATAGTTGTGCTTAAATACATATGAAAGCTAATTATCAAATCCACTTCGGTAATGGATTATTTGTGGAACCTAACTTGTACCATAAGAAATTACGTTGATAAGTTAGGTTCCACAAATAAGTAAGTAAATAAGTATCATTTGGAAAGCAGCCTAAAAAGGTTAATTTATATTGTGTGTTTATATTCTAAAAAGTTACAAATTTTTTTTTTGTTGAATTATGTTTTGTAATTTTTTATAATATAACACGAGAGAGATGGAAAAAATGTATCTTTTTAGTGTAGAACACGTGTCGAAAAACCCGAAGTCTTTTGGCATGCGCCCACTAAATAAATATATGAGGTGAGGAAATACGCCAAAAAATTATTAAACATATTCGGACAGCATAATAAAAACTTGTGAATATAATAGTTAGCGCCACTTACCTGTTTAGGAGGTACATCATGCGATTTTGAAGTTGGAAACATTCCGGTTTCCGTGTGGATTGTGTGTTGGGAATTTCCGGTAGCTTTAAGGCCCTTTCGAAAGTTATACTTATTTATTTAGACCTACTTATTTAAATAAGTATGTTGGCGAGGTAACTTAAAATAAGTATGTTCTTACAAAAAAAAAATCTTAAACGAAAATCAAAATTCTGTTAATTTCATTGCATACATATTGTGATACTATGTAGTAATTAAGTTTTATAAAAAATTTAATTAAAAATTATTTTATAGTTACAAAATAGTCAAAATAAGTATGTGAAATCAATTCGGATGATTTTACATACTTATTTAAGATGGCGGCAAATAAGTATGTCTAAATAAATAAGTATAACTTTCGGAAAGGAAGTAAGTTTTATAAAAAATTGTACATACTTATTTAACCCTATTACTACCACGCGATTTTAATAACGTAAACTACCTAGCTGTGACTCTAAGACACACAGTCAAATTGTCATTTCATATGGCGAATTCATTTATTTTATTTTAATATTGTACATTTACAAATAATTCAAGAACAACATTTAGGATTATACATTTTTGATTATTTTTAAAATTAAACAGTGACTCAGAGACACAGCTCGGTAGGAATAGTGTTAAGTTGGCGGCAAATAAGTCAATAAGTATGATTAATACCCCAAATACATAAGCGGCGCTCTACGCCTGGCTTCGCTTCTCTTCGCCTTAATGATTTTTTGCAACCACATAGACGCCGCTAATTTGACATTTATTTATATGAAAAATGTTGTTTGGGTTTTTACAATAAAACATTTTCATAAAAAACTATTTGTTTAATGACTTATTACGAACAAATTTAATTTCAAATTTAGATTTTTTTTACAATTGTCTTTCTGATATGTCCATTTGGATGTAAAATTCAGCTAAAATTAGAGGTTTCTAAACATTTACTTTAAAAGCAACAACAATAAATATAAATGTCATTCATCGCCTCAAAAAATACAAACTTTGCTAGTTTGACGCCGCTCTATGTGTTCGCTCTTATGGAAATACATGTATTCTAATTTAGCGCCGCTGTTCGCTCCGTCAATGTGTTTGGGGTATAAGAATAACTTTCGGAAAGAGCCTAAAAGCCATTAGAATAAAAAAATACAGAAAATTAAATTTTGTGTTTTTTTATTGTCAGCAAAATTTTTTGTTTGATGCTGAAATATATTTTTTTGTATAACCTTAATAATTTAACCACATATTATATTTGCTGCTTATTTCTAATTTTTGATGCTACTCTTTGTCGCTAAACTATTTTTTTTTTTGACGCTGAAAATTATTTGTTTGTATTTTTATTGTTTTGTTCCAAAATAATATATTTGTTGCCAATTTATTAATTTTCATGCCAATGTTTGTCGTCACAGTATTTAATTACGTCCTTCAAAAATATTTGTTTGTTTTTTCAAATATTGTTCCAAAATATTATTTGTGATGCCAATTTATTATTTTTGATGCTAATGTTTGTATGCCCGTTTAAATTGTCCCATTCTTTTATTTTCAATTCATTCAAAACACAGTGAAAAAAGGATAAATTCGTTTTTGTTTATGGATTTGTAATTAGTTGCATGTTAATTTAAATATGGTTTACATTATCAAATTTTCTTAATTTTCTTTTTTTATTTTTCGCCGAAGCATTTATAATTTTGAGTTTTGCACGAATGAGCACTCGCATTGTATGGATAATCAAATGATTCGTGTGTTCCAAAATTTCACAAAGTGTTTTAACTTCCTTTTCCCATAAATTAAATAATTGTTTTAACACGTTGTGTTCGAAACAAAATTCGTCAAAATTTTTCTCGAAACAGTTGATGATGTTTTGAACTATAACAACAAATGCCGTTGTTGGAACTAATAAACCCCCGTTTACAGTATTTGTGAACTGGCGATATTTTATTAGCCTTTCTGATTTGACGTAATTATTATCCAAATTTGCCTTGCACATAAAAGATTTGCAATCACTACAGTTGTGTATTTTTGATACGGCATGTGCAACGTATCTTGCAAAATAAGTTGTTACCATATCGTTTACAGTTGGAACCATTCTATGTTCGTCAACAACAGTATCTTCGGCTTCTGCATCACAATCATCAAACTCGCATTTTAATATACACTGTATCAAAAAATTGTCCGTACAGCACTCGGTTAAGAAAACATTGATAAAAGAAACAATTACAAATCAAACAAAAAATTCAGTTTTAATTTTTTAAAACTCAAATTACATTTAAGAACCTGAACATAATAATAATCATGATATAAATTAAGTTACTTTCACGTTTGATAAGATTTACTATTTAAACCGCCTAAAACGATCTCAAATAATTGTCCGTACACACAAAGAAGTTGAGGGAATTTGGTAAAAAAGTTAGGTCTAATATTTCGTGTTGTAACCTATTCATGAAATGACACTTTGCAACCTTCTTTTCATTGAGAAAGCCATCTTCCGAGTTATTTCGTGGGAAATTTTTGGCTCATTCCTCCACAATGGCCCGTTTTAATTGTTCCTTGCCGCTATCTTAGTGTTCAAGGATCTTTCGCTCCAAATAATGGCATAAATTAGCAATGGGGTTGAGATCTGGTGGCTGGGGAGGATGAGGAAGTATTTACTTTACATTGTACAATAACCATCCCTTTATCAGCTTTGACGAATGCTTCAGGTCATTGTCATGTACGGAGCGAAAATCTTGCTCATGTCCCATTTTCTCAGCACTTATTAACAAATTACCCTTCAAAATATCCAAATAATTAAACCGCTTCATTATGAAGGTCAAATGACCTACACCCCTTCAGCTAAAAGCTCTTCAAACCATTATACTTCCGCCACCATGTTTAACTCAAGTCATTGTTGGATTTTCGCCACACCATAACTCGCCCATCTGAACCAAAAATGTTAGATTTTCTTCCGTCTGAGGAAATAACATTTTCCCAGAACTCTTCGGGCTCACTCACATATCCCAATGCATATTCCAAGCGCTTTAAATATTTGTTTTGTCGGCAAATACATTTCTTGCGTGTCGCACATCGAAGATACTCTTGTTTATGCAAAATATTACGTATTGTCTGAGGTTCTATCGCTCCTTTTTTGCGTTGATAAACTTTGGCAGCGATCGTTGGAGCACTTAGCTTTCGATTCTGTTTTATTGCCTTCTCTATTAGATGTATTTGAGGTGTGGTCAGCTTTCGGTTGCGACCACGCCCAACAACCATCTCTAGTGATTTGGTTTTTTGGGAGTTCTGGATGATATATTGAATCGAAGATCGCGGGCGATTAGTTATTTTGGAAATTTTCTGTAAACTTTTACCTTCACTCGTCAATTTAATGATCAATTTTTTAATTTCTACACCATTTTTGGTACGAGAATAACATTTTTAATTAACTGGACAATATTTCATTCGCCATGGAAAAAGTACGACTAATTAATTTTTACGCAAAAAAAAATTTCGTAATTTACGGTTAGTTGAAAATAGGAGTACAACAAATAATAAATTGTTAATGTGCTAGTGTTAATTTTCACAAAAGTGCAAGTGTACGGACAATTATTTGAGATCGTTTTAGGATGTTTAAATAGTAAATCATATGAAACGTAAAAGTAAATTAATTTGCTTCATGATAATTATTATTTTCAGGTTGTTAAATGTAATTGGAGTTAAAAAAAATAAAAACTGAATTTTTTGTTTGATTTGTAATTGTTTTTTTCATTAATTTTTCTTTAACCGAGGGGTGTACGGACAATTTTTTGAGACAGTGTATAAAAAGAGAAGAATGCATAGTTAATTTAGTAGTTGTGTTAATAGCATTTAATTAATTCTTACATGTTAAACTTGGCATGAGTTCGTTCGGAATTGCTTCATGTGGATTGGATTCGTCGTTCAAACTGGAATCAGTACCATCGGGATTCGAGAAGTCTGTAATTGTTAATAATTGATTAATTCTATGTAAAAGAGAGTGCACTGTAAGTGTAACTTACTTTCCACGTCTCCCATATTCAAAATAACTGAACAATCCGAAATTTCACAGGATTTAGTATCTGGAGCCATTATGTTGTAAAAACACATTTCCTTTAAGTTTTTATGAAGCCGAAATAAATAAGGATTTTTCTCGTAAGATCCTCGATTTTCTTACAAGAGAAATTGTGTTTTATAAACAGTCCGAATTTAGATGAGATGTAATGAGATATTGTGGCATTTCTACTTTTGTGGCATCCCATAACTGAAGAGTTCCATTAATCGTTTGGCATAAATCACTAAAGCAATATATGTGACCCCTTTTTTCTCTCTTCCATTTGCCTATCCATTCTACTGATTCATTTAGGTTCGTGTCTACATCCGTTTGGTGAATCGACAAAGCACATTTGTCTGGATTTTTTGAATACTTGTTTGTACTATTCATATTATCAAATAGTTTGTTTATTTTGAAAATAAAATTAGCAGTACTAAAAGCAACCAATTTTTCCTCTTCGTTGAACAAATTTGTTGACGCAGCTGCGAAAATTGCCGTTGAAACATGGTGGCTAAATACTTGAGTTGCCAGTTTGATCCTCATTTTTTGAAAAGTGTCAGGTTTGATATGAGCTTCCGTCAACTTATGCATCGAACGAATCACTCGAAAATAATTTCTGTAGTATTGACCAGGAAACGACTTCATCATCAATCAAAATGTTAGACACTAACAAATTATTTCGTACACTCTTGAATAGATGTACAACATCGTAAAAACAAAAAAGTGTACGTTCCATAATTTTAAAAGTAGGTTTGCTTTGTTGTAACTCCCAATCTATTGTATGCAGTTCTGTTTGCAGCGCCTTGATCACTTACAATCGCAACAACTTCAATACCTTGTTGAATTAATATTTTAGTCGTCGAAGTAATAATTTCCGCTATGCGTAAAACCGCGGACAATTCCAGAGTAGTAGTATTTGGTAGTAGCCAATAATCAAACAAAAATAAGCAATCAAGAGATTTTTTTTATTAATGATTTCGAAGCAAAAAATAACTTCATACTCACCTGTTTCCATGATTTATTTAAACCACGAAGCATAAAAAGAAGAGCATGGTTAGCAAAAGATTTAGATCGTCCAAACTCTCCTAAATCTTCAAATCCATACACTTTATCTTCATTAGAATTATATTCAAGCTCATTTTTAATGCTCTTCTCGTCAAACACCAAAATGCACTTTTTATTAATTTCGGGCATTTCACTTAATTTATGTTTTAACATATGAAAAATATCATATGAAATTCCCGTTTCAAACTTCATTACTTCATACCAACGAATAATTGTTCGTAAAGAAGGCATTACAAAACCTTCTTTTTGCAAATACCTATAAAATGATGGGGACTTATAATGAAATTTTAAAAATAAGTCCTTTTCATCTGTGCTCCATTTAATATTTTTTGTGTGAAGCAGGTGACTTTTCACAAAAGTCGCGACACTTTTGGTTTTGTTTTCTGCCATAATTATTGAAGGTTTATCACAGACCATTATTTTTTTAGGTAAAAATTCATTCAAATCTCTTATTTTTGCAGCGCTTTGATTTTGAACATTAAATTTGATCTGCTTGGAAACAGTAGGTTCATTATCTTTGTTTTCCGTAGAATATTCATGATCAATTTCACTTTCAAAGTACAAATTCGGAATTGCATTCATAGATAGGCGTGATCTAAACGAGCCACAGTTTAAAAATCTTGGATCAAAATGATCAGCACATATATAAATTGGATCGTTTGAAATAAATTTCGGTGAATAGCTATTTTAAAATACCTCAAATTTGAACATCCTTTACATATTTGAATACTGTTAAAGTTAGCCGAAAATTGTCAGCCGAAAGTAAAAAATTAAGTCGTAAACAGTCGACAGTGTTTAGCCGAAAATTACTATGGATGCATGGATAGCATTGAAGATTTTTGTCAATATTCTAAAGTGACAAAACCTGCCTTCTCGTGGAAAATTATGGAAAACTCGCGAAACCCAAAAAAATATTTAGAATTGATACAAAATCAGCGTCCAGAGTGTTATGTCAACAGCTATCGCAAGAAAAAAAAGTTCAATATAAATTTCCTACGAGAATTCGATGTTCCAAAATTCATTAGTAACTTTGCATAAAATCAGCCTCTAGTGTGTTACGTCTGGAGATGCATTACATTGATGTGACTTGGCAATAGCTATGGCAGGAAAAATTTAGTTCAAGTTTCCCGTAGGATATCTGGGAAAATTCGATTTTCCAAAAATCATTAGAAACTTTGTATAAAATCAGCTTGGTGTTATATATTGAGATGGATTACTTTCATGTGATTTGTAAATCGAAAGCAACAGTCAAAAACGCATGTTAAATCGCAGCTGCGTGGTGGCCAATTGACAACTCCATTACGGCTGATTATTCGATACCCGAAGATAGTGTGCAAAAGACCGATTGTTTCGTTTGCTGTGTGGCAAGTCGTGCCGTCCTGTTGAAACCAAATGTCATGTGTGTCCTCCTCTTGAATTTTGGGTACCAAAAACTCGTTTATCATGACTCGGTAACGCTCCCCATAGAGCAAGATGGCGAGTTGAAATTGATGGATGTTCAGACACATTCTCAGCAACAGCTGCAATGGTCTTGGATGTACGCGCTGTTAACGCGAGTTAATGCAAGTGCACTTGTTGGTTTATCCAATAACAATCAAGTTTCACGAACTCGCTTCACAAATTAATAAACAAATTGCCTTGTAGGCATTTCATTTCTACTGAATTGTCCACGTAAATTTCTTACATTTTGGGTAGAAGACTCACCACTTTGAAAGTAAGTTTTCAATATTTCCCAATTTTGTTCAAGTGTAATGCAACCTATTTCGTAAATGTCAAAAATTAAACTAATTTTCTGTCTTAACACGAAGAAGTAAGTGTCGCACTCGAAATAACCGATACTTGAAATTGCAAACGCTAGATTGACCATCATCTTATATTTTCCTTAGTTAATAATTTATGGGCAGGTGAAAAAACCCAAATTCAAATAGAAACCGCATTAAAGCAATATTATTGGTTAGAGGAAAGCACGAAACGTGTGAAAAAATTTACGAAGATAGCTATTTCGAAAAATAATGATTTAAAAATTGCGATATGTTTTTAAGTTTTTATGCAAAAACAAGAAAATTCAAAATCCCAAATAAATTTTCATTTATTGATTCTCAATTCTTTCATTATCTCAATTTAACGAAATATGAACACACACCACTTTCAAAATATTCGACATAATACCAAAAAATATTTACATATAGTACATCTGTTTACCTAATTTTAATACAGAACCAGCAACAAATCTAATGTCGATCGTTTTATGTTTTCGTTTCATTAGATTTGTTGTTGGTTTTTTATTATGTCATGCGAAACAAAAAACAAAAAAAAGAACGGTAAACATTCTTTATGAATGAAAATATATTTTTGAACACAATAACCAAAGACCCAATCCATTTGAGATTTTTAGTACTATTTTTAGACACTTCAGCTGGTATGGCGCTTTGAAATTTGCGGTGTCATACTCTCTATCTGTTTACTCAATGGACATACTAAAAAATTTTAAAATTGACCTATTCCATAATTTAATTTTCAAAACTGTTCTATTCAAAAATTATTTTTAAAATGTAAGCTTAAGTAACCGACAATAGTTATTTGTGTATCAAGAGCGCAAAGTGCCAGTTTGTCACGCGAGAAAGGAAATTGCTGGCCGACGGGACGGAGGCCAGCAACCTTTCGAGCGTGACAAACAACTTTGCGGACGTGTTTCACACTTTATTTTTCCTACAATCATTTTAAAAAATATAATAAAAAGATAATTTTGTAGTAAAATTTACTATACTGACAATACGATTTTATTTTAGGACCGACATTTTGTTCAATCGAGTAGTCAAAGATTTTTTTTATTTTTCATAAAGAAAAACAAAAATTTGGTTTGATGTTTTATACAAACATTAGTCTTTCTTAAAAATTGACAATTTATTTTTTGCAACAAAAAACTAAAAAAAATGGATTTAAGTGACAGCGATCTCTCAAATACACCGCCGGATTTATCACCAGAACTCAATCAACGCGGCATCAACATACAAAACTGCACCAATTGTACCATTAATGTAAATTTCAATAATAATCAATAAAAATAATTACATCATAATTATGTGAAATTTCGCTTTTCAATACTCTTCTTTTACTCTTACTCTTCTTTTCATATGTTCAAATTTAGCGTGCGGTTTCAAGTTTTGTCACACGTTTCTAAGAGAAACGTGTGACAAAGTAATTTGTTTATTAACTGTCAAAAAAACAGACACTTTGGGCTTTGAAAACAGAGAAAAAAGCCTGCTTTTCACGGCGATTGTAGGAAAACACTATTTTAAACATTATATTGCCTAAATGAAAATGCCTGAAAATAAATTGGGAATTAAACGTTTTTTTTTTATTTATCTCAAAACTCACAATAGACCACTTTTGAATCTAGTCGACACATCATATTTTTTCTGCGTGTATACAATCCATTTTGTTGAAAGAAACCCTTCTTTCGTCATATTTTGTATCATCTTTACAGTATGTAATGGTAAATACAACAAAAGAAAACATTTTCAATGTTAAAATTCTTCAGTAACTAAGCACTGAAATTGTGTTTTTATTTAAACAATTCTTTTTAGTTAGTCACTATGAACATTGATGGATTTTGCCATTGTAAATACATGCCACAAAATTTTAATTTACAAATTGATGATTAATATTAATGTTTTTATGATTTTTGGCCACCATTAATGATAACCTAAATACCAAATTTAAATTTTGGTTCAAAAAATAAAAATAAAACTCTAAACTGAACTCTCTTACCACAGTGGCGGATTGTTTGAAAACAAAATAAAATATCTTTACTATTCAGCCTAAATGTGCGCAAATGTACATATAAATTCCCCTCCATCGATGACGTAAACATCATTGAAATATTTTTGTGTTGCGTCCAACTGTGTTCAAGCTGCTAAGAAATTTGTCCGCCTGGTAATTATAGCAAAACCTTGATTTTTTAAAATTTTAAATTTTTTTGTTTAAAAAACAATTTTTAAAAATCAACTTAAAAAAAAATATTTTAAAGTTCTTTTATAATGGGGGGAAACTTGAGTTTTTTTTTTCTTTCTAATTTGTGTTTTTAAAAATAATATTTTTACTTTAAATTTAACTAAATTACTTGTTGGTTGACTGGGATCGAAGAATAGCGCGGACGTAACACAAATACTTATTGTTGCTTATTGAAGTAGTTTTTCGCTTGTGATATTTTTATCGCGCTCGAATTAAACATGTGTATGGATGTATGTATGTATGTTTGCAGTTTACTTTAGGAATGGTTCGTTTGTGAACTTATTTGATCTTTAAATATTATTTATTGTAAATAGCTAATGTAATAAATAAATTGTACAAAGCATACTTTAAAAGTAAAATGAAATCCATTTAAATTTTTAAATATTGTATTATTTATACCAACATACAATAATATCGCACAAGCCATTGGAACAAATATATACCAGTCGTTGTCAACATAAGGTACGCGTACCGCTTATAGCGCAACACGGCGATATATGTATACTTAAATAAATATATTTTTGAATAGAATGGTTGAAATTCAGATTATTCTGGCTAAATACTTCTCTAACACGCTAGTATCAGTTTTACTTAGGACTGCACTACGAAAGTGCTAAGGGTTCTCACCTAAGAAATTATTAATTTCATAATTCTGCATGAACCCGTTCAATTGAACTCTAATTTGATAATTATTATTCTAATAATTAGGTCGTGTATTGCTTGCAAATTAAAAATCACCCGTGATGATTTAAAACTAAAATGTTTACAATGCAGTTTATTTGTTCATGCATCTTGTGTCAATATGTCGCTCTGTGAAATCGACTAATTAAACAAAGGTAAAAAAGCATGGTCCTGCAGCAATTGCGTCGAAAAGAACAAAAAAGGTGGTTCTTCAAATTATGTTCCTGCTGCAATTACCGATGAGTGCAATTTTAATGATATTCCTGGTTCTTTCAAGTTCATATGTAACAAGCTAAATGTTTGCTGCAATTGGAATCAAAAATCGATGACCTTGTGCAAAAAATAAATCAGTGGATATTATTGAATTACCGGTGCTACGTAAGAACAATGAAATATTAAATAGAACCTTGCAGTTATTTACATCTGGTTTAAATGTAGCAGTCAACGAAGCTGATATTTAATCTGTTTTTCAACTTATACGAGTAGTATATCGATTTCTTCTAGTTTTACTTCTAATTTTGACACACTCTTGTATCATTCTCAATCTTTACAGGATTTGTCAAATTTAATTTTTTTGTTCATAATTTGGATATCTGATCAAGAATTATCTCATTCAGGAATCATTCACAAAGGAATCTTAGCCAACTTAGAAATACTTCGTTTAAATATGCCGGCCTTTGTTTTTACTTCGACGACTCTTATTTTATTGTCATTGCCGGGAAAAACATTTGTTACCAAACCCAAAATCCAACACGTAGATGGAAGTTTCTCATCTGAGACAAGTACTAAGTCATTTATCTTTAAATTTGGTTTAATATCCTTCCATTTATAACGTTGTTGAAGCGTATGCAAATATTCAGTGCTAAATCGCTTCCAAAAGCTTTGAACCAGCTCGCTTCCAACTTGACAATCTGTTAATTGGAATATTTACACAAGAAGATTCAGCCGGAGCCACAATAGGTCCACCTGTCAAAAAATGTGCGGGTCTCAATGGCTCTGGATAACATGGATCAGACGATAAAACAGTAAGCGGGCGCGAATTAAGAATTCGTTCAATTTGTACGATTAAGGTGTGTAATCCTTCGTAAGTGAGAACAATTCCGGAAGCAATTTTTCGAAGATGAAGTTTTAACGACTTTACCGATGATTCCCAGAGTCCGCCAAAATTAGGAGAACGGGGCGTAATAAACTTCCAGTTAATGCCTTCTGTAATACAATATTTAATGATATCATTGGATTCAATTTCTGCTTGAAAAAATTGACGCTGTCGTGCAAGCTCATTGCTGGCACCCTTAAAATTAGTTGCGTTGTCTGACCAGATTGTTCCACATTTACCTCTTCTGTAAATGAATCTTTTCAAACAGGCAATAAAACATTCAGAACTGAGATCGGATAGAATTTCCAGGTGTAATGCCTTTGTTGTGAAGCAAACGAACACTGCAACATAAACTTTCTGACACACACTATTTCGTATTTTTTTATTTTTAATCTGGAAGGGGCCACAAAGATTAAACCCAGCAGAATTAAATGGTTTGCTACAGGTGGTTCTGCCTAATGGTAAATCACCCAAGGTTTGCTTTGTCAATATCGGCTTTGTTTTGAAACAACTTATGCAGCTTTTTCTTGGCTGTATTTTTAGCGTTAATTGGCCAATAAGCTTGACGTAATATGGAAGTCAGAAGTTGCGAACCAGCATGCAGATTTTTGCAATGCTCATAACGAAACAAGATTGTTGTGAAGTAATGATTAGCAGGTAATAATAACTGATGTTTGCAATCATATTCCAATTTGGAATTTTTTAAACGTCCCCCAACTCGGAGCAGGTTATTTTTATCGATGAATGGGCTTAAACATCGTAGTTTACTTTGCCTTTGTAATTCTTTACTATCAGAGATTCGAGTTAAATCGGATTGGAATTCTTGCTGTTGAATAATTTTAACCAATGGCAAGGTTGCAATTTTGGATTCTGTTACTGAAGGTGGACCGGACAATTTATTAATTTTATTTTTGCAATTGTGTACAAATCGAAGTACGTAACACATAGAGCGAATTAATTTTGAAAGAGAGCTGAATCTTTCTATAAAAGAGTTAAACATGTTTATTGAAACGGTGAAAAATTCAATGATGATTTTTCTTTTAATTCTAGTAATTCATTGTCGAAATTAATAGGATCATCATGAGATGGAAGTTCAGATCCATCGCATTCAGGAAGATACAAAAATGTAGGTCCATTCCACCACCATTCAATGTTCTTTATATCCTGAGGCATGCAGCCTCGCAACACTAAATCGGATGGATTGTTTGCTGAACTGACGTGTTGCCAATTGAAATTGCATGTCAATTCTTGAATTTCCTTTGCCGCAATAAATGTTTTAAATTTATGAGGCGGGATTCTAATCCATTGTAAAGTTATTAAAGAATCGAACCACAAGCTATGCGATCGCATTTAATCTCCATTGATTCTGCTACGGTTGTTATTAGTCGTGAGAGCAATAGCGCAGCATATAGCTCTAAACGCGGAAGCGATATTAATTTTATCGGTGCTATTCGCGATTTACTACATAACAAACGAACGGAAATGTTTTTGAAATTATCTGTAGTCTTAAAATAAATGCAAGCACCATAAGCTTGCTCTGAGGCATCTGAAAAACCATGCAACTCTACAGAAACACGATTTTGAAGAAGGACACATCTCGGAAATGAAATGGTATTAACATTGACTAAATTTGATCTAAATTCATGCCATATACGATATAAGTCTTCAGAAAGTGATTCGTCCCAATCTGATTTGCATTTCCAAAGTGATTGGATGAGTATTTTTGCGGTGATTATAACTGGAGAAAGCAATCCTAGTGGATCATACACTTTAGCAATATCAGAAAGAACTGACCTTTTAGTGATGTGTTTATGAATTTCCATTGGACTGATATTGAATATAAAAATATCGGAATTCGGTTTCCATAATAAACCAAGTGTCTTTATTGATTCGCGGCAACTAGCATCGTCTAATCTTAGACTTTCTCTGTGGCTTTCCGGAATTGGTGCTAATAGCTCATCTGTATTGGCTGACCATTTATGTAAATTGAAACCTCCACTAGATAACATTTCAATCAGCTGGTGCTGTAATTCAAGCGTTTCATTGATCGAGTCGGCACCACCAAGGAAATTATCAACATAAAAATTTCGAATGGACTCTGATGCTAGAGGGAAGTTTTCTTTCTCATCAAATGCAAGCTGATTTAATACGCGCATGGCAAGATATGGGGCAGAAGCTGTACCATACGTTACCGTGGTCAATTCATAAATCTGTACAGGTTCATGTTGATTTGTACGCCAAAATATTCTCTGTAAACTTGTTTGTGTTGGATGAATTTTCACTTGGCGATACATTTTATTTATATCGGATGTAAAAACATAGGCATATTTCCTAAATCTTAAAATGATATTAAAAAGATCTTGCTATACGGTTGGCCCTATGTACATTAATTCGTTTAGGGAAACATTTGTAGACGACTTAGCCGAAGCGTCAAAAACCACGCGCAACTTAGTCGTTGAGATGCTTGGCTTCAAAATCGGATAATGAGGCATATAATACGATTTCATTGTCTCAGAATCGACAGATTCATTAACAAGTTTCATATGTCCTAAATCATTGTATTCTTTGATGAAATTGGTATACTATATTGCTGCCTTAAGTCTTCATTAGAATTGAGTTTTTGTTCCAGATAACCAAATCTGCGTAATGCTTGAGGCTTAGAACTACCGATTTTATCAACATTGTCTTTCAATGGGATAAAAACAGTATAGCGTCCTGTCTCGTCTCTGAAATGGGTTTTACTGAAATGTGATTCACAGTAGGCTTCATCTTTTGACAAAAATTTCTTAGCTGGAATGGATTCTACCACCCAACATCGTTCTAAATTTTGGTTTAAACTATCCAATTCGCACAATTGTTCATACGCGTTTACAAAACTAAACTTATTTTATTCAAAGTAATTTCAGCTGAATATCCAACCGAAAATGCTTTCTTGAATTATTGGAAGGTTTGGATTTAAATGGATCCGGTTATTTCTTAAAATTTTGAAAAATAGTTCAGTACCTCGGAATTGCCCAACGCGAAATATCGATATTGGATTGTGGTAATGCATTGGAAATTGTTGGAACAATAAAAAATATTAAGTTATGTTGAAACTTGGCAATACGGGATTTAATTTATTCGGATACATTTGTTTTTGTGTCATCCAAACCGCAAATTGAAACATGGCTAAGAGCAGTGCGATTTAACTGCAATTTATTCGCAAAATCAGTCGATATGAAATTACTCTGGCTACCGGAATCGAGTAACACACGACATTCGTGGTACTTCTCATTGTTACCTCTGATAAGAATTAAAGCCGTTGATAATAAAAACTTGCTTTTTAATCAAGTTATCTGGAGTATAATAGGTTGACTACCCATTAAAACTAGTTGGGGTTTCGGTGGTTTTCTTATCTTCTATCACTACGTCAGGTTGACGTGAGGTTTCTGTACGGTGTAGTAGTGTGTGATGTTTACGTGAACACAATTTACAACCAACTTTTTGGCAGTTTTTATTGAAATGATTAGTCCCGAAACAATTTAAACATAGTCGCAATTCAATTATTTTTTTGAATCTTTCGGATGACGGCAATTTAATGAATTCTGGACACGTATAAAATGGATGAAAACTACCTTTACAAAACACACATGAATTTGTTTTTTGATGATGTAACGTGGCCTGGCTTGAAATTTAGGAAGAATATATGAATGTGGAATTTGGTTTAACATTAAGAATTAGTGTATTTCGACCTGTGCTCTGTGTAATTGATTTGTTCGGAAATGATTTCCCAGAATCACTGAAATTTGATCCAACTGATGATAACACTCTAGATCGTTTCATCAAAAATTCTTTTAATTGAATCCACTTGGGTAAGACATTTGGAACTAACTCATTTTCCCATTCCTTCCTTAAACTAGCATCTAATTTTTTAGTAACAGTGTTAATAATAAATAATTCGCCCATACCATCTATGGATTGATTGCACGCATCTAAGGATGAAATGTGCGAAATGAAGGAATTCACCAATTTTTTTAATTCTATGGCATTGTCTCTGGAAACCCTCGGCAAATTCAAAAGAGCATCCACATGAACTTCTACGATGATTCGCTCATCGTCATACTGACCTACTAACTCGGACCAAGCTTTTTGATAACCAGCAGCGGATAAAGTAACATGGCCTATTGTGTCTCTTGCATCTCCCATTAATTTTTCTAACAATAACGTAAATTTCACAATGTCATCAATGTCGTCTCTATTGTGCACTACGGATAAATAGGTATCTTTGAAAGTGAGCCACTCTGTTCGGTTTCCGTTATATACCGAAAGATTCACGTGAGGTAATTTAACCGCATTAAATTTTAATTTGGTAACCAATGCTTTGTCATCAGAAGTAATTGAATTATCTTTATAATTTTTGATTAAAACATTCAAATTAGCCGTTACGCCATGGAATCGATCCTCCACCTCCTCTATTTCCGGTTGCATATCATCGAGATTTTCTGCACTGATTTTAATTAAATCGTCCCAGATTTTTTCATATGTGGTATATATTTCTTCTAGCGGTGGAGGTTCGTCATCAAATTTCTTTGAATAATTTTCGATTGCCCCATATGCGCAACAATTTTAAACTTAATATAAGTTATATATATAATGAACTAATAACTATAATATAATAAAATTTTAATTAAATTGTATACCTAATAATACCAAAATAATTTGATAACAAATGTTGTACCCAATTTCGATTATAGATAAATGGTTGATATAGATGATTTTTTTATTGTTGAACCGGTTGTTTCAAAGATGATCGTCAATTTCAATTATTGACTTAATTTAATTCAAGAACATATAAATAAATGTTGTTGTAACATAACTCCTTATATAAAGTTAAACGCCAGTCTTATGATAATTTTATTGCTTTTTTTAATTATTGAAGACTCAATTCCCCAAAATTATTGAATAGGCTTAAATCGAATTTGTAAATGTTGAACTGTATACGGCAATCAATTTTTTACTTTATTCATTCAATTCTAACAACGTACAAATGGCGGCTTTGATATTACAATTTTCTCTGTAATCGGATTTTATGATTTAACACTGGATTGTACACAAATCACTTTATTATAATAAATGTATCGGCTCGGAAAACAGTAGATGAATTATATTATTTCATACACTGCCAAATTTCACGGTCGGCTTGGTGAAGACGCCAAATTTTAATTTATTAAAATACCATCCGGCTTACAAGGACCAAAATGGTTGGTTTTGTTCTTCAATGGACTGTATATTCACGAGAACTCAATATTTAAATTTATTAAAACAAACAAACTTTTATTTTTGGTTAAATTCTTGAAAACACATTTTATTTAATATACATTTAATTGTACATGTTTTCAAATCGGTTGTCGATGTCGAGTTCTTACTGACTCTGACTCACCCACCACAAACAATTATACAACACAAAGAACCCGAACCAAGCAGAATCCGAAAACGCAAAAGAGAGAGCGAAAATAATTGGGTTCTTCTTCTTTCATTACGGTTAGAGTACAAAGAGAAGAGTTATGATAATTTTGTTGTTGTTGTTTGTGGTCAATCAATCAAATTGAAAAAATAAAAATTAATAACGTTTTGAAATGTTAGGTTTTGTAGGTACTTGACCAAATAATTATTTTTCACGAAGGGAGAAATTATCGAGAAATTTTGCCAGTTTCAGTTTCGATCTGAGTGAGAATAACGAAAAATTAAATTTTTTTTTTACCAGTCAATCTCATCAGGCTATAGCGACTGAAAATGCTAATTACACTTTAGATTACTTTACAAACAAACGTGTAGTTACACACATATTAAACTCTTAATAAATTTCAATTTAATTTTATTTAACGCATAAATACGATTTCTGTTTTGAAATGTTAGGCTTTGTAAATTAAACTTTAGATTACGTTTGTTTTCTATATATAGAAAGTAATCTAAAGTGTAATTAGCATTTTCAGTCGCTGTAGCCTGATGATTGACTGGTAAAAAAAAAAAAAATTAAATTTTTCGTTATTCTCACTCAGATCGAAACTGAAACTGGCAAAATTTCTCGATAATTTCTCCCTTCGTAAAAATTAATAATGTTTATATTGATCGTTTAAGAAAGATTTTAGAAGAAAATCAGAGCAGATCCAAAATAAATTTCTTAAAGCTTTTAATACATTTTATCTTGCTTACTTACATTTTATGGTATATTAATATATAAATATTTAATTTATTTATTTTTACAAGTCGACGTTTTCGAATCGACATTTTTTAAAGCGACATATTGGGCCCGATTCTGGAACGTTAAAATACATGTTACGTTATTTTTTTCCCTCGCTTCCTATTTCAATTTATATTGAAAACACAAAAATAACATAACGGGCCAAGTCGGACGTCGATGTTTTTATAGTCGACATTTGTGGAATCGACATTTTAAAATTCGACATTACCTACCCAACCCAAGACGCAATGCTCGATATGGTCAAATAACCTTACAATTCCGGAATGTTCTCGATATTCACAAAAAAAAAAGCAAATCTTCCTAAAAAAAACTCCAATAAAACAAACGCAACTCGTTGCGCCTTGAATGGTACGCACAACGCATGTTATTATTCCCTGAAAAATATAATACAAAATAAAGTTTATTTTTAGTATCAAATAAAAAAAAAATTTTTTTTACATTTCTGTTTTCTTTCCACAATATTATGTGCTCCCAGTCGAGTTAAACACAGTTTAGTTGAATTTTTGTCGGAAACATGACGACGAAAGAAAAGTCTGATCAACCAAATTAAATCGCAATAAATAAAGACTTTTTTGGGAATGATTGAGCTTTTTCGGCTGCATGTGAGAGGCTTTATTATAATAAATACGGAGATAGAAAGCAGCACAGCACAATTAAAATTTATATTGCGCAACTTTTCTTCGGAAATGTAAAAACAGCAGTAGTGATATTTATAAATTCAGTAGGAGCGCAGTTTTATTAGACAGCAAATACCATACAGACGTAAAAATGTATTAAATAAATAATAAAATCAAAATTATTGATTAGATTGTGCGCGCTTCTGTACTCCTAGTACTGTATAAATTTTGTTGTGCAATGTATAACATTTTCTCTCTGTATTCCATTCACAATTAATTTTTCCATACAAACAACGTCGACCCTTTTTTTTTTTTTTAATTGATTCTGTCTCGTCTGTTGGCGGCCAGTGCGACGCGGTATTGTAATAATTTTTTATAATTCTGGAAGCCTGTTGAAAATTATCAACAAATGAATTCTATCTACATTATTTTACTGTCGGTCGCCGCCACCATGTGCGATGCGCGCGCTTTGTTTTTTGCTGACTGACGATCTGGTTTTTCAAATGTGCGATTCATTTTGAACCAACCAAGAAAAACCGCTGCTGTAATGGTATTCATAAATAATACATACAGCAACAGATTTTATTTTTTATTTTGAATGAATGTTACCAAAAAAAATGCTTTCCTCCCCCATCGAATAAAACCCATTACCTCTCTAGTCTCTGATAATTGCGCGCATCTTGTGTGAAAATTTTCAAATAAAATATTTATTTGAATGTTGTACCTTCTTAATTCTTTTACCCCGTTAAAATAATAATAATATTTTATGTAGGAAAATAAATGTAATAATAAAATAAAATATCCATCCATTATTTATTATTATTATTATTATTTTTAATTATAATAATAAATAATAAAAATAAAAATAAAAAATGTATTTTGTAACCCAACAAACATTACAAAAATAATTTTTTTTAACTAAATTCAATATGTTTCAACGAGGAATCCATAAATGTCTAGCAAGTATATTAGGAGTTTGGGAATCATCTCTACCTTACTGTCTCTCTCGCTATGTCCACATGTTCGGTGCAAACTACCGTGGCATGGTTTGGTAAGTTTTTATTTTTTAAACAGCGGCAAATTTAATCGAATAAACAAGTTGGATAATGTACAGAAAGAAGTCTGGTCGTGCGATTATGGATATGTGTAAATTGTATAATGTAAATATATGTATGTATGTATGTATAATTTATGGAATTTGCTCGATTTATGGAAGAAAATGTTTTTTTTTTATTTTTATGGTTGGTGCGCTTGTGCGATAAGAAACTTAGCTAGTATGGAATAGTAAAATTATAAGAAACATTGTATGATTGTATACAGTAATACACAATACACGTTATATACATACATACTTATATTACTGCAGAAATACTCAACTATAGCAAAAATTCCCCTCAGTAATACAAATTTTGTGCAAAGTATCTCTGCAACAGTATCATTACCAAATTTGCTTTAATTTTGTCAATAAGCGCTGTTTTACTCTAAGGCAAATTACTCATATGCTTAGAACACTTATAATTGGCGGATCCTAAACTGAAGGAAAAAAATGGAATATCTATAGAACTTCAAACAATCATAATTTGAGTTAACCCCTTATTGTGCAACGACTAATTACAATTCAGAGTTGTAACAATTCATGGGGACGACCTACTCTCGTGAGATGTCTCAAAACGCCGGGCAATATCATTTGCTATCAGCATAATGAGTACAACATCATAACCGAATTTCTTTAACTAAGTTGTTTCCATTTGAATCCTGTACTTCGTAGGCAACGTTTCCGATTGGTCTATGAATAATAGCCTTTCTAAACTTATGAGAGAGTTTTGTTGAACACTTTTAAGACTTGTCACTTTGAAGAAAGTGTCGAACGAAAACTTGTTGTTCGACATGAAAGTTTCGCTGACGACTTCGCAAATTGTAAGTAGATGTGCTATTTTCATAAGCTTTCTTTAAATGTCTTATGACTTCTTATTGAACACACGTTAGACGATAAGCATTTGAGACCTCAATTTTATTGTCTTCCATACTATTGAACAATTTAAGCAGGCTGTAATGGGAGGCATGGCCGATGTAATGCTGTCCGAATACTAAGAAATGAGGCGACTGATTGATACTAGCGTGAACTAAGTTACGTAAGGCACAGCCAATTGATTGCGGCAAGTATAGACCGATTTACCCGTTCTGAGGCGTTGGGTTTTTAAGGTTTACATAATTTACAAGTATTGCAGTACATAATGAATACGTGTGCATCTTTGGCCATTTCAGGCCAGTAGTAAAACCGTCGAATTAATTCCAATGCTTTTTGGATGCCGATATGTTGTGGACAATGAGCCATACGTATTAGATTTGTAGTAAAATCTTATGGTACAAATAATTTCCGTCGAGGGATATCGCTCTCTGAGATGTTGATGTTATCGCTATTCGTAGGTTTTATAAAAATTTTATTATCAGATACTTTTAAATTAGTTTTACAATTGGAATTTTCCATTAGAGTTTTCATTATTCCTGTATACTTCGAATCAAGAAATATTGTAAAATCTGAATCAAGCAGAGCTGGCCAGATGGTTTGTTCATTTTCAAACTTTATTTCGTCTGCATAGTAACGGTACTATGTTGTCTTTACCCCTTTTGTAAGCAATGGAGAAATTGAATCCCTGCAATTTGAGGCTAGAGCGAGCTAGGCGTCCAGAGAGCTCCTCTATGTAACCCTCTATCTACTGCCTGAATTTCCCAACACTCAACACAGTCGCATAACATTCTAGCTCAGTTATGCTATAGTTACGCTGAGCTGCGTTGAGCTTTTGGGAAACAAAGGCAATCGGACATTCCTCGCCGCCAGAAGACCTTTGGAAGGGAACACTTCCAACTCCGATAGAGGATGCATCGCATTGAATGAAAAAGGGTTGTATGAAATCAGGATGACTTAGAACAGGTGCAGTACTAAGAACAGTTTTTAAAGAATTATAGGATGGTTCGGTCTCTGCATTCCATTGAAATTTTTTATTTTTTATCAGCAAGTTGGTTAGTGGTTCTGCAATTTCTGAATACCGCATAAAGCGACGGTACCAACCAGTCATGCCTACAAATCATCTGACCTGCCGAACATTTTTTGGTCTTGGGTAGTCAGTAATCGCACTACACTTATCGAGGTTCACTTTTAATACATCATCACCAACCACGTTCATGGTGTATCACCCGATGCATAAAACGACACATTATTTGCGGGACATTACAAAGTCTGACAGGCATTATCACAAATTGATACAATGGTTTTCCTGGAACGGTGAAGGCTGTCCTTTCGGTTGACCTCTCATCCAATGGTATTTGACAAAAGGCATCCTTTAAATCCTGGCTTGAAATAAACCAATAGGAGGCAAAGGATAAACATCCTTTACCGTTACCTCGTTCAGCTTGCGCCCGTCCAAGCACAATCGAACCTTGCCGCTCGCTTTTTTGACCAAAGCAATCGGTGAACTGCATGAATTACAACTCTCCTCTATATGACACCCAGTCACAGCATTCTTTCCAGATCTTTATCTATTTCTGTCTGAACAGCGGGTGACATCGCATAATAGCGCTGCTTTACCGGCTTAGCATCACCGACATCAATGAAGTGCTTTACTAGGTGTCTCTTACCCAAACCGAGCACAGCAGAAGACGGGAATTGCTTAATAGTTTCTTCTAACGTCCTACGTTGTTCAGTCGTTAGGTTATGTTATTCAAAGACATTTTTCCGTGGAATATTATCACAAGTAACCTCATGCACTGATTTATTAGCTGTTTTACCAATTGAAGATGAGGCGTTCGATTGATTAATTTCTGTGGATGGAAAGGTAATTTTAATATTAAAGGAATGCCAAAAATCCATGCCCAAATAAAGCTCTTGATTCAAATTTGGCGCAAGGTGTAATTTAGTAAAATTCAAGAAAATTATTGTAGGTGTTTACTCGCTCCTCGTCATCTTAATTACCAACTTCCAATTAAAGTCTAAACAAATCATGTTATATTAATCCCATTCTTCCTTAATTTTAGGAGTGGGACTGTGTTTGGATTTATTGGAAGAACACAAAAAAAGAAAATTCAGACTGAATTACAACAAGCGAGGCGATTTTATCTTCTATACTACATTTTATACTAACGTTTCTCAGGATGCCTTGATTTTATTTTAAAATAGATCATGTAGGCATTTCTATTGGGACATGCTATATGAAATTTATTTTAACTTTCTTTCACTAAAGGCGACAGCGTCGTTCAAGTATAGATAAATATTTGACATTAAGTTTTTGTTTTGAAATATAAAGAATAAATTTTTAAGGCTATAATTATTTAAATTTTCTGTAATAAATACGTGGAGTTCGATAAAATTAAAGCTATAGTTAGAAATGGATTATTAAATTAAGATTAGGAAAACCGCCTACAAAGTGGTCCCATGTGTGTAGTGAACATTTTTTGGAAGATGATTATAAAATATGTAATTCAGGTGAGATTGGGTCTGGAAAAATAATAATAAAAATGTAATTTTGAAAGTTTTTAGTTCGGGTAGTTTTAAAATCGTTAAACCCAGATCAATTCCTTCACAAAAAGTACCATTGCCAAAATTTGAGAGAGCAAAACAGTGGAGGGTTCCTTAAATCAGACCAGTGGATTATATGTTTTTGGGTCGCTGAAACCGAATCTGAAACCTGTTTTACCCCATCAAGTCAGCGTTTTTTTCTAACCTCAAAAAACAGCTTGAAACTATAAAACCCAACAATATGAACCCTTAAACCTTATAACCCTATACCTTTTCAACTTAATAACCTTTAACCCTAAAACTCATAAATCTCACATCCGAATAAAACTCAATCTCGGAGAGATTTAGCTTTATAATTCCATACGTCCATTGCAACGTAGTGAAACACGCTAGAGGCTTAGTTTTATAATAATGTCTTTTATTAAGCAGTAGTGACAATTACATGCATTGCTACTTAACCTACGCAACATGATGGGTGCGTTCCATAACACATAATATGTCATGTCACATTCCCCCGTTTCTGTTTTGAAGCGGTTTCACATAAGTATTCCATATTCTTATTTCATATTTCTTTTTTCTTTATTGTGACGCTGCTTCAAAACGAAAACGTTTACAAATTATAATTAAAACCAGATAAACAAAATATACATTTTCATTTTTATAATATACATGTCTTCATTGACTTTTTTTTATTTTATTTTATAGATTGAGTTTTTGAATAGGTTTTATTTGTCTTCCAAAACTTGAAGTTTTCATAGTATAATTATTAATTTTATTCTCAACCGTTTCATCTGAATGCGACTTGCTCTCCGGCGCATACCGTAGATGCTCTGCTGCACCAATTAACTCCCGCCGTTCGGATGTAGGTACACTTGGAATGAAAGATTTTCTTTTAGGATGCATGCATGCAAATGTCTTGGCTAAATGGTGAGTATTTCTTCTTAGTATTTTGTCATACTCTGTTTTCACATAAACCGATTTTGGTGCTTCTGCGTTTCCAACTACCGTCCCTGCTGTACATTCTCTCGGTCCAATTTGTAACCTAACTTTGTCATTTATGTTCAACGGTACTGCGACTTTTGCTCCTCGATCAGCGTATTGTTTTTGTTTGTCCCTTAACGTTTGTAAATTTTCCTGAACTTTTGTTATTATTTTTGGTTTTAATTGATCTCTCTTAATTGGTAGTATACTTCTGGTACGTCTACTAAATAGTCGTGAATTAGGTGATCCTAATTCATTACTGCGTGGTGTATTTCGCCAATTTTGTAATGCTAGATAAATATTCGTTTTATCTTTAAAACATTTCTTTAGCAATAATTTAGCTGTTTGGACCCCGCGTTCGGCCAAACCATTCGATCTAGGAAATCTTGGACTCGATGTTTGATGTCTGAAATTCCATTCTTCAGCGAATTTTTGGAATTCAAATGACGAGTATTGTGGTCCGTTATCAGTTTCTAATATTTCTAGAGTTCCGTGCACAGAGAACCATTTTTGTAACTGATTTATTATTTGTATTGAATGTGTGTCGTTAAGCCTCTCAAAGTCTATAAAGCCAGCAGCTATCCACAATCAACAAATAACTTTCTAAATTGAACGTAAACAGATCTGATCCGACTATTTGGAAAGGTAAATCTGGTACTAATTTTTGAGTGATAACTTTTTTTACATTATTACACTGTGTTTGTTGACATACAGAACATTTACACACGAGTTCTTCTATGTCACTTGCTAAGTTTTTCCAATAAAAACTTTGTCGAACCAGTCTTATGGAACTTTATATTCATATACATATGTCCAATATGAGCTATTTTTAGTATTTTTGAAATTTATTTGGTTGGTATTACTATTTTTTCCCCTTTATAAATTATTTCATCGTATACTCCTAGTTCGTCTTTGAATGTTGAAAAATGTTTAAGACTTTTTGGAATTAACTTCTCTTCAGGCCATCCCGTCATTATGTAATTTTTCAATATTCTTAGATCTGCGTCGTTTTTAGTATCTTCGATCAATTCAACTAATGCGTATGCTGAGAAAGGTATTACTAAATGTATTTGTAAGTCTTTTTCTTCAGCTTCATTGATTCTGTTCTTTACATCACGACTTAGAGCATCTGCAATTGGAATCTCCGTACCCTTTCTATATATTACCTTCGGTGAGTATACCATTACATCAAATAAAATTCTTTGAAGCCTTGCTGGAGCTGATGTTATAGGTTTCTTGAATATTGTTTCTAACGGTTTATGATCACTTTCGATTGTTACTTGCTTCCCATATATGTATTCGTGAAACTTTTTGCACGCAAACCTTATTGCTGTGGCTTCTTTTTCAATTTGCGGGTAGTTGAGTTCTGCCGAAGTCAAAGATCTCGATGCGTATGCGATTGGATGCTCGTCCTGGAGGAGAACTGCTCCTAAGGACATTTTACTTGCATCTACTGATAGCTTTACATCTTTTTTTGTATCATAGAACCTTAGTACCGGTGCGGTGGTCAGAGATTTCTTTATTTCTTCAAACGCTCGTTCCTGTTCAGCATCCCAAACAAATGTTGTGTCTTTTTTGATCAAGTCCCTCATCGGAGCTGTCAATTTTGAACAATTTGGTATAAATTTGGACACATAAGTTACCATTCCTAACAATCTTTGAACTTATTTAGCGGTTGTTGGGGTTTCTGTTGAATATAGTCGATATTTTTTCTTTGTCCATCTCTAATCCGTTTTCTGATATCACGTGTCTAAGAGATTTTAACGATTTTTTATTGAACAGGCATTTTTCTTTGTTAAGTTTTAATCCTGCTTTTCCAATAATATCCATCACCCTTTTTGTGACTTCACTGCATTTTTGTTCGGTTTCTGCATGTATTAATATGTCATCCATTGAGCATTCGACGTTAGGTATATTTTCTAAGAGACCATTCATTATTTGTTGAAATATTTTAGGTGCTGAAGCCAGCCCGAATGGCATTCTCAAACACGTATATCTGCCCCATGGGGTAGCAAATGCTAGGTATTTTTGCGTTCTTTCAGAAACCCTTACTTGCCAAAATCCTTTTTTACAGTCCAACAATGTAAAAATTTTCGATTTATTTATTCTGGACGAGATTTCCTCGATAGTTTGTAAAGGATAATGCCTCCTGAGAATGTTTTTATTCACGTTTGAAGGATCCAAGCAAATTCTAATCCTATTCTTTTGTCTTACTACTACCATTGGCGAGACTGCTGGAGTAGGCCCCATAAATATTTTTAATGACTTCCATTTTTTCCATTTTGTCGATTTCGTTTTTACGTGGTCCCGTATCGAATGAGCTATGCGTCGCGGAGGATATATTTCAAAACGGGGATTATCGATTAAGTCTATGTCGTATTCGAAATTTTTAAGACAACCCAGCCCGTTATAAATGGTTTCGTCAATATTTATATAATCGATATTTTGTCCGTTTGATCTCTGTACTACATTCAGTTCTTGACATGTTCGTTTTCCTAATATCGGTGTAGCGTTACTGTCGATTACTTTAAAAACTACCTTTGTGTTGTTGTTTTGTATTCCGCACCTAACTAGTAATTCGCCTAATACTGTAATTATGTGACCACTGTACGCTATCAAATTCTTTGTCACTGTCTTATCGAGCTTGAGATGTAGTCGGTCTACTATGTGTTTAGGCAACACATTGCACTCTGCTCCCGCATCTAATTTACATTTGATAATCACGTCATTAATTTTTACGCTTTCGTACCAACCATCGCCAGAACATCCGACATTCAACGAATCAATATACAAATCTTCACTTTCATTCAAATTATCAATTTTCTGATTTTTCGTTTTTTCACCTTTGAATTTTGTTCTGCAGGCTACCAGCAAATGATTTTTACCGTTACACTTTGAGCAAATCACGCCATACGCCGGACAATTTTTCGCGCCATGCTTGGATTTGAACCGTTTACAGTAAAATATTTTAATATTACTATTATTGTTATTATTCTTGTTACTAACATCATTTTTATTTCTTATTTTGATTAAACTAATTTCTTTGTCTACCTTAATGGCTTGCATTTGCAAAGACACTACTTCATGTGCTTTACATATGTTGATGACTTCGTTTAAAGTTTTTGTGTCATCATTAATTAATTTTTCACGAATGTCGTCTTTACATATGCCTAAAATTAGCCTATCCTTTAAAATGTCATCTACCGTTATTTTATCGTAATTACATTTTAAAAATTGCAATCTAATTCTAGTTAAGAAATCTTCGAATTTTTCTCCGACCGATTGAGACAAATTATTGAAAATAAAACGTTCATACGTTAAGTTTATTTTTGGTTTAAAATGTTCGTCAAATCTTTTTACCAATATTTCATATGTTATTTCCTCTTCTTTTAATTGAAAGGATTCAAAAACTTTACCTGATTCTTGTCCTATTGACGTCATGAATATTGCCGCCTGGATCTTTGCATCTTTTTTCTCTAATTCTGTGGCCGTTGCATAAAACCTGAATGTTCGTATCCAATCCAACCAATTGTTGCATGCATCTCCCGCACATGACATCGGTTTTGGTGGCCTGAGGCTATCGCCCATTTTGATAAAGTTGTTTGAATTTTTACGTAAATGAATTATTAACTAAATTTTCCTCTATATTTGTAATATTTTGCGAGCCACTTCGTCGCTTTTTATTCTTACGCCATATTTTGATATGTATAATGTTGTAATGATTAGTAAGCGTCTTTTTACCACTTTTTTTTTTCGTATAAGCTTTGTTTTAGTTGTACCGCGTATTTACGTATTTTTATTTCTTTTATGTTTATTTTATATTTCTATATATTATTCTCTATATATTTTTTTTAAATTTTAAATTTGATTCACATTCTGACACCATGTAACGTAGTGAAACACGCTAGAGGCTTATTTTTTAAATAATATCTTTTATTAAGCAGTAGTGACAATTACATGCATTGCTACTTAACCCACGCAACATGATGGGTGCGTTCCATAACACATAATATGTCATGTCACAGTTGAGTTGGAAGTTATCTTCAACTGGTGGTTGAGTTTGGATATAAGTAGAAAGCTAAGATTTGCTTCGACCTGGAGTTGGCTTAGCTCAGTTGGGGTTGAGTGAGGTTCAGTTAGGAAATATTTTCGGGTTGAATTGTAATTTGAGTTGAGTTTATTCGCGCATTTGCTGCAACGATGACACAACTCAAAAATTACTATTGTCCAGGAAACACTTTTAAGAATTTTGAATTGTAATTCTTTTCGACAATAATTTTAAAACGATTTAGGGGTATAATTTAGAGATATAATGGGGAATATGTTGATAGAAACACAGCGCTATAATACCTTTAGTAACGCCTGTGTGGGGCCATAACCCAAAAACAATTCAACATTGCAGCAAAAGAGCGAATATATTCGTGTACATTTCGAACAGAAAATTGAGGGTTAATATTTAAGTTGATGGTTGTGTTAGGTTGAATCGGAGTTCAGAACGAGGTCCAGTTGGGGACTTATTTGGGGTGTGAATTGAAAATAGATTGAGTTGATTTGGGTTGAGTTCATGTAATTTTTCGGTCCGGATTGATTTGGGGTTATTAGGGATTAAGACGTTCAGTTGGGGATTGATTTGAAATAACTCCTTTGGAGGTTAGATTGAGTTGGCCAAAGTTCTGATCACCTCGTATGTGGTTCTGGGGTTGGTGTAAGTTTTTTTTAAAGAGACCAAACCGCCATTTTATCCATATAATAACTGAAACTACTTCTGGAAGATGAAAACTTACGAATGCGATATTGATTGCTGTTCAACACGTCTTCTTCTTCCTCCCGCTGGCGCTACCTCCCATGAATGGACGTTATTCCTCCAAATAATTCGATTAGCCGCAAGAGAACGCCCGATACGGTTACCGAGTGTATTTATGTCGCTTTCAACGTCGTCCATCCATCGGGTAAGTGGTCTCCCACGAGGTCTTACTTTCGTTGGTGCCGACTCCAATGCCTGTTCAGTGGTACGATTTTGTGTACGAAGCACTTGCCTAAGCTCGTAATTCATTTGCATTCTTTACGTGGCTCCCTCTTTAATAGGACCAACAATTATTCTATTACAAATTTTCTAGATGTTTTGTGCTGTCGGTGTCCAAGACTCGAAGTTGTCCAGTTTTATGTTCCGCGATATATGAGGAGACTTGAATATTTTAATATTGGCGTAAAATTCTCGGTAGCCTGCTGCGATCCTCGATTTGAACTCATTCACCTTTTCATATTGTGTATCTCCTGAAATGAAGTCTCCACGCGTCTGCCTTTTCGCGGTGACCACGTAGTTAGTCTTCGCTTCATTGATTTGACGTCCAATTTGTTGGGCTGTTAATTTCAACGGAAGAACGACCTCTTTAATTGTGACGACGCTGCGGCCCAGAATACAAATATCGTCAGTGCATGCCAACAGCTGACGAATCGTTCAATGCGTTGTAGTTCTAAATAACATATAATTAATTATGAGTGTTTGATTTGACAATGTTTGCTTTCATTTCTTAAAAATCTTAGTTTGGTTATCTTCAGAGGATGTTTCAGCTGGACTGCGATTTATAAATGAAACATTTTGTCAAAATTATCACAAATTATTTTTAATTATCTCCAAATAGCCCATGTGCTACAGCGTGAGCTTTTTTTACAATTTGTGATTTACTAATGCCCTAAACTGGCATGATTAATGAATTTCTAAACCTTAAAGGAATATTTACCTGAAACCAACCATTTGCCTAATTTCACCATCCATTTAGACCAAACAAATTCTTCCATGATTAATGGGAAAATTCCTTGGATAATTTATTACTATACCAGACCATAAAATAAATTCCGTTTATCCCAAAAACGCCACTAGGATAATCTCATATATTAAAGCGCAATGATTTTTATAAACCAGCTCCAAATTAACCAAACTTTCACATTCATACAGCCAACGGGACCAGAAATTAAAGCCAAAGGCTTCAATCATTTTACAAGACAACTTTACAAATTGTCTATGTACGCTATTAAAAGCACATTTGATCAAAACCACATTTACAAAACCAAAAAAAAAAAAAAAAATATAAAACAACCAACGTTTCGTTCCCCATTACATTTTTTCGGTTCTTTATCTCCTAATCTTAAAATCTACTCGATTTCATCTAGAACATTTACAGATATCTGCTGTAATAAAAAATGTACAAACAACATCGATAAGCTGTTTGAAAATTCTGTTTCACTGTACATAAGTAAACCACTCTATATAGAGCTTTATGGATAAATTTTTTATTTCTTCTGTTGCTTGCTAAATATTCCAACAACACATTACTCTATCGTTAAATACTATACATTGTTGTGTGGAAAATGAAAATTTAATCGATTAAAAAATAAAATTTTATATTTTTTGTGTGTATTATGTTTTTGTTTATATAATATTATCACACTTTAGATTTTCATTACTTCTTTTTCGTATATTTTTTATTATTTTCCTTTATTCATTTCCTGATTTTGATATCTCAGAGGCAGAAGACGAACAAAAAATTTACTTGATGATGTGAAATTTATAGGAGCGGGGGTGGGAGGTTGTGTGTAGAACTTTTTTTTTTTTTGGTAATTTGCTTTTTACTTTGGAAACTTTTTGTTCGAAATTCAAATTACATGTACAAATGTATACATACAACAAATAATAGTATTTTGTAATACTTGTTAAAAAAAAATTCTTTATTGATTTTTACTTTGTATAATATCTCGCCGAAGATGGGAACGAAATATAGAATATCTATAAATAGATAGATGGTGTAGGATAATAAATGGGATTTGAATTTTTAGTTTGTTCTAATACAGCAACTAATTTTTGATAATCCTATTTGATTTTATGTTGTCAATCATTAACAGACGAATACTTTGCGTAATTGTTATAACGACTATGTGCTTGGTTCTAAGTTAGTTAGATACGTTTAAAATTTGTGGGAGGTTGAGTAGATAAAACAGAAGAGGCGCTACAACTACCACAACAACTGGACCGCACATGCATAGCTCCATACCACCCTAAATTATTGACAAGAAAACTCAGTTTTCCGACGCCTCTATAAGGATTTGTAATATGAGTTTATTGCCATTACCGAAATCATGTCTTGAATTAGCAAATTTATTTCAAACATTAAATCAGATTTTTCTACATATAGGTATACTATATCGAATCACTCGGAAAGGAGTTATTAAGCACATTTGATGTCGTCCTTCTATTCGTGCGCTTTTAACAAGATATTTCCAATCCCGTATATACTCGAAATACAATCTCAGCGCGACTCGGTTTGCTAAATATGAACTTTGATAGCACGAAACGAAAAATGAAACGGTTTTCAAATTGTGCATATTTTTATTTTTTAAATTTTAAAAAACAGTAACTTACCAGAATAGATTTAAATTCAAACAATCCAAAACACATATTTTAAAATACAAAAAGATTATTTTATTTATACATAAATACAAATTAAAAAACGAAAATAAAAAAATACAGCTTCCTTATAAATTATCAATTTCACGCGTCAAGTCCTTTAACATTTCACTAAATAATTGTGTGTGCTGTGACTCAAAATCACAATTCGGCGACGCTCGATTAAAATGTTTTACTACACGATCCATTAGATTCGATAAATTATCGAGCACTAATGGCGATAAATTATATTTAAATAAACTCAAATACTGTTCATTGAACAAATTCAACGAATACAATTGATTATCAATTAGATTAATTATAAATTGGGCTAATAAATGCCAACTAGTGTTTGTACTATTTTTAATTAGTTCCAATAAACAGCCACTTAAAAATGCATTAAATAAGTAATTTACATTCCTCTTTGGTTTACCAACCTTCTCAACCTCGTCATCGCAGTCCCTTGCCTCGTCGTCATCCATTTGCATATCGTCAAATTTTAAAAATGGTTCAAATTTCGAAATTTTCATAAAATCGATAAATCGCTTCATGAGAATATCATCACAAAACGCGGGTAAATTACATATTAAAAATTGGAATAGTTGGATGATTAAAAATCCGGTTGTTTTATATAGATCGGCCGTTAAAATTTGTTGCGTCATAAAGATGAATAGGTCGTCGAACAATTTCATTATGTCATCGTAAACTAATTCGTAGGGAGTTCGTGATGCCCGATTCATCTGAATCATTAGATTTCGGAAGACGAGCGATGGAATGGGAGCGTCCTTTTGCAAACTTAAACATAAATCAGTTGTTGGTATTTGTGCAGATACGTCAGGTGATTTTGGACAGTGTTTTATTTTTTGATATAATTTTTCGGTATCCGATTTTAGATCGGTTGTAAAAATTTCTGAAAAACAAAAAAATAAAAAAAACGAGCCGAATCTCATGAGTCATGACTAAAAATTTTGATTATCAAAATATTGTTACTCACGTATACTGGAACAGTGAGTCGATTTCCATTCATTAGTCTTCAAAATACATTTTTGTACGGCAAAAGCGATATAGGTTTTCTTCAGCACATCTAAAGTCTCCTTCGGCAAAAGGGCATTAAATGAATTTGTAACACGTTCCCGAATCATACCGGGTAAATTATCATTCCATTGCTGTGCCAATTGTTTTAATCCACCCTCAAAATGTATCAACATTTTTTCCCTCGCCTCCATGAAACTAATCGCCGTAATTCGATTAACGGTGTTAATAGTTTCATCTTTTATCGGCAGTAAATATTCAATTTGATAGTCCTTAATAACGGCGGAAGTTGTGCGCTCGATAATAAATTCGATTGTCTTTTTGATTGATTGGGATTGAGATTGTAAAAATTCGTCAAGTAATTTTTGTTGTGTACTACAAGTAGTACTGTCTTTATTTATCGTTTTGGAATCGGTCAGATTCGTTCGTATATATCGATATTTACCACTCCTCGAAACCGTTTTTGTGTAGTTGGCCGGCATTATAGATATTCGAAAATCGGCCAAAAACGGACATGTAACATTAAGTAAGTTTTCTAAATTCACGTTTAACGATGCGGATTTTGGGCCATCTAAATTCCTAGTTTTATACACGGTCAGCGGATTGAGCTCTTTAGTGGTTTGGTGATTATTTAAGATACACGTAACGGTTCCATTTTTAATTTCAAAATTTGTCATCTCGACCGGTAGCGATGATTTTACAAATAGACTTTGTAATTTACTCGGAATAATCACTTCCATTAGCTCCCAATTTTTCGTACCATTATCATGGCTCCCTAATTTTAACCCATTTAATACTGAGAAATTTGTTCGATACGCATAGTATTCATCACTAATCGAGGGAATTTCTTGAAACAACCAACCAAGGCATGCGTGTATTATAAATTTCGATGTGGGATGATGATTTTGTGCGATTTGATCTATTTTTATATAAATCTCGTACAATATCTTTAGCACGGATTTATAGTAATTCAATTTTATTGATATATGATCAAGCATTGTTAAATATTGCACAATCCATGGAATCGTAATTAGAATACGATTTTCTTTTATAGATTTTATCAATACAGTACGTACGTCGAATTGGGGTAGCGTCATATTACGAAATTTTATTTGAGTTTCATCGACCCCTAGGTTACCACGGTTATCGTATTTATACGGTAGTGATACAATGTAACCAATAAATTTGGCTAATACGCGCATTGTTGATATGTTGATTGGACGAATCTATATAGGGATAAGCAAAACGGGTTGTTAATGGGATTATTTGATCAATAATTACGTTAAACAATGTACATACCGTATCCTCAAAGCGTTCCTCTTGCGACAAATCATCATTCATCAATAGCAGTTCATAGATCAGCGCGGATTTCAGTTGTTCGACAAAAATATTTGAAAACTGTCCATGCATTATAAATTCTTTAAAAAATCTTTGTATTCCGGGGAACATATATTCGGTGCTGAAATAACTCGGTGCCACCAATCTCTGTTGTAATTTCGATAATTTGTTCAAATCAATATTGGGCAATTCATTTTGTAATTCGGGCAACGTATCATCAAAATTACATGACAAAATTAGTTGGGCAACAAATAGTTTCGATAAATGTTGCATATTAACCGGATGCTCCAGACCCATAATTAATTCCTTCACTTTGTGTTCTAATCGCACGTCTACATTTGATTTGGGATGGGAATAGTGGTACTCCCATTTCCTAAGTATTGTATAAAACAAATCGCGTTGCCTAATAAAAATACGGAATTCATTCTCAGACGGATAATTATTCCTCGTATCCGTTTCCTCTTGATAGAATACATTACTAGCGTTACTGTTATTAGTGTTTTCCAAACTCGTATAGTTTAAATTAATTTTCGTTTGATACAATTTTTTCAGGTAATTATACAAGCCAGTATTTAATGTAGCCATCCGCTCATATTCGATGAGCACTTTTAGGGTTTTGGTGTCGAGCAGCGAAATTGTAAATTTTTGACGATCCAAAACTCCAAAACTAAAGTATATACAATTATTTATAGACTTAAGCAGTATATTGTACTTATAATCGACATTGTTGTTATTATTTAAGGCTATGGTGCGAACCTCCTTCGGATCAATATTTACATTGATAAGGTTGAACAAATACGACAGCTCATTTAAAATATTCGTGATCAAATTTAAATCGATAATGTGCGAATAAATTTTAATTAAATTATCGAGATAGAATTTGTTGCTTATGTTGCTTAAATTAATGGCATCGTGTTGCTTGGCCATCTCATCAGGCGACTGCTTTGGGATATTTTTTTCCAAAATTTTATTAATCTGCTCGATGCTGCTATTGCTACCGTTCCGATCATTTTGTAAATCAAACTCATGCTTAATATTTAATTTTTCCTCGAGCAACGTTTCACGATTTTTCGATATAAGGCTCGCATTCATCTCCTTCTCTTCGGCCATCACATTCAATAAATTGTTATCCGATTTAAAGGATGACGAACAAAACTCATGTCCTAGATTTTGATTTGATTTGGTTGTATTTGTTTGGATTCTTGTTGGGACAACACGACGTTTCGGTTTGATTGTCGTACTATCATTTTGATTGTTATTTTTACTACCACTATTAGTTGCCGTACTGGTATTACTACAATTTGATGCGTTACTGTTCTGATTATTGGTCGACTGATGGCGGCTTCGTCGTTTAGTTTGTTTTTGTTTATTCGTTACAATAAAATCGGCCAAACAAAATGAATTACTATTACTACCAGCATTGTTACTTGCACTAATAATATTACGGTCATCAATTGAACTTCTTGGCGTTGTTGTGTTTATGCTACTAACGTGATTTTGATCGAAGGATCGTAGCGGTGTGCTACATCGATCAAATGTTTTTTTTTGAAAACTTTCGTTCAATTCAATAAAATCGTTAGCATTTATGTTAATACAGAGTGAATTATTAATATAGTTTGAGGTGGTCGACGGTGATGCGGTAGGGGTTCCAGGAAATAGGTCTCGTTGCACATTGCGTAGGTTGTCCTTTGTTGTCGTTTCTGGCACGTGGTTCGGTTTGCACGGTGTATTGCATGTGGAGGAATTGACTTTCATAAAACTGAAATTAAAAATATTTGTTGAAATTATGCTTAGAAACATAGCTAGTAAGAAATTAATGTAAAGTTTAGAGTTTGTTACTCTGGGCTAATGATCTGCTTCCGCAAAACTTTTATTGTTACAAATCTCAACAACAATAATGATGGATACCAACCAGAGCCGGCCATCCGGGTGAGTTCAGAATCGTTTTATCGTAAAAAAAAATGTATTCATCCAGATTGGCACGGTTCCCTTCACAGGGTGTCAGGGGTATACAAAGGGAAAGTTTTAAGGCCGGGCGCTAGAAACATTATTATTTCTAATTTGACGGGTGGCTAGAATCGAATTATACGTGTGATGCTTTTTGCGAACTGCACCAAGCTGCTGCAGACTCGCTTGTAAAATTCTACGTAATGAACCATTCGTATTATCTTTTCGCTTAAACACCAGTGCTTCAAAAGAGAGGATGCGGCAAATATACCCAAAAAAGAAAAAATCGTTACTGGTCAAGGGATCAATATTACTAAAAGAGGGCTTCCATTGTTTACGCTTACTTTCAATAGCAAAGAAAACGTAGAAATTTGTTTTCAATATTAAGGCAGTATTTAACATGAGAGTTAGAATAGAAGGATTAAGAAAATTCACTGTCTTAATACCTCAGGGTAAGAAATGCCAAGGATTTGTAGCGGCTCACTCATGCGTGCTCCGCCACAAAGTATCACTCACATACATTGGCGCCTGAGTTAACCCAACCAATAATGCAAATTAATTTTTTATTTAGAATAAATATTAACGAACTATTTACACTACCTAACAAAATTATTCACACCCCAGCCTTCTGCACACAATGTCAAGTAAAATATCGAAAAATGTATATTTATTTCGTAGTAACAAAGCCACGCAAACAATGAAACAAATTTATATTTTTGGATATTTTTCTTGACATTGTTCAAACATTTTTTTCTTTAAATTATATTCAAAGGGCTGGGGTATGAATAATTTTGTTAGATAGTGTATATATACATACATTAAATTAAACAAATAATTTACAATAAATAAAACTAAATTAATATAACAAACTATTTATATAATTAACGAATGAGATTGTACAGATTTAATCACACGCAGAAATATTGCAAACGAGAGCCTAGATGTATGTAATATCCGGTGAAACATCTCGCCCAAGCTTGTAATTTGACAAAAAATACGCCTCCGAAATACGTAAATCGTAACGGAGGACTTATAGAGGATGTGAAGTAACAAGGGAACTAAGTTGGAGATATGATTTCGGATGAGATATTAAATATAATGTGTTTCAGAGACTTCAGTAAGATGATTTTAGAGTGCGGTTTATTAAGTAATCGATCAAAGGCACGCTAAGGAAGTAAGGTTATGGTTGGTACATAAAGGTGGTAATTAGTAACTAATTAAGATCGATGGAAGTTCCCAGGAACGAAAGTCAAAAAGAACTAACTATTTAAAATTGGTTTTTTTAGAAGTACCTTCTGGAAGTCATTTCTAATTAATTTGCAGGTATCAAAAACAACAGTTTATATTAAAGAGAATTGTGTTGTGCTAAGCTCAAGCTTATCTACTAACTATTTACCGCCAAGATGTCTGTAATCGGGTTGATCTCAATCATAATTTAACCATCCTGCCCAATCCTTCGAAGTTGATGTACGATGGGCCCAGCGTCAACAATTTTTAAAATTACCGAGAGGTTCTGGTTAATGCTTGGTCGTACACTCAAAATCAACAATTTAAGTAGGGTCTTGAAAATAATGATTTGTAAGTACTTTTCACACCGAATGCTTTGTCGTCAAATCGTTCAACATAACAAAATCAGAAATGATAATGGTTGGTTGGATTCGCTGGAAATGATAATGTGTGGATTGGTTGTAGAGGGGGAACCGTGGACTAAGAAAATTAAATGCTGAGGTATACAGCTTAATTATCTATTCTCAAAATCAACATTTCAGTCTGATTCTGAATATTGAAATTAAAAATTTGTTACAGATTGACTTCATCCTGTGTCCTTTAAGATTAGACGAAATTCGCCAAAAAAAAAGAAATGAAGAGATACAAGGTAAACAAACAAGTTAGAAAATAATTCAATGGAATTTCTGGTCGACTACCTCTTCAAAGCGGCTGGCTCTTATTTGTGCATTAAAACCGAAAAATAAAAATTCATTTCTGTGAAAATATCAGTATGCTGCTAAATTATTGAAAACAGTAAAGTTAAATAAATTATGTTTGAAAAGTGTTTTTTGAACAGATTTAATTTAATGTCCGAAAGCTATTTTGAAGAGGTTGTTGACCAAATTTTTCACTGAACTTTTTTCTAACATGTCTGTTTACCTTGGATCTATCTCTTCGTTAAAAAAGGAATTTTTTTGTGTTAATAATTTATTACTAAAAGGAAAAAAAACTTAGGAGTTTGCTTCCATTAGACATAAAAACCAATAATTTTTTGCTAATGGTCTTCGAAACGTTTATTTAGAGAATTCATGATTTAGCCGTGCGCTGTGTGATAATTCTTGTATACCATAGCTCTATATTAGAATAGAATTGGTTTGTTTTTTACGTTTACCCAAAACATAATTGTTTCGTGTTTCTTAAAGCTGGCTTAAATTAAGGATATAATTGATTGTTGTAAAATAAAAAACATCGAAGGAAATTAGATTACATTTTTAGACAGTAATGTGGTAATTCTGAACAAATAATAAATTTACGAATTAACTCAATAAACAAATTAACTATACCTGCAAGGTACACTCAACTCCATAACTGTATAACCACTCAAACAAAAACAAACAATTTTTTTAAAATTGCTTTGTTCCATAACCACAGTAGACACAGTAGGTCTTTCTCGCTAGGCCTAACGTATAAAAATAATGCCACGTGGAAAAAACTTATCGGACGAGGAAAAAGGCAAAATTCCTTTTTTTTTCGGAAAATAGGCAGAAGAATAGGCCGCCATCATATAACGGTTGCATATTATTTAATAAATCCTTCTATTTAGGGGACAAGAAATACCGGAGGACCCAAAAAAAAAAAGATGACTTGCCGACGAGGGCTGGTTAAAGCCGCCAGCAATTCTACGAAAATTGTTAAGCGCCTGAAAAGCGATTTCCAGTTAAATCTGTTAAATCTGTTCAAAAACACGATCCGTCGTGCCTTAAAAGGTGTCGGGCACTTTAATTATACAAAAATGAAACATACACTAAAATTATTGCCATGACACAAAAGCTGCACGACGTGAATTTGTTAAAACTCAGATAAAGCCACTGTCCTTTATAAAGCCAGAAAAAACCGTTGTCGAAAACACGATGTATACGAGTACATGTCCGAAACAATTTTTTATGAAAGTCTCGTTAGGCTTATTTTCTATAAAAATGATTGATTTTTAGAAAGTTATTCAGTTTGAATTTAATAGTACTCTTGAGTGGGTATCTAGCAGTTAATATTTTAGAGACATAATTTTTGGAAATAATGGACAATTGGTGGTAAGTATAACCAATAACTTACCAGTAAGTATAAGTATAACTTTACTTAAGTATTACATTTTTATTTTGAAATTTTATTGTAAAACGATGAAATTCTGCACCAAACATCCAAAACTATGGTGCTTCAATCACAAATAAATAAAATAAATAACGTATAACGTAAAAGCGAAAATTTCTAAATTTAATTTCAATAAGAAGCTATATTAATTTGATATTTTAAACAGAGTTTATGAATTTTTGTGTACTAAATTGTCATTTGAAATGTGGTGTCCTTTATAACAGCCAGTGGCACTAGGTACTATGAATAATGTATTTTTTTTAAGGTACAGAAATAAGCCTTTGACGCTGAATGAAATTTTAGAGGAATTAGAAAAGGACGAAGAAGAAATTCCCGAGGAAATTATAATTTTTCCTCCAGGTAATGCTAAGGTGGTCAACTTAGAGCAGAAACTGGGGAGGATAATATTGTCGTAGATAATTGTAGCACCTCACTCATATTTATATTTTTGTTCCGGATAGTCAACATGGAATGAAAGCTCGGTTGAGATACTCGTCACCTACAGAAAGTGACTATGATAATGAGGACGATATTATACTAGCCGTTATTGCTAAACGTAGGAAGATGTCTAGCAAGTAATCCACCGTGTTTTACGCGTGGGATAAACAAAATCTCATTTCCAATTTACTGACATGGGACGATGTGGCTGGATGTAATCAACAGATGGCACTTACTGAAGCTTTCCAAAAAATGTTTGATGATGAATATGTACGCCATATCTCACAATAGGAAAGGAGATGTTCAACCAAATGAAATACATACGCTGCTACATAGGAATGGGCCTTTGGCCAGGCGCCATTTATATTGGGAAAGTTCAAAAGATACATACAACGAGTTAGTATGTAATGCTATGTCACGAAACAGGTTTAGGTTTATTATGCAGAATCTACATTGCAGTGACAATAGGCAATTAAACACTTCGGACAAATTTGCTAAAATACGTCCTTAGACAAATTTGCTAAAATACGTCCTATTACCAAGGGTCTACTACAATTTTACCAGAGAAATTCAAACATTTGGCCCTAGGAGCCAGTGTCGTTTTGCAAATAATTCGAATATGCTATACCACTTATATTTTGATAACTTTTTTACGTCGATAAAACTATTAAAAGAGTTTCGTTGTGGTGTGTTGAAAGGAACCGGAACAATAAGAGAAAATAGAATTGGGAAAAATTGTAATATATTGGATTCCAAAATCATTTAAAAAAATGAAAGAGGTATTATGATTACGCAACGACACGAGGCAATGAAATAATCGTATGCCACAGCTGTCCTATATTGCCAACCAACCCGGTAGCAAGATTCTCTCAAAAAGAAAAGAAATGGATAACAGTGGATCAACCAAAAGTTTTTAAGATGTACAACGGAAATATGGGCGGAGTCGACTGAGCGGACCAAAACATTAATTTATACAGAATATCAATACGAGGAAAAAAATGGTATTTCCCATTGATAGCTCATTGTGTCGACATGGCTGAACAGAATACATGACAGTTGTTTAGAGTAAACGGAGGTAAATTAGATCACCTGAACTTTAGACGCGAGTTGACTCTCGGAATTTGAGAATCATTCAGGAAACAATCGTTCAATACAAGAGGGCCCAAACCTGCAGCAAATTTACATGTACATTCGAGACATGATAATATATGTAGGTCATTTAATAATTTATCAGGCCAAACAAACCCGATGCCACAAAAAATGTAATTTTCCGTGTATTAAGTGTGAAGTAGCCTTACACCCAAAAGAATGTTTTTTTACTATTGGGTGTATGCATTAAAAACCGGAATTTGATACTGAGGGTTTTTTTATTAGAATAACACTTGAATAAAACACATAAATAATTCGACACTTAATTTTATTACTTTTAAAACATAAGAACTCCAAAAAAATAATATTTTATCCCGAATAACAATCAACCTTTTAGCATGACGCGACTAACTCGTATTCTTCTTTTTCTTTTTCTCTTTGTTACATTTTCTTTTTTTAAAACGTTTGACGCAAAACAACCAATCAAATCACACGTACTATAACCAATTTTAAACGAACCAATAAGAATAAGCGTACGATGCACACGATGATTACCAGTTTACATAGTCGCCGTTTTTAGTTTGTATCTAGGGGAATAAATATTATTAGTACAAGTTGAACGCATAGGCGCCGTATTTAATTTGTACCGAGGAGAATAAATATTTTAGTACTAGGCGATTACAATACTAGATATCATTACTTGTTTATGCGTTATAGTACATCATGGACATATACTATATGTCATTTGGGTATTGGGTGTATGCATTAAAAACCGGAATTTGATACTAGATGTCATTACTTGTTTATGCGTTATAGTACATCATGGACATATATGTCATTTGAAAGCATTATTCAATACCTGTCAAAATCAGCTAAAAGTTTTTGTTTTGATTGTGCACATCCAACCGATTTCAACGATGGAAAATTTATCAAATTTGCGAAAAAACAGCATTTGCGGGAAGTTTTGTTGAGTCATTTTTTCGCAAACAAAACTGCAGCTGAAAGTCATCGTTTGCTCGTGGATTTGTATGGTGAGCATGCTCTTGCAAAAACACAGTGCTTTGAGTGGTTTAGTCGCTTCAAAAGTGGTGATTTTGACATCAAGGGCAAAGAGCGTCCTGGTCAGCCGAAAAAGTTTGAGGATGAAAAATTGGAGGCATTACTTGATCAAGATTCATGTCAAACGCAAGAAGAACTTGCAGAATCATTGGGAGTTGATCAAGCAAAAATTTCCGGACGTTTGAAAGCCTTGGGATTCATCCAAAAGATGGGAAATTGGGTGCAATACGAGTTGAAGCCAAGAGACGTGGAAAGACGATTTTGCATGTCCGAAATGCTGCTCGAGCGCCACAAAAAGAAGTCGTTTTTGCATCGTATTGTCACTGGCGATGAAAAATGGATCCATTACGATAATCCCAAGCGTAAAAAGCGTATATCAAGAAAGGCGAGGCCGGGCCATCGACACCAAAGCCGAATATTCACGGGGCCAAGGTCATGCTGTGCATTTGGTGGGACCAGCTAGGTGTGATCCACTATGAGCTGTTGCCAAGTGGCCAAACCATCAATGCCCAACTCTATCGTCAACAATTGATCCGATTGAAGCAAAAAATCGAGGCAGAGCGGCCAACGAATGCGACCAAACACGAGTCAATCATTTTCCACCACGATAACGCTCGGCCACATATTGCGGCACCGATGGGAAAAAGTAGTGGGTAGCGATGGGCAATACTTTGAACAAAAAATCTTTGAACAATACTTTGAACAAAATCTCAAAAAACATTTTTCCATAATAAAGGCTCAAATTTCATAAAAAATTCCGGTTTTCAATGCATGCACCCAATATCATACTAATTAATAGATAACAGATTAATAATTTTTATTTACTTTTATTTCCTAAGAAATTAATTACTTGTTATTTTAATAACTTTTGCAATAAAATTTTTGTAGCTGCTTATAATGCCACTGTTCTTTTAAGAAAACACCTCGTCCCGCTTAAAAAAACCACTTTCGAAATTTTTGGTTAATAGTTTATGATTCCTCTTGATATTTTCAATGTAAGCATCCGTTTCAAAAGAGATTTTAAGAAAAAAAAAATAGTTTCGGCTTTATTCAGTACTATTGAAGGGACCTTAGAAAGGAACCATTGTACTTCTCAAAGCGAAATTTTGGTGGTGGAAGTTTAATGTTATGGGGGGTTTTCTATTCTGTGGGTACGCTTACTTTAGCCTTTTCATAAACTAGAATGAACAGAACGGAGTACATTGGCCTCTTAGAAAACCACCTCTTAAATTTTCTGTACATTTATCGAAAACTGGACTTTCCAGCAGGATAACAACGCTCCAATTCATAAGAGTCAACAATCTAAATCTTGGTTTGTGGAGCTTAAACATATAAATTTTAGATTGGCCCGCTTGTTCTCCAGACCACAATTCCATATAAAATCTTTAGGGATTATTAGTAAAAAGGTTTACGAGGCAAACATACAATTCCGGACGACCAATGAGTTGAAATTGACAATTGAAAATGCCTGGAACGAATTATCACCTGAAATTGATTGGAAATATGCATAACAGGATTCTGGCGTTGGTCGAGAACAAAGGGGGCCCACGGCATATTAATTTTTATTTATTTTATTGAAGTTTGAAAGTCAAATAAAAAGTGGTTATATAGTTATGGAACAAACCAATTTAAAAAAAATAGTTTTTTTTTTTTTAAAACAATTGAATTTTATAACAGTTATTTTAATATTTGGCTAGAATACGTCTTTATTTAACATCTGGCATTAAAAGTTTGGAAACTTTTTAATCGGAGTGTATAATACAAACTATTGTAAAAATAATCAAAATTAGTGTTTTTCACAATCTTAATTCTCACATTTGCCATTAGAAGCGCCAGAATCCACAAAAACTATTTTTCAAAATGACAAACGCACCATATACGAGATTGCGATTTCCCAATACCAAAAACGAACCAGACTGATGTAAAATATGGGTACGCCGCTTGTCAAAGACCAACTTTTTCGGTGAAGAAGTAATCTGTTTGTATTGCACTCAGTCTAAAATAAAAAAAAATTCTTTGAAACATAACCTCACTATTTTAACCAGCTTACTTAATAGGTTCATCAATTCAAACATGGCAATATGTATCTAATAATTAAATCTAATACTAGAAACGTTATATTTATTCCATGAAATGTAAATGGACAGCTTGTTTTTACACACAAACGTTGAGATAAACATCAACAATTTTCGTGTTTTTATATGAAATTTTCACAAATAAATTTTACTGTCCCACGGTATACAGCAGCGCCGCCCAAGTGAGCAAAGATAAAACCAAAAAATGGATTTGGCAAATGGCTAAATACCCTCCCAACAAAAAAATGTATCTGTACGTCAAAAATGTAACATAAAAGTTACTTTCCATACACTTTTTTAAAATAATACAGCGCTGTCGCCCGACAGCAGGAAAAACTAAAAAAAACGAAGACATCTTGTTTTTAGCAACAACAACCATTTTTGTACTATATTAAAGTGTGAATCACCTGCATATTCTTTGTATTTTGATTTCAAGGTGATATGCAGTATAATTTTTTAATGAATTTTAATATATGTATTTGTGGCGTAAAATAAGTCAGTTTGGTGAAATAATTAAGTGTTATTATTAAACACGGTGAAACACGGTTAAATTATCAAAACAATAATATATTTAGTGAATATATTATATACCGGGTGATTTTTTTAACCTGATACACAAATATCTCGGAAAACAAGCACTTTACGAAAAAAATGGAGTGTTAAAATTAGTACCCTCCCCTCCTCCTTGTAGGTGGAGAGGGGGGGGGGGGGAGTTAACTTTGAAACTTTAATAAGAACCCCTATTTTTTATTGCAGATTCGGATTCTACGGCTAAAAATACGTAGGATTTGACTGAAACGATTTTTACGATTCAAGATAGATGGCGCTGTAATTGACGATATTCGTCACTATTTACGATAATGAGAAGCCATTTTCAATAATTGAAAATTTAAGAAATACAAATTGTTTAAGACTAACTTCGAGTATTCACAATGGAACCGTGGTATTTTTAATGCAGACGTATTGCAGAATCGTTTGCGTAGGTTCTCAGTAGAAGAAATCGAAGAAAATTGAATATCAATTACAGCGCCATCTATCATGAATCGAATTTTTTTTCAGTATTCAGTATTTTTAGCCGTAGAATCCGAATCTGCAATAAAAAACAGGGGTTCATATTTTAGTTTCAAAGTTACCCCGCTCCACCTACAAGGACGAGGGGAGGGTACTAATTTTAACACTAATATATTTCCCCCACGGAATAATTAAATTTTGATCATAACCATTTTTTCCGTAGAGTGCTTATTTTCCGAGATATTTGAGTGTATCAGGTTAAAAAAAACACCCGGTATATAAATATTGAATAATTTGTAAGAAATGTCGAAGAAATAATTGTACAGAACCGTTCGTCGCGAAATCGATTCACTTATTAACAATAACAATTCCTCGCGTGATGCGCGCGCCTACGACTACGAATTCAAATAATGTTTTACAAAATAAATACATACATGGAAAATGAATTTGAAATCGACTATTCAAACACAACGGAATCAGAGTCTGATTTAGTAACACTTGATGCTGATATCGATAATAATAATAACATCGAGTAGGAATTCTCTGAATGGAGTATAAAATATAATCCATCGAATGATTCCGTAAATGCGGTGCTCGAAATACTTAGAAAATATCATCCTAACCTGCCGAATGATGTAAGATAAGAACATCAAAAAGAACCCAAATTAAAACTATGAGCATCAGTTTACTGGGTCATGGGCAATATTTACATATTGGCCTTGAAAAGCAGCTACGGAATATCCTCAACAGTATAATATTTCTAGAAAATTTTCTAACTATTGACATTAGTGTAGATGAACTGCCCTTAGCAGAGAGTTCCACAAACCTGTTATGGTCCAACCATTCTAGGCCGAATCGTTTCGCACAAAGAGGTATTTGCCATTGGAATATTTCATGGCTATAGAAAACCATATTGTGCTGATGAATTTTTAAGGAAATTTATCACAGAAATTAAAAATTTTATGGAAAATGGGTTTGATTATCATAACAAAAATATCTCTTTAAATATTCGGGCGTTTTATTTGTGATGCCCCTGCAAGATCGTATTTATTACGTAAGTGTGTAATCTAATATCCCAAATTTTGTTTGCCCAAGTTATTCTTTGTTTTGCAGGTGTTAAATCACAATCTGGATATTCCTCTTGCACCAAAAGCAAGATAGTTACCAATATTACAAACACAAAGTATGTTTTCCCGGAAAATTGATGTGCTTAGAACCAATCTTGATTTTCGTAACAAAATCGACCAAAAACATCATGTAAGATGTAATATTGAATTAGAAAAGATACCAACTTTTGGATGTGTTTCACAATTTCCCATAGACTACATGCATTGTGTATTATTTATTAGGAGTTATGAGGCAAATGCTAAAAATGTCTTATAAAGATACACCGAGAGAAAAAATGATGGTAAATTGTACGTAAAATGACATTTTCGGTTTACGAAATTCATCCAACAATGAAAACTATGAATTGTTATCGTCGTCAATGTTAAATCACATTTTTCAACATTTGCCGATGCTGAAGTAACAATATAAAATGTTGATTTGTCATTTTGATCTAAATCAAACTGTTAACATGATTATTGACATATCAACAATGAAAATGTTCATTTGTATTTTAACAATGCTAAATTAACATATAAAATGTTAATTTATCATCTATTGAAAACAAAATGATTTGACATTATTATTGATATCTTAACATTAAAAATGTTGAATGGACACTAAAAAATGTTAAAATTATAATTTTGTCGATCGAAAAATATTTTAAAAATATTGGAAATTTATTTTATAGATAGCGTTAGAAATAAAAAAACGGTTTTTATACTTTAATTTTTGTGTTTTATTTAAATAATAAGAGTACAAAACATAAATTTTCAAAAATTAACATTGTTTTAATGCACTTAACATAGAATTCAAAAAAATTTTATTCTTAATAATTTGAGACCAAAAAAATCATATAAATGCATTGGTGGTCCACAAAATCTATTGATATGATAAACTTCAAAATAATCTAATTCATTTTTAATACGATATGACTGGTAGTGTTCCAAAAAATTGATTAAATTTAATTTTTTTCCAATTACAAAGCAACTATCATTTTTAATATCCAATATAATAGTTTCAATTTTATAAAAATTCATTGGCTGTTGATCTATGGCCAGTATATATCCTTTTTTATAAACTGTTCCCTTATACTCTATAGAGTTAGAAACATTACAATTAGTTAAATCTAAATTCAAGTTACATTTCTTATTGATTTTGTTATAAAACTCCAATTGAGTTAAGTCTATTGGAACGAATTTATCGCAATTCAGGTTTTTTGGAAAGCCTAGCTCTTTATCTAACAGAAATTTAGAAAATTTTAACGATGATTTCATGCTTATCGAATATGCGATATTTATTCGAGAAGATATGTTTCTTGAATAAATTTTTGCCTCGCGGTGCTTTGATTCAAAGCGATATGTCCATAAATTTCTGACAGGGCCACTTTGTCTTATAATTCTAGGATAATGAAGAAGAAAATGAAACTTTGGTTTTAAATGTTGGTTAAACAAAAGTTGATATTGCCTATTGTGCTGCTCTATGAGGTTTTGTAGATTTATTAATAAATTTTCATCAAATTTTGATTTCATTAAAATATCTACTATTTTTAATAACATGATAAAAAATTTCCATACTTTATCACTATTTGGAATTAAGCCCCCAATAATTAATGGTAAAAAATTTATTAAATTCTGCATTTCACTGGCCGAAAGCTTTAAATTGGAGTTTTGATTAGTTAAGTTTTTCATATTGATTGGAGGTGACAAGTTACCTAATTCCATTTCGCCATAGTCAAACATTTGCTTCCGATAATTAAAAATATCAATAGTAAAATATTTTTTTTCTACTATAAAATGCAGTAAAATTTCACGAATATCGTATTTACATACACCTTCAAACAAATCATGAACAAGATCTGCTGAATAGTTAGTTGTTACGTGAAATGTTTCTAAATCATTCAATACACAACCTCTAAGAATTCCCGTAAGAGTAAAATCATTTATATTCAGATCATTTTCATAATTTTCTTTTGTCCTAAGGTTTTCTTCTCTTTCTCTATTATCGCAGCTCATATAGCTTTTTTCCGTTTTGCAAAATCGGCAATAAAATTTACTATTAAAACTAGTAGTAAACCCCAAAATATCATTTAATCCTAAATTGTCACCAATCAATCGACATACAACTGGATAAATAGTTGTAATTTTGTTATCAACTTCTATATTAATGCCTTTATTTTCGATGCTTTTAAAAACTTCCGATAGTTTTCGAAAGTAAAAATCATTACCGTATAACTTTTTTTCTTTGGACTTAAAATAGGCAGCAATGAAAATGAAATCTAAATTTGATAACAAATGCTGAGGGATTGTAGGAAAGATATAATAAACACCACACACTGCATCTACACCACAATGACTACCTAAGGGGTTATTAACCTCAAAATCATCTACAAAAAGAAATACAGGAATGAAAGTTTTATTTGGAGTATCGCTAATTAATTTTTTGAAAGTTACACCATTAACGAAATGGGCTATGGCTGTGCTTTTTAATAATTCTGAAGTATTTTTAATAGTGACATCAAGTACATTAGGTAATTCAAAAAACTTTATAATTTGGAATTCGATAGCCATTATGCAAGCATTAACATTAGCTTCAGCCAAAGTAGCTGTATGTCGTACTATAACTTCTGTTATTTCATTATTTACATTAAAAACTATTGGCTTGCTAAATAATTCTTTTTCTTTTAAATGTTCTATTAATTTATATTCCGTATTAATATCTTTAAATGGTTGAGCACTATAATTCAGAAGGTTTTCGACATAATTAAATTGTGGGATAGATGTATATGGTAAAATTAGTTCTTTAATGCTATTTGTAATACAAAGTGTGATATTCGATATACTATTTTGTACGTCTATTACATCTTTTCTACTGAAATTATTTTTATTATGTAGATCTATTAAAAATTTGCAACATCTATTGCTTATATTATTTTTTAAATTATCAATGTTAATATTAGAGGATACATTAACTGGCAAAGGCAATAATTCACTTGAACCAGTTTCTTCTATCCAATTATTTTGCTGTGATTCTTCTGAATCTAATAGTGGTATAACTCGTAGGTTTAATTCATTTTGAAAAGAGTTATTATAAATTTCACTACTATTTACATTAATTAAATGATTTTTTACATGTTTTCTAAAACTACTACTATTTGTAAAACTTTGAATGCATTTTTGGTAAGTACATTTATATATACTATTAGAATTATAATTATGGATTATTCTATAGTGGGCAACTAGGTCTGACAACGTTTCAAAATTTTTTTTACATTCATGACATGATATCATTTTGATTATTTTTTTAATATTAAATTAAGTTCTGCTAAAGCAGAGCTCTTTTTGTCATTTTCTGTTTTAATTTCATATATGTAATTTTGAATCCATTGCCAAACCAGTTCCGACTCCTTGGGATATGTCAAATTGAATACTTGAAAGCACTTAAAGCATATATCAAGTGCTGTCAAAAATGAATTGAATTTTAATGTAAATTTATCCAAAATAATATAAAATTCTTTAATATTCGTAGGGGACGGTCCCACTACTAAAATAAATGGTTGGATTGTTGATTTACTTGATGACGCTTCGTTTTGTTTTTCAAATTTAAATCGTTCTAGATCATTAACAGCATAGAGATGTGTAACCATACTATTCACAGCGTCCTTGATACTGGTTTTTTTATGATGATGACGTAAAGTTGGCCGTAAAATACAGTTTAGTGCAGCAATCTGAATATAATTCGCTGTGTCTATAAAAATGTTATATCGTTGATTAATATATTGTAATACAGTTTAAATTAAAAAAACTTGTTTTATACCGTTATCAAATTTGTTTAGTATAATATTATTATACAACAATTTATAATGCTTGTCCTTTATTTTTTCCAAAAATATTGGCCGCAGTTCTATTATTAAATTATCCCATTTTTGAAACAGCGACAGTTGGGATTTCCGATATTCAACGCCAAAATCATAATCTATCTAAAAGCAGAGAGGATTAAGTTTATGAAAAGTATTTTATTATGTACTGTGCTATTGGTAATTTTAATTTTTATGTACTTTCTTAATGTAGAATTATTTTAATTTTGCCAAGTTATCATAAGATTGATTTCGATAACGATTGATCATTTTCAGTTATCGAAACTAAAATCAAAGAACAGTTAAAAATAAAACTTAAATAATTTTGCTAAGAAAATATCAAAGTAAAATTAAAATTTGGTTATTTAATTATTAAATATTGAAATTGTGGAAAAAGTCACACGAAATTAAAGATTTTCCTAAATCAATTATTTTGGATATAAACTATTTTATTTAAACCCTACTTACAAATGTATCACCAACAGCACTTTTATAATATGGCCAGTCTAGCAAAATTTTATTCAAAGAATTATTATTGTTCATAATCTCTTTTCTCCGCAGACTATATGATCTAGCCCAAATGTCATGAGCGGAATTGTCTTTTTCGGATACAAGTTGAACTTTATTTTTTAAAATTTCTATTTCAGTATCTGTTTCATCTTCATTGGATGCCAATTCTTGCCAATCTTGTTTACTTTCATCATTTGTATAATTAATATCGTTTTGTTCGAACGGACTATCACTTGTCCTTTGTTTTTTTGATATTATTTCGGCGTTAAAGCCCTTTGATTTTCTGTTCAATCTAATAAATTTATTAAATAGTCGCCCTGTAGGATTTCTGTTTTTATTTCTTGGTATGTAATAAATATCTAAATTTTCTTTTGGAAAGATATTTATTATGCCCTCGGCCAATTTATTCATAGTTTTTGGATCTGGTACTTTATAAGTTTTAAGAACTGGATCAAAAAAATGCTCCACTATACAAGAAATGATATCATCTCGTTTTTTCTCATCGAGCATCCCATGAATGTCATAATATTGGATAACGTTACGACCCATGTCACTTGATTGAAGTATTTCTCGAACGGACTGAAACAAAAATTAAAATTTTAGTGTCAATTAAAATAATATTTATAATCATTGTCAAATCCTGAATATTATAAGAATACTTACTATTATTGAAGTAATTTTTGATGAAATTTGACTGGGAGAATTCGTCTTTAGAGGTTCAGGTTTAAAAAACTCACGACATTTTTCTAACCATTCACATACACCACTATCGTTTACGGTACTGCACTGTGAAATTCCCTGCAAAATTTTAATTTGATTTATTCAAACACTTTAAATTTATCACAAACATTTTAATATTACCTGGGACTTTTTCCAGAAAAATAAATGTTCACGGAGTCTTGCTCTTAATCCAATATTTTCACGACCTGGGAACATTTCTCCAATATCGTTTTGATTTAAATACTGAATATCAGCATATTTTACTCCGCATTCTATACAAATATAATAGATTTAACTTAAATAAATATATATTTTCAATTGAAACGTACAATTGAAACTTTCGGAATACGGTATAAACAACTTGGTTTGAACGTTTTGCTTTATAATCTTAAAAAGCCACCGCACTTGAAGTAATACTTAAATTAACAAAATTTATAGATATACCCACCATAAAAAGAAATAAAATGAGACTACAATTTCCATGATGTTAATAATTCTAGGAGACCATCATCTTCATAAACGGTAACGACACGTGAATCTGGTGCATCACTTGAATTCACACTAGAAAACTATCCGATACATTTCCATTAGGAATTGCACTAGTAATTGTTGAACTTGGAATCAATGTTTCTTTCGAATGATTTATAACAATAGCATTATCACCCTGATTATCACCACTATTTATATTACTTTGAGGGGAATTGGAATCCCCATTATCAACATCTTGCCGATAGCTATCATCAGCATTATTAATTTCTGCTAACCTTATAGATTTTGATAACAAGTGATCATCGCATAATAAAATTGCGTGGTTACGCGACATTTTACATTTTTATATCCAAAAACTATAATCAATCGCGTAAAACATCCACATTAAAAACATTCAAAAGTTACTTTTGAATTAATATGTAAAATAATTAACTATACAATATTTATATATATGTAAATAGGTCTATAATCTACTATTTAGATGAAACTGACCAATTTTCACTACACTTTTATCACAAAAAATAATTCACTTCTTGTCTAGATGGTAATAACTTCTGAATTGTGCAATGGTCGACTAAATTTAATAAAAATGTGTTTCTAAAACGGTAAATTATTGGAAAAATATAATAAAATGAAACAAAATAACAATATTTGTATACAAAATGTAAGGATTTGTTTACAACATGTATCTGAAAATCAGCTTCGGGGGCTATTCGTAGTTTGCACAAAAGTAGCATTGTAAATCAACATTGCAATGTTGAAAATCTTTCAACAGTATCAAACATAAAGTGTATGGGTTTTAAATTTCGTGGTAAAATTACCATTTTACGGTGCTAATTTGTACATATTAATGACTATACAGCACTTTTTCTAACAAACTGTTTAAAAAAATGTTAAATTCAAATCAACTATCTAAAGATTACAAATTATGTACGGATTGTTGTTTCAAGTTCAACAATTTTTTCTTTCGGTGTACGTAAACAATATTTTTCTTTAACGAAAGCTCAATTAGAATCCATAAATATACGTCTCCAAAAAACGCACAAACGCCAACCAACAGTAAATAATCCAGTTTCCGGCAGCTCATGCTATCAATCGTCGGTCCCACCAAGCAATAAATTTGAGGAAAACGTTATGATGATTATCAAAGCTACACTAAGGGAAATTAAATTATTAACATCGGCATTTAAAGTACATAAAGATAAATGTACTTGCCCAGCGACCTTCGACGATCAAGGAACAACGCTAGACCTTCCTGTCGATACCATCGAATCATTCAATAAGCTGGAATGTGATGCTAAGAGTGACAGTCAAACGAAAATATATTTGGTAACACTTCGACAATTAACTATTTTATACAGTGAAGAATACGTAATCTCGTTTAAAATTTATGAATTAAGACAAAAATTATGTCTACTATTAAAACTAAAAGTATACTGTATTGCCACGCTGTGTCCAAATATTATGTTCGTAAACAAGTATCACCTAACGGTACTTTGTAGAAAGAAAAAAAATCATTTTATATAATTTGGAGTAATTTAGTTAAACATTCGTATAAGGACAGCTAACAGAAACGTGATTTTACGCACTTAATAAATATGTTTTAAATATTTGATATTCGATCTTATTCAGTAAGTACATATATTACGATGCTTATAAAATGGAATTTTATTAAATTATTATTTATTGTAATAATATTTTATTAAATTGATGCCAAAGGGGAAATTCTTAAATGATGAAGAAAAAACCTCCATCAGAATTTATAAAGAACAAGGATTTACTATACGTCAAATTGGTACTAAAATTGGTCGATCATCAACTGTGGTCCACAACTTCCTAAAAAAAGCTCGAAGTTATGGTCATAAAAAGAAAACAAAACGAAATAGTAAGTTATCCAAATCTCAAATTGACAAAATAAGAAAGGAAGCAACTCGTAACAAGTTAACCGCCAATCAAATTAAAGCAAAATTGGGCTTACCTGTTACAAAACAACATATTGCTCGAGTGTTAAGAACAACAAAAAATATTAAATGGTCGAAATTGCAAAGCCTAATTTATCATATAAACATATTGAAAATAGGCTACTGTTCGCCAAGCGATACATGCATTGGAAGGATGAGAAAAAATTCAACCTGGACGGCCCAGATTGCTCTTCTTGCTACTGGCACGATATCCGTGATAAAAATATATTCCGGTCTAAAATAAATTTCAGCGGAGGGACAGTAATGGCGTGGGGAGCTTTTTACTATAGTGGGAAGCTACCAATTTGCTTTATTACCCCCGAATGAATTCAAACCTATACAATGATTTGTTAGAAGACGTTTTGATAACTTTTCTTGACGACAACAACGACATTGATTTTATTTTCCAATAAGACAATGCTTTCATCCATGTATCAAAGCAATCAATGGAGTGGTTTCGTCAAAAACAAATAAATGTTCTTGATTAGCATGCATGTTGTCCCGATTGTAATCCGATGGAGAATTTATGGGGCATACTTGCAGCGAAGGTTTATGCGAATGGTCGGCAGTTTAAAACGGTTACTGAACTAAACCAGTGCATTAAGGGCTGTTGGAGAGAAATTGAGGCAGAAACTTTAAAAAATTTGTCAAATTCAATGCCAGAGCGCATATTTGAAGTCATTAAACAACAAGGGCGTCATACGAAATACTAATTTAAAATTTTCTTTATTATTATGTAGATATTTTTTAATAAATTTAAAGTGTTCTTATACGAATATTTAAGCAATTTGGAGTATTTTTTTTAATTGGATTAATATTAGAAACATCTTAAATTTTTGCTTTGGTGAAATACCAATTATATTTATTGTAATTCTTTACTGTTTATGAAATAAACGATTTTATTTAAAACAAATCATAGGGATCTGTTTATTTTATTATTTAATAAAATAAAAATGGTTGTTCTTATACGAATATTTATCACTGTAGAAAATGCTTACAATTTTTTTAAATTTCAGATGATGCATTTCAGAACCATTAATGATCAAGGAATGGAGAAATTTGTCCGGAGATGCCTTAAAAGCATAATCACAGATTCCACAGCTTCACAATTTTCGTGGTACGGATATTAGGGGAATATTACCATGAAATATTATTCCATTATGGCATTACTGAAAGGGTATGATTGAATTTATTGCAACAAATTTGATCAATTATTATAAAAACTATATTATTTATTTACAGAGGAAACAATAAAAAAAATTAATCCCAAAGTTGGCGATATTGAAACAATTGCCAAGAAATGGTTTCAATATGCCAAAGATTGTCAAAGAAGGAAACAATAAACCAAAAATTAGTTTTAGTACTAGTTTACTAGACTGTAAAGATATGGTAAAAAGTTGTGATGAACAAATCGAGTCTCTCGATCCGGTTGCCAATTGGTAAATGGCTTGCAAAAATCCACCGCTTCAATCGCAGATGCAGTCGAAATGTCGATAAAAATCGAGGATGGATTTCCACCTTCATTTATCTCTCGATTGAGAATCCGACATAAAATGGTGTAGAATAAAGAAAGCATGGTAGCGAATTTTCTTCATCCGAAGTATAGAACTTAAGACCAAGTTGTCAAGCGAGCAACTCGAAATTGTCGAAGAACACCTTGTTGAAGAGCTTGGCAATGACGGATTGGTCGAGTATACAGCATATCACGACAAAACCAGGCGGTTTGGGATGCTTTTTGGGAAAGACATCAAAAGTTCTAAAACTTTCTGGAGTTAAGCACAATCTAAATATGTACCCTCAACTTTCCTGTTTGGCTATAAAGCTTCTCGCAATTCCAGTTTTTACGGCGTAATACGGAAGGATTTTTTTTCGGGATGGCCTTTTGTACATAATAAGAATAGGAATCGACTTACTTTCGACCGGTCGAAGAAATTGCTGGCAATTTACCACGAGCTGAAGCCAAAATACTGCAATAAGTCTGACGAATACTAGATTAATTATTTTAAATAAATGTGATTTTTAATTATTATTTTTTAATTATTTTATTGAACAATTAAAAGTTCTTATTGGAATTCTATACTGATTGAACAGCAATAAATATCAAAAAATATATAAATTTAATTATGTACCTATAATGAATAAAAAAGCCAAGATGCTTTTTTTTATTTTCAATTTTTTACGTTACATGTATTCTGCCGTCCTAAAATCAAAAGCGGTATCTACAAAAAATCTGAAATCGGGTTTTTTGTTTTTTTAGTATCTTACTACGTTATTCAAAATAAATACCAAAGAAAAACGCTGTACCTGCAGTGGGTATTCTAAAAAGCACCACTTTTTTTGTCAATCTGCACAAAACTTCTACCTTTTCTAATAAAAAATGTGGTATCTACTTGTGTGAGCATGCATATACCGCTTTTGTATATTGTATCTAGTATGCTCTATTTACGGTTTTTTTCACTAGGAAACGTTATTATCTGCAAGCTTTGTTTTTAGTTCTATTGCGGTCTTTAAAGTAATTACACGTGCAATTTTTTTGTATTGTATTTAAAATTAAAAGGCAATTAACATTATTCTGTGTTTTCATTATCAATTCCATGATAAATAAGTTAATTTCATAAAAATGTCAAGTGAAAGAGCTAAAGTAATGGTTTCTTTGGCAACTAAAGGTCAACGTAAGTCGCCAGCTTCAACGGCAAAAGTTTGTATGACAAATGTAAACGGAGCTGGTGATATTTTACCTAAACCTATAGTGAGAATTGAAGATGAAAATAAACCAATTTCGACAAGTATGCGTGCTTTAACGGCAAGTTCGCAAGTTTGCAAGTTTAAATGAAAAAATTGATAATATGAGTACTCTAACATATGAATCTGTTTATGCAGTTCAACAAATTGAACAAGTTTCGACAAATATTCCGGTAGTAACAGAAGATGGGGTTTATGTGACAACATTAATAATGGAAAATAGTCAAAATAATTTTCGTTTCGAAGTGACTAATAATAACAAACATAATGAATCGATACAAACTGTATCAACTAAAAATGTAGTGTATGATGTTGACGATTTGAAGAACGGTCTAAATGAAAATATAATGCCGAATGATGCAGAACTTCAACGATACTCTTCAACGTTGATACTAGATCATCCCTGTAAAATTATGTACAATGAAAAAGGACAAGATACAGATCAGAAACTCAACGATGATGTTATAGAAAGTACTCCGCTGTCTACTTCTACAATATATATATACATGATAGTGCAGTTAATATTGTGGAGGAATCGATGCCACCTACAATATCTAATAAAACAAATGAAAGCTCAGAACTTTTGGCAACAGAAAATTTAAATGACAAAGGCTTTACAAAAACAGGTAATCCAAGAAAGAGGCGGTGGATAAATCCAAAAATTAAATTAGAACAAAAGAATATTAAGAGCCAAATAGTTCTGAAAAAGCATAAAGTACTGCCAGGCTGTGATGCAAAAAATTGCTCAAAATTATGTTTGAGTCATATTAATGAAAATATGAGAAAAGTCATCAACAAAAATTTCTGGTGCCTATCTATTAAACAGAGAAAGGGTTTCATGTTAAACACTTGTACCAGGCAAGATATAAAACGTCGGACGACTGAAAGCAACAGGAAGCAGAATTCGTCCAAGTATTATTTAAAAAATGAAAACGATGAAATGGTACTTGTCTGCAAAACATTTTTTTTAACCACCTTAGGCTATAAAAAATTAAATGATCGAGTTCTACACAATACTTTGTCGAAAACTCCAAGATATCAAAATTGTCCACCTGCAAATCGACATGGGAATTCAGCTAAAAAGAGGATAGATTACCCTGTTATAGATGCACAAATTGAAACATTCCATCGGTCAATATCTCACTATAGGTAAGTTCTGTAAGATAACTTAAAGATTTATTATTAATATATTCTTGATATTTTAGACGTGTTCACGCTCCAAACCGACGATGTCTGCCAAGCGACATATCGGTTTCCACGATGTTCGAGGATTTTAAATCTAAAAACCCCGATTCTATAGTGTCGTATGAATCATATCGTTTGCGTGTGAGGGCAAAAAATATATCCTTTGCATTACTGGGACACGAAGAATGCGAGCAATGTGAAGAGTTCAAATTACATGAGCACCAACAAGATAATTTGGACAATACCTGCAAAACTTGTTCCAATTGGAAAATTCATAAAATTCATGCTACTGAGTCTAGAGAACTTTATCAAACACAATCTAACAATAAGTTTGAAGATGGAACTATCTTTGTTTCTGCAGATTTACAGAAAATCATTATGTTGCCGAGAATGGATACTTTTAAAAAAGTAATTTTTATTAAAAGGCTTACAGCGTATAATGAAAGTTTTGTACCACTCGGTTCAAAATCACTATTAAAGCCGTACGCTGTTTTGTGGCACGAAGGTATCTCAGGAAGGGACAAGGAGGCCGTCGTCAGTTGTTTTTATTCGTTTTTCTTGAGGCATAGAGATGCCAAGCAAATTACGATATGGTTAGATAACTGTGCTAGCCAAAATAAGAATTGGTGCTTGTTGACGTTTTTAGTCAGAATGATTAATTCTGATGAAATATCTGCCACGGAGATATTCTTTAATTATTTTGAACCGGAACATACTTTTATGTCATCAGATAGTTTCCACCATCAAGTAGAACTATCGCTCAAGAAACAAGGCAAGACCTATGACTTTGTTAATGTAGTTGAGCATGCACAAAAATCAAAAGTAGATGTAAAAAAAATGGAATACTATGATTTTTCTCAGTGGAGAGATTTCAAATCTGAGTCTGCATTAAAAAAATGTGTACCAGTCCGCTTCTCTCTGATATGGTTCAGATTAAAGAAACTTGTGGCAATATTGTATTGCAATACAAAACTTCGTATACCGAAGATTTTAAAAAATTAGATTTTTTTATGTAAGAAAGCTGCAAAAAAAACAGAGGTTTTATTAGCCGCTGTTGCAACCCGAAATGAGCCTCGCGGATTCCCCAAATCCAAGAAGGAAGCGCTACTTAAAATTCTTGAAGGAGTACTTCCGGAAAACAGAAAGGTGTTTTGGAGAAATATGCCCGAATGTGATGATTAGAAAATTAATCAAAAATAAACTTTATTGTTTTTGTTTTTATTTTTAGAACTATTTATTTTATTTTTGTGGTCTTTAAATTAATGAGATTTTGTTACAAGTTAATGAATTATAAAATTATTTTTAAATAAACTGAATTTTAGTAACAATTACCGCGTTTTTGTTAATTAACTTTTACATAGATACTAATGAATAAGGCAGTATCTACGTTAAGTACTTATTTTTTGTAGATACCGCACATTGGCTTAACATATACAAATATATTTTTTAAAAATAATGCAGTATGTGATTTTTTAGAATTAACTTCTAACATTTTTTAAATTTTAACAGTTTTAACCGATTTTTAACCAAAATCTACATTATAAATTACCATTATTAATTAAACCTTATTTAATTTTATCAAGAACTATCAAAAAAACTTCAATGTATAATATCTCAATTTTGTCCTACATGTAGATACAGCTTTTGATTTTAGGACGGCAGTATTATACTCGTATAAAAAACTACGACCCATCCCTGGTTTACACCAATTTAATAAAGGTAAAACGACGATATTCAGCTAATTTCATTTCAAAGTGCTGAGTATTTCTGCGGAGTTTTGCACCGCAAAAAGTAGCTAAATTGGGCTTAAGGATTTAAAATATTTTTAATGATTTCAGGATTCTGAGAAATTTTACAAAACATATCAATCAATTACATATGTGAATTTTACTTTTATTATATTAAGTAAGTTAAGATTTCTGAAAATTTTAAGAGAATTAAGAGAAAGTTAATGTAATTTCGAGTACTGATTGTATCCCAATTTTACAATTTATATTAGGTATTTACAGAATTTAACATATTTGTTGTTTACTCGTGGACTAATAACACAAACAAAAAATTTTGTATAATAAAACACAATATTTTGGTTTTGCCATTTTCTTTAACGTGATACATATTTATTTTACGTGATGTTACTCCTTTATCAAATTTCTAACAAACACTAACTAAAATTATGCTAAAATCTGCTTTTATACCCTATTTTGTGCCTACGTGCCTTGTGACTCTTCTTTCCCCCTTATTTTATTTTTCCCCTAAAGGGGTGGTATCGCCCTTCTTTTTTGTATAAACCATCTGGTATGTGTTTATGATAAAAAACAGAAGAATTTGTTGATCATCTGGTGTGTGTGGGTGTGTATGTGCAAAAGGGTATTAATTACGGATTTAAAATGAGGTCATAAATTTTGTTGCGGCCAATTTTTTCGTTTAGTAAAAATGGGTTATATCATTCCTTGTATATTTCCAGTTCTTCTAATCTGTTCGTTAGTAATCCTTTTCGTATTCTGTGTAATACCTGTCAGTTTGTGTTGAAGTCAATGTAATTATGTTTTTCTGTAGTCAAGTGTTGTGTATATTTCGAGTCGATTTTTGGTTTTTCGATATCTTTTATATGTTCTGTAAACCTAGCTTCAAAACTTCTGCCAGTTTGTTTGTCCGATGTAGAATTTGGGGTAATCGTTACATGTATTCTTATAGATTTTGGTGTCTATTGGTGCATTTATGTTACGTTGTTTGAGTCGCTTTTCTTATTTGTTGTTTGTTTTAAATGCCATCGTGTATTCGTGTTTTTTAAAAACATTCGTTATATTCCTGTTGATGTTATTGTTGTACTCTATAGTGATGTATTTCTCTGTTTGTTCATTTTGGTTTTTTAACGTGGTCATACTTATTGTTCATTTTGTCAATTAATCCGTGTTATAATCATTTTTTATTGCTATGTGTTTAATGATTTTCATTTCTTCCGTATAGTCCTGATTGTTCATCGGGATCGTGTTTAGTCTATTTATGTTGGTATGGGTGGTTAGATGATTTGTCAATGGCGTGATCCGTTTGTGTGTCTTCTCTGTATATTTTGAACGTATGCTTGTTGTTAACCTTTGTTATTGTCAAGTCTAAAAAGTTAGTGGCTTTATTCGTCTCTGATTCTAGAATAAATTTTATGTTCGGATGTTTGTTGTTAATGTTTTTGTAAAGATTGCTGAGCTATCTCATTGTGCCGTTAGATAATATTAGAATTTCGCCCACATATCTGTGCCAGTACCTGATTATTTGGTTTTTGTTGTTCGATTCTGTTAATATATGCTGATTTTCAAAGTGATTCATGTATATGTTAGCTAAGGTTCTTGATAAAGGATTCCCCATTGGAAGTTCATCAGTCTGTGAATAGAATTTGTTATTGTGTTGAAAATAGTTTGGTTCTGTTACTGTTTTGATTAGAGTGATAATTTCGTCAATTTTTTCTTTCCTGGTTCCGCTTTTCTGTAACAGTTCCTTGGTTATGTCGAATGATGCCAGTTTCGCTGTAGGTGGTATATCTATTGACTCTATTTTGTTGATTAGTTCAATGTTTTTTCTGATTGAATGATCGTTCTGTAATTGTATATTTTTGCGGAGAAAATAATTAATTTCTTTAGCAACTTTGTAGTGCTCTGATTTTTGGTGCCGTTGGTTTTATGGTTTTAAGTCATCTTTTTTGTACTGGGTTAAACAACATAGAACAGTTGTTAATCATTTTATTGATCGTCTTGTGATATTTGTTTGGTGGGTCTTCTTGGAGCTCAATTATGTTATTGTTTTCGATATAGCCATCAATCTTCGAGTTACAGTCATCTGTTTTCATTATAACGAGTGTATTCCCTTTATCGGCTTTGAGCGTCCTTCTCTAATAACTTAAAATTAATGTCTTTCACTGTTTGTCGTTCGGTTTTGTGGATGTTTTGGTTTGTAGTTGGTCTATTTTTACGTATATCAATTGAAATAAATGTCCGTAAGTCGTCCTGATGTTGTTCGTTTGTTCGTCTTATTGCGTTTTCAATATCATGTAGTTGTCGTGTTGTTTGTGTTGAATTATTGGACGGAGCAATATTAATTTAAGTCCTTCCTCCAGTAATATTTGTTCCTGATTATTAAAAATGATGTCCGTCATATTATGTTCTCTATGGTAGAATCCATGATTTATCTGTATTTGTTCGTTGTTTTGAACTGTTATTTGTTGTGCTGATCTCCGTTGAACAATCAGTTTATGTAGTTTTTTCTTAATATTCCGTCGTCTTTTCCTAAGTACTTTTTCAGTCATGTTTTCAATCTTTTGTAAGATATTTTCGTACTCTAGTCTACGTACGGTCTTTAATAATAACAATTGAGAATAGTATACCTTAGATGTTAGAACACTCACCCTTTTATATACATTTTTAATTGTTTCACTTAACCACGTATGTTCTGCTTTGTGTTCGCTATCCCTGCTGCACTAGTTTTAATATTAATTCTTACACTAATAAATGTTAACAACAAACATCCGAACATAAAATTTACTCTAGAATCAGAGACGAACAAAGCCATTAATTTTTTAGACTTGACAATAACAACGGTTAACAACAAGCATACGTTCAAAATATACAGAAAAGACACACAAACGGATCACGCCATTGACAAATCATCTAACCACCCATACCAACATAAGACGGCAATGTTCAACTTTTTAATAAATAGACTAAACACGATCCCGATGAACAATCAGGACTATACGGAAGAACTGAAAATCATTAAAAAATAGCAATAAAAAACGGTTGTAACACGGACTTAATTGACAAAATTAACAATAAGTATATTTGAAAGAAACAACAGAATATGATGACCACGTTTAAAAAGCAAAATGAACAAACAGAGAAATACATCACTATAGAGTACAATTATAACATCAACAGGAATATAACGAAGGATTTTAAAAAACACGGATACGCGATGGCATTTAAAACAAACAACAAATTAGAGAAGCGACTCAAACAACGTAACATAAATGCACCAATAGACACCGGAATCTATAAGAATATATGTAACGATTACCCCAAATTCTACATCGGACAAACAAACTGGCAGAAGTTTTGAAGTTAGGTTTACAGAACATATAAAAGAAATCGAAAAACCAAAAATCGACTCAAAATGTATACAACACTTGACTACAGAAAAACATAATTATACTGATATCAACACAAACTGACAGGTATTACACAGAATACGAAAAGTATTACTAACGAACAGATTAGAAGAACTGGAAATATACAAGGAACAATATAACCCATTTTTACTAAACGAAAAAATTGGCCGCAACAAAATTTACGACCTCATTTTAAACCCGTAATTAATACTCTTTTGCACATACATACCCACACACACCAGATGGTCAACAAATTCTTCTGTTTTTTATCATAAACACGCACCAGATGGTATATACAAAAAAGAAGGGCTGTACCACCCCTTTAGGGGGGAAAAAAAATAAGGTGGAAAGAAGATTCACAAGGCACGTAGGCACAACATAGGGTATAAAAGCAGGTTTTTAGCATAATTTTAGGTAGTGTTTGTTAGAAATTTGATAAAGGAGTAACATCCGAAACGATCGTAATTTCATTTTCAAATAAAATATATATCACGTTAAAGAAAGTAACAAAACCAAAATATTGTGTTTTATTATATAAAATTTATAGAATGTCTGTGTACAAAAACCCATTACAAAGTTCCTTGTCAAATTTACATAGTTCTGTTCCAGTGTAACTTAATTAAATTGTACCAATTTAAATTTAATTTCCTCCCTTAAATTCTTTATCCGAAATTCAGCGATGTTAAACTACATTCTCAAAAGTTCGCTTGCAAATCACTAATTCAGCAAATTTTCGCTAAATATTGCACTTTTGCAAAATCAGAGTCAAAGTTAGTTACTAAATCTGTGATTTTAATAAAAGCTTAGTCGTACTGATTTTGCTGAGACAGTCTACCATTTTACACAAAAACAAAAATATTTCGGCTACTGCATTCAATTAATCCACTTTACCTTTATATTGCAGTCTAAAATAGTTCAAAACGAGTTCTTAAATTTTCTTGGCAAGCATTTAGGCACATGCCCTTTAGGCGCAGGACCGCCATTTAATTATTTAAGAGATAAGCTGCTGTACATGATCATAAATTTTAAAGTGGGAGTTTAGTAAAAACCAGAATTTACCCTGTGTGATCTCTCTCCGCAACCAAACCACGAAACAACTAATGTCTTACCATATTTTAAAAAATCATTGTCTGCCAATACGGCAAAAGATGGTGTTAAGAATTATTTTGACATACATAAAACTTAATTTTTTTAGACCATTCAACATTTTGATTGCAGATTTATATACCTCTCTCGACGCCATTTTCTTAATCGACGCCTTAATATTAGAAAATATAACAGTTGGTGTGGCCGGGTATAAAGTAAAACCTTCATTGTACTTATGAGCGAGTTCAAACTTGATCCCACTTTGTGTGGCGTTTTTATTTAATTTTAGAGCCAGTTGCTACAATTTATTTTACAAGAATTTAATTCTTGAAAGCGAAGTGTTCAAAAGTGTTGCGTGGTTGCGGGTGTGGGTGTTGATTCGGGTGTGGGCCTCGATATGGGGTGTGGATTTATCGTGTTGAAAATGTTTGTATGAATTTGGCTGTGCAGTGTTGATGTTGAGACTTTTAAATGGTCTAGTTAATAAAAATAAGTACACTAAAGCATTTAATAACTCACAGTGACTTTGAAAATATTTGAGTATATCGCTGCGACTTTTTCACTCCGCTAAAGAAAACAACTTAATAGATATATATTTTAGGGAGGGTATTTGGAGCTATGTTACAATCACATCGAGATGTTAATGTTATTTTGAAAATAAGCGATGTGTATTATGGCGACTGGTGATACCAATAGTCATTCATTTCGCTTACTTTGAAAGTCATCATTTGAATGAGGTTCTCCATGTAATATTGCTAAATTGTAAAAGAGACTGACCAAATTGCATCATTTTACGACATTGACCAAAAACCCACTTATTTCAATTTGATTACCAACGATAAGGAAGTAAAATATTTGAAATAATATTATATGTTAGTGTATCCAAAGTTCAAATATGTGTACAGCTTATTAAAATTGAAAATTCAAGATCAACGAAAACCATAAAATTCATTTAGCTAGCATACTTTCCAAACCAATCAAATAAATATATAGCAATTCATGCGATTGTTGACCCCTCTATTTACATATATTGTAGTTTGGACTTGTGTTGTAAAAATGTTAATAAATTATTTTAAGCAATACAAAAACATCGTTTCATTACACTTAGAAGGTAGAGTAGATAATACCAATTTTCCGTGCGGCTATTTGATATACTTGAACAAATTTGAATTGAATATATTTATATACAGCGCACAGTTGATTGAATTATACATTGTAGTTTATATAGGTATTATGGCGGTTACATAATCAATAATTGAAAAGTATAAGCATAAATATTATTATTTAATTGAAAATAGAAAGTAAAGCAATGTTAAAGGTAAATTTTCAATACTCGCGTATACATATAAATACAATATGTATATACATTTATAGTCGTAAGTAAGAAATAATAAATTTACTTCTTATTCATACGTACGGTACAACAACATAATCATTTCATTTTCTTAAGCTGTGTGTTATATTTTGATTATGCAGTAGAACAACAAATCCGATTAAGTAATTTTCAATTTTCTTTTGTATATGGATTTGAAATTTTCATACTCAACTTATAAGTAAAAAATTGGATTTATTTTGTTTTTGGGTTATTTTTAAATGTTTATTTATTTTGTGTGTTAGTATTTCGATTTTATAGATAATATACAATAAAACAAAACAAAACTATATTAGATCATACAAAACGATATTGTTACAGAGTAAGAGACAGAGAGAGAGAGGGCGACGAGAGAAGTAAATTACCGCGAATCGTCGGAGTGTTGACAATTTTGCATTTCCATCAAATACTTATTATTAAAAGATCGCTAGTGATGAGCTTTACCAATAATATAACCAATAAATTATAAAATGTAACGTTAACCATTTTGGCCGGCCAGAACAATTAAAATGAGTTGCGGTGACGCAGAGTTTTCGACCTGACAAAGTTTTGTCACGAATGTATTTATTAAAGAATAACTCCATGTTGAGCATTGGCCGAAGAATATTGAGCAACAGAAACATTGAATTACGAATCAGTCAATGTTTAGCAACTAAAGTATGCTATGTAGTAATAAATAAGAAATGTCCACTGTATGCTGACTCGATTGTTCAAGCATGAACTCTAAAGAGCGGTAATAGTAAAGAGATCGTGACCTTATTAGAATGTGATTAGCGGATCAGAGTGGAAAATTTAGTAGAAGTGCAGAAGGAAATAATACAACAAAAATACCTCTAATTCAGCTGCTAAATGGTGTACCTCATAAATAAATACGGGAAAAAGTATTCCCCAAATCGATGAAAATGTTATTTGTATATCTATACAGCACAATGTAATTTTGGTTATAAAACGCTCCAAATAAATTATTTTTTCTTTAAGATTGTTAGCCAGTTCTAATTGATCTTATTCTAAAAAATTTTTATCACACACACATATCAAATTTCATCATATCCCACATTTATCGGTTAAGAATTAGCCAAATTTTATTCTGACTGGCCTTATTTTAAGAACTAGAAATGGGACTAGGCTTCAAAATAAAATTTCCAATGCTAGTCCTCAAATTTCAGGATTACTGGTTACGAATAAAGAATAGACATTTTATTTCCTAGTTCATTAATAATTTAATTCTCGAGATGAGATAAAATGCCACTTCCAGTTGGATATAAAAAGGTTAAGTATACATTTTCAGGCCGATCAATTAATCCGTTGTAGTTAATCAGTTGTAGAGAGCAAACAGATGAACAGGGCAAAGAGACTGAAATACACCACTTCAAAAATCATCTTTTCTGACTCATGTGACCTCAAAAACAGGAAGTGGAAGATTTTCCTGATTTCATCCAATTATTCCCACATTTGTTTTATTACAACTTCCGGTTTTAGTGGTTATTAAATGAAGACAAATTCTATTTATATACAGGGTGTCCGGGTTTGGGATGCTGATCCGTCATGGGGTGATTCCTTGGTTCATTCTGAGAAACAAATCGTAAATGGAGGGGGGATCCATTTTTGATATCCTTTGAGATACAGGGTGTTTAAAAAATTTGGTTCAGAAAAAAAATACACCCAAATATTAAACTGTAACTTCCAAAATATTTATCGGAGAGCAGCCAACTTAGTCTTATTTGGTTGGTAATCGTATAGGCTATTATTAAGGTTTAAGTGGTTATCTTGTATCTGCATCCGTTTGAGAGCTATGGTGATTTAAATTTAAAAAAAAATATTTGTTTTTTATAAAATCGAATTTTTCTCAAAAAAAAACCGTTATAATTTTTTCTTTTGTTTATTTAATTTTAATTTGTCATGATCTCCTCTACAATCCCTCAATACAAAGTTTGGGTCGAGGAGTTATAAAAGGTGCTCAAAATGTCCTCCTTGTGATTGAATACATGCTAATATTCGTTTAAGTATGCCTTTGGTTATTTCAATTCTTGGTAATTCTTCCCTTATCTGTTGTGCTGCTGGGTGTATTCGTTGTATAAGTTCTTCTTTTGTTTCAATTTCTTTGGAGTATACAAGCGCCTTCATCCTTCCCCATACATAAAAATCCAATACCGTAAGATCGGGGGACCTTGCAGGCCAATGAATTGGACCATTTCTTCCAATCCAATTATTTGGATAATTTTCGTTAAAAAAATTCCTAACATTATTATGGTAGTGACAAGGTACACCATCATGTTGGTATGTATGCGAGAATCTACTTAAAACGGGAACATCATCAAAAAGGAGTGGCAAATCGTTTTGTAAAAATTGTAAATAACGTTCACCATTTAATCTAGGTGGTAATATGAATAGTCCAATTAATTTATCGCCAATTACACCAGCCCATACGTTTACACTGAATCGGTGCTGAAATGATATTTGTTTTTTCGAATGAGGATTTTCAGCAGCCCACGTGTGTAGATTGTGAAAGTTTGTTATGCCATCTCTTGTGAATTGAGATTCATCCGTCTATAGGATACGTTTCACAAAACTTGCATTGTCCAAATTTCTTTCCATCAACAAATTACAAAACTCCAATCTTGTAGTGCGGTCTATCGGTAATAGTTGTTGAACGGGTGTTGTATGGTATGGATGAAGATTCTCCTTGTGCAATACTTGATGAATTCGATAGTGAGAGACGTTTAATTGTAAAGCGAGCCTCCTTATGCTAATAGAAGGATTTGCTGTTACATTACGGATTATACCTTCGTCGACATCCAAATGGTTTGGTGAGACTGAATGGGGCTCCCCCCGGGTATTCGATCTTGTTACGATATTTCGCAGTCTCCTATGAATATTTATAAATACTCTTGCGTCAGGATAAATACTCTTGCGTGTTGGAAATCTGAGTTGATATTCATTGCGAGCTCGTGCTGCATTACCATCGCAAAATCCGTAAACAAAATGGATATCAATGTACTCCTCACCTGAGAACTGTGCCATTATAATATTAATTTTATTAAATTAATTAAAATTTTGATTCACAACACTGATACAACACTAGATATTATCTCGAAACTAATGACTGAATCTGAAAATATTTAGTTTTTGTTTTTTCAACATTTAAACAAATGAGTTGATAATCATCGCCTGCTGTTTTACAGATCAAAATAAAATTGGTAAAATATTAACACTATAACATCTCTTAATTAGATTGAGAATAAACGGAATACGAAGAAAACTATGGCACGTGGGTACAAGTAATGTATTGGGGGATTGTAGAGGAGATCATGAGAAATTAAAATTAAATAAACAAAAGAAAAAATTATTACGGTTTTTTTTGAGAAAAACTCGATTTTATAAAAAACAAATATTTTTTTTTACTTTAAATCACCATAGCTCTCAAACGGATGCAGATACAAGATAACCACTTAAACCTTAGTAATAGCCTATACGATTACCAACCAAATAAGACTAAGTTGGTTGCTCTCCGATAAATATTTTGGAAGTTACAGTTTAATATTTGGGTGAACTTTTTTTCTGAACCAAATTTTTTAAACACCCTGTATCTCAAAGTATATCAAAAATGGATCCCCCTCCACATACGATGTTTCTCAGAATGAACCAAGGAATCACCCCATGACGGATCAGCATCCCAAACCCGGACACCCTGTATAGTATAAATAAAAAAAATCAGGGTCGAATGTAAAAGTTGTTATTGCCCGTATAATAAAAATAATTTTGAAAAGATCGATTGTCATGTTTAGGACTCAAATAAAAACTTTAGAAGAATGCTAGAATTATTTTTTTGCTGTTTCAAATTGCCCGAATTTTTGACACCACCCCCCCCCCCCCCCCTATGTCCAAAACTCCTCTCTGGGGATTGAACCACCTATTTATTTATTTATTTATTTACATCATCAACGGGATAAAAAATCCTTTTTTGATTACAATTTTATTTTACAATTTTATAATTTAGTTTTTATTAATTTTTTAAAAGAACATTTAGAAATATTAAAATCAAACACATCAAAACTACAATTTTGTCGAAAAAACGCCGAGACCGGAGCATTATGTGCGTAATTAGATTTAAATGTCGGCAAATATATAAAATTCCTAATCCGAGTAGGTTTACAGGGCACATGAATATCAATCTTTGCAAGTAGTTTAGGGAAGTCAATCGAACTGTAAAGCAGATCAGCGATGAATGTTGAAGCAGCACATCTACGTCTTAAAGCAATGAATCCAAATCAGCAATTCTACAGCGATCACCGTAGGATGGCAAATTCTTTTTATTCAGCCACATTGAAAGGTTCGGATCAAATGGCCAATTCAATTTATGAAGATAGTAAATAATAAATTGCTTCTGTATTCGTTCACTTCTATCGATATAAATATTGTAAGCAGGATCCCAAATAATCGACGCGTATTCCAAATTAGACCGAACAATGGAACAATACAACATTTTAATTGATTGCGGATTACGAAAATCTTTTGTGATACGACGAATAAAGCCAAGTAGAGAATTAGACTTTGCTACTATTTATTAAATTAATATGGTCTCGGAAATTCAATTGATGGTCCAGGACAACACCCAAATCTTTAAATGTCTTAACTCGTTCTAGCTGGTGATTACCAATAAGATATTGATGAAGAATAACTGCTTTTTTCCTAAAGAAGCTCATAATCTTGCACTTTTCCAAATTTAACTTCAACTTATTCATAACTGACCATTAATACAGCAAATCAAGACCACTCTGCATTTCATTACATTGTTGCGGGCTACATACACTTCTTGATATTTTCAAGTCATCTGCATATAATTCACAGTCGCAGTGCTGAAACAAAGAAGCAATTTCATTGATGAAGACATTTTAAATAATACAGCTGCTGGGTGGGAGCCCTGAGGCACTCCAGAATGAACTTCAATCATCTTAGATGTAAACCCGTTAATTTGAACTACCTGCTTCCGATCACGCAGATACGATCCAATCCAATCCAAAAACAATTTAATCACTCCAAATCTGTCCAGTTTGGCAAGAAGTAACTCAAACTGAGGTGAGTCAAATGCTTTCGCAAAATCAGTGAAAACCACATCAGGCTGACATTTAGAGTCAAAGGCACTGAATACTTTAGATGTTAAACTTAAAAGATTTGTAGTGGTAGAACGATGCCTGACGAATCCATGTTGTTGAAGTGATAATAAAGGTTTAACATTAAAATACAAATAATCAGAAATAATAAGCTCAAATAATTTTGGAATTGATGATAATATAGATATGCCACGATAATTTTTAATGTTGCTCCGTTTTTCGGATTTAAAAATGGGAATTATAATTGACTTTTTCCATACCAACGGAAATACACCACTCTTCAGAGACGCATTAAATATCAGAGATGGGGGTAATGATAGCGAGCTGTTAAGATCTTTAAGTATTTTTGCAGGTATGTTATCAAAATCACATCCCGATTTCATCTTGGATATACCAAGGCTGACATCTTTTACTGAAATATAAGGCATTCCAATTAAATTCTGATGATGCGAACTACGAGGTCCTAATGAAATATCAATAGCATTATCATTGTATTTTTGATAGACTGATTGGAAAAATTCAGCAAATAATTACATATGTCCTCAGCATTACAGGCAGTTACATCATTTAACGATATCATTTGTGGAACCACATTTTCACCAGAGCATTTTCTTTTAACATCAACAAAAGGCCAAAATAGTTTTGGGTTTGAAATTAAATTATTTTCCAGCCGTGAAATATAGTTCCTATAGGTTCGGCGTTTTCCTTATCAAATGCGCGGCGTAGTTGTAGAAAAGTATTTAGACAATCTAAGTTATTACCAATTTCTTTGGCAAATGTGTGTGCCTTATGCTTCTTGTTTCTTAAATTGACCAAATTGTTGTCAAACCATGGAGGATGGTTATTCTTACGTTCATAGCATTTAGGTACATGTTTGTCGAAAGCATCAAATAAAGGCACGGATTGGTTTTAGCTGTCTCACTTGACAGGCGACGGTGGCAAATTTTGGAAAAGGAAGATTTAATGTTTTTTAATTAAATAAATAGCGATTTTTAGTCATTAATATATCCACACCAAGAAATAAATGGCGCCACTTTGACTGAGACAGCTAAAACCAATGCTAGCCAAACACCAAATAAAATGAGTCGACTAGAGTATTAACATCACTCCATTAAGAATTGAAAGTTACTTCCCAATCCACCAATTCAAAAAACTCCTGCAGACCGGCATTATCAGCCTTATTAAAAATGTAATTTAACCTTGGTTGTGCATTGTTGATGAATTTACAAAACAGCTCCTGGCAGTCAAAGTTAATTTCCAATCCACTGTGGTCAAATCTATCCGGAACAAAAGGTTCCAACGACTTAGTAACCAATCCACAATTAGGATCATTCAATAAAACTAGATCCAGGATTCTACCATTCAAGTTAGCACAACATGGCATCAATAAAAACCTGTTCCACATCACTCGAAACATTGGATGGAAAAACAGAAGCAGTTTCATCATCATCAGTACACCAACATAAACCTGGAAGATTAAAGTCAACCAATACACATATGGTGTCATGTGCGTTACACTGATATTTGCACAGGGTAAGCTATAAACCTCAGCAGAGCTTAGAGGTGGGACGTATGCAGCATATAAATATAATGATTTCACTGTCCAAGATAATTTCACCGCAACATATTCCACAGTAATATTCGGACATACCACATCACAGTTTATAATTGAATTATGCACAGCTACAAGAACTCCACCACCATCAGATTTATCACTTGTTAGGCTGGAACGGTCACATCTACACGTTACATAATTATCATCAAAAAATTCAGAACTTAAAACAGCAGGTTTCATCCATGTTTCAGATAAAACATATATCGGATAACATGACGACGATAGAAATAATGAAAACTGCGTTGATTTAGTACGCATACCACCAACATTTTGATAATAGATTGAGATTGAATTAGGCATTGAATTAAATTCCAAATTCATTCTGTTAGAGCTGAGCGTGGGACTAAAAAATTATTGTTCATTGATTTCCGACGTGAATTTAAAAATTCTTTAATCAAGACTCCAGAAGGCCACGAGTGCCACCTATGAATACCTATATACGACGTAAAAATAATAAAAACTAACACGACTACATTTATATGAAAATAAGCAAATGGAAAAATAACAAAATGATTAAAAACTATCATTTTAACAGTATATCTATGGTGTCCACCGTGTAGTCAGGTTGTAAAGTGTATGAATTAACAGGTAATTTGTAAATTAATTTTGAAATTTACCATTGTGAATTAATTTTTTATCTTAACACTAACATAAAATTAACAAATTATTAAAGGCTTAATTACAATGGATAAAAACGAATTGTATCAAAAACTTTTCAAATCGCTTGTTAAAGCTTATCCTGAAAAGAAAAAATCCAATTTGCAAATCGAAGCTACAAAAATTTGGAATGAAGTAAAACTTAAAGAAGATACTGAGTCTATTATCGCATCAATTATAAAAAAAAAATGAATCATTACATTTGAAAAATAAGGACACTTTATTGAGTTTCTGGAGTAAACAGTCTGTAGCTTGTAAGTCTTCTACTACTGAGCCTTCTACAAGCAGTTCTTCAAATCAAACTGTTATTGAATGTATTGTTGATAACAACGTTAAACCAAGTAGGTGTCCATCAACATCTTTAAAAGTAAAACGTGACACAAAAGCTCAAGATGAGATAAAAAAACTGTGATTTAGCTGGTTTGTACAAAAGAAAGGAAGTAGGGCAACTCAATAAAGAGCAAAGTAAAATGTTAAGGAATCTTAAAGATCAAAAACAAAGCTTGGAAAAAAAATTAAAAATTAAACAAAATGACCAAGTGCGCCAGTAAAAATGTAGAGACGAACGGAAACGAAAATTAGAAGAGGTTTGCGAAAATAATCCGGAAATAAAAGCGGCGTTAAAGAAACGAGTGGTTCCTGGCAGACCTAGATTAGAAATTGATCAACCATTACTATTAAAAACTATAGTTGATATTACGGTTCATGGTGCTGCTTCCCATGAAAAACGCAATATTGATATTTATCAATTTCATTCAAACTTTAGATGAACTAACAAAAGAACTGAACTCCAAAGGATTGAATATTAGTAGAAATGGAGTCTATCTGCGTTTATTACCAAAAAAATCGTGTTCAACAGAAGGTAAACGACAAATCAAAACATTTCCAGTTAAATTAATTCGCGCTCAAAAAGACCGTTATATTTGCCATCCAGATGGACAGTTCTGCAAAACAATAACTTTGCACTTGGAAGAAATCGCTAGTTTACTTGGGCCAAATGAAGTTTTTTTTTTAAAGCCAAGACGATAAAGCAAGAGTACCTTTGGGAATAACAGCAGCAAATGAACAATCACCCATTCTCATGCATGTCGAGTACAGAGTAAGTCTACCAGATCACGACTGGGTTGTAGCTGCACGTTATAAATTAATCCCTTCGGTTTATGCGGCTATTAAAATCGATGAAAATTGTATTGGAAATCCAAAAGCAGTAGGGTACAGTGGTCCTATACTTTTATTGCAATCAGATCTGGGAAACATTCTTCATCAACTGCATATTCGCATTGTCTCGATATGGATACATTGGTTGGACTGCTTGAATTTGAAACATTTATTAAATATGCGAACAAAATTAAACCTATATTTATTTTAAATGTTGACGGAGGCCCGGATGAAAATCCAAGATATCAAAAAGTAATCGATGTTGCTATTCACCATTTCATCCACTATAATTTAGATGCCATTTTTATTGCAACAAACGCACCTGGTAGAAGTGCCTTTAATCGGGTCGAAAGAAGAATGGCACCATTAAGCAAACAACTGTCGGGTGTAATATTGCCACACGAGAAGTATGGGGCAGTCACTTAGACAATCAAGGTCGAACAGTCGATACTGATTTAGAATTAAAAAAATTTGAATTCGCCACCAACACTCTAGTTGATATTTGGAATGAAACAGTCATTGATGGATATTCAACAGTATGCAAATATGTCCAAAAAGATGTTTCTGAAATCGACGCCAGTTCCTTGATTACGAAAAACCAGGACTGGTTTGCCGAACATGTAAGAACCAGCCAATATTGCGTTCAAATTGTAAAATATTTCAATCGTGATTGTTGTTCTGAACCACGTAGCTCAATTTTCAATATATTAAATGCTCGTTTTCTGCCTCCACCAGTGCCACTTTCACAAATTCCCAATAGCCTAACAGTTTTCGATGCGAGAGATGAGCTAAATTATAATTTTGCGCCATTGTTTATAACCAAATCATTAACGTTGGGTAATATGGTTCAAAATAAAAATAAATTTGAAATTTACCCATACGATATGTTTTGCAATACGGTGCAACCTGAATTACAAAAACGAATTTGCAATGTTTGTCAAATATATTTTGCATCACACATTATGCTGAAGAAGCATATGTCTGTGCATAATTTGCAAAAAGAAAATCAGTTGAAATTTGAAAAAATTCGTCCTATTCGAATTGCGGCCAAAAGGCAACGGGAGATGATGGCTATTTTAATGCAGGCACATCAACTTGAAGTAGCGGAGTGGATTGACGAGGATCATTTAAATGTTGAAAATTTAGATATTACTCCTGATAATGAAGCAGACTCAATAATTCCAGTTTGCACACTGTACCAACATTTTACCAGTCCTTGGGAGGACGCATAAATGCAATATTTAATTTTTATTTCTACATAATTTTATAAGGAATATTTAAATTTATTCAATAAAATGAAATATTTTTATTTTTTATTTAAAATTTAGTGTTTTACTTTTATTTTAATTTGTTACGTCTTTTTCCAGAAATACCCCCTCCCTCCTCTGTCACAAAAGGTCACAAAAACTTGAACCCCCCCCCCCCCCACCCCAAAAGCGTGACATCAATAAAGGACGTCCCCTAATGAATACCCTAATGTTGAAGAAAAACCGGGGTTTGACGGTCAAACTTTGACCGTTTCTGTCGAAAAAATATAATTATTTGACCATTTGAACATGTACGAGTATAATTTCAAAGAGGAGGGAAATCGAGGATTTTTATGAAAAATACACCGAAGATCATTTTCACTGCAAAAATGTCATTACGAAAAATAAAAAACATGTTTTTGACATTTTGTATATAAATTAGAACAAAGAATATACAGTGAAAATGCTCAAATAGTAATCGACATTAGTAGTGTGTGTGATGTACGCATTGAGTGGTGCGAGTGATAAACGATTAAATTTAAATTTTTTTTATGTGGGTTTTCATAGTGACTAATGCACCTAAAGGTTGATATTATATATGTATCTGGGTATCAGCAAAACAAGCACGCTTTCTAGAGAGAATTTTAGCAGGTTTTGAGCAAAAATCACCCCCCTCTAGAATTTAAACTAAAACTTTCACGACAGTCGCACTGGGACGATTTCGTCTTTGTTTCGTTTTCGTACATCGCTTCCTAATTTTTAATTGAAGTGTCACTTTTCTAGTTTTTTTTTGTTTTTTATTACTTTTTTTATTAACTCTTTTTTCATAAAGACATATTAAGCGTATTTTGTTGACCAATATTGAATTTATTTTGGGTTTATTTTTTTTCCAAGAAAATAGCCAATTTGATTTAATTGACAAAAGCCAACCTTTCGAAATAAAATATAAATTTAATATGTAATCTGACTCTGGTGGCAGGTATCATAACCAATAATTAGAATTATGTTTAATTAAACCCAATTTTTTTTTGGGTTAGTGTTATTCTTGCGGGGATTTAGCCTATGCAATTTTTGTTGTAAATTTGTCAAGGAAATATACTAAATGTCGATTTCGATTGATTTTTTCCCCTCATTTGAGTACACTAAATGGAGTACCCTATTTTTTAACATCAATCGAATGAAAATATTTTATTGCATTGGTGTTTAGTTGTGTGTGTGTTTGGTCGAAAAATATCAATAATAATAAAAATAAATGGAGAAACTAAATGTAAATTTAGAAGATTACAATTTGTTGTTTGATATCGAGGGATGTATTATAATGAGTGGGGCTTGGCTTTTGAATGGCCAAATTCCAAAATGCCACCATTCAAATCACAAAATGTCATAAATCAAGTAGCCGCCTAAAATCAAAATGTCATCACGACAAATCAAAATGTCATTACGACCAAATATTATTATCATATTCGTTGGTGTGTGTAAAAAGAGGGGTTACTTGACCAAAAAAGCTAGAGTAGCAAAAATTGCACTAGTGCAAAACTAGTACAAAAAATTTTTACCCTCAATGCATTTTTTTTTCAATGGGACGGTTTGACAGCCAATAGAGTACTATTTTTACCCTTCGAGTGAAAAATTTTCTACAATCGAATTCGACATAAATAGAGTACCCTATTTTTTAACGTCAATCGAATGAAAATATTTTATTGCACTAGTGTTTAATTGTGTGTGTGTTTGGTCGAAAAATATCAATAATAATAAAAATAAATGGCGAAACTAAATGTAAATTTAGAAGATTACAATTTGGTGTTTGATATCGAGGGTTTTGTGAAATTATTCCAACATCGCCAAGCCCCAATTAGTGGGGCTTGGCGGTGTTGGAATAATTTAACGGCCAAATTCCAAATGCCACTATTCAAATCACAAAATGTCATGAATAATAGTCGCCGAAAATCAAAATGTCATCACGACAAATCACAAAATGTCATAAATCAAATAGCCACCTAAAATCAAAATGTCTTCACGACAAATCAAAATGTCATTATGACCAAGTATCATTGGGTGCGTTCACTGCGCAACAAAATGTTACAAAAAGTTACATTTTTTGACAATTTGTCGTTCACTGAGCAACAAAGTGTGATAGTATATTATGACCACTTGGTGTTCACTGCATATGTTGTCGTCGACACAACATAACATTTTTTAACCACAGTAGCGAGTGTTGTTAGTTGATGTTATTTTGAAATTATTAGCAGTTATTTTGTGAGATTTGTTTAATATACATACATATTAAGAAATTTTTGGAAAAAATGAAAAATTGTTATCAATTTGCTATTGATGTAGACAACAATTTCTTTCAAGAAAAAAATTTAGAGTTTGTGTTATTAATAACGGTATTGAATTATTTTATTTATTTATTTTTTAGTTAGATATATTAGCTAGATAATTAGTAGATTAAAATTAAAGCGTGATTAAGTGGTTTATTATAACATATTAATTAAAATTTGTTCAATATTTTTGTTCTGTTAGATGGTATGACAAAAATAGTTGAGGTGAACAAAGTAATCCTATCGCAAATGAGGCAAACGGGGTGGAATATTAAGGAAGAGCTGGTTGGTATCACAACCCCAGAATAAGTAAATTGGTATCACAACGCGATTTTAGCACTAATAGATGTCTATAAAAAATACCACGAAGAATCCATTAAAGGAGGTCTTAGAGGCTCGCAAATTTACCAAAAGATATCTGCTATCCTATGCCAACAAAACTTTAATTTTATTGTATAATTTAATTGCATGTATTTTATTAAATTTTGTTTGATGGTCTGTTAGGTTTCCTCTATCAATAAATGGTGGAATACACCAAGATTCAATTGGATAAGCCTTGTCGCCCAAAATCCTTTCGTCCTGGTGAAAATAAAAAGCTACGTTTTGCTTTACATTCTTATAAAAATCTGAGTTTCTAAAAATCTGATGGTCGTGTACAGAACTAGGAAAGCCAACAAAACAATCTATATAGCGCATTTTATGGACACAAATGGCTTATAATATATATAAAATATATATAAAGTGACAGCTGTGAACATTTTCCTGTTTGTGTATGCCATTTTTTGGTCCGCAGGCACTCTGCATGGGATATACATTCCATCAACTGCCCCTATCACTCCTGTCAATCTACTTTGGATTTCGAAATGATTCTTCGGCCCTTTCCGAAAGTCATACTTATTTATTTAGACCTACTTATTTAAATAAGTATGTTGGCGAGGTAACTTAAAATACGTATGTTCTTACAAAAAAATAATCTTAAACGAAAATCAAAATTCTGTTAATTTCATTGCATACATATTGTGATATTATGTAGTAATTAAGTTTTATAAAAAATTTAATTAAAAATTATTTTATAGTTACAAAATAGTCAAAATAAAAAATAAGTATGTGAAATCAATTCGGATGATTTTACATACTTATTTAAGATGGCGACAAATAAGTATGTCTAAATAAATAAGTATAACTTTCGGAAAGGGCCTTCGATTCCATTTTCCGTGTAGCGTCTGGAAAATTTATAAATCGATTGGCGATGTGGTTTAAAAAATCGACTATCCGAAAGAATATTTTAGACAAAGATGACTTTGCTAAATCAAATCTTTCACCAACCCATCTATATGAATCGGGAGTAGCCAGGATCCATATTACCGCAAGCAATTGCATTTCTGGCGATATGCATAAATTATCCCCACCACGCACTAAGTGTAGATTCGTATTGAAAACACCAAGAAGTTTCTCAAATGCCTCTCTAGACATTCTGAAATTTTGTTGGAATTCTATGGAGTTGTAATTATTTACTAGTTGTTCTACAAACAAATTAATACGTGGTGGAGTTTCTTTTTGACATTTTGACACAACAAAATCATCAACGCGTGCGACAATTTAGTAATATTTGCAATATCACTTAATAATCGGTTTCCATGGTCTACAGCTTTTACTATTCATTTTTGTATTATTCACACTTAATTTGTATTAAAAACACAAAGCATACAAATAATAATAATGCGACAATTTACATCTGACAGTATTGACACAAAATAACAACATGTCGTTCACTGCGTTCTAAGGTTACATCGATTGACACCGATGTCTATTGGACATTTTTAACATTACACTACACCGACAACAATTTTTTGCAGAGAACATAACCATTGTCATATTCGTTGGTGTCTGTAAAAAGAGGGGTTACTCGACCAAAAAAGCTAGAGTAGAAAAAATTGCACTAGTGCAAAACTAGTACAAAAAAATTTTACCCTGAATGCATTGTTTTTTCAATGAGACGACAGCCAATATAGTACTATTTTTACCCTTCGAGTGAAAAATTTTCTAGAATCGAATTCGACGTTGTTTGTTAAAAATTTTAGAATTGACAGGGGGCTTTAAAAAATATAAATAATATATAAACAAAGAATTGTGAGTACTTCAAAAAAATAATTAAAAGCTATGTGAGAAATAAAATAGGAACAATATTTGACTCAAAAGTTATCGATATTTATTTTTTATGGAATTGTTCAAAACAATTGCGTTCTTTGGTAATGCATAAATGAACATTACATTTTCGACAAACAAAATGTGTTCTTCCAGCAGTCCCTTGGGATGAGGTTTGGCAGTTCATTTTACATCTCGTAGCTTCTTTCTTTCCATCATGATAAGGAAAATGACTAATTTCGTCATATCTAACATCTCGCACGGGTCGTACCTCCATGTCTCGCTTTGTTGTTACCGGTGAACTTGCAGAACGTTCTTTAGAATTTGAAGGTCGACCTCGCTTAGATGAGTATATTTGTTGCCCGGCATAAAGTAATGCATTGGATACTTGCAATCGGAAGTTTAAAAGATCCAAATTAATGTCCATTTACGAGATTTAATCAAAACGGAATCGATTCCTCCCATTCCATAATTGTACAACCGCACGATTTCTGGCCTTGAAAATTGGTCGTATTTTTTTGATGTTTTATTCCACATTTTTACTACATCTGCAACTCCAGTTCTAACAAAATTTGACTTTAAATCTGTTGATTCTAACCGTTCCGATTGCAAAGTGATTTTTATGTCGAAGATATTCCAATAATTGATACGTCGTAAAAAAGTTATCAAAGAAAATCTTATGTCCTGGTTGCCCAAGTCTCTCGACTAATTTTATTACAACTGAAGCTCCAAAACCATACTTGCTTTGACAATTAGCCGATAATCCTGAAGTAGATCCTTGATACAGAAAGAAAGCATAAGGCTTACCTGTTTTTCCGGCTAGAACGTAAACTTTGATCCCCCATGGATTTCGTTTACCTTTCATATATTGGTTTGTTGACAGTTGGCCAGTGTATGGAATTATTTGTTCGTCAATAGATACTACTTGTTCAACAGGCAATTGCAAACAACGATTTCTTACGGCGTCTATAACCGGTGTAACTTTAACAAATTTATCTGTGTTGTCCTTGGCAATTTCAAGATTATTCACTATATGGAAGTTGTTCCTTAATTGTACAAACCGGTCACACGTCATGTTGGATTTGAATGCTTGAATTCCTAAAATTGAATTCTAGTAAAATAGCTTTTTGATTTAATTTTTTCTGTAAGTTTGAATTTTTGCACATTATTTTGTTGAGCGTAGAGATTCGTAAAAATGAAAATGACTCAAATAACTCGTCGTCTGTAAGATACTGCGAGAAGTAATCGTATGGAGTTTTTATTTTGTCTTCAATCAAATCTTCGGATGCAAACTGAAAGTGTGGTAGGCTTTTGGCAAGAAATTCCCTTCTACACCATTTTATGCCACTCTTATTAGTAATTGAAAAAGGCGCACGTTCTGTTTCGTCAAATAACTCAACGATAATATTTTCATTAATTACTATATCGTCGCCTTCTTGAGCTGTTGAAATTACTCTGGGCTCCGATTCAATGCCAGGTTTAGTTTCGAAGTCTTCCCATGCTTCCTCATTTTTGTCAAATGGCTTCACGCTCATATTGGTAACAATATCTTCTAATGCTTGTTCAACATTTACAGTTGAATCATCTTCATTGTCACTTGGCCACTCAACGTCAGATTCCAATAATAAGTCATAAATTTCTTGTTCCGTGAGGCATCGACGAGACATCCTAATTCATATAAAAATATATTAAAATTTAAACGAAGTATACATTAAAATGTACAGAACATTATAATGTACATTAGAATTAAAACGGATTGTACATGTTAATGTACATCTAATTTTAACTCACCTTTTACGATTAATTAAATATTTTTTCACGAATTTAATTCAAATGTAATATTTCTTCAGTTTTATTAATTGGGCCATAAATCCAAACTTTTTAACCCTTAAACGCTGTTGGAGTCCTATACGACCCCGAGGGGAGTTTTCACTTATTATGGCTGTTTTGTTAATTGACAATACAAAGTGATATTTGTTGACTTTTATTATTTTATATGATGCTATACATAATTGAGTATAACGGTTAATTGATATTATCTATATATCGCCATACTGTTACACTAGGGACGTTTGGGGTCTTATAAGACCCCAGACTAAATGTTGGTTATACACTTTCTTTTCATGAATTTTTTTTCTAGTGAAATAGTAAAAACTGCATTTTACGAAATTCAACGACATACGTAACAAGAAAAAATTACGAATATTTCATACGTTACATGAGCAAATTACGAATAGTTTTGATTTCTGTAATTCAGTACATGGCGTGATTTTGGCAAGACATAACATTTTTCTGTGGTACTTACAAAAGTGTTTGATTTTTATTAGTGTTATTACTGTTTTATTATTATTATTATAATAATATTGTTGTTATTTTGTTGGTAAGAAAAAATAAAACAAAAGTTTACTGTTACTAACAAATATTCATAAGTTACAGTTGTGCTGATTGTCAGTTTTGAGCTATGGAGTTTGAAATCGAAACTGGTGAGGACGAGTGAGGACGATTTTGAATTGGTTATACCAGAAACTTCGTTTGATAGCAGTGAAGAGCGAGGAAGACAACGACGAAGAAATTACTAATCAGAATCAAACTGAAAATGTAATCAATTTAGCTTGTAAGAATAATGATATTGTATGGAGTTCGATCGCGCCTACACTTATCGGTCGTACTTCGACATCAAATATAATAAAAAATGTACCAGGACCGAACGAAACGTTTTTAGTTTATTTCCCGCCTCCTATTGAAAAAATTTATTTTAGATATGACAAACAAGGAGGGTGCTAAAATTTATGGTGAAAAATTGATAAACATTGATTATGTGGACCTACATGGTTATGTAGGACTCATGATTTTAGCTGGAGTATATCGCTCAAACCATGAATCTCTACTAAAATTATGGGATGATAAATTAGAAAGGCCTATATTTCGCGCCACTATGCCGTTGGAAAAATTTAAGCAGTTATCACGAGTTATACGCTTCGATGACAAAGATACAAGGCAAAATAGAAAAACTTATGATAAACTCGCTCCAATAAGCGATATATGGAACTATGGGTTGAGATTTTGCCTAAGCTCTATAATCCTGGGTATAATGTAACAGTAGATGAGCAATTAATACCATTTAGAGGAAGGTGTCCCTTCCGTCAATATATTCCATCCAAGCCAGCGAGATATGGAATAAAAACATGGGTCGTTTGTGACAGTAAATCGTCTTATGCCTGGAACATGCAAATCTACACAGGAAAAAATTGGAGACAAACCGGAAAAGAATCAAGGTTGCCGAGTTGTCCTTGATCTAACTTTCGCTTTGAGAGGTCAAAATGTAACCTGCGATAATTTGTTTACCAGTTACAATTTAGGGCAGATGTTACTAAAAAGAAATTTAACGATATTGGGCACTATTAGAAAAAACAAACCCGAAATTCCGATACTACTAACACAGGTGAAAAACGTTCCAGTTCATACCTCTAGATTTGCGTTTTCTAATAATACAACAATTTTGTCTTATGTTCCTAAAAAATATAAAAATGTGTTGTTGATAAGCACTCTACATAAAACCGATGATATAAGTAATAGAGCAGATAAAAAACCACTTATAATTCTTGATTATAATAAAACTAAAAGAGCTGTTGATACATTAGATCAGATGGTCGCATCGTATTCGTGCAAAAGAAGAACAGCTCGATGGCCTGTCGCGATATTTTCAAACATTGTTGACGTTTCAGCGAATAATTCATTCGTAATTTGGTGTGAAATTTTCCCGAATTATCATAAAAATAAGATTTATTTTATTTATTGATTTATTTATTTGTTTATTTATTATTATAATTTTGGCACACCCTATTTTGAGCACAAGCTCATTCACAATAGAGTGCGCAGTAATTTGCCAACGTACAATAATTAACATAAAATAAAAATTCGTCCAAGGTCATACAGCCGATTATTCGCTTAGGTACGAGCAGCTCCAACTCCACGTCCACCAAGGTTAACTACTAATCGCTCCGATTCTACTCCTCAAAATACTATGGGTCACGACTGGGCTGTTTTTTCTTTGTAAGCAATATTCGCTTAGATAGCTTTAACTGCGCTATTCTTCTTTCCACCAGGATAAGTACTAAGCGCGCCACTCCATTCCTCAATATACTGGGTTACGAGGGAGCCGTATTTCCTTTATTACCAATAATAATAATAATATAATTTATAAAATAAGTTTAATATAGAAAAATTGTACGGAAAATAAAAAATATACAACTAGTTGACTGGAAAGTCAAAGCCTATTACCCACAAATGACGAATTTTCTTAGAGGAATTGGGTCTAAACCTTATAGAACCGCTAATACGTAGAAGAGAAACATTACCGCGAGGTCCTTCGGCAAAAAACATTGTTCTAGAGTATCAAACTGATACTGTGAGTTCAGAAAATGAAAGTCAATCATCTACTTCTTCGGCTGTTAGATCTAATCAGGCAAAGCGTGTACGGTGCAATATCTGTCCAAAAAAATCGGACACTAAATATCATATTCGATGTGAGAAATGCAATAATTTTGCTTGTAGCATTTAAAATATTTTTGTACTAAATGTTCAACATACATAGGTCTTACATACAATATGTAACATATATTTTTGCGTAATTATTAAATAAATTGAATTTTGGAAATTAAATTAGTTTTTTTATTAATAACAGGAAAGTAATATCTACGTATATTTAAAAATGTAATGGGGTCCTATGCGACCCCAAACATATTTAGTGCAAGGTAAATGTAACACGTTGAACACTACTCAAAAAACAAAGCGAAACTGATAAAATATATTATGTAGATACTGTATTTAATATAACTGTTAAATATTTGTACCAATTTCGTAAATACTACATTGAAATATGGTGTACATTTTAATGTACAGCCCTAGCCTAGCGGCACTTTACGTGACTAATAATGCCACTGACGTGTAATATTTATCAAAATATTGTTTGTAATTACAATTTTGTAAGATGATTCGGGTTGGCATAACTACGCTGCTAATTAAACATAAATCAGACAGGCCCGTGATGCAGACCCCTGTTTGTTGCTCTGAGTGGCAAATACTGCTTAAGTGCTGGTGAGTTTGTGGCGCAAGGTACTCGTCGGCCGAGAAAGTATCTTCTATATCTTCTAAAAGAATCTGAAGTTCTGAATCTGTTAAAATGTAATTGAATAAATTTTTCTTTTTTCTTTTCGAAAATTCACTTAAATTTGGTATGTCTCATAAACTTTCATAATGCAAACACCTACATATGTAAATACGTTAAAATACATAACATGTTTTTCTAGAACTTATTTTAGTCGAAAAAAATTAAAAGCTGGGTTATTTGGTAGTGCACGAAGTTTAATTGGAACTGAACTGCTTGCTAGTTAACGGTTCCACGATTTAAACTTAACTTGATGTAGAAAGTTGAATGAAAATTTTTTCGATGTTTCTAGAAGGTGGTCATCTGCAAAACCGTTTCATACTGAATAACTTTTTAACATGCCTTCATGCACCAACTGCATCAACTGCATTGCTAGATAATTGGGTTTGAATAAAATTTGACATTTCATTTTTAAGCTTTGAGGATTTATAAAAATTCGAGCAAAAATTGATATTAAAAATTCAAAACGCTTCTGTGTTCCGCTATTGTGAATTTTCAAAACCTAAAAACTTACATCGGGATGCTGTCTCAAGACTAGATTTATTCCAAATCAAAATTTTTGCCCCTTAACATTTGATTTGTTGAATCATACATAACCAACGTTTCGTTTACCTTTATAATTAGGAATGTTATCAGGAAGCATTTAAACCCTGAGCTAATTAAATAAATAGTTTTAGCCAAATTGAGCAAGGTATTGTTTACATACTATAATAAAGGTTTGATTTTTTTACGATTATTTAGTTTTTCTAGACGCACAAATTCCCAGAAGTTTTAAAATTGATCATATTCAAAGTTTACTAGAATTAAACAAAACAGACCAATAAATCTTCTCACACTCTATCTGTGATGAATAAATTTACCTCAACGTAAGATACAAAATCAAAATTTTTTACTGTATTACAGTTCGAACCATTAATAAAATTGGGAGAGCCTAAACCAAGACAGGACAAAAATCTGAGGTTTAATTGGTACTAGATTTAAATTTTTGGATAACTAATCGTATATCCTCGGGACAGTTCTTTCTTCAAGCATCTCGACGCAGTTTCTTGCATTGGAGATATTTAACAATTGTTTACCGTTATTAAAGGATTAAGGAGAAGCCGGTTAGAACCAATTAGCTTTAATCGTCAAGCAGCATTATCTAAAGAATCATCAATTTTTATTATTTTCCCAATTTACTTATATCACAAATGAATTCGTTTGCATTGAATTGGAAGGCGAAATTATTTCTCCTCGATTCTAAACTAAATAAACAGACACACTATAGGAAACCAAACTACAGGAATCGTCCGGTTTCAACGATGATATGACTCCATAACAATTCTAATAATCAAAATACCTTTCAATTAGATTAAAACAGGAATTACCATGTTTTGAACTCATACAATATAAATGTCCTCTTCACGACTTACAGTCGAAAGTTAATGCGGCACTTTTATCCCTCATTTCGAATTGATCTCTATGTGCAGCTGTTGATTGTTTATCTTGCAAGGTGGTAAGAGAAGGGCAACTTTAGAAGGCTTTAAATTAATGTTCGAAGTTCGGTAAGTTGACCTATCTATTCAAATGCTCTTAACAACAAAGCTATACGATTATATATAAAATGGGACAGATTTTACTTTAGAAGATGATGTTTTCATTCTGGGATGTAGCTCCCTCATTGAAAGAAACCTATTGGCGTTCGGATCAACGAAACAAAGACGAAATATGTGGTCACTACGAAAAGAACAAAAAAAGGTTTAATGAAAATATTTAGTCTTACGTAAAACAAATGTAACATTGCTTACAATACTTTCCTCTCATGAAACTTGAGGGCCAATTTTTGACGGAATAACGTCTTACACATCAAAGCCTCATATTCGGAAAGTGAGCGATACGATTTGCCCTTGGTCGTGACGAATAATCATCAACAATAAGCATTACCTTTAATTTAAAAATATGGTTGCATAGGTTGGTCTTTAGTAGAGCTGCTGATTTTCCAAAGCTCGAGCTTTCGTTCTTTTTAGAGTACAAGCGTTTTTGATCCCAAAATATTAATTTTATAACGTAAATTATCTCTCTTTATTAAGAAAATTCTCTTTATCTCTTGAATGGTAAGAGTTACAAACTTTTTAACAATACTTTCTAATAGTAACTTGGGTATAAGGAATCCGAATCTGAAATCAAAATTTCGAAATTCGAAAAAAATGCTACACACGGACACACTTTTCGAATTCATAGACGTACTTTTTCAAAGTTCGTCGAAAATAAAAAGATCGAGTATTTGAAGCAAAAATATCGAGCTTCTATCTCTGTAATTACCCCAAAAAGCTGGACCTTTTAGCCAGCAGCTCTAGTCTTTAGGCTTCATGCCTCGCGCATAATATTTTCGGAATGACGTAATCAGACGGTGAGGAAAGCTGGGAGAGAATTCTTCGTCTGATCGGAGCAATTCTGGTGATAATTTGTTTTTAGATAATTTATTTTAAATTTAAATAAAAAATCTCCAAATAAATTTTAATTAAAACCGACCTTACAATGCTTGAGATCATTGTAGCGAGAGAACGCAACATCTGATCGGAGCACCGCCCCTGTACTCTCATTTCATGATGCTAATAATAAATAAATGTATTTTAACAAACTCATTTAGCCATTTCCATGTTTTCACGCAAAATAGTTACGGCCGTGTAGACATCCAAAAAACGTCATAGCTAAGTCTTATCGTTCGAATTGGGGAGGTTAGTTTGTTTAAGTTGCTCGTTTGTTTCATCCTCTAAAACCTTAATCACAAATGCAATGCTTTAGTTTAAATTAACACTACAAAATGTATGCCAAGTACAAATACTTTAAAGATTAAAAAGGTAAATCTAATTATAACAAAGGTAAGTTGTTTGAACGAATGGTTTTTCATACTTATTAAACTTTACGGACGAAAATTTCGAAATCCATCATTTACCGTCTCAAATCAACGTCATATTTTCAAGATAGGAAATACGGGCGGTATCATTAAATCCGCGACCGTTTTAATTTGGACGAAAATGGAGAATTTTGCATCAAATTGGCAGAAGGAACCCCGCTTGTCCAGTAATTTACCGTCAGAATCTGCTCGTTAGTCGCAGAATCGACGTTAAAAATATTATAACATGAATTTCTCCAAAATACAATTAATTAATAATTAATTTAATTATATTATTCTGAAAAATGAAGATTTATTTGTAAAATTGCTTCGTCAACCGTGCAGACAGAGATCAAATATTAAATACAGTCAATCCTCCTAAATATAACGCGATATTCTTATAACGCTGTTTCCATATAACACGAAGCGAAAATTGCGAACAACCCTCCTATAACGCATTTTCCATATAACAACGTAAATGACTCAAAAAGTTTATCAATTGCGCAAGTTCAACTGCACGCTGTTCGATTGGGGTGTGCAATTAATGTCAGTTATGTATCAGGGAATTCCCCTAAATTGGAATGTATGAATGCAATGCTTTCTAGGATATATCTATCATTCAAAACTTGAACTTTGGGAATGAAATTTTTATACAGGCTTTACAATTTAAATTGATGCTTGTATGGCCAATTAGGATGGAACTTTTACATTTTTTAATGGATTTTAGTGAAATTTGACATCCGCGATGGAAATGAGATTCTAAAATAATTTTTGAATGAAATTATCCAAGTATGATGGAACTTGCCATGATGAAATTTGACATGTGCGTTGAAAATGGGATTCTAAAATGATTCTTAAGTGATGTTCTGGAATAGGGCTAATTAGAACGGAACTTAACCATTTAGAATCCCATTTCCATCGCGGATGTCAAATTTCACTTAAATCCATTAAGAAATAGATAAGTTCCATCCTAATTACATACATCTACTTTGCTAAAGGTTCAATTTGAAATGTAAAAGGCTCAATTTGAAATGTAAAAGATCCAATTTGAAGTGTAAAAAGTTTAATTTGAAGTGTAAAACCTGTACATGTATGTAATGCAAAACGAATCGGTCTGATTTATGTACAAATTCATTATTTTTGAAATTCACTGAACGTAGTTTCTATACAACGCGGTACAATTAACCTGATTTGTATTAAATCCGAGTATCTTATAGCGTGGTTTCCATATATCGCGGCAGCGGTTTCTATATAAGGCGGTTTGTCGCCATAATATTTAGTATATCATCAAAAATATATTTTTGTGTTCTCTTATGTTTGTTCCAAAATATTATTTATGTTGCCAATTTATTATTTTTGATGCTAATGTTTGTCGTCACAAAATTTTTCTTGTATCCTGTTTTAAATTGTAGCATTCTTAATTTGGCGTATTAAATGCAACAAACTTATTAGGAGCAAAGAAAGGGAGAGAAAAAGCTCACTGGTTTATTTATATATGTTAGTATTTCCGGTAGAAATATTTACATTATGATAAAAACTTTCTAATCTCTAAAATCGTATTTATACGGTAAACTAAAATAGTCGCTAAATATATCGGCGAAAAGCCATACATTTTTTGTACTTTGACATGTAACAGCATAAAAAATTGTAATTGAATTTTATCTGTATTAGTACGATTCGCTAGTACATAAAGCACAGGACATTCTGTATATATAGAATGTAAATTGTGGTATAGTCAATCCAGTCGCCGCGGCCTGATGAGAGGATTGATTTTTTCATAATCATAAGCTCATCAGTTCGAAACTGGATTGAATTCTCTTACAATCTTCGGAACATATTAAGTTAAAAATTAAATAAATAGAATTCTGTCTATTAGCCGGTTTTCGTTGAATTACCGTTCGTAAATACTAAAATGTTTCTACGTGTTAATAAAAAACACATTTAAAAGTGTCGTAAGACCGGTAGCATATTTAGAAATTACAAGAATTAATTAACATTCAACAAAAATTAAAAAGTAAAAACTAACATCAAGCATGTTACAAAATACTGCCATTGGCCACCGATTGATTTTCCGTTTGCATGTGTACGTAGCCACGTACCAATGGACCATTTGGTCCATTGTATCAATGCCACTCTTGGTTTTGTTGTAGTCTTCGATAAGGTTCGGTTTCTTCTTTTCATCCTGTTCATTTATGCTGACAACATTGTGGTATGTACTCAGCAATGTGACGAATCGGTAACGGCGAGGAACATATGACAACATAACAGCTTGCAATTTATATTCATACACAACTTCAGTTGAATAGATTGGCTTTTGACACATATCAACTAAGACGGAAGGAATTTCAGTCCTATTTTTTCGAATCGTTCCCAAAATAGTCATACGATTTTTATTCAAATCCTCAGCCAATTGATATGAAGTAAAAAAGTTGTCGCACGTAACATTCCTATCGGAAAGTCCGTTCACCAAATCCATGACAACATGCCGTCCGAGATTGCGTTCAGGAGCAGTATTTCGATCACGACCAACATAAATTTGTGTGTTGTATGCATACCAGTTTGATGAGTCGCATAAAACCCAAATCTTTATGCCATATTTTGCCGGTTTTGAAGGAATATACCGACGAAACGGACATCGCCCACGAAACGGAACTAACTGCTCATCTACGGTTACGTTTTTACCTGGTGTGAATACTGCTTTCAAGTTTTTATTCCATCGTTCGTACACATTTCGAATCGGTGCCAATTTATCACGAACAGAAGTAGAAGCAATGGCAATGCGTTCTTCTCGATCATCAAATCGAATGCAACCATGAATACGCTTGAACATTTTCATTCGCCCGTATCACTTTCTGAATCCAAATCCATATCACATTCATCTCTTTGTCGCCTTTCACGTAAAATTCGATCCATTTTTTACCAAAAAAATAGAACGAAAGCACAACAAGTTTGGCACAAAACAAGCAAAAAATAATAATAAACACAACCAAATACGAATGACGCAGTAAATAATGTTTACTCGTGTGTGCTCTACGAAAAACTGATGCCAATGGAACGAAAAATAGCGCGTAACTTATGTCGACATACACAAATACGCGAGCGGCAAATGTATGTGTATGTGCGCGCATACAATGGAACCGATTCGTAACTAAAGCTGCTCAGGCAATACCAAACATGGACGACATCTAGTGACTGAATTTTTCGATTCTATAGCCAAAATAAATCTACTTTACAGAAAACCAGTTCATTCCGACGCGCCGTCTTTATTTTATTCAAGTTTAAAAATCAAAATTGTATGTGCGCGCATACAAGGAACCGATTAGGGTTAAAGAAACACGATAACATTCAAGCATTACTGATCGACTTCATGATACATCTAGAAGCGGTTTATTAATTAAATTTTTACAAATAATTTGAAATTAATTTTCCTACTGAGGCTTAATTTATTAATAATTAAATGGAAATTGTTTCTCAAATATGTATAATCTATTTTTGTTTATATTTTATTGAACATTTTACTCAACCTATTTTTATTTTAAAGGGAACCCAGATTTGATAGCTTTCAACCATTCCTAATCAAGATCTCAATTCACATTTTTTTACCCAACTTAATATTGTTGATACCAATTCCATTCCATATTAGAATTTCGCATGTATTTTCTTGAATTTATCGGGTTAACTATAAACTATTACATTAGAATAAAAAAACATGTCAGCATCTATCTAAATTCGACCAACCAAAATGTACTTGAAGATGAACAGCTTACTGTAAAAGACAAATTTTGTAAAATTTTCTCAATAAAATTTCCGGGCGGTGTTTCGGATATTCGGTTTCTCTATCGGACCAATTAGTTATTTATGAAAAATGCTTATAGTCAGGCCTTAACTTTCCGGATTTCATGTTGCCACCTGGTTTCGTTACAAATTGCGGTAAACGAAATTAGAAATTATCAAAACACTGAAATGGAGAACATAACCTTTTGTAATAGAGGCTAGTTATAAATAGTCCACATTATGCTCGGGCTCATTACAGAAGTAACCACATGTAGGTTACGTTTGAAGTACCAGGAAGCTGCTGCTATTAAAATAAATTATTCTTAATTTGACGAATAAGTGCTGTGAAATGTTTACGTAAATAATTCCCGTTTTTTCCCGGCACACTATTTCTATATGCACAATGCAGTAATCAACGTTGCTTTTACAGCACTAGGATTAATGTTACATGTAACTAGTACTAATGTGACTTTACGGTTATAAGTTGTTATAACCCATATTATTTGCCAATCCAGCGACAGTTTTAAATATTAACATTTTTTGTACCTCACTTCTTACCTAATGTTCCAAGTTTCTATTGTATGATCTAACTATTTTTGGTAAGCTTGGTGATTTTGCCGTAAAATGTTTTATATTTAATCGGTTCATATCACCCAAATTATTATTTATTTATTTGTGCTTACCCTGGCTCGAGGAATAATTAACTGACTATTGCCACAGTAGTTTCGGAAGTGATGCACAATTCACCACTCACTTTGTCTTGGCTAAAAAAACGAAGATGACGCCATTTACCAAAATCGGAAATTTTTAGAACACAATTTTTGGTTTATACTTATCTTTAATTTAATTATAAATGTCACTTGGCTTTGTTAATTTTACATTAACTAATGGCGTTCGTTTAACCATATGAAAAAACTATTTTTATGGATGCATTTAAGAAGAAATAATTATAAATATTATAGCTATGATGTAATCACAGGATTAACCACATACGGCAACGGGGATTTGAGGTAATACTCTATTTTAAAAATGTAACCTAGTTACAGTTAGTATATACATAGGTACGTATGATGCATATTACTGACGAGTAATGGCCCAAAATAACCACCAACCAAAAAGTGGCCCAACAAAAAATGATAAATTTCAAAAGGGGAGTTGAATTTTATATTTAACAGCTACTCACCTACTCTTATCTAGTTACATAATATGGAAAAGGGGAAAATATTCTAGAAAAGAGGGTATACTCTGGAAAAAGAGAGAACATTCTTTAAAATATTTTGAAAAGGGGGGAATTTAATGCTCTTTCTGGTAATATATTCTACAAAAGAGCCAGGACATATTTCGGAAAAAACGGAGAAAATCCTTTAAAAAATATTTTGGAAAAGGGGCCATTTACTGCTCTTTCTAGTAATATATTCTGGAAAATAGCCGGACATATGATGGAAAAAACGGGGGAAACTTCTTAAAAAATAATTTGGAAAATGGGACTTTCCTGCTCTTTTCTAAATACATATTATGGAAAAAGGGAAAATATTCTGGAAAAGAAGGACAAGTTCTGGAAAAAAGAGTGAACCTACAAATGGTTATTTAAATTTCCGAGTAAAGAAGTAGCCAAGTTACCTTTCAATCGATTTTCGATATTCTAGAACTTTACCTAAAAATCATTTTAGTAACTGTCAAATTTCACCATTATCGGTTTAAAAATAGCCAAGACACACACGACCATTATCATCACCATAATCACCCTCATCTTCAACACCATCTCCATCATCATCACCAAAAACACCATCTTCACCATCATCATCTCAATCCCCATCTTCCACAGAATCCAACTTTTACACGGCAAATTTCATTATTACCTGTTAACCAAAAATAACCAAGATCACCATTACAATCATCATCACCCTCATTATAAACAAAATTATAACATAATCAACATAACCATCACCATGATAATCACTCTAACCATTACCGTCACAATCTTCTTCATCATGACCATCACCATTATTATCAAAATCACCATCATAATCATTTCTATCCTAAATGGGCATATTCCAGAACTTTATCTAAAATATATCATTTTAAAATTCCATTTCCTTCGTACATTTCAAATTTTTCATTATCGGTTAACACATAGCCAAGATCACCATCATCATTACCATTATCATCAAAGTCATTATCACCATGTTAGCCACCATAATTATCCGCAACATCAGCAGTATCGCAATGATAAATAGCATCACAATAACAATCATCATAATCACAACGTCGCCATGATAATTATCATAAATAACAACACCATGTCCATCATCATATCCATCACCATAATGAAATTCAAGATCCTAGTCAACATTAACATGACAACGACTATCTTCATCACACGGTGGTTTGGTGTCTATTGGAGGGAGGGGTGACCAGCTCCGTAATCTTTAACTAGGGTACGCATCATGTGAGCTATTCTGGTCATGTATTAGGCAGCTGCGTGATGGGTATAATTGTGTAAGTACGTGCTGCCTCCTCGTGGCAACCACTGGTAACAAGGCCATTTGTCACATTTTTGGCCATTTGGCACAGGCTAAAGTACGGCGCTAAAGGAGAAAAACTTGACAAAAACCCTAATCTAAGGTGGAACAGCATATGCCGATGGATGAATGACTGATAGCCTAAATCAGTCCAAATATGCGGACTCTGGATACCAGGCACCCTCCAGTTTTATTTAGCCTTCCTGTAGTAAAGCTGGGTGACCTATAGGCGATTTGCAAGTCCCAGCAAGGGCAGGGGTAGGAATATCACCATCACAACCATCATAATGACCATAAGCATCACCATCACTACCACCATTTTAAAATCACTTCAGAACCTCATTTCAACCGTACAATCAAATTTGTCATTATCAATTAAGAAATAACCAAGATACCATCATCATCACTGTCGTAATTACCATTATCAACATCATCACTATCACCATGACAATCACCATCAACATCATCACTATCACCATGACAATCACCATCACCATAACTATCATCATCATCATCATCAATACGATGGCCATCATCACCACAACCACCATAATCATTTCCATCTTAATTGGCTATATTCCATTACTTGAGACTACTTTAATTTTGAAATTACATTATAGAGAAATTTCGTCAAAAAAGAGTATACTGGTGTGGGGATCTGGTGAAATCCGGTCGGAAATGCCGGTAGTTTATAAAATGCCACCGCTGCCAAAAACGACCGGAAAGTCGTCAAAATAATAAAAAAAAATAACAAAGTTGGATTAATTTTTTTTATATTTTATTAAAATGGTCCTTAACAGTGATTATAGCCCGTAATAATTATTAATTTTCAGATGTTCCGCGCGTCTAATTGACTAAAAAAATTTAGTTTATCCAACTTTTTCATAAAATCAGCCATTACGTTTTTTCTAAATGACGTTCGTCACTATTTTAAACATACTGTTTTTTGTAAAACCGGGCGATTTCCGTCAAAGTTCCACCGGTACCGGATTTCATGATACCGCCCCTATAATTGATTTCTTCTTCAGTAAAATTCTTGTAAATCAAATGTATCGGTTGGCTTTGGAGTTGGGGTCATTGATCTTGAATTTACGTAGCCGCTTCAGCCAAAACTGAAGTTGCTCCCTCGTGCGTATGAACGCAGTTACCTAGATTGTGTCAAACAAGACGTTTTAATTGGAATCGATAGAGCATTAATTGTTACCATTAATCTAAATACAATATAATCCTAAGTGTTGCAATTTTTTGCTTGCACCTCTTCTTCTACAACTTATTTTTTTTTCGCAATAATATGTATACATATTTATATTATCATAGTATTTCTATAACAGCACAAAGTGTAACGAAATTTTATATTTTTCATCTGTACTTGCGGAAACACCAGTAAGTCGTTCGACTTCTTATTTATTTATTTGAAATCTCAGTTTTTATTATTTTTATAACTTAGGTCGACAATTATGCTAAAAAAGACCATAATAAAATTGTTTGGGTTAAAGTTGAAATGTGATTTATACTTTTATAATACCAAATCATATTCTACGCTCATACATACATACATATATACAAATACACATAAAACAGTTTAATCTAATAATCGAAGAACACGGTAGAAAAAATTTGATTGAGCATCATAAAATGATAAGAATAAAACATTTTTACTATAACATCATATTCTAAAGTAAGGGTACGTACATTTTTATTTTACGCAGCCCTTAAAAATTATTCGTTTGATGTTATCAACAATTTGGACAAATTTTCCTTTCAAACTTTTTTGTATATAGCTATATTTTAGGTGGAAAATATATCAATAAGATTAGATTCCTAATATATAAAATAAATTTGTGTATGTGTATGTATATAGTATACTTAAGACAAACTTTTCGCCTTAAAAAAAATACATTTCGCTTTATTTTATTTTGCAAGAAAAGCAAAAGTTATTTTTATACATTTTTATGAGCACCTTTTTTTGTGCTTATGCCTCAGCAAAGAAATAAGCTTATGTGTGTTCGTGTGTTCGTATTCTTGTATACTATGTAAGGAATTGAATAATTTTTTTTTTTTTGTATTTTAAATACCTGGCAGCGGTGATATTGATTTGAAATTTAAATAGATTGTCAAGATATTTAAAAATATGTAATTTAAATTTTAAAACTCAATCATCTAGGAATCAATGTGCGTCTCGCTCACGCACTTGAACTTGTATGTGACGTAAAATGATGTATTATCAATATTTGTGATGTAAAATCAATATTTAAATTATAAAATTAACAAAAAGTTTCAAATTTTATGAAATTGGCTTTGTAAAATATATGTTGCGCTTCACTATTACAAAACCTGTTGAATCAGTTGAATAAGTGAAGGCATGTTTACAAGCTTAAGGCGAATTTAGACTTGGACGATTGATAGGCATTGAAAGGGGTAAATGTTGTTTATCATGAACAAAGTAAAATCGGTTTCTACTTTTAATGAACTGTTGATGGGATATCCGTAGCTGTGTTTTTTTATTCGCCCTGGATAGCTGCTATCGAGAGCTGTCATATAAAAAGTGGCTCCCGATAGCGCTCCGTATAAATAGGTAGAGCCAAATATTTTTTATATGAAGTTTTTGCTAAACAATTGAATTAAAAATGATAGTTTGATGTTAAATAAGTTTAGTTTACCAATAAATAACGCGTCAAATTTAAATTTAGGCGTAGAAAAATGACGGCTTTCGATAGCAGCTATCGGGAGCGAATAAAAAAACACAGCTCGTGATACACATCCAAAGGGTAAAGTGAAAATCCGCTATTACTCAAGCAATTACACAACGCACTCGTTTGGCCTGCTGTTGAGATTGGTCGGGAAAAGGCCAATCAATTAAATTAAAAACCAAATTGATTACCTTGCAGCTCAGTCGCTCATTTTTCCTTTGCCAAACGGGTTTTAACAAAATTTCAAACAAACAATTTGAAAAAACATTTCACTTCATTACAAGAGCGTTATATGGTTGATTTACTTTCAACATTTTTCTGCAGAAGAAAAATGTTACGAAATAAAAAAAAATAAGTTATTCATCTAACCATTTATTAGATGTCAATAAACAATTTATAGTTTTTAGCAAAAGCGTATTTAGGAGCTTTGAGTTTGAAAAAATTGGCGAACTTAAGAAATTTGGGATGTTTTGGGAATCTAGATAGAAACTAAGTTTATTTTATTCGATCATTGACGATCGTCTTCAAACCATTAATTTATAAAGGCTATCCCAATAATAAATCTTTAATAATATGTCATACATTTTTAGCGATCTTTACCATTGCACCATTAAAGTCTAATCTTCACTGTTTCCCATAGGGATTCAAAGTTAAAATGGTATTTTCAGCTTTAAGTTTTTCAATGGAAAACACACAAATGGAAAAAAATTTGTATACAAAACATTTCTATGTCTTTGACAAAAACTATTTTATTATTATATTCAATAAATATTAATTGCTGAAATATTAAAATTAAGTTATTTCTTTACTGACCAAACGGCGCAGTGGAACAGGGAGGTACCGGGCAGGATCAGACAGATATCGGTTCGAATCCCGATAGGGGCGGGATGCAAAATGGATTTTTCATCATCTGATTACGATCGGTGATGATGATTAACACAACTATGACCCCTGTTGAGAGTGCAGAATCCATCGGTCGACCCACCTTTCAAGTTAGCAGCAATGTGCATAAATGAACTGTAAAATGAACTGCGAAAGAGATGGGAGTGTGCCTTGAGCCCCAGAAAAGATTTAAAAAAAAGTTATTTCTAAAATTTATTTTTTGAGCTCTCATTTTGAAAATTACATCAAAATAGGCTCGGACATATTTTCAATCAAAATATGTAGAACTGTTATTCTGTTTAAAGGCAGTGGTACATGCACAATTATTTCCTTTAAGGCATTAAAATTTAGCACGCTCTTTGGTTGAAATAGCTGTCACATTTCAAGGCCGAATGTCGAAAGGCCGAATGTCGCATGGCCGAATGTGTCGAAAGTCTAATGGCCGATTGGGTCGGAAGGCCGAAAGTGTTGAAAGGCCGAATGTCTAAAGGCCGAATGTCTAAAGGTCGAATGTCTAATAAAGGCCGAATGGGTCGAAAGGCTGAATGTCAAAATGCCGAATGTTGAAAGGCCGAAAGAATCGAATGGCCGAATGTGTGGAAAGGCTGATTGGGTCAAAAGGCCGAATTTTCATTAAATTTTCCTTCACTTAATAAATCCTGTATATAGTACGTGCAGCATATTATGTGATCAAATTTCGTCGGACAAAAAATTTATTTCTTTTTCTTTTTTTATTATAATTAATTAATTTTTAATTAATTAAGTATATGACAAAAAAAAACGTAAAAAGATTTTAATATTTAAGGCAATTTACTATTAAACATTTTTATACAAAAATTTTGATAAAAATATAAATATTTGTTTTCGGGATAGTTCCAAAATCTCGCAAAATCAAAATAACGAATAAACAAAATATCGAATACATTTTTTGGTTCAGTTTTCTAATATCGAATTTTAGAATATCGCCGAATAATTTCTCGAAAACTATAATCCCGAAACACAAACAAATCAATTTTTTTTTTAAATTTAAATTGAAAATAATTTCTTGGGATCACTACATTTACCCAAAAATTAAAATAAAAAATTTTACAATCCGTATTAATGAAATAGATAGAATCAAGAAAAAAAAATTCAGGAATATATTTTGTTTAACATAAACGAAAAATTCAGTAATAGACTTTTGTTACAACTTGAAATATTTATGGTACAACTATCAGTAGAAGAGATACAAACGATACAATTCCTTTGATCTGTATCTGCAAGGTTGACGAAGCATTTAACAATTTAATAAAAAAAAATTGAACACAACGAATTAAACCAACCATAATACAACTTGAAACACTTACGGTAAACCTTTCAGTAGAAGCTATATGAGAGATAAAATTCGTTTGTTCTGCGCCTGAAAGGTTGGCCGAAGTTTTTCATGACCTTTAATATTAAGGATTCTTAAGGAAAAATGTAAATTTATAGAAATTTCGTAAATTTTAATTTTAACTTTTTGAGTTTTTTGTTTCTGGAATTTTTTCGGGACTTGAGTTTCTGTGTTTTTTGTAGATAACAACTCTAAATAGAATTATAAAAATTTATAATATTTAATAATTCAAAATGCTAAACTTCAGTATCAAACATGAAAAATTGTATGTAAAATAACACTTTTACAAAATTATATTAATTATTCGGGATTTGAGATAATTACAGATTTGGATTTCAAGATTTTAAAATTTCGATATTTTGAAAGTCGAGATTTCGATTTCGAGATTTCGATTTCGAGATTGTGATTTCGAGATTGTGAATTCGAGATTGTGATTTCGATATAACGCTTGTCGAGATATTATATCCAACCCTTGGTTTTCATTATTATTATTATTATTATTAACCGGAGGGCCATGTGGGCGATAAGCCACCTCGCACCGCGACCTAAAAGATCTATTGTGCTGGACCCTACTTAATTATCCGTCCAGTCAATATTCAGGCTCTTAATGAATCTGACAATACTACTGGCCGGTACAAGATACATACTATCCGGGCTCATTGTTCTCCCTCCTAGATGTTGCAGTCTTTGCTGGAAAATGGCTGGGCAATGGCACAGAACATGTTCCGCTGATTCCGCTTCCAGACCGCAGAAGCGGCATCCATCTGTCGTACTTAGGCCCATCTTCTTAAGGTGATACCTTAAGGGGACATGACCTGTGAGGAAGCCAGTAAGCAGCCTCAACTCAGGTTTCCTAAGTTCAAGACACTCCTTAACCCTGACAGACGAAGGTGATATAAATTTCTTTCATAAAAATATACATTTTGAAAATTTTGAATTATAAAAAAATGAAAAATTAAAATTAATTTCGACACAAATGGCCTTTCGACATTCGCGCTTTCGACACAACGGCCTTTCGACATTCACTCTTTCGACCTATTCGGCCTTTCGACACATTCGGCCTTTCGTCATTCGGCCTTTCGACACATTCAGCCTTTCGACACATTCGACCTTCCGACATTCGGCCTTTAGGTGTTCGGCCGTTCGACATTCGGCCTTTCGACATTCGACTTTTCGGCCCTACGACCTATTCGGCCTTTCGACACTTTCAACCTTCATTCGACCTTCCGACATTCGGCCTTTCGTTGTTCGGTCGTTCGATATTCGACATTCGACCTTTCGGCCCTATCCTTAAAGGCATTTACAATCGTCTACTTGAAGCGACTATTTTTATTGCCTTAAAGGCAAAATTTCTACATGTATTGACGATTAGAAATATAGAGAAAGCACTACCTATCGGAATAAAATAAAACTGTTACTACAATACAAAATTGGCACTAAAAATAATGGCAAATAATGGCAATAAATATTTTATCTAAAATCATGTCTCCAATCGTCAATTGACGATTGGAGACGTAATTTTAGAAAAAATATTTATTGCAACTTTGTTGCAAAACATTTCCGCTATGCCATATTTTAGTCGTTCTGCGAGCGCTGATACTAATTTTGTTTTGTAGTTATAGTTTTATTTTATTCCGATAGATAGTGCTTTCTCTATATTTCCAATCGTCAATCACTGCCTTTATTATTTATTAGCTGAGCCCGGTTCACCATGCTGTGCCTCTTATAACTCTGTTGTGATTGTCGGATGGCATTTGGTCTACCAGTCCTAAATAATTTCACCAACTCATTATGCTGATGGAATGAATTTTGTAATGACTGTGCAATGTCACGGCATATTCCCGAAGTAATTGCACATCTGGTGTTTGCTTCATTACCAGAATTGCCAAAATATATCTATAGAAATTTGTGTTGTTCAGCAGGAATGGGCAATAATGAACCTGCAATTAGATATATTTGCCCTTGGACTTTAAATGTTGCCAATGAAATGATCAGTAATTATATTGTCTGCACAGAAAGAAGTCATTTGAAAGCAAGTATTGTACTTTCGAATATTGTTAGGAAAATGTTTTGATTGCGGCGTCGTTCCAGATAACAATGGTAATAATGGTTCTGGTGTTTAATTTAATTCTGGCAATTTTACTTTACCATTAATGCAATACAACACTGCTGCTTTCTTTTTATATTATAATGCTTTGCAATGGGCACACTCTTGACCCATATTACCAATTGCGATGTGAATTATAATCAATTGTTGGGTCATAGTGAAATGCAAGACGTAGAAATATTATACGATTAGTGCTATTTATTGCTGATCTTGTCTGTATCTAACACGTTTTTAAAGTGATACCCGATTTCTAGTGTGTTCGTTTTCTGTTGCGCCTTCCTCTTGTGTTTAATGTGATCGTAGTAGCAAATTAAATCCACTAAATCAAAAAAATGAAGGAAAACCCTCATTTGTGTATGTAATGCCCACACAATCAATTTAAAAAGTTAAGAGAAGTTTTTCTGTTTTATAAATATCAAATGATTTTTTTCGGCTTTTTATAGACACAAATAAATAGTATTAGTAATAAATGACATTCACAAGATTTTTCGATTTTATCTACCCAAAAAAGTACCCCAAGAGTTATACAAAGTGTAATAACCCTGAACAAAAATCAGAACTTTCCTTGAGTTCATTGTGTTGGTAGTTTGGTTTCATATTGAAAAGTTTGGACTACTCATCAGGTAGCTACGACCAAACTACAAAAATACAATTCATACTTAACACAGAGAGTGTCAATTAAATTCACTAAATCAAAACTTCACTAAATAAAGATTTATACAGTCATACCCCGCCTAACGTTGTTAATTGGTTCCGACGTTAGGCGAAACAACGTTATAAGGGGCAAAGTATGTATGTAGACGAATAGACGAGAAAATTTCATTGTTTTTTGTTTTTTATGTTTTTTGCCTTTTTTCTCAGTGTTTTTTTGCTTTGCTTATTATTTTAAACGATGTTATAACGAAACACAGCGACGATAGAGCGAGGTTTGTTCGCATTTTACTAACGACGTTACCGCGAAACGACGTTATGAGGGGGGACGTTGTACGGGGTATGACTGTAATGGTTGATTCAACTAGTGAGTTAATAATCTTAAATAACATAATGTGATGATTATGGCCATCAGACAACAAGTCCACGATATGGGAACTGATAGCTCAGACGGTTGGCGCGTGTTATGGAGAGAAAGGTCGATGGTTCGATGCTCGTCGTGGTCAATGTTTTTTTACAATTATTTATTATGGACATCGAAACATGTTTACACACCAACAAACAAATTCATAATGATCTAGAAAAAACAAGAAGGGCCTTGATGTATCGTACAAAGGAAGTCATGGTTTACTGATTCAAGAATAAATGAATAACAACACAAATACATACACACCGCCCGTCGACAATGATGATGATTATGACAAGCCATAAACGATATTTCCAAATGATTATGTGTCATAAACAGAATACCCAAGAATGAAGATGATTTATGACATGCAATAAAATAAATTTCGGGAGCAGCATTAAACTGGTTTATAAACACGACCGATGACAAACAGCGGATAGTTTTTGGTTAACTTTAAATCGTATAATAAGTGAAATAAATCTGTTGTCGTAGCCCCACCAGTCGCAAGCGGACAGAGTAAAGTGAAATAAAGTCTCAAGTCAAGTGACATAAAAGTACACAGCGTTTTTAATTGCAAAATCCAGACGAACCCAGAAGCCCAGTTCGTAACAATAACTTCATCTAAGTATAGTTCTTCGATCTTTCAATCTCAGTAAATTTAGCGCAGCTAGTCTCTGATCATATGATGCCTCGCTATCCAAAATCCAGTATCTAATATTTGGAAATTTAGTAAATTTACGCTGAATCCGACATTGATAATTGTTTGGTGATTATGATTTTTTAAATTCAGCGGGGACGCGATTTCGAAATGAATACCAATTTAAATTTGGTCAAATAAAATGCGCCTTATAAAGAGCAGTAAATTCCCCCTTTTCCGAAATATTTTTGAAGAATGTCCCTCTTTTTCCAGAATATATCACCTTTTTAGAGAAGATTTTCCTCTTTTCCATATTATGTAACTAGAAAAGAGCCCCCTTTCTGAATTTATCATTTTTTGTTATTTTAGGCCATTACGCGCCAGTAATATACAACGTACGTACATCCAGAATATGCCCCCCGTTCCCCAATTAATTCGTCATTGATTTGAATATTTAATTGTCATGCTACTCCGTCGTCCGATGCATTTATGTATGATAAACACAAAAATTTTGGCGGCGGTCGTATTAAGTAGTTTTTAAGTATATTTTATACACATACAAATTAATAAAGTAGGCATTTGATTATAAATCAATATACAGGGTGAGTTTTTTAAAAAATGCCAGGCTTTTATCTCGAGAACGGTGCTAGATAGGAGAAAATTACTTATAATCATAGTTGTTAAGTGTCGAGGGGGACATCGGATGGTGACCTTTGAAGGTCAAATTGAATTTTTTAAATAGAAATGGGCATTTTTGACCCCGGATTCGGAAAGATCGCAAAATTATATGTTCAGATATGAACTTTAGGCTCTTCTTTTGAATGACTTTGAAATGTTAATTCAAGGACAAATTACTAAATAATAAGAAATAATCAGCAAATAATGAATTTTAATGGGGAATTAAAATTCATTATTTGCTGATTATTTCTAATTATTTAGTAGTTTGTCCTTGAATTAACATCTGAAAGTCATTCAAAAGAAGAGCCTAAAGTACCTGTCTGAACATATAATTTTGCGATCTTTCCGAATCCGGATCAAATGACCTTGAAGGTCGAAGTCAAGATCGAATTGAAGGTCACCATCCGATGTCCCCCTCGACACTTAACAACTTTGATTATAAGTAATTTTCTCCTATCTAACACCGTTCTCGAGATAAAAGGCTAGCATTTTTTTAAAAACTCACCCTGTATACGCAAATGTCAAAAAATAGTTTATTTTTATAAAAATGAATGGTTCTTATCTTGCTACGAAACAATATGCCTACTAAGATTTCGAATTTATTTTAGCAAAGGGACGAACCAAAATAAATTATTTTCTGTCATTTTATTAGTTGTATTAGCAGAGATATAAACCAAAAATTTAGTTCAATTTTTTTATCCAAGACAAACTGAAGTTAGTGATACTGCACCGCCTCTGAGGAGACACTTTGCGATCCCGTTTGAGAAACCTATTTTACACGCGCTGCATCTAATTTGTAAATCTGTATTTAGGTTTTTGTCGTGGATAGTAAGTCGTTTTTGGATAGCTCAAATTTTTCATTAATTAAATAGTGTTTTGGCTTTTTTCGTATGTTCAATTATAAAAATTATTATTTTTCCTTGCATCTTGTTTGTTTGGCAATAAAAAACATTTAATCAATTGTGTATTTACTTTATTATCGAAAAAGTCATAATAGGGCCCCGTCTACATATAGTACTATTGAAATAAAATTCGACGTAACTATTAAGCTGTTCGGGAAAGTTTCTAGCGATAATCAAAAAACCTAAAAATGTTTAAAACGAATTACGAGTGTCCCTCGAGTTATGCGGTGTTTCAGTTATGCGGATTTGATTTATGCGGCTTGAAATTTTGTCTGAAAATATTGAGTTATGCGCCTTGGATTTTGAGTTATGCGTGCATTATATTTTTTAATAAAAACAAATTTTTACTAACTATAATTAATAATTCGCTAAGTCAATGAGTACATATGTATTTTTAATACTAATAGTAATAGTTAATATATTTCATAGTAGAATTTAATTTGTTTTTATTGATTCAAGGTGGTTTTGTTTAACGGTATTTACGTAGTGTTATTTCATAGTACTTAAGTAGAATTTTAATTTGTGTTTGTTGATTAAAAGTGTTTTTGCTTAACGGTACTTCGAATATTGTTTAGAGTTGTATTTAACTACATATGTAATTAGGCACAAAGCATTTTATCAGAGAGGTGCCGAATAAAATAGTGAAACGAAAAAAAATCTCAATGGAAATCAAAATCAAGATTCTAGAAAGATTCAAAAAAGGGGATGGACCTGTAGCTATAGGGCGCCATTTTGGGATGGGTGAATCAACAGTAAGTGCAATTAAGATGAACGAAAATAAAATAAGACAATCGGTCGAGGCTGGTTCAACAATCAACATGAATAAGACACTTTTAGTCAGAAATCCATTAATGGAAAAATGGAGAAGCTTTTGATGATATGGATAAGCGATAAAAACCAGAAGAATATGCCTTTGGATGGCACAGCAATCCGTCTAAAAGCAGTGCGTATTTACAACCACATCAAAATAAATGAACCATCCAGTTGTATTAGCCAAATACAAGAATTTTCTGGAAGCAAAGGATGCCTGGAAAATTTAAAAAAAATTATTTTCCTTACGTAACGTTAAGCTATTGGATGAAACAGCATCAGCTGATAAAGAAGCAGCGAAATTATATCCGTCCGAGCTTAAACAGATTATCGAAGAAGGCGGATCAAATTTTTAATGCCGATGAGACTGGTCTTTTTTGGAAGAAAATGCCAAATCGCACATACATTTCCAAGCAAGAAAGAACTGCGCAAGGTTTTAAGGCGGCCAAAGACAGAATTTCGTTGATATTATTTAGTAATGCTTCAGGTGATTTGGTAACCAAACCATTAGCCATCCATCGCGCATTAAACCCTCGTGAGTTTAAAAGCACTACTAAAAATCAGCTTCCTGTATTTTGGAGAGCGAACAAAAAAGTATAGATGACTTCCATTTTATTTCGGGAGTGGTTTGTAAAAATGTTTGTTCCTGAAGTAGAAAATTACGTTAAAAAAAAACTTAAGTTTCAAAATTTTATTAATTATCGACAATGCTCCATGCCATCCAGCTGATTTAAGCCACCCGACGTTGAAGTAATTTTTCTGCCTCCAAACACAACATCCCTCATTCAGCCTCGAGATCAAGGAATTATGACAACTTTTAAGGCTAAATTCTTGCGACTGGTGTTCGAGTTTCTTCTTGATAAGATGGAAGAGGACTCAACTTTATCAGTAAGTCAAATCTGGAAAAAGAACACAATTCTACACTGCGTCAATTTTATCGGGCAAGCAATTAAAGAGCTACAAAAGTCAATTCTTCAAGGTTCCTGGAAAAAATTATGGCCTGAAGGGATTGATTCACAAAATAATACAAGAGATATTGAAATTGAATTGGAACGTGTGTTGCAAATGGCGCATTCGGTTGGTGAGAAAGACTTTAATGATATGGTTATGGATGAAGTCAACACATTGCTTGTTATTGACGAAGATCTAAGTGAAAAAGATTTAGTAGATTTATTAAATGACAACATCGAAAAAACCGTCTGAGAGGATGAGATTGAGATAGAACCTCCTCATTTTACATCAAAAACAATAGGAGAAGCAATCGAATTAGCACATAAATTGGAGTCTCTTATAACTCAAAATGATGCCGATATAGACCGAAGCCTAAAATAATTATGTTCTTTAAAAAACCTAATGGCTCCGTATGTAAAAATTCAAAACGAATTGTGTCGTGCTAAGAAATGGCCATTGGTTTCTTCATTTATGAAGCAGACTCAGTTACCTCGCTTATCCGCGGAAACTGATTGTTCAAGTGATGAAAGTGTAATAACAAAACCAAGCTCAGATCGTCGAATGCTCATTGATTCGGAGTCAGACTGAATATTACTTATTTAGATTTGTTTTTACGAATAATGGATTTCAAATTTTTTATTTGCGTAGCATTTTGTTGTGATATTGAATATATACCAGTATGTAATTTATTTTATATTTAAAATAAAACTGAATTAAATAATTTTGAAACCTTACTTTCCGAATTTTCATTTCTGACTTTTCTTGAATTAAGGTGGATTTATATTATCAGTTCCTTTCAGTTCCTACTCGTATCGTGTCAGACATCATCAATTTATACTATCCGTACCTTTCAATTCAGGCATTTTCTTCGTATCTTTTGGTTACGTATAGAGTAAAGATAACACACAAAAATACAAAAATGTTTTAGTAGCAATTTCCAATTTTTGTTTGTTTCGTTATTCTTTCGTAATTTTTCGCCTTCAGATATCAGACAAAACATTCTTTTCAACAGTATGTGTCTGTTTCGGTACGAGTAGGAAAGGAAAGGAAAGGATAATATAAATACTCCTATAGAAAATATATGTAACAATGTTTTTTTTTTGTCTGACACGATACGAGTAGGAACTGAAAGGAACTGATAATATAAATCGACCTTTATGCGGTTTTGACTAATGCGCTGTTTTTGCGGAACCAAACTACCGCATAACTCGAGGGACACCAGTACTTTAAAACCCAGGAAATTGTTGAAATTTAGTAAAATTATTTCCAAAAATGTTCCAAAACAAAAAACTAACATTTTTAAGTTTCGCCCAAATTTGAGATTGAAAGGTATAGGATTAACGGGTAAAGGATTAACTAATGTATGTGAAGTTATCCCAGGATTTCATCACAGCAAATAAAAAAATTGAATCAGGCAACCCTCGAAAAATTCTTTTGTGAAGTTAGCCCAGCCCAGAATTTAATTATTTTTAACTATAAAACTTAATAAAAAAAAATAGCTCATTACATACATAGCTTGCTTTTGGCCAAATTTAAAGAAAATCGTACCGTTGCAACTTGCGTAATTTGGCCCTGGGCCAGAAAAACTCCATACAATTTTTGAAGTAAAATTGGATTTTTCGTCTATAATAACAAAAGTTAAAATTTGTCGGATTGAGACTGAATGGTTTTTAAATGGACATACACTTAGCCTAATTTTGGCCAAATTTAAAGAAGCTATGTGTATGTCCATTTAAAAGCCACTAAGCCTCAATCTGACAAATTTTAACTTTTGTTATTATAGACGAAAAATCCAATTTTACTTCAAAAATCGTATGGAGTTTTTCTGCCCCAGGGCCAAATTACGCAAGTTGCAACGGTACGATTTTCTTTAAATTTGGCCAAAAGCAAGCTATGTGTATGTCCATTTAAAAGCCACTAAGCCTCAATCCGACAAATTTTAACTTTTGTTATTATAGACGAAAAATCCAATTTTACTTCAAAAATTGTATAGGGGTTTTTGGCCCAGGGCCAAATTACGCAAGTTGCAACGGTACGATTTTCTTTAAATTTGGCCAAAAGCAAGCTATGTGTATGTCCATTTAAAAGCCACTAAGCCTCAATCCGACAAATTTTAACTTTTGTTATTATAGACGAAAAATCCAATTTTACTTCAAAAATTATATAGAGGTTTTTGGCCTAGGGCCAAATTACGCAAGTTGCAACGGTACGATTTTCTTTAAATTTGGCCAAAAGTAAGCTATGTGTCTGTCTATTTCAATACTATTGAGCCTCAATCAGACAAATTTTAACTTTTGTTATTACAGACAAAAAATCTATATGATTTCAAAAAGCGAATAAATATTTCAATAATTATGTACATATGTTTTGAAAGCGATACATGTTTTTTAGATAATTTTTTTTTTTGTAGGAATTATTGTTTAATTATTTAATTTAGATATTTTGAGCTATTTTTTTTTATTAAGTTTTAAAGTTAAAAATAATTAAATTCTGGACTGGGCTAACTTCACAAAAGAATTTTTCGAGGGTTGCCTGATTCAATTTTTTTATTTGCTGGGATGAAATCCTGGGATAACTTCACATACATGATTAACTACCCAAACCTGCTTTACCACAAATATCATAAATTGTCAAAAATTACGGTTTATAGTTAGATGTAGTCTAAAAAGATATTTTTATAATGTACTGAAAATCCTCTGTATATTACTTAAATGTAGATGTGCTTGACTGTTGCAAATTTTTGCGATCACGTTTCACACTACGCAAATCCAAAACAAAGAAACTAAACTAAAATGGTTATAAATATGTATATATACATATATATATATAGACGTATTATTGTACTTACTCTTCTGTTTGATTTCTTAAAAAATTTAAAAAATATACAGCAAACTCTTCTAAAGAGCATTGATCCTTGAACTTCTGCAAAAAATAAAAAAATAAATAAAAATAAAAAGTAGAAAATTATTGTATTATGTATTATTTGCTTGTTGTTACATTCAAATCTTTTTTATACAATTTAATTTCCTTAGCTCTCGCTCTGTTTGTTGTTTTGTTCGACTTTGTGTGTCTCTCTACGAGTGTGCACAAATTTTATTATATTTCTTAAGATTTTGCATTTCAAATAAAGATTACAATAAAGTTAGAGCGTATAACAACCAAAAAAATGCTCGACTATATTACACATCAGAGAATAATAATGTATAATAGAGTGCGCACACGAAGCAATAAGAAAATCATAAATCAATCAACTTGTTGGTATATTTAGCATACCATTTATTTCTCATAATATTATCATGAATCAAACCAGGCGTCACTGTCGAATTAGAATACGTTTATAAATACAAAGTTGCTTTACATACTCGTATAAGAGATTAACTATTTGTTATAAACACAATCTAACTCTCCATCTTAACAATAATGACATTTTATTAAAGTTTAGAACGAGGTGGTATAAATAATAAGAAATTTGATTACATTTTGCCCGCGAACAACAACAATAAAAAAACACTTCCTGCTTCACATATAATATATGTACTCGCACAACACAAAGTGTGTGGCTATACAGTTTACACCTGGTAATAATTGTAATTCGTAGCGGAAATTTGAAAACATATAAGTTTTTCAATTAAATTTTATTTAGACCAGCTAATAACTATAAAACACTACTATACTCAAAACACATGGCATCAAAAATCGTATGTACTTACGATATAAAATTTACATAAATTTTTCGGAAATGTTTGGGGTATGATTCATTCATTTTATAATATACTCGTACGTTAATAGTAAAAAAAAAACCAAAATAGACAAAAGACTTGAACTACACCTATTTTTTTTTTATTACTATTTATATCTGCATAGTTAGTTTTTCTATGTCAATCGAACAAAACCAATAAACGTATTAAACTATTATGTTGCGTGTGTGTGCAGCACTTTTACTTTTCATTTCTCGTTAATAATTCTGTATAATTATTACGGGTTATTGCATAATTACTTCATTGAGACTTTCAAATGAGGTTTATAACCCATAAAGTGTTTTTTATTATTGTTTATGGATACACAACAATAGTTTTAGATTTTTGTTGTAATTAGCAACAAAACAGCAAAAAAAAAAAAATGGAATTAGAGTATATTACTATGATAGTTTGGTATTCGATTTTGTTGATTTTGGAAATTAAATTGTTGACGGAAATTCAGCTATCGACTGGCTATTATATAATTGAAGATGCTTCGTCGCCTGTTAATTTTCATCTTTAATTTTATAGGAATAGAAATGACATTAAATTTCTTAATAACGATAATTATTATTACTCAAACTCAAACACATTTCCTGATTTGTCGTCAAATAGCAGTTTGGTATTTTCCTTGCATAATTCGAATTTAATCAATCACGTTCGATTTAACATTTTTTGATTATTCTTTTTTTTATTATATGATTTCCTTCCTGTTACCGTGTTATTATTCACAATAGACAAATCTCAACAAATTTTGACATTTTGACTATCTAATATTAATGGTAAACAATTTTTTAATACTCGTAGCTACCTGAATTTTTATTTAAATATGTTTGAATTTCAAAATTAGCAAACTTGGTATTTCACTCAATTTTAGACATCCAATTTCGTAATTTTTCAAAGCCAGTTTTTGCAAATCTTTCAAATTTTCGGGATTTAAAATAAATTGAATTTGGTAAATTCGTTAAAATTTTTAAGAATTTAAAGATAAATTTACTAAAGGCACATTTTATTTGACCAAATCCAAATTGGTATTCGTTTCGAAATCGCGTCTCCGCTGAATTTCGAAAAAAAAATTACGGCTAAAAATGTGACTCAAAACATTTTTGATATACAACAATAATTTTGTAGTTTACGTTAGACACTGGCACAAAAATTAAAAAATAACAATCACCAAACGAACAACAATTTTTGTTATCTCAAAATAAATTGAATATACATGACAGTATCGACAACTATTAGAACTTTAAAAATAAAATTTAGCGAAGATTCCATGAACCTGGGGGCCTATTCTCGAATTCCACATCCATTTTCCACATGTGGACATCTGTCAAAACTCATAAAAATTGAATTTTTTCGGTACTAAGGGAATATTTCCGAATGGGTATAAGCATGTGGAAAAATTCCCCATATAGGAAAATGTCAATGCCGCATGTGTTTTATGTACGAATTACAATTTTCGAACCATTTTTTGACAACTTTGACAGATGTCCACATGTGGAAAATGGATGTGAAATTCGAGAATAGGCCCCCTGGGGCCCTATTCTCGAATTCCACATCCATTTTTCCACATGTGGACATCTGTCAAAGTTCACACAAAAACGTTCGAAAAATGTAATTCACATGCGGCATGGACATTTTCCTATATAGGGAATTTTTTCCACCTGCTTAAACCCATTCGGAAATATTCCCTTTCGGAAATATTCCCTTATTTCCCTTATATAATCAGAAATTTCGTCTATTTGATAGTTTAGAAAAATATAGAACATGTAACAAGAATTTCTTGTTGTCCCAAAAACGCCTATAACTATGGTTAAAAAACACGTCAAAAATAGGGAATTTTACCCATAGTTTTTTTCAGTGTATAATTGGATTTTCAAAACCACGTACATAGCGGGTATTCACGAATACGAAAATGGAATTGGATTCATGGCATTGTCGTTGTAAATGGTCAAATAAAATGCGCCTTAAATATGTATAGGGTGAAAAATACGTCAAATCACAAATTTGGTATATGGGACCGGAAGTCGTGTTTAAATTTTTTATTTTTTAATGTTTTCAATTGGTAGTATGTACTAGTTAAAAAAAACATTTTGTAGAACATGATTTTTTGTTGTTGTTGTTGTTTAAAATACAGGGTGTCAAATTTTGAGAAAAATGATAAACATGATGTTGTGTTTATGGCTATAAAAGGAAAAATAAATTTCCGATATTTATGATATAGGGCTCGTTTTAAAGGTAAGTTAATACGGATTAATAAAAAAATATAAAAATGGTTAGTTCTTTAATTTCTTCATTTTCAAGTTTCCCGCCAAAATTTTATTTTTGAATTTTCTCAATGATCATCCAATTTTTTTTTTTAATTTTAAATTTTACGTCCTTTAATTCTATTGAACATACTAAAAACTTGCGCTAGCAAAATTTTTCGTTTTCGTGCATAATTTATTTAAAGTATGACGATTTACCCGTTTTTGGAGTACAAAATCAAATTGTTATATGTTATTTTCAATTTTTAACTAATTTACGCTCGACCTGATAATGTAATTGTTTAAATTATTTCGTCGATCTTTAGTATATTCTTACTTCTAATAGAAAATTAAAAAACAAAGAGGAAACAATTTGTAACAGTCCGTTCATAATCTACGTCAAGTTATTTTGGGTCATTCTTAACTTCGTCTCTCTCACTCCTTCATCACAAGTCGTCACAAAACTGAATATGTGAGCAATGATTTAATCATTTAAGAACATGAAGTAAGTGGTATATTAAAGAAATACGCCTCTAATGATATACCTGCAAATTATTGTATTATGTCATATGTAATATTCCATAACAGTAACTTCTTATAATTACATGACGTCATCTTTTACGAAATTCTCCCTGCCCCAGCCTAAACGTGACGACAATCAATACTCCTTCCTCAAACAAAGGCGTAACGTAGTTTAGGGATAGCCCATAAAGCTATTAGTAAAAAAATAAATTTAGGTTTGAGTCATTTATTTTGTTTGTTCCAACCCTAAAAATGCGTCCCAAAATATTACGTTCAGGTACATAAACCGTAACGTAATCTTTTGAAACAAAATGACGCATATTTATAAATTTAATTATAAAAGAAGGGGTAGGTAGGCCTGTAAAACCACATAAAATATAAGCAGTGGTTTTTGTTAACATTTCTTGGTATAAATTAGTGTTTAAATTAATATTTTAGTTAGTTTAACCTGTGAAGTTCTATTTAAATCATTTGCTTATTTAAATAACATCAAAAGCATTTCAAATAATAAGTGTAATAATGGTTGGGTACAAAAAGTGTTGTAAGCCGTTTCCTGAGTTGAAATGTTCTAAAAGTTTAAGAAATGATAATGATTATATTAAAATTCGTTTGCCGCCTACATCATGTTATTACCGGGTGACTAATAAACTTCAAAAAGTTGAAAACGAGGTATCACCGATTAATAATTCATTAAATTCACCAGTTACTCCGGAGACATCATCAACAGTCAATGACGAGAATATTTCGAATATGAGTAAAAGTGAGGAATGCCAAAAAAAAAGTGCTCTCGTTCGTTTATAAAAAATATTCAAATACTGAAGATGTTGAGTTATATATAACATGTAAATTTTAACCGTATAAATATCTTTAAATTTCTATCCGTGTTTTGTAATAAATTTTTTTACTGTCAATATTTTTTGTTTTAAATTTAATTTTGAATCACAAAAACGAATGAAAAAATTAACCTGGAAAAATTAAATAAAATGGAGTTTTTGCAAGAGGACCAAAAATCTACCAATCAATTTTTGAAATTTTCAAAATAGGTAGTCATACTTAAACGTATTTTGCACGAAAACGAAAAATTTTGCTAGCGCAAGTTTTTAGTATCTTCAATAGAATTAAAGGACGTAAAATTGAAAAAAAAAAAAAAAAAAAAAATGGACGTACATTGAGAAAATTCAAAAATAAAATTTTGGCGGGAAATTTGAAAATGAAGAAATTATAGAGCTTACCATTTTTCTATTTTTTTTATTAATCCGTATTAACTTACCTTTAAAACGAGCTCTATATCATAAATATCGGAAATTTATTTTTCCTTTTATAGCCATAAACACAACATCATGTTCATCATTTTTCTCAAAATTTGACACCCTGTATTTTAAACAACAACAACAAAAAATAAATAAATCACGTTCTACAAAATTTGTTTTTTAATCAAGACTACAAATTCAAAACATAAAAATCATAAAATTAAAACATGACTTCCGAATATTTGTGATTTGACGTATTTTTCACCATAGTTATTAAATTTTAAAAATGATTGAACTTTTATTGTTTAAAATCTTTGGAAATTTTGAATATAAGATGATTTGTTTATTTCTCTGATCTCATTGATATCTATGCAATAAACAAACGGTATAATATTATACAACAATATATAGGGTGTTCCATCTGTTAGTTTTTTTTTTTTAATATTAAAAAAACCACGTATGTATGTACACATACACGAATGTATGTTGGTAATTCAAAATTTTTTATTGAAAATGAAAGTTGGTTCTATGCCATATAAATACATAAGTATGATAAACAACATCGCCCTTGTGATCACCACCGAACATCAAAATTGTCAATTACTTTTTCTAATAAAAGCGAAAAAATTTCAGCTCGAATGTTATTCTTAAGATTCTTAGATCGTGAATTGTTTGCTAACACATTACTTTTCAAAAAATCCCAAAGAAAATAATCTAACGGTGTCATTTATGTGACATGTGGCACCGTCTTGTTGAAACCAAAGATCATCTAAATCAATTTCATTCAAATTTGGAGACAAAAATCCAGTTAACATGCCACGATAGCGCTCAATATTCACTCTTACTGCACCTTCACGTTCATTTTCGAAAAAAATAAGATGCAATGATGCCACCAGCCCACAATCAACACCAAATATTAGCTTTTTTTTTAATGAATTGGTTGTTCATGAATAATGTGATCAGTTTTCAGTCCGCCAAATACGACAGTTTTGTTTATAAACATATCCGTTGAAGTGAAAATGAGCTTCATTTGAAAAGATGATTTTTGATGAAAAACGCTCCTTTTGTTCGAGTATCCAATCAACAAAACGACGACGTTGCTGATGGTCAGCCCATGACTAAAAATGGTATAGTTTTGACTTTTCATTTGAAAAAAAAAAATTCGGGTTGCCACCGCACAATAAATGTACCGCACCCTTTATAAGGTTTTGTTAGAAAAATAACTAACACAATTCTAATTTAATTTGAAAAAATGAGGGTGTGGCCACCACGAACGGGCTGGAATCTATTTTGGATGATCTAGGTAAAATACTTTCTGACACTGTTATAACCATAAATATACCATATATTAGGCAAAAACAGTTTTATGTTAAATAAATTCGCCCAAATTAAGCAACCTTTTTCTACAAGTATCTACATTGATTGATTAGGATTTACAATGTAATATTTCGGCCAGTAGTTCCCTTTCTCGCCCGATAAAATATGTACAAATGCAATCGCCTTATTGTTCACGAAAGTGAGTTTGGTTTTGGTTTCTATGTCTTATTGTTCAGGTCACACTCGACTTAGAAAGCTACAACCAAAGACACTTATGATTTTGTCGTAACGCTGAGGTTGTTGACTAAATCAAGCCTATCTTTCCTGTGGACAACGTAGTTGATTTTAGTTTCGGAGGTCGATAAGCGAACGGTTGGTGGGTTTAAGACGTGCCGATAGTGTGACAAGTTCAACATTGAAAATTTGATTATTGAAAGGGCGAACAAACACATCATCGGGTCAATTTTCTCTGGAAAAAAACTTTTCACGCCATAGTCTACTCCCGATTGGAATCTAATTGGGACAAACGGAGCCAAAACTTTGGCAAGTGGGATGTTGCTTTTTCGTCGTAACATCGAAATGGTCAATTTATAGGTGTGGGTGTGTGTTTATTGAAGTTTTGCAACAGGTACCATTGTACTTTCTCGCATAGTTTATACTCTATTCTTAAACGTCTTGATTATGTTTCCACTTTTCGAAAAGGAAAATTTTTTCTCGTTCTTGACCGAATGTTCCATACAATACTTTTATCAATTTAAAATTCAAAAAACTTTTTAATTAACTGAGAAAATGAAAATTAAATTTATTGAGTTCTAAACAAATTTTTCGGACGAAGAAAATTAAATTTTCATTTTCTCAACGAATTAAATATTTTTTTAATTTTTAAAATTGAAAATATTATTATATGGTACGTTCGGTCAAGAACCAGTGGATTTTAGTCAAAACACATTAATCATTTGGGGATTTATGGAAAAAACTAAATCCGATTTTTCTTTTCGTTTTTCAGTAGGTAAAACGCTTGAAAGTTCTGGTTTGCTTAATAAATGCTCATTCTGCTTCTAATATGAGTTTATCATTTATCACATCATATATGTATATATCAAATAAATAATTTTGATTAAAGTAATTCAAAATTTTGGGAATTTATAATTTATGGATTTAGCAAATTTGGAACTGGTAAAGCAACAACATCATTCAGGGAAATTTTAGTTGAAATTATAATACCAAACGTAAAATTCAGTTGCAACAATTCAAAACTCAATAAACATTACATAACCATCATCAAAGTAGATTACAAAACCCTTATGGTTTAGTTTGACATTCGAGAGTAAAATAATTTCAAGGTCATTTTACAATCCCATATACTTTTAAATTTTTCAAACGTGTTAATATTCAATAACTACTGTGCATTTTCTATTTGAACAAATCCGAAGTTTTCACAATTATTAAGTCAGATAATTAATTCATCTTCTAATTTAGTAATAAGAAAAAAAAAAATTAAAATCTGTTAAAATCGACATTCAGGATTTGGAAATTTAGAAATTAAAAATTTTCGAATATAATTGGGCGGCTTGTACTCGAACTCCAGCACTCCATATTGCCTTGGTTTTTAGAATCTTTGAAGCGGACCTGACATAGCGAGACATGTGCTTAAACAAAACATCGAAATTCAACTCTTAAACTTCTAAGTTATGTTAATTCGAAATATGAAATTTAATAGCCAAATAGTGTTTGCAATATTGGATCATTTTCAAAACATATTTCACCTTTATAAAATGTTAAAATCGATATTATGACTTTGTTTTAGAAAGTTCCTTAGGCTTCAATTAAGACTTATTTTATACATAATTGTTTTTATATTGGTCGAAGCACGTTGTAATCAATTAATTCCATTTTTGGTCAGCGGCGAGAACCCAACACGAGACCACAACATATTAAGCAACACTTTTAAGCACTGTCCTACATCCAATGCAAGCAAACATTAAGAATGGCATTTAAATATTTTTAAACATTTTAAATTGATTGTTTTAATAATTCTTAATTTTACAGAATTCTTAGCACAAGAAATTCTAAAATTCTCACAATTCTAACTATAACAAAGCTTTCAGTAAGATAATCTAAACATCAAGATAAAAATGTACAAATTCTTAATACTAAGAATACTGAGATTTCGATATATAGTATACATTTTAAAGATTCAGCTTTTTTAAATCCAAATTTTTCCTCCCAACATTAATTAAAAGTAAAATATTTTCAAAATTCCAAAGACAAAGCTTAGACTCTCTCTGGATTCTAAATTGTAAACATTAAAATCAACATTCTCTACATTCAGTTATTTCAGATGCTGAATTTTGAATTGTTAGAATTACATTTGTATGTTCAATTTTTTGAAATTTGAAGTCCACTAAAAATACCAGTCTAATTTTTAAATTTCAAATTATAAAATTTAAGTGAGGTCTAAAATTAAAATAGAAAAATTTATTTTTAAAAATAATTTTTAATTATAAAATTTTAATAAAATTAAATTTATTATGAATCATCCGAATTTTTACAAATTAATATCTGACAATGTTATTCAAAATTTCTGAAAATTACATTTTCTTATATTGGAAAAACTGTAACAGAAATAAATTACAAAACAACAAGCAAATTTTTACAATATTTAGAAATTTTGCATATTTATAAAATTTTAAGAATTTGGTTGAATCTTGGAAATGATGTTTAGTAGAATTTCAAACCCCAAACCCAAAGTTATGAAAAAGTCAAAATTTATGGAAATACAGACCCATATTAATTAAAATTAGAAAATGGAAAAGTAAGTATTTAAGGAATTTAAAATTTAAGAGTTTAGAAATTTAGGAATGATTGTTTCAGAAAAATTTCAGATTTGTGTAATACTTTACAAAAAAAAATGTCTCGTGACTAAATAATTTTGCATACGCCACGATTAAATTAGTGTAACATACCTTCAACTACTAACAAAAAACTAATTTTATTTTCTCTTATGTTGTAGAGGTGAAATAAAATAATAGGCTGCAAGAAATAATTCGCCAACCATAAATGAAATAAGAGCCAATTTTGGGGATTTATTGCATAATGAAGTAATTCCCTAAAATTAAGAAATGCAAATACTTACCAAAAAATGAAATAAATCCCAAAAATGTTTATTTGTATTTATATTCTCCAAAAAGTTATATTTTGGAAAATGCAGTTTTAATTTTGAAATATTCAAGAAAAGGGACACTTTTAATATTAAAGCCCCTATCCCATAGCTGTAACTTTAGAGAAATTGCTTGTAGCGAAAACTTATAGAGAACTAAAAATTAGTATTCACATTGTGAGAACTTCGCCATTGTAACTAAATGAATATTGAGTTCGCCGCTGTAAGAAAAGTGACTAAAATGCCTTTGACAAAAATAAATGTCAACTATTAAATCATTACAAATCCAGCATGGCTTGAAAATTGAATGATGGAAAATGTATGACGTAAAAAATGGCGTTTACCTGATAGAAACAGGAAAGTAAATTATTTTTCAACGATTCGGATGGGACTCAATTTTAAATCCACGATTGCTATCGGGAGTATTACTTCCTCAAAAAATCATGTGGAAAATGGCCAATCTGCCGTGTCATTGTCATGAGTCGTTAAAATCAAGTAGCTTTACGTCAACAAATTTGTCACTGTAAACTTACAGAGCATAATTTACGGTTATAATATAATTTACGGTCTAGTTAAATTTTAACAATTCCGTTTTAGTACTTATCGAAAATTTAACGGATATAGAACGAAATTATGTTTTGTGAATAGGGGCATAAATTTCCAATTTCCAGAATTTAGATTTTACTTTTTCGGAATAATTAAAAACATTTTTAAATGTTCTGGAAAATGGAGATTTAAGCTTATAATTGTTACGAAAATCTCCATTTTCCAGATTTCAAAATTTATGCTCCTATTCGCAAAATGTAAAAATTCTTTAGCTGTAACTTTACAAAAATTGTTTATAGAGCAGAACTTAACTAAAACTTGGTATTCACAAACTATAACAATTTCGCCACTGTAAATAAATACTTTTAAATTCGCCACTATAAGAAAAAAAGTAGCCCGGAGCTACTATTTCCGCGAATTAAATCCAAGATGAATAACAAAACATGTTTGTACTTGGTGCAAAATATGAGAAATGTGCATTACATTTTTTGCAACCATTGCCGAATTCTGAGCAATCACACATAAGGTTCTTCCCTCGAAAGTCATAAATCGCAGTCATCTTTTTTATATTCATTCGCTGTAGCATCAACTTTCACATCCATCCACGACAAATGGATTGATCAACAGCCTTTACATGTTTATACGTTCAGTTTGCCTGCATTTGCAAGTTATTAATGCCCCTATTCACAAAATCTAAAAATTCTCTAACTGTAACTTTACAGAAATTGTTTTCAGAAATCATTCTGGCTTGAAAATCAAAGCAAAGAGAATGTATAAGATAATTTGCAGGCGCTTACCTGATAAACATACATAGGTAATTAAACTATTTTCCACCAATGGGGATTCAACAGGGCCTTTTAAATCCGGGTTTCGTCAGAAAATATAATACATAAATGCGTATATTTGTTTTTAGTATTTCGCCAATCAACTTTTGTAATCCGGTAGCATCAAATTTTACATCCAAATACGGTAAATGGGGTGATCACTTTATGCCATCAGCTTGATGGCATGTGAAAGGTATTTATTTCGAATTTAGTAGAGAACGTAGAGGATTGCCAGTGGTAAGGCATTCCATGGCATTATGGCGTCCCATATACCATGGTCATAGGGGATAAGAAATCTCACATGAAAAATTTCAACTTATTGATAGTTCCACAAACTTTAACCAAAATTCTGAAGAAAAAAAGTTATTTTGATAAGAATTACAGACACCATCAAGCATACTTGAATATTGATTAACACAAAGAAACTTTTTTCGAAAAACTTTTTAGTGAAAATCTCTAAAACTACGAATTAGATCATCTTGATTTCTTGTGGGTAAATAGATGCTATCGAGGGTAGTACTTTCTGAAAAAAAAAATCATATCAAAAAAATTGTTACTCTGCCGATTTATAGGCCAATAAAATCCAGATATGTAGCTTTACGTCAACGAATTTTGTACTGTAAACTTACAGAGCACAATTTATACGTTTGTAGAGTCTAGTTACATTGCGTGAATACCATTTTAGTACTTATCGGAAATTTTACGATTATAGAGCGAATTTACATTTTGTGAATAGATGAATAAATCTTCCTTTTCTAGAAATTCTACAAAGGAAGATTTAGTTTTGCAAAAAAAATTGCATAAAATATGTAACCAAAGTAAGGAAATATTTGAATAAAATCCAAAAATATGCTGCGGAGGTAGTTCCAAATCCGGTGTTGTATACTTAAAAACCTTAATACGCAACGGAGCTTTCAAAAAGTCATACTTTACGCTTGATATTAAACGGTTTACAACTAATCGGATAACTTCTGCAACTCAATGCAAACTTTGAACGAACCATAAATAATAAAATCCGATCTCTAACAAAATGTTCACCCAATAATTTTACTGATTCATCAAACAAAACAGATGTAGGAGAACGGTAAGTTTCTCCAGCTTAGCGACATTTGAAAGAAACTTTCTTTATGAGATGTTTCGATCGATATTTAAAATACCTAAAACCATATTGGTAATATATTTGCCCGTACTATCATCGTTTCGTCAATCAATATCCACACGTATTTGTTTTGTGGACTCGCCTGAAACGGTTTCAGTGGGTTATTTATCTAGAAAAAACACTACATATATGACGATTTCCAAGTTTTGTTAATGGGGGATCTCAGAGCAGCTACAAATGCAAGCGATTGTGCCGTTTTATTGCGCGTCGTTTTTCAGCTTCCCTTTGTTTCGCATTATTGTGTTGATACAGCTGAGACTTTTGTTGAACCATCATGGCTACAAAATAATACCTGTCCATCTGTTTTAAATATTTGCTGATACTCTCTCACTACCAATTTTAGTTTGCTGCGTTTATTTATTGTTTAGAATTATGTGTCAATTTAAATTATGTTTGACTTAACCGATTAAAAATTGTCAGCAATCAAATCTTTAGTTAAGTTTGCTTAGTTTAAATTTCAGCTGATATTTTTATCAAGAGAGAAAAAATAATTTATACTTGTACGATCAGCTGTCAAACCAAATTAATACGCTGCATTCAAAAATTAGCAACTGTGCAGATGTTGCAGTTATTAAACAAAATAGAAAATTTAGATTAGTGCAATAATTATTAAATATTGCATTCGATAAAACTGCTTTATGGCTGTATTCGTTAATTTGATATCTTAATTTGTCGAATTATTGAAAACAACTATAGTTTTCCACCTCAATTTAGTAACAAGCACCAAGGCTAAAAAGCTTTGTCGATTTGACGAACTATATTTGGATATTATTTGATTGATTAATATACGTATTTGAGTAACGCTAGGTAGGTTGTCTAAATGATAGGAACTAACCGTATTTTATTTATCTAACAAGGGAATCTCTTGAACTGTCAAATCCAAAAAATTATAGAAAACTATTCTAAGTTGTAGTATTCTGTGAAAAATAAACGAAACCATTTTTTTGATCAGCAACCAAGCCCTTCTTAGGGGTTAAGACTTAAAAGCACCTCTTAATTTGCGAAAAAAGGTAATTTGTTTTATTAAAAAAGTGGAGTAGAAGCCTAGATATATATAAAAAAAAGCGTTTTTTTGAGGTTAAATTAAGAGGTGGCTTTAACCCCTAAAAAGGGCTTGTTTGCCGATCAAAAAAATGGTTTCATTAATGTCTCACAGAGTACTACAACTTAAAATACTTTTTTATAATTTTTTGAATTTGACAGTTCAAAAGGTTCCCTTGTAAGATACATTCAAAACGTTTGTGAGGTAAATGTATTGAAACATCTATCTGAAAATAGATGTCATACCAGGTGAAAAAACTTACGTACTAGGTGAAAAAACTTAACGTATCTTTTACGAATTAAGAAATTTGAAATGGCTTAAACAAACAAAATTTCTAAAATTTCTAAATATGTATGTGAAAAAAATTATATTTAAGCTAAAATATGTGCTAACTAACATATAGGCTCATTCGATTTATTTGCTAAGAAACAAAAAGCTATAATAGAAATTTTTAGAAGAATCCAGATCTTCGAGATTCGTATCGAGAATTTTTTTTTTCTGTGAACCAAGTAAGCCTCAGTTTAAATTTAAATTTTAAAATTAATTAATTTGTGATTTTTTTAGCTTAATTTTTTTTTTTTTGTTTGTTATTAATTTAAAACGACTTTAATAAAAAACCGACGTTTCGACGGTACATCCCGCCATTCTCAAGGGTGCAATTTATAAAATAATTTAAATGAGAAATTTTGATAACGAATGTTTTCCTAACGTAACTATATAGAGTAGAATTTGAAAGATGAAAAGTACTCGGTATAACCTTAATAAGTTAAGTTGTACGTAAAATGTAAAAATAAAAATCTTCCTGGATATTTAATAAATTTTGAGATGAATTTTGATGTTTCTTGATATAAATGCTTCCCAAAATGAATGTTTTAATAAGATTTTGCTCCTTATCATGTATTTCAGCGTCAGCTATAAATCATGAGTGACTACTTCCACGCAAATGATTTGATAATATTGCGCTGTGTGACTGGGTTTAAATGTAGAATCGCAAATATGCTGATAAACTATTTTGTTATTTTGTTTTGTTTGACCAACAAACTCTTTACCACAAGAACATTTTAATTTGTATATTAAATTTGATTGTAACTCTATAGTAATTTTGTCTTTTAATTTAGTGAATAAAACCATATCCAAACTTTGAAATGCTCTATTAACAGGTTGTACTCGTATATCATAATTTTGTAAAACAAAATTTTTTTTTTTTTTTTCAAAAGAATTTTAACATACGAGTATATAAGTAACAGAAATGAACAATTTGCGATTATTGTCAACGATTAAATTTAAATTTACCCGCGTATTTTACAAAATATTTCCAGAATTACTATGTTTAACGATAGCCTACCTAATACCTCTAGTAACTACATTTCTGGGATAATCATTTAGAATTAACACATCGCTTAATATTTTGAAATTTTCAGAATGAAAATCACATCTAATAATCTCAAATTTTTTTCGGCTTACAAGAAATCCGTGTTATTTCTCTAAGATAATCGAAGCCAAGATTTATAATTTAGGGATCGACCCGACCAACATGGTTTTGTAATATAAATCTTTACAAATCATTACGAATTACTGTAGTATTTAGAAAGGCTAAAAGTCCATGGTTTTGAATTTCACATATAAATTTAATTCGCTGCTAGGTAGAGATATATTTTTAATTTTATTTTTAAAATCTTCCGGGTTTTTTATAGCCGAAAAGTTATTTCCCACGTAACAATTTAAAATATTACACAAAAAGTTTAATTAATTATACAATGGGGAACCTATATACATAAATAGCTTACGATTGATCGCAAAGAAATACCAGCTTTTTACTATAGCCGTACCATAGTAATTGTCAAGGCATTTAGCCAAATGTTTGTCAAACGTTCCCAAGACCCAAATGATTATATTTAAATATAACTGAATTGAAGAAATACCAATTTTCCGAATTTCCGAATATTCATGGGTGCGTCCGAACTGCGAGTTTAAATCCACATTTTTGAAAATGCGCATTTTTGGATTAAATTAAATTTCATTAAAATCATTAAAATAATTCAAATTGGACAACTCTGAATTAAAAAATCGATAAATATGATTAATTAAAAGGTAAATTTGCATCAAACAACGTATTAAAAATGTACATAAAAACTGCATCGCATGTAGTTTTTTGAAATGTGTCTTCGCTAAATGCGCATTTTCCATTTCGGATGCACCTATTGTTTGGCATGAGTCCGGTTAAATTACACTTGTCAGCTTTCAACAAATACAAATCGGGATGCTCATTCAAAAAACGTTTTGTTTTTGAGCATCTCGAATTTGTTGGATTTCTTCAACTCCTAAAAATTGTTTTCCTAAATAATTATTTGACTTAAAATTTGTTAACACCAATGAGTACTATGAGCCGTCTCATCAAATTCGGAAATACAATAGCACTCTCTACATCAGCTTTTGTTATAAGGAACAAAATCTTTATTAAAAGGTAAATAAAATGTATTACCTAACTTAAAAATTTTCAAAATGTCTAGAGGAATTTTCGCATTTGATAAATTTACAATTCACTTTGTATCGAAAATCTCTCGCTCTTCAGTTAAAAGCAAATTTTCAAGAGTTATCTGAATTCCTGCTGCAGATTCAAGTGGTTGTCTAAATTCCGACACTGCTGCCATTGACTTGTTATTAGGGTACAACAATTTAAAAATGTTCGGATATACCTCAACATTTTCACAAGTTTTATAGTATTTTGCAGAGTTTAAAATGGGATTTCATTTTGCTCTTCGCTCTTCATTTTTGTTCAAGAGCGATAATAAAAACTAAACTGGAGCATAATTTTTATTATAAGGCTCTTGCTCTTCCACTATTGCTTTTGTGTTATCATATTTTCGCTCTTTGTTATTGCGCTATATTGAGAAAATAAATACGCTCTGCTCTGATGAATAAAAACGTCATTATTATATTGCTCTTGCTCTTGTTATTAAGGCAAACGGTTACATTCAAAACCTTCTAAATTTCTTTAGAAAGCCAGATTGTTTTATTAGCGAACAGATGCACGGGCATTGGAAATGGGATTCTAAAATGATTTTTGGGTAAAGTTCTGGAATATGGCCAATTACGATGGAACTTGGCTATTCCTTAACCGATTTTAGTGAAATTTAAAATGCGCAATGGACGTGGGATTCTAAAATGATTTTTGAATGAAGTTCTGGAATATGGCCAACGAGGATGGAACTTGGCTATTCTTTAAACGATTTGAGTGAAATTTGACATGTGCCTTGGAAATGGGATTCTAAAATGATTTTTAGATGAAGTTCTGGAAAATGGCCAATTGGGATGGAACTTAGTTATTCCTTAACCGATTTTAGTGAAATTTGACATGTGCGTTGGAAATGGGATTCTAAAATGACTTATGGATAAAGTTCTGGAAAATGGCCAACTAGGATGGAACTTAGCTATTCTTTAACCGAGTTGAGTGAAATTTGTCATGTGCGTTGGAAATGGGATTTTAAAATGATTTTTAGGTGAAGTTCTAGAATATGGAAAATTGGGATGGAACTTGGCTATTCCTTAACCGATTTTAGTGAAATTAGAAACGCGCGATGGAAAGGGATTCTACAATGATGTTTAGGTGAAATTCTGAAATATGACCAACTATGATGGAACTTGGCTATTCCTTAACCGATTTTAATGAAATGTGACTCGCGCGATGGAAATCTGATTCTAAATTGATTTTTAGATGAAGTTCTGGAATATGGCGTATTAGGATGGAGCTTGGCTATTCCTTAACTGATTGTGATACAATGTGACATGTGCGTTGGAATTAAGATTTTAAAATGATTTTTATATGATGTTTTAAAATATGGCCACCTAGGATGGAACTTGGCTATGCCTTAACCGATTTGAGTGAAATTTGACATGTGCGATCAAAATGGGATTCTAAAATGATTTTTAGATGAGTTTCTGAAATCTGAAAAATTTAGATGGAATTTAGCTATTCCTAAACCGATTGTGATACAATTCAATATTTGCGTTGGAAGTGGGATTCTAAAATAAGTTTTAGATAACGTTCTGGAATATGGCTAAATAGGATGGAACTTACAGATTATTTCTCCACAGATTTTCGATCTGCCTCACAGCAGATAAACCTCGACAGCTGCACAATACTTGGCTATTCCTTAACCAATTGTGATGCAGTTCAATATATGCTTTGGAAGTGCGATTCTAAAATAGTTTTTAGATAAAGTTATGGAATACTACCTTGATCAACAAGTTCTCGGAACAACCACGGTGTGGCGCTCCCTCGTTCCGATTTGAGTTCTGTTTTTTTGTTAAGTTGGTACATCTGTTGTTGATATTCCCTCTAAATCTTAGCGTCATAGCTTGACATTTGCAAAAGTTACGTAGTCAAGAGTACATCTACTCTGTGTGTGTTGGCGATTTTTCCATTATTTCCTCTCGGCTGCTGAAACGCGTTCTCCGTAATGGTTTTTTAACTCGATTGAACAGAAAGAAGTCACAGGGAGCCAAATCAGGTGAATTCGGTGGCTGTTGGATGGTATTTGTTGCATTTTTCGTCAAAAAATTACGAATAATGATGGCACCGTGCGACGGTGCGTTATCATGGTGCAAAATCCACGAGTTTTCTGCCCACAGTTCTGGTCTCTTTCGGCGAATTGCTTCACGCAAACGTCTCATAACGCCCAAATAATACTCTTTGTTTACGGTCTGGCCTTCTGGCAAAAATTTATGATGCACTACACCGTTGTAATCCATGAAAACCGTGAGCATTGCCTTCTTTTTTGACTGAAAACGACGTGGTTTTTTTTTGGTGAACGCCATTCATTTGCCTGATGTCTGGATTGCGTGTCGTACTCATAAACCCACGTCTCATCTCCAGTGATGATCCTTTTGATGAATGTGGGATCGGATTCAGCCTCGCAAATCATGTCTAAAATTGTAAATAATCGCCAACACACACAGAGATAGATGTACTCTTGACTACGTAACTTTTCCAAATGTCAAGCTATGACGCTAGGGTTAAGAGGGAATATCAACAACAGATGTACCAACTTAACAAAATACAGAACTCAAATCGGAACGATGGGAGCGCCACACGGTGGTTATTCCGAGAACTTGTTGATCAAGTTAGTATGGCCAACATACATTACTCCTATTGATATATTTAAATATATCAATATGAGTAACCTAAAATAATAATAAATATTATACTTCTGCCGTAACCTATTTAGATTACTCATATTGAGATATTTATTATACATCTGCCAGGAAATTTAGTCGCAATAAAAGGAAAATAAGAAAAAATGGGTGACAGCACGCTAATGTTAGTGAAGGATCCCGGAATTAGGAAAATCAATTTAGAATCTCATTTCCAACGAACATGTCAAATTGCATCACAATCGGTTAAGAAATAGCCAAGTTCCATCTAAATTGGCCATATTACAGAACTTTAACTAAAAATCACTGTAGAATCCCGTTTTCATCACGCATGTCAAATTTCACTAAAACTTACTAAGGAAGAGCCAAGTTCCATTACAATTGGCCATATTCCAGAACTTTATCCAAAAATCATTTTAGAATCCCATTTCCAACGCAAATGCCAAATTTCTCTAAAATCGGTTAAGGAATAGCCAAGTTTCAGTGTAGTTGGCCATATTCCAGTACTTCATCTAAAAATCATTTTAAAATCCCACTTCTATTGCGCATGTTAAATTTCTCTAAAATCTGTTAAGGAACAGCCAAGTTCCATCACAATTGGCCATATTCCAGAACTTTACCCAAAAATCATTTTATAATCCCATTTCTATCGCGCATGTCAAATTTCTCTAAAATCTGTTAAGAAATAGCCAAGTTCCATCCTAGTTGGCCATATTCCAGAAATTTATCTAAATATCGTTTATCGAACTTTCTTTATCTAATCATATTCAAAGAGCAATTCTTGTGTTACAAAAAAATTTTGCTCCCTTATATATTTTCTTCAATGGCTCTGTAGAATGGGTTGGGAGGGAGCGATATTTTTAGCTTTTACGCTCTCTGTTTTAACAGCAAAATTAAAAATAAAAATTTAAATCACTTTGAAAGAGCGAAATAATTTTTTTTTTGTGTTTACCATTAGAGGATAAGAGCGTAAAAGCAAACTAAAAAAAAAATTATTGGGAGCAAGAGCGAAATTTTTTATAAAGAGCTCTAAAAGAGCGATAAATTTAAACTCTGGTATTTGTGAATTTATTTTGCTTTCTTTACAATTGTTGAACTTGAAATTTTTCCACCTGCTACTTTTTGGTTCAAATTTGGTCTCAAATTTATTTAGTAAACTTATGCTGCCATCTATATTATGTTTATTGACTTAGTCACCACACGTTTTGTAGTAAGCTTTTATTTCAATTTGAGCATAATGCTGTTGTTATTAACATTTTATAAATGTTGCTTTGAATAAATCAATCATTGCAACATACAATCTACATCAATTCAAAGCAATGATTCCGAAAAGGTAAACTTTGGTAGTATTTCGGAGTTTGTTTGCTTCAAAATATTCCTTTTAAGATAAATTCTTTTTGATTTTGAGAATTTCGCAGGGATCATTTTTAGTGCTAAGCAATGGAAAGATGTTTTATGACGTATGCGATCAAATAAAGTTTTAACTTTTAGCCAATTCAAAATGTAAGATAATAGTCACACTAGTGTCTTCCGCCGAAATTAACGCCTAGGCGTTGTGTTCGAAGGCTTATATATTTTTGGAAGTCCCAAATTTGCGCCTATTGTAGCGGGGACCAAAGTTGAGTAAATTAATCTATCAGCTCCATAACCTTCCAGTAGAGTGCGGATCACTTGAGCTTTTCTGGTCATGTATTAGGCAACTGCGTGATGGGTACAATTATATAAGGGGTAACCTGTTCACAATTCGCCAGTGTACGTGCTGCCTCCTCATGGCAACCACTGGTAACTAAGGCCATGTGGCACAGGCTAAAGTACGGCGCTAAAGGAGAAAACTTGACAAAAAACTCTAATATAAGGTGGTACAGCATATGCCGATGGATGAATGGCTGATAGGTTAATCAGTCCAAAGTACGCAGACTCTGGATACCAGAGATCCCCCAGTTTTATTTAGCCTTTCTGTAGTAAAGCTGGGTGAGCTACAGGCGATTTGCAATTTCCAGCAACTCGTAAAAATCAAACCTTTCGAAATCCTTGGGTTCCAATGCTACCGTCTTTCTAGCGGAACTACAAGTTGGGTAAACATCTAGGAGGGAGAGCAATAAGCCCAGATAGCTGGCAAGTTCATTAAGAACCTGAATATTGACTGGAAGGATAATTAAGCAGGGTCCAGCACAATAGATCTTTTAGGTCACAGTGCGGGGTGGCTTATCGCGCACATGACCCTTCAATAATAATATTAATAAAAATAGAACGCCAAATATTGTTTGAATTTTGTGCGAATAATTTTTACGTTTTAATTGGCTTAGAGTCGGCCAGAACTCAGCATTTTCCCCGAATGTTAAAATAATTTTCTCTCTCTTTTATAAAGTCGGAATTTTTTTAACCGTTCGGCAATATCAAAACTTGGCAGAATTAGGTTTTTTTCTGAACGAAAAATGTTAACTAAAAATTTAGAACCCAATCGGAAACTAACTCGTAATTTGGAATTTATTTCCTCCTTAGTCTGTATATTTCTCGTGATTTTGACTTTGGCGTATACATATAGGTTGGCAGTATGATTTCTATAACAATTATGTCACCAAACTATCGCTCTAAAATCTAACTAATCCCGATCTCTTCGAGATTCGTGAAAATTCTTTGAAGGTGTGCAGTTTAAAAATTTTGCAATCCAATTGTCGCAATTGTATTACGTGGTAAAGGATTTGGTTGATAAGTACTGGGAGCTGGTGTATAAAAGTGTGGATTATTACTAACCGACTAGAAGCTTGAATCCTAGCTTAGTTCTATCATGCCTATCTGGAACACAAATATATACCGCTTCTTCAGTCATCGGTCCAACAACTCTCGGCATTTATCTAACCTTGTTGCGTTTTCGATTCCATGAACGATTACTATCAAATTAGTTTTGTTTTACTGCTTATCGACGCTAACCTAAGTCCGACGTCTATCCGATGAAATTATTACTCCACATTCGAAGTTCGATGAAATAAATATGTACCGGCATATTTTAGAATTCGTTTCCGCTCTAGATCGCGATGCTTATGGACAAGTTTTTGAATTAGATAAGGTAGATCACTATATTTACTTATTTTGACTGTTCCGGATAAACTCTCTCATTGAGGACATTATGCACAACAAGCACAATCAAATAAAACTAATGAATTTTTCGGTTGGAATTTGTTTTTAAATAAGAAAGAAATTTGGATCTACTTTATCTAATTCAGAAACTTGTCATTTTAATTAGCTGTAACCGAATAATTGCTATCATGATCCAGAGCGGACAAAAATAAAAAAAAAACTCGCCTTATAACGGAAAAATTATGATGGAGTAATTTTCCAAATCGTAGAGCACCTTTAAAATCAGTTCACAGGGTGTCCGACAACCTATATAATTTGAAAAATCCTTCGGCTAATTTTCTTCTAGGAACGAAAAACATAATTGAAACCTTGAGATTAATATAAAGTGTAGGTTGTGGGACAGCTACACCTGCTACACAGTTTCATGCAAAGCTAGACTATTTTTATATCTTTTGTTCAATTTGTAGTAACAAATAGCTGGTTTAAAAATTGTTTTATTTTCAATAGGCTTGCATTATCGTTTATCCCACCTACAGAAGGTTAGAACTGCCAAAAATGTCGTCGAAGTTCTGTTGATTTTGTAAGGCAACCATCTAAAACCATTGCAGCGTCCGAGAGCTGGGGAAATACTCGATCCAAATCCATACAGTCGGTTCACCAATAAGCTAGCAATTTTTTCGTTTTTTATGGTTCAGAGATGGTAGCAAAATGGAATAGAAAAATTCGTTAAATGACGCCTACCTAGTTATTGTATTAGAATAAAACCAGAGCCTTCTAGAGTATAGAGCCATAATCATAATGACGTATTTTTTAGAAGCTTTTTCAGTGGTATAACTTTTCACTGATTTCCATAGGAATCCATAGTAAAAATGGTGTTTTATAGCTTCAAGTTTTTCAATGAAAAAAGCAAAAATATTATAAAATGTTTATATAAAAGTTTTCTACATATCTTTAAGAACAATATACAAGAAAGCCATATTGGTATTAATTAAATATTAATTGCAGAAATATTAAAATTAAATTATTTCTAAAATATATTTTTCGAACTTTCATTTTGAAAAATACATCAAAGTTGGCTCTGACAAATTAAAATAATACTTGCTAAATTTATCTTTAGTTTTACTAGTGTACGTAAGATGTCTAAAAAGGTAGCAGAAAAATACGAAAAAAAATTATTTAATCAAAAAATTATCACACGTTCCTGTATTTTGTGAATTTGTTTTGCTTTTCCTACAATTTTTGCACTTGAAATTTCCCCAGGTGGTAATTTTTGGTATGATTTTTCCAAATTTTTACGGCCATCACTGCCATCTATGTAATGTATATTGACTTAATGACCAAACGAATCGTAGTAAGCTTTTATTTTAATTTGACCAGAATGCTATTGTTATGAATTTATTTTTATATTTTGGTTTAAATAAATCAATTATTACAAGAAAATGAAAACGATTTACTTAAACGACATTCATATATGTTGAAATTCAAACATTTATGAAAGTATTTCAGAAATCATAATTAAGAATTTGTAACGTTTTCATTTAAAAATTTGTCTTAGGAAAAAAAGTGATTTCCCATGTGTTTTGTGTGTTTTACTATGAAAAGTTCCGTTTTTTCCTCGTTTCTAATTCCCTTATAAAAGCTCAGATTTTTTGATTATGGCTCTATAAAATACAGGGTGCTCTGATAAAACTCCTGTAGTATGCGCTTTCTTTGTATGTATTTATTTTTAATTCCTATTAAATTTTTAGGTCGAAAACGGTACCAATATTGAGAAATTTTATTTTTTTTCGGAGATTCATCATTTTCTGATTTTCCGAGCAAGAACGTTTGGAATCAAGTGTGTGGACTACGAAATCTAACATTTTATATATATTCTAGCATAATTTAGTTTCAGGTGTCTAAATACTATATGGTATTTTAGAATTATTCAGAATATTTCCTTTTTAAAATTCCTTGTAATAATTTTCCAATTGAATTTTGATTATTTAAAACTACAGAACACGCTCACCAAAAATAAAATCTTAAGAAATTTTGTAAATTTGTTTGGGAGTGTATCTAATTTTATTCTGATAATTTTTTAATTAATTTTAACAATTGTTAGATTTTAGCTACTGCCATAAAGCAGAACTAAACCGTTTATCGAATTTTTGAAAATCTTTATTTTGTCAAAATAATACCAAAAATGTTATATGGACCCCTGCTACATAACTTACTCAATATTTTGGGAGGAAACCCTTACATTAATCTTTTTTTACTACCATTAGAAGCTTGGCTTTTATAAGTTTGTTGAACAGATAATAGTTAGATATTATTTATAACTGATTTTGGAAGGTTCTAAAATCAACAAGGTTTTCGAATAAAAAAAATATTTTCCATCATAATTTTAATTGAAAGAGTTATTTTCTTAAATACATAGTAGCAGAGATGGCGGCCGTTTAATAACATTGAGGATTACCGTACTTTCGACGATTACATTCTTAACATTTTAATTTTTTTTTTTTTGGAACCATTTCATTGAAACCGTATTAAATATATATAATTCAAGTACAACATTTTGAAATGCAATATTTAATGTCTTTCTTATAAAGCGATGACCATGGCCGGTAAATCACATGAAGGCACACATATTGTGGCATTCGAAATATAACTTATCCACTAAAAAACATGATAGGTTTAAATGGTTAATGTCGTTAATTAAATGTTGAAAATTTCACACCGTCTTTACTTATACAAATAGGTATTCGTAACGTGTATGTTACATAATATTGTACATAAATTTTACTACATATATTTTCGTACAGATACAACAACAAACGACAATAATATATAAAAATAATGTACGTCAAATTGCTTATTTTATTTGGACATTGCTCTTTTTTGTGTTGTTTACTGTGTGTTACGTTTTTTTCTTTTTTGCACAATGCATGGAATTTTCTATTTTAGCCGCACAAGGTCATGTGTATTGGATTAAAGACCGCGCACAAAGTAGCAACCTATGAGAGAGATAAACAGGAAAAAAAATTGCAGATTATAACGAAAATTGTTTTCAATTCAAAATCGTATTGCCGCACCAGAAAGGTATGAAGAGTTAAATGTAAAGTAATGGGGTAACATTCGTTTATAGTTTTTGTTAATGAATGTAATTGAATGATGCAGACATAAAAAAATCGTTTATGATCATAAGAAATATAAAAGCTTTCTCCTTGTAATTTTGAAAGGAATATATCAACATATAATGCGTTTTGGTATATATACATAAGCATAAGATGTACCGCTGAAGTTTATGAAATTCTTCAATCTCAGTGATTTTCTATATTAAATCTAATTAAGCAGTATTGTATTAAGTTGCCATTTAAATTATCTTATTTATTAAGTGGGCAGTGGGTGGGACAATAATATAGCACAGTTTCACTTTTTTTATTCGTTTTAATTTTAATAGATTGTAAAATTGAATTAGATCTAAAAAATAAAAGAAAACATTTGCATTGTGTGTTATTTAAAATCTCTCGTTCCGTGTCCCCGACTACTGTAGCATTTTTCAAGCTGAAGTAACTGCCATAAAGGAAGTCGTAGACTGGTTGAGGTATAATGTAATATCAGTTTGTGATATTCGCATATATACGGACAGTCAGGCTGCCATTAAAGGGCTTCAATCACACCTCCTCACGTCGAAAGTAGTCCAGAACTGTTTCTCATCTCTTAACGAGATGGCAGATCAGTTCAACATCCACATTTTATTGGTGCCAGGACATTTCATAAGTACAGGGAATATAAACGCCGATGAATGGCTCGATGTGGTACAATGGACCACTTCTCAGAAAGCAGAAAGGATATTGAAATGTCTCTTGCGGCATGCAAACTGCTGCTTTAGGAAGAAGCGAGATCCAAACAGCTGATCTCACTTCAGCGAAGTCAGATCAGTGTGGTTGTTGGAGTGATTACGAGGCACTGTCTGTGGGGACTACTGTCGTATGGGGGCGAGTAGCTGGGACAGAAGAGACGCAACGATTTCAACAACAACGTCAAGCAACACTACCTACAGTTAGTACAAATTTGGGTGACCGCATGGGAACATGATGATGGAACGAAATCTCGCCCCCCCCCCTTACAACCGCCGATGGAAAAAATGGTGGAGGGAATAATAATAGTTGTTTACAGCTTTTGAGAATTAAGAATTTGCGGCACCAGGAAATTTGTGTTGTTATTGTGTCTTCTTACAGGTTGGAGCAGTAAGTAGATGAACTTTAAAAAAATTGAATTGTCTTGTGCTAAATAAACTACTAAAAAATATATTGCTAACAAATTTACTAACTATCAACTACTTAGTTAGGGTGTCTGGAACCGGGTTGAGTCTTTGTTCTGTTACATTCCTTTCCCATCCCTCGATCTTGTTATATGCAAAAAAGTGTACGACGGCGGCCTGGCCAGGGGCGGATATCACACTATTAGACTTATGTGGTGGTTATCGATGTGGCGCCTTTCTTTACGGAGTTTTGGGCTTCATGAAGGTGTGTGTGTCGTGTTGTGTAACATGGGGTATAGTGGTGTAGTATTCGCATTTATAATACGGGAGACTTGCTTAATGCTTGATTGTACATCGCAATCAATCAATCAATCAATTCTCACATGACTACTGTCGTAGTTGCAAGAACGAAGAGAAGGAAGAGACAGTACTTCATCTTCTTTGCACCTGCCCCCTCGTCTTGCACGAAACAGACTAACGTTTCTAGGGGCACACCGCTCTTCAAAGACCTGACGGACCTCAGGAGTATCCAGCGCTTTGTTAACAGCTCAAAATGGTTCCAATGAGTTGGAGGAAACAATTATTCGTGGTATGACTACGGACCATTTTTGTGTCTATGCCTGGTCCTAGTTGACCGCCACCCAAACCTAATCTAACCTATTTTAAATCCCTACATTTTATATTACAGAGCCGTGTTTGTTAACCTAACCTTGTCAATACTTAAAATTCCGAAAAAACTGCGAAATACTGTCTCGTCTCAATTTATTTAGCAATTCATGTTGAGCAAATATACCTAAGTGTAAAATTAGTCCAAAAACTACCATTGATACCTATGCCATAGATAAAACTGCATAGATACTACCTAATATGATTTCTTGTCATCCTTGCACAAGGAGGTCCAACCCTAACCAGCTTTGAGGAGTTCCCTATTTTAGTATGTGATTTACGTTTTATGAAAATTTTAAAATTCCAGTAATTTACGGAGTTAACTATTTTAGACATGATATCTCAAGTTCTATTTAACCGATTTACTTCAAATTTTGTACCAACTTTCAATGTATAAAAGTCTATCGCCCCTACCTTTTCTGTATCAAATTTTTTTTTAAAAATTAAAAATTATGAATAAAAGGAATCGAAGAACCAATTTTTTCCAGACAGCTGCCATTTTGCGAAAAAAAAATTCCGTTTTCTCTTAGGTTTGGGCTATAACGACATTCTTACTAGTTAAGAATCTTTTTTTTTTAATTTTGTTTCAGATGGCCGGAAGGATTGCAATCATGTCCACCAGCAACCCACTTTTTTACCCCAACTTTACCAGCTTATAACTTGTTTAATTTTCCTATTTTTTTAATTTTTTTTTTATATTTTCAAAATATTAATAAAAATATTGTAAAAGAATGAATTCTAAAAATATTTTTTTTCTCATTATAATTTTTGCAAGGCTTTTACATTTGATTGGCGCCCTATTCTTGAAATCGATCGAAGTGTCCCCATAGGGATATCCGTCAAAATATGAATAATCTATCGGAGATTTTAAATTGCGTATTCTTGAATTCTTCTACTAACTGAAATTTCCTTATCGGTAGCACGGGAAAATCCCGACTGGGTTTGAGAAAGTGGAAATGAAATTCCACACAAACAAATTGAATTTATTGCTAATTTCATTCACGAAAAATTAATTGTTAAATTGTTGTTTACGCAATATTTCCGAACACAATGACTAATTCCTCCAAACCAGACATTTTGAAATATTTTTTAATTAAAAAATAAGTTTTTGAAAATCCCTTATTTTTCAAACAGCTTCATTTTTCTACAGGATTACAGGATTTACTAAATTAGAAATGAAAATTTATATTTTGATAAAATTAATTTTATCAGGACCAAACCCCGAAAATAAAAATCTTGCAAGAGAGAATCTCGAAAAAAATCTCGACATTTCGATCAGACTAATGAAAAAAAAAAATTGAAGAAAAATCAAAAAAAAAATGGGATCACTATTTTGGTCTAAAAAAAACATAGAAATTTTAAAATCCGGAATAATTGAAAAGTTAAACTGCAGAAAAAAAAATCCCGAAAAAAAATCTTGAAATTACCAAAAAACCAATGCAGAAAAAATATTTTGTTTAAAATACAAGAAAAAATTCAATTTAATAGACATTTTTAAACCTTTGTCATCACTTGAAACATTTGTGGTACACCTATCAGTGAATGCGAAACAAGCGATAAAAATCCTTTGACGTGTGTGTGAAAGGTTGACGAAGCAATTTCCATTATCACAAATATTAAAACAAGACCTCTTTTGAAAATTTTAGTTTTAACTTGACTTTGATAATTATGTTTCCGGATTTTAGTTTCTGTATGACGTTTTTAGACTTTTGTCGCAAATTTAAACATTTGTGGTACATGGTACATCTATCAATAGAAGTGATGTGAGAAATACAATTCCTTTGATCTATGTCTGCAAAGTTGATGAATCAATTTCCAGGATCATTCGCAAGCTAAAATCGAATTTTATAAAAATTTGCTCACTTTAGACACTTTAACAAACTATATGTTGCCTACTTTGTGTTTTTCGATGATCACTCTTATTGGTTGTTTTTTTTTCCATTTTTTTATCGCTCAAAAACCATTTTCGGTATTTCGTGTTTTTGATTTTTTTTCTGGCTAAGGTAGCTAACCCTGGAAGAATACATTTATCCGAAAAACATAATCCCGAAATTTTAAAATTCAAAATGAATGAAACCGTTAAAACCCTCTCGATCAGTGGCGTAGCGAAGGGAGACGACGATTTGCCACATTGCCCCGATAAACCAGAGTAAATACCAGCGTTCACGGTGGAAGAGATTCAGCAAGCCGCCGCCTCTCTCCGCAATAAGAAAGCGCCGGGCCGGGCCCAGACGGGGTCCCCATGGAAGTACTAAAGGTAATCGCTCGATCAAAACCTGAGATACTTTTAAACATGTATAACCACTGTCTTGAGGAAGGGGTTTTCCCTAAGGCATGGAAAAGCCAGCGGTTGGTGCTCATTAGCAAAAGGGCATGCTTGATACAGCAGGAAAATTATTGGAACGCTTACTTAAGTCGCGGATCTTAGCAGCAATTCAAGCTGCAGAAGATCTCTCTGATAAACAGTATGGCTTCAGAAAGGGTCGGTCAACTAGTGGCGCTGTAAAGGAAGTGGTGAGAGCTTTCCATATGGCGCAACAAGGGAATTACCATTCGAGGAAGTGAAGAATGCGTTTAAGGTTTAACCAAGCGAGATGGGCGGACATGTTGTCGGCGTTAACAAGCGACTTTCATATGCCAGACTACCTTCTGCGAATAATGCATAGCTACCTCTAAGATAGAAGGCTTATGTTTGAAACCATGGAGGGGAAATGTAGCAAAGAGATCACGGGAGGTACTGCTCAAGGGTCCATTCTAGGTCCCGATTTGTGGAACGCATCTTACGACGGCATATTGCGTATGGAAATGCCAGATGACACCTTCATGGTGGGGTATGCAGATGATATAGCGGCAGTAATGATCGCTCGAAACATAGAGGATGTACAGCGTAAGTTTAACCTGGCTCTGCGCATAACCTGGTTAAGCAGCCGTGGTTTAGCCCTAGCAACGGAAAAAACAGAGCTTGTGCTGCTTACGAGACGACACATGGCGACCGATGTACTGTTCGAGGTGGAAAACCAGCAGTTACGGTCTAACACAGCAATTAAGTACCTGGGGGTCTACCTGGACACAAAAGTAAATTTTGGAGAACAAATCAGACATTCTGCAGAGAAAGCAAACAAAGTCTCTTTTGCTCTGAGTAGGCTGATGACGAATGTCGGAGGTCCAACGGCAGCGAAACGGAAACTACTGATGTCGGTCATAAATTCTATACTTTTATATGGGTGCGAAATATGGGCGGACACACTAAAGACGGATAAATATAGGAAAGTAATGGCCACTGTACAGCGTCGTGGGGCACTCAGAATCTGTAGTTCCTACAGAACGGTATCGGAACCGGCTGTTATGGTCATTGCGGGTGTTATCCCTATCGACCTAATGGCTGAAGAAAGGAAAAAGATCTACGATATCAAGGACGACCTTGACAGTGAAGAAGCAAGAAGTGTGGTCAGAGAATATACCATGCTGTGCTGGCAAGAGAGGTGGCAAACAGAGGACCGTGGAAGGTGGACTGCAAGGCTGATAAGAAACCTGGCCCAGTGGATAGAGAGGAAACATGGTGAAACAAATTATTTCCTCACCCAATTTCTCACAGGCCATGATGGGTATTTCTGCAAATATTTGTTCACGATGGGGAAGGTGGAAAACCTGTCATGCATTTATGGGGATGCAGGCCTTGATGACGCGCAACACACATTCTTTACATGCGAGAAGTGGAAACGTGAGAGAGAAGAACTTGAAAGGAAAATCGGCAACGCAACGCCCGATAATATCGTTAACATGATGCTCAGGACGGAGTCGAATTGGAATCTAGTGGCTCAGTATGTGAAACTGATCCTACGGCGAAAGAAAACAGCAATGGATAACCACCAGCGAAGATAGAAGTGAAATTAGTGAAATTATAAAAATTATAAATATGGGAGGCCTATGAGGGCAAAATACGAGACACCATCCCGATGTAATACGAAAAGTAGTTCCAGGATGGATTTGTGTCTGAAATAGAGGAGGTTTTTAGTGGGTGAGAGTCCCACACACCGTGCATAATGCATTTTCCTCCTCTACATAAAAAAAAAAAAAAAAATAATCTTTTTTCTAATGATACGTTTGTTCTCTAAATGAATTTTGTCAAATCAAATTTATCAATTTACAAATGTAAAGTAATTATAATTTGTATTTTAATTACAAATGACAATTCAAAGCAATTGTAACTTGTATTTTAATTACTCCACTCGAAAGTAATTGTAATTTGTATTTTAATTACTGAGTTTGCTGTAATTCGGAAAAGTATTTTAATTACTCAGTGTAAAGTAATTTGCCCAGCCTTGGTTGTAACATGGGTATAGTGGTGTGGTATTCGCATTTAAAATACGGGAGACTTGCTTAATGCTTGATCGTACATTCAAATCAATCAATCAATTAATCAGAAGATAGCACGTTTGCTCCGAATATTAAACTTGTTGCCAATTTATTATTTTTGCTTCCAATGGTTGTCTCAAATAATTTTTTGTGTTCCCTTCCATGAGTTCCAACAAATTATAAAAGTTGCAGTTTAGTATATTTTGTTCCAAAAAAGTAATTTTTATGATGGCAAAAAAATTGTATTTGTTGCTTATTAAATTGTGCTGTTTTATTAATTTTTTGTATCTCAAATATTAATTGTTTTGGTACTGATTTATTGCCAGCCATTTTAAAATCATTTGCAATGATTTTCTTTAAATTTCAAACTCAAGTTTTTGCTTTCAATTTTCTTTAAATAAAAAAATCGAATTAACGCCACTTAAGTGGTTTGAAACAAAACGTGGTACGTTACATCTACGGTAAATGATCGTCCAGTCCAGTTATTGTTCGAAATTCTGGACTTAGCTTCAAACATCGAACTCGTATCGTAACAACTCATTTACCGTCCTTCTGACGTTAATAACTATTGTTTAAAATAAATGAATAATTCAGTTTTATAGGAATTTTTTGATGTTTATCACAATTTGAAACATTTCTAGTACACTTATCAGTAGAAATGAAACGAACAATATAATTCTTTTGATCTGTATCTGCAAAGTTAACGAAACGATTTGTGTTTATTTTAGAGCACGTTGACAAACATTGTGTTACACACTTTGTAAATATTTGTTTTCATTTTCTGGATTTTTTGTTTCTAAAATTTGATTTTAATAACTTAACTAAAAACTGAAGCGACATTCACAAAATCACGCGACTTTTAATCGAACCTAAAGCCGATGTATCATTTAGCATTTTGAAATGCGAGATTACTTACTCAAGCCTTTTTGAAGCCGAAATCTAACGCTTTTACACACAATCATTTCTAATGTTTGTCGAAGCAAGTTTCAGTTAATTAGAAGGCCAGCGGCAAGAATCACACTCAGGGACGCTGCATGGCTCTACATTCGACGACACAAATATAATCACCACTTTACTAAGGAGGGGATGCCCGTTTGCATGGGAATTTTTATAAGGGAATTTTGACAGAAATGCCCATGGCGAAATTTCCACCGATTTCAAGAATACGGCCCCTGTTTCGCATAGGAATCCTTAGTAAAACTAATGTGTTTAGCTTCAAGTTCTTAATTGAAAAATTCACGGATTTTATAAAAATTTTAACAACGTACGTAAAATGAGTATTAAGCGAAGACACATGTAAAAAAACTGCGTGCGAAGTAGATTTTAGCTGCGTTTTTTTATTCGCTCCGGATAGCGTCATTTTTCGAGAGCCGTCATTTTTCTACGGCTAAATTTAAATTTGACGCGCTATTTATTGGTAAACTAAACTTATTTAACATCAAACTATCATTTTTAATTTAATTGTTTAGCAAAAGCTTCGTATAAAAAATATTTGGCTCTACCTATTTATACGGAGCGCTATCGGGAGCCACTTTTTATTGACGGCTCTGAATAGCAGATATCCGGAGCGAATAAAAAAACGCAGCTTTTATGTGCATTTCTGATACATCTATTTCATGTTAATTTATTTTTTTTGTTGTTAATCATGTTAATGATTTAAATGTAATTTAACTTAATCCAAAAATGCGCGTTTTAAAAAATTTGCGTTTAAATTCGAATTTCGCACATGTCCTATATTGCTGCTAAATAAATATAAATTGTTGAAATATTAAAATTAAATTATGTCTCTTATGAATATTCATTTAAAATATCTTAACACGGGGTCTGATGAAGTAAAATACGTATTGATACCTTACAGCATACAAGTGCTATGTCCACTTTTTACAATTTGTGGTAAACAGCAAATTAAGTTTTTAGAATGCTATTCTTTATCATTAATGGTTTTGTTTTTGGTCGACTCCAAGGACCTTGAGTAAAACTTCCAATTATTTTCGAATTTAGAGATATTTTTTTAAGACCGGACATAGCACATTTAAGTATTAGGAAAAACTTCTACTTATTGGACATAATATCGATACCATAGAGCAGACAAGTGCTACGTTCACTTTTTACAATTAAAAATAGTAGAGAGATAATTGAGAATTGAGCACAAGCAATCCAAAAATTATGAACATAGTAATTTGTCTGCTTGTAAATAAAATTATAGAGGACGTAACTTTTTTACATTTCTTAATTTTTTCGAATTTTCCATTAAGATTTAGAAACAACACAACTGTGCAATTGATCCAGCTCCTTATCCCAAATTTAGAGATATAAAAAAGTAGATTTTAAGAAAAAGTGGACATAGCACTTGTGTGCTCTAAGGTATCGATATTAGTATTTTGTCTTTATTTTGTTATTTACCGAAAATAAATGTTTCAGGTAAAACACGATTTTTTCACGTTTTTAATAAAAAGTGAAAAATTTCTAGTTCTTGAATGCTGTGTGCTTAACACCGATTTTTTAAACTAAATTATGGACTGACTAAACTTTTCGATCAAAATTTCGATTTGGTTCAAAATGTCAAGACGATGAAAGAAGGACGAAATTCGATAATTGAAACATGAAACGTTTCAAAATAAAATACATACAAGTTTATAACTAAATTAACATTATTTTGAAAATCGATGCATTAATCAAATGAGCCAAAACGGCACACCTTACTCAGATTAGGGTTAAAAAAGTGATATTTCACACAACCAAAATTGATATATAACCATCTATTGGATTTTTTAAAACTAAAATTCCATTGGCATTAATTTTATGAGTAAGTGCTTCTAACAACTACCCCATCATTTGAGCATGAATAATTGCGAGTAGATACAAGTACTTGTGAGTAGTTTGCTCACGCCAATGGAACACGTCAATGGCCTAAAATCACATTAATAAACCTACTAGAATAACAATCCATTCTTCATCTTGTATTCATCAGTGTTCTGTTCGTAACGATTATTCTTGCACGGTTGCGGCGTCATTATATAATTTGTTGATATCAGATCATCATTTAATTAGTTTAGTTTTGAAAATAAATTGTAATGTTTTAAATAACAATGTTTTTATTTCTAATGCCCATAAATCTGATAATTTTGAGTTTTCTGCTAAAATTTCATCGTTTCCTTAGTTAACTTTACGAAAGCGGATTTAATTTTTTTTTCTTTTTTTTAAATGTTGCCAATGGCTTTATTCTTGAATCTTTCTACATAAGAAACTCACAAAAAGTAATCAAATCTTAAGCTAAAATTATTACATATTTTAAGTCTTAACCAATGTTAATACTTATTGTTAGGGCTCACAATTTAATTAATTTAGACTATACTTATATGTATATATCGAATTAAATTTACAGGTTCACAGGTTCATCAGTTCGAGTGGATCTGTTCTCAGACATTAATGACAACTGAGCTTTTCTTCCCATCAGCCAATACATTTTGGAAAATGTATTTTTTATTTGATTGCGCTTTGTTTCAATATGATTTTTCCTTCTTCAAACCTAAGTATTTTACCTTCGTTTGTTGATGAATATTTTTATCGTTAAATTTCACTGGTGGGCAGGTGCGTTTGTTTAGCGTGAATGTGACGTGAGTTTTTTTTATTTTCGGTCACATTTATTCGCCTTTCATTTTATTATATTTAAATTTTAGGTGGTAGTTTTGGTAATAAGTTATGCCAAAATTAAAGACCAATAATTATATCAGAATTTTTTTTATTAATCCCGTGAATCTTACCGAAGTTGTTGGTATAATTAATAATTTAAGATTCAGTAATAGTACCGTTGTTCTTGGTATGAGCTCCAACATATTAAAAGCAAACACACAAATTGTTCCTCCAATTCTGGTACATCGTATAAATCAAAGTTTTTTGGATGGAAGTATTCCTGATTCTTTGAAAACCGCAGATGTAACACCTTTGATCAAAAGGCGTAACAAACTTTATGAAAAAATTACAATTATGAAAATTATGGGGAAGGCTTTAAAGTTACGAGTTGATACTAATTTAAATTAGAAAAATGTTTGGTGCTGTTTTTATTGATATTAAAAGGGCATTTGTGGATCACAAATTTCTTTACACAAGCTATATGAATATGGTTTTAGAGGTTTACCACTTCAGTGGTTTAAATCTTATCTTAGTAATATGTACATTATTTAAAGTGAAAATTGACAATTATTTTAGCTCGCCGTTTAAGGTAGATTTTCGAGTTCCCTAAGGTTCGGTCCTCGGCCCAGTGTTATTTTTAGTATACGTATATTAATTCAATATTTAGATTGAATTTTAAAGGAAGCGTAATTGCTTTTGCTGATGATATGGCGTTAAGCTACTATGGTTCAAGTGGTTCTGAAATAGCTAGCCATATTAATTCTGATATCTTTACAATGCGATCATGGTTTGGTGTTCACTACATACATTTGATCCGTTACACACTCTGCAAAAATATATAGTTCGTTTGATGTTCTTTAAGAGTCACCAATTTTTGTGGCTTCTAAAATAATAAAATTGAATTTTTCTTAACCGAACAAATAAATAACTTGTAATCTAATTTAATAGTTACAATTTGCACTTAATAATAAGTTTTATTTTCACTACTATACATTCGACCAAAAAATCGAAAAGTTTCAATAATTGCTAAACGAACTAGGAAACCGTTTGCAATTAATTAACCAATAGTATTTTCTCTAAGTAAAACTAATAATATAATTTAATAGTGTGTTATATCCATTAAAAATCAAACTAACTCTGTAATACAAATAAAGAATAACAACAACAAAAATAATAATAATTTCGACACATAATTATCTAATAATAAAGCAAATTTAAACCCAAAAAGAACGATAGTTAATGACATCATCGTATTGTTGCCAAAAATGATCTGCATTATTATAATTATTAATTAATAATTGAATTCATAATTAAATTTTAATATTTTATCAAACGTGATTTGTGTGTACGTCGACGAATATATTTTTTTGTTATTAAATAACATTGATGTATTTATGGTGAAGTATAAACATTTGTAATAACATAACAACATAACAACCTTTCGTAAATGAAGTATTTTTATTAGATTTGATCATCTTTATGTAGTAGACTTATATATTGGAACAAAACTTATTTTTGCTATTTTGAGATTTTGTTCTAAATTATTTTGATTAATTTTGCAACTTTTATACGACTGTAGTCAAATTATTTTAAAATTAATCATTTGATTGTCAAACAACAATTATTCTTGAGTCAACATTTTAATTAAACATAACACAATGAAAACGCTTAATATTTCGAGATAAGATTCATTAATTAAATACTCTTTATATGAACCCAATTAATCAAAGGTTCGAACCAATTTCTTATGAGTCTTCAATCTTTGAGAGTTTTAAAAATACCAACGTAATTAAAAAAAAAACTTAAATTAGACAAATGTAATATGAAACACTAATGAATCACTTGATGGTTTTTGGCCACAACTTATATCATTCGATCACAAATCAAATTTTTTCAAATTTACTTTAATTTTATTAATCCAAATATTGGGTGTGTGAATTTGACTCCGCCCGTTTTTGTTAAAATTAACCGCATTTGCTTGTTTAGAAAATGAAAGAATTAATTATTGAAAGTATGCTCCATTTGCAGCTACAACTTTCCCACATTTTTCAGGGAGTTTACGGATTCCCTCTCTGAAAAAATCTTGGTCTTTGGAGGCGATCCAATCATTAAGCCAATTTTCGATCTCTGCGCGAGAACTGAACCGCTGTTCAGAAAGAGACGATCTGAAGTAATCTGAAGGAGCTATGTCTGGTGAATACGGCGGGTGGGGTAGAACTTCCCAGTCCTGTCCTTGTAAATAATTTTTCGCAACGTTTGCAACATGCGGTTCTGCATTGTCATGCTGAAAAATTAATTTGTTGTGTCTATTCACCTATTCTGGTCGTTTTTCCTCTATAGCTCGCTTCAAACGTATTAGTTGTCGTCGGTACACATCGCCATTGATAGTTTCACCTGATTCTGGCAGTTCATAATATACCACACCTTTCTGGTCATCATTTTTAAATCGTCGAAACCATTCTTTGCACGTTTTATTTGATGGGGCATGCTCACCGTAAATTTCCACAAGCAAATGATAAGTTTCCGCTGCACTTTTCTTTGCAATAAAATAATGCAATAAAACTTCCCGCAAATGATGTTTATTTGGAATAAAATTCGGCATTTTGAAAGAGTTAAAAATATTATTTGTTTACACTTCAACCAAATGTCGTATACTGCGTTTGATACCTTTTTATACTCCGTCAAAAAAGGTACCTGGAATTGGCCAATAAAACACAAAATATTTATTATTGATTCAAATTTATTGTATCGCCTTGAAGGTGCGTACATGCTCCAATTCTGGTGAAAAAATGTACACCACGAAGTTAGCTAAATAGTATAATTTTTAGTTAAAATTGGTTACCCTGGTGAACTTTTTGTTCTAGTTGGAAATAATTCAACTCATACAGCTAACTTCGTGGTGTACATTTTTTCACGAGAAATGTGTAGCATGTACACAGCTTCAATCATCAAAACATTTTTCAAACGCATTTTCCGGAATCGACTTCAGTTCTCGCCGCGAATTCTCTTTTATATCTTCTATCGACTGAAAACGAGTGCCTCGAAGTGGTAATTCGAATTTTGGAAAGAGAAAAAAGTCACCCGGAGCCATATCAGATGAATACGGCGGTTGTTCGATGATATTTGTTGAGTTTTTGGCCAGAAATTCGTTCACAATGATATCCTTGTGAGATGGTGCGTTGTCGTGGTGGAAAATCCATGAATTTTCTTTCCACAAACCTAACCTTTTTAGTTGGAAGTACAATTTTTTGGTTACAATAGTATTTGTATAAAAATTTCAAACATTACAATTCATTTATGTGTTTTATTTTTATTTTAATCTTTAAAAAACAGCTGGATTTTCCAACTCTCTTAATTAAAGGAGGATTAATTAACCTGGCATCAGGTTATTATTTATAATGTTAATATATGAAAATTTTACTCAAAACAGAAATGATTTTAATTATGAGAATTAAAGATATTAAAAACAATTCTCAGTCATTATTGGTCTGTATACTTTTGCGTATCATGTAACTAGATTATGGATTAAAAAGAATTAAACGTTATACCTTCGATAGAGAAAAAAAAATAAAATAAAAAATTGGATAGCTTAATGAGCCAAAATTTATAATTAAACACATGATATATTACATTAAACTATTCCGTTAGACAAACATGCATTTTTTGTCGATAATATTTAACGTATGAACGCTTCAAGAATTATCAGTGTTCCAGTGAATAAATGGATATTTTTAGAGTTACTTTTGTCAAACTTTTAACCACAAAAAATATAAAGGGCTGAAACCTCATGAGGTGATCAGAACTTCGGTCTTGATTAATGCTACTCCCAAATCATTCCCGAAATGAACCTATTAAGTCAATTTTCAGCTTAATGTCCAACTCAATTTACAATTCAACCTCTATCTCAATCGCAACACGATCCTAAACGCTACCACAGCGGTCAGAGCGGCAGGTTTGATCTTGTTTAGAAAAGTATAGTGCGTAGCGCACACGCGCCTCAGTATTAAAAATAATAAAGGTAGTGCAGATTTTCGGAATTAGAAATGTTATTTTAAATCCTCATTCCTAATCTCGAATTTCATTACAATGGGTTAAGGAATAGCAAAGTTCCGTCCTACTTGGGCAAATTCCAGAACTTTATCTGAAAATAATTTTAAAATCCCATTACCATCATATGTAAAATTCCATCCAAATCCGTTAAAGAATGGACAAGTTCTATCCTAACTGTCCATATTCCGGAATTTCATCTAAAAATAATAAAAGATGCCCAATACTAGTCTACCTATCGAATTTCATCATAATCGGTTAAGAAATTGCCCAGTTCTATCATACTTGGCCACATTCCAGAACTTGATTTAAAAATCATTTTAAAATCCCATTTCCAACGCACATGTCAAAATTCATCATAATCGGTTGAAAAATAGGCAAGTTCCATCATACGTATCCATATTCCAGAACTTCATCCTAAAATTATTCTAGAATCCCATTTCCAATGCATAATCCGAATTTCATCATAATCGGTTGAGAAATAAACAAGTTCCATCATTCTTGGCCATATTCCAGAACTTCATCCAAAAACCATTTTAGAATCCAATTTCCAACGCACAAGTCAAATTTCATCATACTCTGTTGAGAAATAGGCAAGTTCCATAGAATGGAAGTGCACAATCCTATTTCCAACGCATACACATATGTCAAATATCACCATAATCGGTTGAGAAATAGGCAAGTTCCATCATACTTCGCCAGATTCCAGAACTTCATGCAAACATCATTTTAGAATCCCGTTTTCAACGCACATGTCGAATTTCATCATAATCGCTTGATAAATAGACAAGTTCCGCCATTCCAGAATTTCATCCAAAACTCATTTTAGAATCCCATTTCACTAATTGCCCATTCATTTAATTTGCTAAAGGTTTAATTTGAAATGTAAAAGGTTCAATTTGAGGTTTGAGATATTAACAGTGATCTTTTTTAAGTCTTAAATAATATTTGTGTAAGGTTTGGTTCAAATCGGTCAAGTCGTATGGATTTGTTTAAATATCATACACATTTGCTATACATACATACAAACACTCACTTTATTTTATAGATTGCTGAACTGCTCACTAAGTATTGGTCCAACACAGCATATATAAAAAATTGGTCAACCGCTCACTATATCTTAAGCCAACCCCAACTCAACTTGAACTCAACCCGCAAATTGACCCCTAACTTAACCTTCAACTCAACCCCAAACTCAATACCCAGTTCAATATTCAAACCAGCATATATGTATAAAAAATTGATAAATATTTTTATAACTTGTATGGCAGGTACCCGATCCTCTTGACGCACAGGTTCCAAAAGCTTTTCAAATCTCGGCCTTGACCGTAGAAACAGATTGGAAAAAAAACCTAAATCGAACAAGACGTTCTCCATATACCGTGGGTACAGACCAACAGACATTCACACAGACGGACGGACATTTTTTTCCGCTTTTTTAGACTCAGGAACTTTCAAAACGTCGAGAAAAGTGGTTTTGGACCAACTAAATTTTTCATCATTTTTGACAGGATTTCAATACTTTGGTCTTTTTAGACCGAAGTAATTGGTTAATATTTCTGTAACCAGGTATTTTGGGTCAATTCGTATGGCAGGTACCCGACCCTCTTAACGCACAGGTTCCAAAAGCTTTTCAAATCTCGGCCTTGAACGTTGAAACAGATTGGCAAAAAAAATTCTAAATCGAACAAGCCGTTTTCTAGATAGCATGGGTACAGACCAACAGACATCCATCCAGACAGACGGACGGACATCATTTTTTTTTTACTTTTTTAGACTCAGGAACTTTCAAAACGTCGAGAAAACTGTTGTTGGACCAACCAAATTTTTCATCATTTTTGACAGGATTTCAATACTTTGGTCTTTTTAGACCGAAGTAATATTTATGTCTGGCTTTATGGTATTCTTTTAAATCTTTATCTGATAAGCTTGTACTGAATCTGATCATTCTTTCATCATGGAGGAGTTACTCATTACAATATTTCACATTGCTTCGCCGAAAAATGTGGTCTAGGATCGGAATCCCACTCCCATTTTGAATAAATCTGACAAAACTAGCCTTTTTCAACGAATTTGCTCTCTCAAACGCCGCATAACGCCCAGATAATATTCTTTATTTACCGTCTGACCTTCTGGCAAGAATTCCGAGTGCACAACATGACGTTGATGGCCGACCAGAGCGAGGCAAAAACAAAAAAAAATTGGTTTGTTTACAAATTATAACCATGCTGCAGCAAAATATGTCACCTTACCTTGTTTCATACAAAACAAAACGACTAAAACTAAAATATGTCAGTTGACGTTTGAAGTGTCACGGATTCCATCTAGTGGATTTTCTTTTAACTAGGCCAACGCAGTTTTTTGACATTTCTGATTATGCTGTAATAGATAGTAATAAAACAGACATTGAAAATTACGTTAGGATTTGATATTAAATTGTGATGTTCCTTGATGTAGCCGTCATCGTTTAATGGTGTGTATGGGTGGTTTGAGCTATTGTTGATATGGTTTTTTGTGTCGGTTTTCTATATCTAATGAATATGTTTGGTTTTTTGGTTAATATTTTTAATTGTTTAATCCAAAAAGCGGTACTGTTGTTTACTTCTACCTCTAAAGAAAATTTAATTTTTGTTTTTGTACTATTGACAAGTTGTAACAATTGGTCTAATTACCTGTGTGTCCCTCTGAGTAACAATAATACGCCATCGACGTATCTATGCTAATAAAGTAAGTTGTTTTGTACGGATTTATATCATTCAATATGTATGTATTTTCGAAATGATTGAGATAGACCTTCCATCGGTAAACCCTCTGTTTGTGTCTAAAATTTATTATCATGTTTAAAGTAATTCATGTCAGTGATTATGGTTAACAATTTTATAACTTCAGATATTTTTTTGCTTCTACATTATTATTTCGTAGTTAATCGGCGGCGGTTATTGACAAAGCATTTTCCGCTGAAGATCATCTTAGGAGAGGTGATTTAAAACCAGATTTAAGGAACATACAAACGAAGTCGGACAGTCACAAAAAAAAATCAAATTATGCGATACATTTGACTAGTGAGAACCACACATATATCAGCTTAGACATACAAACAAAGAAATAATCCGACGTTGTTAAATGGTTAAATTAATACAAAAATCAATAAGCTGTATGATTTGATATTGAACAATCACAAAAGCACCGCAGTAGTTATGGTATATTTTTATATCAGGGGCCCTATTCTCGAATTCCACATCCATTTTCCACATGTGGACATCTGTCAAAATTCATACAAATTGAATTTTTTCGGTACTAAGGGAATATTTCCGAATGGGTATAAGCAGGTGGAGGAAATTCCCCATATAAGAAAATGTCAATGTCTCATGTGTTTTATATACGAATTACAATTTCCGATCATTTTGATGAATTTTGACAGATGTCCGCATGTGGAAAATGGATGTGGAATTCGAGAATAGGGGCCCAGGGGGCCTATTCTCGAATTTCACATTCATTTTCCACATGTGGACATCTGTCAAAGTTGTCAAAAAATGGTTCGAAAATTGTAATTCATATATAAAACAGATGCGGCATTGACATTTTCCTAGATGGGGAATTTTTCCACATGCTTATAGCCATTCGGAAATATTCCCTTAGTACCGAAAAAATTCAATTTTTATGAGTTTTGACAGATGTCCACATGTGGAAAATGGATGTGGAATTCGAGAATAAGCCCCCAGGTGTACCAAAAAATTTGTAATAGTTAAAAATAAAAATTGACAAATGGATAAATTTCACCGGTCTCTTAGTAAAAATAAAGTTTTTAATTTGTAAATTATCACAAAAAGAAAGTGAGTCTATTGTCGGGTAAGTTTATTTGTCAAATATTTTTATATTTACTGTAAAATAAAAAAAATAAATATAAAAAAATCATTTTAAAGTTTTTTATGTCATATTAACTACTTATTAATGTGATATTATTAATAATTCCTTTCAAATAATCAAAAACTAATTTATTAAATACAATTTGTGAACGTTCAATATCATGTGCGTAACCATTGGTTTGGGTTTTTGGATAAATGAGTCCATGTAATTTGTATAACCGCAAGATCGGTAGCTTTACAACAATAATTCAATTAAATCAGGAAAAATACCCGTAACCCAAGTAAAATTACAGAAAAAAATTGAGTAAACGGGCATTGTATTTCAAACAGAGTATTTCACTTGGAAATGATTAGATTCGACAAGTGCGATGGAATTGGAATTGTAACATGATTTTATCTTCGTCGAGTTTTCTTTCACTTACGGGATTTAAAATTGTATGTTATGTTGTTTTTGTTTGTTCAATACAAATTCAAAACTGAATCGGGGAAATATAATAACATAACATGAATTTTTTCGTTCCAGAATCGGGCCCAATATTTCCTCACTTTCTAGTCTTATGAAATTGCAATTTGTTTCATAATTCAAAATCAATGCTAGTTGATTGTATTTCTTTTTTACATGAGCATTGTAACGGAAGAATTAAATCTTTGATTGTTCAATTTCGCTTAATGATTTTGAATTAAGAAACAAATTGCAATTTCGTAAGAGAAGAAAGTGAGGAAATATTGTTTAACTGAATATTTGTTGTGAAATTGGGTATTAATAAAATAAAATGTATCCCCTAATGCAGTCCATGCAAATTATCCTATTTTAAACTCCCCTTAGATTTGTCACAAACGGTTACAATTTCCTTTAACCCTCTTCCCCAATGTCACACCGTTTTTGCTTCTACTTAAAATAACATTATTCAATGCCTATGTGTATATTTAAAACACGCTTTTTCAATTCATTCAATTTCAATTTTACTTGGAAGTAGCAAAATAACGGAATACAAATACTAAAATCGTACGTAAATATTGATTGCTATGTGATACATTGTGACATGCATTTTACAATATACCATTCTCCATCTGATCACCAATTGTTACACTCTTATTGAACTCCCCCCCCCCCCCCCCCCTCCCTAAAAACTGTTTTCCGCTACATAATTTCAAAGTATTTGACAAATGAAAAAAATAAAAAAGTTTTGGTACCAGTGCGGCTGTATTAGGCAACGAATCTAACATGATAATGTTGTATCAAATTATGCTGAAGGAAAACTAAAGTTATTGACGGTGGATTTTTGCGAAAAAATTATTATTGGGCCTATTTTTTACTCACACCGTGCAGTACAGTGTACAATTTCTCTTTGTTTCTCAAATAGGAAACAATCAAAACACACAAAGAAAATAATAAAATTGCGCTGCATCAAGCGCCCAATCCTTTGATAAATAAAACACTATTTATGAAAGACACTTTTTCCAAAAAGAGTAATTTCAGTTCATTGACAGGTGGTAGAGTAAATGTAATTCAATTGGCGTAAAAGTTTTTTTATTTATAAACTAGCGAACTGTACCCGCTATGCGGCGAGACGTCTCCGGCGACTTTTATAAAGTCTCGAAATAGTAATTTTGCGTCCATATACAAAATATAATAAATTGTTTCGTTAAATTACTATGGCATCCATAAGAGTCAATTCAGCGTCGTTAATCGTGTTAATTATTTCAAAATGTACACAGAATGATGAATATTTATTATGATTTATGATACATTGAAACATACCCAAATTTGCCAAAATTTTTAACCATTTTTCGGATATTACAGAGTAAAAAAAACGCCGAACGTTACTTTTAAAATTTAGTTTCTTTATTTGTAACAATTTAAAGAATTTCTTTATACACACAATTAACAGTATAGAAATGTTTGGGTTCCGATTCTCCCTGGATATTTGTATCTTCTATTTTTAGAAAAAATTGTTCCTTGTTGGTAGCTCTTGATAAAGACTGAGCGAGAAAATTGCCTGTGGTAAATAAATACAAACTTTACCAAAGGATTGACCATGGGCTTTATTGATTGTCATTAGGAATGAAAACCTTAAAGTAAATATAACTCTTTTAATTTGCATAGGTAAACAAGTACCTATTGGAATAAGCGTAATTCTCGGTATAAAAGCAAATGTTCCTTTTATGGTACCAGTTAAAATTAATATCTCAACGAAGATTATGTGGGGCATCCGATATCGATTCATGTTCAGTAGAATTTACATTTATAGAGTCTATAGAATTATAAGTATCCACATCGCTTTTCAGTATATTTAAAACATCTTCATTCATTTTCAATGTATCATAATTTAGACATAAGATTGCTTGGTTTTGATAGAGATGGATATCATTCGGGGTAAATTCAGACCCTTTAATTTTATTTCCTTTAATGCAGTGAAAATAATCCATTTCAATTATATTTTCTCCTAAAAGGAGCGCTTTTCTAATTTTACCTTCACGGTCGTCGAGTAACCAATTTGAAAACCCTTTGTCGTTACGAACTCTCGTATTTGTTTTAAGGTGAAATAGGAATGAAGCAGGCATGCATAGCATTTGAGGCATGAATTTAAGGTGTAAAATCGAGTCAATCGATAAAAACCATAGAATTCTGTCTATCAATCGGTTTCGTTGAATGATTGTTCGTAAATACTAATATGTATACTTCTACGTGTTAGTTTGTAAAACACATTTAAAAATGGTTTAAGGACCGGTTGCATATTAGAAATTACGCGAATTAATTAATTAACATTCAAAATTAAAGTAAAAAAGAGAATTTTGCATTTGATATTGGATTACTTTCCCATTCATCGCACAATAGTTTTCGCTTAAGAATATACGATATTGTCTACACTAAGAATATCAGTAAATGATGCCACTCCTTTGATATGTAACAAAAGCAATTTCAAATAAAATAATTTATATACGTCCAATAACTTTTCGATTTTATTTTACACATATTCTAGTTTTCTATTTATTTAATTTATTGTCAAAAGAATAGTACATTGGAATATCCGAGTAAAACATATTTTTAGCTGAGTTATCATTTTTGAACAATTCAAACCACGCGGTCAAAATAGTAATTTTCTTTTGTGCCCGTTGGAACGCTTCAATTTCCCGACCTTCTTGAAATACTAAATTTTGCTCATTTTCTAAATGTAAAACTAATTCTAGTGTTGACTGTTCTATCCCACCCACTTCCTCCATGTGGGTTTATAATTGAATATGTTGAAGGATCTACAACTCCAGCTAAAACACAAAGTCAAGGAAAATTCATTCGTAGACCAGTTGCTTCATCACTATCATAAACGGAAATTTGAGCGAATTTTGGTATCTCGCATAATGATTTATTTGGTAATGTATTCGAAAGAAATACGGCCCATTACTCGAAAACAAACCTGTAAATATTTGCAGACATATACCATTGATAATGCGCTGTTGTATCTCCGAATATTAATTTGGAAATTAATTGATTTCAAATTTGTATGTTAAAACAGGTCGATTAAAAACAGGGGGCATTTTTTATTTTCTTCCAAAACCACAGATAGTACCAACCATTTTGCCACATGAATGTTCTGATATCTTATCAATTACATACGAAGTGCCTCGCGCAGCAATTGCTCGATCATTCACGTAACATCATTTTAAGCGAAGTTGCTATTCTGTGTAGTATCAGTTTAAAAGTCGAAGGCGCTATTTTAATTGAAATTGGTTTTCAGTTTCATTTAACGCATTATTTATAGTTTTCTTCCTTATCTAAATAAATTGCGATATTTTAATATATAATAGGTACATTACATACAAACAAAACAGTAGTATGCCCAATTATAGAATAAAATAATTAAGTCTTTTTATTGTATTAACCGTCAATTACGGTAACACAATACATTATATAAATTTTACGTTAATAAACCGTCATGCACAGCTAGCGAAATAAATATACGACCACTAATTATTTTTTGACATTGACGCTAACCGAATACTGTATCAAGTAAGGGTTTGTTTCGACATTTTAATGTTGTTCCACAACATTAAATAAAATAGACGACAGCTGAAATTAAATCTTACTGATTTAGAGAAGTTAAAGAAAAAATAATTAGGGTAAACTTCGGATTTGGGTGTTCCATTCAAACTTATATTGAGTGACTCTATAATAATTTCGCTAGGTGTATTCTTGTATTAAAATGTTATAAGTGACTATGTTAGCACACTTAGTTCCGTTCTTACGTTTTTAAAACTAATATATGCTTGGCATATTCATTGCGTCAAACTGGGTAATTAAAGTTTTTTTAAAGATTTTCGATTAAAAAACTGAAATTGATTGAAAATTTACGTGGTATATTCTTAATCTTATTAGGCCAACGCTTTTGTTAAATTAGACCTGACTCATTTAATTTACTCTAATTCTCAGTATTTTTAATTGATTAAAGTAGAATTTTAAAAGGAATAAAATTCAGGTAAAACTTGAGCATATTTGGATAATTGAATTTATTGTAATAGCAAGCTTATAGGAGCAAACCAAATAAATCTTTATAGATCGGAACTAACGAAGGGCGAACACTGCTAAATTATGAATTCTTAACGCTAACATTTGAGTCTGAGTCCGAATATTGAAATTAAAAAAAATGTTAAAAGTATCGACTTCATCCTGAATTCCATTAAATAGACAAACATTTCGATTAGAAAAGGAAGAGGTACACACTTGAATTTTGGTTTATTTGTTAGATTCAATATAAACAAACAAGTTAGAAAAAATCCCAGTGGAAAATCTAGTCGACTTTCTCCAAAAATATAAGACTAAAATAAAATTGGAGCAAAAATACTTGTAATTTAGAATGAACCGATGTTTTATTGTTTTAAGATAATTGAGCATAACTATTGTTAAAAATTACAATTTCTTTGTCCAAATTCAATTTATCTTGTAAGATGTATTTACAGGTTAATGGAACAATTCATTATATTCATTGATTGTAGAATTAAATATAGACAAGCCAAAACGTTTGTTGGAGTAATGGTGTATAATAAATTTAACACCTAACGTATTTCAACCCACTTCTAACAATAACAGAAACACAAAATTTACCAAATCTGACTGATATTGCTCAAAATAACCTTCTTCCTGCAGCTATTCGTTCTGTCCGCTATAAATTTACATTGTTCAATATTTTGTTTCTGCTTTGGTACGAGAATTTTCCCAATTCACAAATCAACGATAATCTTGATTAATGACGATAAAACGATGTAGGTTGCTGCTACAATGTTTAACAAAATTTTGGCTTATAGCAAAATATAATTTAATAGGCGACATTTTCGGTAGATGAATAAATACTGAGTCAAATGTCCACCCAAAACTAAGTGTTTACATAATCGAGAGTAAAAGTTATGTTCTTAACGCTATAAAATCATTTAGAAGAAAATGGGGACAACACAAAATATTATGTATTGACTGTAAATACAAAACTAGTTTTCTTGTTATTTAAATTGATCAAAGTTGCTTTTATTATAAAAACTACCTCTTTACTCTAGAGAGTGAAAGTGACCAAATTCTGTCTCTATTTTATTATTGTAACTTGATATAATATTACCAATTTACCGTATTTAAATTGTAAAATAAAAATGCAATAAATTGAATATATAGGAAATTCAGTATGCGGAAAATTTGAAATTTTATGGCGTAAAATAATCGCGTTACGGAACATCACTTTTTAAAACTTCGATTTCTCATAAATATATATTTAAGTATATAAATGAAAACAATTTCTTTTTTTGCTTATAATTATTTTTATTTTTCAATAATGCATAATATAAGAAAATATAGATCTAAGACTATTATTTAGAGTAAATTCTAAGATCTCTAGAACTTCCTGCATGTATATATAGTTAATATTTATTTTTTCAAAAAATTTTTTAATTTTTCTCAAGAAATATTTTTTTTTAACATTTTAAAAATTGTGTAAACGGAAGTTTTAAAAAAATTAAATAAAATTTAAAAATAAAAAATATTGTATGATCAAAATTTTGTTTTAAATGCATTATTAATTTAATTAATTAATAAAAAATTAAAGGAACATATGAACACAGACTAAAAATAATACATAATATAGGAAACAACTTATATAAAAATTTTGTTTTATTTATATATAAATAAATAATAATAAAAATAAAAAATTCACTAATACTTTGGTTATAATTTTTTTTTTATTAATTTTATTTATCATTTCGTTGTGATAATTTTTATTAAATTTAAATAATTAATCATACAACAGTATTTATTTTTAATTTTTATTTATTTTGCATAGTTTTTTGTAGAAAAATTATAAAAATTAAAAATAATTAAATGCAAAAATATAATATAAGTGTATATGATTTTTTTTTATAATTTTTAATTTTTTTTGTTTAAGTTTCTATATAAAAAATAATAATAAATCAAATACAAAAAAACAACATTATTTTTATTTTATTTTTAATTATCATTTAAGTGATATATAAGTAAATAGTGCATTAAAAATAAAATAAAAATATCCATATTTTAATTTTTTTTTTTTTTAAATATTGGATATGACTAGTTATTACAAATATAATATAATTATAAACTTTCTTATAATTATAGTTATATTAATATCAAAAAATAATATATAAAAAATTGAAAAAAAACAAACAAAATTTAAATTATTATCTAGTTTATAGAATGTATATAAATCTTAAACTATTAAAAAACAAAAAAAAACAAACAAACAAAACTTAAATACTAGAAATATTTTATAATTAATTATTCATTATAAGACATGCCCTGATAAACATAATTTTAAAATTACAAAAAATTCTTGTTGAAAAAAAAAAAAAATTTAAATAATAAAAATTAGAAAAAAAAAAAATATAAAGTCGAGATATTTAAATATATATATAGATGGCACTTTTGAGTTTATTTATTTTATTATTTTAATTAAATAAAAAATAAAAAACGTAAAAAAAAATTAAACAAAAAATTATTGGTGTTGGTAACCTATATTCGAATTGGTAGCAGCTCAAAAATGTCATGTTTCTCTATATGTATATAATTAATTAGAGGAAATAAGGTATAATAAGCACTATGTTTATTGAGAAGAGTTACAATTCAATAATTATTATTTTTAAAACACTAACATTTACTTAATAATTAATTAATTACTAATAACACTTTTTTTATTATTTTTCTTTTTATTTGAAGCATTTTTTTTCTATCGTGTGAATCATCATCAGAAAGAGAGAGAGATAACAAAAATTATTGATTTTATTTATAAAGTTATTAACATTATTTTTTTTTTAATTTTTATTTATTTTTATAAAAGTACAGTCTAAAAAAACAATTGATTCCCATAGTTTTATTTTAATATAATATTTGTTTGTTTTAGAATTTGTTTTGTATGTGTGTGTGTAACATAAAAAAAATAGTCTTTTTTTATAAAAATTAAAAGTTTTGTTTAAAATCCGGGGACATTTGAAAAAAAAAAATTGTTACTTTATGTTTAATCTTAAAATCTACTAAAAATACTAATCATTTAATTTTTAAAAAAAGCAATAATCTTTATTCATTAATTTTTGTTATAACGGCATCATTTTTATTTTTTTATCATTGAAAAAATATTTTTTTTTTTTTTTTTTTTATAAAATGTAATTGGCATTTTTTTCTTATAATTTTTTAATATTTAGTAATAAGCAATTTTAATAGTACATGATTGTTTATGTAAAATATCCATAACATTTTTTTTTTTTTTTTAAATTTAGGATATGACTAGTCTCATTTATTTAGAGTAGAGCTGCACTATATAAAGTTGGGGCCCTATATATATTATATGATGACTAGTCCACAATATACGCTTAATGATAATTTATTTATATAATAATTAATATATAATATAATATTGATAAAAAACAAACAATTTTTTTATTCACTTATCGCCTAAAATCATTATTTTTAAATTTTTGAAGAAATTTTTTTAATGATTATATTGTATAAAGGTTTTATCCGTTAAAAATATGTAATTGACAATTTATTTTCTTTTTTTATTTTAATATATATAAATATTTTTTAACTTTTAAAAACTTTTAAGAAATTCATTTTTATTTTATTCAGAACTACTAATATAACAAACAACTGAGTTGGTATATATAATAAATAGTAAAATGTGTAGATTCTTAAAATTAATGATTTAAAAAAAAAATAATCAAAATAAATAAAATTTTATCGGATTTGTGATTTTATTTAATATAGCAAATTTAATTAAATAAAAAAAATATTGTTTAAGCTCATTTTATATTTAAATATTTTAGCAAAAAAATGTTTTCTTAATAAAAACTTTCTACAAAAATTGTTATTTATTTAATATATTTATAAATATATATAGCTAATTATAATTAGTTAAAAAACCACAAATCGATTTTTTTTTTTTTTATTTAATTCTACAAAAAATGTTTTCCCTACACACATAAGATTTTTTTTTTTTTTTTAATTTTATTTATTTGAATTATTTTTTTCGGTCTGCTTACATAAGAATAATAAAATTATTATTTTGTATATTTTAATAAAATTAATTAAAAACTTTATTTTTAAACCAAATTATATATAAAAAAAATGTTTGGCAATTTATTTGTGTTTTAATTAATTTTATAAAAAATATAAATCCCTAATAATGTCTTTTTATATTTTGTGTTTCGTTTTATTAATTTTGAAAATAATAATTTTATTTTCAACTTTTTAAATTCATTATTATTTTTTTTTTTTTAATACTTAGAAATGTACTTAACGTTTAACATTCTCAAAAAAACTATTTGCTTCCCAGTTTTCATTTTTATTTTAATAATTTAAATTACTACTTAAACGAAAAAAAAAAACTTGTCAAAATTTTTTATTTTTTATTATAATTAAAATAATAAAATAGGGTTTTTTTTACTTTTATTTTAGTTCATTTATTTATTTATTTTCAAATTGGTCAATATATGTTATATGTTCATCATCAAAACAATGTGGTGTTATAAAGCCACGAATTTTACATTTCAACTTTATATTTATTTATTTTTTTTTTTAATTTTTATTATTATGTATCAATAAAAAACTAGATAATTATTTTGTTTTGTTTTAAAACTAACGAGACATTTTTTTTTTAATTTTCAACACGGATTATATTTTTTCATTAATACTAATTTTTAAAAATTTTAATTATATTTGTTTTTTTTTTCCTTTTTAAATAAATAAGCAATAAAAAATTATTCGGTAAAATAATATAGAGAGATTAACATTTTGATGGAATAGTTTTTATTAACAGATGTTTAAAAAAAAAAAAAAAAAAAAAAAAAATACTTGCGATATGTAAATTTATAATTTTATGTTTAATAGTGTATAAAAAACTTAAATTAATATTCTAATATTTATATATATTTATATATAACTTAATAAAACACTACAATAATAATACATAATAATAATAGAAACACTTCGAAAAATACGCGTTACGTAACGTTACGGTAAAAAAATAAAATTATCAAAAAACACTTTTTAATTAATTATATCGATTTTTTTAAATATTTTAATTATTTTTTTTTTAAGTCATCAACAATACATTTACACTCAATAATAATTAATCAATTAATAATAATAATTTTTAATTATTGTTTATTTATTTAAATTCATTTTCATTGTTTAATTGATGTTTAAAAAAAGGTTGACGGAACTCTATTCATTTATTTTTGTATGATTGGATTTTTTTTTAGTTTTGTATTTACACAATAAAAATTAAAATATAACAATTTTTTTGTACCATTTTTTTACAATAGCTTGATATTTTTTCAATAATTAAATTAAAATTTACAAATTAAACGAAGATATAGAAAAGGCGATGTTCCAATCATATTTAATAATATACAGAAAAAAATATTTGTTTCAATCCCTTTTTTTTATGTCACATTATGTTTTTTAGCAATAAAAAAAATAGTTGTTATTATTATATTTTGTAATCACAATTTGTTTATTTATTTTATTTTTTTATTCTTCAAAAATTAAATAAAATTAGAAAATTAATAATTTTGGTATTATCGAATATGTACTTAATGATGTGTATATATTTGTTAATTAATTTAATTATGACGGAAATAATTAAGAAACAAGGGATCACTAGTTTTTTAATTTTTTTTTAAGGAAGCAATTACAATTATATTTTCTGAATTTTAAATATATAAAATATTTTCACTATAACGATAATATTTTTAATAATTTTTTTATCATTAGTTTTTTTTTTTTTTTTGTTAAATATTTGGAACAATTTACAAGTCTCAAAATTACAGTCTTAGCGAAAAATTTGATTTTTTTTTTTTAAACAAAAATTAGTATATAAAATAAAAAAGTAGAAGTAGTGTTTTTAAAGATCCGTTATAGTGATTTTTAATTTATCTTACAACACATGCATTTTATTTATTTTTATTTAATAAAAGTTTGATTTTTTTTTTTTTTTTTTTTTTGTTTACTTGATTTTAAAAACTGTGCTCATTTTGTGCTGCATCTATTTATTAAAAAAAATAAAAAATTATTTAAAGGAACATTTATTAAATTTATTTTTTTTTCGTGGCTAAGCAATAGTTTTGTATTATTTTTTATAAAATTGAAACGTTAAAAATAATGAAATGGTGTGTGCGCGATTTTTTATTTTTATTATATAAATTTTAAATGCAAAATAAATAAAAAATTTCAGTCTTTTTCACAGATAGAGAGAAAAAATATTTAATCAAACTTTTATTGGTAAGCAAAATTAATAATTTTTTTGTCTAAATTATTAACATTATAACAACATTTTTATTATTATTTTAGAAGTATCAAAAATAAAACATTCAATCGACGAGAAACTTTTTTTTTATATTTTTTAATTTTTTTTTTTTTTATAATATTTCACATTTAATACATACTATTGGTATTAATATAAATAATTCACAATGCGACGATAATACTTAAGTAGATTTATTATTTTCTTGTTTTGGAAATAATATATATATATTTATATATATATATATATATATATATATATATATATATATATATATATATATATATATATATATATATATATATATATATATATATATATATATATATATATATATTTAATAAAAATTCTAATTTAATAATTAATCATAAGGATATGACTAGTCAATATATATATTTATATATAAATATATATTATATATATTTACATATACATATGTTTATATATACAATTATCAATTTTACACAAATTTAATTGGTAATTTATTGAACGTATATGTCCATTTTTTCCAGATGAAAGTTTGGTCCATTTGGATTATTCCCATTTTTATTTTAGGCCAATCCCTAACATTTATTCACTATTACAAAATACACACGACTCGCTAGGCCAAAATTAATTTTTTTAAATGTTTTTATAATTTCATCTCAAGAATAGAAATATTATTTTTATATTTAATATTTATGTTTTTCTAAAATATTAATAATATAATTGACAATTTTTCATAATATTTATAATATATTTTATATTAATAAATAAATTCATCATCATAGGATACATGTAAGTATATGATTTTCCCCGTTTACATTATGCAATACATAAATTAAAAACAAAAAACTAGGTTTTTTTATTATGTTATATGTTATTTAATATTTTATCGGTGGTTTATAATATATAACAAAAAAAAAACAGAACAAAAATAAATAAAAAGCACCAAAAACTTTCACTCTCAAATGTCTTTACGCGATTTCTTCTTATACAAGCACGCTGCGAAAAAAAAAAATGTTATTGCGAAATGTAATTTTGTAATACATATATAAACAAGAGTTACAGTAGATTAATTAACTGTACTATACATTTGATGATGATGAATTTAACAAAACAAAAAAAAAAAAGAAGTTAAAAACTGTAGTATATGTATATAATGTTTAGGATCCTCCAAACTTGATGTGTTTTGTCATCCCGAATATAAAAAATATGTATTTTATATATTTACAAAGTTGTGTATCAAATTCTCTTAATTTTATTAACTCACTATTAATTAATAAAAAAGGTGGTAATAAAAAAAAGCCATAGAACCTTGGTACAAGTACAACTAGTAATACTTATTACAATTAGTTTAACATTTAATTAGTATTTTTTCTTTTTTAGTTACATAATATATTTAATAAACATCATCAAAAAACATTAAATTTAATTATTTTTAACTTCTATAATTAATTTTCCTTTTTGCTTCTTTTTTTTGGTCAATTCAATACAAGATGACAAATAAGTTTCGTATGCTTTAATATATTATAATATAATTTTTAATAATGAAAATGGTGTTTTGTTTATTCTTTTATTTATTAATAATTTTTTTTAAAAAAATATTCATTTTTTCTGGCGCGGAAATTTTTTTTTTTTAAATTTATTTTGGATGGAAAGAGTTACGCATTTTTCCGAACCAAAAACAATTTTTTTATATGGTGTGTATGTGTGTGTGCTCGTATAAATTAAATTTGAATATTAATTTCATTTAATTTTAAACATATCGTATACATTTAAAAATATATAAATTTTCTAGAAAATAATAATAATATGCCAATCATAAAATTGCACCAACATTTTTTTCTAATTTAATAAGCCAATAAAAAAATTTGTTTAATTTTGAAAATTTAACTAAAATTTTAATTAATAATAATAATAATATAGACTAGTTATCTCATTTAACTAATATTTTTTTTAATGAAATTAATATTCAAAAATATATAAATAAATTAGCTATATATTTGGTAGTATTCTGTTTAGCTTTAAATTTAATTTTTCTTAATCATCCACGAATTAATTAATTATGCAGCCTGGATAAAAAATTCAACGCGGAATTATGTACATAATTATTTAGATAACACTCGAATCGTATAAAATACTCTAGGTAGAATAGAAAAATTTCTGGCACAAATGGACATAAAATTAAAACCTGTATGTTAAAAATTTGTGAAAAATATGTTTAAAATAATATTTAATATAAAGTACGTATATAATTGTGCCATAATAATCCATTAAATTTTTCATCCTTCACTGTACGATCACTATGAATGATGAATATAATAATTAATAAAATAACGATGAGCTAATTAATTAATTTGTCAATTTCTTTTAATCTGAGGGGGAATTTTTAATATTATTATTTCAACAATAAAGACTATCCTAAATTAATTTTAATAAATATAATATTAATAACAAATACTTATTTTTAAAAAAAATGTTTTATCATTATTATGTGTTTCGTCTCTCAAGTTACAAAAAAAAAATTAATTAATTATTTTATATAATTTATTTTATAAAAAAATATCGAAAAGTAAAAAAAAAAAACAAACAAAAATTAAACAAACAAAAAATAAATAAATAATTTTAATTATTACTATTTATTAATAATTGTATATAATATATATAAATAAAATTAAAACAAACAAGAAAAACAAATAAATTATCAAACGCTTAAAAAATTACAAAAAAAAAATAAAAAACTACTACGAAATAAAAAACAACACACAAGATCTTTTATATACACGAATTTTAATTAATTTTTTTTTATCATAAGAGATCCATCAAATTTTTTAAGTATTATTGGAAAAATCATTACTGGTTTGAGATGAAACCTTACACGTACATTTATTTAGGTTTTTTTTTTAACATTTTAGCTACCCCAGTAACAATTTATATTTGTTCGTCATGTATGGAATGTAAATTAAAAACTATATAACCAATAATGTATAAAATAATACTGATATGAAAACACGATTTATCGATGTGATGATTTTTTTTTTGTCATGACTTATTTAAAAATATTCAAAAAACTATGAGATTTATTTAACAATTATAATTTTATTTTTTACGATTTTTCCAATAATATTTTATTATTCTTTAAACAAATTGTTAAAAATCAATTTAATTAATTGATGGGACTTGAACATAACGATAAATATATAATCTATAATCTTTACTAGCCAATACAACACTGCCATCATCCATTAGAGCAACATCAAAACATTGGGCATGTTTTACTTTAGATTCGAGTGCCGATACTAATTGGCCATCTTGCGTAAATATTGTTAAATTAAAATTATTATGATTGTCGGCGATTAAAATTTCTCCAGCCGCATTAATTCCGACGCCAATCGGATAATTTGTAATACCTTCGCCTCCAATTTGCCGTAAAAATACCCCCTCATAGTTAAACACCTTGACGCAATGGGCACGATTATCGCTTATAAATATTTCCTGTTTATCGTTTACGACCACACCATTAGGAAATTCTAAATGCTTGCTGCAACCGAATTTTTGTAGCACATTACCGGTTTGATCAAATATTATGACACGCATTACTTTGCATTCGACCACAACAATACGACCTTTATTATCGACTGTAACACCGCGTGGATGTTGTAATATGTTTGCACCAAATTTACGAACGAATTGTCCATACTGATTATATATCTGTATTTGGTGTGTGGGCGAACGTTCCGTCACTATAATATCGCCTGATGTTCGTACTACTGCCACACGATTTGGATATAACAGTTGTCCATCTCGTTTACCACATTCACCAAATTGGAATTTAAATCTTCCTTCCTTATCGAATATTTGAATGCGATGATTATTTGTGTCTGCAACAATTATATCATTTTGTGCATTCACAGCAACTCCCGAGGGTTCAGTAAATTGTCCCTCCATTATACCAAATTCACCAAATTTACAATGATAAATCATTTTCTGTCGTTTAATTTGTGATTTAGGTGGAAATATGGTTGACGACATTAGTTTAGATGTCAAATCGGTTAGTAAATTATCAGACTGTAATGGAACGTTTGGTAGTGGGGTAAATGGTTCTGATAAATTATTAAATATATTATCGTTACCGCCATTACTCCATTTTTCGTATGGGTTTACTTGCAGATTATTGCCGCCATCACCCACAAACGGCCCTAAACTATTAGCGCTATTGAACCGTTTTGATATAATATTTGAAGTATCGAATTGCATGCCATTATTATTTGATGTAACATGACCATTTGTCATTGCGTTTGAATTCGAAAATGGTCGTTCTATAGCCGACGGATTGTGACAACCGTTTACAATGCCGTTACTCAATGAATTTGAATTGCCATTCATGATTATTTGACCAGTTTGAGCATTCAAACTACCTGAACTGCTGCCAGACGGACTAACTCCATTGGTCATAATTAAATTTGTTGTTTGATGGCCGACATTAGCATTGGCCATCATGCCATTACCATTTGATGTAGGCCGAGCAATAGGTGGCTGTTTGGTGGAAGTTTGTTCTGCAGACGAGCGGATATATCCAAATGTATTTCGTACCCCAACCTGAATCGCCTGATAATTGGATATAAAATCCAATTCAAATTGAGATTGCAACTCCTGGCTATATGTCACAAAAGATTGTAATTTATTTTCCATTAATTTCTTTAGCATTACGGTTTCCGGGAGGCCAGCATGTTTGGTGACACGTTCCACAAATTCACACGATTGTATCACCTTATCGACATGTTCCTGAGATTTTGTTAATAAAACAGTTTGTGACATATTTTTCGCCACATAAAAACTTTCCAGCTCCTTAAGAAGCTCTTGCTTACGCTCATCGAGCATCGAACGATAAAATTGATAAGTATCGTTAATTTCATTTTGTGCTTTATGATATTGAACTTGGATGCGAGAACTATGGTGTTCCGCATTTTTAATAACAGATCGCATATCGGCCGCTTTACCGCGCACCTCAGTCACAATCTGTAGTAAATGCTCGAGTTGTTTTGGTGTCGCATCAGTTGTATGCTCACAATCGTGTAATCCATTTGGATGATCCATGATCATACAATCTTTGCAGACGCTTATTGCACAGGTTCGACAATAAAATTTTAACAGCTCATTTTTATGCCGCAAACAAAAATATGATTGCTGTTTTGCCGTTGCAGTTATTTGATTATCATTAATTAAATTACTCATAATCGATTTGGTTACATTATCATCTTTTAAATTTAGCAGTGATGTTAAACGATGGCTTGTATTATTGGCTATGGTTAAACCACCTGGTGGTGACGGGGCCGAAATTATATTATCGAAACCGTTCATAATTACGTTCTTGGTATTATTTAATCCCAAAATATTATTATTATTATTATTTGTTGATTGTAAATCTGAGATACGGAAGACACTGTGTCCATCAAAACAATGCATAAATTGATGTGCAGTTACACAATGTGAACATAACAAATTATTGCAGTCAATACATTTGGCAACAGCATCAGATTGTTTACTTTTGCATCCGGTACAGCGATGATATAAATCTAAATTATTGCCACCATTTATTAGACTGCCACCGCTGCTACCGCCACTACCGATGCTACTGCAAAAATTATTCGATGATTGATGTGATTCGAGACTCGATGTGGTTAAACCAAAATCGTCACAAATAGCGGAATCACTCACTGGCGGCGATGAACCACTCAATGTTAACGGTGAATCGGATAAATAATCGTTTGGCTCACCAAATGATCCAATTGAATTAGCGCCTGGTAATGATTCTAGTGATGGTGTTGGAGATGAGGCCATTTTATTGCAAAAACAAAATATTTCACAAACATTAACATTTGTTTTGGATTTAATCACTTTACTTGAAATAGTTTATTTTTTATTTTGTTTTAGTTCTTAGTCCTTTAAACACTTAACACATTATTTACTTTATTTCATGCAAAGAGAGACAGTTTATTTATTTTATTATTTCTTTAGAAGTTCTTCTGTATATCTATCTAGAGGAAGGTAAAAAAAAAACGAAAAATAAAAAAAAAATAAATACGTTGTCCGAAGTATGAGAAAATGGGAAACTTATTTTTCCTATTTTTAATACAACAACAAAATATGTACATTTATATATAAATTTTACTGAAACTGATTGACAGACTGCTACTGCTGGACACAATTGCGCAAATCGAGAAAATGAAAAAAAAAAAAAATGAAAGCAGGAATTTTCAGTTAATTTTCCCTTTTATTTTTTGTTGCTACACATAACCCTCGATATAAGAGGGTGGACTATGTTAATTTTATATTCATGCAAATATTGTGGTTAATGGAGGGAACCTAAAATTCAGGAATATATTTGGTATTTTTTAATAAGTATTTCAAAAGCCACCCGGCTAAATTGTAGATATTGCATCTATTCAATTTTATTATTAATTTAACCTATTTTCATGAAATTTTATCGTTTTTATTATTATTACATAGTAACTTGATCTCGATTTCTTATCAATTAAATAAAACAATTCTAATTTAGGTCATTAGGATGAGAAACATTAAAAGGAATTCTTAGAATAGCAACGAAATTATGTGAGGCGCCAAAATCTTAATTTAGAAAACAGTATGACGAATTAAAATTATTTGAGTGATTTTTGAAAAGAACCGGGTGATTCTTGAAATTCACTATAAATTAAATAAATTAAAACTATAAATAGAAAGGATGATTCGAAAAATAGACACGGAATGGACCAGAATGAGAACATAAACAAATATTATTCGTTAGTTGAATTAAGAATATCAATAAAATTTTTTAATCAGCAGTTAGAATGTTTGAACTTAAGTTAGAAATCATATCATGGATGCCGGGTACAAACGTCCTAATTTGTCAAACAAATCAAATATGTAATGCACTAATATTGATTTAAACAAATAAAATTTCCGATTTTTTTACGTAATATTTTCATTCACAAGAGGCTGTGATAAGTCAAGTTCACTATATGGGATCTAAGATATTCGGGCGATTACAATTTGAAAAATAGAAATTAAATCTTAGAGGTTAGACATACTTAAAGTTCAGAAAATTATTATTTTTGTTGATCGTATTAGACTAAACGATTTGACCTAAAGCTTTGTAGAGATTTGGTCAACACATTAAAATGTAGAGTTCAACTTTGTGAAAACGTTTAGACCAATACATTTCTCCATTTAAATTGCACCGACGACCAAATGCGATACCGTGATATCGATCTAGTTGCGATCATTTTTTAAAAATAATGTTATAGGTAAATCGGTAAGATCTTCATAGTATTTTTAAGTAAAATAGGTAATTCACAGTTTATTTTAACCAATCAACTAGGGTAAAAGTAATTGTGTTTCTAAATAATGGTTTTAAATCCTAGCCTGAGCTTATTTCAATCGGGTTTTTAAGCTATCTCTCTCTCTCTCTCCGTCAACTTATTACTGTCGAAAGTAAAAGCCTCCTCACCTAATATTAAGAATTATCATATTATAACTGTCTTACAGCAATTGAACGTCTTTACGAAGTAAGAAATGTTCTTGCCTTCAGTTTTTGCAAATATGTAACTAAATGTGGTTTACTAATTACGAATTTTTATAGACCGTTCCGTTGTTTAGCCAATTGAAAGCTTCCAATAGCCGCTAATCAAATACATCTCTGGTTGAAACAAACAACAACTAAAGCTGGCAAATCATATATACAAGGGGTTAAAAAAAAAATTGAGTGTAAAAGACAACAAAGGAAACTCGTTTATAGACGTATATAAAATAGTTGGAAAATGTTGTATGATATGTACATACATATGTATACGGGGAACATAATGAGGAGAAATTTTATCCTTGTTTTGTATTTTTAGGAAAAACAGGGATACTACTCAAACACTATTAAATGGAAATTTGAAAATTATAAAAGAAATACTAAATTTAATCATTAGTCACCAGAAATGAATAACAATGTGTATGTAAATAATAATTTCCACCGAGGTCATATCAACTAAAACTCAGTCTGATGATAGTATGTGCTCGTTCGAGGATATCGTGACGCGCCAAGGTTCAATGAATGATGATTTAGTTTCATTGGTATGTATTATCATTAAATCACTGTGTAACATATGTCTTATATATCTACATAAAAAATACTTTCCAATTGTATTTTATTTATTACATAAAATACTGTATTGCACAAGGAAATAATCACCATATTCTTACTGTACCCAGCAGCAGCAGCACTCAATAACTAGCCAGACAAAAGAGAATCATAATCACTCACACACAATTTGTATTTTTTAACTTTTTTTTTATAATTTAAACAGATGCGCCGCACAGTAAACTATCGAATTAAATAAATACTAAGTTTTTTTTTATTGAAAACTATTTAATTTCCAATATATTATTGAAATGGTCTTTGTTCTTTAAATCTACAACACTATACTCCCTAAATATAATGTTTTAATACAAATACGGCACGCTTCACATTCATCAGATTCAGATTATACATTACACAAATACTACTATAAAATATAGACTCCATCGAAGCATTGTTTTGTTGTGTGTATTTCTATTTGTACATATTGTATATAGCTATGTATATGCAAACATTATGGAGAGTAATGAATCACAGGAAGGTACAAAAAAGTAGATTTACTAATACATTTATATAAAAATATAAAACATAAAAATTGGGGTGAGTTTGTAAATTTTTTCGGAATATTTTATCATATCACCCTCGCCATTAAATGCAAGGGAAATGAAATTAATATAAGTTTTAATATTCAGAGGGGTTGTTGAATTGAATTATGTACCATACAGAGTTGAATTAACGCTTTATTTTATGGGGTGCACTACCCCTTGATATCCATATTTGGAGCATGGAAAGCAGCATAGTCTGGTCACTGGAATCCAAACGAAACCTTTATTTTTTGCCATTTTTATTGTGAATATCAACTTGTTCAGTTTATGTTTTAGTAAAAATCAAAATGTGTATCCAAATAAAAATCAAGCATTTTGGATACAAAAAACACAAGTGGCGGCGACGGCGCAGGAAGGTATATATGTATATACACACACACATATATACACCAATAATTTATTGGTATTTTTCGATACAATTTTGTTGTTGTTGTATTAAAAACAAAGGAAATTATCCCCAATCTCACAAACACTAATTTACATTTTTTTTTTAACGGAAAATTTATCTCACTTTAATATTATTTTTAAAACACACTTTTATGTTACTTTACTTATTTAATTTAAATAAATAAATTTTAATAAATTTAAATAAAAAAAATTTTATCTAAAGCGAAGGGAAACACAGACAAAACATTAAAACAAAGCCACACTCTCTTGGTGTGTATGTCTCCCAGCCGCCAACTTTCACTTTCACTTTAATACTAACGCGAACGAAACAAAAATTATCGATTTAACAGAGTTTTTCTTCTCATAATATTCTGTTTAATAATAATAATGTTTAAATCATAAAAGACACAGCACAATTTAGATATTATAATTTATATGTTTTATTTTTAAATCATTTTTAATTTATAAAAAGTATAAAATATTTGTTTGCTAGTCCGCCGCCGAATTTTACAAGACTTTTCTTTTGTTTAACATCAACACACTAAAAATATTACACAGCCAAGCCACAATGGCGGCCAACAAGAAATCACATATACTAATTTAAAAAAAAAAACAAAAAGTTACACAATTTGTATCCATATACAAGAAATGTATTTATTCAAAATGTCGTCGGAAATAACATAAGCAATGAGCCAACTTGACGGAATTAAATTTTAATCGAAAACATAGAATTTTGTTCGAAATTCATAAATTTTCTACGTAAGTGATTTGTTGTTGTTTTAAATTAAATGACAGATGCAGATTTTTGCTTCTGCATGTAATATCTTGCCGCCGCGCGACCAAGAAAACTAGTTTTGTTACAGTTTTAATCGAGCTTGTGAATAAGACTTTCATTTTTTGTTTACATAAACTAGAGATTACATAATCTCCCTACTATATACAATTTCCATTTCAACGAATGACCCACAAATATAAAAAATAAAAATATAATATAAACGATCTTAAAACTAACCTACATCAACCTTTCCAATTTTTATCACACTTTCTTATGTGCTTACGTACTGTTTGTGTATGTATGGACATATACAACATTATAACGGTATTTTATATGTTTAGAATTTTATATAACAGTAAATTTCTGTACTTACCGATATAATATCATTAAATTTCAATTCAAATTCACTATCACTGCTGACCGAATCGACAGAAAGTAGAGCATCGAGTATAATTTCAGCCATTTTATTAGCGCAAATTTAATACAACACACAATGTTAACACAATGCACAGTATTAAATTATGTAAAATATCGTATTTGAACACATAAACACGAACACTAAACAAATTAAAAAATTTTAAAAACAAACCAAATCTCAAAATATATAAATTTTTGTAATTAAAAAAAAATGTTTACGATGTCAAGTGAAATTATTTATAAATAAAAAAAGTACACATATTTGACATTATATGTACAGGAGGGCCAACATACGAAAAATTTAATAATTGTTCGATATAACAGTTTAATCTGTTATAATTTTATAGTGACATCTGTTGGATAATTTAGTAGTGACTTTAATTGGGCTGCACACCTTTTAATTTTTTTTGTTTATTGGACGTATCCGAATTTTGCCATATATATTTTTTTTTAATAATTTTGACGTTGGTGAAATAATCTTCTCTTCCATATCGATACCTTGGAAAACACAAGTGCTATTCCACTTTTTACAGTTTGTCGTAAATAGCAAATTAAGTTTTTAGAATGCTATTTTTTATCATTAATGTTTTTGTTTTTTTAATTATTATAATCTTTTAGAACTCTACTCCAAGGACCTTGAGTAAAACTTCCATTTATTTTCGAATTTAGAGATATTTTTTTCATGTAAGTCCGGGCATAGCACATTTAAGTATTAGGAGAAATGTCTACTTATTGGACATAATATCGATGTCCACTTTTTACAATTAAAAATAGTAGAGAGAGAATTGGGCACAAGCAATCCAAAAATTACGGACAATTTGTTTACATTTCTTAATTTTTTCGAATGTTCCGTTAAGATTTAGAAACAACACACTGTACAATTGATGCAGCTCCTTATCCCAAATTTAGAGATATAAAACAGTAGATATTAAGAAAAAGTGGACATAGCACTTGTGTGATCTAAGGTATCGATATTTTGTAATAAGTTCGTTGAAAATTTTATTTAATTTTTGATAAAAAAATTAACGTGAATTATTGTTATTGCGCGCTTTTGTTTATGATATTATTACAGAAGTGTCAAATTTACCATAAGTAGTGGCTGTGATAATTTGGTTGCATAAAAAATAATGTCATAATTATTACAGCAGAAATATTTATCACAGAAATCGGACACGTCCTAAGAAATGCGTTTTTACAATAATTTACCATTCAACAAATGTATGCAGCTAGATACATTTTAATATTACATCAATTGTCATTGTAATTTTTGAAGTAGTGCGTGCAACCATGCACACCATTGCTAATTTCATTTTACTGACGTGACTATTTTTTGAAGGTAAGCCGGGTATGTATTAAAAACTCTGTTATAGCCAATGGAAGTTTGTAAATGTGTCCAGGGGCCCTATTCTCGAATTCCACATCCATTTTCCACATGTGGACATCTGTCAAAATTCATAAAAATTCAATTTTTTTGGTACTAAGGGAATATTTCCGAATGGGTATAAGCAGGTGGAAGAAATTACCCATATAGAAAAATGTCCATGCCCGATGTGTTTTATATACGTATTAAAATTTCCGAACGTTTTGATGATTTTTGCCAGATGTCCGCATGTGGAAAATGGATGTGAAATTCGAGAATAGGCCCCCAGGGTAGTCATTTTGTGGTGTCACATTTGGTGTATCACATTTGGTAATAAAAACTGTGATAAACTGACATTTGTCGCAGCTTACTGCGATGTCATCTTGGATAAACAACATCACATCGTATAATGATTTGAATGAAAAAGACCACAATATCTTCCGTCTTACTTCTACAAGTGCAAAAAATGGTTTATTTTGTTGTTTACATTTTTTTTATATGAAGTTTGGTTAAAAACACCTCTAATCAAAATTTCAATAAACGAATGAAATTTACATTGACGCGAATGATAAATAAATGATATTTATTAACAAAATAATCATTTATATATTTTTGAAATAAAATTAATGGGTTATTATTAAATTTACAGGAAAACGGGGGATACTCACAAGACACTGCCCCATTGGGGAGCATGCGAGGAGGCTTGGGTCAATGGCAAATGACTTCTGTAGAAGCTGCATGGATCAGGAGGAGGAAGAGACTCTGAGCCACTTCCTCTGCTCATGCCTGGCGCTAGCTTACAGGAGGCATAAATATCTGGGCAAGTATAGTTTGGACGGCCTTATGGATCTCAAGAACTGCAATGTGCGAGATATCTTACGCTAAATAAGTAGCTCAAATTGGTTCCAGTGAAGGTGGAAGGGGAGTAGGATCCCTCGGTATCACAACGGACCGTCATCGGTCTAAGTGTGCGTTTTGGCAGCCGCTCTAACCTAACCTAACCTTTCTAAATTAACTGGGGTTTTTAAAATGTCATTAAAAGTGGTTATGCTTGGCTGTCCGACAATATCAGTAAATTGTGAAAGGTTTATGGAGCCTTCGTTCAATAGTACTCTATTTGGCACGCAAAGCTCAGATGATTTTCCCAAACATTTAGAAAAATCTATTGACGCGTAATTGACCCTCAAATGCTTTCAATAGCAAAGGAGGAAATGCTCTCTGGTCAAAAAAGAGCCTGGGTTTTCTTTGCGCCATTGAAAAACATTTTTTGTCCAACAATGTTTAAGTGGTTTGAATGTGGCGTAATCACAGGGCTGCAAAATTCTTGTAGCATTTGGATACAATGCAATAATTATAATTCCTAATTGCACACATATATAACTAGCTTACTTTTAATGTCATATGGGTGCTATGACCATCCACAAAATAAATCACTGGAAACGTTGTGTTGTTTTTGACCAGAAACGGATGGAAATGTTTTGAAATATATTCATAGAATATTTCTTTGGTCATCCATCCATTATCCGAGATTCCTAGTGCCCAACTCTGAGGTAACGACTTCCGAATCTCTTCCGGCACCCTCTAATAAGGATAAATTATCATCGGCGGAACAGTTTGACCATTGGCACTGAATGTGCACATAACCGCATTAGGTTCGATTTGGCAGCCCCACGCTCAATCTCGTAGATGTTTCGAGCGCCTTTAGCAGCTAAAACAGACCTTGTTTTGGGACACAGCAAAAAGTTTGTTTCGTCCCAATTGAAAATTCGATCTGGGGATTCTAAAATGCTGAAATTATTCGACTCCTTTAGATACAGATTTATCTAATCAAACCATCGTTTAATGTCACGAGCGCTTACTTTAGAACTCGCTGCTGTGACCAGATCTGGAACTCTTATGGCAATATTTGGGTTTCGCTGAAGAAATCATTTAAACCACCCTCTGCCTGGTATGTTGTTTTTAAACGGTGTTTACCTTTTGTCGGCCTCACTAAACTCTTTGACTGTTTCAAAAACGTTTTCTTTACGCTTGGGAAAACCTTTCGTTTGGCAGGTGATAAGCCAATTGGCGATAGTACTCTCCTCATTTGTTGATACTCTCCTCATTTGTTGTCAATATAGTGCAAGGACCTGGTATGTTCTTTTTGAACTTCTCTCCCAAACGGAAAATTAGGGTTGAACGGGGTATATTATATTTCGGTGCGGCTTGCTTTTTATATCCTTTTTATTAACTCCACCTGCTTGATTGCTTGCTTGAGTGTCCTTACGATCTTCAAGTTCAAAATTGACCCACTTCCCGTGATCCTCTCGCGCTGAAATTTTGCACATCGACTTTTGTCACCTAACAATACTTTTTGGCAAAATTTCAGTTCGATCAACATACTATAACTAAGTTTTTTCTTTAATTTTCAATTTAAAAAATTCAATCTAGTAGTGTTCCAAATGTTTCTTCAAGTAAGTTTAAAATTCAAATTTGTTTTTTGAATGACCCTTACTCATTGAATTTTAAATTTTAGTCATGGTGAAGAAGGTCGAAACTGAATTGCAATCGACCGAGTCTTATATATAAAGGATATATAGCCAAAAACTTTGTTTTTACGGGTTGTGTGTTTTTAGAAATTGCTTTGTTCCTGATTTCATTCAAAGCTGCTTGAAGTGTTTCCTCTTTATATGTTCCTCGTTTCTTCGGCATTGTTGTAATCCTAAAACTAATTAGTTATTCATTTAATTACTGATTGACAATAAACTGTACGAAATAGGTATATTTTTACGATTTTGTATCAACGAAGTAACATTTATTGACATGTCCAGTCAATAATAGATTAGAAACTATGTCAAATTCGGTTACAGTTATTGACACCCAGCATATTTAATTATTTATAATATATACGATTAATTTCTTTCGTTTTTTATTGATCAAAACTATTATTTTATGAAATGTAACATAACACTAATAATTTATTTACTTAAATAATGTATTAAATCTACTTACGTTTACCGCATTCCTTGTGCAAATTCAACAAATTTTCACTGACAGAAGAAAAAAAATGATACGATGTTTTCACATCAACATTTGGCGAGAGACTAAAATAAAAATAGCTAACTAACGACAAAATTATTATAAGAGAGAAAGAGAAACAGTGAAATATTAGATTAATCTCATCATTTATAATTATTAAGGTACCAATCGTAAGAAAAACGTTAAATGGGCGCGATGGTGTCAATTACTGAATCAAAAATTGAGAGTGTCAATAGCTGTAGCCTTTACGCTACATTGGGAAAATCAGGTAAGGAGCATATATTTTGAAAATTTTTGAATGTAGGATTGTGCATCTGTAGTTTTTAAGAGGGGCAAGCAAATTTCCCCGGAAAATTACCTCATTTTCCGGGAAAATTTCCACTTTTTTATTTATTTTTTTCCAAATAAGGTAAGATGTAAATTTTTGGTCGTTAGAATTTGTGAATCTATCAATTTTAGAAGGTACAAACCAAATTTTCCGAGAAAATGTATCACATTTTCCACGAGAATTTTTTATTTTGTAAAAAATTTTTTTTTTATAGTAAATCATAATGTTTACTCAATTTTACTTTAAACTGTTTTTTTTAAATATGTACTTGTGTTCATACGTGCACTGTCTCGATTTATCAATCCTGTTTATAACAAAACCGGTTATCTCCGAAATACTTGCACAGATTATTGCCGTTATTGGTTTTATTTTATTCCGATATTAAAAATGCCATCATTTGTTTCAATCATTTGTCGGTACTTAAAACTAATATGTAGAGTGATCAAAATAGTGAAATAGTTTGAAAAAAAAGAAAATATACTTATATAATTAATAACAAATGGCTGAAAATAGAATCACGGTCTTCAAACTCCATCATCTTGCCAAAGCGAATGATGGGCGAGACCTAATTATTGCTCTAATGGAGCTGGGAGCTATCCCAAAAATCGGGCAATGAATATGCCCAAACGAATCTTGCCGAAAACCATTAAATTTGGGAAAAGCAGGAAATGGGAAATGGAAATGGATTTGCCGTAAACAATATGCCAAGGGGATGAAAGGAAAACAGATTTGCCAGAAATCGTTTTCTGTGCTTACTGGCACATTTTTTGCTAAAAGCCATCTACCGATTGATCAAATTTGCAAATTTGTGGCATTCTGGTGCAGCAATTAACGTTGCAGCAACGTTAATTTAAAACAAATTAGCGAACATCTAGAGATCTCTCCAAAAACATTGGTAGATTTTGCTTGTTTTTGTCGTGAAGTGGTTTTCGACGCATTCATTCACCAATCAAGACCCATTAGTGTTATTGGGAAAACAGTTGAAATTGATGAATCAAAATTTGGTAGGCGGAAATATAATCGGGGACACCATGTCAACGGCCAGTGAGTGTTTGGAATGGTAATTTTTTATATTCTTTCACCAAATAAAATTCATCAACAAAATAATTTTTACAGATCGAAAGAGAGTTAAAAGGCGTGATTTTTGGTGCCGGTAGAGAAGCGAGACAGAGCCACTTTGCTTCCAATCATTAAAAAATTGATACTGCCCGACACCATAGTCATTTCAGATTCTTGGGGAGCGTTTGATTGTCTAAACCATTCCATTAATTTCGTCGATCGTGAGACGGGTGCGCACACAAATAGGATTGAGGCAACTTGGCGCGCTGCTAAACGATGCTACGAATCTTCGTCGAGGCGGAAAATTTTTCATGGAGGGTATTTGGCCAAGTACATGTTTCTAAAATCATGTAATATGGACAAAACAGATCCTTTTAAAGTGTTCATGAAATATGTAGGGATTCTATATCCAGGAAACCTGCAAGAAACTCCTGACGAAGATCATAATGATACAAATGAAAATGAAGATGAAGAACAAATTGAAGACGAATTCGATTTTGAATAAATAAATATAATTTAACAAAATAATTTTTATTTTATTTATTTTTATTAATTATAATTGCTTCGTCAACCTTGCAGACACAGATCAAAGAGTTTTTTTTTCGCCCTTATCGCCTCTTCTGTTAGTACCCCAAATGTTAAAAAAGCCACTTTTGTAAATATAACAATTTTTTTAAAGTAATTTTAATTCGTTGTATACCTTACAGGATGAGGGCTGCCACCCCCAAACCCACGCTTATTCTTCCTGTTTCAAATTTTATTTATAATTTGAAACTAATTAAAAAAAGCAGTGGAAAAATTTCAGAATTTTCCTGGAAAAATTACTTGTACAATCCTAATATCAAAATTTTTATAAAAATTGCACATTTTTACGTATATTGAATAAAATAATACACAATTTTTTCAACTAAAAAGTGAAAATTTTCCCGGAAAATGAGATAATTTTTCGGTGAAATTTGGCCTCCCCCGCCTAAAAACTATAGATGCATAATCCTACATTCGATTAAATTTCCAAAATTTTTATTCCTTAGCTGATTTTCCCGATGTATACGTAAAGTAAACTTTAGCCAAATTTTGTATTATTATGTTGTAATATTATAACAAATTTAACCTTGTGCATTGTAAAGCATGAAGCATTATGGCAAATCCATTTGGATTAAAGAAAGCACGATGGTGGGCAATTTTTAAAATCACTGGAATTGAAAAATCAAAATTGCGATAACCGCCTGTTGTGTAATGTACAATATTTGCATTAATAAGAGTTTTAAGTTGAAACCGTTTGAAGTAGTCTTAGATGAATACTTCGATAATTTTAATAATGATACAGATGATGAAACAGCTTTAGGATTATTGACATACATTAAGGAATCTTCCCATAGAAATAAATGTAATGTAATAAAACAATATGAATTCAGTCTTTTATTTAAAAGTAGTTCTTCAAATTGTTCAGCTTTTCAAAATTCAATATATTTCACCATATCCCCAGTTTTATTATTATGTATTTATATGAAATACAAATACATACATGCCGTCACTCATCTTCGTTTGAACTAGAAAGTTCCATCAAACTGGACATATACTTTATGCACAGTTTGGCGGCTTTTTTTAATAGCTTCATATTTTTTCTGTTGTTTATTTTGTACATTTTGGTAATTTAATTTTTAATTTGGGCATACTACGTATTTTAAACTGTACGTCACACATATTGAAAAGTCGTTGAAAAGTAACCTCTTAAATTGATTTTTCACCTAGCATCTATGAGGAAGTAGCGGAAGCTTGAAAATTTGAAAAGTTTAGTTTGAAAAGTCTTTTGAGGCACACAGCATTACTTCTTGAATTTGATGTTTATTTCTTGTAGAGTTGTAGAATGAAATTATTGTATACTCTTCTTTGTTAAATTTAATTTTAATCTCTATTGCCTCTATTGGAATCACTACTAAAATTTGAGTAGATAAAACTTAAATATTATTTTTGATAAGTACTCCACAACCGCCATAGCCATCACTTCAATATTATTTTATAACCTTTAAATCTAGGTAAAAAATTGTCTTTGTAGATTAATTTGAATTAATTTCATATTGAGATAAATAAGTTACTCCAGGGTAGCGATTTTGGTCGCAATTTGAGGATTGAGTTGAGGATTACCGGAAGGCAATAGTATTGGTAAATTGTCTTGGTGTACAAAGAATAGAGAAAAACAGAGAATAAACATTTGAAATATAAAAAAAACAATTCAGTGTCATCTCATGCGTGCGAAAGGTTGTACATATTTTATTTCCAGTAATTTTCTGCAAAATTGAAAACTAATAAAATTGTTAATTGAATAATGATTTAAAGATAAATCAAAATTAGCTAAAAATGGGAAATGAGTCAGAAAAATATTTATAAACTAGAATTTTATTAATAATTTTAAATGATGAAAAGACATACGACGTACATCCTGCTTGCCCATCCCAAAATCAAATTTACTTATATTTTTCACATTATCCCTCTTATTCGAGGTTAAACAAAAAACGAAAAAAATGATGGGTGGTTTTTTTTTGTTTTTTGTTTAACATGATGCAAATAAGAGAGATAAAATGATACGAAAAAGAGGGATATAAAATATAATGTGGAAAATATAAGAAGTAAATTAGTAATTTTGACTTAGTGTTAATTCAAACGCAGGAGAGGAAGGATGTACGTCGTGTGTCTTTTCATCATTTAAAATTATTAATAAAATTATAGTTTATAAATATTTTTCTGACTTATTTTTCCATTTTTAGCTAATTTTTGTTTATCTTTAAATCATTATTCAATTTACCATTTTATTAGTTTTAAATTTTACAGAAAATTACTGGAAATACAAATATGTACAACATTCCTTTCGTACGCATGAGATAACACTGAATTGTTTTTTTTTATTTTTCAAATGTTTATTCTCACATAACTCAAAAAAAAAAAAAAAAAAATAGTTAAAAATATTATGAATGTGGCCGACGAAGAATGTATAGATTAAAAACCATTTATTTATGCTGCTTTTTGGTTTTTATATTGAAGATCACGAGCAATTTTATTGCTTGCGTATATTGTTTTGGATTTTTGTTAACGAAGTAAAATGAATGTCTCGTTTACAACAACAATAGATAGAAAAACATGAATTCCTCATGTTAAAAGATAGGGAAAAATAACTCAAGGCGAGCGGAAGCAACAAAAAGTTGAACCGATTTCATCCGCTTAGCTTATTTTTGATACTTACCATCATGAGAAAACACACTAATATAATAAAAATATTTGACGGCACACAATAGCAAAATGTATATTATACGCCGTGTACATACATATACAAAATTCTCAATCCTCAATCCTCATTTTGCGACCAAAATCGATACCCAGGCATATCTTGATGAGGATCATAGTTATAGAGTTGAACTGTAAGTGCACCCATTATATTTGAAGCTTCTTTCGGTATTTCTTTGCTAGGAACTTTATCTTTTATAATATTAAAAACAGATCTGATTTGGTCCACTACGTTTTTTTAAAGATTCCATCTTTTCATCAATTTCCTTAGCTTCTTCACTAGTTTTCTTCGCATTTTCCTCTCCGCTTTTAACCACTTCTGATATTTTGATTTGAGGTTCATTTTCTGGTCTGTTATAATTAAGTATTCTCATTATTGGAAAATTGAATTGATTATGATGGTACTGAGGAAATTTATTCTCATAAATTTCTTTAGCTATTTTATATGATTTCCTCATCGTAGTTCTAATTTTTTTTGTATTTCCATTTTTTTTTTTTGTTTTGGGTGAGCAAATGTTCGTCAAAGAGGATAGACGTGTTTTTTCTATCCTCTTCAAAAAATTTAATTCAATTTTATTTATCTTTATTTTGTTTTATTTATAGAGTGTTATGTATATACTTTATATACATATGTATAAACATTTTATTTTTAATTCTAATTAAATTCAATTTTAGTGAAAAAATAACAAAAGTGAAGTGAAATAATAATTAAAGTGTAATTTTGGAAAATGCAATCCACCGGGATGCATTTATCAGGCAATGTTTTATATTTATGGATAAAGAAATCAAAATTATTGATTATTGAGTGCATGATTTTGTTTTTTGTGTGATTGTACATGGAGTTCAATTTCAATTTTAATTACTAAAATCTAATAATTGGATAGTATTAAAATGGATTTTAACTTAAATAGACATACGTCTTAGTTAATTTCATATTAGATTTTATTTTTACGCACATTTGTATGTGTTCTTGTGTTTTTATTTTATGTACGATCGACACAAATATATAATTGAAACATGATATATAACGAAACCATCAATATGTTTGTGCAGCCGTCTCATTCGCTCTTTACACAGATTCTATCAAGGTATTGTTGGTCTTTGTCTTGTAATAAGTGAACAACAATAAAACAAAGAGATTTTTTTTGTTTTTGTTGGTTTTGGTGTAGTCGTCACAAATATTTTCCTGTATCTTGATAAATAGATCAGGTATGTTTGTATGTGTGCTATAAGGGTATTATCTATAATATTATAAAAACATGATAAATCTTTTATAGTTAATTTTTCTATTAATTTATTTGCTCTGTCTTTGGCCACCATATAAACACCGCATAAGATATCATTGGTCTTATGATGGTTTGGTAAAGCCAGATTATTATTTGTGGGTTTAGGCTCCATGTTTTACCAAACATACGTTGGCACTCAAAGTATGCTTTGTTTGCTTTATTTGCGATGTATTTCAAGTGGGGGTTCCAGGTTAATTTTTGGTCAAAAATGATCCCTAGATATTTAACCTCAGACGTCATCTTGAGTATTTCCCCGTTCATAGTTATTGGAGGAAAGGAAATTCTTCTCCGATTTGTAAAGAGAGTACGCGTTATTTTATTGGGATTGCCGCTAAGGCCCACTTCAACACACCACTCGTTTACCAATCTTAGAGCATATTGCATACGCTCAGCTATTGTACTTTCAAATTTGCCCCTGACCATCAGCACTAGATCATCAGCATAGGCAATGATTGATATTCGAGAGTTCCTGAAAATAGCGAGCAAATGGTCCATTACCAAGAGCCACAGTAACGGCGACAGTACTCCGCCCTGAGGGCAGTCCTTGGTAGGTGGAATTGAGATGCTTGCTTCGCCAATTGAGGCTTTAATTCTCCTGTTTCTGAGCATGTTTATTATCCAGCCGATGGTTGAGGAGCCGATACCCCTCGCTACAGCTTGTTCCCGAATCACCACGAAATTAGTATTATCGAAGGCACCCTGGATGTCAATGAAGGAGCATAATAGTGCCTCCTTGTTGCGAAGTGTATCCTCGATTTCCGATGTTAATTCATGCAGGGCTGTCTCCATAGATTTGCCCACCTGATAAGCATGTTGGCTAGGATTTAGAGGACATCTTTGGATTGTATTGAGTCTGATGTCTGATATACAGGCCCAATACTTTTCCATGGTTTTAAGTATAAATGATGTAAGGCTAATAGGTCTGTAGGACCTAATGTCCTCGGGGGATTTATTCCCATTTTTTGGTATGAATATGACTCTTACCTCCCTTCAGCATCTGGGGATGTATTCCAGACTAAAGCTGGCTCTATATGGAGGAGTCCTCCCGACCCGCAATGATTGTGCACTCGAAATCTCATCTATCTTCCCGCAGAAAGTTCTCCAGCTCTCTCTTTTACTCTTCCTCAGAGTCTCATTATACTGGGTGAGGGCAGTTCGATACGCTGCCCAGTCATCTGTTATTTTTGCTCTGTTAAAGAGCTTACGCACTGTTTTTGTTTAGTCTTCAGGGCGGAGGTCCACCAAGGAACATCCCTAGTTCCTCTAACACGCACCTCAGGAGAACTTCAGTGATAGGCATCAATTATTGCCCTGGTGAGATTATCAGCAACGCTATTAAGCTCTGCAACAGAGCCGATAGAGTTCTGTAAACCCACTACATTGTCTTGTAGTTTATTGGTAAAGACAGCCCAGTCCGTACCTTTAGGTATTCTTACCATAGTTTCTGTTATTTGGGGGGTTCTAATATCAAATCTTATATACCTATGATCCGACAAAGATGCTTCCCCCGATACATGCCAATTCTGGACTGTGCTGGAGGTACCCATATTAGACATACTCGTAGTAAGGTCCAGCACCTCCCTTCTAATCGCATTCACAAAGGTCGGCTCGTTCCCTATATTATTTATAGCAATATTATTTGATGAACAGTATTCAAAAAGTGTTGGTGCTACCCCAGACTGTGTTGTTGGTGCTACCCCAGACTGTGTGGTGTGAATTAGCAGCACAACCAATGATGAACTTCTGCCCCTGAGCTGTACAGTAATTGATAAAGCTCTGTTCTTCTTTCGGAGGTGGGTCGTTACCGTCCCCGGGAAAATAGGCTGATGCCATATTAATTGTGACCATGCCTCCTCTGGATAGGGGTATCTCTAATGAGACTGCAGTTATGTCTCTGGAAATAAATTGGTTAATTGAGAAGATATTGTACGACGAACGACAGAGAATCGCTATCCTCGTCCTTTCTACTTCTGTGTTGTAAATTAGCTTACCTGTCTTACTTGGCAAACCTTTAATTCTTTAATTGTTTGTCCACGGCTTGGATCTATGTATGTAGGTTGATTTGTACGCATCTTACATACGCATGCATAGATCTTTATGTTTTCGGGCCCTCTAATGGGCCGCCCTGTGTGCTGCTACTACTAGCACGTGGTTTGGTGGAACTCTGTGAGTTCAACCCATGTTTTTTATCAGGCTTGGTCCCCCTTCCAGGTCTGCGTCCCCCACGTGCAGTGCCTGAGGTTCCTGGCTTGTTTAGGTCACCTTTGCTCCCGGGATCTTTCTGGCTGGGGTAACCAGCCGCTCTTTCCACGGAGCGATTTAGCTCCTGCTGATGGTGCCTGTATCCTCTCAGCCCTGTTACTCCTCTCACCATCCTTTTTGGGGCGAAAGTACACGGCTCTAAACAGCCAGTTAACTTTATAGTTGGAGGCCTTTAAAATCTCCGCCGTCTTATGCGACACCGACAAGGTTAGTTGGAGGAGATCATTCTCTCTGTCTTTCCTTGCAAGAATTTTCCACTCCGCGTTCCTGAGATCCTTATTCTGGACTCCCAAGCGGCAAAGTATCTTCACGTTTTTGCAACGAGGAAGATATACGAAGAATATTTTGGGCCGCGGTAGTTCGTCCTCCCCGACTGCTCTCAGGTTGGCGTTTTCCCATGGCTTTAGGGTCGGCAACTCGGCACAGTAGCAGTAAGCCACTCCGCCGTGTCCTTGTCAGCACAGTTGACGGTCAACCATCCATTCCTCGTGCGGCATCCTAAAAATGTCGGGCTAATGCTGTCCATTGGTAGTTCCGCCACTGCATCCATGATGCTATCTTGTACAGCCAGGATCTGGCTGATACCTAGTTTGACTTCTGGGAAGCCTTGGTTGGTTATTTCCAACCTGATGGCCTTCACTGCGTCCTAGTAGGTTAGCTTCACCTCGTCCGAGCTGCCACCATCTCCTAGCTTCGGACCTGCCATATCTTGTGAGCTACCCGTTCCTTCGGTTGGCAAAGGTTGCTCTTTCTTCTCCCTTTTTGCTGGGGTGTTCTTTGGGGTCGTGTCGTCTGACCGGCTCCGTTTAGCGGTAGTGACCGTTCGATCTTTTATTTTAATTTGGCACTGTGCCAGAGCTACCTCGTGAGGAATGCCCGCCAATTTAAGATGGACAAGGCGCTTCTTCGCAGCTCCACTGAGTCTCTTTCTCTTTTTCTTGCTATCCTCGAGTTCCAAGTCCTCGAAGCTGCTTTTAATTTCGGCGGTTGTAGTCACTGATGCGATGTCCGCGAATGATGGCACTTGTGGGCCTTGTACTTGGTCACCGATAATGGTATCCGCGCTTGAGTGTTCACTGCTATCATCAGATAGCGTGGTTCCATATTAAAATTCTCAGAGGTAGGTCCTTGTTGGACCTTGTCATCCTCTGAGATTGGTGCGTTTAGAGAAGCACCTCCCTCACATTTTTTTTATTTCTGAAATATCCATGCAGTTTCAGATTTGTTGAGAGGAAAAGAAGGTCCACCGCAGTATCGCCTCTTACTGTGGTAAGGCTAATTGAAACCGGAGGTCACCAGGTATCCAGAGTTCCGTGCTAGAGACCAAATAACCCATGGCCATTCATCCCTCGGCGCACGTGTCTCACCTTGGATTTGTTTTTTTTTTGTCAAGGTTTTTCCTTCCTTTAGCGTCGTACTTTAGCCTGTCGTTCGGTAAACAAACAATCAGTTACCGGTGGTCAACACGGGGAGGTAGCACGTACACTTGCGAACCACGATTAGGTTACCCCTCACGCGGTCGTGAGCCCCAGACAGGACTGTTTAAAACATTTTCTTTCCTTTTAATTTCCTTATTGGGATTATTATCATATTCACCGGTTACTATTATGTCATTATTAAAAACGATTTTGGATTTTTTTGTATTTATTTCATCTTCAGAATCAGATAAATCAGCAGAAGTAAATGGGAGGTTCAAAGTACTGCGTACTTTGTCCCTCCTTGCTTGTGTTAGGTGGATTTATTATTTTGTGGATAAAAAAACAACTATGAAAAGACTTACCCGACTGATAAACAAATCAAAAGAAAATTACTAAGATATCATATATATAATACACAAGCCAAGAAAAAACGTACGTAGCCATAGGACATTTCCACTCTCCTCTCAGTATAAATACTCTCATCATAATTCTATAAAATAATCTATTAACAAACAGTACAAAAATACTAAAAGTATAATGGATAGAACGTGTAAATGCTCTATCGTCGTTTCATTTCCGATAAAAATAAAAAAAGACCTGCTGAGAACTGAGAATATCTATCTACCAAAAAAAATGAAAAGTACAAAAAGAAGAGAATACAAAAAGGTATACAAAAATAAACGAAACAAAACACAATTTATGCATGCACATTCATGATTGATGATTCACACAATCTCATACAGCAAGAATATATTTTTTGAATTTCTTCCAAATTTTATTCTCATTTCAATTTATGCTTTGCTTGTGGATAGACGTATTATTTTGGATTGTAATTTTATTTCAGGCTTAAAAAAATATTTGTTTTTAAAATTCAAAGAATTCAATTATCATGTCACAAAATCGTGAAAGGTATAGGATAAATGAAAGACGTGCGCTGTTCGTGGTAGTGATAATTTTACTGTACCAGAAACCCTTTGCTTAGGATCCTTGTCTGTCCAATGTAGTCACTGCGGTGCTCTTTTCTTTAGCAGGGAATTTAAAAGCAATTGTCATAATGCGAAATTATCACACTTACCAACAGGAGATGAAAATTTTCCCGTTGAATTAAAAAATTTATTTGTTAGAACTGATAATAAAAGTAAGAATTTTCGACAATTTATTCGTCAATTCAATAGAGTTTATTGTTTTAAAATATCAGGTGAAGTGTATCATCGATCAGTTGAAAATATTCCTATTGACCTCTCCTTAAATTCAGCAAACTACTACGCAGAGTTATTTATCTATGACTTGGATACTGCTGTTAATATTCGTATGAATAATCCAGCTAATGCATCTTGCAATCGTGAAATAATGACAATCATTTCTACCGTTCTTCTAAATTCTCCTTATGCTATGTTTTACAAGAAACTTAGAGATGTTTAACTATCTGTTCATTTACAAGATGGTCAATCAATATTTTTCATCGAAGAAAATATTGAAAATGCTTTAAGAAGAAAGTCTGTTAGGATCACAACTTTAACCGCATTTTTTGAATTAAATTCTACAGACCTTTCCGCTCATAACATATTGTATCAGGATACTCCGATGTATTATGTATATAAAAACAATAAATGGCAAAAACGCTCTCCAAATTCATACTTTGGGGAGAAAGCTATCGGTAGAATCATTTCAGTTTCTCCAAAAAATGTTGAGTTGTATCATTTACGGCTACTACGTCTTAAACTGAAGGGCTCTGAGGCTAAATCTTTCGATACTTTAAAAACTTTTAATAATTGTGTATTCCCAACGTTTAAAGAAGCAGCTAAGGCACGAGGCATAATTAATGATAGCGTTGAGTGGCATAATTCCTTATCAGAAGCTAACACTCATATGTTGCCAAAATCGTTGCGAGCATTATTCGTTACTATACTGCGCTAACTTTTTAATGATTTTAAGCACAATCTTATGGAAGACTTTATTAATCAAGGTATGACTGAAAATGAAGCTTTGGCTCATTGCGTATTTCAATTAAAAGAGCAGTGTGAGCAAGCAGGATTTGATTTATTCTTACTTTTACCACTTCCTAATGTAACAGAAATCTTAAATCAAAACATAAATTTTGCTCCTATTATAACAACAACTGAACCTAATCTGTGGTTATTACTCAACAATGATCAGAATGTCGCAGCATCAATGATATTTTCATCCTTACATAATCGAATTTCTCAAAAGTGTTTTTATTTAGATGGACCTGGTGGAAGTGGAAAAACATTTTTATACCGAGCGTTAATTCAAAAAATCGATGCAGAAAATAAAAATGTATTATGTGTTGCATGGACAGGAATAACAGCAACTCTTTTACCCAAAGGAATAACATGTCACTCTGCGTTATCATTGCCTCTCAATAAGGATGCCGTGAAATTTCCACAACTTACTCGCAAAAAACGTGACTTTTTAGTATTTGTTGATTGCGTAATTTGGGATGAAGCTCCAATGGCTTCAGACATAGCACTTGAATTAGTTGATGGAAAGGTAATGGTCTTAGGAGGAGATTTTCGGCAAGTGTTAGCTGTTGTTAGAAGAGGAAATCGTGCGTCAATTATAAATGCGACAGTTAAAAAGTCCCATTTGTGGCATCACTTTAAAGTATTAAGCTTAAGTACAAACATGAGAGCAATAAGTGATCTACATTTTAGCAGTTGGCTTTTGAACATTGGCGATGGGAAGAATTTTGATACCTCACACAATAAAAAATCACAATACTCTATTCCAATACCTTCAGGTTATATTTCCGATGATCTTAATACAGATATTTTTGGTTCATCATTTACTACAAATGATTTTGAATGTGTAACAAAACGTGCAATTTTGTGTCCGAAAAATGAGCATGTTCGATTAATAAATGAAATGTTCTTCAAAAACTTATTTCAAATGAAATATGTTATTGTGCAATCGATTCAGTTAAGGCCGATGACGGCTCTGATGATGAAAACATGCAAGTTAATTTTCCCGTGGAATATCTTAACTCAATAAGAGATACCGCCATATTGCCTTAAATTAAAAAAGGGTTGTATAATTATGTTGCTGCGAAATCTTGCAGATTATGCAATGGAACACGGTTAGTGGTTCTTGATTTAAGCACCAACTGCTTAAAAGTAGAAATAATTACCGGATCACATTCAGGGACAATACATTTTATTCCTAGAATTACATTAGACACAGCTAATGATCCATCTTTGCCTTTCAACTTCGTTCGACATCAGTTTCTAGTTCGTCTCTCTTATGCAATCACAATAAATAAATCGTTGGAAGTTTTCGAAACACCACGTCAGGGAATAGAAAATGATGTTACAGTAACAGACAACATAGTTTATAAAGAAATATACGATTGAAAAAATATTTTGTGCAAATGCACAGGGGTCTCCTAGTTAATTTAAATGAAATAAAAATTAATTAAAATCAAAGGAAAAATTGATAAATTTATAAAACACTTCACTAAAAAAAAGAGACGCTCACACAAAAGGTATTTGGTTGCATGTGGAATATACACTGCAGTTCACTTGAATAGGAACGACAGTTTTTTTGGAATATTTCGAAATCGATCCAACCTTTTCAAGATTGTCTTTTACAGGATTAGCACTTGTTCAAAATGACAAAATTTTTAAATAAAAAGAAATTAGTAGGCCAGAAGAATTTTATTTTATTTTGTTTTTTCTTAAAAAATTGTGATTTTTGTTTGTTTCACTTGAATAGAAACGACCATAATTATCAATAAATTTGAAGTGTTAGCAACTTAAATTTAACTTAAATTATTTTTTTTTAAAAACGTTACCAATTTAACATAAATAAAAATATGGGTCGAGGAAAAAACTTAATAAGGAAGAAATAGCCCAAATTCAAGTACTACACAGCGAAAATTATTCTCTGCAAGCAATTGCAGATAAAATAGGAAGAAGTAAGACTGTAATTTTCAATTTTACAAAAAATCCATGTAAATATGGTTCAAACAACAAAGGTCGAATTGTTGAGGCCACATCTGCAGCCGACAAGCGGGCTATACTAAGGATAGCATCCAATTGCGCACTATCTTATGCAAAAATTAAAGTAAAAGTTGGTGTGGAGGCGAGCCGAATAACAGTATGGAGAGTGAATAAAAAATCAGATCACCTTACTCGAAGAAAGATTCAAAAGAAACCACCTCTAAATCAGGAGAGGAAACAGAAAAGGTTGAATTTCTCGAGGCAACATATGACATGGGCTGAAAAATGGAAACGTGTCGTTTTTTCTGATGAGAAGAAATTTAACCTCGATGGCCCCGATGGGTTTAATTATTATTTTCATGACCTTCGAAAAGAGAAAAAGTTCTTAACAAAACACCATAGCCGGGAAGGAGGCGTTATGGTATGGGGGGCGGTATCATTTTATGGTCCGGGAAATTTGTCATTTCCAACCGGAAAAATGACCGCAGCAACTTACAAGGGCATCCTTGAAGATGCATTTCCTAGATTCAATGATACTTTTGGGCCATTACCATGGATGTATCAGCAAGGTAATGCCCCTATCCATACGGCTAATATAATTAAAACATGGATATCCCAGCAAAACGTAGAACTTTTGCCATGGCCATCGTATTCTCCCGATCTTAGTAGTATCATAGAAAACGTGTGGGGTTGGCTGTCTCGGAAGTTTACGAAGGTGGTCGACAATTCGATAACAAAGAAAGCCTTATTAAGGCGATAAATGAAGCCTGGAAGGAGATTTCTTTAGATTATTTAAAATCTTTGTATGACTCCATCGCCAGCAGGTTGTATGAAGTTATTTTTAATAAGGGAAGTAGTACGCATTACTAAAACCATGTTTTTTTTTTAAATGTTGCCAATGGCTTTATTCTTGAATCTTTCTGCATAAGAAACTCACAAGAAGTAATCAAATCTTAAGCTAAAAATTATTACATATTTTAAGTCTTAACCAATGTTAATACTTATTGTTAGTGCTCACAATTTAATTAATTTAGGCTATACTTGTATGTATACTATATATCGAATTAAATTTACAGGTTCACAGGTTCATCAGTTCGATTGGATCTGTTCTTCTCAGACGTCTAAATCGCGGCTGTTTTAGTATCTCCTTGGCCAATTCGTTGGGATGTGCTTCTAGTTTTGCGTAATATTTCGAACTGAATTATTTAATAGTTTCTTTAACGGTTTTGATTCCAAGGTCGTCATGTATATTACTATTTCGAATATACCAAGGAGCATTGGTAATACTGTGAAGTATTTTCGCTTGGGTTCGTTGCAGGAGTTCTCTATTTGAAGCGCTGGTGGATCCCCATAACTGAATACATATGTCCTTATGGGTTTGATTATCGCCTTGTAAAGTAAAACTTTATTGGCTAATGACAACTGAGATTTTTTTCCCATCAGCCAATACATTTTGGAAAATGTAATTTTTATTTGGTTCGCTTTGTTTCAATATGATTTTTCCACGTTAATCTTGTATCCAGATGCAAACCTAAGTATTTTACCTTCGTTTGTTGAGGAATATTTTTATCGTGAGTTGATTTGTTTGCATTCACTTTTATTCGCCATGCTTTCAGCCAGTCTGCGACTTTGTTTAAATGATTCTGTAATTCCTTTGAGGCAATTTCAGGATTAGTGTGAGACACCAGGATGGCCGTGTCATCGGCAAATGTTGATATTAACACTTTGTTGGTTACAGGTATATCAGCTGTGTACAACAAATATAATATTGGTCCTAGAACGCTGCCTTGCGGGACACCTGCATTAATATCATTTAAACAACTAGTTGCGCTGTTTTGTTTGACCATGTATTGCCTTTGAAGAAGATAGTTTCCCAAAACTGAGTGAAATTTCTTCGGTAGAAGCTCTTTAATTTTGTAAATTAGTACATCGTGCCAAACTTTATCAAAAGGTTGGGCGATATCCAAAAAGGCAGCAGCACAATATTTCTTTTCCTCGAAGGTGATTTTGATTTCATTTACAATTCTGTGTACTTGCTCTATAGTACCATGTTGGTTTCGGAACCCAAATTGATGGTCTGGAATAACGCGCCGTTCTTCTAGATTAGGTTAGGTTAGGTTGGAGTGGCTGCTTACGCACACTTAGACCGGTGACGGTCCATTGTGATACCACAGGATGTATCCCCTTTTACCCCTATTGGAACCATTTCGAGCTACTTATGTAGCGTAAGACGTCCCGCACTTTAATGTTTTCGAGATCCGAGAGGCAGTCCATCCTGAACTTACCTAAGTGTTTGTGCCTTCTGAGAGCCAATGCTGGACACGAGCAAAGGAAGTGGACCAACGTCTCTTCCTCCTCTTCGTCCAAGCAGCTTCTGCAGAAGTCATTAGCCTCCAGACCCAGCCTTCTTGCATGTTCTCCAAAAAGGCAGTGTCCCGTGAGAATTCCTACGAGCGTTCTTAATTCACGTCTGCGTAAGGATATTAATGCCCTAGTGCGCCCCAAGTCCAGCTTTGGCCAAACTTGTCTTGCAACTCTACAGGTGAGGGCGTTAGACCACCTTTCCCCCGCTGAGGATAGCACCTGCTTCCCAAGCGCTTGTCTCAGCGCTGTGATAGGCCTCCCCAGACTTGCCCTTTTCGGTTGCAGCTGGAGAGTCGTACCATGCCTAGCAAGTTCATCTGCCCTGCAGTTCCCTATGACGCCCGAGTGACCTGGGACCCAGACTACCTGGATGTTGAAATGCTCACCCATCTCATTTAGAGATGAGTGACAACTTAACGCCACCCGTGACGCCAAAGACACCGATTCTAACGACCGGATCGCCGCTTGACTGTCTACATAGATTGTGATATCGTCTGAGGATAACACATTATGCTTCAACCACGTCATGACCTCCTCAATCGCTACGACTTCAGCTTGGTACACGCTGCAGTAATCAGGGAGACGAACAGAAATATTTACATTTAATTTGTCACAGAATACTCCAGCTCCTACTTTGCCGTCTAGCTTGGAGCCATCTGTGAAGAATTGCAACGCTTCGGTTTCCGATAACGGTCTATCCCTCCAGGATTCCCTTGAAGGGAAGGAGGTCCGAAATCGCTTCTCGAAGCGTAGAGTAGGTTTAATGTAGTCAAGATTCGCCAGCTCATCCTTCAACGATCTGACGATAGTAGAGTGTCCTATACTAAGACACCTCCACTGAGAGACGGCTGCAAGTCGTACAGCCGTATTTGCCGCCATCTGTTTGCCAAAAATGTCGACCGGAAGAAGGTGCAACATAACCTCTAAGGCACTTGTCGGTGTCGACCTCAATGCCCCGCTAACAAGCATACAGGCCGTTCTTTGCACTCTCTCAATCTTACTTTTGTAAGTTACCTTGTCCAGAGCTGGCCACCAAACACCCATCCCGTACATGAGTACAGGTCTCACTACGGCGGTGTAGAGCCAGTGTACCAGCTCCGGCTTCAGACCCCATCTATGACCAATGGCGTTCCTACAGGAGTACAAAGCCATAGTAGCTTTGTTTATTCTCTCCAACATGTTGGGCTTCCAACTAAGCTTACTGTCCAAGATAATGCCCAGATATCTAGCTCTATCAGTAAAAGCAAGTCTCGTGCCATTTAAGGTAGGAGGGACAACTACCGGGATTTTGTATTTCTTAGTAAAGAGTACCAGCTCTGTCTTGGACGGGTTAATACCAAGTCCACATTTGCCAGCCCATTTCGTAACGATGGTAAGCGCATTCTGCATTACGTCAACAATCGTGCCCAGGAATTTCCCGGTAACAGCTAAAGCTACGTCATCTGCGTACGCGATAACTCCAATACCCTATCTCTCCAATTCAAGTAGTAACCCGTTTACCACTATGTTCCAGAGAAGAGGGGACAGAACCCCCCCCCCCCTGCGGAGTTCCCCTAGTTACTCGCCTCTTGAAGGTGGAGTCCCCCAACTTCGAGCTAACAATACTGCTTCCCAGCATATAATTGATTAACCTTATCAGAGGAACGTCCACCTCCAAAAATGACAATCCCTCCTTGATTGCCTCCGCTTTCACATTATTAAAGGCGCCTTCTATATCCAGGAAGGCCACCAAACAGAATTCCTTCGAATTAATCGATTTCTCAATCGTAGACACCAAGGCTTGCAGAGCCGTGTCCACAGATCTACCCTTTGTGTACGCATGCTGAGACGATGCCCACTTCCTGGCACCTATTTTATCTCTGATGTATACATCCAGCAGCCTTTCCAAGGTTTTCAAAAGAAAGGATGATAGAGTTATTGGTCTTAGGTCCTTAGGATAGACATGTGAGCTTTTCCCCGCTTTCGGTATGAACACCACATTGACCTCCGTCCAGTACCTAGGAATATAGCCCAGCTTCAAACACCCTTTGAATATAGCTTCCAGGTAGGGAAGAATAATTACTGAGTTGTTTTGAAGTTCCGCTAGTATAATTTGATCCGCACCAGCCGATTTAAATGGTTTAAAAGCCCTCAGTGCCCATAGGATCCGTTTTCTGGTTACGATATCCTCTGTGGTTACTGACAGTGATTCCTGATGATTGCTACGCACCAACAGGTCTTCAAAGCTCCCTGGGAAGTGTGTCTCGAAGAGAAGCTCCAGAGATTCTCCACTAGAAGCTGTCCAAGATCCGTCCGGTTTTATCAAAAAACTAGGACTAGATGTACTTTTGGAAAGAATCTTCCTAAGGCGGGAGGTTTCGGATACCTCTTCCATATTATCACAGAAGATTCTCCAAGACCTCCTTTGTGCCTTTCTTAATTCTTTCTTATAAATTCCGAGTTTCTCCTTATAGGAGTCCTAATCCTGAGCCTCCCTTGTATTTTTGGCTCTATTAAAGGCTATCCTACAAGGCTTACGATAGGTTCCCAGTTCCCTGGACCACCATACCGGTTTTTGCCTACCCCTAGGCTTAGCCAGTGGGCAGGCAGCGCGAAAGGATCGGTTGCATGCGCTAGTAACGCTAGCCACCATATCCTCCAGTTCCCCAACGGTCGTCGGGGGCTCCATAGCCCTCGTCGGTAACATTTCCTCCAATAATTCCCCATATTTGCTCCAGTTGGTCCTTCTAGGGTTCCTGAAGGCTTCGCGGGTAGCAGGGTGAATATCGAGGCTATAGGTTAAATATCGATGATCAGAAAAGGAGTGTTCCTTATCCACCCTCCAATTTTTAACCATATGAAGAATATTATTTGAGGCAAGGGTCACGTCTAGAACCTCCTGCCTGTTACTAGTAATAAATGTGGGTTCCCGCCCACTGAAAGGTTAGTACTCATCAAATAATCAAAAAGCGACTCACCTCTTTCATTAATGTATGTGCTTCCCCAGATAGTGTGATGCGCATTAGCATCCACTCCCAGTACCACACCTACCTTTGATTGTTCCGCTTTACGGATCAGCTCCTCCAGGTTATCCGGAGGAACCTCCTTCTCCCGGTCCATGTAGGCTGAAACTAGCCAGAATCTACAAGTGCCTACTTCCAGGCTAACTGCAGTAGTGTCACCATTGCTGTATTGAGAGAGAAGGAAAAGATTAATATTATTTTTCCCAAGAATACAAGATCTGATCTTCCCAGACTTACTAGAGGATATAATTTTGTACCCTTTGGTTCTGAGGCCACAGATCCTGTTATTGTTAATCCAATCTTCTTAGATTAGTATCACATCCTCACCCGAACTAGTCAGCCTGAGGAGTAGAGCTGCCGAAGCAGCCTTAGAATGGTGAAGGTTAATTTGGGTTATCTTAATCATAACCATTTCACCTCTACCTACCTCTATGATAAATTCCTGCTACCGCAGGAATATTAATTCCCGGTAATTTGGGATGCACCGGATACGCCCGTCTCGCCACCCCTAATACCCTCTGTAGAGGACTTGTCAGTGCCACCCCGTCTGGCCGGGCTGTCGACATCCTCCTCCATCGGTACACCAGCTCCTTCGCTTATGTGCCCCTCCTCATCCTTCGAGAGAGTCCTTGCCCTACCGAGGTCGCCGGCTTCACTCTCCCCCCTACCCTCAGCTTCTTCTCCCATGCTGCTGGTATCCCCTTCAGGCCTGGGCGGGTTGCTACCGTCCTCCGGTTGGCCTCCCGTACGCGCTTCCGCCCCATCCTTCTTATAAACGTTGAGAGTAATTGACCCGAAACCGAAGTCAATTACTCCCTTCGTTTTGTGAAGGAGGGCAAGGGACTCCTTACTTATCACCATGATTGATAATTTCGAGCCCCCCTTGGCCTCCTCCTGCTTGACGATCTTCCAATTTCCGGTCGGAAGATTCGGGTTACTGGCCTGAATGATTTTCAAAGCCCCGTCCGGGCTAGCCGGTTCGGATGGCAGCCAGACACGTGCCCTCGGCCTGCTGGGAATTTCCTCCCGGCTAACTGCCGCAAGCTTTACGCCTGGCCACACCTCCCCTACTTTGGCTATAGCCTTTTTGTACAGATGACGGCTAGCATCAACACATGCTCCCTCAGGACCTCGCTGAACAGCTTTGTCCCTGAGTTGGAGCTCGGCTTCTTTTCAGTCACCAACTTGGCCCGCTTGCTGTTGACTACTTCCACCTCGTCCTGGGACCGCTGTCTTTTCGCCATATGGTCCCTTTCCGAGCTTCCGCAGCCCACAGTGCTCCTTGCCCAAGCTACTAATGTTCTTTGCTCTTCCGTAAGCTGCCCCTCGGGAGTCGCAGCCCACTTCTCGAGAATTCGGAACGCCGAGCGGCGATTCCTGTATCGCCTTTTCGCCGGAGGACTGTCTCTCATCCCACTCCCCTGTGCTGCGTTGGTACCGCTAACTCCCGGGACTTGTGCCCTAGAGTCAACCACCTTTGCAACCTTAGAGGCCCCACCCGTCTGGTTCGAGGTACCTCCCTCCGCTGATACCGGCTTTTGAGGAGAGCCGGTGCCCTTTGTTTTTGTCTTTGATCTATCCATTGGATTCCCACGAGTATCGGAGAAATAAAGGTCCGCCTGCGCAGAGATCTGTATACGCAGGTAAGGCTAATTACAACTGGAGGTCGCCAGGTATCCAGAGCGCTCCGTTAGCGACTGGGCTTTGTTAAATGGGCCCCGAGCCTAGTTGATCATCAGCACGGGTCGCTTAACGCCTTAATCCAGCCCATTCGGCTCGCTAGCACCCCGGCCTCCCTGCAGCCCCTTCCCTCCGCCCATTCTCTCCCCCATTCACCTAATCACATGGAGAGCCCAATCCAATGGGATCCATTCCATTCACCGGGTCACCCGTTAATAGGGTCCCCCACTCATCACCCGCGGAGACTCCGGAGGTGCAGAGAGGACGTGACGCCCAGTCCGCCGTGGTTATTGGTAGATGGTTTTCTGGCGCCATCTGTTCGCCTTTCCATGCTGGGCATCATAGGCACTCAGAATTTAATGAACTGAGGTTAACCACTCCCCAGTTCCCTGAGACTCTCCCCCCAGCTGAACTGCGGTTTGGGGCGGCTTATTTAATTCACCGCTAACCTACCTATCGATAGGTCGTCCACTATCCACCACCTGTGACCCCCCGATAGCTGCAGTACGCCACGGGGCCGTTCTTCTAATATTGGTTTCAATTTCGTTAGTAACATTTTTTCAAATAGCTTTGAGATTGTGGGCAGCATGCTTATTGGACGATATGATGAGATTTGCGTTTCATTTTTCCCTGGCTTATGAATCATTGTGATCAAAGATTTCTTCCATTTCTGAGGAATATAACTGGTTCGCATGATCGCGTTGAATACAAATGTTATTAGTTTTATGCATTTATCTGGCAATTTTCTTATCATTTTTCCAGTAATGAGATCATGTCCTGGTGCCTTTTTCGGGCTTATGCAAGTTTTAATTGTATTCTTAACTTTCTTCCAGTTATACTTTACACCTAGGTAGGTTTGTAGGATAAATCATCATCCGTTGGCTGGGGTAGCACGAAATAATTATCTTCTTCGTGTGGGATGAATACTGTTGCTAGATGAGCAGCAAAATCATTGGCTTTTTCTTCATCACTTCTCGCCCAATTTCCAGTTGGTATCTAATCGGTGGATTCGAATTTTTTGGCCTTTTTACATTTTTTGTTGCCTTCCACAAAGAATAATCTGTCCTCTCGGTTGCCGAGATATCACTTAAGTAGTTCTTTACGCGCTGGTTTTCTTCTTCGGTGAAAGCAAATCTTAGGGCCTTAATAGCTCGATTTAATTTTCTATAACGGTGATTTTGTTTGCTACCATTGACGGCGAATTTTTTGCTTTTCCTGGATTAGTTCCTGTATATTATGTGACAGTTTATTAACTTTTTCCGAACTACTTATGCCGGGTGTAGCCCTTTGAGCAGATAATGTCATGACATCTTTTAGATTTTCTGCCGCCGCATCAATATCAGCTGGTGTGATCAGAGGAATATTAAGTAAACACGTTTGTTCGATTAGCCTCCTATATTGATCCCAATTAGTTTTCTTGTTTGTAAGACGGTTCGGTATTTCGTTCCTTAGGACATCAGTACTTAATGTTACTATTACCGGTGAGTGATCAGAAGACAGATCATAGCAATCGGTGGCCTTAGCGTATGCACGTGGAATGCCCTTAGTTACACAAAAGTCAATTAGATCAGGAATTTTTTTTTTATCTGTGGGCCAGTAAGTTGGGTTACCGGCAGATAAATAATCCAGGGATGGTTCCTCTATAGCATCAAAAAGTTGTTGCCTTTTTGCGATGTTAATCTGAAACCCCAATGAGTATGTTTAGCGTTGTAATCACCGCCCGCAAGAAATTTATTACCCAGCTGGCTGAAATAATCAAAAAGCTGGAGTTTTTTATATCATGTTTTGGAGGGTAGTACACTGCCGATATGACGCAGTTTCCAGACCACTCCTGCAAACAGATGCTCATTGATTGTATATGTCCTTTCTCATATTTCGTAAGTTCGTAGTGTTTTAATCTTCCCTTAATCAATACAGCAGTGCCTCTGTTGAGATCAACAGTGCAACGTCCAATTTTTATATTTTTATCTAATTTGCTGATACTAGCAGTTAACCTACTTACAACAACAATAATGATGTTGAAGCAACCTTGGCTCATCAACATTACAACATTTAAATTTACTGGATAGGAATGTTTGGTGTCATATTTTATTTCTTATTTTTATATTTTCTTTTTCTCTAAGTTGCTGACAGTAGCATTTAGTTGTATATAAAAGGTGAATATTAAATAAAATAAAATAGAATGAATTTAACTCTAATATTAACAACAAGTTGTTTATTCTCAATAACTAAATAGACCCCACCCGTGGTAATCTATTAGTTAACTGTAAATCAAGACTATATTAAATTTACAATTTAAGTACAAAAGTCTAAGATTTTACAGCCTCCATGTGCTTTACCATCTGGGTGCTTGGTGTCATAAATAGAGTACCCATTAATTTTGAAATAGCTATTTTTGGTGAAGCGTGTTTCTGATATTAACATTATGTCAATGTTGTGCTCAGTGAGAAATGCATGTACCTCCGCTTTATGTTGTGCTAGGCCGTTTGCATTCCATATGGCTATTTTGATGATGGTCATTTCTGGCTTTTTACGACTATCTGCATCAGCGTGCTCATATTCTGCATCATTAGATCCATGGTTCTCTCCATCATCGCCATGAAGCTTTGCATCATATTAGTCAATTTATTTAAAGCTGTTGAGATGTTTCCCTCTTCACTTGCTTGAAATTTAGGAGCGGTACCTTTAAGAAAACTTGCATATGAAACCCCTTGGTGCACGCTGCCGTTTACATTTGCGTACTGTTTTCCATTTTGAGCGTTTGTGTTTAGAATTTCTGGTCGTGGGATTCGTTGTTCTGCTCGCTGCTTTGGATTGATTCTCCTTTTCAATTCTAGATAAATTGGGCACCCTCTATAATTAGCTGTGATGCTTCCTTTTTTTGAATTATTGCAAACCTTTGAATTATGGAGTTCACCACATATAACAAAAACATCGTTCAAAGCGCAATATGCTCTAGTGTGCCCATATTTTTGGCACTTAACGCACTGTACCGGCCCATTTTCTTTTCCTGGGTTCCTCGATGGTAATCCTTCTGTGCAGTAGATATTTTAGGTCAAATATTGCATGGTTGCGTTTAACCTTTTTATTGTCTGGTTCTAATTCCAGACGATACAATGGCTGAGGAACCTTCTCCCGATTAAAAATATTGGTAATAATCTTGCACTGGAAACCTTTTTCAGCGAGAGCAGCTTGAATTTCGTTTGCATCCACGTAACTCTCTATTCCTTTTAACACAACAACCAATCCTTTTTGGCTCTTTAGTTAATACGTGTACTAATGTTTACCAACTTGGTCAAAATGTTTAATTAACGCTCTGTAAGCATCAATATTGAGCGGTTGAATTTTTGTTTCTTTTATATCTCCTCTTTTGATCCCGGAAATATAAAATGAACCTTCAGTAATAAACTCGATCGTTTTAGCAAGTTCTCTATTTGATTCTTCCCTCAAATAGATTGGTGGCGGCTTCTCAGCTTTAGAAGATTTTTCGGGCGTCGGCTCGAGTTATATTTATTGCTTCAAAAACACTTAAAATTTTATTATTCTGGAATTAATTTTTATTAATTCCAGAATTTATTTATTATTTTTTTTATTTTATTTTGATCTTACATAAAGAGTACAATTTAGGTTGGAATACAATTATAAATCTCACCGAGCAATGGTTTGATTCGAGTTTATATACATAAAAAATGCAGCGTTATCATCTTTACATTTTTTATGTTCACACGTTTTATTTTAGGTCAATTACATTATATTTTGCATAAAAGGCAAAATATATATTTACAGCATAATTCGTAATATTAAACTTATTATGCATGTTAAAAAATGTGACTGCATGTTTGTTGTTGTATGTTATCGTGGGCCGAATCGTGTGCGTTATTTATGTTGCCTATTGTTATGTTACCTGTTGTGGGTTTACATAACTCTTCCCCCCCCCCCCCCTAAGATGAACGACAGGCTGCTTTGGTGGTCCTGAAGTGATCTCTCTAATTCTTTGTAGATATTTGTATTTAACTATAAGAATTGTAAAAATGGTTAAGATAATTATTATTAGAGCGATGTGTCCTGAGGTGCCATGTAGAATCGAGTGTGTATGTATCATCTGAGTATGTTCCAAATTGGTAATTGTTTTATTATGTAGAATATCTAATGTTAATTCTGGTTTAATATTTGAAATTTTGACGTCATTATATGGTAATTTTATTTCGAAGTGGTCATGAAATTCATTTTCTTTTGTGGAAAATGTTTGATTTTTGATGATTATTTCACAGTTTTTAAATTCGATCAGTGTGGGTTCCTGAATTTTATATGAGGTCTGATTACATGTTGATGTATATGTAATTGGTGTTTTGTCAGGCTGGACATAAATTTTCCCGTAATTCATGTAATCAATTTCTTCAAAGTTTGATATATTCTGGAACATGCATGTAGCTTGTTGCTGCATTATAATGGCTGGTGTGCAGGAATTTTCTAGCGGCTCTAGTTGATTTTCTTGGCAATAATGTGTGTTGTAGATTTCTCTACATTTTGTTGTATCATACTGATATGAGTAGGTATTTAGGATAATCATGTTTGGTGGTTTTGGATAAAGAATTTTGTTAATTTGGGGTATGGATTTTATCTGATATATTTCAAAGTTTTCGCGTTTAAATATTGGTATTTTGATAATGTAAATTAATCGATTTTGATTGTCGAAAAAACCTTTAAGTTCTAATAAGTCGTATATAAAACAACATTGTCTTGTTTAAATAAATCGACTATGTACTGTGTTTCGTTTTCAGTTAATAAATGTCTCGAAAATAGTCGTTGTTTTGAGAAGGTGATTATATCTAGAAGGTTTTCGAGGTGGTTATGTAGTATATCTATTAAATGATTGATTTTATAGAAGTGTTGGTCATATAGCAGTAGTAAGGATATGTGGTTTAATTTGTCTGAGGTTTTGTTATATTCGGATTGAAGTTTGTTTAAGTTTGTGTTTACGAAGTTTTGGATTTCCTGTAACTTTGTTATTATTTGCTCGTTAACTTGGATTTGTTTATTAATTTTTCTGTTAAGTGTGTCTTGATTAGTGTTAATTTCCTGAAGGGCTGTTTGAATGTCTATTATTAAGTTTTCGTATGGTTTCAGTTCAATTATGTGTACAATTTTCCTGAAGTTTTTATACAGTTTTACATCTCCTAGTTTGATAGGAATAATACCTTTATTGGTCTGTAAGGACGTCAACTTGATTTCCTGTGGGGTTGTCCTTTGAAACCTGGAAGAGACGTTTTATTTTAGCTTTGTGAACTCTACCTTTGTCAGTTTCTACAGTAACTCCGTTATCTTTGAGAACTTGAGCTTTTTTATAATTGGCTCGCAATTTTCCTCTTTTAGTTTTCTTTGAGAATATGTGTACGTTAGTTAGTATAGGGATGGTTTTCTTTTTAGTGTTTATTTTATTAATCAATTTAGTTTTCTTAGTCACGTCATTTTCATGAATTTCATTACAAAGTTGTTCAAATCTTTGTTTGTGTTGGGTGAGATAGTCTTGTTCGTTATTAAAGTCTAATGGTGTTTTTACGTAATGACCTTTTAAAAGTTCAAATGGAGTAAGTTTTGTTGAGCTGTGTATAGCGTTATTATATGATAATATAGCAAGGTTCATGATGTCTTCTAGATTTTCCTTGTCGTCTTTAATACGAATAATGCTACAGAGTTCCTTCAGAGTAGAATGAAGGCGTTCAACCGGTGAATTTCCTGTTGAGTTATATGGTGTGGTTATATGTAACTCTATTTGATGTTTTTCTGCTAAGGCTTTAACACTTTTGCCTGTACCTACCTCTGTGTCGGCTATGATTTTTCTTGGAATTCCGTGTAGGCTGAGGAATTGAATTATTTTACTTGCTAGAGTTTTGTCGGATTTTTCTTGAAGTTTGTATGCTGAGGCAAATTTACTAAATTTGTATATGACGGTTAAAAATTTTGTAGATTCTAATTGAAAAATATCAGTATGGATAATTTCCATAGGGGCTTTGGGTGTTTCAGTTAAGGTCATTTTTAATTGAGATGGCTGTCTGTCATATTTGACTTTTTGGCAAATGTCGCATTTGTTAATATATTCCCTGATAGATTCTTTCAGGTTGGGAAAATAGTACTTACGTTTTAGCTGTTCGTAATTTTCGATTATTCCACGATGTTCGTTTTGATCGTGTGTAAATTTGACCAATTCCAGCTGTTTTGTTTTATCCTCTATATCTATTAGAAGGGAGTTAGATCGAACTAAATTTACCTTGGGGTTACTTGTTCTTGGTTTTGTAGATGTCATTTGTTTATAGGCTTCCATTACATATTGAAAACATTCGTCCGTGGTAAAGACACAAGTTAAATTCCTTGTTCTTCCAAACATTTTCCGTAATTCTTCTGTGATCCTATTTTTAATGCCTAATTTCCTAGGTAAATGTATTGTGGTTCTATTCCTTGTGTTAAAGATTGTTTCATCTTTTCTGAGAGGCTCTTTTAATGTGTCAGAAAGGTAAATTACAAGTTGTTTTTCGAACATGTTTACGCTATTTTTGGTGGTTGGTATTAGGTTTTCGCTAGTAGATAGCATACTAGCTGTTTCTTCGACAGATGATGATGTATCAGTAGTGTTTATTTCTACGTTATTGATTTGTACGCGTGATAATGCGTCGGCATTGGCATTTTGTATACCTTTTTTATAAACAATACTGTAGTCAAACTCTTCTAATTTTAATCTCCAACGCACTAATTTACTATTTGGTTCTTTCAACGAGAATAACCATGTTAACGGTTTATGGTCCGTAACTATAGTAAATTTATTTCCAAAAAGATAAGGGCGGAAATACTTCGTAGCCCAAACTATGGCTAAGAGCTCCTTCTCTATAGTAGAGTAGTTTTGCTCAGTTTTAGTCAAAGTCCTGGAAGCGTAACATACAGGAAGATCTTTTCCTATATTTCCCTGTGACAATACTGCTCCGATGGCAACATTGCTCGCATCGGTGGTCACAATGAAGGGATGGTTAAAATCGGGATATTGCAAAATTGGCTCATGGCAAAGCAATGTTTTGCATTTCTCAAAACATTCTACATATTCTTTGCTCAAGTTAATACTAGAGTCTTTGCGTAGACACTCTGTCATTGGTTTCGTGATCTTAGCGAAATTGGGTATGAATTTCCGATAATATCCTAAGAGACCCAAAAAACTTTTAATTTGTTTTTCGCTTTTTGGTAAAGGAAATTTCTGGATGGCCCGAATTTTGTCGGGATTTGGTTTAACTCCATTTGCTGTGACAAGATGACCCAGAAAAGCGATTTCCTTATGAAGGAATTCACTTTTATCTAGTTGCACCTTAAGGTTAGCATCTTTTAATTTTTGGAAAACTAATCTTAGGCTGTTGATATGTTCTTGCAAGGATGTACTGAATATAATTATGTCATCCATATAACACAAGCATATCTTTCCTTGCAGTTCCCCTAAAACGTTGTCCATGACACGTTGGAACGTGCTAGGAGCATTCTTTAGCCCGAATGGCATGCGAACGTATTCGTAGTGGCCAAACTCAACGCTAAAGGCCGTTTTTTGTATGTCATTAGGATTCACTTCTATTTGATGGAATCCTGATGCTAAATCTAGGGTCGTAAAGTAAATGCATTTCCCTAATTTGTCTAGAATATCCGTTATGTTTGGTAATGGATATCTATCTGAGATGGTTTTATCGTTTAACTTACGATAATCGATTACCATCCTCCATTTTGTTTGTCCTGAAGCGTCTTGCTTTTTTGGGACAATCCAAATGGGTGAAGACCAAGGTGAATAACTTGGTCGTATGATCCCTTGGTTGAGCATATCATTAATTTGTTTTTCAACTTCGTTTTTGTGTATGAAAGGATAACGATAACTCTTCGTAAAAACAGGTTTTTCATCACTAAGTTCAATTTTGTGTTTGACCACATTACTGAATGTTAGTTGATCATTTTCTTTTTTAAATATTTCCTCGAATTGAAGACATAATTTTTCAATGCTTCTTTTTTCTTCGATATTTAAATGATCAGTTCTAATTAAATTTATTATATTTTTGTTGTAATATTGAGTGTCTCGAATAGTCTTGAGGGATTCAATATTATTATTTTCAACGTAATTGTTGTTGAAGTTTTCACATTCAATTGGATGTTCTATAACAAATTGTTTGAATTTCGGACTATAATTTATTACTTCCACATTGGCATAATTCTTTGTACTTGTGTATATCCCTTCCGGAATAATTAAATTGCCGTTAAGAACTTGTGGTTTTAAGTAAATTTCACCGTTTTCTACAGTAACGGGAATGTTTGAAATAATTTTACTACGCGGTGGAATGTTGTACGTAGCTGACATAAAATTTAATTTGAAAGAGAGTGGAATTTCGACCTTGGGTGTTTTAAGTATTGATTTTCCCAAATCTAGGGTAATTTCTAATAATTGCATGATTTCCATGCCTATCAAGCCACTAAAATAGTCGTGAAATTTGAAGAGAATAAATTCTAAGCATTCTTCTGTTTTAAATTCTTTGAGACCTTTAAGATTTACAGCTTTGTTAACTGTTGTTTGGTTGAAAAGAGTTGAAATTGTTATAGGTTTGATTTCTCGAACATAGTTGAGGTTTATGACTACAGGGTCAATGAACGACTTTGTTGATCCCGTATCTATTAAGAATTTATGGTGTTTTCCGTGTAGGAATATATTAATATAGGGTAATTGATATCCTCTTCTATGGTTGGAATTTAGGCTTAGGTATCCGAAATTGGTTCGGTCGAGGCTATTTGGTGAAAATCCTGGTCTTCTATTTCTATTTGAGGAATATTATTTTGAGCACCGTATTCATTCATATTATTGTCAAAGTTTATTTCCTGCGCCATGCAATGTTCTTCGTTCGGATCTTCAACGAAATAATTGTCTTGTTCATGGTTGTACGGGTTTGAATCTATATTATGTATTTCTTCGACTTGGAATTTGGGTGGACCATTAGAATGGAAATTGTATCTTTGATTGTCAAACTGTGGGTTTTGACGTTGAAATGAAGGTTGTTTATATTTATCCATGTTTGAAGTAACGTCCATGGGTTCCATTTTTCGATGGTCAGGTTTTGGTGGTAAACCGCGAGTATTAGCGAATTGTTGGGTTGTTAATGGTCGATGGTTAAAGTACTGCATATTCTTTTTTAATGGTACTCCATTGTTATTATAATGATTATAACGATTATATTGAGGTTTAGGTGGTAATTGGTGTATATTTGGTCTATAATCGATTTGTGGTGGTTGACCGAAGGTTTTTGTTTTCATGTAAACCGTATTTTGTTCTTTTAGGCAGTAAAGCCTAGCTGTTGGTAAGTCTGCTGGTTGCATGGCTCTTACCATAACTCCTAATGTATCGTTAAGATTGGTTGTGAACACTGAAAGACACATTGAATCATACCATTTGGCTTTGTGTTCATATTCGTTAGGTGTATTCAGTTTTGCCCAAGTTTTTAGGGTGTTACAAATTTCTAAAATTTTTGTGAAGTAGACTTCTACGCTGTCTTTTCTTTGGGAAATAGAATGGAGATCTCGAATGAGACTGTTTTCATCGCGTTTATCCGCGAAATGAGCTATCAGGCTTTCTTTTATACTGTCCCACTTGTTTGTAGTATTGTACATTTCTAAGGCATGGTTGGCGTTGCCAATAATTTTGTTTCTTATCGCACGTAATAGAATAATTTGGTACGAAGGATCCGTGAATACAGGTTTTAAAATTGTGAGGATGTCCTCAACTTCTGTTATGAACTTACTAAGTTCTGTTCGACTTCCACTATATGGTGGAATGTCTTTAATGGCATCTGGGATTTGAAGGAGACGAAGAGTTCGCTCCATTTGCTTAAAGGTTTGTTCTTCTACCATTTTATTTTATAATTTATTTTATTGATCACGATAAATGATTAACTTTAATGTTTAACTTAAAATTTTAATCAAAATTTTCTAAGATAATTTTTTTTTATTTGACTTTAAAATATATATATATAAAAAACTGAGGAATTTTTGGATATCAATCAGGGAGATTTAAATCAGTATGGTACTCACCAAAAAATTATAATTGTTACAAAAATCAATTGTTGATAAGCCGTCATTCCTTGATTCCTGTGTCTGTTGATACCGGTTTCTTCCTTATTTTTTTTCACTTTTTGGGTACAAACGCCCAATCGTTTTATTATATTTGTTTTAAATATTTCTATTCGCTTACCACTGGTGGGGGCAAATAGATATCTCGAAAAAAAATTTTTTTGTATTATTATTTCGGTTTATTTTAAAAAAATTTTTTTTTTTTTTATTCTCTTTTTTTTCTTAATTATGTTTGATCAACCGTCAAACAACATATACTTTGGTTTTGTATATGCTCGCAAATAAAACTTGGTTCAAGCACTACTTACTGATGAACCGTCAGTATTTCACTTTTTATGACACTTAGAACACTATTATTATTTGATATGCAGTGTGTGTTTTTGTAGTGAACAGATATTAAAAAATATCCACTACCAACTGCGCCAGTTATATTTATTGCTTCAAAAACACTTAAAATTTTATTATTCTGGAATTAATTTTTATTAATTCCAGAATTTATTTATTATTTTTTTTATTTTATTTTGATCTTACATAAAGAGTACAATTTAGGTTGGAATACAATTATAAATCTCACCGAGCAATGGTTTGATTCGAGTTTATATACATAAAAAATGCAGCGTTATCATCTTTACATTTTTTATGTTCACACGTTTTATTTTAGGTCAATTACATTATATTTTGCATAAAAGGCAAAATATATATTTACAGCATAATTCGTAATATTAAACTTATTATGCATGTTAAAAAATGTGACTGCATGTTTGTTGTTGTATGTAATCGTGGGCCGAATCGTGTGCGTTATTTATGTTGCCTATTGTTATGTTACCTGTTGTGGGTTTACATAACTCTCGTCGACAACCAAGCAAGAATACCTATTACCATGCGTTAATTCAACGCTAGCTAGCTTAGTGAATTTATTCGCGCTTGCACTGGCCGCTGATCTAGGGCTTCTTCTTCGTTTTGATCGGACAGTAATATACCGGTCTATTCCCGTTTGCACTAAACACTGACCTACATCACTGTTTATTTTAATGTTATCTGATGTCGATGCACTGTCATTGTTTTTTTATTGTCAATATTTGGCGACGATGCACTTTTAGTTTCGTTATGGTTCAACACACTAATGTTATTTAAATTAATAATTTCACTTTGATTTAAATTGCCTGAGGCCCTATTCTCGAATTCCACATCCATTTTCCACATGTGGACATCTGTCAAAACTCATAAAAATTGAATTATTTCGGTACTAAGGGAATATTTCCGAATGGGTATAAGCATGTGGAAAAATTCCCCATATAGGAAAATGTCAATGCCGCATGTGTTTTATATACGAATTACAATTTTCGAACAATTTTTTGACAACTTTGACAGATGTCCACATGTGGAAAATGGATGTGAAATTCGAGAATAGGCCCCCTGGTAAGGTAATTTTTTGAACATTTAAAATTTGTTGTCGCTTTGGACTATGCTGCACTTTTGTATTTTTATTGAAAATATCTGAGGTCGTGACGCTCGGTGGCAAATCGCTTGTGGACATCGCTGTCTGCTGATTTGGCCCAGCCTTTTTTGCTTGAGGCGAAGATGAGAACATCACAATATTTAAAAATAAAAAATAAAAAATAAAAAATAAAAACCATGTAGGGGAAGGAGGGGTAAGTTGACGAGTCGGGTAAGATGACGAATCATTAGTTTCATGAAATCCCGCACAGTAAGCACTTTTTCTTATTTTGCTTAGTATTGCGCATGCGTCATTCGCATTGTGAAATAAAAACCACCAAGAACTGCCATTTTTTAGTTGAGTTATAGCTGTTTTAGTGTTTGCATCGATTTTTTTGTAAAATTAAACTGAAATTGAATAATAATTTAATAAAATTTGGTAAGTACTATTGCTTTGATTTAATTTTATTTTGAATTGAGTGTTTTGTTTTTGTCTATTAACTAATTAATAAACTTGAAATAAAGTTTAATTAAATGTGTTTTCAACTTTTAATGTTAAAATGGCGGGTCGGGTAAGTTGGCGAATTTACGTGGCGGCTAAGATGACGAACTCGTCGTCTTAGCCGCTTTGTTTATAAATTATTTTAATGTTTTCCCTGTTAATTAAATTTACAGTATAACATGGTTAAAGTGTACGAAAGAAAGTCCAACAGGCAGGGATGGTCTCGTGAGTCAATGACCGAAGCCGTAAAGAAAGTGAAGGAAGGTGCAGCAGTTAATGCGATGGCAAAACAATTCAAATTACCCGAAGCTACGTTACGGCGTTATGCTAAAAAATATCTTGAGGACGTAAGTATGCTCTGATGGATCCTCGAAGTTGAAGTTTAGGTTACCTCATACATAAAATTGAAAATTTGATTATTTATTAGGCTTTTCCAACCAGCGCGGGACGGTTCAAATCAACCTTTTCTGACGAGCAACTGGCGAACCTTAAAAATCATGTAGAAAACCTAGACAAAAGAGCTTTCGGCTTAACGAGCGATCAGTTCGCAAGAATTGCTTTTGATTACGCTACTGTTCTTAATATTCCTCATCGATTTAACAACGATAAGAAGAAAGCGGGTAAAGATTTTATTCAAAGCTTCATGAGTAAATTTAAATTGTCATTCAGGAAACCGGAAGCTACTTCTGCAGCGAGATTATCTGCCTTCAATAAAACAAACGTTGCACGTTTCTTTGATATTTATCAAAATATTTTAGCTGATAAAAACTACCAATCCCATCAAATTTTTAATGTGGATGAGACAGGCTGCTCGACCGTTCCCACCAAAACCCCTAACGTGTTAAGTCCAACGGGACAACGACGCGTTATCAAAGTGTCATCTGCCGAAAGAGGTTCCAATGTCAGCGTTGCATGCTGTATTAGTGCGGTTGGCCATTACGTCCCACCATTCTTCATTTTTCCGGGAGTACGAATGCAGCCACATTTCATGAATAATGCACCCCCTGGTTCTTTAGGCGTGTGCAATGAATCTGGTTGGATGAATGCAGAAACTTTCATTAAATGGTTAGAACACTTCATAAAAAACGTAAGACCTAGTGAGGATAACCAAGTTCTTCTATTAATGGATAACCATTCTTCTCATATAACACTTCAAGCTGTAAATTTATATCGTGACCATCACATTAGTGTCCTAGGTTTTCCCCCGCATACTAGTCACAGAATGCAACCACTGGATGTTGCATTTTATGGACCTTTCAAAACCGCTTATAGCCGGGCGTGTAACGACTACCTAACGCAAAATCCGGGAAATGTTATAAACATTAACGATATAGCTGGTATATTCAATGTGGCTTACAGTAGGGTTGCTACAATCAATAATGCTGTACAAGGTTTTAAAGCGACTGGGTTGGTTCTATTAAACTCTCAAGTATTTCATGAGTTTGATTTTGAGCCATCATTAACTACGGAAAATTCGTATAATTCGCCTGAAGCTTCTGCCGATAATTTAAAACAAGCATCACAAACAAGCTTTCACGCTTCTTTAACTGCCGAAAGTACTGCAGAAGCTTCGTTATCTCATGAGAGAGTCCCCTTAGCTACTGAAGGTCCGGAATTAGTTGAGCTACCTCTTAATGGCCAACAAGCGGGGCCATCAAATGCAGAGCCAATGTTTGGCCTTTCGCAATTACCTCACGCTGCCAGAAAAGAAACAAAACAGAGGAAAAGGTTACCTTCGATGCACATAACAAGCACTCCCGTTAAAAATGCGTTAGAAGAAAAACAAGCTGAAAAAGAGGCAAAAGAACAGAAAAAAGAGGAAAACAAAAGAAAAAGGGCAGAAAAGAAAAAGAAACTCACAAAAAAGAAAGCTCTAATTAATAATAAACATGTCAGACGCGTATTTTCGGATAACGATGATGATGAATCATCGGATTCCTCGATTTCAGTTTCTTATATAGACACTGATGATGATGCTGATAAAGATGTAGTAGAGGAGCAGCTTTGCCTCGTGTGCAACGAATCCGGAAAGAGGGAAACATGGTTCGCATGTTCTATTTGCCAGAAATGGGCACATGCAGCGTGTAGTGGGCTAACCCCTGCAGAAGCCAAACGCAAAGCATATATTTGTGACTTTTGCTAAAGTAATATATATTTTGTTTAATTTGAGAATTAATGTTTTAATTAAGTTATTATTTTTGAAGTGAAATACAGTTATTTGTTTTGTTTATTATGTTTACTTTGATTTCCTATCGTGCGTCATCTTACCCGCCTAGTAACTTCATCTTACCCGCATGAGAGGGCAAGATGACGAATTTGACCTGAACTCAAAAAAGGTCAAAAATCTTCTAAACTGTTAAAGTAATGAAAACGACAAAAATAATGTTTAAAAGTAAAACTACAACGAATTAAAATATACAAGAAATAGGACATTATCTGTATTTCATAAATAGGAAAAAATAAAAAAAAGCTTACTATCGTCATCTTGCCCCTCCCTCCCCTAAACTAAATTAATTTTTAATAATAAATCGAACTCAATTGTATTTATGGTCAACAAAATAACTTTTTATTAAGATTAGTTAATCGTTCTTATTCAAGTGAACATTCAAATTTACCATTTTCTTAGAAAAAACAAGAAAGCAAAATTAATCATGAAAAAATAAATTGGTTTTCTTTTAATATTTACTGCTTAATCAGATCTTATAATCCTGTAAAAGACAATCTTGAAAAAGTTGGATCGATTTCGAAACATTCCAAAAAAACTCTCGTTCCTATTCAAGTGAACTGCAGTGTACATAGGGAAATACCTATAGGGAATTATTAAGGGAGTTTTGACAGATGTCCACTTGTGGAAAATGGATGTGGAATTCGAGAATAGGGCCCTAAAATATCTATTAATCATTTTTTTTTTTAATATTCCAACATCTATAAGAAGAAAGGTAGACTAATATATAGCGGATGGTTTTAAATAATACACGATAATTTTTAATGCACATAATTAATTATATTATATTTACTTTATTTTTTATGTTACTTTTGGTTTTTGTTTTTTATGTTTTATTGGTATCATCATAATCTATTTATTTATTATATTACATTTACAATTTCGACTTAAATTTTAATTGATTAATTCAATTTTTTTTTTTTTTGTTTGTTTATTAAATTTAGTTATTTATCAGTAGTCTGCCCTTTTCAAACAATATACGAGTAAATACATACAATATATAAGTATGTAAGTATTTGCTTTATGTAATATGATCTATACATGTATAAGAGGGTAACATTATATACTACATTTCATCATAAAATATTTCACATTTAGGTAGTAAATAATTTTAATTGTAACTTATAACCTATAATTATTTTTATTATTTTATTTGTTATTAATTAATTTATGTGTAAATATGAATATGTATGTATAATAAACGAAACGTTATCAGCATGATGAAGATAATCAATCAACATACATCAAATTACAGTTAGATTAAAATTAAAGCATAATTAAAGCAATTTTTAATGTTTTGTTTTATGTACTATATACTATATATGTATGTAGAAGATAAAAATAATAATAAATTGACTACTGTGACACATTTGCACGCAAATATGAGTCATAGAAGTACGCGTAAAATTCAAAGATTTATTTTATAAACTAATTATTGGAAAAGATGATTGACCTTAGGTGGCAATTTTAATTTAAAAAGAAATTTTTCTCAAGCACCAGATGAATCGTTTTTTATTATTTAAACTAATAATTCGTCTTTTTTTTTTTTGTTTAATTACATTTATTAAATAATTAAATAATTTTATTTTTTATTATATCACAGTAATTTTAACGTCTTCTATGACTTTGTTTATTTATTTTTGGTTTGCTTTTAAAACGCTAATTAACTAAATCTTTTAATGAAACGCAACCAAATAATATCAATAATTTTCAATTATCTTTTGATGATAAACATAGACATTTAGATGATGACTTTATTCGATGGCAAAAAATATAATTTATAGCAGAGAAGATGGAATGTACGTATACAAAAAAATGTTAATGTGGCGCAAAATAAAATTAATTTAGGAGATTTATATGCAAAATCAGAATTTAATAATAAAAGTGAGTACTTTAAGAGCAGATTTATTTTCAGTATACCAAACACAAAATACTTCAAGTTCGATCTCTAAACGTATTAGTGTTAATAAATGTGGTTATGCAGGCAGAAATTTCAATGTAGGTCTAATAAATAATCTCGTACAAATCTAATGTATAATGCAGTGCCATAACTACAAATATTTGGCCCCACCGCTAAATTTTTTTGATTCCCTTTTTTAACTAAACACTTATTTCTTCCTATTGTCTAGTTTCCAGCCTCGCATTAATAAAAATTATTTATATTTCTTATGAATTATGAAGGTGTTAAAAAACGTTCAAGCTCCAAAAACCGAATATCCAAACGCCTAAAGATCTTGCAGTTTAGTGTCCGAAAAAAATCTCAACTGATGAAATGGAAGATAGTTTCTTTACCGGTAAAAAACCTTTACCATTTGTCGATAAACTTTGCGATTTTCCACTGACCGGAAGATTTTACCGGTAATTAAAGTTAAACAAAATGTTGCTTAAATTCATTATTGAATAGAGAAATCACACGAAACAAATAATATCAATAATTTCGAAAAAAAAAATCATAAAAATGTTGAATTTTCGAAGTATCTTGAACATTCTAGAAAGTTCTCAAATATCGAGTTATCCGTAATTATGTAAAACCGAAGGAAATTTGGTGAAATGTAAATAACTTGAACCTTCATGTATAATTTTCAATATATGAATACATAAATCTTTTAATCCAATGTGAATTTTACTTGTGGATATAAGCTACTGAAACGTAATTCATTAATAAGTTTTAAAATGTCGGGCAATAAATGTAACGTTAGAATTATTCGTGGTGCTGAACTCAAAAATAACATAAAATGTGTAGCATGCCTTAAATTATTTCATCTCGAATGTGTAATGTTGGACAGTGCCAAGTTTGATAATATTGAAGTAACTTCTAAATCTTGGATTTGTGAATTATGTGCAAATAGTTCGGGTGGCAGTATGGCTGATAAAAATTCATCGGGTATAATTAATTCAACCGTGACCTTGGAAATGCTGTTTGGCGAAGTCATCACTATGAAAGATGACATCAAATCTAATTTTTCTAAAGTATTTAATCTCAGCTAAAGGAATATGAGAACTTATTTTCTCTAGTGAAAAATTTAGAAGCTGAAAACGCACAACTGAAAACAATAATCAACGAAAACCAACAGAAAATTGAATACTTGGAAAAATTATCAAAGGAATTACCGGTTTGCCTACAACTGATTCTTCCAATATTGATGATACCGTTGTGAAATTATTTAATAACGGGCTCGGTATTTCATCATTTACAACTCGTGACATCGACTATTGCTTTATAAAAAAGAGAAAATCATTTTCGATTGGTAAATCTAAATCACCGCAGGATGTAGTGTTTGTAAAGTGTTTATCAAGAAAAACCAAGGATTTGATTATGGACATGAAATACAAGGAAAAACTAAAACTAAACACAACTTCATTTGGTGCTGATGTTCAAGATGCAACTCCAATTTTCATTAACGAATGTTTGACATACAAGAAAAGGCAGTTATTTATGGCAGCTAAAAAGGCTAAAATTGATCGCAGATATAAGTACCTTTGGATTAGGAATTCTACGATACGTATGAGGAAGGAGAATGGTGAACAAATCAAGTCCAATAGAAATTGTTTCTTCCGGCCAATCACGTCGACCGAATTATTTTTTATTAAAAATTCTTTGGAATCCAAATTTACGACCGATAATATTGGACTAAGCAGTGCCATCTTAAAAGAAATTAATTACAACATTGTTGATATTTTGTGCGAACTATTTAATCGTAGTATTACTGAAGGTATTTTTCCGTAAGCATTAAAAACCGCGACGGTCATTCCGCTCTTCAAAAAAGGTGATCGCTTATTATTATGCAATTATCGGCCGATTTCGCTTCTGCCGGTTATCTCAAAAATCTTTGAGAAATCGGTAAAATCCCGTTTTATTGACTTCAGAAACTCTTTAAATTATCTTAGTTCTTGTCAATTTGGGTTCAGAACTGGTCTTGGATGCTCTTCTTAATTTAATGAATCCGCTACACGAAGGTCTTAAAAATTCTCATATATCAGCTGCTCTATTTGTCGATATAAGTAAAGCCTTTGATATGGTGGACCACCGGATACTTTTGGATAAACTTTGGCACATTGGTCGTTCGTAACGAGTTAGTATTAGTGGTTGCCTGAGTCACACTGTTGAACTTAATGTAGGTGTGCCCCAAGGTTCCGTTCTGGGGCCCATCTTATTTCTTGTTTATGTCAATTCTATTTTTAAACAAATTTTTTTTGGGAAAGTTGTTGCTTATGCGGATGATATGGCATTTGCTTATGATTGCTGCAACTACTCAACGGCTGTCTCTCGTATTAATACAGATCTTAATATTTTGAGTGAATGGTTTGCTGTTCACAAACTTGTACTTAGTGCAAAGACTAAAGTTGTATTGCTTAATTTAAGCACGAGTAATCCGTCGTTTAATCGTGATATTATGTTCCACGACGTTATCTGCTCTAGAAGTGGTGCTTGTACCGTTAATTGCATGGTAATTGAATCAATCAGCTCTATTAAATACTTAGGATTAAATGTTGATTGTCATTTAGATTGGAAATCTCATGTAGCTGCTTTGAAGAGTTCCCTCCATTCCAATATCAGGATGTTGTATGTATTACGTTCACATTGTCCTTTTGGGTTTTTAAAAAGTTATTATAATGCGATAATTGATTTGCGTTTACGTTACGGTATCGGGGTGGAACTTATTATGAGACGGTTAAACCACTGATTATCGCTCAGAAACATTCAATTAGGTTGATGTTCTTTGAAAATAAACTTTTTCACTCGTTGCCATTGTTTGTAACGTGTTCAATTCTTCCATTGAAGCATCTATACGTATTCAAAGTTATGAAGATTTATTTTGTAATTAGTGGAAATCGGAATTTAAGTTGTCACTATGATCTGCGCAGGAACTGTATGTGTTTGAAAGCTATTCCTAAATTTTTTAAAACTTATTTCCTCAATTACTTTTTAGTAACAGCACCTAGAATTTTTAATAATTTTCCTAAATTTATCCGTGAATCAACTTCAAAAAAAATATTTGTTGCGTCACTTAAAACCTGGTTATTGCACAACGAATCATTAGATTTCTTGTTTGATTTGATTGTTTAAGTATTATATCCTATTTAGTTCTCTCACATTTTTTTTTATTTTGTATAATATTCATTATTTTTTATATTACATTCTTTAAATATTTATATTCACTTTTGTAAAAATTATGTAGATTTATATATTATTTTGTACTGTTTTTTAATCACCCCCCCCCCCCCTATATTTAATTTCTTAACTGAAGGAATGCCTATCACTGGAGTTGGCACATGCGGTGACTAGCCTGAAAAATCATAAGGCACCTGGGCATGACGGTATCCCAACGGAGGTGTTGACAGTGGTTGCTGGTAGATATCCGCAATTACTACTCAAATTGTACAATGGATGTTTAACAGCAGGAGTATTTTCTTCACGGTGGAAGATGGCCCGTCTGGTGCTGATAAACAAATTAAAAGGTGGTGATCCCAACTCCCCGTCATCATACCTCTCTGTATGCTGGACACAATGGGGAAGTTGTTGGAAAAGCTATTAAAGCCTAGGCTAGAAAATGCCATATCGGTTGCCGGCGACTTGTCTCTGAGACAATATGGTTTTCGGAAGACATGATCAACTATAAACGTAATAGAGGAAGTAATTAACGCAGTTAAAATAACCGAAAGGGATTGTCACGCAGCGAGGCATTTGGTGCTTCTAGTGACATTGGATGTGCGAAATGCTTTCAACTCGGCGAGATGGGAAGATATGATCGAGGCGCTGCAACGATATTTCGCTATCCCAAATTATCTTCTGCTAATGATTCGGGTTTATTTGAGGAATCGAAGATTGGTCTGATGGCAAAAAAGTGATGGAAATTACTGCTTGGGTGGCCCACGGCTCGATTCTTCGTCCCGATCTTTGGAACGCTATGTACGACAGCCTGTTGCGACTAGCGATGCCTGACGAAGTATTCCTGGTTGGGTATGTAGACGATGTGGCTATTGTGATAACATCTAGAAGCGCAGTTTTGGCTCAGTACAGGTTAAATCAAGTGATGAGGAAAGCACGGGCTACAGTTGGCCATCTCAAAAACGGAGATCGTCATGCTCACTAGGCGGAGAATTCCAACCATTATCCCGATGAAGGTTGGGACAGAAGAGGTAATGTCGAAGGGAATGACGAAATATCTGGGGATTACTTTAGATAATCGTCTAACTTACTGGGAGCATATCTGGAGAACTTGTGACCGAGCATCAAAAGTGACTGGATCGCTTAACAGATTGATGGCAAACGTAGGGGGGCCGCACCCTAGCAAGCGAAGACTTATAATGTCAACGGTACAGTCAATCCTGTTGTGTGGAGCTGAGATTTGGGCCGGCGCGATGGAGGTCGAAAAATACCGCATGAGGATGATATCGATTCAAAGACGCGGGGCACTAAGAATCGCATGCGCTTATCGCACAGTATCCAAAGCTGCAGCCTTAGTTGTCGCCGGAGTCATCCCGATAGATCTGCTGGCGCTGGAGCGTCGGGAGTTCTATCGGTTGAGCGCTGAATTTGGAAGAAAGGATTCTACGGTGAGAGCCCGCAGCATTACGCTTGTGGCATGGCAGAATCGGTGGGATTGGTTGAATAGTGGTCGATGAACGGCTCGATTGATTCGGGACCTTAGTTCCTGGATTAATCGTGGCCACGGAGAGCTCGATTTCTTCACATGCCAGTTTTTTACTGGGCTTGGTTATTTTGGGGCCTATTTGCATAAGATGGGAAAACTGATGTCACCTCAATGTCGATACTGCCCAGAAGAGTGTGATGACGTTTGTCATACATTCTTTCGGTGCGGTAGGTTCATTAAAAAAAGAAGACGGCTCGCTTTAGTATTGGACGGGGTCACACCTGACACCATTGTTGAAGCGATTCTGCGGTCTGATGTAGCGTGGCGAGCTTTCACAGACTACGTTGGGTCAGTACTGCGGCAGAAGCAAAGCGATGGTTGTCTGGCGGACCCCTAACAAAGTAAGGTGTAGAATGTAAATGAGGGCCCCAAAATGGGTAGCAACGCGGACCAGACCGAAGTAATGCAAAAGCGTAATTTACACTTTAAAAATTTTTTAAATTATAATTTTAATTTTTATTAACTTTATCTTTTAGCCTTTTACATATACATAATTTACATTTTAATGTAATTTACGTAGTTTTTTACGTTTTTTCCTTGTAAAATGTAAAAAATAGTTTTTTACACGAATATGCCCAACTGTGACAACAAGATTTTGGTCGAAGAGACACAAACAATATCATTTGCTCATAATATGTTATATTCTCAATTGCATGTCCAATTGGAGCTACTTTTTTTCTCTATATAAACAGAGAATTTAATCGTTTCACAATGAAATAAATTAAATACTAATTACAGCGAGATGTTTGAAAATAAAACGAAAAATTTATGTTGGCCAAAACTTTGGCAGTTATTATAGAATACGACGAAAGAAAGAAATGCGAAAAATCAATTATTATTGTTTGGAAGATAAGATTTCACCCGGTAATGAGACTAAAAGTTACATCACGGTATCCTCAGGTTTTGCTTGATTACAGTGGTTTTTTTTTAATCCTGAAAGTAGTAAGGAACTATAGAGCAAAAAAATGTTGAATTCAAATTGTGCGTTCAAAAGGTGGCAAGTATATAGTGACAGATTCAAGTTATTTTGCTGTGCGTTAATTGGAGTTCCAAACCAATATTTTTTTAGTTGTGTCGTTTTCACTTGAAATAACTATATAATTTTAAGTTCTTCTTAACCGTTTTGCGAACGATATGTTACATGAAATAGGGTGGAAGAGAGTTGAAATATTATAATGAATATTAATGTGATTTTAATTTTTTTATTTTTTGTAAATTGTCACTCATTAACATATTTGGGTCACAATAAAACATTCTTCGTGTCACTCTAAAATGTAAAACAGTGACACATTAGGATCAAGTTTTGGAAAACTCCTGAAGCATCAACAAGGTTTTAAATTTACAGCCAATTTTTATTGCTCCCGGTGTTTTATTCCAAAGATATTCCCATATAGAAAATTTGTGTGTGTCTGTGTCATTGTCAGATATGTTTCACTACTCGTAAAATTTACTTTCATTTAATTAATTAAAATAAAAAAATTAAAAAAACACTGATTGGAATGGATAGTATCGACGTCAAATCAAATCTTCTTGGAATTTTTAAAGTTTCAACAATTTGAAATTCAATAAGTTTTCAAGTATTTTCCTTAATTCAATGCAACCTTTAAAATTTAAAAAAACCGCCTAAAATTCTAGTTAATTGTTCCCCAAATAAAAATTTCAATGCAAAAATGTATGAGAAAAATTAAATTACCCACCCCTAACAAAACCCACTACAAAGTACATTAGAAAAGCAGAGTCAAAAATCCCCCACCAAAATAAAACTTCTGCGTATGTACTCGTATAGAATTATTCTACCTTCAACATAAAATAATGAAATGCGACAATAATCACACACCAAAAGCACTTAAACAAAAATTTAATTTTCTGCTAAATTATTAATTAAAAATTTTTCGTTTATTTTCCTGAATATTAATATTTTCCCAAAAAATAAAGTCGGTTCATTTCTTAAAAAAAAGTGTCTACGTGATAGACATCGTTTGATGAAAGTAGTAAACAAAAAAGGCCAATTTATGGAAGTTAATAAAAGCTTCGTTTTTTTATCAATTACCGAACGATTTAGTTTATAGCATATTTTAGTAAGTACTTATGTATGTAATGTATGTGTATAGGAGACATAAATAAATGCATTTTTGATATTTAATCTAATTCATACAATAATTATTATTTATTCTATTATACAGTTTTTGTTTATTACCAAATTGACAATTTTTATTTATTTTATTAGATTTATATAAGTTTGAGATTAATAAATTATTTATACAAATATGTAGGTATATATGTATTTATTTGTGTATGTATGTATACGTATAAAAACTATTATTTTATATAGGCTTACAAAAGTAATTTTTCAATAGATTTTTAGAGGTAGTTTTGATTAAAAATGTTAATATAATAAATTTTTACTTGGCGTAATTGTAGGGGGATTTGTTAAATGTCTCGTAGATGAAGGGCGAAGAAACATGATTCTTAAGCGTTATTGTTTGGTGGATGTCGAAAACGTATTTTAATTAGCTTTTGGGTATTAATTTCCAATTGTAATTATCATTTAATACCACTACTTTCTTCTTACTATTTGACGTTATTTAGATTTAATTGTATAGGTAGTTTAATGCTTGTTTGTAATTGTAGTGAAAATTGTTTTTAGACCATTAATATAAAAATGTAATTTAATATTGACACGCGTTGATGGCTGAATTTTTATGTTTATATATTTTTTCACCTAACAATGTTATTTTATTGATCTAAACTTTGATTTATGTATACTCCTTCAGCTTAGGGGTATAGTTCTAAGGCTTAAACAAAAGTCGCTTCAAACTTGGGGGAAAAATGCGAGCTTTTAGTAGTCAAAGGGATATCCTGAAAATAAATCCACTTTGGTTACAGTATAACACAAATTTGTGTTGTAATAATAGCAGTAATGTCTAAGAAGTTCTCCAACATATTTCGTACCATCGAGCAGATCGGCAGTATGGGGTAGGCCGTTCTTCAGAGGAAATTGAAAAACAGAGGAAAGGTAATATTATATCCAAGTTTCTCAACTCAACATTTAAACTAGGATACTCGCCTTTTCTATGCAGTCTCAAAGCCATCAGAAACCTGTATTGGAGATGAGAGGTGGAAAGGAGCCTCCCGAGGATTATAGGGCAAACTTCTGATCTTAAAACCAGAGACTAGCGCGTAATGAAAAGGAAAAAAACCGAGTTCTGCTGTATTCCTCCATCACACAGCCATATGTTATTTGAGGGATGCTCAGTTTCCTCCTTTTTGTGATGACAATCTTTCTTTGATTTATTGTTAATCCTTCTTATTTCTACCGATTCGACGTGAGATCAATGCCACTTTGCCTGTCGTCTGTGACAATAAAGTTGCTTATTGGTATTCTTATATAGTTTACACTGATTATTATAGATAAGCCATCAACAGGTTTTCTTCCCTAGATTAGCAGATATTTCTTTGTTCATAGCACTATACCGGGTGATTTTTTTAACATGTTCGCAACTCAATCAATTTTTATGGTGTTCAGGAAAAACTCACGTATTAAGATATTTTTGTGATCGTAACGTAAATAATCGTAACTAATCGTAAATAATCGTAAATAATCGTAACAAGAACTACTGCAATGTTATCCTAAATAAATTTCATATAATTTGTGTCACAAATGTGTGACATGAGTTTCTGGTAAAACTAGCATGTCACATACTATATATGTGACACAAAGTGGCGAACACTGATATACTCAAATATCTCGGAAAATAAGCACTCTACGAAAAAAATGGTAAAGATCAAAATTTAATCATTCCGTGGGGAAATAAATTAGTGTTAAAATAAGTAACCCCCTCCTCCTCCTTGTAGGTGGTGCGGAGGTAACTTTGAAACTAAAATATGAACCCCTATTTTTTATGGCAGATTCGGATTATACGGCTAAAAATACGTAGGATTTGCCTGAAACTTTTTTTTCGATTCACGATAGATGGCGCTGTAATTGACGATATTCAATTTTTTTCGACTTCTCCTACTGAGAACCTACGCAAACGATATGCATTGTAAATACTCGAAGTTAGTTTGAAACAATTTCTATTTCTTAAATTTTCAATTACTGAAAATGGCTTCTCATGAAATTTGTTGTACTTTCTTCTAATGAAATTGTTTGTATTTTGTTTTAAAAATACAGATTCAGTCCGAAGATTATTTCGAAAACAACAATACCTGTGTAAAGCTATCAATATTACTTAAGAATTGTGTATTTAACTATACAAGAGAAAATTGAAATGGTTCTGGTTTATGGAGAAGCTGGCCGAAGTCTTGATAATGCTGTCACTCTCTACGCTTCGTGTTTTCCGGATAGGATTCGGTCACGTGTGTGATTTCAGCATATTGTCAAATAATTTATTACTGATGGAAGTATTCAACCGAAAAAAGGACTCGTCCAGCAACAGTCGCTGGAGAAAATAATGAAATTGATATATTGGCGGCAGTAGCTCATAATCCTCATATTAGTACACGAGAAATAGCTAGCGAATCCGGATTGTCCCAGACCAGTATTTAGAAAATTTTAAAACGTCATAAGTATCATCCATATCATGTGTCTTTACAGCAAGATCTTCATGGCGTTGATTTCCAAAATCGGGTAACATTTTGTCAGTGGGCACGTGAACAAATACATCAAAACCCAATTTTTTTTCATTACGTATTGTTCTCCGACGAGTCGTCTTTTACAAACCATGGAACGGTTAATCGCCACAACATGGATTACTGGAGTGTTGAAAATCCGCACTGGCTTCGCCAAGTTGAACATCAGCGTCCTTGAACAAATTCATCGGCCCCCACATTATTGAAGGCAATTGGAATAGTCAAATGTACCGAGATATTTTGGAACATGAACTGCCAACATTATTTGAAGACTTGAGCTTAGAAGTGCGACGGAACATGTGGTTTCAACATGATGGTTGTTCCGCGCACTATTCGTTGGTAGCACGTGCAGTACTTGATCGAACTTACATCACCAGATTTCTTTTTGTGGGGCTATCTCAAAGACCAAGTTTACAAACAAAAACTAACCGCAGCTGAGAATATGATTGAGCGAATCAGAAATGCTTGTGCTGAAATTCAAGCAGACACATTTCTCAGTTGTGTCCAGTCATTTGAAGTTGAAGGCCATCTTTTTGAGCACTTAATTTAAATGTAAGATGATGAGGCGAGGAGACTCATGTAAATCAAGCACCCTTTTCCCAGTTATTCAAAATTTGCAAAATGAATACATTTTTTGACGTCCAATTTCGAGTATTTACAATGAAACCGTGGTATTTTTATTGCAGACATATTGCAGAATCGTTTGCGTAGGTTCTCAGTAGGAGAAATCGAAAAAATTGAATATTGTCAATTACAGCGCCATCTATCATGAATCGAAAAAAGTAAATCGTAGAATCCGAATCTGCAATAAAAAATAGGGGTACATATTTTAGTTTCAAAATTATCCCCCACCCCACCTACAAGGAGGAGGGGGGTACTAATTTTAACACTAATGTATTTCCCACACGGAATAATTAAATTTTGATCTTAACCGTTTTTTTTCGTAGAGTGCTTATTTTCCGAGATATTTGAGTGTATCAGGTTAAAAAAATCACCCGGTATATACACATAAAGACGCCTGAGCAACTTATTTCGTCTCCAGCCAGTCAGTTTAAACGGCTTTTACGACTTGATGAACTGCTCTGCAGTGGTGGGTTTGCCTTTTCTTGTAAGTGGTTTACACTGATTTTTGTCTGGTGAGGTCGGTAATATCTCCAGTATGATTTCTTGATCATTTAGGTTTACTATCGTCTTAGGCAGACAAAATTGGAGTGAATGGGATCAGGCATATTAAGTCTGAGTTACGCGATTAAAATACCAGTAGACATCTTAAAATAAATTAACAAGAAGCAGCACTCAAAGTAGAAGAGTGAGAAGAGAATTTCGGAGCCCTTGCTTATAAATGCTCGGCTTTGCAGCTACAAAGGAAAAGGTAGTCAGGAGAATTAATTAATATAGCCCATTCGAAGGTATCCTGAAATTCTTCGAAGGATTGAAAATCGTCAATTCAAAGTAGAAGGAAGTAACAAGTGACACGGGAGAGGGCTAAAAGCACACAAGTTGCTGTTGCTACTTTCTATCGTAATAGTATCATTTCGGAGAATTTGCCATCTGGCGACTTATATAATCGCGTTATGTAGGACATTCATTTGGTAGTTGATCCCCATCTTCTTTGAAGATCTGGCTCTCTTTGTGTTTGAGTTCACAAGTTTTGCTCTCATTTTGTAAATAGGAGCGTCTAACATTTTCATCACATCCAAGATTTTGGAATAATTTATTTCAAAATTTAAAACTTTTAAATTTACATCGGAGTGAAGTTTATAACAAATAGCAACTGAGCGTGGATTAGTAGTATATATATATATATATATATATATATATATATATATATATATATATATATATATATATATATATATATATATATATATATATATATATATATATATATATATATATATATATATATATATATATATATATATATATATATATATATATATATATATATATATATGTGGGATTCGTGACTGAAATACATCTCTGTTAATTGTAACTGATTCATAGATTCAAATATAATTTAAAATTGTCTTTGTATTGTACTACTGTTAGGCTTCATGACTGTCTATCGAATAATAATGTGAAAATAAAAATAGAAGGTAGTCTAAAATAAATATTCAAGCAACAAACATCTCGTGTTTAATTATTTAAGAACCTTACATTTGGGGGCTCAACCGGGATCCGGCGAGATTATATTTAATAGTTAAACCAATTAATTAAATTTTAATAAAGTGGCGAATACCTATAGCGCTAAGTTGTTTAGGAGAACACTTTCAAAAATCCCCGTGAAAATTTGGTGTAACATTTGGAACGCATAAGACGGCGCGTTGCAAATTTTCTTCTTAACGGGATTAGGGAGTTTGAACCGGAATTTTTGTAAGTGTAAAATACGGCGTGTATTAAACTTTTGTGAGCAATTTTGGTGTAATATTGTGCTATACCTATAATTAACTATTAATAGTGGAGTGAGAATTAATTAAATAATTAATTGAATATTCGCCGGATTCTACTAACTTATTGTACAACACGTGGAACGCAAAATTTTTGTCGAGGACGTCGTAAATTGCATTAGTATAGTAGTTCAATGCAATCGTAATAGTACAGTAAATTTTGTATTTGGAATACCGTATGCGTTTGCGCACATTTCTGTGTACATAACAAGGTGAAATCAAACGAGAAAATATTTCTACAATCTATTGTGTGTGTACTAATTGGTGGTTTGAAAATTAATTTTATTTAATTTATCGATGTCGAAAAATAAACGTCGGAGTACAAAAAATAATGCGGATGATGATTATGATGACTTGTTTACGCGCAAGATGTATGCATTTTGTAGACGCGCAATTAATAACGAATCCACCAACAATGATCGGGAAAATAAACAACGTTTGGGAAACAGTACGATGTTTGAGTCCAGAGATGAGTTCAAGGACGGACGGGAGGAAAGGGAGCAGTTGGAGTTTATTCGTAAGAAGGAGACAGAATTAAAGGACAAGGAAACCGAACTCTTGAGAAAGGAGAATGAAATTATAAAGATGGGCACAGTGACATCAACAAACGCGAATCCAAGTTCAATTTTTACCTTCAAGGATGTTGAAGAATCCCTATCTAAATTCAGTGGCGATGACGAATATTTACTGGATAAGTGGATAAAGGACGTTGATGAAGCAGCTGTGTGTACTGGATGGATAATCCAGCAAAAATTTGTTTATGCCAAGCGCTTACTGTGCGGTACAGCGAAAAATTCCTTGAGAGTAGCGGACGATGTTAATACGTGGGAAAAATTGATTGGTCTACTAAAGGCAGAGTTTCCTGTTATGGAAAATAGTGCACTGATACACAAACGGATGGCCGGTCGGAAAAAACTACCAGATGAATCGTTCAGGAATTATGTACTAGTGATGAGAGAACTGGGGAAAAACGGTAATTTGGAAGAGGCTGCGATAATACAATACTGTATTGATGGCATAATTGATTACGAGCCAAATAAAGCCGTGTTGTACGGAGCTAACACAATCGAAAGTTTCAAGGAGAAACTAATTATTTACGAAGAAATCAAGCGCAAAACGAAATGTACTCCAAAAAGTGAAGCTGCAATACCCAAGTCAGCAGGTGAGTCTAAACCAGTTAAAAAGTTTAATCGGGGTTATAAGTGTTACAATTGCGGAAGTGCCGGGCATGTTGGAAGAGATTGCAAGAATAAATCAAGAGGTCCAAAATGCTTCAAATGCCAGGAATTTGGACATATATCAACAAATTGTGAAAGCAAATCGGAGTCTTCTAAAGTTGCAGTTATAGAAAAGCAGGACATGCTGCCATCAAAAACAATCAAAGAAATTTCGTTGAATGGTAAGGAGTTTTGTGCTTTGGTGGATACAGGAAGTGACATTAATCTGATGTCACATAAAAAGTTTTTGGTCACTGGAGTATCGAGTTTTCATGGCGAACCGACAGTTTTTCATGGTGCCGGGGCGAGAGGTCTACGTACGTTAGGAAGTTTCGAAACAACGTTAGTAATTGATGGTGATGAGTACGAAACTAAAATTCATGTGGTACCTGATGACGTGTTGCCTGTCGATTTCCTGCTCGGTAGAGAACTTATCGACCAAACTGTCACTGTTTTAACTCCAGATAGTATCACTATGAAGAAGATTATTCCTGAGACATATTCAATGGTAGTCGAACATGGAGATGTTCCAATTGACTTGGAACACGTAAATGATCCAGCAGCAGCCGATACTATTAGAAAATTAGTCGTCAACTACAATCCTGAGAAGTACAAAACGCAAACCAATATCAAAATGCATATTGAGGTAATGGATCAGAAACCTATTGCTTTCAAGCCAAGACGATTGTCACCATTGGAGATGGAGCTGGTGAAAAACCAAATCGACGAGTGGCTAAATGTGAAGGTTATTCGTCACAGCACTTCAGAATATGCAAGCCCCATAGTGTTGGCCAGTAAAAAAGACGGTTCAAAGAGGCTTTCCATCGACTATCGGAAATTAAATACAATTGTCGTTAAAGACCGATATCCACTGCCTTTAATCGATGACCAAATCGACAAATTAGTGGATGCAAAACTCTTTTCAACACTGGATCTTCGTACAGGATTTTTCCATGTGCCCGTTGCCGAATCTTCCGTAAAGTACACTGCATTTGTTACTCCGTTCGGATACTACGAGTTCTTGAAAACACCGTTTGGTCTGTGTAACAGTCCGTCAGTTTTTATGCGTTTCATTAATGCCGTATTTGATGATCTGTGTCGTGAAGGGATTATTTGCGTTTACATCGATGACGTCATCATTCCAGCTTCAAATTTATCAGACGGTGTGGCGAGATTGGAACAGGTGCTTCAAGTAGCGGAGCAAAACGGATTGCAGATCAAGTGGAGCAAGTGCCAGTTTCTGTGTCACAAAATAAATTATTTAGGGTACGAGGTCGAGAACGGAGAAGTGCAACCTTCAGCACAGAAAACTATGGCAATTTCGAAATTTCCAGAACCAGATTCAGTGAAATTATTAAAATCTATCACGATCAAGGGCATTTTGCAGTTCGAAAAACGGAGGATCTTATTGAACGTCAATTCTACATTCCGAAGCTAACCGAAAAGATCAAACTGTGTATCCAAAACTGCGTTCGATGTATTGTTACAGACAGAAAGATGGGGAAACAAGAGGGTTTACTAAATCTTATCCCGAAAGGAGATAGTCCATTGATGACGTATCATATTGATCATTTGGGATGTTTGTCACCGACCCGCAAGTTATATCGGTACGTGCTTTGTGTCATTGACGGTTTCTCCAAATTTACCTGGATCTATCCGACGAAGACTATGGGCATCAGTGAAGTAATCCTACGACTGGATGCGCAGAAAACCATTTTCGGAAACCCAAAGAGAATCATCGCGGACAGAGGTGGTCCTTTTCGGTCACAAGAGTTTGGCGACTACTGCGACAAAGAGGGAATTGAATTACATTTGGTTACGGCTGGTGTGGCGACTGGGAATGGTCAAGTCGAAAGGATTTTCAGAATTATTATACCTGTTCTGGCGAAATTGTCTTCTAACAACGTTGATGAATGGTATAAGAAAACCGATGATTTGCAGCGATATTTGAACAATTCTCTACAACGTGCAATTGGGATGTCACCATTCGAACTTCTATTTGGCGTTAGAATGCGTACAGCTGAGGATGTTAATTTAAAGGAAATCGTGTTGGATGAATTAACTAAGGCGTTTATCAGTGAACGAGAACAACTCCGTGAACAGGCGAAAGAGAACATCGCAGATATCCAAAAAGAGAACAAACGGGGCTATAATCGCAAGCGGAAGAAAGCAAACATTTACACAGTTGGAGATTATGTGCTCATCAAGCGTACACAGTTTAATAGTGGCGCAAAATTGGATCAAAAGTACATAGGGCCATATGAAGTGGTCAAGGTGAAAGACTGTGATCGCTACGACGTTCGCAAGGTGTCGCAATCAGAAGGTCCGTTGAATACATCTACCTGTGCTGCATACATGAAGCCATATTATGTCGGGGTGTCAGACGAAGATGATGATGACGATTTGGCTGAGGGACTAGAAGAATCCGAAAATCCATCCGGGCCGGATGGAAGTACAGGATGACCGTGTGGGATTCGTGACTGAAATACATCTCTGTTAATTGTAACTGATTCATAGATTCAAATATAATTTAAAATTGTCTTTGTATTGTACTACTGTTAGGCTTCATGACTGTCTATCGAATAATAATGTGAAAATAAAAATAGAAGGTAGTCTAAAATAAATATTCAAGCAACAAACATCTCGTGTTTAATTATTTAAGAACCTTACATATATATATATATATATATATATATATATATATATATATATATATATATATATATATATATATATATATATATATATATATATATATATATATATATATATATATATATATATATATATATATATATATATATATATATATATATATATATATATATATATATATATATATATATATATATATATATATATATATATATATATATATATATATATATATATATATATATATATATATATATATATATATATATATATATATATATATATATATATATATATATATATATATATATATATATATATATATATATATATATATATATATATATATATATATATATATATATATATATATATATATATATATATATATATATATATATATATATATATATATATATATATATATATATATATATATATATATATATATATATATATATATATATATATATATATATATATATATATATATATATATATATATATATATATATATATATATATATATATATATATATATATATATATATATATATATATATATATATATATATATATATATATATATATATATATATATATATATATATATATATATATATATATATATATATATATATATATATATATATATATATATATATATATATATATATATATATATATATATATATATATATATATATATATATATATATATATATATATATATATATATATATATATATATATATATATATATATATATATATATATATATATATATATATATATATATATATATATATATATATATATATGTACGCCATTAATACGATTCTTGTAAAAGATTACCCTAAGGTATAATTTTTTCGAAATCCTAAATTAAACAAATCACTTTCTTTAGTTATTTTAGTGATTGATTCGGACCAAAATAAATACCTATGTAGGGTAGAAATCGACTTCGTGAAGCCACCATAAAGCATCACCATTTGAGGAAGTTTATGACGTAGATAATTTTATTCATAATTTAATTTATTCTATTCAATGGATCCTGTTTTGTTTGAATTATTCGCCAAAAAGTAGAATTACGACATAATGACACGCGGATTTTAATATTTTGATAGAGTTATAGTTCTACCAATATAACCAAAAGATAGTTCTCAGAAACCATTCCCCAAAGATGAGCCAAACACTAAATTTTTAAATTTCTTGTTTCGTCACGCCGATTTTATTCGTTTCGTGTAACTCTTTTATACGTCTGTGACATTAAAATATTTGTTTTACCAGTGTAGCTAGCAATACATAAAAAAACGACAAATTCCAGTTGGATTCGTTTGTTCCAGATTTTCACATTTCTAGACGGAACTATAGGGTATCAGTATCTGACTTCCAGTCACACTTTTTTGATATTTTTATTTTTTCTGCTATTCACAAATATATTGCTATAATTTTGGCTGAAATTTTGCACAAAAATAGCTTTAACTAATAAGCCTGTTGTATTAACTTTTGGATCATTTCGAGACTAAAATGAGAGGGGTTGCCATAGAAGTGAAAACTGATCCGAGGATTTCGTTTTTACATTGATGACGCATGAGCCAATCAGTGTAGTACTTCTATTCACAGAAAACGAACAAATTGAAAATTTATGATAACACGGTTTATAAAATGTTTTTGTTGTGTACAGTGTACGAAAACGGACAACCCGGTTGCGATGGCGAAACTAATAAAATAATGTTTACATACGTTTCCATTTGATTCGTCTCAACCACAACTATCGAGTTTGAAAATGGTAAATTTTCAGGATGGCAAGAAACCTACTGTTGAATTAAAATTCGCGATCAAAACAGCGAATTTTATTTCAACAGTAGGTAAAAAGAAAGTATTTTCTTAAAAGGGACTCTCTACTCTCGACATTCTCTACTTCGACACTGTAAGTTGAACAAAACATTATTTATGTAGAAAATTGATTGTAATGCTTAATACTTAATACTTTGCAAACATGAAATTTGTTTTCTTAAAGACATTTTAGAACTAACAAATATGCCCCGTTCGACAATTTGCAAAATTAAATTAAACGATACATTTTAAAAATAAGTAACAATGAGAAAATTGTCTCCAACTCAATCATCAAATCAACCTCAAATTCAACGCCCAACTCAATTCTCACACAAGCATGTAGTTATGTTACCATATAATATGCTGAGTAAATTATCCATCGTACAATGCACTTTAACATGAACACCACGCGCATAGTTATATTACCATAATATGCTGAGTGCATAAATTCAGGCCAACCACCTAACCCAAGTGTAATCTAATAATAATATATTATTCAACGAGCATATAATGATAGCTGTTATTCAAAACACGAGCCGATAGGCGAGTGTCGTAAATCATTTGAGTGAATAACAGCCATTATATGCGAGTAGAATACGATACTTTGTCCATGACCGTACCGATGACAAATTGTATTTTATTATCAAAGTAGTGAATAATGGAAGAAGGGACTACTAGATAAACTAGCAGTGAATAATGGATATCATTATGATTAAAGAAACAAACGCATAATGAGTATATTATACGTTAGTCGTGGACAAAGAATTAAATTAGCAAGTAACCATTTTAGAATAATATAAATAGAGTAAAGTCATGGTTTGTAAGTTAGTATTATTGTAGTTATACTGTCTGTTAGCATATATAATTGTAAACAAATAAATAATTGTAACGAAATAAAAGAATTCGTGAAAAAGTTTTTTTATGTTTATGTGAAACCGGAAACTATAATTGGCGCAGCCCTGTGGTAAGTGTTAGTGAAAAAGTGTGAAACAGTGCAAAGAATAAGCGAATAAAAACTTATTCAATAGTGAATCCGTTATAAACTTTAAAATAAAAAAAAAAAAGTTTTGTTTGTGATATTTCGGACTAAAGATTTAAAAACTAAGTCGTCCAGAGGATTTGAGATTCCGCCGTACCACACCTAGATCTACACAGCAGAACACAGGAAATCATAAAGTTCGCACTACAAGATAGACGACCAACTTGATTATTGTGTTAAAAAGTAAGAGAACTCTACATTCTGTACACTACAAGATAGATACAGATAGGTTACATTAAATAATTACCAATTTCGATAGACGAGCGCACTACGAGATAGACGCCGGCGTGTCATTTTAACCACTCACTATTAGATAAAAGCGGTAAATACAATTTTTTTTCTCACTCTTGGTGCGCTACATAGTTAGACACCCGGAGAATAATCTGTTTCTAGTAGATGAAAACGAAGTTAGTGAATATTTACTATCATAATAGAAACATTGCCGAGAATATCATAGAATCTAACGTAACACTAGAAATGGAAGATTTAAGCAAGCAATTGGAGAGTATTGTTCAACAACTTGCGTTATTAACAAATAAACAGACGGAACAGGACCAGAAAATGGCCTTCCTGAATAATCAGTTGGAAAAAACCAACAAAGAAAATGAAAATACAGGGAATATGGGAATAATGGATTTATTGCGAATCCCTGACCCGATTAAATCAATTCCGGTATTTGACGGAAATCGGAAACAATTGAATGCTTGGATACAAACGGTGGAAGATACGTTAAATGCCTTCACTCCCATAGTTACAGAACAACAATACGTCCTATACCTCAAAGCAATCAACAACAAGATTGAGGGAAAAGCCAAAGACATATTATGCCTGGCAGGTAATCCCCAATAATTTCAAGAAGTCAAACAAATTTTGATAGAGGCTTTAGGGGATAGACAAGAGCTATCCTATTATAAGTCACAGGTGTGGTCTACTACTGTACATAGTTATTACAACAAAATAAAAGAAATATGCCAGAATATTAAAACGCTCTCGAAACAAAAACCATTATATAACAATTCCTGGCAAGCAATAAATGCGTTTAAAGAAGAGGATGCCTTAGCCGCATTCTTATCAGGTCTGCGTAAACCCTATTTTGGTTAGGCGCAAGCGGCGAAACCAAAATGCATAGAGAAAGCTTATGCTTTCCTGTGCAAACTTTCGTCAAACGAAATCATTTCAAATAACTCAAAAAAATTAAATACACACTAAAATTACAATCAGGCAAACATTAAAAAACAAATTCGTTTGAGGTATCAAATAGACCCAAAGGAATTAATAGTGTGTCTAATTTAAGACAAAAAACGATACACCAACTCCAATGGAGGTGTACCCTTCATTAAGAAGTAGATATAGTTTTAATAAAATGGTTATAAACAATACTGAAACATGCTCATAGATACCGGTGCTAACAAGAATATAATAAAGCCCGGCATCATCCCAAAAAATTATTAGAAAATCAAGACATGTCAGTAAAAATTATGACATGTCAATGTCAGTAAAACAAATATTTTATGAACTAGAATTCCATAAGTTCTTTGATAGAATCCTAGGCCCATAGTATATGGCGGAAACCAAAGCCAAAATAGATTATAAAACAAATACCATAACATTTTGTCGCTATTATCCAATAGATAAATTCTATAATCATACAGTAATTTTAAAAACCAAACAATACGGTAATTGGTTAGTACCAGAACTTAGCAATTTAACTAAAGACATCATAATCGAACCTGGTTTGTATAAAGCCAGAAACAACAAAACAGTCATTAGAGTTCTCACAAGTGATCCAGAACCACCTGACTGTTTACCAAAATTAACACTAGATGTGAATAATTTTGAAACATTGAACCCAATTCCAGTTATCGGTAATTCACTTATTAAGTAAGGAAATGATAAAGGACTTAATTAGGACAATTTATGAAAATCAGACAGTATTGTTACGACAGAAAGATTGTCGAAAACATCTATAATTAAACACAAAATTAACACTAAATATGAGACACCGGTCTATACAAAAACTTAAAGATACCTCCATCACTTCAAAAATGATGTGGAGGAGCAGATTCAAGAAATGATAGACAGTGGAATTATAAAGAATTCAACTAGTCCTTATTCGTCACCAATTTGGGTAGTCCCGAAAAAAGAGGACGCCTCCGGAATTCGCAAAATAAGGGACATTGACTACCGCAAGTTAAATGAAAACACAATTGACGATAAATTTCCGATTCTTCAAATGGAAGAAATTCTTGACAATCTAGGCAAGTCAGAGTACTTCACAACGTTAGATTTGAAATCCGGATCCCATCAGACACCGATGGATATGAAATCGCAGGAAAAAACTGCATTTTCTACAGATAAGGGGCAAATTTCGAATTTTGTCGAATGCCATACGGATTAAAAAACGGCCCAGTCACGTTCCAAAGGGCTATGAACAACGTACTACAGGGCTCATTAGGAAAGATATATACCACGTCTATTTAGACGATATTGTGATAGTAGGGGAAAACCTCAACAATCACATAAATAACTTGAAAACAATTCTAAAACGATTTTCGCAATACAACCTAAAAATTCAAGTGAGAAACTGAATTCCTATGTCGCATGTAATAACTCAGGATAGCGTAAAACCCAATAGAGATAAAGTTAAGAAAATATTGGGTTGGCCACTCCCTAAAACACCGAAAGTGATCAAACAATTTCTGGGTCTCTCGGGATATTATCGAAGATTCATAAAAGATTATTCGAAAATAGCTAAACACATGACCAAGTATTTAAAGAAAGATGTAAAACTGGATCTAAAGCATCAAGAATACATCAAATCATTCGAAACACCAAAAAGAACAATAGCAAATCATCAAATACTGGCTTATCCCGATTTCGAGAAACAATTTATATTAACAAGTGACGCGTCAGATTACGCGTAGCACCTTAAATACAACGGAAATAAATTATGCCACTAACGAAAAAGAAGCGTTGGCAATAATATGGGCGGTAAAAATCCTTTACGGTAAGAAATTTACACTAATTACAGACCACAAACCACTGACGTTTATAAAATCGTCAGAAAAGAACTCCAAGATACTGAGATGGAGACTGGTACTGGAAAATTACGATTACGATTATGATATCGTATATAGGGAGGGAAGAGCAAATGTTGTGGCAGATGCCATCAGCAGAATGCCGGCAACTAATGAATCAGAAGCAACCGAATTGAACGTTAACGAATCTTCGAGAAATAATCCTCCTGACTCGAAGAAGTTGCAATATGCTATCATGATAACAGCAGAAATGTCAGACGACTATTTTATTCATTTCGTGGGCAGACCAATCAAGTACTATAAAAACCAGCTAATTTTCAGACTTTCTGAATAAAATCTTCTGATCTCTAATAATAGTTAGAAAAACATTCAATCAAGAAGATATAACCAATTTCATGAAAATATATTACAATGGTAAACAATCCTTAATTCTATCCCCGGAAAGTTTATAACAACAAATTCAAGTGTCTGTTAGATCAAATTTTCCACAGAAAGGCCATTTTGTTTTCGTAACAAAATGGTCGAGGATGTTACAAGCGAGAGTAGACAAGATGCAACAATAGTTCAAGAGCACGAAAGAGCTCACAGAGGAACCAAAGAAGTAGAAAATCAATTTAGACGAACATATTTCTTCCCAAAAATGGGCAACAAAGTCAAAAATCATATAAATGCATGCAACATTTGCAATATATAATACAGAAATATGATCGCAAGCCGTATAATATAAAGATATCCCCGCGGCCGAATACTAAAAAACCACTGGAAAGGATACACATCGACATCTTCAGTATCAATAAAAACAGTTTCCTATCAGTAATTGATTCATTTTCTAAACATTTGGAAATGGTTCCAATTAACACCAAAAATGTAATAGACATAACAAATGTACTAAATAAATACTTCACGCTTTTTGGAATACCAAATTGCATCATATCCGATCACGAAACCACCTTTCAATCAGGACACTTTAAAGAATACTTAAGTAATCTAAACATCAAATTAGAATATGCTTCTTCCTCGGAGTCCAATGGACAAATAGAGAATACCCATTCAACAGTGACCGAGATATACAATACAAACAAACACAAATTTACGAACGCGAATACTACAGCCGCCAAAGAACTATCGGTTGCTCTCTATAAGAGGATACAAGTGGTTACAGACACCATTATTATTATTATTTATTATTGGAGAGCCGTGTGGGCAATCAGCCACCTCGCACTGCGACCTAAAAGATCTATTGTGCTGGACCCTGTTTAATTCTCCGTCCAGTCAATATTCAGGTTCTTAATGAACCTGATAATACTGCCAGCCGGTACGTGATGCATACTATCTGGGCTTATTGCTCTCCCTCCTAGATGTTTACTACAGCGTGTAGTTCCGCTAGAAAGACGGTAGCATTGGATCCCAAGGACTTCGAGAGGGATGTCCCACTCCCGTATATTCCTGTTTGATTTTACTCTTACGAGTTGCTGGGAATTTCAAATCGCCTGTAGGTTACCCAGCTTTACTACAGGAAGGCTAAATAAAACTGGAGGGTGCCTGGTATCCAGAGTCCGCATATTTTGGACTGATTAACCTATCAGCCATTCATCCATCGGCATATGCTGTTACACCGTAGATTAGGGTTTTTTGTCGAGGTTTTCTCCTTTATTGCCGTACTTTGATTGTGAAGAGGTTTCCCCTTACACAATTATACCCATCACGCAGCTGCCTAATACATACCAGAACAGCTCACGAGATGCGCACCCTACTGGAAGGTTACGGAGTTAGTAGAGATTAATCTACTCAACTTTGGTCCCCCCTCCAATAGACGCCAAACCACCTACAGACACCATTAAAAGAGCAATGAGAAACACTAATATGGTCAACTAAATCGTCATCAACGAAATAGAAATATTAACCAAAATCATTAATATTGACACGATAAATACCATAATACTAGAAGATATCCAAGACGCTATCATCAGAACAAAGGTTGGACTGGCAAGTAACAACATTTGGTCACTTAAAGATCTACTTATAGTAAATAAAATTGAATGGTTAATCAAGGCGTCAATATTACCCTACCTGAAGAAGCGCTACAAAACGTAGTACCAAAAATAGCAATGAACAAACAAAAATAGCAAACACACACCTTCTTATATTAGAAACTCCAAAGCTGGAAGATGAAACATCGATAGCAGTAATGATTATACCACTAATAATCAACGATACAATAATAAAGGAGTTCCCCCAACATCTTATAAGAACCAATCGAAAGGTATTCACAACCTTAAATCACGAGAACTTCGTCCAAAAACACTCAGAGATAAAAGAGTTCGAAGATGACTGTATCAAACCCTTAGTGATGGGAACCAAAAGTAAATGCAATGTTACATCGAAAACAGAAACGACTATCCATTTTATAACCGAGAACAAGATTTTAATTGATAATGCAAAAAATGAAATGCTGTCATCGGATTGTGGACCAAACAATCTTACACTAACAGGTAACTTCCTAATCATATTCTGGAATTGCACGATAATATTGAAGAACAAGAAATTTCAATCATTCGAAATAAGAAGTAAAATGCAAGAGATACAAGGAGCGTTATATAATCTCCAAACAACCCGCCAATTGATCAAATCTATTAACATTGATTCAATCGAGAAATAAAATTTTCAAAACTGGAAACAAATAGCCCATATGAACAGAAGACAAACGAATCACCAATATTGGATATGGTCCTTATCAGGAGGAACGTCGATATCGTCAGCTAGCATAATAATATTATGCATTTATGCATAGTATAAATACATATAGTACTTCCATGCAAACTTCATCGGTGAAGTGTTAGATGGAGATACTGATATCGTTTTCGATTTTTGAAAATATTTTTGTATATAAATCCGCCCAAATATATGTTCGAATTAATACGCCCAAATGTCATCAAATTTTCTAACCGTTCATTGAATAGTTAAGTGTGTAAAATATAGACATATCCATAGATATTTGTTTATTTCGTTTCGGTTCAACCAACACTAAAACAATATTATTTATAAAAATTTTTATTTATGCACTGATGGTAAATTTTAATTCTTGGCAGTGCTATTTGATTAAATATGTACAATATCAAATTCCCCATAAAAACCATATACAAAACATAATTTTGTTTTCTTTTTTTTTAATTTCTATTTGTATGAAAAATCCTAATAAAACCATGAATATCAACTCTACACAATAATATTTGTAAACAAAATCAGCTGATGTTTGATTTTTCGTGTTAGTTCATCTTTAGAGAGAACAAGGGACCAAAGCATTTATTTCCCTTATGATGGAAAGAGAAAAACATTTGATGTGAAAACTAGTTTTTATAGACGGTTTGTAAAAAAACTTGTGCGGGGGCCTTATTCTCGAATTCCACATCCATTTTCCACATGCGGACATCAGATCTGTCAAAATTCATCAAAACGTTCTGAAATTTTAATTCGTATATAAAACACATGGGGCATGAACATTTTTCTTTTTGGAGAATTTCTTCCACCTGCTTATACCCATTCGGAAATATTCCCTTAGTACCAAAAAAATTCAATTTTTATGAATTTTGACAGATGTCCACATGTGGAAAATGGATGTGGAATTCGAGAATAGGGCCCCAGGTTTTGACCTACTTAGCTCTTGTTTCAGTATTGGTATAAAAAGTAAAACTAAAAATCAAAATCAAAAATGTCTAGTATTGTTTTAATATTCTTACCTAGGCCGTGCCCGAATACTGTGATAATACCGTAATAAATAATAATTTGTGACATTTACTTGAGAAATTTTCCCCTTCGCAGACATTTTTTATTTTTACTGCCCGAATTTAATAATAAGGCTGTGTTTCAAACGAATAAAAATTCGCATAAAAAGTTAAATTTTTGACAATTTATTCACGGACCAGTTAAAAATTTCTAGCTTGTATTTTACTTTTCTCTACGCAAAATAAAAATAAACAACGTACACGCTACAATTTTAACCAGTTCCATTTAAAACACCAAAGCGATTAAAAAGTAAGAAAAATTTAATATTTTTCACCACAGTTAACAAATGTAACTTTTTATCCGATTGAAACACAGCCTAATTTGTACGTGATAATTTTCTCGCCTAATTTTTTTTAATAAAATCAAATTGAAAATAATAATAAAAAATACGATTACATTATACTCCGCGGTTCCACAACCCGATTATTGGTGAAATATTATCCTGTAATGATGAGGAAACGAATAAATACGTAAGGATTTCTGGGGATTCGTTTCACGAAATCACAGATTTTTTACCACGCAAAACGCATGGATGGCAACGTTAGTTACAACTCATGGCTTTTTGTGGCTTGCAAGTGGGACAAGGCATAGAATGGTGGGAGCTGTTAATATCAAATTATATTTTATTTAATATTGTAAAAAATAATATGTTCTCGCTCTTGTTGATTGCTGTTGCTAATAAAATATTCAAATCACATTCAGTAGTAAAATATTTCACATGGATCTGTCAAAATGTATCATAGGGAACGACTGTAATAATTTGGATGAGTGTAATATTTAACAAGGTATTCAGGCACGGCCTAAATTAATGTTCGTGTAAAACAAACCAAAACAAGTTGTCGCTATAGTTTGAAGTATTTCTATAAAGGTATTTTGAAACTAGTTTCGTATGTATAAATTTTATTTACATTTTTAAATTATTAATATTAAAATAGTGTGTGTTTATAAAATTTATTTAAACAAAAACGGCACCAATGCCACAAGAACATTTTTTATTGTGCTACAGGGCAATCGCTGTAAAGTTTGGTTGAAGCATGGTTGTGTGTGGGATAAACTCCAAGAGTGTTCAAAATACTATATATTACATTTTGTGAAAAACACTTCTGTGTCAGTGAGATTAAAATAACTGGGTATACAAAAGTTTTGAAAAGAACGGCGCTTAATAAAATATTTAATAGTTTTGTTTGTAAATGTAAAGACAATTACATCGACGTTGCTTGTCAAAGATTAATAAATCTAAGACTTTATACAACTACCAAAGCTCCTATTTCAAAAAAACCTTTGCCGCCCACCATTACTTTTAACACAGAGTACTCTGAGGTTGAGCCAGTACTCTGAGTAGGGCTGACTCGCCACCACTCAAATTAAAATATGAAGCAGGGCCCCCAAAAACGTATCATATCGCCCTCTCAGTTCCTCAGTCCACATTACCGAAGGAAGACCGAAACCAATCAAGAAAATGAGCAACTGAAAAAAATTTCGAGGTTCCTTTTAAACACTCCGCCTAAAAAGAAGCTCGCATCCGTGGATATTGTGGTAAAAGATTTTATTAGCAACTTACTTGAAGATCGGCCAGAAGTGAAAACGTTTGTGTTTAAACAAATATTCCACAAAAAAAATTCGACATAGACACAAACAGAGCAAAAGTAATTTCTAGGATTTTATTTTAAATCACCTGCTTTTTTAAGAATATGGATTTGTATACCAAATTTTAAAAATATGATTTGTAATATTTCACATAAGTAGCTATTTTATTTTATTAATTTAAAATTAATTTTTTATTTTTATTTAAATAGCTGTGCAACCAGATAGGAAATATGTACTTCATTTTGTGTAACGAGTGGGATATTGCTCGCTTCGCTTATTTCGAAAATCACACAAGTTACACAAAATGATTATTCATAACGTTTCGTTACAAAGATTTTTTCTAATTTTTGTAAAAAAAAACAGTAAATTATTGAATTTTGGCAAAAAAGTCTTAAAGTCGTAAAATTCCAAATTAATTTAATTTTTGTTTTTTTTTTGTTTTAAATCAAGTAGACACAAACTGGTGAATATTTCATCACGAGTTGTGAAATAAGGCAGTGATACGTGCAACGTGTTTCCATGCTGATTTGTTGAAATAGCTGTTACTTTTTTAAGATCATGTAATTTTGCGTGAAAGGCAAAAAAATGTTCTGTATACAAAATTGAACAATGTTCAATTTTTGCCTTAATGCCGCATACTTGAAATCTACCAACGGTAACTTGGTAATTTCAAAGCAAAAGAACTTGACAAAAACGTCACGACAAAAAATTATAAACTTAAGAATTTTAGTGGAACCATTATTTTTCGATATTTGTTTTCAAACCAAACTTTCTATACTTCTAATACAATACACTTGAATATTTTAAACTATATTACTGTGGCATAAAATAAAAAACTATTAAACTACAAATTGTTATTGTTTATGTGCAAAGCAAAATGGGGCTACATAATTCGCCAATCACAAAATGTTGACATTTTTTACCTTTTAGGAAAAAATACACTAGACAAATTTTTTCAAATTAACAAATAAATTGATACCTCCCTCCGTTAAGCCTAGAGAAATAAAATTTAAATAAATAAATAAAACTAAAAATCCATTTACATATTTCTTAAATTTGGATGCAAAATTACGAAGCTTCGTTAAATTTGTTAAGTGACGTTAATATTTCGCTGGGCGAGAATACAGAAATACTATCTACCCCATTTTTAAGATTTGTTAATTCTTAATTTTTAAGTTTATTAAGTGGTAACCAGCGAAAAATTATAAACTAATTAAGAATTAACAAAACTTAAAAATGCGGTAGATAGCATTTCTGTATTCTCGCCTAGCGAAAAATTGACGTCACTTAAGAAATTTAACGAAGCTTCGTTAAATTAGATCTGTCAATTAAGAAAAATTAAGAATGAGAGATTTTGTGTCCAAACTTAAGAAATAAATAAAAAAAAACAAATACATTTTTGATGCGGTAGGTGCAAAGATTTTTATTTCATGCGATTTTATTTATATTCAATTCATGAATTTCATCAATTTAAATTTGACTTTTATAGGTTTAACTGTGGTATTACACTGTATATATTCTTCATTTCTTATCTAGTTATGAAAAATCTGCCGTTTCGCAACCTACTACAGTAACCATACGTTATATTAAAATGAAAACCAAATTATAATATACTCAATACTCAGTCATATATTTTTTTTTACTTAGGAATATCGACTATTTTGCGTTGGCATTCGCTAACAAGATTTGAAAGTGGAGTACCCAAGAATATAATTAGTCTTTTAAAAAATAAATGTGACGGCATGATTGAAATAGACCAACGTTACATTCTGTGATGGATAAAATGTCAATAAAAAAAGAATTGGAATATAATTCAGCAGATGACCTAATCCATGGATACCAGGACCTTGGTGAACTTGGAAGGGGCAATTTGATTTCCGACAAAGCATTTGTATTTATGCTACGTGCACTCAACCGCAATTGGAAACAAGTAGTCGGTTATTACATGGGTTCACCAAAAGGCGACTAACGGAACAGAAACAGTTATCAACAAAGTTCACAAAACCGGTTTGCAAATAGTTGGTATCAAAAATGGTCAAGGTAGTACAAACAGAAAAGCATTTTCAAGTTTAGGGAGCCATGGGCGAGGTTCGGTCCACGAAAAATATTTTGTTTTTACGACATCCCTCACCTTTTTAAAAGTGTTCAGAATTATTTATATTCTGATAACATATTAACCAACGACTGCGAAAAGACAATATTGTGGCAGATACTACAAACACTTTATTCTATGGAGCATGGATCAGTGAGAGTTTTACATGACCTCACTCGTAAGCACATTTGCCCCGATATTTTTGAAAAACTTAAATTAATTTAAATAAGTCGCGTTTTTTTATTCGCTCCGGATAGCTGCTATCGAGAGATGTCATATAAAAATTGGCTCCCGATAGCGCTCCGTATAAATAGGTAGAGCCAAATATTTTTTATATGAAGATTTTCGTAAACAATTGAATTAAAAATGATAGTTTGATGTTAAATAAGTTTAGTTTACCAATAAATAGAGCGTCAAATTTAAATTTAGGCGTATAAAAATGACGGCTCTCGATAGCAGCTATCCGGAGCGAATAAAAAAACACTACAATAGTTATATAAGGAATATAATACAAGAAAAGGTACAAAAAAATGTATGCAACAGCTAAAGGAAGCTAACATCTGTTTTGTTCCTAGATGTTAAATTATTATTAGTACTGCAAGTTGACAATGTAGATCTGCTCTCTAGTATATTTAACAGGGTTTTTCAGTAACAAAGTTACTAAACAGTTTAATTGTAACAATTGCTCAATATTTGCGGTTATATACATATACAATATATACAAATAATTAAGAACGAGAAAATTACGCTCTTTAAAAATAAAGACCCGTGTAACTGAAAATACAAAATCAGCTGCATGCATATGGAAATTTGTGTCCTCCGTCGAATTCGAAGAATTCATCGAAAACATATTAAATGCATTTAAAAAAAATATTTAAAATATGGGTTGCGAAAAAAATATTCTTGACAAACTTTTTACGAAGTTTATTCACGGGAAATATCCACATCGATTAAGTGATGCGGACACTGCTCGTATTACCAAATATATAATTGCTGAATTTATACGTCTTAGCTTAAAGCAAAAAAAATGATGAACTCAAGCAACCAAAAAGGCATCAAAATAAAATTTTTCAATTTAGAAGAAAACGAAAACTAAAATTCTACTAATATTTAACTTTTTTTTTGTTATTTTGAAATGGATTTCATTGTATTTACTTAAAATGTTTATGCTACCAAAACAAAATACAAAAGGTCAATGACCGTGTGAACCGCAAAAATAAAAATTATCTTTTCTCATTCCTAAACAATTTTTTGCTCAATAGAAATTACATATCTACATATTCAATTATTTATTAAAATATAAAAATAAAAATAATTAGTGAAAATTTTAAATAAAATAAAAAATCGAGTTGAAATTAAAAAATGACAAATTGATTTTTATTGCCATTTTGGTCAGTTTTAGGCAATGACCTTCAGTATTTAAAAAAAATAAAAAATTATGTTTGAGTAGTACGTACAACAAAAATACACAATTAAAATGTATATTTAAAAGGATGTGTAGTCGGCTATGAACATATGTTTATTCGTTACTAAGTGTTAGAGTAGGATAAAACTACACATGAACAATTCGAATTTCTGTTGTATGTTCAATTAACCATACAAACATTTAGGCGATGGTCAAAGTTTGTATATTAACTTTATATGCGATCGACGCGACATCTGGAATTTCACCGATTAAATATTTTTTTTCTATGATGGTAGTACTATATGTATTTATACTATGATTTATGTCAACATACGCCAACGAACCACAAAAGTGAAAATAAAGAATATAAATAGACCAAAACCAAAGACCTCAACCAGGAAACAGTCCTCGACATCCGTACAGATACATTATTAGGGTTAGGGACTAGATTTTACAGACAAAGAAGATTTTCACTTTCCAAATTCCAGTAGTTGTTCGGTCCTCAGGTCACTTTAAGACAATTGGAAAGGTAACCATGTAATTTGAAATTCAAATTTCTTAATTTACCTGCAGTTGTCAATGTTTAGTGGTAAATAATAATGTCAATACTTCCAAACAAAACAATTGTCTAGCTAACCATTTGAGATCCCTTTAAATGATGCAACGGTACTTTCAAGGTTGGCCTTCTTCGTGAAGGGAGCCGGATGTAAAATATTAAATTTGTGTAGATCCTATAAATCTCAATGTTGGTTGGTTCAAAAAACTCTACATTGTCCATTTAGGAGTGGCCACCGCTTAAATTTGTCTCGCTTTATTATTTTGACGATCGTACATCTGGAATAAGCACCTCTCTTGGCGGGAAATAGAACTTAAATTAAATTGTTAAATGACAAATGTCTAATAAATGAATAAATTGCGTTTTACCAATCAGGCTGAATATTTCAAAATTATTTAAGTTTGATTTTAATTGATTGTTTCATTTTTAAATAATAAGCAATAACAAGAACTAATATTTTGAACACCTAATGCCTTTTCAAATGTTGAAGTTACGTCTGTCGACGCAGTTCGTTTAGCTCGCACTGTTTTTGGTCATAATGGAGCTCCTTCTCGTAAACCAGTTGTTAATTTAACCAACAAATTTAAACGTAGCGGCCAAATAGGTTTAATAAGTTTAATTAGTGAAACATTTAAAACCTGCCCACAATAGATAATATCGTAGCGTTTTTTTTATTGAATTTTGGAACTCAATATGATCTCGACTTTCTTAAGAAAATCATTTTCAACGACAAAACTTACTTTCACGGCAACTTAAACAATCGTAAAACTATCACATCTGTGTAAATCCCAAGAGTCGAAGAACTTATCCATCAGCAATGAATGACATTTTGGTGCCAATTTGGGCTGGTGGCGTGATTGGGTCATGTTTTTTTAGAAAATAAAGCTAGTGCCAATATTAAGTGAATGGATTACGTTACCGAATGATGTTAACTGATTATTGATGGTCTCTAATCGACGAGTTAATGCGTCAGAAGTTCCTTCGATTGGTAGATTGTGAGATTTAACACCTCTAGACATTTACTTTGTTATACGTAAGTAGTCATATTTTTATAGTAATCATGAAAATTTTAAACCTTGCGAACTTTGGAGATTTACCTGTTTTGAGGTTTCCTGAGTCCGAAAAAGTAGGTTCCGAAATGGTGTCTGTGTGTCAGCCTGTCTGTGTCCCCTCTACATGCCAGATGGTTTAACCAATGGAACTGAAACTTCATATTTAAGGTTTTTTCATAAATTAGTGAAGCTTAGTCTAAATCGGCCCACCAGAAGTGGCCACTCCCTTGGGCCAGAAAATTTATCTTGCAAATATCTCAAAATGTATAAGGTTTAAAGAGAAACTATTTCCATCAAAACTCCAACAGAACTAATCCAACAAATCCGAATCTAACTAAATTTATCTAATCTACTAAATTCTTAATGGTACCCGCCAATTTCTTACAGCAGAACCTCTAATTCTAATTCTATAAGCATTTTGTTCGGAACAAATCACTTATGTATAGCTAGCTATTACTCGTATCAGATCTGCCTGGTCAACGGTGCTTCGCAATTGATCCATCGAACCTAATGATGCTTTAAAAATCGACTCGTGTATGTTTACAACACTTCGGCTTCTTTTACGAATTTATTTGTTTTGGGGTCCGCTGAGACTGAAAAATTGGGTTTCGAAGTGGTCTGTCTGTATTCTCTCTACAGTTCAGATGCCAATCTAATCGAACTGAAACTTCGTATTTAATTTTTTGTTCATAAGTCGTATATTGGCCACAGCTTAATTTTTACCCGATTTAAGTACTCAATTATCTTTTACGGCTACCATTAGAAATTGGCAATGTTAGATAGATTCTGAAGACAGCATTAACATTTGGTAAACGTTGAGCTTAATGCATCATTAAATAATTTTTGCGCACCTTTTACCTTTTTTGATGATATTGAATGACCAACGGCTTATTTTTGTCCCCTTGAAATTTGGGCGCAGTTCTTCTTCGCAATTCATATTTCATATATTAATCGTGTAGTTTGTACTTGACTACTGGAATATTCTTCTAATCAGTGGATAGAAGTTATTTTTTAGAGAAATCAAAAAGGGCTTATGATTAATCTAATGCTTTAAAATGTTATTCTGTGAGTGACCCAGCCATACATTTGTAAGTAAACGAAAAATGAAAAAAACTCAACAGCAACGTTTTTTAGCAGCTGAATACGTTTAGCGGTTCACCCAATTCAACGCTACAATACTATATTTACTCACAATATACTTTGTACCAATTAAACTTAACCACATTATATTTGTCCTGCTCCACCTCACAAACATCATACAGGGGTGGGATGTTGTAACATCACCCAGGGGTTTGATGTTGTAACATCACTTTCAATTTGAATTCGATACAGTTTATGTCTCTTGTTTCATAAATAAAATTGTACCCTATTTCGCTTTTTGATTATGCTTTTTCTATTGAGATCTCTTTTTGTTGCGTACTTTTCGCTTCCCTCACATCAATAAAATATCACTAAACCAAAATTTGGGTGATAAAGAAACATGAATACATTCTGTCAAAAAAGTACCGGGAATGGTTAATTTAAAATACCCGCGCTAAAGGGATTTACAATTTTTTTTCTCTAGACTGGTAGAACTGTTTCATTATGATGCCAACTTTGAGCGCGATCTGTCAACCAGTTTGTTTACAGCAGTTGGTTAAGTCAGTCGACCTCATTAGTGCACGACGATTTTTACGATGAACGAAATTATTGAACAAAGAGAGAGTGCTAATGCGAAAAAAGTTACCGGAATTATGGGAAAAAACTCGTGGATTTTACACGACGATAACGCGCTTTCACACCGAGCTAGGATTGTGAACGAATATAAGGCCAACATCTCGAAAAAATACCATCGATTAACAACCACATTAGCCTGATTTAGCACCAGGTGACTTTTTCCTGTTTCCCAGACTCAAATTTCTACTCTGTGAAACCCGTTTTGATTCCATTGAAGCCATAAAACAAAATTCGGCGCGCGAACTAAAGGCCTTCCAGGAAAGTGCCTACAAAAAATGTTTCGATGATTGGAAAAATGCTGGCATATGAGTATATCCTCGAATGGGGAATAATTTGAGGGCGACACACAATTAATTTTTATGATTGGAAAATTTGTGTTTTATTTAACAATTCCGTTACTTTTTTGACGGAATGTATAAGCAGAAAAAGAATGTTGTTTTATTCGAGCAAACTGAGATAACAGCAAAAAAAAACATAATTGAAAAACGAAATATATAGAGAGTAAACTGAGAAGAAGAGACATAAACTGTATCGAATTCGATTAAGTGATGTTACCAACATCCTACCCCAGATAAGTCCACTCTCATTGGGCATTGGGTATCTTACTTCCCAAAAAGTAAAACATGAGAATGTACGACCAAGCCTAAGCTAGACTCCCGGATGATGCCGGACCCTCCGTACACTCTTTACACATAACAAGACCGAAGGAAAGAAAAGGTACGTTAGTATGAAAGAGTCGACTCGGTTCCAGACACCTAAGTAGTCTATAGTTAGTATATTTTTTGTTAGTATAATTCTTTTATATTTTTTAATGACAAGCTAGTCACAAGACAAACACGATCTCCTATAGTCAGCGTTCCCTACTGATGCCGCAAGTTTTCTGATAAGCTTTAAGGATTTTTTTTTATCTCCACTATTTTTCCATCGGTTGTTGTGAGAGAGGGCGAGATTTCGTTTCATTATCACGTTCCCATGAGGTCACCCAAATTTGCAATAACCATAGCAATTGTTGCGTCTCTTCTTTCTTGTTTACTCGGCCCCCCTCCCACCTCCATACGTAAAAAATTACGACTGACGAACACAAAACAAAATAAAATAAAATGATTTATTAATTTAATTTTTTCAGTCGGCTCTCGATTTTCAACGTGACGACATGCCGTGTTTGGTGGTGTGTGGTATAAAAAATACATCCCCATTTTCAATTTGCACAGAAATGTTTTATAAGACAGTTATAATAAAACGAAGGGGTGGCAAGTTTTTTAAAGAAACTTTTGTTAAGTGGATTGCGCTCATAACTGAGTTGTTGTATACTCTCAGAACTTCGGTCTTTCACTTGTTTGATCTTTAATGGTTTTTCAGTAAAGATTGAAATGACCAGCAATGCCAACAGAAATTTTCCATTCTCTCAAGCAAAATTATTTTTCTCAGACAATCTCAATCCCACATTGGTGGTGAGATCTTGATGCCGATATTTTGAATAATTTTTTATATCTTTACAATTGTAACTTTATATGTTCAGATGTTTTCTTCTACCTGAACAAACAACACTAATTTTCAAAAAATATTTTTTAATTTTGTGGCGTTCTCTCCGAAAGGAGAAATTCAAATTTTTAATAATTTTCATAGTATCAGATGGAAATTACCGCCACTACTTCTTGTAGGTAGGTATGATGAAAAGTAGCAAGTGCAATAGGAATTGCTATTTAATATGACGTTACAGTTCTACTTAATGTAAAGTTGTGATAACGGGTCATTTGTTGGATTTATCGATCCGCCATTGGGGAATTCGGATCATGGACTCATCACAACTGAGTTCCCTGCATCGTGTGTGTGTCAAGGAAGTATTCTTCCAAATCGACGACCCTGACATTATAAGTGCGCTGACTGCTTGCTCTAAAAAATGGTGATAGCTTTTTTGCTACTGCTTTAGAGAAAGCTGAGCAAGTCATCTGTAAGTTTGCCGCCAACTCAAATTTGCCTGATTCCATTCAGTTATCTCCGACCATCCTCCGGTAAGCCCATCGATGTCTCATGTTACTTTCCGGGCTCTTGTGATTGCTAAGATTCTCGCAAATATTAACCCCAACAAACTCGCTGGTCCTGATGGGATTCTCCCAATCGTTCTCAAGAATTGCAATAAATCTTTGTCTAGGCCCTTAGCTGTATTATTTCACCGATCCATGCCATGCGGTATTTTCCTATCTACAAACAAAAGCGCAGCAAATCGGATCCCTTCAACTATCAACTGTCAATCATTCATTTTCAACTAATGGAACATCTAAATAACAATTACCTTATATCTGATCATCAGTACGATTTTCGTCGTGGTCCATTGACTATTGAATAGATGAATCGATCTAACTGGTGAGGTTCAAGTTATAGCACTTAACATTTCGAAGAATTTCGATCGTGTGTGGTACTGATGACAGTACTCGCTCCTACGGTTTGGCGTTTTCTACTACTTTCTCGAAAAATAAAGTTCTGGAAAGGCTTGCTGCTGACAGAATTGAATTTAATCCCCAGAATTTCGATTATGGAATGGACTGGACGAAAGAGGGTTTCATTTGGCTTGTAATTTACAGAGATTTAAATCTGAATATCCGGAGACTGAAACCTCTTTTTAATAATTCCGTTCCTTTCCTTTATTTTCCTGTTGGTAGTGCTTTGTACTCGTCGCTTATGCTCGTGGACATTAAGCAAGCAATTGCTCAGCGTTGCGGTTTATCAAATAAACACAAATTAAAATAACAAATTTAAGGACGACCCCTACCCAAAATAACGAAAAATAGCCGCCTTTAGAGACAACTTATTTAGTGTCCCTAGTTTTTGATATAAACTTCACTGTCGCAAATTTAGTTAATTTTTGAAATTTTATGGATTCTTTACTTTTGATAAATTCTAACTGTAGCTGGATATTAAGCAAGCTTTTCACGATCAATATTAATGTCTTTAATAACATTCATCATTAGGTACCTCCAAGGCACACAATAATTTTATGTGGCATTAAAATGCAAGATTGTGCACATTTCAAGATAATGAATGAGTATTGACACAAGCATTTTAGAGTCAGAGGAATTCTTAAAATGGATCATTTTTAGAATTTTGATACCAGATGAATGATTTCGGTTTTATGTCAAATTTTTTCTTAATATAATAAAAATAACAACTGTACTTAATCTTTTTAGCCACATGCCTAGAAAATTTAGGTCAATATAAAATAATTCGAAAAGTTGTATCGCCCAACATCAAGCAACTAATCGAGACATTTAACATACATAATCGTACGACGATTGAGAGAAAAAGAATTTTGCAGAAACATAAAATTTATTAAAAATGTATTTTATGTCTGTTAAAAGCATCTAAATAAAAGAAAGATAATAAATAAGATGTATTTAGTATCGAAATCAGGAACAAATAAATCATAATCAACAGAAGAGCATAATTTACAAAAACTCATAAAAATAACTCTGGTTTGTGTTATGTATGTATGCATGGAGTGTTTATACTGTACAGATATAAAAACTTTGGCAGCTTTTTTATTGGTAAAAAAATGAAAATACTTAAATCGATTATTTTCTTTATAGGAAAACCGAATAATCTAAAATAAATAAAAAAAATCGTCTAATTCTCTATTTATGTATATCAATTTTGTTTTTATGTTTTATTTATTTTTATTCAACGGACATTCCAATATACGGTTTCATTAAAAATGTATAATAATCTATCAATTCATTCAACGTCTTTCGTTTTACTTATTTATATACTTATTAATATTTAAGTGTATCAATTATAGTTAAATTTATTTTTATAGTTTTGTTTATAATAGAGGCTTATTTTATTCTGTTTTATGTAATTTTAAGGTTTTTGTTTTGGTTTAATTTAATTCTCAGCAGACGTTATGCCAATTTGTAATTTTGTAAAACTTTTGCGACCATTATATCTTACAAAATTTTGTTGTGCGCGATTATCTTTTTTTTTGTATGCTGCTTGGAAAAAATATTATCTCCTCAATTTATATTTTGTTCAGATTATCGTTGGTAACTTAAGAAATTTTTCATTATTACTTTACTCACACTACTGTAGCAGAATGAAGATTTATTCTAGTAATGGTGTCGAATTGGATATTCAAAACTTTTCAAAATGATTAATTTTCGATCAAAAACACGATAAAACTGGTTTACGTGCGTAAATACGAATGTGAAAAAAATTAAACAATTTATTTTTCGCGTTGAGTCTTGAAGTATATTCGCTTGGAGCTTTAAGGTAGTGTACATTGAAAAATTTGTCCTTTAAGGTAAAAAAAATACAGCACGCTAATTGGTTGAAATAGCTGACACTTTTTTAAGGTTAAGTAATTTTGCCTGAAAGGCAAAAAATTTTACCGTATACAAAATTGAACCAGTGCTGGGATGTTCTAACATCACTATTTTCGATATTCGATACGCTTTATGTCTCTTTTTTCAAGAACAAAATCGCGTTATCTTGCACTTATTTAATGACGTTTTTCCTATTATTGTCTAAGTATTTTCGATTCAGCCTGCTATTTCTTCATCACTTTATCACTACAAAAATTTTTTGTGATACTTTGTCGATTATGTTGAAAAAGGATAGTAAAGAAATTTATTCTGATAGACTGAGATCGCAATAGATGAGCGTAATTGAGGAAGCGAAATAATGGGCAACTTTGTTCATGAAAAAAGAGACATAAAGCGTATCGTATATCGAAAATAGTGATGTTAGAACATCCCAGCACTGGTTCAATTTTCTCTTTTTGCCTTAGTATGCATTCACAGTGTTGTTTTCGCTCGGCGTTTCGATCTTGTTAACCATAGTAATTTTTGGTTGTATTCGTAATATAAAATTTGAAACTTATCGACACATCGATTTTTATTTTAAAAATGAGAACTGTCAATAATTTTTTTTTTTTTTATTGTTTTGACAAATTGCAAACTTCAAAATGAATGATTAATACCCCAACAGATAACAGACTTCGCTTCTCTTCGTCTTTATGATTTTTTGCAACCAAATAGATGCGAATTAGACATTTAATTACATGAAAAATGTTTGGGTTTTGAGAACAAAATATTTTCATACAAAAATATTTGTTTAATGATTTATTACGACCAAATTTAAGTTCCAATAGATTTTTTTTACAATTGCGTTGTCATGTGCCCATTTGAATGTAATGTGTTCCAAGTATTTACTATAAAAACAACAACAACAAACCTAAATGCCATTCATCGTAAAAAACGATCAGTTTAAAAAAAAAAATTTAATACTGTGAATTCATACTAAAGTCTGTATTCCACTCTGAATAATTGACTGAACTGACTTCAAGTCAAAAGAGGACAAAAAAAATTAATCCGTTAGAGTGACAAAGAAAAAACATTATTTTTTTTTTATCAAGATTTTATGGTTAAATTTTGATATCAGACAAAAACATAACCAACAATAATTAAACAAATTAAGTATTAGCATTAATTCGACTATATCACTCATTAAATTATAAAAATCAATGTATGCCTGGTTTTTCTAATAGTTAAAATATAGTAACTATGGTTACATCGATTATATAAGCCTTTGTATAATCGATTATATAAACATTTGTAAAATGTAGTAGCATAATTAAAATCGTGTAGGCTTAGCAAATTTGAAATTTGACAAAAGAAAAAACAACAATTCTGTTTATATATGTCAGTTTCCAGTTATCGACTTCAATAAATCCAAAATGGATCGTTTCGGGAATAATTCTTTACAAATAATTGATGAAATGATCGAAAACAACAAGCCGGCAAATACAAAAAAAACTCACGAATATGTTTTAAGACAATTTAATCAATTTTGTAATGTGCGAAAGTACCAGTTGGATGAAAATACAACCAACGAAGAACTCGCCCTAATTCTAAAAGATTGGGCTTTCAACATGCCGTCTTCTTCCTTAAAAGAACCGTCTTCTTCCTTAAAGGAACCGTCTTCTCAACCGTCTAATGCAGCAACAAATATCTATAATAATTGTACATTTATTTATAATTATTAAAATTGTAACTTTTCTATTTCAATTTATTGTTTTCTTTATTCAAGATATAGTCTCCTGTATACCACACGACAATGGATAATTTTCTCTTATTTCGACGTATTGCCTTTGCAAAACACCACTTGACCTTCGGTCTCGTGGTGTTTCAGGCAATACGTCTCGTATAATCGAAAATTTTCGATCGTCTTGTGGTATAACATACGATTATTTTCACAACTCAAATTATGTAAAAAATTAATTATTACTAATACTCATATCAGAATTATTATTTTTTGAATATTTTCCGTCATATAATAAAAAATTAAAAAATTCTCTACCATAAAATCGCCATGCTATTAAAATTATTAGTGTGTGCGAGAAATAGTTGAAATGATTTCGATTTGATCATTTTTGACCATAATCAAAACCAACAAAAATGTTTATACAAATAAACATTTTTGTTGGTTTTGCCATAATTATGACGATCCACTAATACAAACACACATTTGATGTAAGTCAAATCTTGACTGAATTCGTTTTGTGGTTCTTTCACACAACCACCGATTTTATATTTTTATCTCCCTTTATTTTGATTGACAAACTTTTATTCGCAATGGAATTCAGGCTTAAAAGGCATTTCATATCGTCTACTTGATATATACTATACTATTTTTATTGCCTCAAAGGCACTCAATGCCCCTAACGATTTTCAAACTAACAATAAACTATAAATTTATTCTATAACACAATAATAATTGTCATTTATTGGAAAGAGGCGGTTGTATAGAATGCACAAGTGTGCTATACGAATTGTGTTTTTGGAGCCTGTATGCGTGAGAAGGCCTAGAATAAAACATGCCATTTTCGTATATTCACACTATACTAAATTTTTTTGTTTTATTCGAATGTGCAATACTCTCAACTCTCTTTGTAAATTAGTTACAACTACAAGTTACAACAAAGAAAATTCGTTAACGCAGGTAGATTGTTTGTGTAATTAGTGTAAGTTGTGATAAATTAGTGATTGGAAAAAAATCTTTAGAGAATTTTCTATCCCTTCATTTCATTTCGTAGTGCTTTTATTTTAGAATATTTTCATTATTTTTGGTCAGTAAAATAAACAAATAGTAATAATTCACTTATTGCATTGAACAAATAAATTTATAAATAATATGTAGCGGTTTTAGGATCTATTGTTCAGCGCAAGCGTTTTATGCCAAATTAGATTAGTGATTTTGTAATGTTTCAGCTGCTCAACACTAATCAGTGTTCAACACTATCAGTTGAACCTAATCGAGGAATGCGCTATACCGCACAAAATAAGAAATTCAGCAAATTTGATGGTCGCCTCGCTCTAATTCTGAGCAAAATAGAGCGACTCTCGCAAAAACGGTCATAAAAAATCACAATGCATTGTGTAATGGAATATTTCACAATAAAGTAGACATATTTAAACGGCTCATACCAATATCAATTGTCGAAGCTATTTTCTTAGATACAAATAAGAAAGCTAAACGAACTTATGAAAGTAACCGACATTAGAATGATCGGAGCTGAAAAATCTTCTCGCACATGCCTTTCTACAGAGCTGTGATGTCTCTAGCCAGATTTGAACAAATAACTCGCTTTATTAGGTTCGATGATACACGTACTAGACCAGCTCGCTTGAAGTCAGATAAATTATCTGCATTCCGCCATGTGTGGAGTTTATTTCAAAAAAACCTTGCAGAACACTTTATCCCATCCAAAGAGATAAGTGTTGATGAACAGTTGGTGACCACCCGAGGAAGATGTAGCTTCAAGCAATACATCCCCAGCAAACCGGGGAAGTAGGGATCAAAATTTTTTGGCTTGTTGATGCTACCACAAATTATCCATTAGCAGGAGAAATATATTTGGGCACACAGCCAGGAGAACAGAGAGCTCGAAATATTTCTCTCGACCTCGTGCTTCGGCTCAGTGACCGTTATCTCGATAAAGGTTTCAATATCATCATGGATAATTTTTTCACAAGTGTCCCTTTGGCAACGCAGTTAATTACAAGAAAAACCACTATGATTGGCACAATTCGATCGAATAAACCGGAATTGCCAAAACAGTTCACTTATTCAAATGAGATAAAACGTAGAGAAGCATATTCTACAATTTTTGCATTCTCTGAGAATATGTGTCTTACCAGTTACGTAAGGAACACAAAAACGAACGTTTTGCTTCTCTCTACAGCACACGCTGATCAAACTATAGATGCTAACACCCAAAAACCGCAAGTTATTATGGACTCCAATGCTACAAAGGGTGGTGTTGACACGTTCGATCAAATGAATCGCATATACGCATGCAAACGGAAAACTAATCGTTGGCCCGTTACAATGTTTGAACTTAGTAAACCAACCTGGTGTACGTCATCGAAAAGGCGAAAATTATTTTTGAAATCGTTAGCCACAGAGGTGGCGGCCGCACACATTCCAAATAGGATTGCAAAAGGTTCACTACACAAGTCAGTAAAATCAGCTTTGCAGTTAATTGGTTATGAGATTAAGAACATTACAATATTCTCAGAAATTATGAATAATAAAATAAAACAAAGATGTGACGCCTGCAAGCGAAGCCGAAAAGGGATTATGGGTGATACTAAAACTACTGCAGTTTGCGATGTCTGTCGCACCTCAACTTGCTCCAAACACTATATTAGGATATGCAAACAATATTATACTACAAGCGCAGATTCAGTGACTGATGAGGAAGAAGACTGTAATTTGAAAAACTTGTCTGTACAATCCATCTCCCCTTCGATATTACCAACAAAACGACCATGAACGCATTCACCAAACTAAATGTTATTATTTGGAATAATAGTTATGTAATATATTTTCAAAATAAATACAATTCACTCTAAATGCCGAATGCAAGAATTTTTGTGTTGAAAATGGCAACGATTTTTTTATTTGGAACTAAAAGTACGATAAACCGATGTAAGTAAGATGTACGGCTCTAGGGTTAATCTAATTTCGATGGTCCAAACAAAACAGACCATAGAGCCATAATCATCATGACGTATTTTCTAGAAGCTTTTTAGTGGTATAACTTTTCACTGATTTCCATAGGGATCCATAGTAAAAATGATGTGTTTTAGCTTAAAGTTTTTCAATGAAAAAAGCAAAAATATTATAACATGTTTATACAAAAGTTTTCTTCATATAACTTGCTAAATTTATCTTTAGTTTTACTAGTGTATGTCAGATGTCTAAGATGTTTCCGAAAAACAATTGTTTAATCACAAAATTGTCAGTGTCACATGTTCTTAATATTTTGTGAATTTGTTTTACTTTTCCTACAATTTTTGAATTTGAAATTTCCCCAGGTGTTAATTTTTGATACGATTTTACAAAATTTTTACTGCCATCACTGCCATCTATGTAATGTATATTGACTTAGTGGCCAAAAGATTCGTAGTAAGCTTTTATTTCATTTTGACCAGAATGATGTTATTATGAAAATTTTATAATTTTGTTTAAAATAAATGAATTATTAGAAGAAATTGAAAATGGTTTTCTTAAACAATCGTCATACATGTTAAAAATCAAACTTTTATGAAAATATTACAGAAATCATAATTAAGAATTTCTAACGCTTTCATTCAAAAATTTGTCTCAGGAAAAAAGTGATTTCCCATATGTTTTATGTGTTTTACTATGAAAAGTTTGGTTTTTTCCTTGTTTCTAATTCCTTTATGAAAGCTTCGTTTTTTGGACTATGGCCAAAGCAATCTTAATTATACAAAGCCATAGCCTAAAAAATGAAGCTTTTATAAGGGAATTAGAAACGAGGAAAAAACCAAACTTTTCATAGTAAAACACATAAAACATATGGGAAATCACTTTTTTCCTGAGACAAATTTTTGAATGAAAGCGTTAGAAATTCTTAATTATGATTTCTGAAATAATTTCATAAATGTTTGAATTTCAACAAATGTATATGAATATCGTTAAGTAAATCGTTTTCATTTTCTTGTAATAATTGATTTATTTAAACCAAAATATGAAAAAAATTTCATAACAACAGAATTCTGGTCAAATTGAAATAAAAGCTTACTACAATTCGTTTGGTCATTAAGTCAATATACATTACATAGATGGCAGTGATGGCCGTAAAAATTTTGTAAAATCGTACCAAAAATTATCACCTAGGGAAATTTCAAGTTCAAAAATTGTAGGAAAAGCCAAACAAATTCTCAAATATAGGAACATGTGATAATTTTGTGATTAATGCTGTGTGCCTCAGAAGACTTTTCAAACTAAACTTTTGTAAGATCCAGTAATTCATGCAGTATTTAAATAGATGTCACTAGGTTAAAAATATTCAATTGTGCCTTATAGCCAACTAAACTTTTTCAATGTCTCGTTTAAATAAATGACATCTAATAAAAAATAAACCGAGTCGTTTATTAAAATTATGTAATTCAAAATAAGATATACATATATGTATATACATATGCAGGATTTAAGGTACCCGGATTTGTTCAACTCAATTAGGATGCAGCCTGTATCGTATTTTATGTAAAACGATTATTAACCATAGATTATTATCCATCAGATTAAAGCAATTGATTTTGGAGTTTCGAGTAGTAAACAACTCGTGCTTTACTCTTAAAAACTAATTAAACTCTACACTTAGGGGCTCAACCGGGATCGATCAGCTGTTAGTTTTGTGCAACATATTGAGTTTTCTTGAAGCAAACCAAGCACCTATTGAGTTTTCTTGAAGCAAATGTGTAGTTTTGTACGTTTAGGTTTAGTTTTAGTGCGTTTAAGACGTTGCGCTCCAAACAGGGTAAACCGACCGATTAAACATTTAAGTTTGTGGTGATTAACACGTACGAGTACACAATTTTATCGTGAAATTAATATAGTTGGCGAATTTTTATATCCGTGGGGGATTTTCCATATCCCTAGATTTGTGGTGATATAAAGTATCGTTGAATAACACCGAATTCGTGAGTCGAGAAATATAAATTACCGTATTTTGTACCAAGGCCGTTTGCGTGAAATTTAAAAATAAGTGTTATTGGATAGAGTTTTAATTTAGTAAAGATAAAAGATAAAACTAGAGGGGTTATTATAATTTATTCTGTTTATATATGAAGTAAAGTTGTTTTGATTTTGGGGCTGAAAGTGAGCTTTGCTATTATATAACAAATTATTAAGTAATTGTTACTGACATGGGCCGAAAAAAAAGAAATAATCTTGATAATTCACCTGAAATTGAGGACGCTTTTATTCGTAAGATGATGGAAATGTTTAGAAGAGTCGCGAATGATGATTCGGTGAATTCAAATAATACAGTGCTATTGAACCAACCAAAAAGCAGCACTATGATGGAGGATGGTGACAGCGGAGATATAACAAATAGAAGTAGGGAGACTAATGCTAGCGAACTTAACGGAAACCAACAGGAAGATAATACCCAGTTAGAAGAGTTACGAACACGGAAGGTGGCGCTAAAAGATAAAGAAATAAGAATGAAATCTACTATCGTGCCTACGGCTGGAGCTTGCTTAAGTTTTAGAGATGTCGGAGAATCGCTTTCGAAGTATAGCGGGGAGGATGATTATCCCGTCGAGAAATGGATTCAGGATGTCGAAGATGCTGCTGTTTGTATGAAATGGAATGGTGAACAGAAAGTTATTTATTCAAAAAGACTGTTAACTGGAACAGCAAAAGACAGTTTACTTATGGCGGTTTCTGATACCTGGGAAAATCTAATCACACATTTAGTCAACGAGTCCAAAAAGGAAGTAAAATCTGCTGTGATTCACAGGCGCATGGCAGAGAGGAAGTAAAAGAAAGATGCATCTAACCGGCAACTTGAAAGATGCTTCGATAATAGTTACTGTATAAGGCATGAATGATTTCAAAAGTAAATTTGTAATTTATGAAGAAATGAAACAAAAAATTAAGATAAAAGCACCAATCGAGAGCGTAACAACAAAGCCAATTGAGAGCAAAAAGTCAAATAGATTCCGAAGAATGCCAAGATCTTACAACTGTAGTGGAACCGGTCATCTAGGAATAGATTGCGCGAAAAAATCTGATGGTTCGAAATGTTTCAAATGCCAAACATTTGGTCATCTTTCAACGGAGTGTGGAAGTAAAGTTTAAAGTTCTAAATCTTGTGCAGCCATAGAGAATCAGGATGATTGTTCATCTAAAGCTGTCAAAAGTGTAATGTTGAATGGAAAGGAACTTTGTGCACTAGTTGATACCGGAAGCGATATAAGCTTAATGTAGAGTATGAGACCACAATTCACATAGTTCCTGATGGAATATTGTCAGTTGACTTTTTATTGGGTCGAGATTTGGATAGAGATTTAATAAATTAAACGCCGACTGGAATTACTATGAGAAAATTCATTCCGGAAAACGTTTCAATGGTGATTGAGCATGGAGAACTTCCGCTCAACATAAACCATATTAATGATCGTGAAGTGGCGGATAGAATTAGATTATTGGTAGTAAACTAAAATCCAGAGAAGAAAACGCCAAGTCTAAACATAAAAATGCATATTGAGCTGACCGATGAGGAACCGATTGCTTGTAAACCGAATTATGCAAGAAAATTATTAAAATAGTTAAAACTGTATGATTTTAATTAACAATAGTGTTAAAATATCGTGCATTTACTAAAAATAAAATTTAAAATTTTAACAGTTTTAATACAAAATTTCATTTTATCGTTTTAATTTACGATGATAAATTGAAATTTTGTATTAAAACTGTTAAATTTTATTTTTAGTAAATGCACGATATTTCATTAATCGTTCATTAAAATCATACAGTTTTAACTATTTTAATAATTATGTTACATAATTTGGTAAAAAAGGGAATTTCGTTCTCGTTCTCAATGTGTACCGGCCTTTACCGACTGCGTATTTTAAACTGTATGTTATACAAATTGAACAGCCGTCGAAAAGTAACCTCGTAAACTGCCTTTTCACCAAGCATCTATGAGAAAATATCGAAAGCTTCAAAATTTGAAAAGTTTAGTTTGAAAAGTCATCTGAGGAACACAGCATAAATAATTTTCTTTCTCATTTTTCTGTAAACATTTTAGACATCTTACGTACACTAGTAAAACTAAAGATAAATTTAGCAAGTATTTGTCAGAGCCAACTATGATGTATTTTTCAAAATGAAAGTTCGAAAAATATATTTTCGAAACACTTTAATTTTAATATTTCTGCAATTAATATTTATTTAATACCAATATTTCTTGTATTTTGTTGTTAAAGATATGTAGAAAACTTTTATCTAAACGTTTTATAATATGTTTGCGTTTTTCATTGAAAAACTTGAAGCTAAAATACACCATTTTTACAATGGATTCCTATGGAAATCAGTGAAAAGTTATACCACTAAAAAAGCTTCCAAAAAATACGCCATGCTGATTATGGCTCTATACACACGACATACATAATATATGTCAAGAAATAGTTCAGGATACAAATTTGTAAACTTACTAGTACGAAACTATCTGTCAATTTAATCATTACGTATTATACATAATTTCTAGTATGAAATGCTCAATGATTAACCACACTTTGATACCAAATTAAAGCTTTGGTTAAAATAAAAAATAAAAAAAAATTTATTCGTTGAATATAACAATAACGATTGACTTTTCTTTCGTTATGGAGGTTATGAAGTTCTCAGACAGGCAACAAAAAGGCGTTTTCAAATTCGCTGGAAACGACTTTGCTGCCAAAGGAGTCAAATCGCATATCACCACAAAACCGGATGATATAATGAAGCCAGAGTATTTGGAAAAAGATGAAATGGTTCAAGAAACCATCAATCGTTGTTTGGCTAACGGCCATTTTGAATATGAATGTGAGAAAAAATCTGCATACGATATGTGGTGTACCTTACTCAGCTAAAAGAATTATTAGAGAAATGCAACTGCGGCTGTAGATTTATGGTAAAGGTTACCTGACTGTTATGATCCGGTTGTTACTGCGATTGAGATATTAAATGAGGCTGAAATTAAGCTTCATAAAGTAAAAACGTTGTTCTTAGAGGCCAAACGTAAACTAAAAAAAACAGAAATTCTATGACAGCAACAATTGACAGCGCAAAGGCAGTACATACAAGGAACTATGTAAACAAACCAAGTTCCTAGTTGTAGTATTTGCAAAAAGTAACGTCACAAAGCAACCAATTGTTGGAGCAAAAAAAAAATATTTGGTTCAAGCCCCTGAAAGTGAAAAAAAATTCCAAATAATGATCTCAAACTAAACGAAATTTGATTTTGTTTGGAATCCTCAGAAAATGTTATTACGATTCCCAGTTGGCATTGCCAAGAATAAAATGTCAATGAAAGCAGTTAGTGGTGGACACATGAAGATCAGCACTATTGTCAATGAGCGGGAGGAAATGGAATTGTTGTTCAATATTCTGTATGTACCGCATGTTAAACCGCATTTATTATCATTTAATCGCATAGAGAAGTAAGGTGGTATCGATTAAGAACAGAAAAGCTTTCATCATCATGAACTATAAAGTATATGCCGAAGCTTTACTCAATGGTGTCTTATATTGGATCAAGTTTACATATTACAAAGTGGGTGCTAACCCATCGTAGTTTATGTCATTTGGTAAACAATCGAATGGTTCATGATATTAAGGATAATTTAATTGACAATTCAAATGACACAAAGCTCTTTCACAGGAGGAAAAAGACTAGCAACTTCAAGACCGCTAGCGAGAGTAAACTCAGATGTTTGTAGGCCTGCATAAGTAAATACATTTGATGGTTATAGATATTTTGTAACATTTATCGCCGATTACACGCACCTAACGGTATAATTATCACTGAGATTAAAGTTTGAAATGCATTTCAATTACGACGGCCGTGAATAATTATTGTCTGCAATAAAGATTCTCTGCAAGGTAAGCGGTATTTCGTTGGAATTTACACTTGCTTGTAGTGTAATGATAAATGGTGTTAGCGAAACAATGAATCGCACTCCCATACTCTCGTACGAAGTGAACAGTTTATTAAAAATTGACCAAAGTAAATACATTGAGAAAATATTTAAGAAATTTGGCATGACCGATTGCTATTCGGTCTCTACCCCTATTGAAATTGGCCAACCCTATCGTGAACTGATTGGTACTCTGATCGAACTGAAGTTAGGCTCAAAACCAGACATCTGTTATTCTATTGGTTACTTTGGTAGATATTAAGTCAGAGCCTCTTGGCATTAGTCACACTTGAAAAATGTTTTAAGAAATTAGAATTAAACTGCTGACCTTAGACTTTTTTATGGCTTTTTCGTTGCATTGGGAAATCGAGTTCAAAAGTTATAAGTGAAAGATGAGAGTCTAGTTTACCCGAGATCACAATTTTCAATGTTTATTTGGTAGATCTCCTCGCAAGATAGATATTTACGCTGTGTTAATTTGGGAACAGCCTTACAAATGCTGTCGCCTCCAGATTCACGTTCTTTATTGAACGGGTCAATATAAGTGAGCTAGGTTTGGCTGGTCATGCTGAATGACAGCAAATGAGCCGGATTAGGCTGAAAAGCGACTCGTACCGATAGCCTATCAGGCTGAGGACCCATCTAACAGAGTTCCCTTGGATTAACAAAAATAGAATTTGTGGCCTCAGAATGTAAGCGTGCAAACTCTTATAATACCTAAATAAATTTGAGAAGATTCAGATCTTGTATTCTTGGGAAAAATAATTGAAATATTTTCCTACTTTTTCAATACAGCAACACAGGAAGATTGGTGTGGTACTTGGGTGATGTAAACGCGCATCACACAATCTGGGGAAGCGCGGATATTAACGAAAGGTGTGTGTCATTTTTTGATTATGTGTTGTCTACTATAACCTTTCAGAGAATATTTTTGGCGATAATTCTCTTTGGTTAATATAATTCCATGCTAGGATTTTTGAAAATTCATTTGCGTGAGTTCTGGGTTCATACATTTTAAAGGCTCTGTACTGCGCATTCATATCATATAACTTAGAATATGCCTCTGTGGGTTGGTACGTTAATTATAGTTTCCAGATTTCGAGAATAGAAAGTGTCTAAAAGAAATTCTCGATTTACGCGGTTTCGACACTTCTCGATAGATAATGAACTACTTGAGATAATAGCCTTACTGAATCTTCAATCGCTAACTAATTGTTAGCTTCTGTTCTTTTTATGTTCCTTGTCGTCTGACGTCCAAGACCACTGATATTTATTAATTTCCACAGAACCGACTACGGAACGAACGAACCTCTAGCAAATGCGTTCAGAGTGAAATGCGTTCAGCAGATAAAGATTCGTTAGATCATAAAGTCACCCGTGGCCGTCTCTTTCAAGTCAATAAATGTTAGATTTTTCAATACTGCTAGCTGCTACCCCAAAATATATATCGATGGTGTTTTTATAATGGGATAACGGATGAGTTTTAAGGGTATTGACAGGTAATTGTACCGCTGTCTGGAAAAATTTGATTTTGAGTTGTGTATGCCATGAGATTTTCGAGATTTTTAAGACGTTTCGAAATAACTAGATTATCTGAGTTCCATCGAGGTTTCTGAGATTCCCGATTTTACATTTAGGTGAAAGTATTGAGTTGTATAGACCTTTGCTTCCACATGATTTAAGATATTCGAATTTTGGGGTTAATTTGGTTGCTTATTTTATAAGTTACACAGCATTCAAAGTTGTTTGAGAGATTTTGAGATTATTTGCAAATTTAGCTATATGTATTTGAGGTTGTCGAAGCTAACGTTCTGTGGTTATTATTGATTTGCTTATACGTAACAACACTATGCTTTTTGATGTACAGTTGTTGCACGTTGGTACGTAGATTCTCGATTTTACGAAATTCCATCATCCGGAGGAATAACATATACAATTTTTGTGCTGTCTTCAAGGAATTAATTCTCGGTTTATAAAACTGCAATGCATTAGAAACAGGAATTAAGTGGGGGCTTAACATCATGAGGATCGTTAACAACTCACTATCAAAGAATATACGTTCTTCTTGGATATTTTTGGCGGCCTCTACCAAGAAGTACCAAGAAGTAATCGAATAGGCGTTCAAGCAAATCTGAATTTGTTTGGACTTCAATAATTTAATAATTTAAATATTAAATGAAACTATGATCTCTAGGGGGAGGAGCGCAAAAGAACGTCGTAGGTTTTAGTGCTGGATGGCTTTAAGGCCCGCATGGCTCAGCCATAATAATAATAATAATGACCTCATGGAAAAAGTTGTTCACATACGTTCCTATCGTTCCTTCCTATTAGGTATAACTTTTTCGGGTTTTAATATTTGTTCAATTTCCTCTCGAGTATATGCCCTGCTCCAGAACAAGTTTTGGTTTTATTATAAACCACTATCATCCGAGTAATAAATTATGTTGACGGGTTTGGACTTGATGAACGATTGTTTTGTTATTCGTGTCAGTTAGGAAAGTTGGAAAATTAATTATTAATTTGAAAACTGATCAGCCATTTCTTACCGATTAGTTGTACTAAATATTCTGGTAACGAAGTCGCCATAAATTCAAAACGCAAACTACTCATAAAATACAGCAAGAGTAGCTGCGTGCAGTCAGAAGTACTTGTGTGTAATATGCCACGTTAAATGGAACGCAGCAATAATTTAAGCTGTAATACTAATCGCAGTAATAGTTACTTTTGGTTCCGGTCTTTTAGGACTGCTGGCTAATAGTGAATAAATGAGATACTACATAGTAACTTTGTCCGTACAAACCATAACGGATGAAAGGAAAGGGTGAGAACCAACGAGCGGATATTAAATTATTAGTCCATGCTTTACATCAACAAAAGGTTTTGTTGCATACCTATTGCCGACAGGTAATTACAGGGATAACAATAAAAATAATATTGTTTGGGTGCAGTGCAGGTGTCAAAGTATTTATTTCAAGATTTTATTACAAAATCAAAGAAGCAACAAGCGGGAAGATTTTCGGAAAATTTTAACTTCATGTATCAAGATTGTACTGTCATCAGTAAAAGACGCTTCCAGTGCACTGGTGGGCAAAATGTGAGTTTGTCACTTGGAGTTGTCGCCGAGGATTGATAGAGTTGTCGTTGAAAAGGCCTTGATCTAGAGAGGCCGATAGAGTTTAAATATTTCTTACCACCCATACGAAAACTCACCGCGGTTAGGTGAAATTCCATTTTTTCAACAACATTTTTATTTCTGACTATACAGTTATGAAATTCACCATTATAAAGCTGATGAGTTTTGGACACGTTATATCAATCTCATAATTTTGAAAAATTTGTCAACTAAACCCATTTTGTTCTTATAACAAAAGTCATTTCGGAAAACTTGACCTGTTCACTTTATAGAAATATCGGCCACCAGTTTTGAATATTTTAATTCATTCTCACAATTTTCAAACATTTGTGGAACATGTCCGACCCTTTTTATAATAATAAGAAAAATTCTTTCCGAAATCTCGGAATTTTCTGAAAATGTAGGCCCACACCTGGTAAAATTTCTAAGATTATGGAAAATATGAGTTGTAGGCCACTATTTTCATAAAGTGGAGAGGTGAAGCTCTCCGAAACAATTTTTATTATTAAGGCAAAAACGGTTGGGCTTGTTCGAAAAATCTTTACCCTGCGCACTTTACGAAAATATTAGCCCACAACTGTGTAGTAGCTATTTCAACAGGTTTACAGTTCTTACCGATTTTGTTATTATTTCATATACAAAGCTATACAAGCAATATGTTATGTCTCGATCATCTAAACATGTTAATGTTGATTACTTTCAGGTAGTATACAGGCGTGCAAGACATACCGTTGAAACGGTCTTAAAAAAAATCTTGTTAATCACACATGTAAAAATTCACCGAAGTGTAAAACAATTTTTTGTTTCAAACAGATCCTACAATGTACTATTGTAAAGGTCTCCAAGAATACAACAGTTTTTAAGATCACCGTTATGTCTGTGGTGGCAGATAAATGTGGTTACTAATTTTCAGATGTCGTAAAGAACAAGAGACTTATTGCTTTGAAAATATTATATCAAATTAGTGGAATTATAAGATGTTATTTATAGTTCAATTAACCTTTGCTTTGCTTTATACGATTTAGTCAATTTACTTCAATTTGAGCTTAAGCCTGTTTGGGCTTATGATTAGGATTTATTAATTGATGCTATTGTCATTGTGAAATGTTTGGTAACTTAAGAATGAGCACAGTACATTAGACAATAATGTCTTACTAAAATCGTCTATCAAAAATTTTTGGGACTTTACATTTCTTTATAAAGTACCTGTAGTTGGTATCTCAAGCTCGATGAAATTATTTACCTTACTTCCGGGGTGAAATTAGACATTGTTTGAAAATTATCTCTGTCAAGAAATAGGGTGCTGGAATTTGCATTTATATTAGATCAGCCAGGAGGTGGTCATATTTGAAGTTAAATCAAGACATTCCCTTATATTAATGGTTGTGGTTTATAAATCGTGGAGGTTTGAATTTTGTAATGATTTGGAGAAGATTCTTTCTTAATATTCTGTAAAATGTAGCGATGTTATAATTTGTGGCGATTTTAACTGAGACTATTGGAAAGGTTCGGTTGTACTTGTCGAAATAATGTTACCTGGTATGTTGGAAGAGTTCGTTTCCACTAAGACGGTGTTTATAAAAGCTTCAAACCGACTCTGGTCCAGAGGCACCTTCCGTAGAGGTTTTAGTCCATGTATTTAATAGCATTATCACTTTCTCAAACAACCAATTAGCTTGCCACCAGTACTTTCAAAAATTAAATGCTGTTAACACATTTAAGCCTTTGGAGAAAAATGTAAGGACAGTCGATTAAAATCGCAGACCTAAAAATCGAAATATTGTAAGCAACACCAAAGGAAAGCCCCCGTTTGAAGTAAATGTTTAGGATGAGATCGTTTATGTACGTACTTGTTTACATATCCTCACTGGGCAAATCCTTCCCCTTTTACTCTTTATTACTTTGGGGTATTTTTATTAATCCATTTCTGTTTTATTTTTTAGTGGTTTCCATGTTTAGAAATTTCAAACTTTGAAATTCAAACTAACATAAAAATCAAGAATATAAAGGGCTGAAACCTCATAAGGTGATCAGAACTTCGGTCTTGATTAATTCAACTCCCAAATCAATCTCAAAATGAACCTCTTAAGTCAATCTAAACGCAATCACCAAATTAACGGTCAACTCAACCATCAATTAAATCACCAAATCAACCCTTATAATTAATTCCCAAACCGAACAACTCATATCCCAATGCAAGCTAACTAAATCCTAATTCTACGTCAACTCAACATAGTTTGACCCAAATCTCAACCCTCTACTCAACTCTACACTTATTTTCCAACCCAATCCCAAAATTAACTCGATTCGAAAACTACATGCGTCTATGAACTCAACTCAATCTAACTTCCCACTTTAGGGCTTAGGGTTTACTCGGCCTCAAATTAAATTCTAACCGAGAGAGAGTTTAGGGTTTACTCGATCTCAGATTCTCAACATAATTTCAACTCAAACCCTGAGTTTGAGTTGAATACCGGCATAGATACTGTCGTACCATCACCTTAAACAAACATTCCGTCATACCATCATGACACTATACCATTAAACCATCATTCAATAGTACCATTCTACCATATAGTGACGTCGAACTATCCCACCATCACACCATTATGTATATCTTACCATCAATCCACCACACCTTCATACCATCACACCATCATACAATAATATCAATCCATCACACTACTATATCATCATAACATCACACAATCATACTATCATATATACCATCTTGCCACGATACCATCATACCAAACGATCATAATATCGTACCATCATACCAACATACCATCTTACCATTATACCATTATGCAGATTTTACACATTAAATTGATCCTTTTACACTTCAAACTGAACTTTTTACATTTCAAATTGGACCTTTTACATTCCAAATTGAACCTTTTGAAATGATTGAACCCTTAACAAATTATATGAATGGCCAATTTGGATGAAGCTTGGCTATTGCTTAACTGATTGTGATGAAAATTGACATGTGCGCGGGAAATGGGATTTTAAAATGATTTTTGGGTAAAGTTCTGTAATATGGTCAATAAGAATATAACTTATCTATTAAACGATTATGATGAATTTTGACGTTTCCAATGAACAGAAGGAAATCTATAATGTGCTTCTATAATGTTATCTATTTAGGTTTCTGTCAATCATGCAGCTGTTGAGGTTTCTTTAAGACAGTGAAAACATATGTACTATTTTAATCGCCAAACGATCAAGATTATCTACATAATAATATTCAAGTTCCATTAGAAATTTTCATGCCAATCCTTTGCTTTAAACTTTGGGTTACGTTTCCCGAATATTTGCTGTCAGAGCGTTAAGTTTGGCTTTAATAAACAAAATTTAGTGTGTAAGTACTGAAACTCAGTACTGAAACTAATAACGGTTTCGGAATTAGAAATATTATTTTAAATCCTCATTTCCAATCTCGAATTTCATTATACTCGGTTAACGAATATGCAAGTTCCGTGGCCATATTCCAGAACTTTATCTAAACATAATTTTAGAATCCCATTTCCAACGCACATGTCAAATTTCATCTAATCGGTTGAGAAATAGGCAACTTCTCTCATACTTGGCAAATTCCAGAACTTCATCTAAAAATTATATTAGAATTTCATTTCTAAAGCGGATGTCAAATTTGACTAAAATCCATTAAGAAATAGATAAGTTACATATAATTGGCGTGTGGATTTGTTTAAATATGATACACTTATGATGTACATACATACAAGCACTCACTAAGCTAACCCCAACTCAAACTCTCTTTCAATTCAATTCTCAAACCAGCATATAGAAAACGTTAAGCATAAAACAGTTGTTACTATATAACAACAAAACTCAACCCGCAAATTGACCCCTAACTTAACCTTCAACTCAACCCCAAACTCAATATACAATTTTATTTGCATACATAACAAATTGGTAAATATTTCTCTAATCCGGTGTTTTATGTCGATTCGCATGGTAGATACTCGACCCTGTTGACGTACAGGTTCCAAAAGCTTTTCAAATCTCCGCCTTGACCATAGAAACAGTTTGCGGGAAAAAATTCTAAATCGGGCAAGCCGTTCTCGTGATACCATGGATACAGGCATCAGACGTCCAGACGTCCAAACAGACGGACGGACATTTTTTTTTGTTTTGCTTTTTTAGACTCAGGGACTTCAAAACATCGAGAAAAGTGGTTTTGGACCCACCAAATTTTTGGTCATTTTTGATAGGATTTCAATACTTTGGTCTTTTTAGACCGAAGTAATAATTTGTAATTTTCATGACATGTCAAATTTGTTTGTTTGAGAAAAGTTTTAAAATATTTAATTCAAAATTTCTTAAATTTCCAACGGGCTTCAGAGCCATACTATTATAAATTAAACCAAAACTTATTCCTTAATTATTATAAATTGTGCTCGAAATCATTTTATTGCTAAAATGTTGCTGCCATTGTTTACATTTATTGTATTTAATTAATAATTGAATCCCTACATTAAATAATTAACGGTCATATGATATTAAATTATAATACCAATATTGTTTTATTCAATTTTACAATACATTTATAGAGTGTTTTTAAATACATACGGTAATTATAATTAAATTAATGTAATTGTTTTTTTAATTTTTTTGTTTTTTTTTTTTGTTTGTAATAATAGGCGATTTTATATTTAGTTAAATAATAAATAAAATAATACACGATTTATTTTAGTTAATTCGTTAAATCTTGTTTTTGTCACATATTTTAATTAATTTTTTAAAAATATTGCAATAATAAAACATTTAAAAAAAATATTTGGATTTTTAATTTTTATTTTTAAATTTTTTGTTTTGTTTTGTATAAATATTTAGAAGTATTTTCTTTATACATTATATGAAGATAGATGATGCTGCCTGCGGTGGATGATTATGATTATGGGCACGCTAAAAGATCATCACGACTGAATCTCGTGCTCATTTTGCTAATCATAAATAATTTTTGTTTTGTATTTGGTTTGATTTTGGTTTTAAAAATACTTTTAATTAATATAATAAATAGTAATATGTTCACGATTTACAATTATTTAATTTAGAATTATTATCGTTATTATCTACGGATTTATTATCTATGTATGCACTTTGCTGTAATTGATAATTTGAAGAGTTCACCTCAAAACCTTTTATTAGGGTTTCAATTATAAATTTTATTGTTACTTTATAAATATTTTCAATATTTTCGGTATATCGGTCGCCTAACGTATTCTCAACGGCTGCTAAAAATGGTCTCTCAATTTTCTGCAAAGAAATAAGCAAAAAAAATAAGAAATTTAATATTGAACAATTTTAAATTATCAAGAAAGTTTTAAATTAAGGCAGGTTTGTCGCTCCTTGTTTCTAAACGGACTCCGCTATTCATAAATTATCCGTTTGCCAAATTTTTTTGATATTTACTTCATGTAAAGCAGAATTAATTATTTTGTGTGGACTGACTTATTTGAAAGCCTTTTGTCACCTTGCGAGCAGACTTATTTTAGACTTTTTTGACTTATTTGGGGGAGTTTACACAAAAAGATAAGTACACATGTAGCAAATATTTTCCCAAACTTTTTTTACTTTTTATTTTTAGCTCGATTTGAGCTCTATCCTCGGTCGTAGACACGGCGGAAAGCATTTGCCGAAAAGTTGGGCAAAAACGCACCAAAAATATTTTCCGCATTTCTAGAAAATATATTTTCTCCTATTTCAAACGGTGACAAATATTTGGCAGCAAATAATGGTCGAACAAAGAGGTGCAAATAGATATTTCATTTGCGCGCTATAGTGTTGACGTTTTTTGTCAAGTTTCAGTGATCGAAAAATGATTGAAGTGGAACGAAGTCAATCAAAAAATTAATTGAATATAGAAGAAAATAATTTATTTTTCTCATGACCTTTGGTACTGACAACTGCTATTATTACTGTGAAGTTGGCGGTCCAAGAAGCGAAAAAGAAAAACAGCAGAACACTGAAAATGCAAAATCGGAGAAAGTGGGTCAGGGACTGGGTGATGTGTTGTTATGAAAGTGGCTGCTATTTGAATTTTTTTAAATCACTAGAGTTTTGGGTGTTATTTCATTTGAAGAATTTAATTACTTGCTTAACATAGTAGTTCCACTAATAACAAAACAAGGTACATGTATGAGGGAAGCGATTCCAGCTGATGAGAAATTGGTTCTCACGTAGTTATTTCTCGCAACAGTGACCCTATTCTGATTCTCTATAAATTTCTATCGTTTTATTCTCTGTTTCCCAAAAGTGTATTTTGGTAAATTGGGAGTAAATCCTTATGAAAAAAATACTAGTTCAAATGTTTAGCGCCAGAGAAACTAATAATTTAGGAAAAACTGTCATATTTGAAGCAAAACAACAAGAATCTGCGTTTCAAATCTTACAAACAATACCAAATATTTGCCGCCTTGCTCATTAACCAATCAAATTGTAGATTTCGCACCTGTGGCGAATAGTTTAAGTTAAAAAAAAAGAAAAGGGTCAATGTTCGGGAGATCTAACCAAAACGCTCGCTGGCCCGGCAAACATCAAACGCTTGGGAAGAGTTGGGAGTACAAAATAAAATACCGGCGGCGGACAGTTGAGACATATATGCGAAGCACTTGAATACAACCCCATATAAAATATTCAAAAGAGGATTGAACAATAATATGAAGAGTTCAGACGAAATCCTAGATGAAACAGAGGAAATGGAAAAATTACTAATGTCAATGACGGGCCCAGCCGATAATGGTATATAGAGCTCAGAACCAATTAACATGTAATTACTGCGCAAGACCGAATCATATATGGGATGTATGTAGAAGATCATAAGAATATTAAGAAAATAGAGCCATAGAAACCGCAAGACACAAGCATATACCTACCACTTCAAAGGCAACCGACATTCCATTTAGTTATATTTTTGTTGTTGTTGTGAATAATATAGGGTAAGGTTGTGTAACTTATTTGTGACCGATTCAGTTTTAACGCCAAATCAAGTTATTACAAAAATTATCTTAAGTGAGGAATGCTACTATGACTTAATCCCGGTGTTCAAGCGGGTAGAGGAAGTTGCTTGTGGGATTTCGTAGCTCCTTTAAGATCTAGATAAAGTCGTATTTGGGAAAAAATATGGTTGAAAACAACCAAAAGGAAAAATAAGGAAAAAGCGGACCAACCACATGGTTAAAATGTGGCCCACTATTTGGAAATTGAATGATGGGTTTTTATACAATTTTTCTGTTGATTGACGAAAAAAAAAAAAATTATTTTCTACATCGAGCAACCAACTGAAAAACTCATTCTTACCCCTCCAATACTTCCTTGATTATTATTGATTAATATGCAAAAATTGCAAATATGCGGCACGTTTTCGTTGCATGTGTAAACACATGAACTGCCCAAATTGCAGAAGAAGCACAAGCATTCTGCAACTTGGTTTCAAATACCTGCAGGTGAATAAACGCTAAGGAAACCCAAGAAGAAAAGTATTGTACACACGCTTGACAAAATCGCGTATACATACAACAACACAAAAAACGAAAACGTATTTACATTTATTTATTGAAACTTGAGTCCACACTTTGATGTGCAGAAATAAATTAGTAACATACGTAAATGAAAATATGAGTCGTACGGGAGGGCGCGCGCCACTAGAATTAATAGAATTTTACGTTAATTCATTTATTGATTGTGAAACTTGTTTATGTGCATAGTTCCATTATGTACAAACAAGTTTGATACAACACAAACTAGCGTTACTAGAATGGTAACTGCACCCGGATATTGTCATCGGAATTTTTATTTCTTTTTAGAAGAAAATATCTTCAAAGGTGGCATTAGGTATATTTTGTAACGAGGATGACAAGCGCCTGTATAAGTTGCTCAAGTCGTACCCCTTAAATAAACGTTTTCAGAAATCAGAGAATATATTAGTAAACACATACTTATGAGTATCATTGGAACCCTTAGTAAATCCTGCTTTTATTTATTGCAAAAATATCTAATTTTTTAGCGGATATTTTCTCTAAACTAATAAACTACTTAAGTCGTACCTCATGCTAAAATTAAATAAATATATGGTTTTTTAATTTATTTTTTATTTATTTACATCATCAACGGGATAAAAAAAATCCTTTTTTGATTACAATTTTATTTTACAATTTTATAATTTAGTTTTTATTAATTTTTTAAAAGAACATTTAGAAATATTAAAATCAAACACATCAAAACTACAATTAAATTGTCGACAAATCGCCGGAACCGAAGCATTATGTGCGTAATAAGATTTAAATGTCGGCAAATATATAAAATTCCTAATCCGAGTAGGTTTACAGGGCACATGAATATCAATCTTTGCAAATAGTTTAGGGAAGTCAATTTCGCTGTTAAGCAGATCAGCGATGAATGTTGATATCATCTACGTCTTACAAGCAATGAATTCAAATCAGCAATTCTACAGCGGTCACCGTAGGATGGCAAATTCTTTTTATTCAGCCACATTGGAAGGTTCGGATTAAATGGCCAATTCAATTTATGAAGATAGTAAATAATAAAATGCTTCTGTATTCGTTCAATTCTATCGATATAAATATTGTAAGCAGGATCCCAAATAATCGACGCGTATTCCAAATTGGACCGAACAATGGAACAATACAAAGTTTTAATTGATTGTGGATTACGAAAATCTTTTGTGATACGACGAATAAAGCCGAGTAGAGAATTATACTTAGCTACTATTAAATTAATATGGTCTCGGAAATTCAATTGATGGTCCAGGACAACACCCAAATCTTTAAATGCCATAACTCGTTCTAGATGGTGATTACCAATAAGATATTGATGAAGAATAACTGCTTTTTTCCTGGAGAAGCTCATAATCTTGCACTTTTCCAAACATAACTTCAACTTATTCATAACTGACCATTTATACAGCAAATCAAGATCACTCTGCATTTCATTACATTGTTGCGGGCTACATACACTTCTTGATATTTTCAAGTCATCTGTTTATAGATATTTAATTAACGTTTTACTAAAACCCCTTTATTTACAAACACATATTTACACCTCATGACGTCACACCTTTCGTTCATGTTTTTTTTTATAATAAAAAATGTCGATAAATAGCGAGGGTGAGCGAATGTTCGTCAAAGAGGATAGACGTGTTTTTTCTATCCTCTTCAAAAATTTAATTTAATTTAATTTTTATTTTGTTTTATTTATGTAGTTTATGTAGTATATAAAGTTTAATTAAAATTATAATTTTAATTCTATTTAATTTAGTTTTTAGTGAAATAATAATTAAAGTGGAAGTGAAATAATTTAAAGTGTAATTTTGGAAAATGCAATCCACCGGGATGCATTTATCAGGCAATGTTTTATATTTATAGATAAAGAAATTAAAATTATTGATTGCTATTGGGTGCATGTTTTTAATGTGTGTGTGATTGGATTGTACATCATTTTATTTACAGGTTCACAGGTTCATCAGTCCGAGTGGATCTGTTCTTCTCAGTCGCCTAAATCGCGGCTGTTTTAGTATTTTCCTGGCCAATTCGTTGGGATATGCTTTATGGGATTTCGTGATGATGACGAAGGTGTATACACCATTTTTTTATGTAGAATAATACACACAATTTTACTTTGCTTTTTAAACTGTATTTAATTAATTTGTTCTTATTTATTTTTAAATTATTCGTTCATTATTTATTTTATTGTACAATTTGTCTTATGTTCCTTTAATTTATTTATTTCTCCGAAACCATTTTTCTGTTCACCCATTTTCCGGTAGAGATGAGCGCGTGTGCGCTCAGCACTAAATTCGAGACGAGACTGATAATTTGATTTTATTTTGGATTTTTGTTGTGTGTTGTATTTTTGTTTCGTTTATCTGTTTTTGTGATTCTGTTTTTTTTTCGTGTCGCGTGGTTAGTATGCCTGCATGAAGCCGACAGACAGTGCGCGTTGTTCGTGTGACGGCGAACGCATGTACCCATGCGTGAACCGCCACAGCTTCTAGTTTTGAATAATACTATATTTCGAACTGAATTCTTTAATTGTTTCTTTAACGGTTTTAATCCAAAGGTCGTCATGTATATTGTAATAGACGGAGTGTTACCCCGACCTATTATAGAAAGTTGTCCATAAACCTGGTCCCATCGCGACATTTACCTGCAGCTCAAGCCGGCAAAGGTAAAATTTTTAGTCGTGGGGTTAATGGGATGTTTTATGGACCTTGTTATACCGCAGGGGGTTAGAAAAGAGAGTGATCATGAAAAGATCACAAAGGACACATATTCAGAATAAAAGAAACTTGGAACCTGCCTATATTGACTAGCTGAAACGGGATCAGCATTCCAACATGGATGGACAAATTTTGTTGGCCTTAGCCACGCATGATTCAACAATAAAAAAAAAACATATAATTCCCTGTAGGAGGGATTGGTTATTGTTAGAATTAGATCAGTAACGGGTAATTCACAGAAGAGCGGCGGAGCATTAAAGCCCACTTCCACTCGCCTCTATTGAGGCCAATTATTATCCCGCTACCGATCGGGCCCCTTTTAGTTAGTTACCATTATACTCACCACTATTTTTGAGTTGAATAGCAGCTTATATCTTTCTTTTCTTGTTTATACGAGAAATGATAAAACTATTTATCTTATAATTGTTTGTAGTTTTTATTAAAAAAAAAAAAAAAATTAGTTTTAATAATGTTTGCAATACCAAACTTAAAACTTGAATTCCTCCCGATTTGTGATTTTTGGCCACTTTTTATACAAAATTTAGCAAGCCAAAAATCACAAATCAACAAAAAAAAAACACAAAAAAAAATCATCACTCAATTTGTATAATTCAGCATAAAGTAGAATGAAAAAGAAAGGTAGAACATAACAACAACATAAAAATGTTTTGAAACTAGGTACTTTATGCTGATACAAGCCGCGTTTTTTTATTAGCTCCGGACAGCTGGTATCGAGAATGAAGAGTAAATAATTTTTGTTCACTAAGTTTAGAATTAAATAAATTAATTCATTTTATTATTTTAGAGTTGAGTTGTGTACTGGAGACATGAAAAAATATTCGAAAACAGAACTAGTTGCTTGGGAAGCGTATGGTAAAATATTCTCGAAGTGGAAAAATCATTAAAGGACAAGAGAAACAAATCATTCGAAGCCGATATGAAAAGATGTACATATACAGGGTGTCCGGGTTTGGGATGCTGATCCGTCATGGGGTGATTTCTTGGTTCATTCCGAGAAACAAATCTTATGTGGAGGAGGGATCCATTTTTGATATCCTTTGAGATACAGGGTGTTTAAAAAATTTGGTTCAGAAAAAAAGTACACCCAAATATTAAACTGTAACTTCCAAAATATTTATCGGAGGGCAACCAACTTAGTCTTATTTGGTTGGTAATTGTATAGGCTAATTATTAAGGTTTAAGTGGTTATCTTGTATCTGCATCCGTTTGAGAGCTATGGTGATTTAAAGTAAAAAAAAAATATTTATTTTTTATAAAATCGAGTTTTTCTAAAAAAAAACCGTTAAAATTTTTTATTTTGTTTGTTTAATTTTAATTTGTCATGATCTCTTCTACAATCCCCCAATACACTACTTGTACCCACGTGCCATAGTTTTCTTCGTATTCCGTTTATTCTCAATCTAATTAAGAGATGTTATAGTGTTAATATTTTACCAATTTTATTTTGATCTGTAAAACAGTAGGCGATGATTATCAACTCATTTGTTTAAATGTTGAAAAAACAAAAATTAAATATTTTCAGATTCAGTCATTAGTTTCGAGATATTATCTAGTGTTGTATCAGTGTTGTGAATTAAAATTTTAATTATTTTAATAAAATTAATATTATAATGGCACAGTTCTGGTGAGGAGTACATTGATATCCATTTTGCGATGGTAATGCAGCACGAGCTAGCAATAAATATCAACTCAGATTTCCAACACGTCGCATTCCTGACGCAAGAGTATTTATAAATATTCATAGGATACTGCCAAATATCGTAACAAGATCGAATACCCGGGCGGATCCCCATTCAGTCTCACCAAACCATTTGGATGTCGACGAAGGTATAATCCGTAATGTAACAGCAAATCCTTCTATTAGCATAAGGAGGCTCGCTTTACAATTAAACGTCTCTCGCTATCGAATTCATCAAGTATTGCACAAGGAGAATCTTTATCCATACCATACAACACCCGTTCAACAACTATTACCGATAGACCGCACTACAAGATTGGAGTTTTGTAATTTGTTGATGGAAAGGAATTTGGACAATGCAAGTTTTGTGAAACGTATCTTATGGACGGATGAATCTCAATTCACAAGAAATGGCATAACAAACTTTCACAATCTACACACGTGGGCTGCTGAAATCCTCATTCGAAAAAACAAATATCATTTCAGCACCGATTCAGTGTAAACGTATGGGCTGGTGTAATTGGCGATAAATTAATTGGACCATTCATATTACCACCTAGATTAAATGGTGAACGTTATTTACAATTTTTACAAAACGATTTGCCACTCCTTTTTGATGATGTTCCCATTTTAAGTAGATTCTCGCATACAAACCAACATGATGGTGCACTTTGTCACTACCATAATAATGTTAGGAATTTTTTTAACGAAAATTATCCAAATAATTGGATTGGAAGAAATGGTCCAATTCATTGGCCTGCAAGATCCCCCGATCTTACGGTATTGGATTTTTATGTATGAGGAAGGATGAAGGCGCTTGTATACTCCAAAGAAATTGAAACAAAAGAAGAACTTATACAACGAATACACCCAGCAGCACAACAGATAAGGGAAGAATTACTAAGAATTGAAATAACCAAAGGCATACTTAAACGAATATTAGCATGTATTAAATCACAAGGAGGACATTTTGAGCACCTTTTATAACTCCTCGACCCCAACTTTGTATTGAGGGATTGTAGAGGAGATCATGACAAATTAAAATTAAATAAACAAAAGAAAAAATTTTAACGGTTTTTTTTTAGAAAAACTCGATTTTATAAAAAACAAATATTTTTTTTTTACTTTAAATCACCATAGCTCTCAAACGGATGCAGATATAAGATAACCACTTAAACCTTAATAATAGCCTATACGAATACCAACCAAATAAGACTAAGTTGGTTGCTCTCCGATAAATATTTTGGAAGTTACAGTTTAATATTTGGGTGTACTTTTTTTCTGAACCAAATTTTTTAAACACCCTGTATCTCAAAGGATATCAAAAATGAATCCCCCCTCCACATACGATTTGTTTCTCAGAATGAACCAAGGCATCACCCCATGACGGATCAGCATCCCAAACCCGGACACCCTGTATTTGAATAATCACTGAATATATTAAAAATAATCCAACATGTATTTATGCTTCTTATCTTCCACGATTTCCAGTAAGGCTTATTAATTTTATTCATAGATTCAGTTTTATTAAATCATAATTTGTATACTCCTTCGAATATAACTTACAAACTTAAATCGTTTGCTTGCTGTTCGTTAAACAACCTTGACATGTTACCTGACCGCAAATTAAAATTTTGTACAAGGTAATTCCGCTGCCGCTAGATAGTAAACATTTTACAGCAATCCGAGTAACAATCTTCGCCTATTTCCCTTTACCTTCCACAATTTCTAGCTTTTTTAATATTTTTCATGGCATTTAATACTAATAATTTAAGAAATGGATACTCGATACTCAAAAAACGAAAAACAGCTGAAATGGATGGAATTTATTCAAAGTGTGCGCCAAAATCATTGGCTTTGGTAGCTCGCGTTTTTGATCGGAGAAAATGTTCACCAAGAGATAGGTATTCAGGTCTTTTGAATCTAACTAAAAGGGACTCTCTATTTTTAGTAGTATTTTAAACCAATTGAATTTATTGCAAATCCCGGTGCAGAATAGGCCTATCTAGGATCGGATAACGCCGCAGTTATGTCTGGCCAATTTATTGGGGTTCAAGCAAGATTAAAAAGGCTAGAGTTTGAGAAGGGGAAATAGATGAAGATTGTTACTCGGATTGCTGTAAAATGTTTACTACCTAGCGGCAGCGGAATTACCTTGTACAAAATTTTAATTTGCGGTTATGTAACATGTCAAGGTTGTTTAACGAACAGCAAGCAAACGATTTAAGTTTGTAAGTTGTATTCGAAGGAGTATACAAATTGTGATATAATAAAACTGAATCTTTGAATAAAATAAATTAGCCTTACGGCAAATCGTGGAAGATAAACATTTTTTAAGAAGCATAAATACATGTTGGATTATTTTTAATATATTCAGTGATTATTCAAATATATGTACATCTTTTCATATCGGCTTCGAATGATTTGTTTCTCTTGTCCTTTAATGATTTTTCCACTTGGAGAATATTTTTCCATAAGCTTCCCAAGCAAATAGTTTGAGGGCGAGTGCAAACATTCAAAGAGGATAGACGTGTTTTTTCTATCCTCTTCAAAAATTTAATTTAATTTTATTTTTATTTTGTTTTATTTATGTAGTTTATGTAGTATATAAAGTTTAATTAAAATTATAATTTTAATTCTATTTAATTCAGTTTCTAGTGAAATAATAATTAAAGTGGAAGTGAAATAATTTAAAGTGTAATTTTGGAAAATGCAATCCACCGGGATGCATTTATCAGGCAATGTTTTATATTTATAGATAAAGAAATCAAAATTTGGGTGCATGTTTTTAATGTGTGTGTGATTGGATTGTACATCATTTTATTACTAAAACCTAATAATTGGATCGTATCAAAATAGTTTTTAATGTAAATTAACATACGTCGTAGCTTATTTCATATCCGATTTTATATTTACGCATAATTGAATGTGTTCTTGCAAGCCAAACAAAGGTGCTTATACATACATACGTATAAACATTTTTGTGGGTTTCGGTATGGTTTTGGTTCTTGGTTTTTATGTTATGTACAAAGTATAATAAACAGAAATACATTCTTGAAAATTGATACATGACTAAGCCAATGAAATGTTTGTACGGGCCACCCCGTTCGCTCTTTACGCCGATCCTATTAGGGAAATGTACTATTTATTATTGGTTTTTGCTATGTATTAGCTAAGCAACAACAACAAAAACAGAGACTTTAGTTGTTTCCAATATTTTCCTATATCTTGATATATAGATCAGGATTGTTTTGTATGCGCGCTGTAATGGTATTAGCTGTATATAAAGTAATGAAAACATGATAAGTCTTTTGCTACGCACATGGAAAATTGTAAAGATATTTGCTTTTAATGTGTGTTGGTGGTTTAGTATATAAGAATCTGTTGTTTTTATTTTATTTTGTTATTTCCACTCTTTTTGTTTTTGTATTCATGTTACAACTATAATGTTCTTAATAAAACATGAACTGTACAAACACAACGAAATTTTAGGGTATTCGACTCAAATAGGTTTCTTATATTTTTGTATAATCAAATAAGTTTTGAGTCGAATTGGAATCCGCCTTATATAATTCATATAGGATGGATTTATTTTAGATATGAGTTATTTTATTTTGTACAGGGTATTATAAAATGCATTAAATTATTAAATTTATTTAATTAATGTGAAAAGGCTATAAATTAACTAAACCATATAAATAAAATGCTAACTTGGAAGTGTTGATTTGAGTTGAGTTGTGATTTTGGTTTGCATCACATAATGACGTATTCATTTATGCATGCCAAATATCGATTAAAAGATGGTGAACGAGGTGGAATTATGTGAAAACATTTTCGAAAGGCTAAATGTATTGAACTTAATTATTAACTTAATAGAATATGATTGAAGTTTTAGGTTGCAGTTTTTCACACGTAAACGTCAATTTTGCTTGTATAGTACACCGATTAGTTTTGTAGAAGAATAATGTTTCAATTTTATTTCATGGATTTATTATTTTACTTTCTTTGCAGGCTTTATTTTGTAGGGTAATATGTCCATAAACGGAGTAAACGTTTTTATAATAAATAATAAATTTCGTAGTTTTTGATTTTTTGTTTTATTTTAATTATGTCAACTAGATTAGTAAATTAAAACATCAATAATAATAATAATTTTTTGATGTCCTCATTTAGATTTATAAATTCTTGAGTTCTGGCATTTAAATTATATTATATACTTTTATAAATAAATAAATAATTTCAACATTATTAATTTCCTTTTTTCTAGATTTGTAGGAAATTGCCGATTAGTTTAAATTTAATAGTATGGTTAAATATATATTTTCAATTTTTTATTTTTAAATCTAGTTGCAGTAGGTAGACAATTAATTAACTATTTACAGGAGAATGGTAACTAATGGAACAGGTGCTGTGAATTTCAATTATAACTTAACAATTTAAAATTTTTAAACATTCTTTTAGAATTTTAGCTTAGAAGTGGGAGAGTTTACATAGGCAATTTCATAAAATGTTAATTTTTGTAATACTTGGATGTAATATATTGTGTTTTGCTCATTAATATATATTAATTAATTTAGTTTAAAAATATTTAAAAGTTTCTCTTCCTTAATTTGCTAATAAATAATTCAATTTTCAGAATATAACATAGTTCCAGAATCAATATTTAATATGGGGATTAAATTAATCCTGAATTTCAGAATTAGATTTTACTTTGGTATTATGGTGATTTATTAATTAAAATTAGTTTTCAGAGTGCCTGGGAAATTATATATTGATCTTATTTGTTGATTCTTGATATACTTATAGTACTAACTGAATTATTAATAATTTTAGGCTGTTGTGGTGCTGTAACATTATCATTTTTAAATTATTTATTATACATTTTATAAAATAATTGAATTTTTAATTATTTATTCTCTTTTTCTTGATCGGTAGAGAATTTATGTTTAGTTTTAAGTAAAATTTTATGTTTAAAATGGTTTTTAACGTTTATTTTTATTCATGTTGCAGTATGTAATAATTAATTAATTAGATATAGAAGGATCATGAAAAATAAAATAGGGGGGGCGAGTAGCAGGGACAGCAGAGACGCAACGATTTCAACAACAACGTCAAGCAACACTACCTACAGTTAGTACAAATTTGGGTGACCGCATGGGAACATGATGATGGAACGAAATCTCGCCCCCTCTCACAACCGCCGATGGAAAAAATGGTGGAGGGGAATAATAATAGTTGTTTACAGCTTTTCAGAAAAAGAGTTTGCGGTACCAGGAAATTTGTGTTGTCATTGTGTTTTCTTACAGGTTGGAGCAGTAGATGAACTTTAAAATTGTATTGTCTTGTGTTAAATAAATTACTAAAAAAATATATTACTAACAAATTTACTAACTATCAACTACTTAGGTGTCTGGAACCGGGTTGAGTCTTTGTTGCTAACATTCCTTTCCCATCCCTCGATCTTGTTATATGTAAAAAGGTGTACGACGGCGGCCTGGCCAGGGGCGGATATCACAACTATTAGACTTATGTGGTTATCGATGTGGCGCCTTTCTTTACGAGGTTTGGCTTCATGAAGAAAGTGTGGTGTTGTGTAATATGGGTATCGTGGTTGTGGTATTCGCATTTATAATACGGGAGACTTGCTTAATGCTTGATCGTACATCGCAATCAATCAATCAATCAAGAAGGATCATGAAAAATAAAATAAGCGCTGTTTTTGTAATCTTAGCTTAGTAATTTTAAATTTTCTTAAATATTTTATCAGGTAAATTAATGAAAGGCGGATAGGGGACATTACAACATTAATAACTTTTTAAGTCCCGATTTAGTTTTAGGGAGTCCTGAGTGTCCGGCCCTGGATTCCAGAGAAATGATCATCTAATGTGAAACCTAGAGACCTGGTTGCTATCTCCAATTTAATTTCCCTTTGTCGCCGTGATGATAAGCAATACCAGGGTCCCTTTTTTTTAGTATACATTTTTATTTTTTATTTAAGTTTATTTTTTTTATGTATACCCGATGACGGTCAAAGTAACAGAGAGATATAAATTTTATTTTTTACAAGATAATTACAGTTAGTTTTCGTATTTAAATCTAGGTGGCTATTATTATAAAATTAACAGAAAAATATATACTTTACTCTAGATGTCTCTTTTTTTTTTTGTTATGTTTTAAAGAACTGTAATACAAATTAAATTATAACACTTTGAATAAACGTCAAAGTTTTAAGTAAACAAATGAATAAGTTTTATTTGTTTACTTTCACAATTATTTAATCAGGTATTGAATATAGTTAATAAAATATATAATTATTGACATGTGGATACCTCAAAGATAAGTATTTTGATATAATATTACATAGCATATGGTGATAAATTTAATATAAAAATTTAATTTATTTTCAGGTTAGAATTCCTATGGGAAACTATCAACATGTTACTGGAGTTGAAAATTGAATAAAATGGTAAGTTACAATTATATAATATAAATTTTGCGTTAAATATACTGATTCTAATTTTTACAGGCAAACAACAAAAATCATATAATAAATCAGCCACTATTGGAATTACAAATTAGATAAGTACAAAATGATAATTACTTGATAAAATGATTCTTTTCGTTTCCTTATTTTTTTTCCAGATCGTCGTGAACATCTAATAATGTAGTTAGATTGTGCTGTCTTGTGCTAACCTATTTATTATATATAATACTAATAATTTACTAACTATCGATCGCTTTGGTGTCTGTAACCGAGTCGAGTTTGTCCCTACTAATAATCCTATCTAATCCTTCGGTTTTGTTATATGTTAAAAAGGTGTACGATGGCTGCCTGACCAGGGGCGGATATCACACTATTAGACTTATGTGGTTATCCATGTGGCGCCTTTCTTTACTGGGTGAATATTGTTATGTTTGATTTCAAGAAAAGCTGAATATGATGGTACATATTTCCTTGGTGAGGGAGAGTTATGGTGTCGTGTTGTAACATCGGTATAGTGGTGTGGTATTTGCATTTATAATACGGGAGACTTGCTTAATGCTTGATCGTACATTCAAATCAAGCAATCAATCAATAAAAAATGTCGATAAATAGCAAAGAGTTTAAACTAAAGAGGAGAAACCAACTTTTTTTCTCGTATATAAAAAAAACATTTAGATTTTATTGTTGTATTTTTCACATAGGCATACAAAGAAAAAGTAAATTTGAACAATTTTATTTTAATTATATTAATCAAATTACTAAATTTAAGTTATTGGTTTTAAAATATGTTATACTCAAAGGTTTGATTTAAATATAAACCTAAAAATATTTTTTATTACGAGTATTTTTCATTCATAAAATTTTAATCAAAAATGTTCAATTTTACATGGTTCTTATGGGAAATCGTAAATGTTTCCCCCTTAAATTAAGCTTCTTTTAAAATTGATCTGAACCTGACGGCTTGTATATTTAATGAATGCTTTGGTTGGTTCAAGAAATTGCGATTTAGTTTTTGTTTCATTAACTTCATTCATAAAATATTGGTCGAGCTATTCTAAAACGACGAAAAACAAAACCAAATTTTTTTTCATTAGCTTGGTACAAACACGTAGTGGAAGATATTGTTCTGTATATATGTATATATATATATATATATATATATATATATATATATATATATATATATATATATATATATATATATATATATATATATATATATATATTTATATATATATATATATATATATATATATATATATATATATATATATATATATGTAGGTTTCCAGCTAATATATTCACGCCTATCGTCTATCGCAATGCCAAAACACAAGATCAATGTTTTTACAAAATATTTTTTATTTAAATTATATTGCGACCGTGTTGTACGAAATCCAAAATGCAAGTGATCGATTTTCACAAACAAACAATTAACGTACATCATCAAAATTTTATTACTGTACCAAATATTTATTGCCTTCATCATTACCTCAGGTTGAACGAGATATTTTGTGGGATTGCGTTGTACCGAATATTTATAGCCTTCGTTATTATATTAGGTTGAAAGAGATGTTTTGTGGAATTGCGTTGATACCAAATCCTACAACTCGGCCCTCCTGTGAATTGCGTCGGACCGGCCAATTACCCTTTTATTCTCGATGATCGTTCCGCTCGTCTTTCAAATCGTCTTCCAAAAATTTAAATCGTCTTTGTATTTCCCGTACTACGTCTTCATTATCTTCAGTGAATTTCCTGGATGTCATCTTATTCCAGTAATTTCGTCTTCATTGGGTTGAATATCGATGTTGTTTTAATGAGTAAGCTGTCTCAGGTTTACTAAAATATTAGGTTGCCTAATGAATGGTGATGATGTTACTTTATGCTGCAATATTGTCATGCTCCTCTGCATCAGGTTCTTCTTCCTCTTTTCCTCGGATGTTATTGAATTAGTATACCACTTTTTCATATATTCGGCACATGTACTAGTGGAATTCGGACCTTTATGTTGTGCTGATTTTACTACATCGTATCGCTCGTTATCCTTCACTTTCATAACCTTGTAGGGTTCTAATGACTTTGGAAATAGCTTCAAGCCACTAGCGAATTGCGTCCTTTTGATAGCTACGATGTCGCCTTCCTTGCGTCCTTTTGATAGCTACGATGTCACCTTACGTTGCAGATTTTCTTCTCCTGTTGTAACTTCTTTGGTTTTCGGCTTGTATAGTTTTTATCTGTTTGGCTTGATCTCGAATAACGTCTCTGACCCGCTTAAAATTAACAGCAACTTCGACTTCTAACGTTTCCGCTAATCGTACGTCTTCTATATTCTTCATTTGAACACCAAACAATAGTTCAAATGGAGTCTTATTCACGCTCCTTTGCCAGCTGGAATTTAGGTACTTCTGTAATTTGGTTACATGTTTATACCAGTCCCCTGGATTACTCAAGCATAACTTAGTCAGTGCCAGTATAATTATTTCGTGAATCCTCTCGATTTGCCCGTTGCATCTTGATACTCATGTGGTAATCAGCAAGTATTCAATATTGCGGTGGGTGCAATGGTCTTCAAAAACTCTTGAAGTGAAAGCTGTTCCCCTGTTAGAAACCAAGCGAGATGGATTGCCGAACACACTTTCTTGGACTTCTAATTTCGTGATGACTTCAGCGGTTATCGTGGATTTTACCGGATAGAGCCACACAAATTTAGTGAAAGAATCGATGACTGAAAAAATATATTTATAGTTCTTATTTGTGCTTATCAGAGGCCCATGATGGTCAATATGGTATAGGTCATAAGCAGTACATCGTCTTTTCGAATGCTGTGCAGGAAGCCCTCCTGTTTACCTCTACTTTTCTCTCTGCTAATATACATGGGATGCAGTTTTGCCAACAAGTTTCACATAGTTTCCAAAATTTTGGAACAAAATATTCTCGCTTAATGATTTCTTCCATTTTCTTCACCCCGAAATGGTCTTGGTCATGTATAGTTTTGATGAGTTCTCTCTGCATCGTCTTTGGACAATAGGATTCGTCCTTCAGCATCTTCTTTGTACAGCACACCTTGTTTGTTTGAATAATTTTCGAATGGCCGATGTTTCGTCATCCTTCTGAGCCGATTTGAACTTATCAATTGTGTTATTTGTGATTACCATCACAATAGCATTTCTACTCAATGCATCTACGTACGGTAGTCGTAGTCTTGCAGTGTTAGTGTCCATCCAGCAATTCGTGGTAAAATTTCTTTTTTTCCATCGTCATTTTGAATGCTGCGCAATCAGTGATTATCTTAAATTTGATTCCTAATAGATAAACTCTGAATATTTTTAAAACTAAAATGACTGCTAGGACTTCTAACTCGTAACTTGAATATCTTTTTTGAGTAGGAGATGTCTTCCTACTGAAATAAAAAACTGGGTGAAAATCTGAGCATACCGAATGTTTCTGTCGTAAAACCGTACCGAAGCCATGCTTAGATGCATCTGTATGTAGCTCAGTTTTTGCAACTGGATTATATATTTGTAGTATCGGCTGTTCCACTAACTGATCTTTCAATTTTTTGAATGCCTCTTTCTCGAGAACGCCAAACTGGAATCTGACATCCTTCCTCAACAGGTTCGATAATGGCCTTGCGATTATGGAGTAGTTTTGGACGAACCTTCGGAAATATCCAGTTAACCCAAGAAAACTCTGAAGCTTCTTTCTTGAATTCGGCTCAGGAAACTTTGTCACAGCTAACGTCTTCGTAATGGATGGCTTGAATTTCACGTTCCTTTTTTAATTCTTCTGTATGCGAGACTTCAGGCGTTTGATTTTCCTCGGCTAATAGTGATATGCGTTCTTCTACTTCTTTATTTGCTTTCAGCGAACTATTCTGCATTTCTTTAATTACTGCTGAAATGTTTGTATTGCATGTATTATCCAAACTTGTGCTATTTTGCGCTTCTTTATCGTTTCGACTTCTTTTTTTATTGCCCATATTAAATGAGTTTCACACGAAATTTGACACAACATTTATAAAACGGCACTTTGACTAAACCGG